>CM028670.1:21660635-22983135 GCA_016760335.1 Gastrodia elata | reverse complement strand
ATATTTGATGATTTTTGAAAATAATTCAATCAATTAAAAATCAATTAATAAAATTAGGAAAATTGATTATTTAAATAAATTCATATATATATATATATATAATTCCTTTATTCTCATTTTTTTTCCTTATCTCAAATCGCATGCCCTAATCCCCTTTCCTTCGGCCAATACTCACCCCAACCGTGCGCCGAATGTAAAGGGATCGCTCGATACCTCCCTCCTTCCCCTCTCGCGTGGCACACCCTCCTCTATCTCACTTGACACGAATCGTCTCACCTCCTCGCAACCTTCACCTTCTATTACCTAAAGGATCGCAAGCATAACCTAAAAATCGGAAGCCCTAATCTCTTTCGGCTGGCTCAAGCTCTTGTAAGCCAGCTTTGAATCGGCAGACACTTCAATCGCATGCAAGCGTTGATCGGCCAAACCTCCAAATCGCATCAGCTTCTTCTATGGATGTCGTCGGCGAGGTACCCACTTTACCCAAATCTTTCACTCAAAGGTTAGGTATAACAAAGCATCTTTAGCAATTTTTAGTATATCATTCTTTTCTTGCTTAATTTAAAGTTGGGTTATATGAGAATATAGAAGAAGCTTGAATATGTTAGAGACAAGATTTAAATATTAACCTTCTGAAGTACTATAGAAATCCAAATCTGTGTGTAATGAAACTGGAATATGTTAGAAACAAGATTTTAAAAATATGTGGAAGCCTTACTTGCCTATCTTTGTTTAAGAAGTTCTGTCCACTTGTTTTGATGTAAGTGTCTCTGTTCAAGCTTTCATCTGCTTTGCCTTATATTATTTTGTGAGGTTGAGAATTATTGGCTTTCACAAAATGATTAAGTTCTCTTGAAATTACTAAGTTGATGCAATTTTTATTTAACAATCATTAGATGAACCATTTATTTCATTAAGCACCACTGTTTTATGATTATTTTTATTTGTTAGCCTATAATTGATTTATTGAAGACATAATATAAGCACTTTAGTTGATTATGCTCAATGTTTCTATTTTTTTTACACTTTTATTGGCTAAGCTATCAATAAATAATGTTTAATTTGCAAATTAAGAAGCACTATATCCTCCTTTGCACTATTTTGCCTAAATTATCATTTGTTAATGATTGAACTTTGGCTTGATCATAACTTTCGATTCTTATCACCTATTTTAGAAAATCAGAAGGGAGAATTTTGTATATACAACTCTTCTATACATATCTAACACTCAATTTTTATGTTTAACAAAATCACCCATTCTCATCATTGCACCCAAAAAAAAATACCATATTGACCGATAATTTTGAATTGAGATTCTATGATTAGTTGTTAGTTTTTTGAATATTAAGATTGTGTGTTGAATGCATTAACATCCAAGATTTTGGTGCCATGAAACTAATTATTCCAAAATATATTATAGAACTTTATCTCTATAGTTTATATAATTAAAATTTCAACCCCTCTGATTTTGGCTTATTATATCTCACTTTTGTTATGAAAGCCTTCAGAGACCTACATGCCATACTCATATCTCAACCTATAATCTCAAGGTCTTACACGATTAAGTTTTAATCTATTTTATTTAGCGATAATGAACATGAATAATCTTACAATTTGTATTTTAAAGTCTACCTAAACTGGGTTGTAATTGAATTTGTTACCATACAATCTTTTGATTATTCACTCCAACTACATAATATTATATGATGCAATCTCACCTCTCCATTTTTTTAAAGCCTATCATAGTCATCCATTGCAAATATTTGACACTATATTTATTTCATTGTAATTTGTAATGCTAAGCTCATAAGAGGAATAATCAACTATGTTGCCGTCATATAAGTACTTATGTAAATAATTCAAATCTCTCTTAAGGAATATCTACATTTAAATCAAGCCCCTCTTACACTTTAATGCAATTATACATAAACATTTCTATAATGCCGTAATTACAATTTGGATGACCTATGAGTAGGTAACCATTGTAATTGCGTCTCAAACATTCCTGCTGTTTTACCATATCAAAACTAAAATAATTTAAATTAAATTTACTCATGTTAACTGTAATAGAAGTGGTGTCAAAAACTATAAATCTTGATCAGCACCACAAAATAGATAATGAGGGTTGCGAGTTGAATAAGTAATAATATTGTAATGAAATTAGTATCAAGTCAGTATACTCAATTATAGTCTTTCTTCTTTTGCAAGGTAATTAAGTTTAAGCTTCATGATATGAGATCCATCTCATATCATGCTTTCACAAACTCCTCTAATCCTTCTCTTAAGTGCTCTAATTCATTCTCAACCTTCTTAATAACATTAGTTAGGATTTGTGTCTGAGTGTTAATCTTAGTGATTAAGAGCCATTTTCTTAGGATTAGGAATAAATCATATGTTAGAATTCATCTATTGAGTAAATTGGGTTATTCAATAGATGAAGCCTTGGTTTGATAGTTTTATAGATTTTCTTAGTTTATTAATGATTATTTAATCTTTCAATCTTTGAACTGAGAATAGAAATCTATCCTATCGAGTATAATTTACTCATTAGGATTTTCCTTTAATCTAATTTTATGAGAATTATGTTTTAAACCTTAGACCCTTAGATATACATTTGGATTAAGTGATTTAAGCCCCATCATTTGGAGTTTAATCATTAATCCTTTCATCTTTATTTGGCTAATCAAGATGGGTTTGGGGTTAATTAAAATATCAAACTAGGACGATGATTTGTTTATTTAAATCAAGTAGTCGTCATTTGATTTAGATATAGTTAGGACTTGGCCAGTCCTAATTATTTTCAACATATAAGACCGTGAGTCTAAGTTACATTTAGACTAAGAATTGATGATTCTGAATCTTATGTAACTTAGAGTAGATAGAACGAATAAAGTAGACAACAATGGATATCACCTATGTCCTAGTTGAGTCTCTTGCTCACTTTGATTTGATGCTTTGCTTACATTGTAATTGAGCTTTATACCTTGAACATATATTGTGTACATAGGATATTTGACGAGTATCCCATGTCAGCTTTGAGAATTCATAAGTACCATTTGTTCTTTTTCTCGTATTTAAGTAGAGTGTAGCTTGATTAGTATACCTCTTCATTTCACCCCGTGGGGGTCAGCTTCAGGGTAGGGTCAGTCCAATAGTCTATGCCATGCCTAGTTCGTGGGATAGGATGGGTTAGACTTGCCCCAGCTGACTGATTAGTCAGAATTTGATATGGTGATACTAATTTAAGTACAATTATACTTGGTTTTTCTATTATAGCCTATCATGCTAAATGTGTTGATACTATCTATTCAGAGCTTCAGTCTTAGCCCATCAGGCTAAGTGAGACTATGTTTGCTTACAGTATGAGTGGCTTGAGTAGCCAATACAGCTTTTAGTGTTGGATTTACTATTTTACTTTACATTTTTATGCATTTCAGCACTACTTTACTTACAGTCTTTTTTAGCTTTGTTTACTTGTAGGATGTTAGTCCTACTTGTTGTTTTCACATGCATAGGATGCTAGTTTTGTTTTCAGTTTTATAATATTTTATGCACATTTACTTTTATGTCAATTAACATAATTTTATATTGATCATAAGCATGTCTAGGATGTATGTTATTTATAGTTAGTTATTTTAGTCTTTTTCTTACTTACCTGACCTTATTGCAGTTGATTTGGAGGAGGTATATTCTTACTTCCTAGTTGTTTAAGTTATAAATAAATTGTTTATAGCTTTACTTATTCTTTCTTATGCATTCTTGCTTCTATTTATATGCTTACTTGTTTATGGTGATATCTAAATAACCTAATAAATTTGCAGCCTAAAATGTACTTAAACATTTTGTCTAACTAGATTTTTCTTTTGTTGGCTGGGGCCCTATCATTGTGAAACCGACAATGGTAGATTCCGAGTTTTTTTAGGTGGTAGAGCCTTCTGAAGATCAAGTTCAGGAGAAAGTCCAGGCTATTGAAGACCATTAGTTTCTTTTTCTACAGTGTGAGGATGAGTGGTTTATTTCAATTTTCTTAAACTATTTAAATGTTGTAATAATTCAGGGTTCCTTACTTTCACTACTTTACTTATTTTGAATTGTAGTATTATATATGATGGATGGATGTTTATATTTATGCTTCCGCACTCTGTTCTACTTGTATTTACATTTAGTGATGATTTTTTTGAGAGAATGGCAAAGTCCCTTAATTATGATGGATTATGATGTGTGCCTAATCTAATTATAAGTGAGGACCTTGTCGTTTAGATGACCCCTCCACCGTAATCATGTTAACTTAAGAGTTAACATGACCACGGCGGGGCAGGGCCGCCACACTTCCTGAGGGTTGGCTCGGGCTGGGGAGGTCCGAGAGTTCGGGCCATGGCCGAGCTCTCAAATTTTCAATTCGAGCTCGACTAAGCAAAGTGGCCCGATTAGGGCTCTGTACCAATATGAGAGAGATGGAAGTGGGAGTGGGAGACACACCTGAAAACTGGAATATGGGTGAGATTTTTTGTCAGGTGCGAGCGAGAGGAAGACGAAGGTCCACAGTAGCGGGACCTTCGGATGCTGTCTGATGTATTGATCAAATGGCGGAACGGCTCGGATCGCTCGGATCCTAATGACCGATCACACAAGCGATCTGGACAGGAGGATCGGTCGGGCATATCCAATGGCAGATTCGCGATCCTGCGAAATTAAATCTGGATTGTGGGATCAAATGGTTCGACGGTGAGATCAACAGGACTTCGCTATCACGCGACCCGGGCTCCACAACGGATCGCTCACGGTTCACATAGCAAATCCCAACGGGTAAATTAGTTGATGATAGATTTGCAAAATTAAATTGTTGGAAACCCTAAAATGCAATTAGATCAATTTAATTTAATTTGAATTATAGTCTAAATGATCTCCAAATTTTACCAAACTTTCACCCATAGCTAATTTGGGGGTGATGAATTCAAAAATGCAATCATATTTTGATTCTGAGATCAAAATATTTTAGGTCTAATTCAGGGCATTTAGATTGATCAAAATGCTATCTTGACTTAAAGAAGTCCAATTGACTTCAAATTTTTAGGATTAGCTTAACTTGACATTCTAAAAGCAATGGTATTACAATTAATACTTAATTAGGTTGAGAATTAAATAGGGTAACAACCTATGATTGTCATATGTGAGTCCTATGGAGGACTTCATTTTCGATTCTGAAATTTAAATAAATTAGGCATTCTCATAATTATTAGAAAATTAGGAAATGCTAGAATTTGTCAAATGATTTCTAAATCGCACGAAAATTAAAATGAAGTCTCTTAATACTATTATATGACTAATAAAAGAAGATTAGAGTCAATTAAGTGAATAATTGATGGGTAACAATACTATGGTTGTTACACTAATAGAGTACATACTAGTACCGTGACTTGAGCAAGAGTACCATGACAGGGCATATACGGAATGATTTCTTAAGGAAAAATTAAAAATTTACTTAAAGTTAAACTTTTCGCATTTTTTCGCCATTGGACGTCTAAATACAATGAAACTTGACACCGAGGTGTGTTGTGATGTAATCAACACCCTGCTCCAAAAAATTTTGATTCGAACAAATATTTTATTTTTTTATTAATTTCTGTAATTTTAAACTTTAAAAATTAATTTAGGTTAAGCTGACGATCCAAAATTGAAGAAACTTCATGAGTAATTTTAAAATAATGTTCTTAACATAATGACATAAAAATCGATGAATTCGAACACGTATTTCAATGTTCTTAATTTATTGAATTTAAAAAAATTTAAAATTAAAGCGGGAGCTTCTGTTATCCAAATTACTCTCAAACTAGGGTACTTTGATCTATAAATTTATTCTCATCTAAGAGTATTTTTATTTGCCATAATTTGAAATTCTCCAGGATCTTGATTTTCAAGTCAAGATTTTGACATAATTTGCAAAGTAACGCCCTTGGATCGTTACATTATCTGCTATTATTTCTTCTTCTAATTGTGGGTGATATTTCATCTCTAATTCGGTCATCATTAGCAATATTCGTTCTCCAAAATTGCTAATATCATCAATAAAATGGGGCATGGTGTTTGTAGCATCCACGTGTGTATATTTGCGAACAAAGATAAAAGTTAGGCAAATTAAATATAATAAATATAAATTTAATATAAGATATAAGCATAACAAATAAAAATAGCTTTGTATAGCGCTGTCTTAGTTAATGAATACAAAAAAAGATTCATAAATGCAACACCAAAAATAATAATTGACATTACCTTAAATTAGAAGGAAAGACAAAAGAAGGAATAAAAAACGACAAATCATAGCAGGAGCAACAGTGGGCGGATGTGTGGTTGGCTCCAGTTGAGGAGAAATTTAGGCATTGAACGAAACCCTAACACCGACACCGATTGATCGCAGCGATGGCCGTTGAACGAAACCCTAACACTAATAGATAGCGGCCATAGCCGCTGAACGAAACCCTAAACTCCCAACATAAATTCGATGGGTTGTTGCTCTAATTTAGGGACATGAAGGAAGCAGAAAGCTTGCTAGTTGGAAGAAAAAGATAAGCAAGCAATGTGGGCAGGGAAATGATCCGAGCAACGGAGTCGCCGCAAACCCTAGCGGGAGCAAAACGAGAAAAGCGGAAAGGAAAGCTACTCGTGCTGATTAGGTTAGAGGGGATTTATGAATAAAAGCTGACTTGACCTGAAATGCCACGTCAACTGCCACCTCATTGGAAATTGAGGGGGTATTAGAGGAGGTATTGTAGCATTATCCAATAAAAATTGAGCAATTCATTAGATTAAAGATCAACTATAAAGCTGCAAAATCATTATACAAAGAGGGCTGCTACCCTTCATAAGTGGTAGCCCAAAGAGTGTAATTTTTTTTTGAGTATTGCTACACTTACATATTAGTATATACCAAAATATATAGATGATGTGTCAATCCAATGTGTAAGTAGATTATTGGTTGAATGCATTTTTTGATGAGATCTATATTCAAAAATTATAAAAAAAAAATTTCTAATTAATCATAAATACTTTTTGATATATATTCTTACGTAACCATAAAATTTTCTTTTTTTTTTTTCTCTCTTTTAACTTAACAGCCCAAATCTTAAAATCTAAGAAAAAACATTTATTTTTAAGGTAACTTAAAAATCTGATCTCTACTTTTACAAGCGAGCGAGTTTTAGATTTGTTCATCGTACACGGCACAAAGCACAAAGCACAAAGCAGAGCGCAACCTCCCCCTAATTCCTTCGTCTCAGCGAGACTAAAACATGGCTTTTTAGAAGTTCCATAGCCCTTGCGTCTCTGCGACTACATCTATAGGGTTTTGTTTCCTCAAAATCAGGCAAAGATGGTAGGGCACGGGCATCAGATCCCGCTGGAAGTGCTGGGAACGATGATTGAGATGGCCGACGTTGCATGGAATGCTATCGAGCATCGCAGGGAGCGGAAGGCTATTGCCATGGAGGAGGGGGAAATCAATCACATCCGCTCGGAGAACCAGCGCCTTATGGCTCTCCTTGCCAATAGTCTCTCGGTTTTTCATGGCGTTTCACAGGCGTCTTCTCTAGCCAACGAATGCCCGTCTGATGTGAGCTTCTTCCAGCTGATTGTTTGCTTAATCCTCCATTTTTTGAATCAATAGTCTTATGTTTTGAATCGCTTGCAGCATATGTCAGTTTGGACAGGCTGAATATTAAATTAGCTTCGCTTCTCATGAATTTTCTTAAAAGCACGTGATTGTGAATGATCGCACGCCCATTACAAATAATCAAGAGTGCTTGATCTTGTTTCATTACTGCAGTCATGCTAGCAGCTTAGTAACTTTTGTTAATTCATGTATATATAGAATCATGTATATATATATATATATATATATATATATATATATATATATATATATATATATATATATATATATATATATATATATATATGCGCGTGTGCGTGTATGTGTGTGTGTATATAATAGACTCAGGCCTATACTGGTTTCGCGTGATCTTAATATCCTTCCATTGTTCTGTTATAAATTTGTACTGGTTAACTTATTGCATTTTTCCTGAACTTGATTGAATATTCTTATTTAATATCTCGGAAAGTATTACGTAATGCATTATTTGTTTTGTTATATTAATTTTAGCAGATCAATTTTTTTTTTTTTTGCATGAGAGAGTACATGCTTGTGATGATAATTATAATAAAATAAAATGAGCGCTGTTGAGAAATGCTATGGTGGGTGAGTGAGCATACATGAATGGATTGATGAGAAATAAGTACTTTCATAGCAAGATTGTAGTAATTCTAGTTGAGGATATGCTAATAAAATCTTGCCTTAGATATTTTTGGCATATCAAGCACAGACTAATAGGTGTCTCTATAAGGAAAATTGGATTAATGATTTTTGCCGATATCAAACAAGGTGGTGAAAGACCATAAAAGACATGGAAAAAAAAACTATTATGATTGATTTGCATTCTTAGAGCTATGAGAGGGGCTATTATTTAATAGAGTGTAATGGAAACAAATGAGTCATGTAGCTTACCCCTCCTAGTGGGATTTATGGTTTGGTTTTTAGTTGTTGTTGTTGTTCCTTGTGATGATGGTCAAGGAGGGTTGCATTAGCCATGAAAGGTTATCTTTTATTATTCAAGATCCTGTTTATTCATTTGATTTGCAACATTTCAATTATGACTAGTTTAGATTAATTTTTACAATTGAGGTTCATTTGTGATTTTCTAGAGTATTAGCAGATTTGTTGGGTTTAACTTTATTCAACTAATTTCTATTTAGAGGAAAAGGTCAAGTATATTGTTCTGAATAGTGTTGCAAGATGAACATGCTATTTTGTTCAGTGCGAGATTTCCAGGTTGTTGTAATTATGCTTATGTGGAGGGTTAGGTAGTGGGAACAGTAACACCGAGGACATTGCAAATCAATGCGGTTTTTTTTTAAATGGTGTGAGATGTTTTTTTCTCGGGAGGAGCCCTGCATCCCTGTTTGACTGAGTTATATATTTACATTTATTTGGAAATACATTTTTCATATTCAATGATTTTTTTAAAATTTATAAATCTATGCATGCATGCCATTAAAACGTTTATAACAAAATTTAATATTTGATATATTAACACCTAGGCCATACATGAAATCTCATTGCAAATTAATGGTTTAAATGGACCTAATGATGCTCAACTAAAAAAAAGAACCAAACGAGTATGGTTTTTATAATAGGCTTTAAGGAATTTGTGTGTTATATTAGTAAATATGAAATTTTAAGTGCTAGAAAGATGATTTTTGTAGCCTGTATGATTGCCCCCCCTTAGGACTGGCTTCGATTCGAGTTTGAGCGAGCCAGGCTTAACTCGACTCGAAAATTTGTAGTTAAGCTCGACTCGAACTTGACTCGAACTAGAATCAAGTTCGAGTCGAGTTAAATTCGACTTATTCAAATTCGAGCTCGATCAGACTCGAACTTAATTCGAGTCAGCTCGAAATTTCATTTCGATTCAAAATTTTCAAGTTCAAATTGACTCGAACTTGGTTCGAGTCAACTCAAAAAAATAAGAACATATATATTTTTTTAAAATCTATGGATTTCAGAAATAAAAAATACAGCAAACAATATATAATATATTATATAAACTTTCAAAATTCAACAAATTAAATTAGGGCTAAAATATTCATTGATAGGTTCATACACATTTACCACAATTCACAAACTAAATGTAATGACCCTAGGTCATTTATAAAGTATACATTTATTTCCCGTAATATTCAGATTCGTTAAATCCTCCTGCAAATTTCAGTTTCCCGTTAAAACTCCCGCTAAAATTCGATTTTTCAGTTTCAATCCTTAACATAGAAAGTTTTCAAATTCATTTAAGCTGAAAAAGGATGTTTAAATTTGCCATTAAGCGCGAAAGATCAAAACAGGAAACGAAAGTCTCAGAAAAACTGTCGGCAATTAAGATCGATAGTTCGATTAGGAAAGAAATTGAAAATATACCTACACATTAGTTTCTTTTAGAACCGCTCGGCTCCATAATTACGCCATTTCCAAACCTGTCGGACGCCTCCCGCGCGTTTCAGCGCAACGCGGCAGGCGTGTGTTACATATGCACGCCTTGTTTAAGCACCAAAAGATCGCTTGATTTTCCTCACTGCCTCCTCTCGCCTCTCCCTCTCTCTCGCTGGACTAAAGGGGCGTACATGAGCCGACGGAAGCACATAGTAGGTGACGGCGACAGCGACTCGATCCTTGCGGCTGACGACGTCCCAGCGCGCACGGTTCGGTCCTCTCGTCTCTGCGCCGAACCCTCTCCGCTTGATTCCGCGCCCGATCCTTGTCGCTCGGTCCCTCTCTGCGCCGATCCTCTGCGCTCCCGATTTCGCACTCGATGAAGGTAAGACTGCTCTGTTCGATCAATTAAAAGGATAGAATATGTATATATATAATAAATCATAATAACAATAATAGTAATAATAATAATAATAATAAATAATAATAATAGTAATAATAATAAATAATAATAATAATTAAAATCAATAGTTAGGGATTTGCTTTAGCCTACTAGTTCACTTTGCCCCTTATTTTGTTATGTCAAAATCTTTTATAATGGGTTAAACTTTTAAATAAAAATTGCTTGTGATTATTGTGATAAGTTTCAGTTATTATTTTATGGAGAGCTATCTGTGAATTCAGTCAATCTTTTATATTAGTATTTAAATTGCAGTTAACTTAGTAGGTTGAAGTAACCTTGAAGTTTTTAATAATTATTTGATCGAAAGACTAGCTATTTTGAATCAAAATTTGTTCCATAATAAGATGCAAGTATTTTATCATATAATAAAAATTCGTAAGCTAGAGATCCTTTCATTAAATTCATGCACAATTACTAATGATGGAATCAAGAAATTCTCCATTTGAAATCAATTTGCAATATATGTGCGATTTGGGAAAAAAAAAATTTCAATGCTATTAAATACTTTAGAATAACCTATGCTGCATTTCAAACCTATAGAGAAAGCTCACATAGGGTTTAAGAATACGCAGATTTTAATACTAATTTTCTCTACATTTTCCAAATACACTCGTTCAATCTCTTAAACGAACATGCATCTTAAGTTAAGAAGAACAAGGGATCACAGGATTCATAATTAACCTAAAAGCTTATAAATAAAAATATTAACTTTCATAGAACCAGCAAATACCTTCAAGGTTTAATAAAATCTCAATTATAATCTTGCAGACACATTAAGTTTGTGAGTGATTTTAGTTAAGTCAAACACAAAAGGTACATTGGATATTAATTTTATGCTTTCTATCTTTTTGCTGCTTAAGCATCGCTTTGAATCTGTTTTAATTTGCTATTTAATGCTTTACTCTTATTGCTAATCCTGTAAGAGAGGCAAAATGATGTTTATGTATCTTGTAAATATTGCAAAGGGTTCTGAAACGGAAGTTGAATTAAGTTAGGGACAGGGCTAGTCCATCAGGAGTTATAATGGTGCCATCTGGAGCCTTTGAGGGGGCCCAGGTGAAGGTCATGCTTAACTGCATATATGATGCCATATGGAGCCTTTAAAGGGGGCCAGGTGAAGGTTGCCATCTGGAGCCTTGAAAGAGGCTCAGGTGAAGGTGCCATCTGGAGCCTTTAAGAGGGCCCAGGTGAAGGTCATGCTTAACTGCATTTTAATGAACCCAGTCTCATAGTTCTGGCTTTGCCCATCAGAACTACTAGCATTACTTCATAAAAACAAGCCATAAACATAAACATGAATTTTTACACTATTATTCCTTGTCCATTTGATATTTGGCATATGACAAAATGATATTTATTTTGCAAGAGTTATGATTATCTTTTTGACTATAAACTATATTTTCCATGCAATTATTATCATTTTTGCCTTCCATTTTGCCTTAAGTATATTTTTAATATCCTTTGTATTTAGAATGTGCATTAAGGCATTATTTTTAGAATGCCATATCAAATACAGCTGGAGGCGGTTGATATAGTTTAAAGCATGGTGCGAGAAAATTAATGAATTCTAATTGCCCCTTCAAGGGATAATACTTTTCTGTATAATAAAAGTCATGTAATAAATTTTGGATATTGTTTACTTTAAATTGAATGAATGTTATTTCTTATACTTGAATGGCTTTGGATGTTTGTTTAACTGCTATTTTACCTAACTGTCAATATGATCCTGCGAAGAGATGCATCCGATGTTAGTTTGGTTGTTACCAACCTAACATGGGTCATCACACTAAATAAAGTAAAATTATACATTAATTTAATATAAACAAGAAATAACAATAATCTAACTCAAGTCACTCAACATTCAACAATTATTTAATAGATATGCAAGACAACCAAGACTGCAACTCTGCAAGCCAACTCCCAGCATTCCAGCAAAATAGAACTAGCCTAAGCTCAAGCCCATGCCAAAGCACTTTAAGCCCGTGCAAGTATGTAACCTGCATGTTTAGTCCATATCTTCACAATCCCAAGCATGCAACATGTAAAATCTGCACAAAAAATTATTTGATGTGCAAGCGTCGCACCCGACCGTGCTGCGCTATGTTTCCATTAAGTAAATGCGGCTTCATATATTTATACATTACCGGTCTGTATATTTCAATTTGACTAAAACCTAATTCGAGCCAAGTCAAGCCTAACTTGAACTCGACTCGAATCAGGTTTGAGTTCAGATATTCAACTCGAGAATCGACTCGAAAATTCCGAGTCGAGTTCGATTCGACTCTAAATTCGAGCGATTTTTGAGCGAGTTTCGAGTTTTGGGTAAATTTGCCATCCTACCCCCCTTAAATATAACTTGCATTGATCATGTGCCGACTTTATTAACTAACGTAGGTTTTGAGGATCTTATAAATAGTCATTTGATTCATATGTCAAAGCATTTGGTTAATAAAAATTCTCTTTTATATTCATTCTTGTGAGCGTAAGTATACATGATTTGTTTGAGTGCTGTAGAAGGAAACACCAGAATTTAATAACAAGAAGCTCCAAGGAAATATGGTTGTTGAATCAGGCAGGACTTACATAGAATCGTTTTCAAGTAGCAAAGCAGTGAAGCGTGAATAAAGAAGGTATTGACTGAGTTCTTCGTTGAAGAACTGTAACATTACAATCATGTGAATTCCTGCGGAACTTCTATTGGTGGGGACATGCGTGTTGGTTTGATTGAGTTAAGAATTTGTAATTAAATTGGGAAGATTTTTTTATCCAACATAATTAGATTTAATTCAATTTGGCTTTTATGTTAATTTTGTTATGCATGATTTCTACGAGTGCCGAAGAAGCTGTGGTAAAATTCAATAATAGGAAGCTGTGGTAAAATTCCTTGTTGAATAATGCGGGCATTATAATAATAATCATCAAACCTGTGGTATGGGAGAATAAAAAATAATTTGATCAATCATCTTCATCGAATTGGTGGGATGCGGAGGATAAAGAATATTTTGATCGAGGTCTTCATTGCAGAAAATCGATCAGCCCTAACATATGACAAACTACTAGCACCTCTACCACCAATATTACTATTGTTGTCTTTAACATTAGCATCAATATTAATTTCCATACTTGCATATGATGATCTATATTAGATTAGTAACAATTAATCTAATATAGTGCATTTTTTCACATGATCATATTGACAGTTAAGCAAAATAGCATTCAAATAGCATCCCGAGCCATACGAGAAATAAATATATCATTCATTCAATTTTAACATCACATTATCCAAAATATTGGATAATTGATATCATACACGAAATGTTCATCTCTTGAAAAGAAAGTAAAAACTAAAGCTTTATTCTTCTAATTTGCGCCACGATTTCTTTTAACACCTTTAAGCTATCTCAACCTCCTCCGGCTGCATCTGGTCTGACATTATAAAAATAATCCCTTAGTGCACATTCTAAGTACAAGGGATATTAAATAATATACTTTCAAGCAAAAGCGGAAGGAGAAAAAATGATATGATTATAATTGCAGGAAAATATAATTTATTGCAAATAAAAGATAATCATAATTACTGCAAATAAACATTTCTTTATCATGATTATGCATATGTCAAATTTCAAATGATGATCGCATAAGAATTCACATTTATGTTTATGTCTTGATACCATGAAGCGACATTAATGGTTCTTTTGGGCAAAGCCAGAACCTTAAGGCTGAGTTCAATAAAAGTTGTCCTTCATCTGGGCCCCCTCAAAGGCTCCAGATGACACCCTTATGGCTCTCGATGGACTAGCCCCGTCCATAACCTATCAAGCCACCATTTCAGAACTTTTGCAACATTCACAAGATACATAAACATCATTGTTTCTTTTACATCATTAGTTATAAAAGTAGTGCATTTAATAACAACACGAAACAGGTTCAAAATGATGCTTAAGCAACAATAAAAGAAATAAGAGTATAAAAAATAATATTTAATGTACCTTTGCGTTTGACTTAATAACACGAAGCACAAATTTACCATTGCAAAGGTTATAATTGAAATCTTATTAGACTTTGCAATGACTTATTTATAAGATTAAAACTTATATTCTTATTCCTAAACCTGATTTTAATTTACAAACTTAGGATCTCTTTAAGAAGATTGTCTTACTCAAAATTTTAGGAAAATTTTAGACTAAAATAATGGTTTTCCTATATTCTTAATTTGCTCCAAATTTCATATAAATTCGAATGCATAAGTGTAAGGATAATGAGATTCATAGATTAGAATCAAATGTATTAAAATACATTAAATAGATTAGAAATTCTCTTGCATGTTTCAATACTTGGCATCACTGATTTGCAGATCTAAATGCAAGAATTGAATATAACACAATCACACAATACTTAAAATTCAATATTGTAGTAGTTCTAAATTCAATTTTCTTCAGACTCAAACTTCATCATTATATTGTCTTTAATTTTTACAAAATGAACAATAATTTTAATGCTTTCACTAGACTAAGGAATTGAAAACAATTCTATTGCAATGTTTATGTGAACATATCATTAAGTTAAGCTTGAGTGCAACCAAGTTATTACCTATTGAGATTTTTCTTGTTCATTATCTACAAATTTGAATATAGTTAAATAATACAAAGTTTTAATCCAGATTCCTAGCATTTGCATAAACACCAAGGTATTAGTTTCATTATTTTAAATTCAAATTTCATAAACAAGCATCCAATTACGAACTAAGGGAATACTATCAATATTTAATAGTTTATAAATCTTGCAATTCATATCCTAAAATTCTAAGTAGTGAACTAGAATGTCCCTAATACACTCCCCATTAAGGTTTCTTAATTTGCCACGCAACTTTAGTACTGGAGTGCTTAAATAATATCCAAATAACATTGTAGGCTATACTTGATATTACCCCTATTTTAAATTATGAGAATTTGGTTAGCAACTTATTTTGATATCGAAATGAGTCCCTTAATCTCTTTATAATGACTACTTGCATACTAACTAATCTACTATTAACATAACATTTCATCTTGATCTCGACATGAAACAAATTAAATAATTGCAGTCCTATTGATATTAGTTAGTAGAGTGATGAATTGTCATACGTACAACTCTCCTATCGGCTGAAGGTAACATGGGCAAGGAAGATCGTACCTTAGGAATTGATCGAGCGCAAAAAGGTTCGAGCGGAAGAGGAATCGTGTTGGAATAGCAGACGTCGGCTTCTGAACCACACCTCTGCGTCTCTATCGCAGTTGTTTCTGTCGATTTCTGTGCCTTTGCCGCAGAGTTCCAGAGCCGTCTCCTTTGACTTAGGCGAGCGTCGACGGATTGGATCAAAAGGGCTCGGGCGGTTGAGAGGAAAAGAAGGCGACTGAGTGCTCAGTGAGGGTGGGGAAGAGTCGAGCGGCTTTCCACGGGATTAAATGGGACGTGCATGCGTAACACACGTCCACTTCGTGCGGTTGAGAAATCGATTAACGCTTGTATGCTACGGGAAATAAGGGAAATTGGAAGTCGCGTGATTTTGGGTGTTTCGTGTGTTCAGTCGACCCTCCCGATGGAACCATTGTGCTGATTTCAGCGGGAGGCGCTGTCAACTACTGCGTTTGGAATTGACGACTTAAACAGGAGTGGAGAAAAATCAGAAATTTCTCGACTACGACAGTTGGAAGTAACATAAATTTTGCTTGAATGTTGCCTGGAACATTTGTATTTAAATTCAAAACGAATCAATGAATTCTTTGAGCTTCCTAAACTAATTATTCAGTATAACAGAATCAACCTGTAGTCGATGAAAACAGATTTTAGCGGGATCTTTTAACGGAAAACTGAAATTTGCGGAAATAACATAACTTAGACAGCGGTTATTTTAAGGTCCTTTGTCCAAATGACCTAGGGTCATTACACTATATCTCTCTTTTTCTCAATTTCTTTTTATCTTTTTTTTTTCACATAATCCACATGAATTAAACTGAGTCCTAAAATGTTATACTATTTAACTTACATCACACAAATTAAAAGGTTGAAATGACTTTTGGAATTTCATGGTAAATATTGATAAGAAACTTATACCCAATTTCTCAACAATAGAGCATAGGCATGCTGTGTGACAAGCAGTGCACAATGTTGACTCAAATAAATTGTATTTCTTGATCGAGGAGTGGGCATGCTCATCTTGCATTGTACATCAATTATCCCAAAAAGATCTTTGAAATTAGTTAGAAGTTATGATTGCTTTGGAACTGTGGATAGTAACATAGGCCATCATTTGGAAGTTCTGTCTTTTCCAGCATGCTTTTTTTTCAATCTATCTTTGTCATACTTTCTCTCTCATATACTGCTACCCTTTACAAGTTGGCGCTAGGGATTGTTGCAAGCTAGGCAGTTATCTAAATGCTACTTTTTCTAGATAGTTTTGGGCTCCATTCTAAACTTGCTAGTACTTTGATGACTTTTATGCTCCCAAAAAATGATCAAGGCTTGATATACCTAAGCGAATTAATGGAAACCTTTATGAAGAACCCGTGCACTGCTTTATTAGAAGACGCCCTGTCTAAAACTACGCATTTATCTTGCGGTTCTAGCTTACAATTCTTTATGTTAAAAATCCTCGTGCATCTCTTATGTTTTCTTTTTTTCTTGTAATTGACTGGCTTTGTTTAAGCTATAATATTGTTATTCAGATGCCAAGTATGGATATTCTTCTTGAATGCAGGTTGAGCTATTGCAACAAAGCAGTCATTAACTTTCTTTGCTCAGTACCTGATGTTTCTGACTAGCTCCTTTCTTAATCACAGGTGTATGCACGACTCTTATCTGTTGTGGACAATCCAAATTTCTTGACCACGCTTGAATCACTTAAGCAGGAACAAGAAGCCCAAACAGATGGGAATTTGCTTTGTGTTAATGGTTCAGTTTATTTATTTTAATTTTCCATTTTGTAGATTTGAATTCATTTTGTTTGTCTTATGTTTTTTTAATTGGTTTTAGAATTTTTATGCTATATTTTTGCCTGCAAATATTTGCAGATCAGAATGTGCAGGATGTTAGGCTTAATAATGATGAAGGCAACCCTAATTGGTGGGTATTAGTTAAACATGGCATGGATCCCAATCATTTGGAAGAAGCCAGTGGAATTGATAATGAAAATTATGTTGTAATAAGTGAAGAGAATGTGGTTGATGGCATTGCAAGTTTCATAGGTAGATGTATCCTTGAAAACCCAAAATCTAAGGTATGCCAATGTCTTACTTCTGTTTCTTACATTTGGTATATATTAGTATATGATGGCCTTTTATCCTGAATTTGCAGAATACATCACCACAAGAACTGCAGAAAGGTATTCATTTTATTTATTCTATTTTGTCATTGTTTGTATGTATCCTTATTGCAGTATCTGATAATGTCTGCTCTCTTATATATTGATATTAATATTATATATTGATATTCATATTTGCGGTTACAGAACCATGACAGTATTACATTAAGCACGTCGCTTGTATCCTGTACGTGTATAACTAAAAGTGTGACTTAATTTGTGCTGTGCAGAGCTTTATGTGAGATTAATTTGTTACCATTAGTTGTGTAAGAAAAAATAGGTAGTTTTATGGCAAACATATGTCAGCAAATATGCCAACATTATCATGGAAGTTATACATTTACCATTTTGGCATGGTCCATTTAAGGTAAGTATCATATAAGAAAATTTCCATATTTGGTATACAGAAGGAAACTTGCTATCATGCAACTAAAGATGAAAGCTACTCATGGAAAGATATTTTCATCATGATATTAAAATAAATGGAAACAGAATTTTTTTTTCATATCTGGAATTCAATAATGGGGAAGTTTTCAAATTTTCAAAATTTTTATATATTTCTAAGTACAGTGTAACCAAAATCATTCTATTCCAAGCTTGCCAGCCCCAATTCTTTCAATCAAGGTTGCTTTTTGGGGAAGTTATTATAGTCTTTATTTTAAGTTTTTGCTGCAATACTAAACACCAGTAATCTCAATTTAAAACTTAAAATAAAGACTACAATAACTAAGTTGTGATCAAAATGTAATAAAACTTAAAATAAAGACCATTTCATGTATGTATCTTTATTGCCATTAGTGGTGATTTTGATCACAACTTAGTTTTTGCTGCAATACTAAACACCAGTGTTTTACTTCATACTAAACATCAGTAATCTCAATTTCCCCAAAAAAAATTTATAGACTTGCAGCCGAGCAAACGAGAACAGATTTTGTTCAACTGAACGAATCTCATTTGAATCTTGTTGTGATTTCATTTGAACGAGATTCCATTCGAATAAACGATTTGATTAACAAAATTGAAGGATTCGATCGTTCGAACAAATCCTTCATTCGAACGAAACCCAAAAAAAATGTTAGAAAAAAAGAAATACAAAATTTTTTTGGGGGTAATTTTAACCCTTAATTTACTCAAAACACCACATTTGCAGATTACTATATTTCAAATAGAAAATGTTAAATTTCCTGTAAAATTATCAAACAATAGTAAAATAATATTATTACAGTATAATCAAATTTCACTATAACCAGATTACTTTACATTTAAATTTGCTTAGATTTTATCGTGCCAAATAACCTTTAGAGAGAATATAAAAATGGCTAAAGCTCTTTAAGATTTAGGATGGAAATTTTAAGTCAATATATTAAGAAAATTATCTTCCACCACATGGTTTTCGTTGAGTGCCTCTTGTGTTCTCTTCTCCTTTTCTAGCAATCTTCTGTACCCTTTCGTCTACCCCACCTCTTAGTTCCAGCCTCCTTTTGAGCTTCTGCATTGATGACTTCCATTTGCATCTCCCTGTAACTTCGTTTTTAAATAAAAATAAAAATTTATCTTGTATCTCTTTGAACAGAATAATAGCAGGAATTTTGAACATTTTTGACTGCTTGGAGTAACAACGCCATACATAAGATTTGCAATAGCTTCTTGAGAATTGAGGCTACCGTAGCTGTTTTGAATTAAAGTTAACAAATGTTAATAAATCATTAGTATTATTGCATATGTGAAATAATTTTAGTTTTTGAATGAATGAAAATATGAAGTTTTATTTGAGATCTCATTAACAGCTTTTGTAAGTTTTTATTCTTCGGTTTCTCTTACTTATCAAGTTCTCTGCATCTTCTTTTTATTTATTTATTATTTCTTCTCAATTCAACATTTCCATCATCTCTTCTTCCTCGCTATTTTTTTCTCTCCACTTTTGTTTGACACGTTTTCTTCCAGCTAGAAATTAGCACTCCTCCCTTAGGTTCAAAATATTGTTTTCGGTATATCTAAAACCACAGCTTGTTCTCCAAAATTCATCTTGCTGTTCATAGAAGGTTTTCTGTTAAAAATAAAATTTGGTTTCAGAATCTTATCTAGAGCTCCCAACTTCTTTAAGACAGCTATCGCCCCTTCCTGCTGCAAACATTCTGAAGTCAACCTGCTGCCAGAGGTTTCCTTGCAAACACAGTCACAACCCAAATCAGCCATTTATCAAGCCTAAATTTGTGCTTTAGAGGACCGTTCCCATCAATTAGCTGTTTAGATTGAATGTTTTATAGATTGAGATCTAACATTAAATTTTTTGCAGAACTTTTGCTAACGCTAATTCTATCAAGTGTTCTGCTGCTACACTTCTCCAAAATTTCCAATATTCATTCTGACACTCGAGTAACATTAATTGAACCCATTTGAAGTTGCTTAGTAGTGCAATACATTTGTCAAATCAACTACTAAAAGCAGGCTAATTGATTGGGTTTTGGGATGGATATTAGGAAATTTAGAGTATATAGCTTTTCTCTTTCATCAAACATAGTTTTGTTTTAGTTTGCTTGTATAAATTAAGCAGAATATTTTTTTTTTTTGCAAACTAATAATAAAAGATAGGTTTTAAATTTGTCTGAATTGTATAGGTTTTTAAATTTCTCAAATTTTCATTTATTTGGTCACTTAATTTTTTTGATGCCTGACTAGTGCAGGGTAATTTGAATAACAGATATAGATTGTATTTCGTGTCCTCTTTGATATTTTGTACGAACTAGATGATTTTATTGGTGCGGGAACTTCTCTTTTATCATAATTATATACTATTTGGGTTAACAATGCAAAGCTAATAAAATCGAGTATATGCACTGTAGGCCTCCCAAGCAGCATCAATGCTACTTGATTAAAGCCCTTGATAGTTTGTAGTAGTCGATGGCAGTTGAAGCATTTATTCTTAGAGATAAATAATATGCATAACACTAAAATTTTTGTAATTTATCTATCAGGCACCTTAATCTTAATTTTTTATATAGCTCTTTTATTTCATCAACCTTATCTTGTGTTAAATTTTATCTTGACTATTGATTAAAAAATATTAAGATGGGTGAAAAGAGTGTGCTTTTTATATAAATATTAAAGATTAGCTGCAAAATGCCCAGTATATGTGAAATTTGGTTGCAACTGTATTCATAATATAGCTAATAATATATTTGGTGAATAAAAGGAAGAATACTTGATAGTTGATACTAAAGATGTTTGGTGGTAAAAATAAGATGTTTAGGTAAAAATTAAAAATTTTATTTTTTAAAGAATGGCGTTATCATAAGAATGATGAGTGGGAAGAAATATTTACTATTATGTTGTAACTCTAAAAAAGGAATTCGTGTTACTAAGATTACAATATTTGAGAATTTATATGATAAATTAGAAACTATTAATGACAGAAATACACTATATAAGCTAGCCAAGTTAAAATATAAAAGAACCAAGAATTTAACTCTCAAGTAAAATATATCGAATATGTTGATTAAGAATTTCCTTATGGATGAAGATATTTATATAAGAAAATTGTCAAAATGATCCTCTAACTCATATATTTTGTTTATTTAAGTCCCTAGCTTTTTGGTCTATCAACTTCTAAATTTGTTACTTTTTTGGTCATAAACAATTAATTTGGGTGAAAACATTTAAATAGAAAGGGCAATTGTCATTTTAAAATTTAAAGTTATTTTTGTAAGAAAAACATGCACATTTTTATGATATGGTAAAGGAAAATATTGGTAATTATTTCTCTTATTTTCTTATATGTAATTTTTGATTAAAAAAATACTGGAAATAATTTAATATGAAAATATTTTCATTTATAATTTTTTGAAGATTTTAAATGTTAACTAGTAGTTTTTTTATTTTAATTTGAAGGATGTATTAAAATAAACATATTGAAATACTATTTACTATTGATTTTTATACCAAATTAGTAAACTTATCAATTAAACTGATTCTTAAAAAAATAATTTTATTTCTTAATTTAATAAATTTTCTAACAAAAATAAATTTTATTTCTTTTTTATAAAATTGACCAAAGTAATATGGATAAAATTGGTATACAAAGGGATGAAGCAATGAAAGCAAAAAAAGTTAAACAAACTGATACTGACAAATAAAATTGCGAATAGAAGAGATGAAGCAAAGAAAGCAAAGAAGTTAAACAAACTGATTTAGTTTGCCCTCTCTTTATTTTTACTTTTATTTTCTTATTTCATATTGCGTACTTATTGTGACTATTTAATTGTTTTAAATTATATTAAATTTTCTTTAGTTTTAATTTTTATAAAAATTTTCTTTATACTTTTTGTCCCCTTTGGTTGCACCATAGCAAACACTTATTAAAGGCTTGAACCCAACAAGTGGTATCAGAGTGATTACTACGTTTTTAGGATCCAACAATCCAGTAAAGTAAGTATCTACATGTATAACTCAATTTTTGTTGAAAATGTGAACACTATGGAGGGTGCTTTATACACATCCTTCATTTTTTAATGAAATTGGATTTGATTGATTTATAGAAAATGAAAACACAATTTCTTACAATCAGTTGAATTGGCATGGTGATTCAAATTTAGCAAGATTATACCACAAGCCCAATAGACCCATTATGGAATGGACAAATGAAGACATAAAAATGCACAATTAAATGCCAAGGCTCTTACATGTTTTTAATGTAGCATTAAAAGGAGATTTTATGTGTGAAACGGGGAAGGAGATTTGAGTTATCTGATTTACTGCTTATGAAGGAACTAATAGTGTGCGTTAATCTAGAATAAATAGATTTATGAACTTTTTTAGATTCAACCGGGAGACTCAATATAAGAAATGTATACTAGGTTGATGAAAATCATTATCGAACTTCATGCATCAGGAAAATTTTTTTTGGATTGGAAAAAGTAAATAAAATGTTGCGTAACTTACCAAGGATTTGGGATGTCAAGGCTGAAGCTATCGTGGAAGCCAAAGACTTAACTTCTTGTCTCTATGAGTTTCTAGGTTTACTCATAGCATATAAACATCTAATGAAAAATAAAAACAAGATCAGGAAGAGATGAAAGTAGAAAACAATTGCTTTAGAAATAAAAGGAGTATTTTATGAATGGTGAATCTTAGAAAATGAAGAAGAGCAAATATGGTTCATAACAGTGAGCTCCAAAATATATGAAGGATGATTATCACCGCCATGATAAAACCAAAGGTAAGCGTTCTAACTCGTCATTCGAATATGATTCCAATATTATTATATGTTTGAATGAAAGAAAAGCTGACACATAAGATCAAAGTGCTTAAAGTTGGAAGATGAAAAGAACAATATGAAGAAATACAATAGCAAGAAAGCATTTTGAGTGACTCATTTGAAGATCTCATCAAGAAGTCAAATTAAAGAAATTAATTTATGTTTTGTAGCAAAAAATGAGAGTGAGATTACATCATTATTGTCATAAAATGAAACAATGAATTTTTTCCAAAAAAATATTAATATTTTTTAGAAGATTTTCATTTTTTTAATGCAATTTTAAAGGAGCATGAGAGATTTAAGTTGATTTTGAGTGAAATTAACCCATTTTGTGCATCTTTTAATGGGGAGTTTAATTTCTTAAAGGTACAACTTGATGAATTAGTTTTCAAGGATAAAGAAAAGCCAAATGATAGTATTTCTAAGAACTTTAGTTTGCTAAAGAGAATAAAGAGCTTCTTAAGCTTATTTGTCAATCCATGATGAACAAAGTTAATATAAATCATTAAAAAAATTTAATTGTTGGTATCGAGAAAGAAAATAGGAAGCCTCATTATTTTGTAAAAAATTCACTTATCTTACTGGTTTGCTACTTTTGTAGTCAGATATGACACATTTCATCATCTGTTAAGTAAATTAAAAAATTTATATGAGTTTCTAAATGAGCCACTCCATAACCATTAATTTACTTTGTCAATAGCATGTCTTCAAGGGTGGAGCATTGAAGGCATGTGTGAGATTGTATTTACTCTCCTATGATTGCAGTCCTATTTAGTATATTTTCTTTTAACTATTTTATACTGTTTTGAATGCATAAATTTATTAAAGAATACTTTTTATGTTTTACAAATATAACTTCTTTTGGTAGATTTAATGGAATTTGAAAAGTGGTTTTTTCGTTGATTCATATTTTTCAAAAATTATTCTTACAATCTTGATTTTATGTTTCTCTTCTTAAAAGTAATTAGCAAAGGGCTATAAGCTAAAATGGTTATTTTATATTGCACTTATGTTGCTATGTTTGTTGATTATTTTGTTCTTAGATCTTATTATTTTATTTTTCTTTATGTGAAAGTTGAAGAAGTTTCTTTCTCATTTTGTATTATTGGTCTACAAAGGGGAGCTTAATTTGAGTATATATGCTTTTATTTGAACTGTTAGTTTTTAGTTTTGCTCTTATTTTTCTTTCTAATTATACTTTTAATAATTGCAAAGCAATAAAAATTTGGTTATTGATCTTTGCTTTAATTTATTATATAGCATACAATTAGTAGGAGTTAATTATTTTTTCTATTAAAAACAATATCATATACCAGGCTGGGTGGTGTAAAATTGAAAAAAAAATTATGTTCATAAAAAAACATACAATTTTATAGATGTTGAACACATAAGAGAACTTTGGGACTTAGCTAATAAAGGCAGTGGATTAATGTACATGGCGATGAATAATCAATGGCTAAAGAATTCTGCCTTAGGCTCTCTCTCCCAGCCGAACAAGAGCCCAAATTTAAACGAATTTTATTGTAAGTTAAGGATGTCTACATAAGTTGATCCTTCCTTATTATAAAGATATAATAAGATATTGTGACTATTATATTTTAAAATTATTGGCTGACAGTTTTGTTTTTAGTCGGGCCTCCTTTTGTCACTGTTGTGGGTCCCTCAATATTCTAAATTTATTGATATGCTGGTATAGTTCAAGCTTTAGCTTGGTGACTACTGGCCCGGTTCCAGCCTGGTTTGGATTATCCTTGTCTATTTTGTTTGCTTTCATTAATTCAAGTTTTGATCTTGTTCTTCATTGTCCTTTAGGCTGAGTCATTTCTTCATCTTCTTCATATCTGGTTGTCCCTTCATTTCTTTTTTTAACCTACTGAAGTAATATTTCTTAAGATATGGAACAGTTCGTTCAAGTGTTTCTCTCACATATGTTATATTCTGATTTTTATTTGATCTTTATTTTCAAGAGGATATTCTCTCTTGAAATTTTCTTTGAGATTTTTGAGGGAGAAATAGTCAAACTCTTTCTATTGCATGTGTGGCTACTTTTTTATGATTAATTACAATGACTATATGATTGTTTTTATCATGAACAATAATTCTGTCCCACCATATCAATTTATGATTGCGGGCTAGACATATGTTGTTGACATCATTGGATTTTAACGGAACGTTTCAAGTTCAGATCCAAGGAATTTGGCAGAGTAAAAAATTAAAATTCATATTCATCTTTCTAATTGTTTTTTCCAACTGTAATATGAATCACCTAATTTGTATATTCTTTTTTATTGAATTTGGCAACATAAGTAATTATGCGCCAAAAATTTTCCACCATCTATAAAACTAAAATGAAATTAAAAAATTTAAGATTTTTGGGTTCATAACAAAGAGTCTTGTGTAACGGCTTCTTAAGTTTATAATAAAAATGCATTGAGCATATATTTTATATTTTATATAATCCTAATAATTTATTTTGATGGTCTCGTTTGAACCTAGCATAGCACTTATTTCTTGATTCAAAACCATATCCCGACTGGCTTGATGGATTATTCTTCTTAGTGTACATTTGCTATATGCAATATCTTCTCCTTGTTTGTTAGGTGATGTCTTAGCATTTGAGCCAGGATAAAATTTGCTCCCATTTCTCTCTACACTGCTTGTTTTTCATTCAAAAAGGGGCAATGCCCAAATATTTTTCCTTAATTTTTCAAGGTAAGCTTTGGTTGAGATGTTCATTATTTAATTCAAATAAGTTTGTAAAGCTTTTCCTTACGACCACCTTGATATTGATTTCATGCACATTCTTCATAGATTTTTCACTAGAAGGTTGCTCGTTTTTAGTTTCAATATCATACAAGTATGGTTGTATATCGACCATTTTGCCTTTATTCTTGCATCGAAGCTTAGGCCCTTTTTTATGACCACAGATCATTAATATTGCATTTGTGAAGGATTTAGGTTCATTAGAGCTCTCAATTTCCAAGATACAGTAACCTTTATATTTCATTATTTTATTCCCTGCAGGAATTCTTGAGTAAGAAAATCAGGAAGAAAGTTATACTCGAAGAAATGTATTCATTATCAAATAAAAAATATAAAGTTGTGTTTGCCATCTGACAAATATTTGTACTGATGCTAAAATTATAATATTCTTTTGAATAATAATTTTTACTGTAGAATTGCTTATTCTCTTAAAATCACCTTAGTTACTCATAGATTGATTGCTTTGATACCAGATTGGTTAGGAAAGGGTTGTAAATTTTGCAAGTATTTGACTATGATTATTTGATGAAGCAAAATTTAAGTTAATCAAGATGCTCATTTTTGTTCATGGTTGCAATTTTTAAGCCTTTACTCATGGAACAACTAAGTTCCTTTGTTGTTAGGGTTGTGCCAATGCGAAACCTAAATACTAATAATAAAAATACTTAGTTGTTTCTTTTAAATGTAAATGATCTAAATTAATGAACAATTCCAGATGTAGATAAATCTATAATTTATAAAATCAAAATGTTGGATTTAAAAAAATAAATTGTCAAAACAGTAGAACATACTATTACTATTGATAATGATAGTAATAGTTAAGGGATGATTGTTCATTTCGGGCTAAATGTTTGGCTTAAGCTCGAGATAAATTAATCAAGTTGATAAAGCTGTTACTTTGACTTTTGCGATATTTTGACGCATTATTATTTTTTTCTATTGATTTAAAGATAGATGCACTAAGAAAGCTTAAGTTAATTGTTATGTTGTTCGGAAAGTTAGACTAAGCCTAAGCTTGAGACAAATAGTTACAAGTTTGGTTAAGATTATGCCTAAGCAATTCAAAGTTCTATCGTTTAAATTAGAATTAAGTACATGATACAAGGCATATGTTCGCCAAGATAGTTTTCTAACTTCGAATCAAAAACATAATTTGATTATTCTACAGACTATGTTATAGATAATGAAAGGCCGTCACTTTCCATATTAGAGAACCTTGCTTGACATTGGCTATTGTAATTGTTGTTGACTTTCTTTTACTAAAAGTCTCTAATATCCAACCTATCTTTAGCCCTTGGAGGTTGTGCCCTAAACAGTATTGCTGACTCCTGATAGAGATTCTTATATGCTCGTTTAACCCCTGTTCACTTTATTTCCCTAACCCTACTTCTTACGCTCAGCTGAATGAAGGGGAAGAAGAATCTTGCTTGACATTGGCTATTGTAATTGTTGTTGACTTTCTTTTACTAAGGTCTCTAATATCCAACTTGTCTTTAGCCCTTGGAGGCAGTGCCCTAAACAGTATTGCTGACTCCTGATAGAGAAATTCTTATATGCTCGTTTAACTCCTGTTCACTTTATTTCCTAACCCCGCTTCTTACGCTCAGCTGAATGAAGGGGAGGAATTGGTACGTAATATGACCTTAGAAATTGAAAAGTATGTAAAGGGTAATCAAGAGCAAGCATGCACATTTTAAAGCTATGATTGCACCTCTATGCTCTCTGGCTTCTTGTAATTTGTTTTTCAGTAGGATTTGCTAAATGTGATTATCAGCTTTTAGAATATGTTTTGTTTGAACATTGTTTGGCCTTTGAGACGGCATGTTTTTATTATCAATGGCATTGTGGATGTTAACTCTTTGAGAATGCAGCTGTTGCTAGGGCTTTGGACGGCATTAAAGGCAGAGGAAAGCTCAAAACCCTATGGGAAGCTGGAAAAATTATTTATACTATGTCAATATGGGGAGTTTTTCTTGCAGGGTGAGACAGCCTTCCGCTTTTTTTTTTTTTTTCCTATCATTCTTAGTCTACCATCTATTATAGATTAAAAAAATGACAAGCCGTCATTAAAATGCGTGGGAGAATGGTGCTCGGACTCCCAAATTTCTCTCATCAAAAGTGCATTACATCATCCCAAAACAATTTTATTTTTTTCTACAGTGCACCGTAGCGACCCCTTTTTAATAACTTAAAAGCTCTTTCATAATTATCGGCAGTAAAACCCTAAACTACAACCCAAACCTAAATTCAAACCCTGCTATCAATTATGTTTTGGTGGGCTATTGTTAGTTCATTTTTATTTTTTATTTTTAAGAGAATATAAATTTTAAGTAAGAAATAAATATGTGGCTTGTAGCTTTTGAATCCATGATATATAATAAGAAATTCAAAGGCTTAATCACTAATCCATTTTTATTTAATTTTATGTTTTTTCCCTTGCTGTAAAAATGCTTTCTTTGTCAGTGATGAGATCTCAGTTCTATACTGTCTTCTTGCAGATTGTACAGGCATCGTGCTATAGTGAAAGCCGCTGCCAAAGGTGCGTCTTCATCCGCTAGATTTGTTCTGAGGGCACTCTAATTTAACTTGTTATAGCCTTTCTTGTATACTTTGCGAGCTATTGTACATTATAAAACCATATTAATAAAAAATTATACAAAAATATATTCGATGTTAGCGCTGAGTAATTTTTCAGTGTTAGAACCTGTAAGTGTAAACAGTTATGCTATACCATGAAATGAATTCGTACCATTATACCTATTGATTAATAGCTGAGGTACGATTATTTAGAAATTAATTTGATTAGCATGACTATTATAAATGTAATTAATTCTGGCACGACTAATATCATTCACATAACTAAGTTTAAGCAAAGTGAATTTTCTTCTACCGGGTCCCTGAGTCTCGGATGTCAAATGATTACAAAATTACTGTCGTCTTTGAAAACATCTGAAATATAAAATATAGAATATATTAGGAAAATTGTACTGGCATAACTTTTTTTTTTGAAGAGTAAAAGAGGGTATATGCTTAATTTTTGTTCAATAAAATAAACTGAAATAAATACAATAGCATAGAGTTCAGAGCTCATTGAGTGCAGCATCTAAAACATTAGGAAGCAAATAAACAAGCGTAGAGACCAGAGCGCTGTAGAAAGCATTCCCAACAAGTAATATTGTCATTACTTTTATGATAGCTATAATTAATTTGGTACACGAGCACATCAACAATCTGAAGTAAACTACTAACCAAAACAACTATGAATCACAGCAACAGCCGCACTTGTTCATGGCAACAGAACAAAATCAAATGGAAACAATACTGATATTCCTAACTCCTTCAGCAAAGGAAACAACACTAAGATTTCAGCAATCAACATGACTGATTAGCTTTACCACAACATCAAGAAGAAATTGGAACAAGCATAATTGAAGACCTTGGAAAGTACAAGAGTAGAGTACATGCCTACTGCTTCAATGAGACATAAAAACATCAGCAGCAAGTGAAGAATTTGAATAGTCTTTCTCGACCATAGGCAGCATAGGAAGTCTGCAGGCGATCAAACACAGGTTGCACCAATTTGATGTATCTCTACAAAAGTAGTCATAGTATCCAAAAATTTGAATTTGAATATAATAAGAAACAAAGAAGCATCGTAGGATAAATAAAATAGAATAAGCAACAACAAGATGTATCATATGATACACCCTCTAAAAGGCATCATAAATCCAAAATTAAAACCGCATTACCATCAACGCAACCAACGATATGAACACATGCTATACATGTGAAAGCAAGTTCCTATACATGTGAAAGCAAGTTCAATAAAAATTTGAATGATATTTCTCCTTAAGAATCTCGATTTCCAGGTTCAACAGACTAAACAAAAAAGCATCATTGTTTCATAATCAACAAATCTATGAGCAGAAAAAGATACCGAGACCCCAAATTAAAAAAGAATATCCTTCTTTATTATAGTTACACATATAGTATATTTTTTGAAAACTAGCATTGTTTCTCATTCTAAATATTATAAATTACAATACCACAAAAATAAGTTTTGATTTCCTAATTTCCTATTTCCTGATTGATGACAATTTTCCAAATGTTGAAGCAAATTCAGCAGCATTGGGAAGCTAAAAGTAACCATAATCTCTCTTAAGAGCTTAAATGAAAAATTGTAATTAAAATAAAGATGATTTAAAGATTCATTGCCTTCAACAAAAAAATTATGAGTGTGTTGAAATAAATACTTATCTTTTTTAAAATATATAGAATTTTTAAATCATAATGCGTAATAATCTTAAGTTGTTACTTTGCTAAATTTGGACTTAATTAAGTCATAATCAAATTATCATTAGGTTATAATCATCATTACGATCAAATCCTAAAATTTTGGGATATAATGAATTAAAGTTGTATTTATTAATTATTTTAATCAATTTAATGTCCTGAAGAATTAGCTAGATTAATTTGAACTTTAAATTAAAATTTGATTTCATTTTTAAATTCATAATGCCTAAATTAGTTGTGGGCGAAATTTTTGGAGATTTGGAGCCCATTTGAACCCAATTTGCTAATGAAATTATATCAAATAAATTAATTTATTAATTATTTAAATTAAAAATTCTAATTCCGACAGGTCAACCGTTGGATCGTTTCAGATGGCGATCGATCCGCTTTCTACACTAAGCCGCAAATCAAACCCATTTGAGTCGTCTCATCGCTCTTTCGATCAGATCTGACAATCCAAATCAATGTTGTGCCCGGGATCTAATTCAAACCATTAAATTTGTGGTTGCATCACATGCCTGAGGTAAAACTCACCACTATTCACCTTCGTTCTCGCCTTTGAACCATCCAGTAGTGCCCCGCCTCGTCGCTACGCGCAAGAGGGAGTGTAAGATGGCGACGGGACAGATCATCATTCGAGGATAATCTCGGATTAGCATTAACAAACAAATATCTACTAAAATGTCACTTTGTTTGCTAATTAATATTGCTGAGGTGTTTTAAGTAATCAACTGTGGCACCCCAACCCCGCCGTAGTCCTATTAACACTTAAGTTAACATGATTACAGTGAAATGGTCACTAAATAACAAGTTCCTCATTTATAGTTAGATTAGATTTTCATCATAATCCTTTCTAATTAAGGAATTTGCCATTAACTGAGAGTTTTTCACAAGTTGATAATACAGGAATTTTTCATAGTGCGGAAGCAAGAAACATTCACATCCATTTCACCATAATTTAAAAAGTAAATGCATTCAACTCAGAACAAATATGCAATAAAAAAAATACAAGCATAACATGTATTATTATAACATTTAAAAGCTTAAATGAAATGAAAGATAAACACTCATTCACACTAACAAATAAGAAAGAAAACTAATGATCTTTGGCAGCAGCACGCTCATCCTCATGAACAAGCTTTTTAGAAGGCCCAACTACCTCAAATAGCTCAGAATCTGCCATTGTCGGTTTCACAATGATAGGGCCCCAGCAAAAAAAAAGAAAATTCTAATTATACAATTTGTTTAATTACATTTTAGGCTGATATTTATTTCAAAATATTATAAGATATCACCATTAACTAAACGATTAAGCAAGCATAAATAGGTGCAACAAGCTATGAAAGAATAAGAGAAAGCTATAAATAATATATTTATAACTTAAGCAAAATGAAGTAAAGCACATACTTTCACCCAAAGCTATAATAAGATTAGACATTTATATAAGTATAAAATAACTATAAATATTGAAAAGAAAACTTATCATAACATATTTATGATCATATAAAATTATGCAGATTAACATAAAGTAAACTGAATTGTGATACATACAAGTAAGCAAGCAAGGCTAGCATCCTAACATATATAAATAAGCAAATACTGAACTGTAGTAAAAGTAAGCAGAAAGCTATAAAGAAAGCATAACATGTAACATCTGTCATATCAGAAGAATTGGCTAACAAGCCACTAAACTGAAGCTGAACTGAAGCATGCATACACTTAACTTATCAAAATTAAGCAGAATGATTGTACTGAACTGAAGAGATAAAAATACATATATACAGTAAGTTCTAGCTATTTTATTTTACTTCTATAGACACCTTCAGAAGTAGCTAAAGAGTCAAGCATGTATGCAAGACTACAGCAGGTTCTAACTTAACACAACTCTCCTCAATGAGTACATATTATGTAATCCTTCTTTCTCCTTACCACCTGTCCATTGGCGATAAAAGTGCACAAATATATGTCTAGAAATGAACCCAATGCAAGTGTTATCCTAATTTTTAATGTTTTTATTTAATATAGCAAGTTATCTTGTATGTTATGCTCAATGTAAAAATGCTCAAAATATAAGAAATACAAAGCAACAAAATTCAATAGTAAGTAAGAGACTCTACTAAAACATAGGTGATATATATTGTTGTGTAATTTATCTATTCTAATTATTTCAAATTTATTCCAAATTTATACAAGCTAAGGATCTCCAATATCCTATTATCCAGTATAAACTCAGATTCACGGCTATACAAGTTAAACATTAGAACTTATATAATTTTAATCCAAATAAAAAATGTTATCTACATAAGTCAAATAATTAATCATTCATCCTAATTTTATAATTTTCAACAACTAAACCAATCTTGATTAAGATAAATTAGGATTGAGGAATTAAGAATTAAACTTTAAATATTGGGATTTAATCACTTAATTCAAAGATGATCCTAAAGGCTAAGGTCTTAAAAACTCAAATCTCAGGGACTAAAGATTAAGGTAAATCCTATTAAGTAAAATCTAACCTTAATCTAAGGTTAAAATACAAAATAATCATAAATAAATGATAAAATTCTAGAAAGATATAAAACCAAGATTTCATCCATTGAATAACTCATTTATCTAATGAATGAATTCTATCCTATTTTTGTGCCTAATTCCTAAGGAAGATGATCCTAAAATTAAAGGAAAATCCTAAGGAAAAGTTTCGCATTGCTATGCATTAAAGTTAATTAGATCTTAAGTATACTTAATTATCAATTTAAAAGGTTATGGATGACATGATGTGAGATAAATCTCACACTATGAAACTTAATAATTACATAGAAATATTTTAAGATAAAACTTAGGGTTTTACTTTGAAATTTAATTAATAAGCTTAAAAAACATAAAATTGAATCTAAATCACTTTATTTACTGGTCTTAGTGATTTAATTAAGATTATATAGTTTAGGGACACTTAAACCTAAATTTGAGCAAAATGACATTTTACCTCTACTTAAGGGTCTAAAATGCTACTTTTTAAATTAGGGTTACAATTTGAAATTTATTGATGCCAAAAGATTACTTAATGTCTAATATGAAGACAGACATTAAGTACATCAATTTTGGACAAGGATTAAGCCTTGTGAGCTCAAATTAAAGTTTTTAGCTCATAAGGGCAATTTGGTAATTTTACCTAGTGAGGTTTGAAAATTTAGTCAGTTTATTGATGTTTACTACCTAAGGATTACATAGAACCCATAAGTACTGAATTCTGACATCAAATAGCTGTTATGGACAAAAAAATCTTAGGGTTCAAATATGTAAATTAGGAGGTTTATAAATGAGTCAAAAATCTAACTTTCTCAAATTGCATCCAAATTCAGTAAACTCTGTGGCTATAGCTTTTCTATAACATTCTAAGTACTATGAATTGGAGTAGACCCAATTTGAACTTTATTTGATTAAGTTATGAGCTAATTAGAGTTAAGGGTGATTAGTGAGTAAATAGTGAAATTAATCACAGAATCACAAACCCAATCACAAGATGAAGAATTTGAATAGTCTTTCTCGACCATAGGCAGCATAGGAAGTCTGCAGGCGATCAAACACAGGTTGCACCAATTTGATGTATCTCTACAAAAGTAGTCATAGTATCCAAAAATTTGAATTTGCATATAATAAGAAGCAAAGAAGCATCGTAGGATAAATAATATAGAATAAGCAACAACAAGATGTATCATATGATACATCCTATAAAAGGCATCATAAATCCAAAATTAAAACCGCATTACCATCGACTCAACCAATGATATGAACACAATACATGTGAAAGCAAGTTCAATAAAAATTTGAATTATATTTCTCCTTAAGAATCTCGATTTCCAGGTTCAACAGACTAAACAAAAAAGCATCATTGTTTCATAAGCAACAAATCTATGATCAGAAAAAGATACCGGGACAACAAGGAGGAATGCCGACTTTTGAATCTTAATTTTAGTTAACATAAACCCCATTTTATCATGACATGCCCAAACAGCTGGAATAACTGCATCAAATTGGAAACTTTGCATTAATCCTATAAATAATGAATTAGTAAATCATAGATTTTAGTGGGAAACACATCATTTAGAGTGTAATTGAAAAAACTTGTTGATTTAAGTTTGAACATAAAATAAAAAATCATTAACCATCAAGAGGCTGATATACTTCTCCAAACCCAATTTTAACAAAAATAGCTAAACTTTGTTAAAAGCTCTTGTTCCAGAAATATAACTAAGAAAGTCGGGGTTTGGCTTTTAACCCATTAACAAAAAACATAAACATTCATTAATTAAGCTTTAAACCCATTAAAAACATTAATTCCAATAACATAACTTATTAACATCGATTCCAATCCGATGAAAAAGCCAAGAGTTTCCAACTACTTGAAAAAATAAGTTTTAAGAGAAATATTACAAAATTTACTGAAATGGATGTCCTCCGTGCAATTTAACAATAAAATCGGGGTTTGGCTCTGGGCACAAAGATCTCTAAACTGTTGCTAACCTTAGTATCTGTTCAAGATCAAGATGCATTTGCTCAAATATAGAAAAGAGATTTGATCAAGTTGGTCGGCCGTCATGCAATTTTATCATAGCCAATCATTACCAAATCAGAATTGCCTCTTTTTAACGACAAGTCACCCCAAATTGAAAAAGAATATCCTTCTTTATTATAGTTACACATATAGTATATTTTTTGAAAACTAGCATTGCTCTCATTCCAAATATTATAAATTACAATACCACAAAAATAAGTTTTGATTTCCTATTTTCCTATTTCCCGATTGATGACAATTTTCCAAATGTTGAAGCAAATTCAGCAGCATTCGGAAGCTAAAAGCAACCATAATCTCTCTTAAGAGCTTAAATGAAAAATTGTAATTAAAATAAAGATGATTTAAAGATTCATCGCCTTCAGCAAAAAAATTATGAGTGTGTTGAAATAAATACTTATCTTTTTTAAAATATATAGAATTTTTAAATCATAATGTGTAATAATCTTAAGTTACTATTTTGCTAAATTTGGACTTAATTAAGTCACAATCAAATTGTCATTATGTTATAATCATTATTATGATCAAATCCTAAAAATTTGGGATATATTGGATCAAAGTTGTAATTATTGATTATTTTAATCAATTTAATGTCCTCAAAAATTAGCTAGATTAATTTTAACTTCAAATCAAAATATAGTTTCATTTTTAAATTCATAATGCCCAAATTAACTATGGGCAAAATTTATGGAGATTTGGAGCCCATTTGAACCCAATTTGCTAATGAAATTATATCAAATAAATTAATTTATTAATTATTTAAATTAAATTTCTAATTCCGACGGTCAACCGTTGGATCGTTTTAGATAGCGATCGATCTGCTTTCTTCACTAAGCCGCAAATTAAACCCATCTAAGTCGTCTCGTCGCTCTTTTGATCAGATCTGACAATCCAGATCAACGTTGTTCCCGGGATCTAATTCAAACCATCAAATTTGTGGTTGCATCTCATGCCTGAGATAAAACTCACCACTATTCACCTTCGTTTTCGCCTTTGAACCGTCCAGTAGTGCCCCGCCCTGCCGCTACGCGCAAGAGGGAGTGTAAGATGGCGACGGGACGGATCATCATTCGGGGATAATCTTGGATTAGCATTAACAAAGCAAATATCTACTAAAATATCACTTTGTTTGCTAATACTAATATTGCTGAGGTGTTTAAGTAATCAACAGTGGCACCCCAACTCCGTCGTAGTCCTGTTAACACTTAAGTTAATATGATTACGATGAAATGGTCACCAAATGACAAGTTCCTCATTTATAATTAGATTATATTTTCATCATAATCCTTTCTAATTAAGGAATTTATTATTAACTGAGAGCTTTTCACAAGTTGATGATACATGAATTTTTTATAGTATAAAAGTAAGAAACATTCACATCCATTTCACCATAATTTAAAAAGTAAATACATTCAACTCAGAACAAATATGTAATAAAAAAAAATAGAAGCATAACATGTATTATTACAATATTTAAAAGCTTAACTGAAATGAAAGATAAACATTCATTCTCACTAACAAATAAGAAAGAAAACTAATGATCTTTGGCAGCAGCATGCTCTTCCTCCTGAACAAACTTTTTAGAAGGCACAACTACCTCAAACAGCTCGGAATCTGTCATTGTTGGTTTCACAATGACAGGGCTCCAACCAAAAGAAAAGAAAAATCTAATTAGACAATTTGTCTAAGTACATTTTAGGCTGATATTTGTTTCAAAATATTATAAGATATCACCATTAACTAAACGATTAAGTAAGCATAAATAGGCGCAACAAGCTATGAAAGAATAAGAGAAAGTTATAAATAATATATTTATAACTTAAGCAATATGAAGAAAAGCACATACCTTCACCCAAAGCTATAATAAGATTAGGCATTTATATAAGTATAAAATAACTATAAATACTGAAAAGAAAACTTATCATAATATACTTATGATCATATAAAATTATGCAGATTAACATAAAGTAAACTGAATTGTGATACATACAAGTAAGCAATTAAGATTAGCATTCTAACATATGTAAATAAGCAAATACTAAACTTTAGTAAAGGTAAGCAGGAAGCAATAAAGAAAGCATAACATATAAAATCTGTCATATCAGAAGAATTGGCTAATAAGCCACTAAACTGAAACTGAACTGAAGCATGCATATCACTTAACTTATCAAAATTAAGCAGAATAATTGTACTGAACTGAAGAGATAGAAATACATATATGCATTAAGTTTTAGTTATTTTACTTTACTTTTGTTGACACTTTCAGAAGTAGCTAAGGAGTCAAGCGAGTCTGCAAGACTACAACGAGTTCTAACTTAACACAACTCTCTTCAATGAGTACATGTTATGTAATCATTCTTTCTCCTTACCACCTGTCCATTGGCAGTAAAAGTGCACAAATATCTGTCTAGAAATGAACCCAATGCAAGTATTATTCTAATTTTCAATATTTTTATTTAATGGAACAAGTTATCATGTATATTATGCTCAATGTAAAAATGCTCAAAATATAAGAAATACAAAGCAATAAAATTCAATAGTAAGCAAGAGACTCTATTAAAATACAGGTGATAGATGTTGTTGTATAATTTATCCATTCTAACTATATATCTATATATGAATATATATCTCTGTTTATTATAAAGGTAGTGGGACAGATGAAAATCGTGCTTCAGAAGACAGCGACAAAGGCGCTACGTGTTGGTCTGTGATGCTGACAATACGAAGGAGTGGGCCAAGCGTCCACAGCTCCACGTGGGTCGGGCCCAGGTCGACCCGATCCTGCCTAGACTTCCCTCCATCCTGACCGATGTCGCAGAGGTGAACTTAAAGCAAGAAAATGAGAGGCTCTCATGGCGATGATAGCATGCAACCTGCAAAACGTTGGGTGGGGTTCAACTGGATCTAGCCAATGGTGGTGGAACCATCAACGGAGGTACTCAGGTTCAATTGAAATCCCTAACCCTAGGTTCAAAGCATCGGGACGAACGAGCGATGGATTGAGCGAGCGAAACTGTATACCACTGTATACATTTCGCCAAATTTGATTGAGCTTGATCGAACCGGACAATCAACGATCCAGAGTGTGAAATAGCTATTCGAAAAGAATACATTAACAATCACATAATAAATGGACGAGATCAGGGTACTTTGCTTCGATGATTATGGGAGCTCGAGACGATGATCTGAACCTTCGAGATGGAATTATCAGGTTCTTTGACTCTGCTTATGGTTCAATTGATAACTCTGAAGGTTTTTAAATGAGAAGGTACCACAATAAAGACCTAATGAGGTGCTGGAGGGCGGTAATCAGCGGCATACAGACTGTACGTGGCGAACAAGTCGCAGCATGCAAGCCAAGCGTTTGCGCACCAGCTTGCGTGGGAACGTAGTGATCCAGCCATCCGATCTAGATGGTTGGGATGATCAAACGATGCAGGATTGCACCGTTCCATCAAATAATAGAGAGGGTCGTTAGTGTGGCTCCCCACCCCTTAATCCATAAGATTAAGCTAAGGGGTGACATGTCACTTTGGAAAATCCTTCACTTAACATTGGATTAGGTGTAACCCCTATTCTAATGGTAAGAAAGTGATAAGCTAATGCATACATGCTATGTAATCAGTCACCAAGCAAATACAGAATCAGAGTGCGGAAGCAATGGAAAGTAAACATACATCCATTTTACCATAATAAATAGAGAAAATGCAGCATATAACTCAGAATAAATAGTACAATAAGGAAAACACAATCTAATGGTACCTGTATTATTACAACATTAATTAAATTTAAATAAAAAAGATAAATCTCTCATCCTCACAAAATAAAAGGGAGCTAAGCTAAGGATCTTCAGCGGCAATATGCTCCTTCTCCCGAATCTGATCTTCAGAAGGCTCGACTACCTCAAATATCTCAGAATCTACCATTATTGGTTTCACAATAATAGGGCCCCAGCTAAAAAAAAGAAAAATTTGGTTAGACATATTGTCTAAGTACATTTTAGGCTGTTAATACTTCATAAGTTTTATGATATCACAATTTTACTTAGACTATAAAAACAAGCAAAGCGTAAGGGTGCAACAAGCATACAAAGGAAAATGATAAGTTATAAATATAATATTTATAACTAAAAAAAATTAAGGCAAAAAGGTGCACCTCAAGTAAACTAATCAAGGATAGGCATACATGTACAATGTAGTAAGTGAAAGTACTTAAAGAAAAATTTAATCTTAAACATGCTTGTGATCATATGACATATACTGATTTAAAAGAAATTAATCCAACAGTGGTACATATAAGTAAGCAACAAAGGTCTAGCATCCTATAATATATAAGTATACAAGTAAAGCAAGGTATACTAAAGTCAAGTATGACGGTAAACAGGAAACAGCGAACAGTAAACAGTAAACACTAAATAGTAAATAGTAAACAGTGAACATGTATATAAGTACTGCCATATCTAAAGAGGGCTAATATAACCTGCTGATATCAAAAGGATTATTAGCATCAACACGAAGGCTAAGGCGACAAAATATTCCTAATATCATCTGAGGCTAGGCCGGAATAACAGAACAGAAACTAAACTGAATAGGCAGTAATCACAAATGCAGAAATATTTTAGTTATTTTACTTTTACTTCTGTGGACATATCCAGAAGTAGTCGAGGAGTCAAGCACGCCTACAAGACTATATGGGTTCCAAACTTAGCACAACACTCCTCAATGAGTAATGCCAAGTACTCCTTATTTCTCCTTACCCCTGTCCACTAGGGCAATATGCGCCAGATCAACAAGTAACTGAACCAATGCAAATGTTATCCTAATATTCTATATTTTTATTTCATGCAACAATATTATCTTGTATGACATATTCAAGGAATAAGGCACGAAATACAAGGAATGCAAAAACACAAGTAAAATAATAGTGAGCAAGTGACTCTACTATACATGGTGACATCTGTGGTTATCTACTTAAACCATTCTAACTATTCCAAGTTACACAAGTTCAGGATCTCCAATTCCTACTATCAAGTGTAACTTAGAAGCACGACCTTTTAAGTTAAAAGCAATTAGAACCGATCAGGTTCTAATTTAATTTAATTAATAACGATTATAAATTAAATAAGAAATCATTAGGTCATAATTGATGAATTTAGATGTTATAAACTAAGGTCTATTCAAGATCTACTAAAATTAGGAATTATGAGTTAAATATCACGAGATTGGGGTTAATCACATAATCTAATGGTCAAACATAAGATCTAAGATTATTAAGTCTAAAAGTAAACTAAAGATTAAGGTAAATCCTATTAAGTGTAATCAAGCTTAATAGGATGATTCTCCTATTCTTAATCTAAAGTTGAAAGATGAAATAATCAAAATTAAAGTATAAGAATCTAGAAATTAATAAAACCAAAATTCCATTCATTGAATAACCCACTTTATTCAATGGATGAAATCTAACATAGTATCTATTCATAATCTTACGAAAAAGATCATAAAGTGAAGTGTAGATCCTAAGAAGCTTCTAATAAAGGACTTAAGGGATTTTAAGAGTTGATGATAGTTATTACAATTTATCTTTATTTGTTGTTTTATTTAATTAGGGAAGTTAAGAGCAAAATTTTAGCTAAGTAAAGCATATTATCCTTAGAGATTTTCTAGCCTATATTAGGAAGTTTGACAAATTATTCAAATTATGGGATTTAAGACTTAAATTGATCATAAATCAGTTTTATTACTATTTTTAATGATTTAAAAATATTTTAAGGGTTAAAAACACTTAAGCTAAATTTAAGGTAAAATAATTATTTTGCCCTTACTTGAGGGTCCAAAAAGCTACTTTTTTTATTTAGGGCTTCAAAATGGATTTTCTTTCTGCCAAATAATTTCTTACTATCTAAGATGAAGATATATAGTAAGTACACCAAATTTGGACAAGTAATAAGTCATATGGGTTAAATTTAAGGATTATAATATACAAGGGTATTTTAGTAATTTCACTTAGAAAAGTCTAAAAAATTCAGTTAGTTTATTATTATCTATTGTCCAAGAATTTCATAGAATCCAAGAACACTAAATTTTGATGTCTAATAGATTAGTTATGAGTGTTCAAAGTTTAAGGGTAAATGTGTCATTCCTAGGGTTACGAGTGGGTCAAAAACTTAATTTTTCCATTTGAGATCCAAATATAGCAAAATCAGTGGCTATAGCTTTCTTATATCACACTGAGTACTTTAACTAGGAGTAGACCCAAATTGGACCTCATTTGGCCAAGTTATAACCTAATTAGGATTATGGGTATTTTGATCAACCTAGGGTTTCTAGTAGTCAAAACTCAAATTTTATTTCATTTTACTGTTGGCACTGAATTTCTACCTAGTTAACATCTTGAATTTCTTAATTTGAAGTCCAAATGACTAAGCTATGGTCATTTCAATGTTATGGTCTATTTTTTTGAAGGGGAGTCAAAACTCAATTTAAAACTCACGCACAATTTTATACTGTGCTTAAGTTTACTTAAATTAGGTTCAAATTTGATATAATTTGTCCCCACTAGGGTCCTAGGGTCCTTAAAATTCAAAATTTATGAAGTTTTGACCATTTCAGCCGGTTCTGGACCAATCCAGACAGTTCTGAGCACTACGGCGCGCGGTAGCGCCTTCTGGCCATAGCGCGCTGCAGCGGATTTCGGCGCTGAGGTGTGCTGCAACGAGTTTCGGCGCTGTGATGCGCTGCAGCGGATTATGGCGGATTCAACTCGAAGCTCGGGCGTTGCGGCGCGCCAGCGCGCCACAGTGCGTTGGAGCGCGCTATGGCGCGTTACGGTGGACTCGAGTTCGAACTTCGGGCGCTGCAGCGCCCGACGGTGATTTCGCCTATGCAAAATCTCAATGAGTCATCTTTCGAGCTCAAATACTCTCAACCTATAGCACTTCACATATACCGATGAAAAGATATTTTCGAGACCTTTCTATTGGTATCCAAATTGGCACCAAACGATTATGTTATCAATGTAAACAATGGAGTTAAAGGACTGGGTGGACATAAATTTGTATTTGCTGATTTATATATCTTTTTCTATCATTTGCAGATTTTAACGAGCTTCTATATCTTAAATTCTGATTCATAGATATGTAACTAAGGTAACACAGATTCTTAGATATACAAATGAGCATAAGACAAAATGGAATAGCCATTGAATTAACCAATGGAGGGAAATGGGATACCTTGGCTTTGATAATGACAAGTTTCCTAAGGGAGGCTTGAGAGATCCTTCCTTCAGCAAGCACAACAATGGGAGATTCAACTGGGTAAAGAGAATAGGGAAAATGGAGAGCTGAGAGCTAAAGACTCTTTTAATAGAAGGGAAGCCTGCCATTGGATGGGATGGGCATGAGTTGTCCCATCCCACTTGGTGAGATAGGGGGGCTGGTAGGAGATAGAGGGGCAGGCTAGGCTGAGCACAGTAGGGGTAGAGGGGAAAGGTGGCTCAGAATTGCAGCAGGAATTAGATGGCTATAGATCCCAGCCATGGAAGAAGGAGGAAAAAGCCCAAACTTATAATTTTTAAAATTGCTTTATTTAATTATTTTAAACCTAAAGAAAAATCAGATTTTATAAATGTGCTCCAAAATATCTCAAAAATTCACCCCAAGCTAATTTGGTAGTGAGGAACGAAATGGAAAAATTGGATATTGATTTCGACGACAATTTATTTTTCTTATTTTCTAATTAATTAAATATATTTAAATATTCGAGAAAATTCGACGACTTCCGAAAAATCTCAAAATTTCACCCTTAACTAATTCGAGGGTGAGGATCAGAACGGTGAAGTCAGATTTTAATTCTGATGAGTACTTAATTTTCTTATTTTTCGGGGTATTTAATTACATTAAAATATTCGATAAAATCCGACGACTTCCAAATGCATCCAAAACATCGCCCCAAGCTAATTTGGGGTGACGATTGCAATGGCGAAGTCAGATTTTTATTTCGAGGTCAAACTAAATATCTCAATTTTCCCTTAATTAAATATTATTAAAATATTCCAATTATTTGATTGAGCTCCGAATCGCTCTAAATCTTTGGGGATTGGTTCTAATGACTAGATGAAGTCAATAAAATAATAGTATGATATGATTAAGCTAAAATTAAGCTAAGTAACAACCTAAGGTTGTTACAGTTAGGCAGACGGCACCGGTGAATCCATTAGTTTAATAAATAATATAATTTAAATTATGAAAATTAAACATTTTTTAAATTAAAAATTAATTGACAAAATATTCCCAAAAATTTTAAATACTTCACCCCTAGCTAATTGAGAAGTGAGGAACATAATAACAAACTCAAATTTTGATTTTAAAGAGTATTTAGTTTTCCTATTTTTCAGGGTATTTCAAATATATTAAAATATTCAACAAAAATCCAATGACTTCCAATTGCCTCCAAAACATCACCCATAGCTAATTTGGGGATGATGAGAAGTTCAATTTTTGATTTGATGTCAATTTAAATAGGTTAAATTCCAGGGTTTTCCTAAGATTCTCAAAATTAGGGTTTGATCCATTTGACCCCTTATTTGAACCAAAACTTCAGAGTGAGCTCCTAATAATTTATTAAGAGAAATAGAATTAAAATCAAGACTTGATTTAGTCATAATTGACTAAGGTAATTACATCCATTACTTAGACACATAATTGTGTGCTGAATTATCATATAAGGATAATCATATTTCAGAGTATAAAATAGGCAGGTGCAATAATTAAACAGAGTGCAATAGTTGATTGGATTAAAATATATCCATTCATCACATTACAGAAATAACAAAAAATAGAGAGTAATTATTACATCCCAAATATGGTAATGAAATAAACATATACAGTGCATAAATTTAATAATTACAAGCCATTTAAACATTTATAAGAATAAGAGAGACTGAAACTAAAATAAAACACACTCTCTTTTCAAAAGAAATAAAATCTAAGCAATTACAAAAGGGTATTCTTCATGCTTCTACTCTTCACCTGGATCTAACTCTTCAAGCTGCTCTAAGACTAATGTATTGGTTTTTACATGCCATAGCCCCAGCCAAGAAAAAAAATCTTAGTTAGACAAATTTATTTAAGCATATTTTAGGCTGATACTTTCTTATGTTTTAAGATATCACAAATCATCTTAAACAAATAGAATCTAAAAGCATCAATAAATGGTAAAATATATAAATAATATATTTATAACTCAAGCAAAATAAGAGGTAAGAAAATATACCTCAATCTAGAGCTGCATAAAAGGTTAAATAGTGTATAAATATAAATTACTAAATATAAGGAAAGGTCATAAATAGATATAATCAATATATATATATATATACTAATTTTTTTGATAAATATGCAATGTAAGAAAAATAATGGCAAAACTAGCATCCTAGCATATTTGCACAGAAAATACAACTTAAAACTAGAAAATTGCTAAAAATATATAAATACTGAAAGTGTTGCAAAATATTGAAAATGCTATAAATTCTAAAAATGCTAAACTGAGCTAAACTGAAAGTAACTGAAACTGAAAATAACTGAACTAAAATTAAATCATTTTATCTTAATTAGACATGTGCCTAGAATTGTCCTGCCTTAACAGAAACAAGATAAAACTGGCCACATAATAAAAAATCTAATATGTATCATCTAGACCACTGATGACTAAAATCAGACATGTATCAACCGGAATAGTGATGTCTGGATTCGAGTCGATTCTATCTCAAACATAGAACTGCAAAGGCATACTAATTAGGATACATTCCACTGAATTTCTTATATAATGTCATTTGTTATTTAATTTAAATCCTTCTACCTATCCTGAGATTATACAAATTTGGCATCTCCAATATTCTACTATCTAGTATAAACTCAAAGTTACAGTTCTATAAAGTCAAATAATTAAAACTAATCAAGTTATAATTAAATTAATCAATATCGTATACATAGGTTAAATAATAAATCAATCGTCTTAATTGATGACTTTATTAACCCAAACCAATCTTGATTAAGGAAAATCAATTTAGGAATTAAAAGTTAAACTCTATAATTTTGGGGTTTACATTTCTTAATCCAAAGGTACTAACATCTAAGGTCCTAGATTTCTCAACTCTCATGAACTAAGGGTTAAGGCTATGGCGACCCGCCGATAGGTCAGCATAGCTAATCCAACATCAGGTGCTCACTTCCTAGGATCATATTGGGGTTTAGTATAATAGTATATTTAGAGGCATATAAAATACACACACTTCCACATTCAATGTTACATCCAAAAATACTAGAATAATAAATGAAATATATTTATTACAAAGATAATAATTATCTTACAAAATTTGTTACACACTAAGCAAAAATTTTAAACTTTAAGAAAAGCAGCATCTAAGTTGCTCCATCATGCATCAGCTCCTCTTCAAAGGCTTGATCCAGAGATTGATCCTGAACTGCCATATATATATATATATGTATATGACAGGACGAACCAAAAAAAAAATAAAGAAATAAAGAAAAGAAAAAAAAAAGAAAAGAAAAGAAAATATTTAATTAGACATAAAAGTCTAAGTAAGGTTTGTAGGATATCAAATTTGCATTTAAGTGGCATGATTCTGCATGAGAAAATAAAATATAATATTTAAGTATGATATGCTTACGATTATTAATGCAATATACATATTTAAGATATGTGCTTATTCTTAAAGAAAATACAGCAATGCATAATATTTATTCTGTTGGACAAAGTTATAGAATAATCGAGGAGTTAGATACGTCTATCTAACTATCTGAGATGCAGGTTCCTAACTAACTATACATTCCCCCTCAAAGGTTATGTGCAGTCTCTTTATTTATCCAAATATTAGCCTGTCCTGGCCTAATGTATTGTCTGTACAAACCTGAGATTAACCTGAATGAACCTATGATACTGATTTCTGAATATTTATTTCAAGTTCTGAGCATAAAATTTTATATAAATATATCAAAGTGGGTCAAAGCTTAATAGTGATGCAAATACATCAAATAAAATAATTAAATAAAAAAGAATAATATTCTTTATTTTATTTTAAAAATATAAATATAAATATTATCTTGATTATTTATCTTAAGAAAATAATAAGTTTTATTATTATAAGTAATATATATATATATATATACATATATAGAAAAAAAGAAAATAATAGAAATAAAAGTTACAGAAATTAAGAAATATATACATATATAGAAAAAAAAATGACATAAATAAAAGTTGCAAAAATTAGAAAATATATATATATATATAGAAAAAAAGAAAATGACAGAAATAAAAGTTGTAGAAATTAGGAAATATATACATATATAGGAAAAAAAAGAAAATTACAGAAATGAAAGTTGCAGAAATTATGAAATATATATATATATATATATATAGAAAAAAAGAAAATGACAAAAATGAAAGTTACAAAATTAGGAAATATATACATATACAGAAAAAAAGAAAATGACAAAAATGAAAATTGCAGAAATTAGAAAATATATATATATATATATATATATATATATATATATATACAGAAAATGACATAAATGAAAGTTACATAAATTAAAATATATATATATATATAGAAAAAAAATGACAGAAATAAAAATTGTATAAATTAAGAAATATATACATATATAAAAAAAGAAAGAAAAATGATATAAATGAAAGTTGTAGAAATTAGGAAATATATACATATATAGAAAAAAAGAAAATGACAGAAATGAAAGTTGCAGAAATTAGGAAATATATATATATATATATATATATATATATATATATATATATATAAAATGACAAAAATGAAAGTTGCAGAAATTAGAAAATATATACATATATAGAAAAAAGGGAAAATGACAGAAATGAAAGTTTTAAAAATTAGGAAATATATACGTATATAGAAAAAAAGAAAATGACAAAAATAAAAATTACAGAAATTAGGAAATATATACATATATAGAAAAAAAGAAAATGACAGAAATGAAAGTATAGTAGTAGTAATATTAATAATAATAATAATAATAATAATAGCATTATTATTATTATTAAAGAAGAAGAAGAAATGAAAAGAGTAGAAAATATTTTATTTCTTACTCATTTCTTACATTTTTCTTATACATTTCTTACAATTTCTTACCATATATTGGCGTTAATGAGGCTTTACTGGACGCTGACGGGGGAACCGGTGGTGGATGAGGAAGAAGAGGAGGAGATGGGAGGAGAAGAGAGGTGGAGGAAGAGAGGGAGTGGGGAAGGGAGTGTGGGAGGAGAGGAGGAATGGGGGATGGAGTGGGTGAGGGGTGTATTTATAAACTTTTTTTTTAATAATTGATTAATTATTTATTTTCTCTCTCATCCATTATTTGGATGAGATGGATGAAAGAAAATTTGTCATGATGGTTGGAGTGTTCAATTTGATCTTTACTTCCTCCTTCTTATCTGTGGCGGCCGCCCCCCTAATCGTCCGGATGAAGGAGTGGTTGTCACCTGGCAAACCTTCAATTATCATTCAGATTAAGGAATGGACCTTCTTAATCAAATGCTAAGGGAAGATATGCCATAAAAGAGAAAGAGCAACAAAGGGAACAATCGCTAAAATGAGCATACTATATAATATCAGAGTGCTGAAGAAAGACAAATATAACATCCATACAATCCAAGTAAGAACTGTATAATCTCAAAATACATAAGCATAAAAAGTAAAGCAGTTTAAACCTGTATTAATAAAAAACAACATTAAAGTTTATGCAGAAACGATAAATAAATTCTCTCGGTCCTCACAAATAAAAGAAAGCAACTATGGGTCTTCTACTGCATGCTCCTCCTCCTGAACTGGATCTCTAGAAGGTCATACAACCTCGAACAGCTCAGAATATACCATTGTCAGTTTTATAATGGTAGAGCCCTAGCCAACAACAAAAAAATCTAATTAGACAAAATATCTAAGTACATTTTAGGATGTAAATTGTTAAATTTTAATGATATCACAATACTAAGCAGCATAGGAGCAGTAAAGCATCAAAGAAAGGTAACAAAGTTATAATTAATATAATTATAACTCAAACAAGATGTGAGATAAGCACATACCTCAACTCAAGTTGCAAAAAAGGTTAAGTAATACATAAAAAAATCTACTAAACACAAGTGAAACTTCTAAGTATATGATCAATGTAAGACATGTTGATTTACAATTAAGCTAAAAGTACAGAATTGAAAGTAAAACTCTAACATCTTAACATGCCAAAAATAAAAGTGAACTGCTGAAAGGTAAAAAAATGAATATTCAAAACTGTAAGTATAAAAGAACTGCAAAAAATGAAAATATAACAGAAAGTGTACTGAACTATAAGACAAAGTAAGTCAAAACTATAAAGTAACAAAAAGGCAACTGCAAAGTGATTGTAATACAAATGAAGTAACTGAAAAATAACTGCCATAAGTGAGATATTCCTACTTAGTCCTGCCATAAGTAAAATCTATCTGCTCATCTGGAAAAGTAGTCCTAGATTAAAGTTAATTCCATATAAAAAGTACTGCAATATATCTAGAAAAGTAGTCCTAGATACACTAGGAAAGTAGTCCTAGTCAGAAATAACAGGCACTAGGAAAATAGTCATAGTCCAAAACCATAGGCACTAGAAAAAGTAGTCCTGTCCCAAATCCTATAGGCACTAGGAAAGTAATCCTAGCCCAAAACTATCCTAAAGTAAAGTCATATTAAATGGCAGACTAAAAAGACATATCTCCTCAAGTTTAGTAAGGCTATTTTTCCATCAAATTTCCTTCTAAAAATATGAAATTCCATATGAATGTATTCAAAATCAACATAGAAATAATCATATAATATTCTATGTTTAATGTAATATATCCAAATATATAGAGGTCCAAAATAAAGGGAAGCATAGTATACAATATTCAATGTATATAAAATAGCACTAAACAATATTTATGATATCACTTTGTTTTCTATTTTAGATGTTCTAACTAATCTAAACTTATACAAGTTTAGAATCTCCAATATCCAGCTATCGAGTATAAATCCAGAATATCGAGCCTATGAGTCAAAAGAATATTAGAACTAATAAAGTTCTAACACTTATAAATCACATGACGCTTAATTAAGTTAAAATAATAATCAAACGTTCTAATTAATGATTTTTTGAATCCCAAACCAATCTTGGTTAGTATGAATCAAAATTGGGGGATTAAGATGTTAAAATCCAAGTATTAGATTTTAATTTCTTAATCCAATAGGTTATAATCCTAATAGTTTAAAGTTAAACCCATATTTCACGAGCTATTATTAAGGCTATCTTATTAAGCAAAATCAAGCTTAATAATATGAATCTCTAATCTTAAATCTAAAGTTTAAATATAAAATAACCATAAATAAAGGATGAAATCTAGAAAATTATAAACCAAGGTTTCATCTATTAAGTACCATAGATGAACTCTAACCTGATTTCTAAGCTAGATCCTAAGGAATTAAGATCCTAAAGTTTGAAGGAAAACCTTAAGAGAATAATTAAACTTTAGGTTTGATCTTTCTTAATAACTATTATGATGAATTTAACTTAAAGGAGGCATAAGGTGAACTAAATTTACCTTATGAGACTTAATTTAGGACTTAGATTATTTTATGCCATTTTTAGAGTTTCTCATATATTATTACTTAAATAAGTTTAAATGTTCCAGAATAAGTTCAAATCAGTTATTTTACTTATTTTAGGAGTTTAGGAATGTATTTAAGGTTTTAAGATGTTTAAACCTAAATTTGGTCAAAATGACAATTTTGCCCTTTACTTAAGGTTTTAAATTTCATCTTTATAAATTAGGGCTCAAATTTAAAATTTCTTAAAGTGGAATGATTACTTGCTGTCTAATATAAGTTTAGACAGTAAGTTCATTAATTTTGGTTAAGGATTAAACCTTATAAGATCAAATTAAAGAATTTGACCTATAAGGGCAAATTGGTAATTTTACCTAAATGAAACCTAAATTTTCTATTAATTTACTATATTTTATGTACTAAAGTTTCCATAGAACCTAAGATTATCAAATTCTGATAATTATTAGCTAAGTTATGTCCACTACAAGTTTTAGGGTTAATAATTAGGGTTTAATATAATTAGTGAGTGATTAGTAAAATTAATCACTAAATCACTAAACCACTTACATAGCTAGGTTTTAATCTACTTTATGAGTAATTAAAAATTGAAATTACTCAATTTGGATCATTAGATTTACTAATCTTTACTAATTAAGTTTTAGGGTGATTAGAATTAATTAAGAGATCTAACTATTAGATCCTAAATATTTTCTTAGATTACTATTAATTAGTTTTTTCTGATTTAAATGGATATTTGGATCATCTAATTTGGAGTTAAATTGACCAACTTATGGCCAATTGAACTTCAAGGGCTAATTGACCTAATTAGGGTTAGGTCCTAAATGTGATTAGTATAAATCTAATCCAAATAGCAAAGTTAACACTACTAAAATATTTCTTAGGATTTTTTGAGTATTTTGAGACCCATATTGCATATGTTTGGATTAGAGATTGCAAAATTATGGTTATTTGAATGAAATGGTAAATTTGATAATTAATAAAATACCTAAAATATCACTACGTGATTTATAGTTCCAAATGGAAAATTGATAGTTCTATAATATTCCTCATAATTTTATGAATTCAATGGTATATAATTTTGCTATAATTAGATTTATATTTTGCAAAATATGAATGTCTAAAGTTTAGGGATTAATTGATTAAATTAAATTTAATTATACTGATTTAGTTTAACTAATAATATTCTAACATTTTTATATATTTGTTAAATGATTTTTTCTGCAGGTTACAAATGGTCGGCGGCTCCCCTGGCCACGTGTCACAATGTGATTGGGCTCGGAACAGCGGCGGGTCCTACAGATAATGAGTACAGACGTAGGTGGCACCCGCACGCCACGCGTCCTCTCGAGGTTGCGACAGCGCGAAATCCCGGACCCCGCTACCACGTGTTTGGTTGAAAACCTGGGCCAGCTTACGCACGACTTGGACTGGTCGATTTTGATCCGGTCTGGGATGAACCGGAGACTTTTCATCTCCCCACTCGCACGCCATTAGGGTTAGGGATGAAGGCGGACGCGATTCAAATGATCGTGCGATCGATCGTTCGATTCAATTGCTCGATCAAACAATAAAACAGCATTAGGAAATACCCTAATTGGTTTAACATGGATCTAAAATAAAGAAGAGGGTAGGAGGTACCTCTAGGGTTCGCAAAGGATTTAGGGTTTCGAGGGACTTGGCTCATATTGCTTCCACACGCTTCAGTTCGTGAAACCGATCCATGCAGAAGAGGTGAGGACTTAAAACACTCCAAAAGCGGTGCCTTCCATTGTGGGGAACACCATCTGGAGCTACACCCACCCCACGTGTCCGCTCGCAGGACACGCGCTCGACCTAACGGCTTCGCGGAGGAGACGGTCTCGTGACCGTCCAATCTCCTAATCAGACGGTTTGGGGAGAACTGTGGAGACTAACGGCAGAGTTAGAAAAGGAGTAATGACGGTTAACTGTTTTGAACGACACCGTTAATAATTTTAAATAATATTATTATTTAAATAAAATTTCATATATGTAATTAATTAGAATTAAATTATTAGGAACATTTCCAAAATTTCTAATAAATCACCCTTAGCTAATTGAGAGGTGAGGAACGCAATGGCGCACTCGAATTTTTGATTCGATGAGTATTTAATTATCTCATTTTTTGGAGTATTTAAATAATATTAAAATATTCGTCAAAAATTCAACGACTTCCAAATGCCTCCAACACTTCACCCCTTGCTACTTTGGGGGTGGTAAACGCAATGACGAAGTCAGATTTTGGATTTGCAGTCTAGATAAAAAGTCAAATTTCTAGAGTTTTGGGATTTTCCAAAAATCAGGATTTGCTCTATTTGATCCTTGATTTGATCCAGATCTTAGAGGTAGATTCTAAATGACTTAATTAAGATACTAACCATAATTAAGACTTAGATTAGTCCTAATTAACCCGAGTAACAACATGGGTTATTACATTATCTCCTATTTCTCTCTCCTCTTTCTCTCTACTTTCTCTCTCTTCAATTTCTTTTCCAGAAAATAACAAAACTTAACATGGAGGTGTATCTTGATGAGAAAAACTCACTGGCATAAAAATTTTTCAATTTGGAGCAATATTTATTTTTTATTAATTTCTGAAGATAAAAACTTTAAAAATTAATTCTGGTCAATTTGGAGCTCTAAATTTGACAAAACTTTTTTGTATCCATTTTATAATATTCTTAATTCAATGACACTAAAATTGCTGAATTTGGACTTATATATAATTTTCCCAATTTATTGAATTTAAATAATTCAAAAATTAATTCAGGAGTATTTGTTATCCAGATTGCTCCCAAACTTAGGCATTATGATTACAAAATTATACTATATCCAATGATAATTTTAGTTTTCTCTAATTATGTAGTCACTCAGGATCCTGATTTTTAAGCTGGGTTTAGTCCTAATTATCCTAGTAACGACTTGGGTCGTTATAGACTCCCCTACTTAAAAATGATGTCGTCCTCGATATCACGCAAACAAAATTATTTATGAGTGAGAATATTGCCTGATATATTAAATAGTGTAGGGTAATTCTTTCTCATGGAGTCTTCTCTTTCCCAAGTGGCTTCTTCTTCTGATGAATTTTTCCATTATACTCTTACCATTGGGATGTAGCGACTCCGTAATTTTCAATTATTTGAACCTGTTATTTTGAGTGGTTCTTCTTTATAAGTTAGGTCAGGTTGGAGATTGATTGAAGGGATAGACACTTGCTGGAACGGTTTCTATAGACACCTTCGTAATGAAGAAATGTGGAATATGTTGTGAACGGCAGAAAAATTGTCTAGTAGTTTGAGCTTATAAGCGATGTCTCCAATTTTGGTGATTATTTCGAAGGGTCCAACGTATCTTGGACTTAACTTTTCTACTATGCCAAACCTATGAACTCCTCTTATTGGGCTTACCTTTAGATAAGCATGATCTCCTACTTGAAATTCTAGCATTCTATATTTATCATCATGCTATTTCTTTTGTCAATCTTGAGCTGTAGCAATCCTGCTCTTTATTAAATGAATTTTCTTATTAGTCTCCTAAACTAGATCAGATCTGTATAATTGAACATCTCCTACTATAGTCCAGGACAATGGCGTGCTATATTTTCTTCCATACAGAGCTTCATATGGGACCATTCCAATATATGCCTGATAGTTGTTATTGTATGCAAACTCCACTAATGGAAGGTGATATTCCCAACTACCGCCAAAGTCTAATATGCTTAATCGAAGAAGATCTTCAAGTGCTTAGTTTACTCTCTCGATCTGACCATTAGTTTGAGGGTGAAATGCTGTACTCATGGCCAATATTATCCCCAATTCTTGATGTACTGCTTTCCAAAAATGAGAGGTAAATTTACCGTCACAATCCGAGACAGTAAATTTAGGGATTCCGTGAAGTTTGATTATTTCTTTAATATATAACTTGGCCAACTTTACCACTGAATATGTTTGCTTAATCGAAAGAAAGTTTGATGATTTTATTAGATAATCTACGATTACCCAAATTGCATCTACTCCAGTATGGCTTCTAGGCAATCCCATCACAAAGTTCATAGAAATATCTAATCATTTCCACTCTAGGATATCTAATGGATACAATAATCCACCTAATCTTTGATGTTCTGCTTTTACCAAACTGTAGACATGACATTTAGCGATATATTTAGCTACGTCTTTCTTTAGTCCAGGCCACCAAAATGTCTCTTTTAGATCCCTATACATTTTATTATTTCCAGGGTGAACTATATATCCTGAGTTGTGAGCTTCAGTTAGAATTTGATTCCGAATGTATGAATCTTTTGGAATCCAAATCTTTTTTCCATGATAAATATAAACTCCTTTTTGTAAATGTAAGTTTGTTATGCAACCATTTTCGATGTCTGCTTTTAGCTTGGAATATCCTTTATCATTCTCTTGGGCATTTGTTACATGCTGCATGCATGTAGGCTCTGTAGAATTATTTTTAAGTAAATTATTTAACTATTTTCTATTAATAAATTTTATACCTAACTTTTTGAATTCTTCCATTAATGGACTTTCCATTATAGCATTTAGATCTGCTTTTCTGCTGAGGGCATCAACTACGATATTAGTTTTACCAGGATGATATTGTATGTCTAAGTTGTAGTCGCTCATTAATTCCAACAATCACCTCTGTCGACATTTTAACTCTTTCTGAGTGAAAATATATTTTAAAATTTGATTATCGGTAAAAACTTTACATCTCACTCCATATAAGTAGTGCATCCATGTTTTTAAGGCAAACACTACCACTGCCAGTTCTAAGTCATGCACTGGATAATTCCTTTTATGAATCTTTAATTGCCTAGATGCATATGCTACTACCTTCTTCTCTTACATGAGAACATAACCAAGCCCTACTATGGACGCATCAGTATAAACTTGATAATTTCTTGTTTCTTGTGATAGAGTTAGTACTGGGGTGGTTGTTAATGCTTGCTTTAGCTGTTGAAAAGATTCCTCACATTTTTGACTCTAAATGAATGGAACTGCTTTTTGTGTTAATTTGGTTAAAGGTACAGCTATTTGCAAAAATCCCTTAACAAATTTTTAATAATATCCTGCTAAACCGAGAAAACTGCAAATATCTGTCACGATCTTTGGTTGGGGCCATTCCTGAATGGCGCTTATCTTTTTCTTATCGACCTTGATTCCTTTGGAATCCACTACATGACCTAAGAAAGCTACAGAATCATGCCAAAATTCACATTTAGAATATTTGGCGTAAAGCTGGTGATGTCTTAGAGTTTCCAGAATGATTCTTAGATGATTTTCATGTTCTTCCTTGCTCTCAGAATAAATTAGAATGTCATCGATGAATACTATTACAAATTTATCCAAATACGGTCTAAGGATTCGTTGCATTAAGTCCATAAAGATGGATGGAGCATTTGTTAGACCAAAAAACATGACCATGAACTCGTAATGCCCATAGTGAGTTCTAAATGCTATTTTCAGAGTATCTTCTTCTTTGACTTTTAATTGATGATAGCCTGATCTTAGATCTATCTTGGAAAATATCTTAGCTCCAGCTAATTGGTTAAATAGATCATCAATATGGGGTAGATGGTACTTATTTTTAATGGTTACTTTGTTGAGTTCACGATAATCGACGCACATTCTCATCGAACTGTCTTTCTTCTTTACAAAGAGCACTGGGGCTCCCCATGGTGATCTACTTTGTTGAATAAAACCTTTGCTCTTCAACTCTTGTAATTGTTTGCTTAGCCCTTGCAGTTCTTTAGGTGCCATGCGATAAGGTGCTTTTGATATCAGTTGAGTGCCAGGAATTAACTCAATTGAAAATTTGATTTCTCTTACTGGTGGTAATCCAAGCAATTCATCAGGGAATACATCTTCAAACTCCTTTACAATTTGAGTGTTTGCTAAAAGAATTTCTTTCATCTTTTCTCCCATTATCGTTACTAAGTATGCATTACACCGCTTTTGAATTAATTTCTTTGCTTGTGAAGCATTGATTAAAGATGTTGAAATTGCTAATTTTCCCATAAATACTTCAGGCTTGCTCCCACCCTTGATAATGATCTTCTTTCTTTGACAATCAATCATAACTTTATGATTGCTGAGCTAATTCATTCTTAGAATGATGTCAAAATTTACTATAGGCAGTACTATCAGGTTTGCTTCATATGTCTTGCCATTAATTGGTATGTTACAATCGCAATATTTTTGTGCACTCATGAGGGTACCATATGGTAACTCGACATTCAAGACTTTAGCTAAGTTGTACTATGATAGTTCAAGAGTCTTAGAAAATCTTTCTGAAATGAACGAGTGGCTTGCACTAGTGTCAAATAATATATCACAATATTTGTCATTAAAATATAAGGTACCTAGAGTTTAAATTGAAAGATAATTCATGATATATTTAAATATAATATGAAAGATATTTATAAAAGGAAAGAATGTGGTACCTGATACTACTTCATTATCTTCTAGGGCTAAAACTGGGGTGAGGGTATAAATCCTCACATGAGCAGCATGCTGGGGAGTAACTATTTTTCCCCTTTAATTAGCAGCTGGTGCTTTAGGAGCAACGGATGGACCTCTCCTTTGTATTGGAGTAGTTGTATGTACATGAACTGGTCTGGCTGTTGGTGTGAGTTCTTGCCTTCCATGTGGTATAGATGCTTGTTGTTGCATATGAGAAGGATGAGTGATCCACTGATTGTCCATTGTATGGGTTGCTTGACATTGCCAAGAGTTATGACCTGGTTATCCACATGTATAACATATTCTGCTCCTATGATAACAATTACCATAAGGATGCATTCGGTTGCATTTTCCAGTAGGTGTTTGTTGAGTTATTTGATAAACTATTGCTTGAGGAGAACTTGGCCTCTTATATTCAATTTTTTATACATGTGTAGATGGGGGTCTCTTTTTTTGCTCTTCACTTTCTTCTTGTTCCCCATGTTCTAATATTTTTGCACTTTCAAATATGTCTGAGAATTTAGAGATTCGAAGAGCCATAAGCATTTTCTTGATAGAAGGTTTAATCCTTTTAAAAATCGACTGCATCGAGCAGACTTAGTGCTCACTAGTAGTGGTGCATAATGGGATAGTCTTTGAAATTTAATTTCATATTCAGCGACACTACAGTTATTTTGACATAACTTCATGAACATATCCTCCATGATGGCTTGAGTAGAAGGAGGGATGTATTTGGCTCTGAAGGCTTTGACAAATTCTTCCCATTAGATATTCTCAGTATCTATGCCTATGAACTGTAAGCTTGCAGTGGTTTCCCACAAGCGTTCTGCTTCTCCTTCTAACTTAAAGATGGTTAATCTAATTACATTTGTATGTGGGCATTTTATGCTAGTTAATATTTTTCCTATCTTTTTACCCAATCTTCAGCATTCATTGGGTTAGCACTTCCATTGAATACTGGTGATTGGAGTTTTAGAAAGGCTTGAAGTAGTCCATCGATCTCGATATTTGGGAAATTTGTAGCTGATAGTATAGAAGTAGGACTATTTATATGTGGTGTTTATTGTGTTTGAAGTCTTAAAAATGTTTGATTTTGTGTATCAACACACTCCAATAGAGCATTCACAATATCAAACAATTTGTCGACATGATCCACGGAAGTATTGGCAGATATCAGATCTTTTAAGTGTGTTCCGACAATCAAAGGAAAATCTTTAGGATCCATCTAAAAAATGGAATTTTTATTATTATTCTTTTATTGGAGTAGATTTACATAAGTATAATTATCAAATATTAGATGAAAATAAAAGTATTCTTATTAGCTAGATAAAAAAATTAAAAGTATATTATTTTACGTAAGTCATATATCTATTTTTTTAATATCCTTTTAATAACTTTTAAAAATTCACACTTTCTATAATTTTCTTTTATTTATTCTAGAATTCCAATTGCATGAATAATGGCATATACACTTTTATACTAACTTTCTCCCAATCTTGCTATGATACCAACTGTGGCGACCCGCCGTTGGGTCAGCATAGCTAATCCAGCATCAGGTGCTCACTTTCCAGAATCATATTGGGGTTTAGTATAACAGGGTATTTAAAGACATATAAAATACATACACTTTCATATTCATTGTAACATTCAGAAATATCAGAATAATAAAGGAAATATATTTATTACAAAGATAATAATTATTTCACAAAATTTATTACACACTAAGTAAAAATTTTAAACTTTAAGAAAAGTAGCATCTAAGTTTCTCCATCATATATCAGCTTTGCTTCAAAGGCTTGATCCAGAGATTAATTCTAAACTGTCATATTATATATAAAAATATATATGTATATGACAGGGCGAAAAAAAAAAAAAAGATAGAAAAGAAAAGAAAAGAAAAGATTTAATTAGACACAAAAATCTAAGGTTTGTAGGATATCAAATTTGCATTTAAGCGGCATGATTCTGCATGAGAAAATAAAATGTGATATTTAAGTATTATATGCTTATGATTATTAATTCAATATACATATTTAAGATATGTGCTCATTCTGAAAGAAAATATAGCAATATATAATATTTATTATGTTGGACAAAGTTAAAAAATAATCGATGAGTTAGATACGTTTATCTAACTATCTGAGATGCAAGTTCCTGACTAACTACACATTCCTCCTTAAAGGCTAAGTGCAGTCTCCTTATTTCTCCAGATATCAGCCTGTCCTGGCCTAATTATAATCTGTACAGACCTGAGATCAACCTGAATGAACCCATGATACTAATTTCTGATTATTTATTTCATGTTATAAGCACAAAATTTCATATAAATATATCAAAGTGGGTCAAAGCTTAATAGTGATGCAAATGCTATAAATGAAATAATTAAATAAAAAAGAATAATATTCTTTATTTTATTTTAAAAATATAAATATTAATATTATCTTGATTATTTATTTAAAAAAAAATAATAAGCTTTATTATAATAAGTAATATATATATATACATATATAGAAAAAAAGAAAATGACAGAAATAAAAGTTGCGAAATTAGAAAATATATACATATATAGAAAAAAAAGAAAATGACATAAATGAAAGTTGCAGAAATTAAGAAATATATATATTTATATATAGAAAACAAAAATGACAGAAATGAAAGTTGCAGAAATAGGAAATATATACATATATAGAAAAAAAAAAATAATAGAAATGAAAGTAGAAATTAAGAAATATATACATATATAGAAAAAAGAAAATTGCAGAATAAAAGTTGCAGAAATTAGAAAATATATACATATATATAAAAAAAGAAAATAACAAAAATAAAAGTTGTAAAAATTAGGATATATATATATATATATATATATATATATATATATAACAAAGAAAATGATATAAATGAAAGTTGCAAAAATTATAAAATATATATATATATATATATAAAGAAAATGACAGAAATGAAAGTTGCAGGAATTAGGAAATATATACATATATAGAAAAAAAAATGACAGAAATGAAAGTTGCGGAAATTAAGAAATATATACATATATAGAAAAAAAGAAAATGACAGAAATGAAAGTTGCAGAAATTAAGAAATATATACATATATAGAAAAAAAGAAAATGACAAAAATGAAAGTTGCAGAAATTAAAATATATATATATATATATATATATATATATAGAAAAAGAAAATGACAGAAATGAAAGTTGCAGAAATTAGGAAATATATACATATATAAAAAAAAGAAAATGACAGAAATGAAAATTGTAGAAATTAGGAAATATATACATATATAGAAAAAAAAATGATAGAAATAAAAGTTGCAGAAATTAGAAAATATATACATATATAGAAGAAAAAAAATGACAGAAATGAAAGAATAACAGTAATAATATTAACATGAATATTAATAATAATAATGTTATTATTATTATTAAAAAAGAAGAAGAAATAAAAAGAGTAGAAAATATTTAATTTCTTACTCGTTTCTTATACATTTCTTACACATTTCTTGCAATTTCATACCATATAGTGGCGTTAATGAGGCTTTACTAGAGGCTGACGGGCGGAACCGGTGGTGGATGAGGAAGAAGAGGGGGAGATGGGAGGAGAAGAGAGGTGGAGGAAGAGAGGGAGTGGGGAAGGGAGTGTGGGAGGAGAGGAGGAATGGGGGACGGAGGGGGGTGAGGGGTGTATTTATAAACTTTTTTTTAATAATTAATTAATTATTTGTTTTCTCTCTCATCCATTATTTAGATGAGATGGATGAGAGAAAATTTGTCATGATTGTTGGAGTGTTATCTCCTCTTTCTCTCCTATTTCTCTCTCTTCTTTCTCTCTCTACTTTCTCTCTCTTCTATTTTTTTTCCAGAAAATAACGAAACTTAACATGGAAGTGTATCTTGATGAGAAAAGCACACTCGCATAAGAAATTTTTAATTTGGAGCAATATTTTATATTTTTATTAATTTTTGAAGATAAGAACTTTAAAAATTAATTCTGGTTAATCCGTAGCTCTAAATTTGATGAAACTTTTTCTGTATGCTTTTTATAATATTCTTAATCTAATGACACTAAAAATGCTGAATTTGGACTTGTATTTAATTTTCCCAATTTACTAAATTTAAATAATTCAAAAATTAATTTAAAAGTATTGATTATCTAGATTGCGCCCAAACTTAGATATTATGATTACAAAAATATACTCTATCCAATAATATTTTTAGTTTTTTCTAATTTTGAACTCACTCAGGATCCTGATTTTTGAGTTGGGTTTAGTCCTAATTATCCTAATAACGACTTGGGTCATTACAAAGACAATCTTATTAAGTGAAATTAGATTTAATAAGATAAATTTCTAATTTTAAACTATAGTTAAGAGATAAAAATAATCACAATTACAAGATAAAATCTAGAAAATCTAAATCAATAATTCATTCTATAGAGTAACCAATTTAACTAATGAATGGATATTAATATAAATCTACAACTAAGCACTAAGGAAGATCTTACTAAGAGCTTATGAAGAAAAATTACTTAAGAAAAATTCCTAATGAAATGGCTTAGGAAAGTCAATTAATTGAACACTAAGGTTAATATTTATTTATATAACATAAATTGGGATTAGGGAATGCAAAATGTGGATTTAAAGCCACATTATGAACTCTAAAATTTTACTTAAAGAAATTTAAGATAAAAACTAGGGTTTCCTTTAAAATTAAAAAGACATGCCTAAAATGATCTAAATTTGATTCAAAAATATTTACTTTATTGATTTTAAGGAAAATGGCAATTTTTAGGGCTAATTAATTTCTAGGGGTTAAGGAGATTTAGTTATGTGAGTGATTTTATTTTTTATTTTACCAATATGTTCTCCTTTGTTATGTGAGTGATTTTAATTTTAAAAGTTAAGAAAAAATATTTTCTTAACAATTTATAACAAAAGTACAGCAAAAGAATTATTATTTACAGAACAAATATAATGATACTCTATTTATTTTGTAAAAACAGTAATACTATTCATCTCACAGTTTACTATTCATTTAGCAATTTTAATTCATAGTTTACTATAACTAACTTGTTAACTGTAAAACTAATGTTTAAGAAAAATTGAATTTAGCCAGCCTAAAATTAAGCCTCAATGATATAATTCCCTCATAATCAAGTCTCAAAATAAATCTTCATTTCAAATATCATATCAGGATCTAAAATGCATTTGTATAGCAAATTTAGTTAACTTGAACCTTCCAAATATTTCAAAAAAAAATTAATCATAATAAAAGTAAAGCTGCTTACAATAATTTCTATAATTTTTTTTTTGTGAACTATCAAGTTATTCTGTATCAAACGTATTTTAACCACGCCATTGATATAAAGTCTTATTAAGAATGAAAGAAACTCTCCTACAGCTTCACCAATAGCATTATAAATAGCAGAAGTAATCTTAGATAAACCATTAGTTACCCAACAATTAACTTCTTGAAGCTATAATTAATTTCATTATATTTACACATGTGAATTATGGTAGCCTAATATTATTAGATTACTTGAGTGGTTATGCTTCTAGAAATAATGAAGACGATCTCCTAACAAGAAATGAAATTAACTATGTATGAGTTTTGGCAGTTCAAAAAGAATGATATGCAGTATAGAGAATGACATCATAGAAGATAACGGTGGAGAATATAAATCTGCTTTTTAAAAAAATTCACAAAACAGCAAAATTATTACCAAACACATCTGAACAAAAGTCATAAATCTTCAAAACTTGAATTGTAGGATTTTCAAACAAAAAGAAAAGTTGAAGCGCACATTCATAGCATATATATATATATATATATATATATATATATATATATATATATATATATATATATATATATATATATATATATATATATATATATGCTTGCAATGGCAGAAAGTTCTGCGGGAGCTAGGGTTAGGGTCCGAGAGGGGCGTTTGTCCTCTGGCTCGCCCTTCCTCTCTGCCGCAAAATTCCCTCCTCTTCCTCAGCAGGTAAACAAGGTTACTCTGGTCCCGTCGACTTTAAGTTCCTCATCTTTGGCCCCTTTTCTCTCACTTCCCTATGCTGGAGGTGGCTTTACCATTTCGGTAATATGCTTAAAAGGCTGGATCTCTATATCCTCCCTAAACAGATGGCTGGACTCCTTTTGTAGGGGTGGCTTTTGGATTGCTGCTGGCCCTCATAATAGTTTTTTGATTACTTTGGTTATTTTTAATAATTTCTTGAACTTGCTTTCCTCTCGTTTTCTGAGGCTTGGTCGAGGAACGTTGAAGATATTGGTAGAGAAAGGGACGCAGGATCCTGAGGGTTCTTTCTTTGAGCCTCATTGGATTAGTGTAACAACCCTAGGTTGTTACCATGCAAAATGAATGTGGATTGATTCAATTTTTAGCATCATTGCTTTCAGAACATCAATTTAAGCCTATTTGGAAAATTTGGAGTCCATTGGGCTTCTCTAAGCCAAAAATTACAATTTGATTAGTGTAGATGCCCTAGTCTAGACCCAAACTATTTTGATCTCAGAATTAAAATCTGATTGCATTTTTGAATTCCTCACCCCCAAATTAGCTAAGGGTGAAATTTTGGTGCAATTTGGAGTTCATTTGGGCAATAATTCAATTTAATTTAAAATGGTGCAATTGCACTTAAGGGATCCACACAATTTAAAATTGCATTTATACCTTCAGTCGTTTCTAAAACAGCGGGCGCGATCTGAACCGTCCATTCCTCGGGTCAGATTGTGCGGCCCGCATTTTAGATCGGGATCTATCAATCCAGACTGTTCTGCGGTCCGATTGAAGGATTGGACGGTATCCCACCATCTACCGTAAGTAGCGCTACGATCCATCAGATCCAGCGATCTGAATCCAACGGGCGATCTGCTCCCCGCGTTCGGCCGTTAGATGTCTGAGGATCTGGACCATTCCGTCCCAACGAATGATCCATCCGACGGCTGCCACAACTCCCAGCGCTGTTCATCGTCTTCTTCGCTCCGCTCAGAATCCCCGACAGGGAAAATCAAATCCCCGACAGGCAGAGCCTGTCCCCCACTCCCTTCGCCAGCTCAGCATAGTCGTTCGAGGCTTCCTTATTCCCATAAGGCCTCTGAGATGGGCTGGAGATACCCAGGTTTTGGAAATTATGAGAGCTCTTCACGACCCGAGCTCTCGGGCCAAGCCAAGCCCAGCCCAGCCCCAGCATTCCCTCTCAACACCTCCCTGAGGCTATAAATAGCCTCAGATCTCACCTCAGGAGCTTTTTGCTATTCAATTGAGTTCATTTCCAATTCCTCCTCCGCTCGCAATTGCTGCTCGGCCCGGCCTTCTCCAGACGCACCTAAGCTCGCGTACAGCTGATAGAGGGTAACTCCTGGAGTTCAGGACCCCTAAGAGCCCCTCTGCTGCTTCGTGCCAGGCTCCGCCATACAGACCAGCTCAGGACAGTAAAACCAGGTACCCCCCCCCCCATTTTGGACTGAGCCGTGTGGGCTCAGTTCCTGCTCAATTTCCATCTCTAAACTTTTCCCTAGCTAAGGCGAACTCGTTGCAATCAAATTGATGAGCTGGGAGGGTCCGTTCGATCGTATCAATCGAACGGGTTATCCGTCTCTCAGAGCTCAGGGACCGAGTAAGGTCCCAGGGATCTAGAGCCTCCCAGGACTTGCTTGAATGGGGTTTCGATCCGTCCTTACTCCCTGAAGGTGATCGAATCGAGCCCTAGCCCTGACAAGCCCCCTGTGAGGAGAATTTCTCCTCACAATGAGCGCCTGTTGATTGAAATAAGGAAATGGGCTCCAGAGGAATTAGTCCACCCCAGTTAGCAATTTAGAGATGTAAGGGTTGGTTATGGTCCCATGAACGTGTAGCCGTCATCCTTACGCTCTGGCTTGGCTCGGGGACTGAGAATTTTGGCGATTAGGGTTCGCCCTGATCGATCTCCGTCGAGGCCAGGCACAAGGAAGAAGACGACAGCGCGGGTCGGGTCGACCCGCGACCTGCGCTGTCCAACAGTAATGGGCCCTCAGGCCCGAACGGCCCGCGCATTTGGGATCGGGCCAACGCCATTTTTAATTAATTAATAAAGGTTTTATTATTTATTTTCCTTGAGGAAACTAGGGAAAATTTAATAGAAAAATTCAGAATGTATTTTCTTAATAACTTTTAATCCACTGGTCAAAATTTTATAATATCATATATGAAAATGTTCAGAAAAATCTCAGGAACTTAAATATAAAATAAAATCACACATCGGATGGTTGGATCTTTAATTATTGCCTAATTATAGTGAAACTTAATTATGGTAGATTAGTAAATGTATTTATCCAATTTGCATGTTTAGGGTGCCATTAGTCCACTGATGTTAAGTAGATTGTATGTGCCAAGTATAACATTTTTCTGAATTCTATAAATGTAGTTATGCCTTAATCTTGTCAAATCATAATTAGTAAATTTTAGGGTTTATATACATTGGATCTTAGTAAACTCAGTCTATGATTACTTGTTTGATCAATTAGGACTTGCATGCCAAATTTCATGTAATTTGAATGGTTGGATTTTTACTTATGTGCTAATCTTTTTTGCTTGGAATTAAGGTTTGGTTAGCACTAAGTAATCACTGTTTATTAAACTTTAATCATTATTTTGGCTTATGACAGTACACTAAGTAAAAGGAAATTAACTTTTATAAACTTATTAAGTATACTTGAATCAATCTAAAACTATAGAATCTTAAATATCTTAATTAACTTAAGAAATCTTAAGATTTGGATCAAGCTTTTAAGACTTGATCTAGATCTAGGATTGCCACCAATAATGCATAATTAATCTACTGATTTGACATTGATCTTTAAATACACACTTGATTTGACTTGAGATTTGAGAAGGAATCAAACTCTAATCTACTTAAGGAAAATCTAAAACCATAAAAACCCTAACTTAATTAAATTGATTACAAGACTTTGAATTGAATATTTTCCAATAATGCATTTGATTTACTATTGATTCTAAACATTTGAATTAGACAAATTAAGGTTAATAATAACCCTTTGTGATTTCACAATCTGAATCGAACCTTAAGATCCCTGATGTTCTCTTAAGTAATAAACTTGCATAACAAGATCATTAATACTATGTTGATTTAACAAGTGATCAAATCCTAACAATATGCTTGATTTACACCCCATAATCTTAGTCTAAGTATGATCTAATCACCTTAAGATCTAATTATGAACCAGAACCTAATAAGCTAATATCAACACCTAAAGGAGAGATCTTGATATTCTCTTCATAAGATTATCTTGAATTAATTAAGAGACCTAAATTCATATATCATGAGGTAGGAGGCCTTGTATGAGTCCTTGAGGTAGAAGCATAGAAGATCCTATCACCTTAGATGTTGATCTATTCTCCTTGTGGTAGTAGTCATTTAAGACCTTAGAAGAGATACATCTCCTTGTGGTAGAACCTATATTATGTGATCCTTGATCACATTCACTCGATAAAACTTTGTATAGGACTTACTTATTAGTTTAAAGAATTATAGTTTTGATCAACCCTTGTTCTATTAAATAGACTTGATTGAACCTTGATTATTGGGCAGTGTAGTATAGTATACCCATATTACTGGTCCCCAGTAATATTCTAGATTGGTTGAGTCACTCTAAGTAAGGTTTGTCTTTGTTGCTATCCTACGGGCTTAGGCGGACATAATCTTGCTTAGAGTAAATCAATCAATCCTATGAGTGTATTAAATGGGTACCTATTCCTTAGTTTTATTGAAGGACAGTTGCCATCGGGCAATGCCTCCTAGCAAAGATCGCTTCAATAGGTATGGCTTAAATAAAACTAAGTGTAGGGGATTACCTTCCTTAAGACGCTAAGTATGATTGTGAGTTTAGTGACTAAATGCTTAGTTTTAGATAAATTCATCATCGGATGGTGCCTCCTAATGAAGATCGCTTTATTAGGGTGGCATAATCAAACTAAATGTTGAGAGTCCTATCTTTGCAGCATATTTAATATGTGTATATAATCACCCCGCCCAGTGATCTTCGAGTAAATAAGCAACTTTAACTAAATATCGACCTAGAGATTTGGAGTCAGAATCCTTTTAGCAGGATTCTGCACGGTGGAGACTTAGGATTCATTTATGTTTCTTACTATATTCTTCATGGATTTCAAGATTTTTTTCATTCATACCATATAATGGCATAAGCGTAAGCATAAATATGAGTTGAACTCATCCCTTCTGTTGTGACACATGATTATCAGTGATATAGTATGAGATACAAAATATTATATACACAGACAGGGAAATTTCAGGGTGCATCTGCGTCACCATACTGACTTCCTAACTGTTGTGTTTATATTGGACCGTACGACTCATAAACCTTCAGTGATAGTTCTGTGATATACCATGATATAGCATATCTGTGAGCATTGCTTTAGTAGCATATAGTGCAGCTTATAGCATCCTTCTCAGCATCTGACATTTTCATGTACTTTCAGTATTTGGTTTTGATGCAGTTTTTCTTTGCTTAGTTCCTACAGTTCAGTTATTTGATACTTTACAGTTTTTCCTGCACTTTTACTTTACGTTCTTGCATATTTGTTATGTTTAAGATTAGCTTGTATAGCTAGCTTCGATGTGTTAGACTTCTTGTCTAACACAGGGTACTTTTGGGATCCGGCAATTTGCTAGATCCTGAGCAGTTGTTGGAGGCAGGTCAGGAGGACGTCCCAGAGACTCAGGAGGAGCACTTGGAGCTGTAGGGGATTGAGCACCTACTTTTACTTTCTAGTTCTTTCCAGTATTCTAGCTATACTCTTTATATTCCTGCATTTAAATGGTTTGTAATAAACTATGGATGTACTTTTACTTTTCTTTTCTGAGATGGATATTTACTACTGCATGAGATGAATGTATTTGGATGTTTTGTTTTTAGCTTACACACTCTGTTATACTACTATACATAGTATTGTGATGTGATCGGCGTACTAGAAATGCTGATATATTTTATAACGTACATGGGTTCTTCTCCACTCCCTTGCACCTTATGTACATACTAAGTCTAATACCTAAGATAAGTATTCCATTCTTATCTTAGATATTGGCTCTCGAGCCCACTCTTAGGGCTCGAGTCAGCGGCCTTCAGTATGGCTCTGTCTCCTTAGCCTATTCGGGACGATGGGTTTTACTTGTATGGCCCACCGTATCCCGAGTAGCGCACCGTTCCATCGCCAATCTATGAATTATACTTGTATGTTGCGCGCGGCGACGGGATGGGGCGTTACAATTAGCTTCCTTAACCTCAGGCCGAAACTCAACAATCTGCACCACCTCTGGGCTTTAGCTAGCCTTGTTGGGGCCCCTATTGCGATTGACAAGTCCTTCGGCTATTGGCATGCCCCCAGGGCCCGTGTTCTCGTGGATATTGATATTTCTAAATGATGTCCCAAATTTGTGATTATCTCAGCCAATATGTTTGAACATTCCCAGAAAGTTGTGGTTGAACAAGAATATGTGAAATGCTCTCACTGTTGCTTTTGTGGACACGTCTCTAAGGAGTGTCACAAGCTTAATAAAAAAGTTTGGAGGGTTAAACCTTCGTGTTTGGTGCTTCCAGCTGTTGTTGTTGATGCTCCACAGTCCTTTGTCCCCCTTGTCCCTTCTGACCCCTCTCCGAGCCCTTCTCAAGAATCTTTTGCTGCTTGTCAGTTGGGGTCTGTTGAAGTTGAGCCGTCTCCCCCTTTGTGTGATGTTAATTTTATTATTCTTCAGGCTATAGAAAAAGTTGACAAAGGTAATGATATTGTTAACTTGCGATCGTTGGACCCAAACTCCTCCTTAAAAGAGTGGGAAACTCCTAAGAGGAAGTCCAGGTCAGCCAGGAGGTCTCAAGCGGCTATGCTTCTTGTCCGATCTGTCCCCAGGAGGTCTGCCAGATTACTTTCATGCTAGACAACTCTATTTTATTTTGGAATGTGCAGGGTATCGCTGCTACTGTTACTAGAAGAAGGCTCAAATATATTTGCAAAAGAAACAATGTTATTTTTCTGGGAATCTTTGAGCCTCTCCTTAAATGTGAGGCTATTGGAAGACTTGCTGCTTACATTGGGATTTCTTCTTATTTTTTCAATTCTTGCAACAAAATCTGGAAACTGGAAAGCTTCTATTTGTTTTGATGTTGAGGTGAATGAGAATCAGTGTATTCACGGGTCCTGCCTCTGGGGTGGTCAAGCTGTAAGGATCTCGGTTGTTTATGCTAGCTACTCCTATATTATTAGAAGAAACCTTTGGTCCTCTATTATCAGCTGGTGTAATTCCAGTGATTCCCCCTGCTTTGTGGGAGGGGATTTTAATGCGGTAAGAAAATCCTTGGAACGAATTGGGCTTAGCAAATTCGCACTGATTGCTTCTCATGAATTTAATGAAATGATTTGCAAAGGGGGGCTTATCGAAATTAATTTCCAGGGCTCAAGCTTTACTTGGTCTCACAACTCTACCATCTCCAGAATTGACAAGTTTCTTACAAATCCAAGTTGCTTGGGTTTGTTTAATGGTCTTCGTGTTGCTCACCTTAGCCGTTTAGGCTCAGATCATGCCCCTCTACTCCTTCCCCTTGCTTGCTCTTCCTTCTCTAAAGGCATATTTCGCTTTCAGAATATGTGGGTGAGACATCTGGGTTTTCTGGAGGTGGTCAAGTCTAGTTGGGGATCCCCGGTGGACTCTGTTGCTACCCCTTTGATTATCCTCCACATCAAACATAAAAGGCTCAAGCTTACCCTGATCAATTGGAATTTAAATGTTTTTGGTAATATTTTTTCTGAGGTTAGCAAAGTTGAGGCTGAGGTTGCTGCCCTTGAAGTGGAGTTTGACCTTTTGAAAGACCAAAGTCTTTTCTTGAAACTATCTAAAGCTCAAGATCACCTTGATTCTTTGCTTGAAATAGAACAGGATTTCTGGGTTCAAAAAGTTACCTTGAAAAAATTTAAAGAAGGAGAAAGGAACACTAAATTCTTCCATTTGTGGGTTAAAGTGAAGCAGGCATCCAATGCTTTTGTCAGTCTAAAGGATGCAGCTGGCGCTAATATTCCTCAAGAAATTTTGGGAGAGTCTGCTTGCAGCTTCTTTTCCAATTTGTGGTCAAGCGAGGGTTATAATCTGACCCCTCTTAGCAATGCCATTCCCTTTCCCTCAGAGTCTGAGGAAGAGAATTCCATGCTAGTCTCTCCTCCCTCGTTGCTGGAGATGGAGGGGGTCATCCGTTCTTTAAGAGAGGACTATGCGACAGGGCCGGACGGGTTCTTCCCACTTTTCTTCATTAAGTGCTGGGATATTATTAAGCTGGAGGTGGTTGAAGCGGTTCTGGATTTCTTTTCCTCCCATTACATCCCTAAATTCATCACCTCCACTGCTATAGCCTTGATCCCCAAAGTTCAATCTCCCATGTCTTGGTCAGATTTCAGGCCTATTAGCCTTTGCAATGTCTTTAACAAAATATGCACTAAAGTCTAAGCTAACAGACTTTGCTCCATCCTTCCGAAGCTTATTTCCCCCAATCAAAATTCTTCTGTCAAAGGAAGGCTTCTATCTGATATTTTCCTACTTGCAAAGGAGCTTATCCATGACTTAGACAAGCCTTGCTTCGGTGGCAATGCCATCATTAAGCTCGACGTGATGAAGGCCTTTGATAGGATTGAATGACATTTCCTCCTTACCGTTCTCCGGAAGTTTGGCTTCTCTTCTGAGTTTACTCAATTCATTTATAAGTCGATCTCCATTATTTGGTTCTCTGTCCTTATAAATGTTCAGTGCCATGGTTTTCTTAAATCTTCTAGAGGGCTTCGTCAGGGAGACCCTCTCTCGTCGGCCTTGTTCATCCTAGATAATGATTACTTTCTGAGACTGCTGTCCTTTCGGTTCTCGATGGCAAAAGGAGCCAACTATCACAACACTGGTAAAGATATTATCTCCCATCTTGCTTTCACTGACGATACTATTATTTTTTGCAGAGCCACGGTTAAGGCTCTTAGTATTCTGCTGCAAATCCTAGACCACATGCAGGTTGTTTCTGGGATGAAAGTAAATATGATCAAGTCCAATGTTGTTTTCGGGAAGCAGGTCGTGTTGAGCCGTTGCAATAAAATCCTGCTGCTCTTTGGTCACTCTAGAAAGTCTCTCCCCATTAGCTACCTGGGTCTTCCATTGTCTAAAGGTAGAGTGCCGGGTTCTCTCTTATAGCCTCTCCTCGATCAAATGTCCAAATGGATTGTTTTGCTCCAATCGGTGATTAGCTCTCTTCCGAACCATTTTTTGGCAGTTTTTAAGCCTCCTGTCACTTTCATTAAGAAGGCCTATAATCTCTGCAACCGTTTCCTCTGGTGATCATTTGATACTAGAAAGGTCGTGTGTTGGTCCTCATGGAAGAAGCTAGCGTGCCCAAAAGCTGAGGGGGGGCTGGGCTTCCATCCGTTTAACCTCACAGCTTCTGCCTTCTGAATTCAGAACTGGTGGAGACTGAGAAATGAGGATGGAAGTTGGGCTGCCTTCATGGCTAACAAATACGGGAAGTTGGTTCATCTTTCTGTTCGATCTTGGAAACAAAATGACTCCATTGGTTGGAAACATCTTTTAAATGTTAAGGCCTTAGCTGAGAGCAAAATCTTTTGGAAGATGGGAGAGGGCTTTATTTCTTTCTGGTTCGACAGGTGGTGTAATGAAGGCCCAATGGCTTCTCTTTTTCTGGTTAGGCCCCCCCCCCTAGAATGCGTGGCTAATTTTTGGGCTGATGGCCGTTGGTTGGAGGACAAGTTAAGAAGCGTAGGAATTAGCGAGTCTTGGATTTCCAAACTCAATCAAGAGGTTGCCATTATTCCTTATACTGATGACTGTTTCCAGGTGGTCTTCGACACAAATGTGCAATTAAAAGTTAAATCAGCGCGTAATCTGCTCCTTATTCCGGGCCCTTCCTCTCCCTGATCCTGGTTCAAGCTCCCCACCCTTGCCCTGTCTTTCTTTATTTGGAGAATTCTAAATAAATTTATCTCAGTGGATGCCATTCTGCAAAACAGAGGGGTCTCCTTAACTTCTAAATATTCTCATTGTCAGGCCGAGGAATCCATGTCTCATCTCTTCATATTTTGTAAGTATGCTATGCTTATTTGGAAGGGATTTGCATCCTCTCTGAAGCTAGATAAGATTTTAACCTTGAGTAGCACTGCTGAGTTGATTTTTACTATGAGTACCGTCGACCCTTTCTCTTTTGTTCTGGTCTGTCGGATTCTTTGGCAAATTTGGTTAGTTAGAAACAATTTAAAGTGGAACAACAACCTGATTTCTATCTCCAAATCCATCTTTTCTATTGGCAAGTATATTCAGCTGGCTATTGCTTCAGGCCTATTGCCGGGGTAATGATAATTTATCCAACTTCTATGACAAAGTGGCACTTTTATTCCCTTCTCAGTCCAGCAACTTCTTGAGCAGCCTGTTGGATGGTCACTCTTCCCTCTTCATTCACTTTTCTGTGCTGAATCCTGAAAGGGAATGGATTTCTTCTGTCGTGTGGGTGGACCACTCGGGCCAGTGGATTTCCCGTTCTTCCGATGCTAAAATTTGGATGATTCCGTGGCTGGTTTGGATCACTTTATCGTCTTCCTCAGGCAGTCATAATAATTTAGTGTGGATTTGCAATAATTTTTCCTATCTCCAGCTCTTGCATTTTTTTAAAGATTTCCTTCTGCTTCTCCCGGCTAAACCTGGGTGGTGGCACGGATTTAGGCACACGCATGTTTGGTGTTGCTTTTCCCCTTAGGCTTTAAGGCGTGGATTCTCTTGGGTCTCCCAGGTATTCTTTCCTGTCTGGCCTTTTCTGGAGGCTTGTTTGCAACCAAAAGGCTTCTCAAGTTTGTCTATTCTGGGGACTCTTTGGGGCCTCTCGGCGCTCTACCTTCTTTGCTCCGGATTGTGGGATTTGCGGCTTAGCTCTTCTTGGTTCCTGTGCTACTATGGTTTTTTTGGTGCTGCTCTGGATTTGACGTGACTATTGGGCGTCTTGTCCTGCTCTGTCAATCTGCGCTTTTCGATGGAATTAAGTCCCGCCGCTCACCTTCTGCCTCTTCTGCTATTTTTTCCCCATGGCGGCTCGCCTATCGGGTACATCTCGATGGCAAACTGGCTTTGTGTCAAGCTGCGGGTTTCGCTCGTCTTCTCTTCTGAAACTAGTAAGCTGTTTTTTCATCTCTTTTTAAGGAAAATCTTCGGTGGAGTCCTCCTGGTTTGCTTGTGGGGGAAGCTTCTGCAATTTTGTGCTGCCGTGGTTGCTGCACATCTTGATCCTCTACTATTCGGTCTGCCGTGTTCCTTCTGGCTCAGCTCTATTATGATGGTTCTTCTTTTCCTGCTCCTCGAAGCCCCTCCGGATGGATGCCTTCCTGCGCTCTCTGTTGCCGGCTCGCTCTGGTTCGTCACTTGGACTCTGTCGGTGATGATCTTCTCTAATTTTTGACGTGCGCTTCGGCAATTTTTTGATTCTATCTTGTTTTTGTTTTTTTGGTGGGCGTGTTTTTGGCAATTTTTTGTTCTTTTGGGCTGCTTGGTCGCTTCCTAGTGTTCGGAGGTTTGGATTGTCGGGGTTCCTCCGTCGGTTGGTCGGCTCGCTGGCTCCTGTTTTTTTGGTTCCTGCATTTGATTGTAAGCATGTCCCATTGAATGTTGTATAGTCCCATTTTGATGAAATGAAATCCTAGGCCGAGATGGCATTTCCTTAAAAAAAAAAATAATAAATAAATAAATAAATATATATATATATAAATATATATATATATATATATATATATATATATAAACTTATCCCTATTTGCATTCTCTTTAAGAAAAGAATATAATTATCTCACAAGTCAAGCTCTAGAGTTTTACTCTCGAACTGAAGAAAATGATCTCAATATGCAAAATCACCGTCGGGAGTTACAACGCGTCGTAGCACTTGAGTCTCGGGTTGAATCTGCCGTAGGGCACCGTAGCATGCTGCAATGCATCGTAGCACCTTGCTCTTGTCCAGGGAGCGCTACTGCGAGCCGTATAATCTATCTCACGGGAACTCTGGCGCCATAGCGCCTAAAAGCGCTGAAATTCATCGTAGCGCCTGAAAGCGCTATTGCGCGCCACAGCACCGAAGTCCACCACTGCACGTCGCAGTGCTTGAAAGTGCTACAGTGCCCCGTAGCGCGCTACAGCACGCCGTAGCACCTGACTTTCGGCCGAAAGGCGCTACACGCTGTAGCGCCCAGAAATGCCCGAAAGTGCCCAGAACTATTTGGAATTACCCAGATTTGTGATTTTTTGCATTTGAATGACCCTAGGACCCTAATGGGGCCAAAATATATCAAATCTAATTATTATATGAATGTGTATGCAAATTTCAATGGAAATCCACTATTTTACCATGAATAGCATGTTCTAAATCTCTTAAAGAATTACTTGACTATTTTGTGCCAAATTTAAATGTTAGAATATTTGATTGCTTGTACGACCAAGTAAAACATAATAATCATATTATATGGAATTTAATTGCTTTACATTTGTAATTAAGTGCGAAACCCTTTTGGATTTGATTTAAGATTTGATTAGCTTTAATTACTTGTTATTTTAATAAATGTGAGGTTTATGTATGTTAGTGAAATTTCATATTTTTCTAGGAATCCTGGATTTGATTAATTTGATACTAACTTATAATTGAACTTAAGAGCATTAAAAATTGATTAAGTAATTAATAGTTAATACAAATCTTGGAATGGACATCAATAATACATAAATAATATATTAATTTGTCATTGATCCATAAATCAAACCATTAATCTTGATTGGATTTAATTAGGAGTTCAACCCTAGCTTGTTTGATTAAGGTCTAAACCCTTAATTATCTAAATTAAGCTATCATAATTAAAAGATAAATCACTTGCATAAGTCCAATAATGCATCTTGATTTGACATTGATCTTAATTAATTAAACTAGAAGTGCTAATGTCTATAATAAAGTCATGTGATTGGAGATCTGAATACTTACCTTTAACTCTTTAATTTTCTCTTAAGTATGACTATTAGCATGGAATAACTCATAAGTCTAGAGTGATTTGCAAAATGATCAATTCTTAATAACGCATATGATTAAATCCCGTGATTATAACCTAGGAGGTGATCAGATGGGTTACCCATCTGATTTGATTAAATTAATCTACAAAAGTAAGAATTGTGGGATTAATAATTAATCCTATATCTTAAAGTAGTACTTTAGTGCAAGATCACTACGATCTTACCTTAGTGTTAATAGTTCATTAACTGCTAAGCCTTAATAATTGATAATACATTAAGGTAGGAAGATCTTATTGCGACATATTGAGGTAGGAACTTAGATGATCCTCCTTAACCCTTGAAGTTTGATTTTTGAACATTGTGGTAGAATCACCCAAAGTACTTAGAATGAGAATTCTCCCATGGAGTAGAAACCAATATTGAGTGACCTTTTGGTCACACCCTTAGAACCTTGTGTAGGATTCACCCTAGTAGAGTCTGAATTCATAGCTTTGGTGATCCATGTTGATTAAATAGAATTGACTGAACTCAGATTATTAGTTGAGTATAGTAGTGTATATTCATAATGCTGGATCACTTCAACAGTATTCAAGGTTGGTTGATTCACTTTATTGTAGGACTATATCTGTGTTTTATCCTGCGAGTTTAGTCAGATATAATCTCACTTAAAATAAATCATCCAATCCTAAGACTGTTATAATTACAGACTTAAACTCTTAGTTTGATTGAACATAAATTGCCATTGGGTGATGCCACCTATCGAAGATTGCTTCCATAGGTGTGGCTTTAAACAAACTAAGTAATTCAAGTTACCATCATTAGGACACTAAGTATGCTTATAATTAAGGTATGTAACAGCTTAGTTTGAGATATAAATTGCCATCGGGTGATGCCTCTTATCAAAGATCATTTCAATAAGTGTAGCTTTAATAAATTGAGTGTTAAATTCACCTTTCTTAGAAATATACTAAATATGTGTAAATAACCTTTCCAACTAATGATTTTAAGTAAAATCATAATTAAAACAAATTATTGGAATTAGGACTAGGAGTTAGAATCCATATAGATGGATTCTGCATAATGGTAGGGCTTAGGGTTTAAGGAGACATTTGATTCATTATTTGATTTTAAAGAAATTTTTGGATTTCTAGATTTTAATACATGTAGTGTAGAGACATGAGCATGAAAATAAGCATGATGTATGAGTATCAGTGATGATTTATGGGTTATGGAATATTGCATACATCAATAGGGGAAATTCAGGATACAACGACATCACAGTAAATTATATTTCCTAATCGAATGTATAAAGGAATTGGGCCGTACGACTCATAGCAGTTCCATGATATTTCGATTGCATATCAGTGGCATACAGTTTTGTGGCATATACAGATGCTTAACTTCAGTGGCATACAATATAGTTTTATATGTTATTTACTCAGTTTCAGATCAAATACTATTTTTATACTTTTTTAATATTCAATATACCGTCAGCTTTACTTTACTTTAGTTTTATACAGTTTCAGATATTCAGTTACTTTTACAATTTTTCTGCAGCTCTATTTTATGTTATTTAAATATTAAGTAAATAATTAGAACTATTCAGATTTGTTTTGATGTATTAGACTTATTATCTAACACATGGTACTTTTGAGATCCAGCTATTTGCTAGATCCTAAGCAGCTTATTGAGCTAGGTCAGGAGAACATTCAAAAGGTTCTACAGAAGTTCATGGAGTCTTAGTGGATTTCTCTTTCAACTTTACTATTTTTGATTTGTTATTTTAGTTCAGTACTTAGACTTTATTTCAATATTATTTTAGTAAATCGTTTGTAAAAATTTTTGGATTACTGGATTACTTTTCTGTTCTGGGGTGAATATATTGATTCAGTTTCTATGATGAATGTTTATGGATGTATGCTTAGCTTTCACACTCTATTTATATATTACTTATACTTAGTATTGTGATGTGATCAGCATACTAGAAATACTGATATTTTGTACATATATTGGATTCTTCATGTTGTATTTTAATTCCAATGTATGTATTTATCTAATACTTAGGATAAGAATACTACTATTATCTTAAGTATTAGCTCTCAACCCTCCTTTAGGGTTGAGTTAGCAGCCTTCAGTGTTAGTTTGAGCTATTCGGGGAGATGGGAAATTCCTTCCCGAGTAGCGCACCTCTTCACCGCCGAATGATTACTTCTTTTTGGGCGCGGCAACAGGGCGGGGAGCTACAAACACTAATGCTTGGGAACTGAGCTGCATCGAATCTTAATATATGTATCAATACTATAGAGGTAGACTAATTAGGACACATTCCACCAATATATTATCTAATTTTTTGATTCATCTTTAATTTATCTCATCTTATTTACTTATGATCACGCCTTATGAAATTTTCAAAGCTAATATAGAATATTCATCAAATGTCCTATGTATCATCTAATATGCCCCAATAATAAAGGCTCAAAATCAAGTAAAGCAGTGCATACAAAACAAGGTATAAGCAACTACACAATAATTTGTGATGTCATTTTTTTTCTAATTTAATCGTTTTAATTAATCTGAGATTATACAAGTTCAGGATCTCCAACATCCTACAATACAGTATAAACTCAAAGCTATGATTCAATAAGGTTTAAAGCAATTAGAATTAATCAAATTCTAATGTAATTCAATCAGTGACGCCTACATAAGTTATAGAATAAATCAAATCATCTTAATTAATGACTTTAATTAACCCAAACCAATCTTGATTAAGATAAATCAAGATTAGGGATTACGAGTTTAAACTCTAAAATATTGGGGTTTAACCTCTTAATTAAAAAGGTTCTAAAGACTAAGGGTTTAAGGTTAATCCCAACTCTCATAGATTACATGTTGAGGCTATCTTATTGAGCGTAATCAAACTTAATAAGATAGATCTTTAATCTTAACTAATACAAAATAATAATAACAAAGGATGAAATATAGAAACTAATAAAAGGCTTAAGAATACTTGAACTTAATTTTGGGCAAAATGAACAAAATACCCTTACTTAAGGGTCAAAAATTCTAACCTAAGTCTACTATTAATTCCTAAGGAAGATTCCTAAAGGCTTAAGAAAGAGGCTACTAAAGGAAATTTGCCTAAGGAAAGACTTAATGAATGATTCAATTATTAGGCATTAGAGTTATTTAAAATCTTAAATATAATTATTTACTAATTTTGTAAACTTTAGGAATGATATAATGTGAACTTAATTTCACATTATGAAACTTATAAATTTACTTATGAATTTATTCGGGGAAAGTTAGGGTTTTACTTAGAATTTAATTTATTAAGTTCAAATGATCTATAACTGATTCCTAATCACTTAATTCACTGATTTTATTGAATATTTTAAGTTTCTAAGGCTTAAGAATACTTGAACCTAATTTTGAGCAAAATGACCAAAATACCCTTACTTAAGGGTCAAAAATGCAACTTTTAGAATTAGAACTGCAAATTAAAATTTTCTGATTTCAAATGGTTTCTTATTGTCTAATATAAATATAGACACTAAGAACATACAATTTGGCTAAGGTTTCTAATGAGCTTAAATTAGAGTTTAAGCTCATTAATATTTGATTAACAATTTTACTTAAGGAAATCTAAAATCTTTGCTATACTTATGTTGTTCACTGCCTAAGGATTCCATAGAATCTAAAATTACTAAATTTTGAGGTCATTTGATTAAGTTTTGATCAAAATAATTTTTGGGTCTAAATGTGTAATTTAAGAAATTTAGGAATAGGTCCAAAATCTAACTTTTCCATTTGGTGTCTAAATTGAGTAAAGTCAGTGGCTATAATTTACATGCAACACACTGATCACAATGAAACTGAGTTCACTCAATTTGGACTCCATTTGGTTAACTTATGCCATAAATAGGACTTAGGGTAATTAGTGGTTAATTAATTAAATTAATTGCATAATTACAAAATTAATTTCACCACTGTGTTCTACAATACACTGGGAGCTAACAGCAACTTGATATTCTAAATTTAGGTGATTAATGAAGCTAATCTTTACTAATCATAATTTAGAGAGATTAGGGCAAATTAGGCAACCTAATAACTAAAACTAAAATATTATTACGGTTTATTATTCTTTAGATTCTCCTTATCAAAATGGTATATTGGATTATATGATTTGGAGCTTAATTAGCTAAGTTATGGTATAATTAAATTTCTAAGTTTAATGGGGTAATTAGGAGGTCTTAAATGTCATTAGGTAAAATACAAGTTCAGCAACAAATTGAACACCACCATAATATTCCTCATAATTTCTAATTAAAATGAGATATAACTTCAATATATTTGGATTATTGGATTTGAAGATATGAGGGTTCAAAGTTCTGTTAATTATCTAATTAAACTAAACTAATTAATTGATTTAATTAACATTTTAAATAACTGATTTGTCTATAGGTGGAGCCCACTAACACAACAACATAGTCAAATGGGGTCCACGGCTCTCGACTTTAGTGGCATAAGGGTACGACAGGACCCACTGCATGGGCGAGAGGATTGGTGGGTCCCACTGCTTGAATTTCGGCGGAGACAGCATTGCAATGGGGTCCACCAAAATGGCGCAAAGGTTGACACGCATCGACCCAGTTTCAAAAGTGCGGGTCGGGCTTGACCCGACCCGACCCACAGTAGAGGACTTTACCACAATGAGTCCGACATGCAGGTACTTAGGGCTTCTCCCCGCATGGCACATGGGGCCTCTCTAGACTCGGCACGCAGCTCAGATGAAAGCCCTCGACTAAACCTACCTTCTGAACTCAGAAACTCTAAGCTAGAGGTCTTCTAACACCTTAAAATGTGATGCCCAAGATACAAGGGGCGGAAGCATGCAAGATACTATAGGACACTGTGGATCGATCGCCAAATTGGTGATCAATACAACATATCAAAGCTTCAAATGATGATTAGATACAATATAAGTGCATGAAATAAACATTGGAGATAAAATGAGCAAAATTGAATTGAAGGAAGTTAGGAAATGGAGGTACCTTCACTTAGGATCCCACCGAGTTGAGGTTCGCAGAAATCGCGCTTCGGATCACTAGCAGGGATTTTGTTGTGATTAATCTTTCTCGAGGACTAGATACATGGAAGCCCTCCTTAATTTCATCAGTAATGCTTAGGAGTGGCGAGGGAGGCCACACATGGCTGGTCTCTGCTACGTGTGTGACACGCAGGAGGTACGGACGAGGCAGTGAGGACGATGAGCTAAGTGTCATCCGATCCAATGGGTGGGTCTGATATGACGGCGCGGATGCAGCGCCATCTAATCTTACCCTAACAGTTCGAAACATGATGGTGCGGAGAGAGAGAGGACGACATACGTTAATTAAATATTATCTAATTAATAATTTTTTATTTATTTAGTTAAAATTAAATGATTAATCAACTTCCAAAAGTTTTCCAATAATTCACGCCTAGCTAATTGGGGTGAGGAATACAACGGCAAAGTCGAATTTTGATTTCAATAAGTATTTATTTGTTCTAATTTTTTGGGTATTTTAAATATATTAAAATATGGAAAATCTAACGACTTCCAAATACTTTGAAAACATCACCCTTAATTAATTTGGGGGAGATGAGCGCAATGGTGAAGTTAGAGTATTGATTTGTGGTCAATTTAGTTAGGTCAATTTCCAAATTATTTGGATTTTCCAAATTTAGGGTTTGGTCCAAATGACTGCTAATTTGAACTAAAACTTTAGTGTTCACTCCTGATGGCTTATTAAGACTACTAGAATCAAGATCAGGACTTGGTTATGTCATAATTGACTAGGGTAACATCCTTTTGCTGTTACTCCCCTACTCCCAGTGCCATATGACAGACTGTAAATATACATCTGCGTTTGCACGCAAGTGTACGCGGTCTGAAGTAATAAGTGGAAAGTATTAGTTTCCGTGATTTATCGAACCACAAAGAATTGGTTGTTTTGTTACTATGGTTTATCTATTCTCACTAATATTTAAGTTATGATGTAATTGGGTTGAGTTGGTTCTGAACTAAGCACAATAATCACTAAGTAGAAATTGAATTAGATAAAAGGAAGAGGAGAGTTAGGTTCATCCCATATGTCATGATTAGTTACAAATGCATGATGATTTCTCAAGTGTAGTCTTTCATTTACTATAAATTAAATCAAGTGCACATTGTTCCTCTTTGAGTTTTATCTCAAGGTTTCACAAGTTCAAATCTTGTGCACGAAATGAACACACAGTTGGTTCTATTTTGGCACAAAGATTCTTATAAGATTTTAGATTTGTAATTTTTATCTTATCTCTTGATCAAGGAGATGAGGATTATTAAATTCTTAAAATATTATAAGCATTAATTCCACTAGGAGCGTCACTCACATCGCACATAATTGAAATGAGGGAATAATATGTTGGGCTCAATGACTATGCCACCTCGTTCATGAGCACACAACTATTTCTTTCCCTCCCTCAATTATGTTGAGCTAAGGAGCTCACTTAGTGGGTCTTAGCATCACACGCATCAACACTATAGTTGAGCTTAGATTAAGGTGCACTAAGCTCAAGAATTTTTCTCATATAGTTCTAAGCTTTTATGCACTCATAAATCTAGCATCTAACCAAATATGAGCTATGGAGCACAAGACAATTTAGTTCTTGAGTTCATTAGTTCATTTCCTTTAATTCACAATCAAGACTAAAGTAATACTAAGCATTTCTTGAGCAAGGCATTGAGTTCATATATTTTATAAATACTTGAGGAAAACTTCATATACTTAAAATGTAACTATCAAACACATGGGATTACCCCAACCCTCCCCAAAGGTAATTTAGCTATCCATTACAAAAGAGATGAAAATAAATACATACATGGATAAAGACCCCTTCATGATCAACTAAGAGAAGAAATTACAAAAGAAGAGTTTAGAAGATACTAGGAACGTTCCTTAGAAGTTCTCCGGATCCTTCTTCTCCTTCATGAAGTTCCTCCCTTAGGTCATTATTGCTGTATTCCTTATTCTTCTCCTTGGTAAATTGGCTCTTCCACCCTTAGGGAGTTCCTCTCTTCTACTATGCAACCCTTCTCTTTACTTAAGTGATTTGGGCAAAAATTGGAATCCTCCTTTAATCAAGAGGAGTGATATATATAGGAGAGGGCTGCATTCTTCCACTTAAGATTCAAACCAGCAATTCCATTAGAAAATTCTGAGCAGCGCGCGGTAGCGGTTCATTTCGCAAAGCCATCCGCTGCTGCGTGCTACCACGCCCGCGGTTTGCAAGCTGAACTGCTGCAGTGCGCTGTCGCATCCGCATTTCACAAAGTCACCCATTGCAGCGCGCTACCGCGCCCGCGGCTCGCAAACGGACCCGCTGCAGCGCGCAATTGCGCTCGCAGTTCGCAAACAGACTCACTGCAGCGCGCGATCGTGCTCGCGGTTCACAAATGGACCTGCTGTAGTGCACGGTAGCAGTTTCCTTTGAAAAAAAATTAGAAATTTGCATAAATGTCTCAAAACTCCTTTGGATAAGCCATTTTCCTGAAAAGATAGACAAAATTTGATTTAGGAGCAGTTTAAAGATCAGAAATGAATGAAATTTTAATTTATTTTAGATATATTTTATGGATTCATCACCACGTCAGACGATTCGTTAGCTTCCTATTTAATTTGGTTAGGCAATCCCAGTGGGTCGAGCAGACCCGAGCCATCCCCATTTGGCATTTGGGTGCAGAGCTCCTAACCCAAGCTTGGCCCATTGCTTAGCTACCCAGCCTCTTCTTCGAGCTATAAATAACTCCTGTGATTCTCAGTGAGCCTCTTTGTTCAATGAGGATCACTTTAATTCACTCAATTTTTTGATTTGATCTAATCGCACTCATTCAGACTTCCAACTTCCTAGCATCTTCCTAGGATCACTTAAATCCACTCGATATTTATTCCCTACTTTTGGAACATGCAGGGATCTTGTTTTGTCCAATTAAAGGACTATGGAGAGCGAATTTCTCCTCCATAGTAAACCGTAAAAGTTGATTGAGTTGATTATGGTTTTGACAAAATGCATCCTTGTAGTTAGAGCTTTCATTATTCATGTGTAAAATTGATCTATATGAATGTTTTAGAATATTAATCTATGCGTAATTCTACGGGAATCAATATGAGTTTTGGTTCATAGCAAACCTTAATATTGTCTTCCAACCTCGATGTAATGGAAAGAAGATGAATAACACTAGTGGGGCTGACCCGTGACCCGCATTGTTTGATAGTGCGAGCTGTCGGGTCCCGGCCTGCCGCGCGGTTCCATTCTGGGCCGGTCCGTCAGGTCCCGGTAGACCCGACTGGGCCCATTAAGTCGATTTGAATTAATTCATCTGGTTTAATTATTTCCATATGGTTTCAAACTTAGGGAATTTTAGTGAAACAAGGGTTTGCTCTATTTCATCCAATTCATATCCAAATTCTATGATATTATATTCCCATTTGATCAAAAAAATGTGTGGATTAATAAACTGCAACAATATTTTTGTTTTTGTGAATGGTTTTCTTTATTATGTCCTAATATTAACTAGAACGTAATTATTTCCCTACCATTAGAACTTGATTAGTAAATACTATGGTGTGTACTTATCCAAATGGCATGTTTATAGTCTTTGTTTTTCCTTATGTTAATTAGAATATAATTGTGTAGTTAGATTTAGTTTTTGTAATTTATTTTTCTAACTAATTATTAATTACATTAGAACTTGATTAGTAAATTTTAATCTTATTTGTAATCTAATTTTGGCAAATTTAGTATCTATGGAACCCTTAGACGGTAAGAGATCAATTGATGACTTCACATTTCTTTTTTAGAATGTTTGATTTCTAATTATCCTTACTTAGCTTAAAACCCTAATTTACTAATATCCAGCATGGTAATTAACCAAATTTGATTCGATTACTGATTTTGCATTTATTAAATGGTAAGGATTGTTTTAGTATTCTATAATTTAAACCTTGATCTTTATCTTGTATAATAGACTCTCAATTCCTATTAAAAATCAATGTGATTATATATTAACCTTAATTCCTTAAAACTTACTGATTTTCTCCTAAATAAGATAGTTTGCATAATATGATTCTTAATTAATCAAAAGATGATTGATTGATCAAACAACCAAATTCTAAATTTAATGATTTATCTTATAAATTTGCATATGACTCTTAGAAATTCCATTGGAATGATTACATCTTTGATTTGTCTTTAACTTCAAGTTGAGATTATGAATTAGCATGTAACCTTACATAAGAATTATCCTAATTACTATTTTAACTCACAATGTTTAAATAGACTAGCTTATAACCTTAGAAGTATTTTTAAGGTAAGGATTAATCAATATATTAGTAAGAATATGGTTAAGGTAAATCTTGATGTATGAATGCCTTACTTGTCACATTTTGTGAATTAGATGCACCATATGAACTTTAGAGATTGATATTTTTTTGCGATAATGATAACTTAATGAAATGTAGATTGAACTTATACAATTGTGATAGTTAACCCAATCTGAATGACTTTAATTTCACTTCCTTGGAACTTATTGAGTAGAACCTATTACATTGGAGAATGGTTTCTATAGCTTGAAATTTTGTGTTACTAAAATAGTTAGTTTAGAATTGTAGTAAAGATAATGTTAGTACTATCAATTGGAAATTGAGATACATATTCATAGAGCTAACCTTGATTCAGTAGAATATGAGATTTGTTGATTTGTCCTATTATAAAGTTTCAGTCTTATCTTACGTAATTAGATAAGTACCATTTAGTTCAGGATAAATATCCCAATTCCAATATATGCCACAAGTAAAGGTTTGGACAACTTAGTTTGTGAGAATAATCTGTAAAATGATGTATGTCTCTGTGATGACCCACTTATGTAGTAATAATTGAAACTCTTAAACATCGAGGTGCCTTTTCAGATAACGGTGGAGTTCCTGATAAGAACTCCAAAGTTAAGCGTGCTCAGGTGGGAGCACTCCCAGGATGGGTGACCTGTTGGGAAGTTATCTTCTGAGGGCAAAACCGTGAGGCATTTCTGGCCAAAGCGGACAATACCTTGGTGCTTAAGAGTTTGGGCTGTTACAAATAGTATCAGAGCAAACCATAGGGTGTCAGATAGGAGCTAAGTGCCATACAGGGCAAAGTACCACTTCATGTGAGCAGCCTCTTGAACCTATGATGGTTAAGGTGCTACATAGTTGTGGGTACCTCTTGCGCCTGTAGGGGTCACCTCTAGTCCTATCTACCCAATGGATGGTTCTTGGATCTGTGTGTGGATACTGACGAGGACGTCAGTTACTTAAGTTGGGGAGATTGTGAAGACCCACTTAAGTAGTAATAAGTGAAACTCTTAAACATCGAGGCGCCTTTTCAGATAACGGTGGAGTTCCTGATAAGAACTCCAAAGTTAAGCGTGCTCAGGTGGGAGCACTCCCAGGATGGGTGACCTACTGGGAAGTTATCTTCTGAGGGCAAAACCGTGAGGCCTTTCTGGCCAAAGCGGACAATACCTTGGTGCTTAAGAGTTTGGGCTATTACAGTCTCCTATCCCTATGTGCGGGGATAAGCGTAGTTAAGCAACATAAGTGTCCAATATTACCTTTCTTAAGACATGGTAATCTTGTATCTGTGCTCTTATCAAGTGATAATGTAAGTTGATACGTTAGTGCAATCATGATGTATATTGATTTTAGTTTATTAAAAAACTTAAGTTATGAAACTCTCATGGTTAGAATTCTAAATCTTATGGCATATAATTCATAAAACATGTTAAGGAAACATGTTAAATAGTTAGATAACAAAAGAGATGTGATTTCAGTTTTCTATATTTAATCATTGTTATCTCTATTTTATCTAGTTTTGGCATAGAATAAACTACATAAGCATATTGCATCAAGATTATTTGAGAACTGCAGGATGCAACATGCATCAATGTTGAGTAAGAACTATGGGATGCAGCAGGCATCAGGTTACATAGAATTTTGCGATGCATTGTGGCCTCAAAAATTGTACATATATGTGGCATAATTCATGGCATATTTAGATGCATATACAGTGTCATATAGTATAGTTAAGTTTTTGGATTTTGTTTAGTTTGCAATTTTATTTCATATGATTTACTTTCGGTGCCCTTACTTAATTTAGTATTTTTAAGCTTTCAATTTTAGTATTTGGCTTTATAGTTATTGTTTGTTTCAGCTCTCTATAGTATGCTTTATATTTTAATATTAAGTTAATTAATATCCTCTAAATGTATGAAAATATTATTTATAGCCTAAAATATACTTAGACTTATTATCTAATATAAGATTTTCTTTTTTTGGCTGGGGCCTTGACATGTCAGGTTTGGAGCAATTTGAGGAGCCAGCACACGAGGAGATTCAGGAGCTTCAGGAGGAGGCTAAAGAGTAATAGTTGTTGCAGTGCTGATTTAGATTTTACTTTACTTTTCAGCTGTGAGATGAGAAATTTATTTACCCTCTTTTCTTAAATATTAACTTATAATAATTAACACTGAATGTATTTTCTTTCTTTTGTGTGATGAATATTTACTTAGCTTCTATGATAAATATTATGGATGGATGTTTTAGCTTTTGCATTTTGATATATTTTATATTATACTTAGTATTGTGATGTGATCATTATAAATACTCAAAACTTATTCATATACTATGGCTATCTACCATTATTCATCTTAAGGCAAATGTGTATGAAAAATATTAACTAATATGCAAGATGAGGGTATTTTGCCTATCTTAAGAATTTGTTCTAGTGGCTATCATTAGTATATAAGAGGATAACTCATTGGATTTTTATTAATTCATCTTTAGTGATGGTTGATAATGACTTGGGATGGGTTACTTTTTCTCAAGTAATGACTCACTTCATCTCTATTACTGTTATGTTGCGCGTAGTGGCGGAGCTAGGCATTACACTACCACATGCTGCTTGAAGGTCCAGAAGCTAATCAGTACTGCTAAGAAACCCTGCTGTGAATCTAAATATCTGTGATAGCCTACATTGCTAAGAATTTTAGCTCAAAGCTCCATCCAGGTACCACCCCCATCCCTTGAGCCAATTAAGCTTAGTTCATGCAAATTACTTCCTAATTATTACAACCTTAGTGTTGTTACCCATCAATTAGTAGCATAATTGACTCAATGTATTTTATAATATACTTATAATAGTACTAGGAGTCTCCACCTCAAATTTTGTGTAATTTGGAGACTGTTTAACATTTATCAATATTTTATGATTTCCTGATAATTCAGAGAATACCTAAAATAGACCTCAAAATCAAAATTGAAGTCCACCATTGGACTCTTCACCCCCAAATTAGGTAGGAGTGATAATTTTAAAGTGTTTGGAAGTCATCAAAAAGTTTCCAATTATTTTAATATTATTTTAATACCCAAAAAATTAGGTGTGACAACCCTCAGTTATTACTAAGCCAAATTTTTAGCTTAATTGCACCATATTTATCATTCCATTAAACTTATCTGGTCATTAGAACCAAATCCTGAAATTTTGGAGCGATTCAGAGCTCAATCCAATATTTAAAATATTTTAATAATATTTAAATAAATTAGAAAATTGAGATATTTAATTTGACCTCAGAATTGAAATTCGACTTTGCTATTACACTCGTCACCCTCAAATTAGCAATGGCAATATTTTGTAAGTGTTTGGAAGTCGTCGGATTTCTCTCGAATTTTTAATATATTTAAATACCCCTGAAATATAGAATAATTAATTAATCATCGAAATTAAAATTCAACTTTGCCATTGTGCTCATCACCCTCAAATTAGCTAGGGGTGATATTTTGGAAGTATTTGGAAGTCATTGGATTTTTGATAATATTTTAATGTATTTTAAGTACCCAAAAATTAGGATAATTAAATTGACCTCTAAATTAAAATTCGACTTCACCGTTGAGTTTCTCACCCCCAAATTAGCTAGGGGTGACTTTTTGGGATTTTTTGGAGCTCTTCTATCAAGTTAATTTTTTTAAAGCATTAATTAATTAAATAAATTAAATTAAAGTTTATCAAAATCTATTTTCTTTCTTTTCTTTTTCCCTGAGCTGGAACCCACTACATATTCTTCTCTTGCATACACCTCTTCTCCTCAAAATCTGTGCACATAAGACCTCAGCCCCTCTCATCGCCATTTTCTACTCAAGTTCTCCCTCTTCATGCTTTTGATGGGATGACTCATGCTCATCCCATCCAAACTCATGCTCTCCTCTTCCTTTAAAATGGAACCTCAGCCCTCATTCCTTCAATTGCTGTCAAGCTCCTTCCCTTCCAACCTCATTTCCAAGCTAAGAAAGAACCCTCAACCCTCTTCCTCATCTTGCTAGCAGCTGAAGAAGAAGAAAGTTCTCCTCTCGAGCTTTCAAGCCCCCAAGGATTTCGTAGAGAAATCTTCATTTTTGCAAGCTAAGGTACTTCCCTTTTCCCTCATTATTTTGATCCAATGGCTACTTTATTTTGTTCCTATGCTTATTTCACATCCTTAAGAATCTGCAGCTGAGATATGGAGTTCATTAGAGCTCATTTAGATTGTAAAATTTAAGGTAGACAATCAGTTATGCAAATAGGATTTATGTATACCTAAACCTCTAGCTTTGTTATTTGTATTATTAAAATAATTATTTCATGTTGATTTTGAACTCAATGGAAAGGCCTTGGAAAGACCTTTCCATCGGTATATGGCACTACACATGAGGTGCCATAAATCAAGAGTATTTGGGTGCCAAAAAAGACATGATTCGGTTTTTGCACAGGCAAATCACTGTCGAGCGCTATAGCGCATCGTAGCGCCTAGCTCTCATCCAAAAGGCGCTACAGCAAGCCGCACCACCTGCATCTTGGGTTGGCTATGGCATAGAGTTTGGTTCTCCCCAAGGGGTGCTACGGCGCGCCGTAGCACTCAGCTCTTGGGAAATCTAGCGTCGTAGCACCTGAAAGCACTGCGGCGTGCCACAGCACTGAAATCCACCGCAACGCCTGAGTTTTAGGAATTTTGGCTCCACAGCATCCTGTAGAGCTTTAACTCTTGGCCAGGGGGCGCTACAGCATGTCGTAGTGCCCAGATCTCAGATCAGCTATCGCCATAGTGCCTGGCTCTCCGCCAGGAGGCGCCACAGCGCACCGCAGTGCACCATCAGTGATGTGGTGCGCCGTTGTGCCTAAAAGCATCATAGCACGCGGAACTGCCCAGTTTTACCAAAATTGCATATTTTCGTATTTTGATGACTCCATAACACTAATAATGCAAAAATATAATAATAAAATCATGCTTTGAATAAATATAGAGGTGATATTTAAATCCATGCTTAGAATGCTTAGAAATGTATTTGCTTAACTATATTTAAATTCTAAATTTCTTATATTATTAATTAAAGTGCCAGTTGTTGTAGTTCATAATTAGTTAATGATAGCATTCATTTTCCAATTAACATCGTTAATTTATCATGTGATCTAGATTTCTTAAGGCAACACTAATTTTGACTTTAATTAACCTCAATTAGACTCAAGGGAAAGTTGATCTAAAATGAAATTCTTGTTTTGGTATTTATTAATCTATACGAATTCATTTAACTCTTTCTGATTTAATATTTGAGACTATACTAGTAAACCATAAGTTTTTAAACCTTATAATAATTCACATGATTTTTAATCTTAACTTAACCTTAAAATTTTGGATCCTTAGAAGTTCATCCTTTTATAAATCCAGTTTGAATTGAATTATTCTATTCTTAAAACTCTTAATTAATTGAATCCTTTGAAATCCTCGTAGTGGGTTTAGGTTGATTCAACCTATAGACTAATGAGATTATTCTATAGATTGAACTTAAATCTTAGATTCTTAAGTTTATGTTTGATTATTTTACTTATGACAACAAGATTTAGCATTTATACAAGATCATAGTTATTTTAATCTTTCAGCTTCTAAGATCCTCTACTGTTAGATTATTCTATAGATTGAACTCTTGGATCCTTAGAAGATTAGTACCTAGAATTCAGGTTTAAACCTCAATTTGAAATTTGGACCCAGAATTCTTAAATCTTGATTGGCATAATCAAGATTAGGTTTATGCTATCAAAAAATACAATAATTAAGTCATTAATTAATTACTTAACCTTTGTAGTCATCATTTTGATTATAAATTAGAACTTTTTAAGTACTAATATTAATTGTAAGGTCGCAAATCTTGGTTTGTACTAGATAGATGGATATCAGATATCCTAAGCTTGTACTATCTTAGATTATATAGAATGAATTAAATTAGATAATAACATATATTATATATGTTTAGTTGAGTATCTTACTCGCTTTAATTATTGTTGCTTCATATATCTTGTATTTTGAGCTTTATAACTTGGACATAATAGTTGAACATGGGATATTTTGATGAATATCTTATGCTAGTCTTGAATGCATAATAGCTCATTACTTAAATCAGTAATTCAGTTTATTTAATATATTCAGTTTATTTAGTTTTTTAATGCTCAGTTCAGTAGAGTGTATTCTATTTAGTCTGCCTCTTTAGTTCAGTACTTTTGCAATAGAACGGGCTAGGCTTAGCTCTATGGTTGGCAAGGATGGTATTCGTTAGACTTTTTTGGTTCAGTGGCTTTGTTTAGCCCATTTCTATTATGATAATACTAATTTAGATACATTTCTCTATTATGATTTCTTAAGTCTAATCAGGCCTGTCTCTATGGTTGGCTTGGATGGTATTTGTTAGACTTTCTTTCAGTTTAGTGGCTTCATTTAGCCAAGTTATATATATTATTTGTTATGCATATTTTCTATTCTCAGTTCATTTTTAGTTCATTTCAGTATAGTTATTTTAATTTACAGCTTTTCAGTTCCGTACTTGCATATATTATGATGATAGTCTTTATTTCAGTTCTTTTATGCTTCAGTACATATTTTCTTTATAGAAATCAGTACGTATTTATATGATCATAAATATGATAGGATGAGTTTACTTTCAGTTCTTTCAATTATTATATATATATATATATATATATATATATATATATATATATATATATATATATTGCCTAACCTTGGTTGCAGCTTCGGGTTGAGGTATATTAATTTACATACTTTATTTTGTTTAAGTTATAAATGCTTAGTTTATAACTATCCTGCTCTTATTGCTTGTTGCACCTTAAATACTTGCATGCTTAGTAAAATGTGATATCTTGAATGTTTAGTCTTATTTAATCAGCCTAAAATGTACTTAGATAATTTGTCTAATTATAAGTTTTTTCTTTCTTAGCTGGGGCCCTGACATTGTGATACCGATAATGTCAGATCTTGAGCTATTCATTAAGTTTGCTTCAGGTGAGGAGTTAGGTTAGGAGGAGGATCTTCCTGTTGTAGAGACTTAGCTAGTTTCTATTTTTGCTTGTAAGGATGAGAGAGTTCTCTTTCATTAATCTTGTTTGTAATAATTAAATATTCTTAATGTATTTCTTTTTCTATATTTTCTTTTTGAGTTGAGTTACTGTCTTTTCCTTTCCTTACTGTGCTGTGATATGGGTATTATACTTTTATCTACTTCCGCCATTTTGATATTTTGATGCTTGACCTCCAGTTCCAGGTGGTAAGCCTCTCATCTAAGGCGGGTTGGGTTTATACTTGACTCGACCATAATTCAGAGGGTTGTCGTGTGGGGCCCATTATAACAACCTGAGGTTGTTACTTAGCCTAATCTTATTTTAATCGTAGCCTAATGTGGCGCCCCACCCCTTAATCCACAAGAATTAAGTTAAGGGGTGGTGTGTCACTCTAGCTAACCCTTCACTTATAATTGGATTAGGATGAAATCCACAATCCACCTAATAAGGGAAGGAGTGAGCATAGAATCAAACATTCAATCACTATCTAAGTAAACATACAGAGTGCGGAAGCGATTTTTAATATAAAATATCCAAGCATCACAACATAAGTATAAAGAAATGCATCTCAGAACATAAGCGTAGAATCTAAATACGCAATCATAAGTACCTGTATTATTATATCAATTTAAGTTTCAAATAATAAAAGGTGCACTCATCCTCACTTAAAAATAAAAGGGCTAACTAGCTGCTTCTTCCATAGGCTCCTCCTCCGGGTATGGCTCCACACAAAGATCCTGATCGTCCAACTGAAGAGGATCTACCATTGTCGGTTTCACAATGTAGGGCCCCAGCCAAAAAAAGGAAAATCTGGTTAGACAATTGTCTAAGTACATTTTAAGCTGATAAGTTTTATATGTGTTATGTAATATCACCATTCTATAACTTCTAAGCAGCAATATATAAGGGAGCAACAAGCAACACAAAGGGGAGGAAAAGCTATAAATCATCATTTATAACTTAAGCAAAAGATAGGCTAAGACATGTCTCAAATTCAAGCTAAACAAGGTAAGGTATAAATGTAAATAATCAAACAAGTACCTTAAGAGAAATACTACATCTTAAATATGCTGGTGATCAAAAGAAATATACCAATTAAGATAAAATAACTCAGTAGTGGTACATATAAATAGTAACAAGATTCTAATATCCTAATATATAAAAGTAGTACAAAGAAATAGCTGACTGAATAAAAATGCTGAAAAGTAAACAAAACATCATAACTACATATATATAAACATTCGTGCATCAACTGCCATACAAAAAAGAGCTAATCTAGCCCATCGGACATCAAAGGGTCTTAGCACTATCACGGCTAACTCACAAAACTGTGTACCCCTAGCGACATAAGGAGGTTAGGTAACTAAGCACACAAAAGTAATCAAAGGATCTTAGCACCAGTACAGCTAAGGCATCAACTGTGTGCCCCTAGCGACATAAGGAGGCTAGGAAATTAAGCACACAAAGTAACCTTAACACTAGTATGGCTAAGGCACCAACGGTGTACCCCTAGCGACATAAGGAGGCTAGGCAACAGGGCACACAACAAAACAAATCCTTCCCCTAGTGAGATAAGGAGACTAGGCAATAAGGACATATCTGAGAGGCAGCTCATATAACTTTTATCTTTTCATTAATCACTTTAATATTTTCACAAGAAATCTAAGGAGTCTCCATATTTTCCTAACATTTTATTCATGCATCAAAAATCTTATATGACATGCTCAAGAAATTAAGGCACAAAAATACAAGAAATGCATAGCAACAATCATCAAAGTAAGCAAGGGACTCTACTAAACATGGTGATATCATTTGTTTTCTACTTAACCATTCTAACTATTCCAAGTTACACAAGTTCAGGATCACCATTTTTCTACTATCGAGTGTAACTTAGAAATTCATCCTTGTAAGTTAAAAAGGATTAGAACTGATCAGGTTCTAATCTAGTTCAATCAGATAGACGACTATGAGTTAAATCAATAAATCATATGTCCTAGTTTTGTGAATTTAGACGTTCTAACTAAGATCTGATCAAGATCTTCTAAACCTATAGATTATGGATTAAATGCTACGAGATTTAGGTTTAATCATATGATCCAAAAAGGATAAGACCTAAGTTCTAGGTTTTATTCTATAAGTGCTCTACTAGTTAAGGCCAATCCTATTAAGTAATCAAACTTAATAGGATGAATCTCATATCCTAAATCTAAGGTTTAAAGGCAAAAATAATCAGAACGAGTTATAAAATAAAAGAAAAGTCTAAAAACTAATAAAACTAAGGTTTCACCCATTGGGTAACCTAATTTACCCAATGAATAAACTCTAACCTATGATCTAATCCTAGTCTCAAGAAATATCCTTAAGGTGTAGTGTTAAACTTAGAGAGATTCCTGGGATCTTACCTAATAGTTGATTTAACTCACTTACATGTCACTAACACGATTATAACATTAGTTTTAATGTTTTGGAATGTTAACTAAAGGTTAGGGGTACTTAGTCCAATCTTAGGGCAAAATAACTATTTTGCCCCTACTTAAGGTCAAAAAGTCAACTTTTGACTTGTAAGACTGAATTGATTTCTCTTAGTCCCAACTGATTCCTTACTGTCTAACTTGAAGATAGACAGTAAGCACGTCCAAATTGGACTCCAAACGGTCAATTTATGACCAAAATGAGGCCAAGGGTATTTTGGTTATTTTCCAAATTTCTAGGATTCAGATCCTAAATATTATTTTAATTTATTGATGACATTGAAATTTTAAACTAGTTAGCATCTTAAATTTTTAAAGTTGGAGTTGATTTGACTAAGTTATGGCTATTTGAAGTCTAAGGGTATTTTGGTCATTTTATACTAAGAATTCTAGGGTTCACCTTTTGTCCTGATGTCCAAATGAGAAAACTAATACTACTACAGTGATGGGGCCGCTCTCTTGAGCATTTTAAGACCCATATTGACTATGTTCTGATAACTGGGTAAGAAGTTATGAGGTTCTAAAGATGTCCTAAAATGTTACCTCATTATGCGTATCCCGAAATTAATTTTTGACTTACATTATTTGATTCCTTATATTTTTCTGTTCAAAATGAGATCTATATTGGCTATGTTTGGATCATCCTACAAAAAGTTATTAAACTTTTAAATTTTATTATTCAAAAATATAATTTGAATTATTTTACTATTCATTTATTCAAATTGAATGATTTTACTGTTCATCCCTAAAGTTTATATATATAATTTCTGAATTTATTAACCTTTAATTAATCTGTGATTAATTAAGCTTAATTATTAATTAATAATAATTAATTAATTAATTAACTAAATTATATAATATTATTATTTTACTATTAAAAGTTATTAACACTAATTACTATTTATTTAACCTTAATCACCTGTTAATATCTAATTAAGAATAATTAATTATAGTTTACTGTTTAATAATCATTAATTATTCTAATTACTGTTAAGGTTTAATTAATATTAAAATATTCCGAATTAATCTCTTAATTATTAATTAATTATAGGTTTATTGTTGAAATATCATTAACACTAATTATAATTAATTAACCACTAAATGTATTTAATTAATCACTAATAATAATTAATTAAACTAATTAACTGGCTGACTGGACAGTGGGCTCCACCTATGACACGTGGCAGCACCTGATTGGGTGCTGCTCTGCGTGTGGACCCCACTGTACACATGGTGTGCCCAGAGGCTGCCACGTGGCGCTATGGGTCCCACAGGGAAGCTGAACCGTCTCGGGTGACTGAGCAGTGGGTCCCACTTGACATGTTGCACTGCTAGAGGCTGCCACGTGGCACTGTGGGCCCCACAGGGAAGCCAAAACGCCGTGTGGGCTCGGGTTGTGGGCCCCACGTGATGCGTGGCGTGCCGGATGGCTGCCACGTGGCGCAGTGGGCCCCACGGCCGAAGCCGAAGAGGTCCGGGCACGGTCGGTGGGTCCCACCTGACACGTGGCAGGCCATGGTGGCATCACGTGGCTCTGTGGGCCCCACCTAGCTGACGCGGACCCGGCCGAAGGCGGGTCGGGCTCGGGTCGACCCGGCCCCACCCGGACTTCACCTTCTCCGTGGAGGGGTCCCGAGGGCGCCGGCTAGGGCACGGCTTTTGCAGGCCTTCCCGGCGCCGGACCGCCTCGGCCCGCACGGCCGACGGTAGCCCTCGTGGGGGCCTACACGTCGGTGGGCGGACCTTCGCCGGAGGTAGCCGGAGTCATCGGTAAATCCTAAACCTAGTTCTAGGGTTACGGGGAGGGCTTACGAGGGGAAACCTGAAGGGTTTAGGCCCTGATCTAGGTCGATCAGGTCCGGTTGATTGCTAGCCTAACCCTACATCTACAATTATTATGTATCAATTGGTGAAAAAATGGAGGAGAGGGGGAGATCCAGTACCTGGAAGATCGACGGCTCGCGGACGGGATCGGCTCGGTTCGGGGTGAATCGGGCTCTAGTTTCGCTAACCCGGAGCCCGTCGATCAGCCAGGGCCTTATAGGCGTGCCGGCGACCTCGACAAGGCCGGGGGAGGCGCTGGTTGGCCCGGAGAGGCGGTGGGGCGCGTCGCGTGGCTCACGGGCGACAGGGCCGAGGACGAAGGTCCGGGGCCATCCGATCTCACAACACGCGGACGGCCCGGATCCGCCCGGACCGCGCACGCGGATCGCGGCTGTGAGCTGTTGGATATGCGTGGATCGGACGGTCCGGATGGAACCGTCCGATCGGACGGCGCCGTTAGCGCCGTCCACTTAAGTTGACAGCGCCGGACAGCGCTGTCAACTAAATAATTAATTATTATTATTTTTTATTTTTTTATTTTTGTTTTTTTAACAAAAATTTCAAACTTATTTTTCCTAGCTATTTCAGAGGTGAGGAACGCAATGGTGAGGTCGGATTTTCGATCCGACGAGTATTTTGATTCCTCGATTTCCGGGGTATTTAAATTATTATTAAAATATTCGTAGAAATTTCGACGACTTCGATTGACACGAAAACTTCACCCCAAGCTAATTTGGGGTCAATGAATGTAATGGCGAAGTCCATTTTCCAATCCAAGGTCAATTTAAATAGGTTAGATTTTAGGGTTTCCGAAATTTCTAGAAATCAGGATTCGATCCATTTGACTCCTGATTTGGACTAGGTCTTAGAGGTTGATTCCAATTGACCTAATTAGCGCTTAGGATTAGTCTTAAGACTCAGGTTAGTCCTAATTGACTAAGGTAACAACCTGGGTTATTACACTTAATTATCATTTTATTGAGTTAATCTAGTCATTAGAACTAATCCTTAAAATTTTGGGGTAATTCGGAGCTCAATCGAATAATTAGAATATTTTAATATATTTAATTAATTAGAAAATTGAGATATTTAAATTGACCTTAAAATCAAAATTCGACTTCACTGTTGCGATCGTCACCCCAAATTAACTAAGGGTGATATTTTGGACGCATTTGGAAGTCATCGGATTTTTGCAAATATTTTAATATAATTAAATGCACCAGAAAATAGAATAATTAAAAAATAATCGGAATCGAAATCCGACTTCGCCGTTGGAATTCCTCACCCCCAAATTAGCTAAGGGTAAATTTTTGGGATTTTTTGGAGCGCGTTTATCAAATCTGAATTTTTAATAAATTATAAATATTATAAATGAATAATTATTCATTTAAATCAATTTTAGTTTCTCCTAGTTCCCTCTGCATCTGGGACCCGCCTCCTCTCTCTAGTTCGATGCCTCCCCTCCCTAGCATACTCAAGAATCCCTTTCCTTCCCTCCTTGCTGATGTGAAGACTCATGATGGAGCCTTCCCCTCTTCTCCTTCTTTAAGAAGCAAGCTCAGCCCCTCCTCCTCCTTCCTTTGCTCTCAAGCTGAAGTCACTTCTTCCTCCCCAAGATTCTTCTCTTTCCTTCATTGCTGTAACAACCCAGGTTGTTACTAGGGTTACTTAAGCCTAATATAAGTCTTAATTATAGTTCTAGTATGATAATTATGTCAATTAGAACATATCTCTAAAATCTATGTCAAACTTGAAGTCAATCAAATAGAGCAAATCTGATTTTTGGAAAATTCTAAAACCCTTGAAATTGACTTGTTATTTTGATCTCAAATCAAAAATCTAACTTCACCATTGCGTTCACCACCCCCAAGTTAGTTAGGGATGAAGTTTTGGATGCATTTGGAAGTCGTTGAATTTTTGTCAAATATTTTAATAATATTTAAATACCCTGAAAAATCAAATAATTAAATACTCGCCGGATAAAAAATCTGAGTGCGTCATTGCATTCCTCACCCCTCAATTAGCTGGGGTGATTTATTGGAAATATGATAAATTAAATTAATAATATAAATATTATTTTATTTAAAACTAACGATGCCGTCAGCAAAGAATTCGCGCCGTTCCTTTTCCCTTAATGGCGTCTGGATCAGCGTGGCGCAGTCTGGAGCGCCCGATCAGATCTGATCGGACGGCTACGAAGTCATCTTCCCCGTTGATCGAACGCGTGTCCAGGCACGCGACAGATGCAGCGGTGCGACCGCTCCATATGGCCTCTACCGGGGTAAATGCCGCCGCTTTAGGTTTAGTTTAAAACCTCTGATCTTCTCCTTTGCTCAGTTTCAATCTTCCGATCCTGAAGAAGCCGAAACATTCCAGATCAAGCTATAAGTCCTCCCTGCCATCCATTTAAGGTACACTCGTATACCCCGAATCCGTAATCCTTTCGCGTAAATTCAATTTCGTATGTTTATTCCAATACACTGATTGTCTATCCAATGGGTTCGATCGACTTGATCGAACTCAGATTTGTCTGAATTTCAAAACGATCCACAGTACTACACAGTTACGCCGAGTATCATTCATGAGTTTCGAGTTAGGGCTAGGTCTCTCGTTCGATATGGTTCGTCTTAGCCGTCGATCCATACATCAATGGATAGCTAATACCACCTTCCTTCTATCGTCATACGGGTCGAGGTGCCAAGATAACGGGAGGCCTCTAAAAATCAAACCCTAGGATTTTTCCCCATCGCGGCTAGGGTGAACGAAGAAGACAGATGAATGGGCCGGGTCGGGTTGGCCCGAGCCCGACCCACAGGTCTCAGTGGCGTGTAATTTCACGCTGCTAGTGCGGGACCCGCAGTCAATAATGACTGATCACGGTGGCCATCTCCTGTCCCTGACTGGACGCCGGACCCGCCACCTGCAGATAAATCAAATTAAACAAATATACATAAATATAAATAATATATATATATATACTTTAATTTGATTTTAATAATAATAAAACATTTAGATAAAAATAAAAATCAGAATAATCTGATTTAAATCAATTAATACCTAAACTAAAAACATGCATAACTTAATAAATATAAGTCCAAATCATATAAATAAATATACCAAATTAATTAGAAAAATTCAAAGAATTTATTGGAACTATCAAATTTGCCAGTTGGAGTAGCATATCTCACAGTGACATTTAGGTATCTAGATTATTACAAAAATGCCACTAAACTATATTTAGCCATATTTTTATACACATTAATCCAAACTTACCCAATATGGGTCTCAAAATACTCACAAAACCCTAAAAAACATTTTAGTATGGTTAATATTACTGTTTGGATTAGATTTAGACTAATCACATTTAGGACATAACCCTAATTAGCTTAATTAACCCTAGAACTTCAATTGACCATAAGTTGGTAAATTAAACTCCAAATTAGGTGATTCAAATATCAATTTAGATCAATAAAACCTAGTTTACAGTAAGCTACAAAAATATTTAGGATCCAACGGTTAGATTTGCTAATCACCCCTAATTACCCTAAACATGATTAGTGAATATTAGCAAATCCAATGATCCAAATTGGACAATTTAAGTTTTAAAAAACTCATAGAGTCAATTAAAACCTATCTGTAGGGTTGGATTAGTGATTGGGTGATTAATTTTACTAATCACTCACTAATCACCATAAATCCTAATTAGGCCATAACTTAGCCAATTAAGTTCCAAATTGAACCCACCACTAGTCAATAAAATCAGTGGATTATTTGTGAATCATAGCCACTGATTTTGCTCAATTTGGACATCAATTGGAGAAATTAGAAAAATTTGATCTTAATTAAGAACCCTTAATTATCATTTAAACCCTAGAACTTGTATTGGCTATAACTTAACCAATACACATTAGAATTTGATGATTTTAGGTTCTATGGAAACCTTAGGGCATAACCTATAGTAAACTAACATAAAAATTATATGTCATTAGGATAAATTTACTAAAATGCCCTTATAGGTCAAATTCCTTAAATTTGACCTTATAAGGCTTAATACTTAGCCAAATTTAATGAACTTACTGTCTAAAGTTATATTAGACAGTAAGTAATCATTCCACATTATTAAAATCCATAATTAAGTGCTAATTCATAAAAGTGAAATTTAGACCTTTAAGTAAGGGGCAAAACGGTCTTTTTGCCCAAAATTAGGGTTTAATGAAATTAAGACCTAATTTCACCTCTAAATCATAATATATAGTAATTAAAATAATTTAGGCCTTGATTTAGATAATTCTAAGTCTCAAATTAGAAATTTGATGAAAATCCCAAGATAAGTCTTAAGCAAAAACTTAAGTGAATTATGAGAAACCCTTCTTTCCTTTGAACTTCTTAGATCATCCTTTAGGTCTTATAATCTTAGTTAGGATGTGTGTCTGAGTGATACTATTAGTACTCAAGAGCTTTATATCCTAAGATTAGGATTATATCTTAGGTTAGAATTCATCTAATAGGTAAAATAGGTTACACATTAAGGTGAAACCTTGATTTTACTAGTTTATTAGATTTTTCATAATTTATTAATTGATTATTTGATCTTTTAACATTAGAGTTAGGATTAGAAATCTATCCTATTGAACTTGACTTAATTCAATAGGATTTGCCTTAATATTTAATCTGTGAAATGGGATTAAACCTTAGTATTTAGGATAACCTTGTGATTAAGAATTAAACTTCATTCTTTAAGTTTGATTCTTAATCCTTTAAATCTTGATTTGGCTAATCAAGGTTTATTTGGAGTTTATAAAATAATAACTTAGGATGATTGATTTAATTATTTTAACCTTTTAGACGACTTTGATTCAATTATAATTAGGATGTGGCCAATCCTAATTATGTTTAATTTATAGATTCGCAATTTTAAGTTATAGACAGTGTAGGAATTGAGGATTCTGAATCTTATGTAACTTAGAGTAGTTAGAATGATTAAATTAGAAAACATATGATATCACAAAGTTTATGTAGAGCTAATTTATTACCTTGAATTTAAAATTACCATGCTTTCCTTGTCATTTGAGCCTTTTATACTGTTGGACATATTTTAGAATCACTTGCTAAATACTTTATAATATACTTTGAAATTTCATTCACATATCATATGCATAATCTTAAAAGAAACATTAATAAGCAACATTATACTTGTGGTTTATGTTTTACTTAGCCTGCCACTTAGTATAACTTTACTTTAGGACAACTTTTGCCTAGGGAATTTCCCCTATGGTATGTTACTTTGGCATTGGGATATTTGTCCTATATGCTCTTTAGATACTTTGTGAATTTTACTTTAGGATCTGAGATGTTTCTCCTAGATACCTCTTTGGTGGATATTACTTTAATTTGAGATATTTCTCCTAGATTATCAGATGGACTTTACTTTTTGGCAAATTAAGTAAGAGTATCTCACACGTACAGTACTTTAATCTACATTACTTACATTTACTTTTTAGTCTCTTTATAGTTACTTTACATGTTTTCTTTACACTTTAGACTCACTTTACTTTACCATTTCAGCATATTTTTTTTCTTTCATATTTTTCATTTTCTACAGTTCCTTTACATTTCAAAACTTTCTGTATATCAGTCGTTTTACTTACTTGAGAGCATGTTAGGATGCTAGTCTTTATATTTTTAGTACAGTAATTTTACTTATACTATAACTGGCATGTTAGTTTGATCATATTCCTTAAGACTTTTCTTTGTACTTAGTAGATTACAGTTATACTTTACTTACCTTGTATTGCAGCCTGAGTTGAGGTATGTTTCTACCTCATAATTTGTTCTATTCTTGTCGCTTTACTGCTATGCTATGCTTAATTCCAGTTGTGGTATCATTAAAATACATTAAAATTTATTACCTTAAAATGTACTTAGACATTTTGTCTAACAAGGTTTTTCTTTTGTTGGCTGGGGACCTACCATTATGAAACCGATAATGGTAGATTCTGAGCTTTTTGAGGAGATTGAGCCTACAGAGGAGCAGATCTAGGAGGAGGTCCAGACTACTGAGGGACCTTAGTCTACTTACTAGATTACTTTACTTTACTTTTATATTGTGAGGATGAGAGACTCTTTTCATTTCAATTCTTAACTTTAAATGTTTGTAATAATACAGGATTAAATTGTACTTTACATTTCCTGCATTATATATATTCTGAGCTGGATGTCTTTACTTTATAATATGGATGATTACTTCAGTTGATTCTTTTCTTCCGCACTCTGATACTCATTAAGTGATTGTTAATCTTTATATTATTATGAAAAGTACATCTTTTCCTTAAGATTGGATTGGAGTCTTAAAATTCCAACCTAATGTTAAGTATAAAATGCACTTAGTGACGATCACTCCTTAAGCCTTATGATTAGAAGGGGCGGCCGCCACAATTGCTGAGCTTGTTGCTGAAGGAAAGCTTTCAAGTCTCCAAGTTCCTAAAAGAAGCAAAGTTCTCTTCTTCCATCGCAGGTCAAAGGTACTCATTTGCTACCCTCTTCTTGGGATACTCTTTCCTGATTTATCAAAGTATTGTGAATGGTGTTTTCATTAGCTATTGCATGGATTCTATGTATAATTTTTGAGCCTCAATGGGACTCAAATGAGTCCGATTGAATCTCATTTCTCCATTGAAAGCACAATAAAAAAATTGTATAGTTTATGTATACCCATAGCTAAGGATTTATTTTTTGATCATTAGAATAATCCATTCATACCAATTTTGATATCAATGGAAAGGTCTCAAAAAGACGTTTCCATCGGTATATGGAACCTCACATGAGGTGCTCAAAATTAGGAGTATTTGAGTGCGAAAGGAGACCCGTCACAGTTTTCACATAGGCAAAATCACAATCGAGCGCTACTATTCAATTCATTGTTTTTACTATTCAATCTACTGTTTTTACTATTCAATCCGTTGTTCTTACAATTTAATCCACTGTTTACTATTCAATCCTCTGTTTTTATTATTCAATCCACTGTTTACTATTCAATCTATTGTTTACTATTCAATCCATTATTTTTGCGTATTAAAGTTATAAATCATATTTGCAAATAAGCATAGGCTCAATATAGATGTTTGAAGTAATTCTATGAAGCAGATTGCTTTGCAATACTCAATATTTATTCCCCCATTAATTTGTTAAAATTAATATTCACATGTCAAATTAATGTTTAATTAGTAGTATTTATCAATCTAATATAATCTTTTGAAATAAGTTTAAAATAGTATCACCTTCTCTATGAATTTAGAGCTAATGGAATGAGAGTTTCACAAATACCTTCATATGATTAATATCATTCAAAGTTAATGGATGAGTTCATATTTTTATTGATTTTTATGCCATATATTGAGCTTAGGGTGCAAAATAGAGAAGAGCCTATTTTCACCCAAGCTAACTTTCTTTCTAAATAATAATATCTCAAAGTTATTACCCTTTTTATGATATTTGGCATAAAAATACATTCCATAAAAAAAGAAAATTCCATGTAATGCTCTATATATTAAGATAGCTCAAATTGACCTTAAGAGCATCAATTTGACCTATCCTCTTCTACAAGTTTAAAATTCATATAAATGTCAATATTAACAAAATAAGATGTATAATAGTAATTAAAAATCACTTTAAATTATAATTTGTTCACAACATTAATTTAGTGAAATTAATTTTCATAAGAAACTAAGTAAAACGGCTAAGTGACCCCCTCCTTTCTTATCTATTCAACATGAGTATGGTGCTATATGTGCATGGATAAGCTTATATAGATTTTTGACACCTTCACATCAATGAGTATAAGAAGACGCTAACTTCTTCAAGACCTTCTTTAGCCACTTAGCCACAAATTTAGGCATGAGGCTTGATAATAAATTTATGCCTTAATCTTCACTTAAGTGACATAAAAAAAATTCATGGAATCTACTCAAGCTCATATGACATGATGCAAGGAGAGTCTCTAAACACATCTCTTTTGATATAATTAACATATTAGTATTGCTTAAACCTTATTAGGTTATGCGGTTTGTCGAGCTATGCATCCGATTACAGGCTACCATGGATCATCTTAACTTAAGTTTTTTTTTCTTGAAACTTAAGTGCTAAATGAAAATCTTAAAGTCAATATGAGCTTTTGATGTCTAAATAGATTTTGTTTCTAATATATATATAGAACTTGTGTGTCAAATTTCAGTAACTAAGTATGAATAGAATAGAACATAACTATTTTACAACTTTAGATGAATATTTGAAAGCTTTAGAGATTTTAAAGGTTTTTAGGTGATTTGATACCAATATATGTGAGATTGAATATGTGAAGCTTTCAAATGTTAAAAATGCTTATGGAGTCAGATAACTAAAAAAAATACTCTTTATTAAGAAAGGAATTTTTTTTCTTTTTTGATGTATCTATCATCATAAGTCTCTCTTAAACATGTGATTCCTCTTCATTATAGATTCACAAATAATGTTATAATACATGCAATAATTACAACTATGAGATTGAACATACACATGTAAAAGTGATTCATCATGAGCTTGGACTATATCTTAGATCCATGCTTAACCCAAACTAAGGATGGTTTATAAATCTCATGAGGATTAGTATTGACTTAGATTTGCTCCTTGGGAGAAATTAAATCAAGCCTAAATCAATTAGCATAGCCTCGCACCCAAATCAGCTCTAAATCAGAATAAAAGATTTATTCTATTTCCTTCTCATAATTTCTAAAAAATGCATTCATAATCCTTTGTAATGTTTTTGAGACAAAGAAAGCAAATCGCTTCCACTAAGAAACTCCTTTCAGTATCATGTATAGTTAAAAAATGTTGGCTGTGTGTTCTGTTATATGTCGTTCATAATGGAAAGATATATATACAGCAATTATAAGAGGCCACACATAAATAAAAAAAAAAAAAGTAAATCTGAAATCTGCAGTACTCTTTCAAGCCTTATTCGTGCGATCAAGAATCGAACTTCAATCGGATTTAACTGAACCTGATTGAATATCGAAAATGCTATATGCATATAACATTCGAACCATTCGATAGAATTAGAGAGGTACCTGGTGTCGATAGGCGGAGCCATCTTGACGCGCTAGGAGGAGCTATCGGCCAAGCCTAGAGGGAAGGAGATGACTGCTCTTGGCTGGATGGAGTTCGGCCTAGGAGGTAGAGAGGTGGTCAGCCAAGAGGATAAGAGACGCAGAGCTTAATGCCTTCGATATTTAGGAGATATGGAGGCAGAGGTTGCGAGGCGAGCAGCGAAGACTCCTAGATAGAGGAGACGCGTGTCGCATGAATGAGGGGGAGGAGAGGCGAGGCTGCTCGAGTGCTCGAGAGGGGAGGGGGGCCGAATGCGTGCGGGAATGAGGAGTCGTGCGATTTAGGGTAGAGGAAATTTAGGGAAATTAGAAAAGAAGATTAAAAGAATTTTATTTATATTTAAAATAAAATTAGTTTAATTTTATTATTAAATTGATTGATTAAATAACTTTAAGAAAAAAATCACTGAATATTTACCTCTAACTAATTGAGGGGTGAGGAACGCAACGGCGGAGTCGGATTTTTGATTCAATGAGTATTTTAATTTTCCAATTTTTGGGGTATTTAAATATTATTAAAATATTCGTCAAATTTTTGACGACTCATGATTGACACCAAAATATCACGCTTAGCTAATTTGGGGGCAATGAGCGCAGTGGCGAAGTCCGATTTTTGATTTGAGGTCAATTTAGATAGGTCATTTTCTAGGATTTTATCCATTTGACTCCTTATTTGGATTAGGTCTTGGTGGATGACTCCTAATGACTTTATTATCACTTAAGATCAAGATTAGGATTGAGATTAGTCCTAATTGACTAGGATAAAAATTTGAGTTATTATAATTAGTGCTTGAGTATTCATCTTAGTTCCTTAAGAGCTTTTTTCTTAGGAATTAGGAATGGGATTTAAGTTAGAATTCATTCATTAGGTAAATTAGAATACTCAATAAATGAAACCTTTGTTTTAGTAGTTTATAGATTTATATAAATTGTTTATAATTATTTAATCTTTCAACCTTAGACTTAAGATTAGAGATCCATCCTATTAAGTTTGATTTTTACTTAATATAATTTACCTTAACCTTTAATCCGTGAGATTTGGGCGTTAAACTCAAGATCCTTAGACTTTACCTTTGGATTATGTGTTTAACTCCAATTTGTGGTGTTAATTCATAATCCCCAGCTTCAGTAGATTTTAATCAGATCTTAGTCTAGAATGTCTACATTCATCAATTAGGTCATGTTGATATTTTATTTGACTTATATAGTCGACATTAATTTAATCATATTAGAACCTAGCTAGTCATAATATTTTATAACTTATAAGGCTATGCTTCTAAATTGTATAACTTAAAATAATTAGAATAGCTTAAGTAAATAATAACAATGTCACCTTGTATAGTAAAATCTCTTGCTTAGTATTGAACTTTTATTACTTTCATATTCCTTGAACTTTGTGCATTATTCCGTAAACATATTATACAAGATAACATTATTGCATAAAATGAAAGTATCTAAAAGATAGGATAACTTTGCATTGGGTTCAGTTATTGGTTAATTCTTTGCGCATAATAACCTAATGGGCAGGGGGAAGGTGAGATAAGGATTACTTAACATCACTCATTAAGAAGTGTGTTATTAAGTTGGAACCTAAATAGTCTTTCAGATGTGCTTGACTCCGTAGTTACTTCTGAATGTGTCTACAAAAGTAAAGTAAATAACTAAAATTTGAATTGCATGTGTGTATACTACCTCTCAATTTAGTTATTTTGCTCTGGCCTCTTATGACGCTAAGAAAATTTGTGCCTTAGCCACTTATGTTGCTAAGATCCTTGTAGCCCTAGCCTCTTATGATGCTAGAAAATTTTGTCGCCTTAGCCACTTATGTCACTAAGAATCCTTTTGATGTCAGCTCTTCAAATATGGCAATCATTACACAACTTTTATTGATTTATGTTTGCAGTATATGCTTTACAGTTTCATTCTTATTTTAGTCAGCTATTTTACTTACTCGCTTATTTATAGAATGCTAGACCATTATTGATTACTATACATATCATTATTTGATTGGTTACTTTAAATTTGCATAATTCATATGATCATCAGTATGTTTAGGGTTAGATTTTTTTTTGTATTTTTACTGTAATTATATATATATATATATATATATATATATGTGTGTGTGTGTGTGTGTGTATATATATATACATATATATATATATATATATATATATATATATATATATATTACATAGCCTTATTTAAATTTACTTTTGAGGTATGTCTTTTATCTTACTGTTGCTTAAATTATAAATATTATTATTATATCTTTCCCTTTTTCCATTGTATGCTTGTTGATCCCATTTTAATTTCTTTTACTTAAAGTTAGGAAAATTGTGACATTAATAATTCATGAAAAATTATCAGTCTAAAATGTACTTAGATAATTATCTAATAAGATTTTTTTTTTCATTAATAAGTATGAAGAACCTTAGTTTGTCTTTTTCTTTAAATAAGGATGAACGATATTTTTTTTTTATTTCATTTAAGTTTATTTAAAATTAATATAATAATTCAGATATTATAGTTTTTTTACTGTACTATTTTATTCTGAGTTGTATGTCATATATGTATTATTTTACCTTTCTCGCTTTAGCACTCTGAGATATTATTTACTTAGTGATTGACTTCTTTGCTTATATCCTGAGCACATCCTTTTCTTATTAGTGGATTAGGTATTATACCTAATCCAATGATAAGTGAGGGATTTGCCAGAGTGGCACACCGCCCTTAGTCCAATGATTGTGTACCTGGGGGCGGGGCGCCACAGGTTGAGTCACTCCAATGTGGACTTATGATTAGGTGCTATCCTGAGGGATTAGACGAACACAGTTCCGTTAGAGTAAATATTCCAAGTATAAGAGTGTTACAATCAGTGAACTAGATCCTTAGTTTGAGCTATAAATTATGACCAGGTTCTGCCTACTATCGCAGTGCACTTTGATAAGTGCAGTTTAAAATAAACTAACTATCTCAAGTCACTCTGAATAGAACACTAAGTATACTTATAATTAAGGTATTTAACAGCTTAACTTGAGATATAAGTTGTGACATGGTTCTGCCTCCTATCGAAGTGCGCTTCTATAAGTGCAGTTTTAAACAAATTAAGTGTTAAATTCACCTTTCTTGAAAATATACAACCATGTGTACACAACCATTCCAACTAATAATTCTAAGTGAAATCCCAAGTAAAACAAATTATTGAAATTAGAACTAGGAGTGAGAATCCATTTAGATAGATTCTGCATAATAGAGACATCTGAATCATTATTCAATTTTAAAATATTTTTTGGATTTTAAGATTTTAAGACATGTAGTGTAAAGGACATGAGTATGAACATAAGCATGATATATGAGTATCAGTAATAATTTATGGGTTATAGAATATTGCATACATCAATCGGAGAATTTTAGGATGTATAGGCATCACAGTAAACTGTATTCCTAATCGGATGTATGTAGACATTAGACCGTATGACTCATAGCAGTTCAGTGATATTTTGGTCGCATATCAATGGTATACAGTATCATGGCATATACAGATGCATTGCTTTAATGGCATATATCATAGTCTTACTTTTTATTTACTCAGTTTCAGATTATATAATATTTTTATTCTTTATTAGTATTCAGTACACCGTCAACTTTACTTTACTTCAATTTTATACAGTTTAAACTTTCAACTATTTTACAGTTTTTTGCAGTATTTTGTTTACATTATTTAAATATTAATTAAATAATCAGAACTATTTATATTAATTTCGCTATGTTAGACTCATTGTCTAATACGTGGTACTTTTGGGATCCAGCAATTTGCTTGATCCATAACAGTTAGTGGAGTAAGATCAGGTGGATACTCAGGAGATTTAGGAGAAGTTCGCGGAGCACTAGAGGACTCTTCTCCAGCCTTACTATTTTGTTTAGTATTTCAGTAAACTATTTGTAATAATTCTAGATATATTTTCTTTTCTTTTATGAGATGGATATTTTATTCAGCTTCTGTGATAAAAGTTTTTAGATGTTTATTTAGTTTTCACACTCTATTTATATATTATTTATATTTAGTATTATGATGTGACCAACATATTAAAAATACTGATATTTTATATATGTATTAGATTCTTCATATTATATTTTAAATCCAATATATGTATTTACCTAATACTTTTAATATGAATACTACTCTTATCTTAAGTATTAACTCTCGACCATTCTTTGGGGTTAAGTCAGCAGCCTTCAGTGTTAGTTTGAGCTATTCAGGGGGAAAGGAAATTCCTTCCGGAGTGGTGCACTGCACTACCGCCGATTGATTACTCATCTTTTGTGCGCGATGATGGGGCGGGGCGCTACACACGTACTCTCCGTAATCATGTTAATTTCAGCATTAGCATGACCGCAGGGGGTGCGGGGCCCCACATTAGGATAATTAAATATACATCCGATCAAAAATCCGATTTCATCTTTTAGTACCTCATCCTTCAATTAGATAATGGTAAAAATTTGAAATTTTTCAGAGTACATTTAAGTGTTTAAATTAAAGAATTAAAATTGAAATAATATATTAATTAAATATTAGATTTTAATGAATTAATATATATATATATATAATAAATTCCAAACGGCCATATCCATTTCTGCGAAGATCCGCTGCGCAAACTCAAACAACGTGAAGTAAATCAATTCGATCCGAGCCGTCTCATTTCAGATAAGTGGATCCTACGGCTGCGACATCTCCCAATCAAATGGACGGCCCTCATCTTTTTCAGTCTACATCACTGCCAAAACCTTGCGATCATGCCTGCAATCTCACGAGCACATTACCTTTCCCAACTAGCCGTCCTCTTCTAGCGCCATCAACATCCTTAATATCCTCATATATATTTTTTTACTCTGGACACTCACTGAAAAGGCTAGGCGGAAGCAAGAAGCTGGGAACAAACGGCTGCTGCTCGAGTTTGTCTTGCGAATCGTCAGAGTTCCTTTTCATCGGAGACAGGTACTCTACCTTTCCATCTTCCTTTACCCGTGCGTTAAGTATCTCGAATCTTCCTCGCTTATCTATCTACTAAGTCTATCTAAATCGATTAGGATTTGGCCTTCATATGCACTTACATATGCACTTACAGTTATATTATTTATACTTAATCTTTGAAATAAATATGTTATAACTTGTTGCTACTCGCGTGAGGATTTAATTTCATAGAAGTTTTACTCATACACTTCGAAGTAGTCGTTTGCATTTTTTTTTGCCTGAAACCTATTTTTCTCGTCGCTTTTTTTTTTCCCTTTGCGCGACAGTGATGCGGTTTGTCCTTTTAGATGGGCCTTAGGTAAGGGCCCATTTAAGGCCTGTAGTTTTTAGCTCAGGATTATTTTTTTATGCGGGCCTAATGGGTTGCAAAGAAGAATATGGGATATTAAATTAGCTTATGCTATGTTTATTCGTTTCAAATCTTTGCAAGTATTAATGAAATTTTCATTTCTATTTCAATTAATGGTTTTATCAATAAAACCCAAATACTGCACATGTTATGTAATTTATTAACTGACAAATTTCATTAGGACAGTAAAAACAATATTTAAACTAATTTTTTTTTTGTCATTTGAATTTATTGATTTTTATTTTAAAAAGATTTAATGATAGTTTAATTTATACAATTTCATTTATTATGTAATTCTTGAAATACTTAATTCCATTATACAATTTCATATGTTAATTTATCCACAAGAATATGAGGAGTATTATATTGATGTTAGAACTGTATATTGGTAATTAATTTCATTAATCATTGTTACAAATGATTAATTAAATTAATTATTTCACCAAATATTATTTATATCATAGTTTGATCAAATGATGTTCAAACTTGACAATTAAATGGTCTATTTTAATCACAAAAATGTGTAGGATAATAATATGAGATTAAATTTATATTTTGAATCCTAAATCTATTAATGATAGTTTAATCCTAATTAACAGTCCTCCAAACCCTATAACTTCAACCTAGTAAGTGTCATTTCTCTCATTATGCTATAAGGATTCTATTGATATGTATATCATTTCTTTTGGACCACAATTAGAGATTTTAGGTATTTGGCTCCTTAAATTGGGTAACAATGTAAATTTATAAATTTCATTTATATTTATTTTAGGTATTTAAACCTAGGATAACAAACATGTTTCACTTTAATTACTTCATATATACTTTCAATTATATGTTTGAATCTTAAGTTTCCATGAATATGATATTTGGAAATATTTAGCACTTACTTAAATTAATCTTTTTCATTTGTAGAATGGCTATAGGAATGAATTGAATTGAATGAATTACACGTGATATTTTAAGCTAGATTATTTTCAATTATTGTTGATAGCTCTCACACTCATGTAATTTTAATGTTATGAATTTAATGAGATTAATTGCATGACATATTCTAGATTCGATTATTCCATTTTATTAGTATACTTCATGTGAAGTTCAAAACTTAGCTTGAATGAATTTTCATCAAGATCATAGTTAATATCTTCAATTATTTTAGTTATATTTGCATATATTATTGACATGTTATAATTCCACTTGAACTATTATCCTATGATTTGATTTAAATTTAATGTTAGTTCATTAATACTAGTCTTTTCAATTAAGTCCTCTATCAAGTTGAGGATTTGCATGATAGTTTTATGCCTTATTTTTATTAAGAGAAATTAGTAGAACAAGTGTCCAATTATTTGATTTGAATCTCTAGTTCTCATTTCTCCTTAAGTTCTTATTTCTCTTTTAAGTTCTCTAATACTTGAATTAAGAACTCCTTAACTATTCATTTTGATTTAAGACACTCTATAAGATCTCTTAATTTACAAACTTTAGTAAACATAGAGCTTGTAATTATGAATCTTATCTTTCCCATATATTTAAATATTTCTTATCATTTTATCCTAGTTAAATTAGTGACTAGTTTGATTTGAAACCTTTCAATTTATAAGCTAAGTGAAGCTAGTGGATAATTCATTTGCTTCACAACCTTTAGCTTAATAAATCTTTAGTTTTACTTTTCCTTATTAGTTCCCTAAACTTTAATCCTTAATCTACTTGATTCGATTAGCTTGTGACTAGTATTGAATAAATTTCATTTACTTGAATATATTATAAACTATTTTCTCATTTCAATAAACAAATTTAAAGTATTATTTTCCAACTTCTCTCACTTCCACTAATACTTTTAATTGACTTAAAGATCAATATCTATAAGTCAATTGAAAGTTCAAATAGCTTCAATGTTTTAAGTAGATCTTTAAAACTTAGATAATTTTGGATATCACATAATTTACAATTATTTGAATTTTTCCTTGAATGCTTGCTTAGTTTTGAGCCTTTTCCTTTGAATCATACATATAAGATTTTGTGCATAAATAAAAGTTTCATAAAACTATAGGGTTTGTGCTATTGGTGGACAGCCAAGGACATGCTAAATAAGAGTTATAAGGAGACCTCATATTTTCAGAGGGTGAATGTGAGTGTATACTTTCTTTGAGACCCTATTTTCCTTTACTAGTTAGGAAAATGTGCTTAGCTCATTGCTTCATTCTGATTGCCCGCATAATGAGATTTTCCATAAAATAACTTCAATTAATAAAATGTAAGTTCTTTTACAATCTTATTGATTGTAAGATCTCACCATAGCTTGTTAGCTATATTACTTACATAGTCCTAGGCTATGTTTATCTTAGACTAAGAGTCTAAGATTTTTTTTTAATTTCTATGCTTTACTTACATGTCACATAGAATACAATGTATGTTTTTTAATTTCAATTAAATGCTTCACAGATTTTATATTGTTACTTAGTATAATTTCATTTGAACATATACATATTTTCCTTTCATTTACTTTCAAATGTAGTTTAGTAGCTTCTAGCCTTTTTTAGGATGCTTTTCCCTTACCTTTTTTGGTACAGGCTAGAATGATAATTCATATGAGTATTCTTACTCATTTACTTTCAACTATTTTGCCTTACAGTTGTGTTTACTTTACTTCCTTATTTGAATGCTTTCAAATACTCCGTTGCTTATTTTAAATTGTAAATTAGTTGTCATATCTAAATAATCTTCTAATTGAATGCCACTTTTAATTTGTACTTAGACTGTTTAGTCTAACTACCTTTTTTATTTTCTTGGCTTTGACCTATTATATTAAAATATTAAAATATGATATATCAAGAGTATTTTAATTCAGGTGGAGCTAAACTTAGCACCTGAAGAGCTATTAAGAAAATTGCTTCCTTTTTTATTAATTTACTTGCACTTTTAATTCATGTGAGAAAGTGATTTATTTTTCTTTTACTCTTTCAATTTAATTGGCTTGTAATAACTTAACTTAAACTGCTTGAGATATTTTTACCAATGTTATGTGCTGAGTTCACTTATTTTGAAACTGCTCAGATTCAATGAGTGGATAATTATTGCTTGTATTACCTATACTTGCATTATTTCCTATCTCCTTATCTGCTTTTATTGCAAACAATTTTTAATTTAACAACTACTCATAAAGTGACTTGGCTATTTAGTATCTAATGTTAGATTAGCTTTCATCTAATCTAGTGTTAAATGCTAAGGTAACACTCCAATGTTGAGTTTAGTTCCTATCCAATATTGGGGTCGTTACACTAATGTTCTTGTTGTGATTCTCGTAACTTATATTCAGAGTGTAATGTGATTTAATTTAAGTGTTGATCAGGATCGACAATGAACCAAATAGTGAAGAATACTATCTGGCCAAGGTTGTCGAGTAATACACCCTTTTAGGTTCCTCTCTGGCTAATAATGCCACAATCAGGTGTCTAATTACTCGGGAGTTGATTCCTAATAGATTTCAGTAGATTGATATGAGTTAGGGCACTTGAGTTAACCTGAATTGCCCTCAATTTGCTCATGCGTTGATAGTATGTTATAGTACTGAGATGTCATTATGGTCCCAAGGAACTAGTCACCCATCCGATAGGTTGGAGCGAATAATCACTTTGTTTGGGGCTGCTGATCATTCTTGAACCAAGTATTCGCAGGTGCATAATCTTTGCAGGGAAAATTAGCTCCCTATAGTAAGCCATATGATAAGATTTAGGGCTAATAGGGTTTTAGTGAACCTGAGGTTAAGCCAAAGGGCTTTTGATGACAGTAGATGTGTCATGTCATATAGAGTGTCTATGTATTAAAATTAAGGTTCGGGAGCATCGGTGCAATCAAAAATTCAAAGTGAAACCATAACCGTAATCACCTGTGTTCATAGAAGTTGAGTCGAGGAGAAGAACTATGTTGAGTCAAGCTGTCGTGACCTACGCCTTTTGAAACTGTATCATTTAAATAACTTGATTTATTTCATTTAAATTCCTTATGTTAATTACTCAATAAATATAAAACCTATGATTTATGTTAAGAAAAAGTATTTCAAATGAATTATTGAAATAATTCAATCAATATTAATCCAAAAATAGTGATCTTATATATGATTGGAATAAAAAACATAAGGAATTTAGTTATGCAATGATACTTAACTTTTTTAAGCTAATTTCTTAATTAATTCCTAATTATCTTTGAAATCAATTAGTGAATATTAAGCTCAATCATTAACCAAAATTAATGATTTTCTTATTAAATAAAGGATAATCAAATTTTTTAATTAGTTATATTTTCTGTGCATAATATTGCTAATCACCCATTAAGAATTGTAAACTTTGATTAGTAAAAATTAAGAGTTGGCGATCCAATTTCTCCTAAAATTAATTTTAATAGGCAATATTATATGATTTTGAATTAGAAATTATTAAATTATAATGTTTAATCTTATAAGATCATGAACATGAGATTATACTGAATAGTAAAATATTGGAGATCTTTAACATGTATATTCTTAAAATATTTAGAATAAATAAATTATATAACAATAAATATCATAAATATTATTATATAATTAATGCTTAATCCTTGATTTGTTACATTGCTCCCTTATATCTGAAATGTTAGTCTTGAGCATAATATAGTTGGAATATTATTGTGTATTTGATAAATACGCAATGATATTTTTATGTATATAATAAAATCATATTATATCAGTAAGTAAATATGATAAGAAAGTAAGAAACTTAGAGAAATATGTCCAATTATTTTTGCCTCATCAGTTCTTATTGTTTAGATCAGCTCAGATAGCTATATGATACATACACAATTTTGTAGTCCAGTTCGGATCTGACTCTTAGATAACTAGATGATACATGTGAGAATTTCTTTTTAGTGGCTCTATTTCAACAAGTTATTATCAAGATATATTTACTTAGGCATATTGTGACGGTCGCCTCTTAATCATCTAAGATTAAGTGGTGGTCGTCACTGAGTAATCACTCACTTATCATTAAATTAAGAATAAGTATTCTTAATCCACTTATAAGAGAAGGATATGCCCTAAGTAGATAGAGCAAATGAGACATTCAATAAATAAGTATATTATAATATCAGAGTGAAGAAGAAGAATTATCAAATATTAACATCTATACATCCATAATAAAATAGAAAAATATCCAACTCATAATAAATATGCAAGAAAAGAAAATACAAACAGAACCTGTATTATTACAAAACATTAAAAGTGTAAAGTAAGAAAAAGTTAAACACTTATCCTCACAAGCAAAAAATTAAAGATACTAATGATCTGTAACAATCCAAGTTATTACTATAATAACCCAAGTTATTACTTAGGTTATTTATGACTAATCCAAGTCTTTATTAGGGTTTCAGTGCACTAATTAAGTCTTTAGGAACTCACCTCTAAGATCCAGTCCAAATCAGTGATCAGAAGGATCAAATCCTAATTTTAAAAATTTCCAGAAACTCTAAAAATTGACCTATTTAATTTAACCTCAAATCAAAAATTTGACTTCGCTATTGCGCTCACCACCCCCAAATTAGTTATGACCGATGTTTTGGAGGCATTTGGAAGTCGTTGGATTTTGTTGAATATTTTGTTATTATTTAAATACTCCAGAAAATCAAGTAATTAAATACTCATCAAATAAAAAATCTAACTACATCGTTGCGTTCCTCACCCCTCATCTAGTTAGGAGTGATTTATTAAAATTTTTTTGGATACATTTAATTGTATAATTTTAATTAATAAATGTAGTATAAGTTAATAAATAATATTAATATTTTAATTTGCATATAACGATGTCGTCCACTTAACCTGACGTCGTTGCCGTCTGATCGCTTGATCAGACAGTTGAAAAGCCTTCGTCTCCGAGAAGGGCACGCGTCGCAAACCCTCGTCATGCATCTACCCAAACCCTCGCCACGCGTCCATCAGTCGTAGCCACCGCTCCTCTCTACTGCTTAAAAAGATTTTTAAAACCCCAACACCTCATTTATAATCGGTTTCACCTCTCGAGACTTCGAAAAAAACTTAGTCTTCTCCCCATCGAACTTTAGTGTCCTGCGTTCATTTGCTCAAATTAAGGTACTCCCAAACCACAAACTCTTATCTCAAAGTTTCCATTTGTTATGTTCAATAATTGTCGGCCTAGTATCGATCGAATTAGGGAGCTCGAGAGTAGATCGGGCTTCGTTTCTGCAAACCATATGGCGGGGAATCGCGTCGTGCGAAGGAGGAGGAAGACGAAGCGTCCAGTTCGCTCGGCTCAGCTCGACTCACTCAGACCGAACCGCTTTTCACTCAGTTCGTGCGATTGGCGAGAAGAGGGACACGTGGAGCGCATCCAAGAGTCATGGCCCCACCGTATTGAGTAACTGGACGCGTGGGTCTCGCCAGCAGCTCTTGCCCAATCTCTTTTCTCCACGCGTCCAGTGGCCCCCTCTCTGCCAGCTTCGCGGCTCAGTCACGCCAGCATGTGGGCACGTTCGCTTCTCAGCAGCCTGTTAGCATGTGTCACGTGGCTGCGGGTCCCACTATGGTCTCATCCGAGACAACTGTGGGACCCGCTCACCTGACCTGACTAATCCTTATGGAGTGTCGCCACGTGTCTTTGGCAGGACCCACCTCTAAGCTCTCCACCCAATGGAGCATCACCATGTGTCCACTCAGTTTGTCTCTGTTGGCGGGCATCATCCTGCGGGTCCCGCTATCTGCAGAAAATATAATTAAACTATATTTATATATATATATATATTAAGAATAAAATAAATTAGTTAGATTAAAATCATTTTAATTTAATTTAATTCAATTAATATCTAAACTTTAGACATCCATAATTTGCAAAATACAAACCCAAATAATACAAATAAATATATTATTTTAATCAACAAAAATCAAGGAATATTATGGTGCAATATTTTGTGTAGTGACATTTAGGGTTTCTTCATAATTACAAAATTTACCAAAATGTTCAAACTATCATAACTTTGTGTGTGTTCACCCAACCATACCCAATATGGGTCTCAAAATAATCAGTAAAGCCTCAGGATTAATTTAGTAATGTTAATTTTGCTGATTGAGACATATTTAGACTAATTATTTTTGAACCCAAACCCTAACCTTTTAAGACTCATAACTTTTTACTTACTAGTCCAAATATAGGCAATATAGGTGTTAAAGTGATCAAAAGAATCTCTAGAACAACATAGTAGTGTTCAATTCTCTGTTTGGATTAGTATTAGCTTAATCACTTTTAGGACCTAACCCTAATTACCCTAATTAATCCTAAATCTTCAATTGACCATAACTTGATTAATTGAACTCTACATTAGGTCTTCCAATTTACTATTTTAGTCAGGAAGACCTAATTAACAGCAAATTACAAAAATATTTTATATCCAATGGTTAGATCTCTTAATCAACCCTAATCATCCTTAAAACTTGATTAATGAATATTAGCATAATTAGTGATCCAAATTGAGTAATTTCAATTTCTGATTACTCATAGCATAAAGTAAAACCTAATGGAATAATTAGTTTAATATTTTTGTAATTAATTTCACTAATCACTCACTAATCATCTAAACCTTAAATAAGTCATAACTTAGCTAAGTGAGGTCCAAATTGGGTCTACTCCCAATTAAAATACTCAATGGATTATAGAGAATTCATATCCACTAAGTTTATTAAATTTGAACTTAATTTGGAGAAAAAGTTAAGTTTTTAACCAAAATTAGGAAACTCTAATTTGCTTATTGGCTATAACTTAGCCAACACTTATCATAATTTAGAAATTTTAGGTTCTATGAAAAACTTAGACAGTAAGCTTCAATAAATTGATAGAAAATTTAGATTTTATTAGGTTAAATTTCCAAATTGCCCCTATGAGTCAAATTCTTTAATTTGATCTCATAATGCTTAATAATTATCCAAATTGGATGTACTTACTGTCTATCCGCATATTAGACAATAAGTAATCATTTGCCACTAAAAAGTTCTAACTTAGAGCCTTAAATCAAAAAGTAGATTCTTAGACCCTTAAGGAGGGGCAAAATGGTCATTTTGCCAAATTTTAGGGTTTAATACCTTTTAAGTCTTAAATTCATGTTATAATCTCTAAAATTAGTAATTTTAGTAAATTAGAATGAAATCTCATTTAATTGAGCTATTAATTAAGTTTTAATCAAAATCCATAGTTTTCTTCCTTAAGAAAATTTATAATAAATTATTAATTGTATGATGTGAGATTCATCTCACATTATACCTCTTCTTTAAACCTCTTATTCATTTCCCAATCTTTCTTATAATATTAGTTAGGTTTGGAGATTGAGTGTACATCTTAGTGTTTAAGAGCTCATTCCTTAGGAGTTAGGATTAGTTCATAAGTTAGATTTCATCTATTTAGTAAAATAGGTTACTCAATATGTGAAGCCTTGATTTTACTAGTTTATAGATTTTTATAGTTTTTTTATGATTATTTGATCTTTTAATTTTAGACTTAAAAATATAGATATATCCTATTAAGTGTGGCTTTACTTAATAGGATTTGCCTTAAAACTTAATCTGTGAGTTTGGGTGTTAAAACCTAGTTCATTAGGATCACCGTTTGGATTAAGTAATTAAACCCCAATATTTGTAGTTTAATTCTTAATCCTTTCATATTGATTTGGCTAATCAAGATGATTTTGGGTTGTTTAAATCATTAAAATAGGTCAATTGATTTATCATTTAACTTATATAGTCGACATCAATTTATTGATAATTAGGACCTAGCTAGTCCTAATTATTTTCAATTTATAAGGTCATAAATCTGAGTTACACTCGATAGTAGGAATTGGAAATCCTGTGCTTATGTAACTTAGAGTAGATAGAACAAATAAATTAAACAACATTGGATATCACCTGTGTCCTAGTAGAGTCTCTTGCTCACTTTGAAAATTGATGCTTTGCTTACTTTATTTTGAGCCTTATACCCCTTGTACACATATATTGGATATAAGATATTTGATAAGTATCTCATGTCAATTTTTAATTTGCATACATATCATTCATGTTTTATCGATATTTTCAGCTTTATGGTTTTTAGTAGGTTGTGACTTAACTAGTATGCCTCTTCAGTCCGTGGGTCCAGCATAGCACGTTGGATAGCTGGTGTCCGGTAAGTCTATCCATGCCTGGTTGAGTGTGGGTTCCTAGGATGGCGAGAAATAGATTTTGCGCCTATATGAATTTATTAGTCAGGATTTGATATGGTAGTACTAGTTGTAGGTGCACTTCTACTAAGTAATATTCAGTTCAATACTTTCTGCCTTAGCTCATCATGCTAAGTGATTTTAGGGATATTCAGTTCAGTATTCCTGCCTTAGCTCATCAGGCTAAGTGATGTTGGTACTTTCAGTTCAGAGCTTCTACCTTAGCCCATCAAGCTAAGTGAGATTGTATATTTCTTTTTGTTTTAATGGCTAAGTAGCCATGATAACTTTCAATTTTGGATTTACTATTTTCAGTTACTTTTTTACATTTCAGCACTTTCTTATTTACTATCTTACAGCATTTACTAGCTTTATTTACTTATAGGATGCTAGTCTTGCTCACTGCTTATACATATATATATATATATATATATATATATATATATATATGATGCTAGTTTTGTTTTTAGTTATTTAATTAATTCACATGTTCTATTCCTTTATATTGATTAGCATAAACTTATATTGATCATAAGCATGTTTAGGATGAGTTTTCTTTCAGTTATTAATATTATTCTTTATTTTATGCCTAATCTTGTTGCAGCTATAGTTAGAGGTATGTGCATACTTCTTCTTTTATTTAATTTATACACTTATTATTTATAACTATCTTTTTCTTTTCACACGTATTATGCTCCTATACTTACGTGTATATCATATTTTTAATGGTGATATCTAAATAATTTAATAAAATTTTAGTGTAAAATATACTTAGACATTTTTGTCTAATTAGCTTTTTCTTTTGTTGGCTGGGCCCTATCATTGTGAAACTATCAATGGTAGATTCTAAGTTTTTCAAGGTTGTGGAGCCTTCTGAAGACCAAGTTCAGGAGGAGAATCAAGTTGCTGAAGAATCTTAGATCTTAGTTCCTTACTTCTTTTGATGTGAGGATGAGTGTTTGCTTTATTTTATTTTAGCTTTTATCCTTTAAAAATGTTGTAATAATACAGGGTTAACTTTACTTTTGTTGCTTTACTTATTCTGAGTTGGATGTTTAGTTTCTTATATTGTAATGAATGGATGTTTACTATTTTATTTTCGCACTCTGCTTTCTAGTACTTTTTATTTAGTGAAATTATGCTTAGAAATTGCAAAGTCTTTAATTATGATAGTTTAGGATGAGTATCTAATCTAATTATAAGTAGAGAACTTGTCATTTGGTGACCACTTCATTGTAATCATGTTAATTTAAGAGTTAACAGTACCATGGTGGAGCTAGGCCGCCACAATTACCTAGGTCAATTATGACTAAACCAAGCCCTAATTTTGATTTTCATCACTCTAATTAAGTCATTTGGATCTTATCACAAAGACCTAGTCCTAATCAAGGGTCAAATTGATTAAATCTTGATTTTGGAAATTTCATGAACCTTAGAATTTGACCTATTCAAATTAACCCCAAATCAAAAAATCCAACTTTGCCATTGCGTTCATCACCCCTAAATTAGCTAGGGTGATATTTTGGAACTATTTGGAAGTCATTGAATTTTTGGCAAATATTTTAATTTATTTAATATATTTAAATACTCCAGAAAAATGAGATAACTAAATTGACCTCTCATCAAAAATCTGACTTCGTCGTTGCGTTTCTCACCTTCAAATTAGTTAAGGGTGAAATTTTGAGAATTTTTGAAAGTCATTGAATTTTCTCAAATATTTTAATATATTTAAATAATTAGAAAATTTAGAAAAATAAATTGTTGTCAAAATCAAAATCCGTCTTCACCGTTACGTTCATCACCTCCAAATTAGCTATGGTAAATTTTTTGAATTTTTCGGAGCTTAATTAATTATTTAATTTTGAATAATTAAAATGTATTTAATAATTAATTAATAATAATAATAATAACTTTTTTTCTTTCCTTCGATCAGCGCATGTGGAAGGAGGCCACATGCAAGTGGCAAAGCCAGCGCCTAAGCCCCTAAAAACTCCTAATTTTAATTTTTTCTTAGATCTTAAACTTCATTGGCATAATTTGGATTTATACTAGAGCAGAGCAACCCCTTCATCTTCTTCCTCAAAGCTTCAAATCAAACCCTAAAGGTAACCTTTATTTTTCCTTAAAAGCAAATTCGCGTGCCTACAGAAATTATTTTTAAAAAATTTATTTTTCTTCTTTTCTTAAATCTTTGCTTATTCAATATATTTCAAATCTTCAAAACCTCATAACTTTATAATTACAATTCCAAACATAGTGATCCAATATACCATTTTGATCAAAAAATGCAAGGATTAATATTATATAATTATTATTATTTTTTGATGACTAATTTTATTAATTATCAGTCAAACTAATTAACCCCTTAATTTTAAAATTTGATAAATTTGTAATATAGTCAATTTAGCTCCAAATCATATGATTTAATATATCATTTTGATCAAGAGAATATATAGAATACTAATCTGCAAAAAAATTATAGTTTCTCCAATTATATTTCTTAATTTAGTCTAATTACTCTAAAAATAGATCAGTGAAAATTAAGCTCCTTAATTATCCAAAATTAAAATTTCAAATTGCTAATAGCTCTTAGTATAGTGTAGAACATATTGGTAAAATTAATTTTTCAATTTAGTAATTAATTTCACTAATCACCCACTAATAATCCTAAATCTTGATTAGTTATTATTATTATATTTAGTGATCCAAATTGATTTATTCAAGTTTTTGATAGCTCCTAGAGTAGATTAAAATTTAGTGGTATGGTTGGTTTAGTGATTCTATGATTAATTTCACTAATCACTCATTAATTACCCTTAGCCCTAATTAGATAATAACTTAACCAAATGAAGTCCAAAATGGGTCTACTCCTAGCTAAAGTACTCAATGGGTGATATGGAAGCTATAGCCACCAAGTTTGTTGAATTTGGATATCAAATAAAAAAGTTAGGTTTACCTATTCTTAAAAACCCTAAAATTACATATTTAAACCCTTAACTTGTTTTGGCTATAATTTGGTCAATATCAAAATTCAGTGTTCTTGAATTCTATGGAATCATTAGGCAGTAAACATCAATAAACTGACTAAACTTTTTGAATTCATTATATAAAATTATTAATTTGCCCTTATGAGTCAAATTTCTTAATTTGAACTCAAAAGGCTTAATAATGATCCAAATTTGGTGTACTTACTGTCTATCTTTATGTTAGATAGTAAGTAATCATTTTCCATTGATAAATTCCAATTTAGAGCCCTAAATTAAAAAGTATATTTTTAGACCCTTAAGTAGGGGAAAAATTATTATTTTGCCCAAATTTAGGTTTAAATGCTCTTAAGCCCTAGATTCATAACATAATCATTAAATTTAGTAAATAAAGTGATTTTTACTGTATTTCAATACATTCTTACTTGCTATTTATTTGATCTTTAGCTTATTCATATGCTAGGATGTTAACCTGTTTACTTGTTTATGTGCTAGGATACTAACTTTACTTATATGTATATAAATATGATGTTAGTTTTTATTCAAATATTCATATATAAGATGTTAATTTATTTATATGTTCATCTGCAGGATGTTAGCCTTGCTTACTTATTTATATATAAGATGTTAGTCTTTTTTATTTATTTACATATATAGGGTGCTAGTATTGCTTACTTGTTTGTACATAGGATGCTAGACTTGTGTATTTGATTATATATATATATATATATATATATATATATATATATATATATATATATATATATATATATATCTATGATACTATATTTGCTTTTAAATTATTTAAATGTATTACACATTTATGTTATGTTAATTAGCATAAGTTTATATAGATCATAAGTATATTTAGAATGAGTTTCCTTTCAGTTATTAGTATTTATTCTTTCTTTTAGTACCTAACCTTGTTGTAACATTGATTTGGAGGTATGTGCTTACTTTCTTTTTGTTTAAGTTATAAACTTAATATTTATAGCTTCCTTTTTATTTCTTATACTTTCCTGCACCTATGTGTTTTCTAAGTTGTAAGGTAATGGTGATATCTAAAAGTTTTTTACTTTTTTGGCTGGGGCCCTATTATTGTAAAACTAACAATGATATATTTTGAGCTAATTGAAATTGTGGAACCGTCTGAGGATCTACATCATGAGGAGGAGCGTACTGCTGAAGATTTTTAGATCCTTAGCTTTATTCCTGTTTTTTGCTTGTGAGGCTGAGTGCTTTTATTTATGTTTCAGCTAAACTCTTTAATGTTCTGTAATAATATAGGTTTGAATTATATTTTCTGTTACTGTACTTATTCTAAGTTGTATGTTTTACTTATCATATTATGATAGAATGGATGTTTATATTTTACTTCTGCACCCTGAATATTTATTGTATTTATCATTTAGTGAAATGCTCTTATGAATGACAATCTCCTTAATTATACTAGATTATGGTGAATACCTAATATATCTATAAGTGATGAACTTGTCTTTAGTGACCACTTTATTGTAATCATGTTAACTTAAGAGTTAACAGAACCACGGTGGGACTGGGGTGCCACATGATGTAACAACAGGTTGTTACCCTGCTAATCTATAATCTAAGAAATCATTAATTTTGATTTCATTGCTTTAAGAACATTAAATGAATCCTATCCTAAAAATTTGAAGTCCATTGGACTTCTCTAAGTTTAAAATGATATTTTGATCAGTCTAGATGCCCTTATTTAGAATTAAAATATTTTGATCTCATAATTAAATTCTAATTGCATTTTTAAATTCCTCACCCTAAATTAGCTATGGGTGAAAGTTTAGTGCAATTTGGAAATCATTTAGGCCATAATCCATATTTAATTAAAATGGTCCAATTGCATAAAAGGGTTCCTGACATTTCAAATTTGCATTTATACCCTTTAAACTAATAAAACGGCCGAATCCGCTGTGAAGACCGCGGGCGATCCGCTGCAGAGCCTGGGTCATGCGACAACGGTGCTTCAGTCGTATCTGCCATTCATTCTATTAATCCAACGACTAGGATTAAATCCCGCGAAACCGCGGATCTATCGTTAGATCAACCCATGAGATCCTACGGCATGGATTTAATCCGATCCGACCATTAGGATCGAAAAGATCAGGACCGTCGCATCTTTTCGATCGATCAATCAGACGGCTTCGGACCCTCCCGCAACTGTGGATCTTCGTCCCCACTCACTCGCGCACCCGACAGGGAGATCCCCCATACTGCCAGCTATCCCGCTTGTCCCCCACTCCTGCGTCCACCTCAGCAAGGCCGTTAGGACCTCCCACGTCTTGGCAAGGACCCCCGATCGGGCCTCGTGACCCAGCCAAGCTCAAATTGGAAATTTGAGAGCTCGTCCATGGCCCGACCTCTCGGGTCTTTCCCAGCCCGAGCCAACCCTCCAAAAGCTTTCCAATTCCCTGTCAAGGCTATAAATAGCCCTTGCATTACTCCATTTGATCCTTGTGGATCAATTGAGCTCTCTGCAACTTCCACCAATTGTCATCTATCTGAGCTTGCATAGGCAATCCCAATATCTCCCGAACCGCTGATAGTATGCTCTCCTGGTGTTCGGGATCCTTTGGAGCATTTGGAACCTCAGCTAAATCCAGTCGAGCCCTCAGTCAATCGTTCCAAGCTCCACCATCAAACTAGGTGCTCCCGTTTGCTCGGCCTGAGCTAATTAGGGTTAGACCCTCTTTCTTTTGAATCGTAATCGTGTGTATTATCGAAGCAAACCCAAGACTATCGACCTTAAGCTCTAAGCTAGTTCCGATCAATCGTATTGATCAATCGGGCTAAGTCCTTACGAAATGCCACGGGTCGAGTAAGGCCTCGGTGATCCAGCCCACATCAGGCCCTCAGACCAGGGGGCTTCGATCCATCTCACCTTCCTAATGGTGTAAGGATCGAGCCCCGGGTCTGGCGTGGCCTCTGTGGGGAGAATTGTCTCCCCATAATAGCTCCGAGGTGAAGCCTCTCGGGTGAGTAAGGTCCGGGCTACCCATACCACCTCACAAGGGGATAAGGGTTTCGATCAAAGCGTCTTGGCCCACTGATGGTGTGAGGATCAATTAGGGGCCACGACATGACCGCAGCGCTCAGGATTTTGCCGCGGGAGCAAACCCTAATTCCCTGGGTATCGGGGAAGAGGGGTTGGGGATGACAGCACTGTGTGGGTCGGGTCAGCCCATAACCCGTGCTGCGCGATAGTGCCGGGTTCCTCGAGCCTCGGTCGACCCGCGTGGTTCGGCTAATGGGCCGAGCCTGTTTTAAATAAATTCAATTAATTGGATTTATTTTGCTTAAGTTTGCTTATGATGAGTAGAATGAATGTGCTAAGTGAATTATTTTTCTGATCTCTGTACTTTAACTTATGCCCTAATCTTGTTAAACCATGATTAGTGAAAATTAGGGTTTATATATTGTAAAATACCAAAAATTTAATTCCAATATGTTTATTAATATTTAAATAATTTTGACCTCAGAATGAAAATCTGATCTCACCATTATGTTCACCACCCCCAAATTAGCTAGGGGTGAAGATTTGAATACATTTGGAAGACGTAAATTTTAGACAAATATTCTAATATTATTTTAAATACCTAAAAATTCGAGTAATTAAATACTCGTCGGATCAAAAATCCAAGTGCGTCATTGTGTTCAGAAGCCCTCAATTAGCTATGATTGATATTTTTAAAATTTTTTGAAAAATATTTATTAAAATTAAATTTTAATAATTTAATAATTATTTAATTAATTCGAAACGGCGCCGTCCGCATTAAAGCCACGCCGTTCCTTTTATTCTTTTTGCGTAGTTAGGTTTTCGGGCTGCTCAAGACCGTTTGATCATCAGATCAGACGGTAGCCGATCTTCTTCCACGCGCGTGTTCCGCGTGGCGCTCAGGACGCGCGTCGCTCAGACCTTCGACGCACGGTACCTCCTTTTCTGTCTAAATGGCATTCGCCGCTTTAGCACCGCCTCAAACACCCATTAAATCCCTAATTTCACTATCCTTGTCTGATATACATCATTTGACGCCCCAAATTTTTTCTGAAACGGATCTGATCGAGCCGTATATCCCTCTAAACGTTCTTAAGGTACCGCTATCTTCTATTTTAACCTAATTTCGAATCCTCTATAAGCTTTCGTGCGCTAGTTTCTTAGGATCGATCGATCTATTCTCATCGATTCGTATTTCATAAACCCTAATCTACGAAGAGGACATCGGGGAGGGAGACGGATCGCCTCTTCGAATCCAGCCGTTGATTTTGATTCAAAATCTGACGATTGGATTTAATCTGAGATTTTATTTAAAGCCTAGATCTAATATAAAACGTCAAGATCGAATCCGATGACCACGATCTCTCGAATATAATTTGATAAACTATGACCCGTTACATCTAATCTAATAACTGTGGTCCGTTAGATCAGTCCTAAAATAAGAACCATAGATCTCATTTGAAGAATTTAATCTGCATCATCCAAACATTCAAGTGGCGATCCCAGTCGTAATCACATGTATGTTTCCTATTGGCTGAATGAATCAACCAATGCTGACATGGCTGCTGACAAAGTTCTGTAAAAAGAGACGCCTGCGGGACCCACAAATTGCATCGGTCGCTGTCTTGTCTCCCCGTCCATTAATAGTGGGGCCCGCATAGGTCCTGCTAGCCAATGGCTCAGTGCCACTTGTCCTCTGTGGCCACCTGCAGCAGAAAATACTATATATATATATATATAAATCAATAAATTATTAATTAATATATATTTAACTGATAATATATATATATATATATCAAATCAATTAATATACAGAACAGTAACCTAAATATGTTTATAAATCAGAAAATAAGAAAAATTAATAATATATATATATATATATAAATATATCTAAAATTAATAATATATATTTTCTTATAATATTTAAAACAACAATATATATAAATATCAAATAAATCAAAATCTATACATTAACATAAATTTTTATAATAAATATAAAATAAAATAATAAACATAAATTTGTAAACAGCAAAATATATGAGCAGAAAAAAATTAAAATAAACAGTAATATTAATATAAATATAATTATAAAACAGTAAAAGTAATATACTAAGTGATTAAATAAATAACCAAATTTTGGAAATTCGTAACTTACAAAATATTTAACCAAATTATACAAATAAATTAATCAAATTTATCAGAAAAATATAAGAAATTTATTAAATTCCCATTTGGACTAATATTTAATATAGTGGCATTTAGGATCCCTAAATTGAATCTTAAAAATCATAAAATTTAATTTAGTCATAACTTATAAACTATTAATCTAAATATACTAAATATAGGTCTTAAAATATTCAGAAAAACCTAAGGAATATTCTATTAGTACTTATTTTAGTATTTGGATTAAATTGAGACTAATCACAATTAGGACCTAACTCTAATTAAACCTATAACCTTAGAAATTTCAAATAGCCATAAGTTAGCCAATTTAACTTCAAATAAAATAATCCAGATATCTATTTAGATCAGAAAATCCTAAATTTCAGTAAACTGCAAAAATATTTAAGATCCAACGGTTAGATCTCCTAATTAACCATAATCACTCTAAAAACTTGATTAGTTAATATTAGCAAATATAATAATTCAAATTAAGTGATTTCAATTTTAAATGACTTATAAAGTGAATTAGAACCTAAATGTATAATTAGTTTAATAATTTGTGGCAAAAACTACTAATCACTCTCTAATTATAATAAATCCTAATTATTAACCCTAATTTTGAACTCTATAGAAACTTTATGACATAATTTACAATAAACTAACATAAATTTTATATTTTATTATGGGTAAAATTACTAAAATGCCCTTATAAGGTCAAATTCTCAATTTGACCTTATAAGGCATAATAATTATATAACTTAATAAAAATGATTCAAATAAATTAAAATAATAAAATATTACAAATCATGATAAAAATATTAAATTAATAAATTTCATTATTTCGGCAGATCAAAGAAATTGAATTGATTGATTTTGAGTCAAAATAAGTCAGGTACACAAATTTACTTATAAGTCTTATTTCAGTATTCTTATTTGAGTCATTTTCCATTTGAGTATTATTTGCACTGCTTATCGCATTTTAATCTATAAAAAGATTTATATCAAATAGCATGTAACAAAAAGAATATATATATATATATATATATATATATATATATTGTGGTGTTTGTCTTTGGAGGGTGGAATGCAAAACTGGAATCTGTACAGATTGGGCTAGCTAGCAAGCCCCTGGGAGTTATATGGAGGGATTTAGCCTCCTGTAGGAAGTAGGCAAATCCAGAGGAAAGACACACCATCAGTTCCTAATTTGAGTAAGCTACCGACGGGTGGCGAGAAAGCTTCATACAGATTATGCCTATGGGTTTACCCATTTGGGCTTAGGGGTCTCCGAACTCGACTTATTGTTACAAATGCTTTTGATAAAATTTATTTCATATATGTTGATTTTCACAGCTATTTTGCAGGGCAGAAATTGCATTTGGAAATTGCTTACTTTATTTGCAGTCTTTCTGTTATTTTCATATGTGATTCATACCTATTATAGGATGCTAGATTTATTCTTATAAGAATAACTTGCGTACTCCTACCTGACTGGTAAACTGAATTTTTCAGGTTTTGATAATTAAAAAGTTTAGAAGATCTGCCAAGATTAAAAGAAGAAGAATTTAAAGAAGCAGAAGAATGTAGATATTTTATTTCATATTTTGTAAAATTCAAACTGTTGTAACTTTTCATATATGTTTTAGCTCTATGTATAAAAGGACTATGGATTATATCATTTTATTTTATTATGCCCTTTTTGAATTATAAAAATGTATATATTTTCAATTGAGATGAATTGTTCTTTAAAGACTCTCGAACTTCGATCCCTGGTCGCCACATATATATTGGATCTTAGCAAACTTAGTCCCTGATTAATTGTATGGTAAATTAAAACTCATGTGCCAAATTGCATGAAATGTTGATGGTTAGATTTGTAATTATGTGCTAATCCTTTTGGATTGATTTATGGTTTGATTAGCACCAATTACTTTTTGTTTTATGAAAATTTTTTATTGATATGATCTATATCAATAAACTAGATGTATTGAAATCATGTATGCAAAGTTATGATATATAATTTGAATAATTTATAAATGGAGAACTTAAACCTCTTAATTAACACTAAGAAGTCTTAAGACTTTGATCAAGCTATTAAGATTTGATCTAGGTCCAAGATTGCTATCAATAATACATATTTAATTCATTAATTTGATATTGATTTATAAATAAACTCTTGATCTTAATTGGACATGAGGAGGGGTTAAACCCTAATCTGCTTAACTAAGGTCCAAACTCTTAAACCTTAAATAAATGAATATGATTATAATATAATGTGATTGACATTATTCCAATAATGCATCTAATTTAATATTGATACTAAATTTTTAGATTATACATATTAAGGTTAATAATAAACCTATGAGATTGCTTAATCTGAATCTGAACCTTTGATTCTTGATTTTCTCCTAAATAAGACTATTATCATGATAAGAGTAATAGAACCATATTGATTGAACAAGTGATCTGACAGACCTTGAATAGACGTCTACACTTTCACACAAGTGTACGTGGTCTGAAGTAATAAGTGAAAAGTTTGAGTTTTTGGGATTTATCGAACCACAGAGAATTGGATGTTTTGTTACTAAGGTGTATCTATTATCACTAATTTTAAGCTATGGATGTTTTGTTTAAGTTAGTTCCAGAATAAGCATGACAATCACTTAGTAGAAAATAAGTCAAATAAAAGGAAGAGGAGAGTTGGGTTTCTCCCACATGACATGATAGACAACTTATATATGATGATTCATCAAGCATTTATCTTTCATTTTCTTTGATCTTAATCAAGTGCACATTGTCTTTCCTTGAGTTTTATCTCAAGGAATTAGAAGTTCAAATCTTGTGCATGAAATGAACACACAGTCGGCTCTATTTCAACACAAAGATCCTTATAAGATTTTAGGTTTGTAGATTTTACCTCATCTCTTGTTCATGGAGATGGGGGTTGTTAATTTTTAAGATCTTATAAGCATTGATTTCACTAAGAGCGTCACACGCATCACACATAGTTGAGATGAGGGATTGATTTCATTGGGCTCAATGACTGTCACCTCGTTCATGAGCACACAACTATTCCATTTCCTCCCTCAATTATGTTGAGCAACTGAGCTCAATTAGTGGGTCTTAGCATCACACGCATCAACTCTTTAGTTGAGCTTAGATCAAGGTGCACTAAGCTCAAGAACTTTCTCACATAGTTCTAAGCTCTAATGCACTCATAAATCTAGCATCAAACCAATGTGAGCTATGGAGCATAAGACAACTTAGTTCTTGAGTTAAGAAGTCTTTTTCCTTTGGTCCACATTCAAGTCCACATTAGTTTTATACATTCTTTAGCAAGTCATTAAGTTCACAATTTCTATTAATACTTGAGGAAAACTTCATATATTTTATAGTAACTATCAAAATTATGTGGGATTGCCCCAATCCTCCCCAAGGGAGGCTTAGCTCTCTATTAAAAAAGAGATGAAAAAGAACACATACATGGATAAAGACCCTTTCATGATCAACAAAGAAAAGAAATTACAAAACAAGGGTTTAGAAAATACTAGGAACGTTCCTTGGGAAGTTCTCCGGACTCTTCTTCTCCTTGCTTGAAGTGCTTCTCTTAGATTCTTAGTGCTGCCTTTTCCCTCCTTCTCCTTAGCAAGTTGAGCTCCTCCACCCTTGGGGAGTTCTTCTTCTCTTCTATGCAGCCCTTTTTTTACTTAGGTTAAAGTGAGCCAAATTTGGAACCCTCCTCTAGTCAAGAGGGGTGGTATTTATAGATGAGGGACTGCATCTTCATTTCCATGATCAAAACTAGCAAATGCCTTTAAAAATCTAGAGTAATAATGGCAAATTCTAATTGATGGGTGAGGTGACCAATATTTTCCATTGTTTTATCCCTCTCATCACATCAAAGAGATTACTTTCTATTTAAAAATGGAGCTATAGTAGGAGGAATGATGGCTGGAGACAAGAGGCTAGTTGGGAGTCTTGTCCAGCCGCAATTAATACTTTTGCCCAAAAAAATGCGGCGAGCCGCTGCAACGCGCTATCACGATCGATTTTGCAAAAAGGCGCGCTGCGGCGATCAGGTTTGATAAGTAAAGGGTCGCTACAGCCGTCGTAGCGCGCTGTAGCGCACAGTCGTCCCAGCAGTTTTGCAAATTTGCCCGCTGCAGTGCGCTGTGGCACCCGCGATTGTAAACTGTCCCGCTGCAGCGTGCGATCGCACCCATGTTTCGCAAACTGTCCCTCTGCAGCGCACGATCACATCCGCGTTTTGCAAATTTGCCAGCTACAGCGTGCTGTAGCACCCGCGATTGCAAACTGTCCCACTGCAGCGCACGTTCGCGCCCGCGTTTCACAAACTATCCCGCTGGAGCGCGCGATCGCGCCCGCGTTTCGCAAACTGTCCCACTGCAGCGCCTGATCGCGCCCGCATTTCGCAAAGTGGCCCACTGCAGCGCGCGATCGCGCTCGCATTTCGCAAAGTGGCCCACTGTAGCTCCCGATCGTGCCCGCAATTCGAAAAATGGCCCGTTGCAGCACGCGATAGCGATTATATTTTTAGAAAATTTTGGAAAATTGCCCAAATTGCTCGAAATTCTTTGGATATGTATTTTTCCTTAAAAGATGGACTAAATTGGATTAAGGAGCAGTTTTATTATGAGAAATGAATAAAATTTTTTTTTATTTGAGATATAATTTATGAATTCATCACACCCCCACACTTAAATTCTTGCTCGTCCTCGAATAAGCTAAAAATTATAATTTTCTATTTTTTTAGGTTGAAAGTCAACAAAATACATCAATTAGATTTTGATAAATAATTCAAGGTATGTGCTTAACTGAAATGATCAAAAATCATTTGGCATTAGATTTTCTAATTTTGGAGATGAACCAAGGTTAATAAATTAATCTCCAAGTATTTGTATTTATGCTTATTACTAGGTAATGGGGAAGGTTCTTTGGAATACTTAGACTAGAGAGGTAGTCAAATAATCAAGAGTTTTGTGCCATATGTGCTCCTTCTAATAAATCACAAAGATGATAAGATTAAAGGAGAGATATTTTTCATCATCTTTTTTCATTTCTTTTATTTAGGAGAGATATTTTTCATCATCCCTATTCTTATATTTTTCACTTTTCATTCTTATGGAGAGATATTTTTCTTCATCCCTAATTCACATCTTTGTGATCATGAAGTCCTACGGGAGCCTAGTACTCACCTTAATCACTAGTTTTTAGTCCAATGCCTTCCCCCACACTTAGTTCTTAGCATTGATTTGAATTTTTGGAGATTTGATTAACCTTAAATCATTCCTTTGTTAAAAGATTTTAATGATATCAATGCATTTAATCACTTTTTGTTAAGCACCCTTTAATTTCATATCATTTTTTTATTGATATTTTTGTGACTACCATTCTTGAAAAATTCAAAAAAATTTGTCATTTGCAATTTATAGAAAGATTTTGGGACTATGATAATCCATAATTTATTTCTTCAAAAAGGCAAAATGAACATACTTTACTAGGAGTAGTAAGGAATAAAAAAACTTGATATGAATAATGACAAATTATCATTACTGCATTCATGCTCGAGAATCCTTCTTCTCCTTTATAGACACACACATGTACTACTCAGAATCTGAAACAAACAAAAATATGAAATTATTTGTTGGGTTGCCTCCCAACCAGCGCTTAGTTTAATATCCTCAGCATGACCAAAAATAGTTTATATCCTTTCAAAACTTCTTTCCAGATTTTCATTAACTCCTTTAGATGAGTACGAGCTAGTTTAATAATTGGGTAATCATGAACACCAGCTCTACTATTTTTCTTCTTATAAGCCCAATCAGTATCCTCATTCTTCTAATTAATTTTATTTATATTTGTCTTTTCATTCCTTTCATTTCTCCATTTATACTTGTTATCAAACTTTTCATATTTTTTCTTGTTATCATCCTCCATTTCATTTTGTAAGAATGTGTAAGGCTCAATTCTTTTAGGACTACTCTTAAGGTGATTCTCTACAAATTTAAATTGCACACAAATATTGTCAATATTGCTAAGGGGTTTGTCGATAGTCGAGATGTCGGAGATAATAATTTTCTTACTATCACTATCCCGAGAATCACTTAGTTTATTTGTCCTCCTATTAATTTCAATCAGTTCATCTTCGTTGTTCTCGCATGGTGGGTCACCTACTGCTGAGCATTCAGTTGAAAACACTTGAGGTGTGTATGGGACATAAATTTTGGATCGCTCTTGGTCAATTTTTTCAGTTTGAAACTCTTGTTGCACTTTCAAATTATCCAATTCAAGTTAATACCCCACCTCTCTCTCATTTCTACTATTTGTTTGAGTTAAGGTGTCTTCACTACAAATCATCACTTCTTCAGCTTGATCTTTTATCTGTTCATTTATGATAACTTCTTGGACGGGGTTAGCTAATTATTGTAATATAAGTTCTAACTTAGCCTCAATTGATTTACATATATGCTCTTGGTCTTCTAGATTCAACTCATGCCTAATCAAGGTTGGTTCAATTTCGTGCAAATTGTTGTTCACATAACCACTAAAATCTTCCACTAATTCTTCGAAGTAAGACTGCTCCATTGACCAATTTGTGTTATTAATGTTCATATCAGAGTGAGTGTACTTGTGTTGCAAGTTGTTATCAAACTTAATGTCATTAATCAGTCTTGTTTTGGAAGGTGCAAAAGGGTTGTTTGTATTATAATTAGGACTTAAATGTGTTCCCCCACATCAAATACATGAGTTTTGATTATTATTATGCACACCCATGAATTTTGAGTACTTCATATAATAAGATAAAATCTATAAAAATTAAAAGAAAAGTAAACTAAAGAAATAAGAAAATATATATGCAAAGGGATTGCTTAAATCACTAATCACTGATAGATTCTCCTTAATACGAAACAAGTACCAATTCCCCAGCAATGGCGCCAAAAACTTGACAGACCTTGAATACGCATCTGCACTTTCATGCAAGTGTACGTGGTCTGAAGTAATAAGTGAAAAGTTTGAGTTTCTGAGATTTATCGAACCACGGAGAATTGGATGTTTTGTTAATAAGGTGTATCTATTATCACTAATGTTTAAGCTATCGATGTTTTACTAAAGTTGGTTCCAGAATAAGCACGATAATTACTTAGTAGAAAATAAGTCAAATAAAAGGAAGAGGAGAGTTGGGTTTCTCCCACATGACATGATAGATAACTTATATATGATGATTCCTCAAGCATTTATCTTTCATTTTCTTTGATCTTAATCAAGTGGACATTATCTTTCCTTGAGTTTTATCTCGAAGAATTACAAGTTTAAATCTTGTGCACAAAATGAACACACAGTCGGTTCTATTTCAACATAAAGATCCTTGTAAGATTTTAGGTTTATAGATTTTACCTCATCTCTTGATCATGGAGATGAGGGTTATTAATTTTTAAGATCTTATAAGCATTGATTCCACTAAGAGCATCATGCGCATCACACATAGTTGAGATGATGGATTGATTTCATTGGGCTCAATGACTATGTCACCTCATTCATGAGCACACAACTATTCCATTCCCTCCCTCAATTATGTTGAGCAACTAAGCTCAATTAGTGGGTCTTAGTATCATATGCATCAACTCTTTAGTTGAGCTTAGATCAAGGTGCACTAAGCTCAAGAATATTCTCACATAGTTCTAAGCTCTCATGCACTCATAAATCTAACATCAAACCAAAGTGAGCTATGGAGCATAAGACAACTTAGTTCTTGAGTTAAGAAGTCTTTTTCTTTTTATCCACATTCAAGTCCACATTAGTCTTTTACATTTCTTTAGCAAGTCATTAAGTTCATAATTTTTATTAATACTTGAGAAAAACTTCATACATTTTATAGTAACTATCAAAATATGTGAGATTTCCCCAACCCTCTCCAAGGGAGGTTTAGCTCTCCATTACAAAAGAGATAAAAAAGAATACATACATGGATAAAGACCTTTCATGATCAACTAAGAAAAGAAATTACAAAATAAGAGTTTAGAAAATACTAGGAACATTCCTTGAGAAGTTCTTCGGACTCTTCTTCTCCTTGCTTGAAGTGCTTCTCTTAGGTCCCTAGTGCTGCCTTTCCCCTCCTTCTCCTTAGCAAGTTGAGCTCATTCACCCTTGGGGAGTTCTTCTTCTCTTCTATGCAGCCCTTTTTTTACATAGGTTGAAATGAGCTAAGTTTGGAACCCTCCTCTAGTCAAGAGGGGTGATATTTATAGATGAGGGGTTGCATCTTCATTTCCATGATCAAAACCAGTAAATGCCTTTAAACAAAAAAATCTGGAGTAATGATGGTAAATTCCAATTGATGGGTCAGGTGACCAATATTTTCCATTATTTTATCCTTCTCATCACATTAAAGAGATTACTTTTTATTTATAAATGGAGCTGCAACAGGAGGAATGATGACTGGAGACAAGAGGCTGGTTTGGTGTTTTGTCCCAGCCGTAATTAATTCTTTTGCCAAAAAAAAAAAACGTCCGGCCACTGCAGCGCGCTATCGCGATCGAGTTTGCAAAAAGGTCCGCTGTAGCGCTGGGGCGGTCAGGTTTGATAAGTAAATGGTCGCGACAGCGCGTGGTCGCGCTAGCAGTTTTGCAAATTTGCCCGCTGCAGCGCACTGTGGCGCCGGTGATTGCAAACTGTCATGCTGCAGCGTGCGATCGCGCTTGGGTTTTGTAAACTGTCCCACTGCAGCACACGATCGCGTTCGTATTTTGCAAAATTTGCCCGCTGCAGCGTGCTGTAGCGCCCGCGATTGCAAACTATCCCGCTGCATCGCGCGATCGTACCCGTGTTTCGCAAAATGTCGTGCTGCAGTGCGCGATCGTGCCTGTGTTTCGCAAAGCGGCTCGCTGCAGCACGCGATCGTGCCCATGTTTCGTAAAGTGACCCACTGCAGCGCGTGATCGCTCCCGCAATTTGAAAAATGGCCCACTGCAACACACGACAGCAGTTTTTTCCTTTAGCAAAATTTGGAAAATTGCTCCAATTGCTTGGAATTCTTTGTATATGTATTTTTCCTGAAAAGATAGCTCAAATTGGATTAAGAACCAGTTTTATTATAAGAAATGAATGCAATTTTTCATTATTTGAGATATAATTTATGGATTCATCATGATCTAACTCTATTAATATTCTTGATTTAAATCCCATGATCTTAGAATAAGCTATGATTAGATGATTTAATCATCTGATCTGATCATCCTAAAGTCTAAATGATAAGTAAAGCCTATAGTGTTAGTAGTAGAGTTATGAGTGTGAGATCTTAAGTATCTCAACACAAGATCGTTTCTGAAATATTTTAAAGACCTAAATTTGAATATACATTGAGGTAGGAGGACTTTGCATAACTCATTGAGGTAGAAGTTTAGATGATCCTGTAACTTTAGAAGTTTATCTTAACCCCTCGTGGTATGAATCACTTAAGATATTAGAATGGCACATTTCCTTGTTTAGAATCTATATTGAGTGATACTTGATCATATTTTTTTGGAGCCTTATATAGGATTTATCTATTTAGCATAAGAATTTATAGTCTTGATAAATCCTTGTTAATAAAATAGAGTTGTGTGAACCCAGATTATTAGTTGGTGTAGTAAGGCACACCCATAGTACTAATTTTCTTCAGTAGTACTCAGAATTAGTTGATTCACTCCAATGTGGACTTAGGAGCAGGTGCTATCCCGAGGGATTAGACGAATACAATCCCGTTAGAGTAAATCTCCCAATACTAAGAGTGTATTAAACAAGTACTCATTCCTTAATTTAATTGAAATACAAATTGCCAATAGGCGATGCCTCCTAGCGAAGATCGCTTCAATAGGTATGGCTCAAACAAACTATGTAATTATAATCACCTTCTTTAAAACACTGAGTGTGATTGTGAGTTAGGCATATTAATAATTTAGCTTGAAATACAAATTGCCAACGGGTGATGCCTCCTATCGAAGATCACTTCATTAGTGTGGCTTAATCAAACTAAGTAATAAGAATCACCTTTTTTGCAAACGTGCTAAATATGTGTATACAATCATCCCACCTAATAATCTTTAAGTAAATCTTCAACTTTAATAAATTATAGAAGCTAGGAGTAAGAATCCTTTTAGCAGGATTCTGCACAGTGGAGACCTAGAATTCATTATCGATATTCAAAGTCTTATGAATTTCTAAATTTTACTCATATAGAATAGAAGCATGGGCATAAACATGAGCATGAGTTTGAGGAATCATTTCAGCAGTAATGCATGAGTGTCAGTGATAAATTATGGGTTACAGAATGTTGCATACATTGACTGGGGAATTTCAGGATGCATTGGAATCACCGTACTGTCTTCCCAACTGGGTGTATGTATACATTGGACCGTATGACTCGTAGCCTTTCAGTAATAGTTCCGTTACATACCGTGGCATACCATTTTGTGGCATATTTGGGTGCATCATTCCAGTGACATATAGTTCAGCAATGGACATTGTTCACATTGATTTCTGAGCTTTTGATATTTTCGTTTACTTTCAGTATTTAGTTGTGATGCAATTTTTCTTTGCGCAGTCTTTACAATTTCAGTTACATATTGCCTTTACTATTATTTTCTACAGTCGTGTTTACTTTACTGTCTACTGCATTTACTTTAGAACTGCTTAGTTAGTTGCAATGTGTTAGACTTCTTGTCTAACACGGGGTACTTTTGGGATTCGGCAATTTGCTAGATCCCGGGCAGCTTGTGGAGACAGGGCAGGAGGACCTACAAGAGATCCCGAAGGAGTACATGGAGCCTTAGTGGATCAGCTTTCCACCTTTTGCTTACTGCTTATTTCAGTACTTCAGATATACTTTATATTTCATCTTTTAAATCAGTTTGTAATAACTCTGGATGTATTTTACTTTTCTTTTCTGATAAGAATGTTTACTACTGCACTGTGATGAATGTATTTTAAATATTTTGCTTTAGCTTTCATACTTTGTTATACTACTATACTTAGTATTGTAATGTGATCAGCATACTGGAAATACTGATATATTAATAACGTATATTGGATTAATATTTATCTTTTTAAATCTAATGTACGTATTAGTCTAATACTTAAGATAAGTAATCTACTCTTATCTTAAGTATTAACTCTCGATCCTACTCTCAGGTTTGAGTCAGTAGCCTTCAGTGTGGCTCAGTTTTTTAGCCTATTCGGGGAGATTTTTTTTTTGTAAGCTTGTCCTCCCGAGTAGCGCACCGCTCCGCCACCGATTATGATTATACTTGTCTTTTGCGTACGACGACGAGGCGGGGAGCTACACATGATTTGTACCAGCATGCTCCTCCTCCTGAACAAGCTCTTTAGAAGGCCTAACAATCTCAAATAGTTCAGAATTTGTCATTGTCAGTTTCACAATGATAGGACCCCAGCCAAAAAAAAAAATAAAAAAATCTGGTTAAACAAGATGTCTAAGTTTATTTTAAGCTAAGAAATGTATGTATTAAATGATCTCACAAATATCCTAAGTAATTTAAGAGCAAAAAAGTAACAAAATAAAGTGGTAAAAGTTATAATCATATAATTATAACTTAAGCAAAATGTGAGATAAGCACATACCTCAACTCAAAATTGCAGAAAACATTAAGCAAAATATATATGAAAAACTGCTAAATACAAGAAATATTCTAAGTAAATATGATCAAGTCTACATAAGCTAATTCATAAATAAAATGAAAATAACAGAGCTGAAAGTGAAGACCCACTTAAGTAGTAATAAATGAAACTCTTAAATATCAAGGTGCCTTTTTAGATAACGGTGGAGTTCCTGATAAGAACTCCAAAGTTAAGCGTGCTCAGGTGGGAGCACTCCCGGGATGGGTGACCTACTGGGAAGTTATCTTCCGAAGGCAAAATCGTGAGGCCTTTTTGGCCAAAGCGAACAATACCTTGGTGCTTAAGAGTTTGGGCTATTACAAATGGTATCAAAGCAAACCATAGGGTGTCAGATAGGATCTAAGTGCCTTAAAGGGCAAAGTACAACTTCATATGAGCAGCTTCTTGAACCTATGATGGTTAAGGTGCTACATGGTTGTGAGTATCTCTTGAGCCTGTAGTGGTCACCTCTAGTTCTATCTACCCAATAGATAGTTCTTGGATCTGTGTGTGGATACTGACGATGACGTCAATTACTTAAGTTGGGGAGATTGTGAAGACCCACTTAAGTAGTAATAAGTGAAACTCTTAAATATCGAGGCGCATTTTCAGATAACAGTAGAGTTCCTGATAAGAACTCCAAAGTTAAGCGTGCTCAGGTGGGAGCACTCCCAGGATGGGTGACCTACTGGGAAGTTATCTTCTGAGGGTAAAATCGTGAGGCCTTTCTAGCTAAAGCGGACAATACCTTAGTGCTTAAGAACTTGAGCTGTTACATGAAATAAAAGTCTAGCATCCTAACATACTTGCAAATATAAACAAAACTACTAAATATGCACAAATTTATTGGAAATAATGTAAATATTAAAATATTGCATAATTACTAAAGAATAATAGCATAAAATATAAAATAAAAAGCTATCTCATATGGACATGTACCTACTTAGTCCTGCCAAATAGTAAATACTACTCATATTCTTCTAAATATCTATGAGAAATATCCCAGATTAGCAAGTCCATAAAATATACCATCTAGGAGAAATTTCCTAGATCTCAAAATATAATTTTTGCTTCTATGAGAAATTTTTTAGATAAATATCATCTCAATATATATGCCACCACACTATAAAGGCAGACTAAGTAAGACACATTTCACAGATATAATAAAATTTATTTAATTCATTTGCCTCTTTTACTTATGGATATACCTTATGAATATTTCAAATCTAACATAGAACATTCATCAAATATGTCACAAATATAAAGGTCCAAAACATGGAAGCAAAGGTGTAATGACCCCAATAATTGAATAGGAGATTAATCCAAATATTGGGATATTACCTTAGCACCCAATACTCAATTAGAAGGAAACTAATCAAATATAGATGCTAAGTGGCCAAGTCTCTTTATGAGTAGTTGTTAAGTTAAAATAAAGTTGCAAAGAATAGTAATTGAAGTTACATGTTAAGGAGATACATGAAAATATTGCAAGCATATACAATACAAGCAATTAATATAATCCACTTACTCATTCCAAGCAATTGCAAGATAGATAAGCACAACACAAAAAGATAAGGATAGGTAAAAATAACTCAAGCAAACTCAAGTAGTTTATAGTTTAATTATTATAAAACCATTTAAATAAAAAGGAAAGAGAGAATACAACCATTCTCTTCATTAAACTAAAAGTGCAAGAAAATTTAAATTGTAAGCAGAAGCTTTTCATTTTAGGAGCTCTTCAAACACTAAGACCTGCATTACCTGAATCAAAGAGCTATTATTCTATCATATTTTGGTATTTAAATATGATAGAATAAAGCCAATAAAAGAAAAAGTGTAGTTAGACTAAACAGTCTAAGCACATTTTAAGATTGGTAACATTTTAAGTAAATAGGATATTACCAGCATTAATTTATAATTTACTAAGCAGTGGAGCTAAAAAAGCTGTCAAGTAAGGGGAAAATAAAGTAAACATAACTATAAAGAAGACACTATGAAATAAGCTGAGTAAAAATACTCACTTGTATATAAGTCCTAGCCTTCATCCAAAAATGATAAGGGAAAAGCATCATAAAAGACTAGAAACTATTATGTGCATTTAAAGTAAAATGAAATGAAAGTAATATATGTTCAATAAAATTTATGCTAATTAAGCAATGAAATACAGTGAAGCATTAAATGAAATTAAGCAACATACACTGTATTTTAATTGAACTATAAGTAAGCAATACATAATACTAGATATAGAGAGTGTAAAGCAAAAAAAGTAAGAAAGTATCTTAGACTCTTGGTCTAAGACAAGCATAGCCTAGGACTACAAAAAGTAAGCATAACTAAATAGTTATGAAGAGATCTTATAATCAATACGATTGTAAGAGAACTCTTATATTATTAGTTGAAGTTATATTTAGAAGCTATCCCATTCTTCAGGGGCACTCAATAGAATGAGACGATGAGTTAAGCACATCTGCCTAACTAGATACAGCAGGGGGTCGGACATTCACATTTATCCTCTCTAAAATGTGAAGTCCTATTATAAGGGCTATCTTTCTTGTTCAAATTTGCCATAAGGCATTCCCCATACAGTTTTATGAAACTTTTATTTATGCACAATGATATTGTATGAATGTTCAAGGAAAAGGCTCAAAGCTAAGCAAACATTTAATAAAATTTAATAATTATAAATTATGTGATATATTTTTATTATCTAAATTTTATTGATCTGCTTAATGATTAGAGCTAATTGAGTTCCTAATTTACTTATAGATATTGATATTTAAGTCAATTATAATTAATAGTAGAAGAAAGAGAAGTTTTGAAAATAGTATTTTCATATAAATGAAGTTCATCATATACTAGTCCTAAGCTAATCAAATTAAATAGATTTATGATTTAAGTTTAAGGAAATTAGTAAGGAAGAGTAATGTTTGTAGTTTGCTAAGCTAATGAAAGCATAAGCTAAGGAAAATTCTATTAGCTTCATTTAGTTAGCTTACAAACTAGAGAATATCAAATCAATTTAATCATGAAGTTATCTAAGATTAATTGATGTTGAGTATTTGAAAGTAAGAAAAGAAGTAGATTATAGCCTACAAGTAATAATTCATTTTGTAGTTGTAGGAAATTAGAAATATAATAGTTTATTAAAAGTATGAAAAGAAGCTATTGTTCTCTAGTTTAATCAATAGAGAACTAATTTGGAAGATTAAATACTAAGAAGATATGTGCAAATCATTTTAGTTATTGTTTGGGCACTAGTCTAATTATGAGTTCTTGTAAAAAACTTTAGCTTAGCAGTTGAAAGTGTTAAGCTAGTTTGAATACAAAAGAAGTTAAAATGATTCTTAATTAAATCTTACATGTAACTATAGGAGAAGTAGAACATGTGGAACATAAGAATAAAATTCCAATTCTAAATTTTTTGGCATGAACTCTATTGTATTTACTCAAAAGAAACACATAGGGCATAACATGCAAGTCTCCCATTCATTTGGGAGATTAATTGGAAAAATTAATAATATAAAACTAACATTAAGTCAATCCATTACAAAGGATTGCTTATTCCAATTTAATACTAGCATGAGATAAGTAATTGAAACTACATTCTATATGAAACACACACGAAGATGGATTGAGCATATGTTATGAAATTATTCTATTTAATTCATTCATGGATTAATTCTACATATGAGAAAAATCAATTATAGAAGTTCTAAACATCTCCAATTCACAATTTATATTGATTTAAGAACTAGCAATTATGATTTGAATAAACTAATTAGAAAAGATACATACATTTAATTTAATTTAATCCAATCCTAGGTAATTCTGTAATGGAATAAATTTAACTTGAATGAGCATTAACTATTTACATTCGTCACATTTATAGATATGTAAGATCTAAGCATCCAATTCAAAATTATATATGAGAAAATCATATGAAGCAATTTGTTATCTAAATATTCACACATCCTAAATCAAACATTTATGAAAAATAAAGAAGGATGGCAGTAAATTAGATTAGCAATATAAAGGGCAACATCATGTGACTCATTATGTAAAGAATAGCTATATTTAGTTCAATATTTGTAAAGGACAACAATTATTCAAAATAGCATCACAGAGGACAGCAATAGTTAATTTAGCCTTTTAAGATAGAATAATATAAATTCATCATAGTAATATACAACAACATAGATTTATCATTATAAAAGACATCAATATTCTACTTAATATACGTGGAATAGCTATATTTAGTTTAGCATTTATAAAAGACAACAATATTCTAAATTAAGGAGCAAAATACCTAAATATCCACATATTATCCAAATGATTTGATACAGATGTCAATGTGATCCATATATCCTAAAGAGCAAAATGACACTAACTACGTTAAATTTGAACAACATTAATTTTCTAGGGTTTTGGAGGGGTCCTAATTGGGGTTAAAAGATCAATGTGAGATTTAGTGTTCAAAACCTAAGTTTGATCTCTTATTATTGTTCATCACATTTTTTTGATTAAAATGACCTATTTGATCATTAAATTTGGACACTAAAGGTTTAATATAAGTCACATACAATATTTAGAAATTAAATCATTAAAAATTAATTATTCTAAATATTATTTAATAAATTATTCAGTCATTATTAAAGATAGAAGGCAGTATTGTTCCTTGACATGCCATGAAACAAGGCACTAAACAATATCTGTAATTTACATCTTAATAATAGGATTGTAAATTAATCTATCAAATTTTTACTAAGAACTGAATTGTTTAAATCATTAAAATTATCTATAGAACTTATCCTTTCTTTGTTATGAGTTTTAAGATCTTAATGATATATAAAATAACTATAAGATTAATTGTTTATTATGGAAATTATTATATGAACACAAGTGATATTTGATTTAAAACTTAAACTAAGTTTTAAATGTAAGCAATACAAGTTTTATTGGGCCCCTCTTTATTATTTTTGACTTGTTTAAAAAATCTGAAATAATTACTCACTAATTTTAATATTAGTGTGTAAAGATAGTAAGAGATCTATTATGACAAAGAAACTTAATCTAACTATCACATAGTCAATTATAGCCTCACACAAAAGTTAGACAGGTGTATTCAATACTCTGATGCTTTTTCTAGCACTCACAATTGAACTCTATGCATTTGAATTTCATAGAGTCCCAGCCAACTTTAGGATGACAATTTGTGACAAATTACATTATAAATTATAAATTTAGAAAGGACTTGAGCTAATGTGCTTACAACTATGGATATGGTTTAAGTTGACAACTCAATATAGGTGTCTCTTCACCATTCATATCTTCTATGAGTTGTCGGCTTCACATCCTTAAATTTTGAAAGCAATCGTTTCTCCTTAACTTTAGTCGGTTTTACTTTAACCTATTTTTACCATGTCTTAGGAACCTAGTCATAATAACCTGGAAACTAAGGATTGATTAAGTATAAATGTTTCATCGACACTAAATTCTGCAATATCATAACTTTACTAATTCTATTCACGCTACATTCAAAATTTAAAAATTAATTTCAATCAATTGACCTAAACTATTAATATATGAGATATTTAGCAAAACATAAATTTGGTGACATCTTAGTAATCCTTAACACTTTGTAAACAAGTTTTGTGAATAATATCAGCATTTGAAAGATAACATTAGAAAGATTGTTAATTAATTGATGAATACAATTCAAATCTCATTTAGAATTAGATTAATCAATCTTTAGAACTAATTGAAATTATAACAAATCAATCTAGTAATCAATAAATGATCTTATTATTATTATTTTATTATCCTATGCATTTCCAATTATCATTGAGATAAGAAATTTATGTAGGTTTTAAAGGTGCTGGAATTCAATTAATTTAAGTAGATATTAGGATCTCTATAGAGCACTCCTTTCCATGCACTAAACAATAATTATCGAATGGAAAAAAATCAGATGGTTATACATTATATACATATGAATTGAACTTCTTCAATTTCAACTCAACTATATCATCGTTTTCTTTCAAATAAAATACATATATAAGATTCAGAGATTTCAAAGTCGATAAGTAAATTAGGATGAAGGAGGTACTTCGATATTAAGTTGCAATTAAAGAAATCTGAGATTTAAAAGTGGACCACAATCACATGTTCTTTTTAAAGGTTCCCTCTTCCTTCATCTCTTTCAGAAACGTCAGAAGGGTTCTGACTGAAATCTAGAATTCACAATGAGCGCAGTAGGTAATTTTTAGAAAATGAAGAAATAAAAATCTTCTTACAAGATTAATGTTGCAAAATGTCATGAAGTTCAAACGGCAATGCACTTAAAAATTCAGAAATTAAAAGCAAGAGAATTAGGAACAAAAATGATCACTGAATATCCTATTTGCTTTCACAGATTTATAAATTTCTATTTAATTGATCAAATTTGATCAAAGGAGAAATAGATATGTTATATTTAAATTGATCAAATCCAGAAGAAACATCTTATTAAAAGGAATAATATGCATATAGTATAAGATCGAAACTTAAGTACCTTGCACCGTGGCTTAAGGCCGGCGAAAACTTAGGGTTTGAAGGAGGCTTCTTTCGCAGAAATCAGCTTTCGCAAAGGCTTTCGTAAGTTTCAAAAAAAAATTGAAGGGAGGAAGATAAGGGTTTAAACTCCTTCAGAGAAGGCCAGCTGGGAGCTTCTCTGCGATCGTGGCTCGGCCACTATCGGCGCATGTGCACGACCTGGAGCGGACAAAGGGGCGTACTCAAAAATGCCATTTGCCATTGGATCCTATAGGTCGTGCCAACCAGTTGATTAAGCGGTGCCACTCAAATCCTGCAGGACCACTTGATGACAATGGATCGAGATTATTAGCGGATGACTAATTTGTAACCGTTGATCATCTAATTAATATTCGACGGCTTTGATCACTCAGATTTGTTGTATCGTGTTCTAGTCAGAACAGCAGATTTCTGCTATTTATGAAACAACCGATGGAATATAATAAGTAATATTTTATATTTAATTTAATAGATATTAAATAATTCAAATAAATTATTATTAAATTTTACTTTTTTAATTCTTAAATTTAAATATCCAAATGCACTCCCAAATATCCCAAATTTTTGCCCTTACCTTTTTGAGAGGTGAGAAACTTGAAAATGAAATTAGATTTTTGATCAAAGGTACATTTAATTTACCTAATTTTTTTAGGCATTAAAATATTATTAAATTATTGACGAAAAAATTGACGGGTCCCAAACACTTCCAAAATATCACCTATAGCTAATTTGGGTATGGTGAGTCCAATGGCGAATTCTATTTTTGATTCTGAGGTCTAAATAAATTATGTATTTTCAAAATTATCAAAAAACTAGGAAATGTTGGAATTTTTCAAAACGTCTCCAAATCGCACGAAATTTGAGGTGGAGACTCTTAACAGTATTATAAGAGTATTGGAAGAGGTTTGGAGTCAATTAGATCACTAATTGATGGATAATAATATTTGAGTTATTTCAAAAGGATACAAATACAAGGTATAAATTGCACTATACAAAATTATGTGATATTACTTATTTTTTAATTTAATTCATTCTAACTAATCTGAAATTATACAAGCTTAGGATTTTTAATATCTAGCTATCAAGTATAACTTAAATTATCAGCCTTATAAAGTTTAAAGCGATTAGAACTAATCAAGTTCTATTATATTTTAATCAATGACACTTATATAAGTTTGAATAATAAATTATGCATCATAATTTGATAAATTTAAATAAATCCCAAGCCAATCTTGATTTACACAACTCAAGATTGAGAGATTAAAAATTAAACTCCAAATATTAGGGTTAACCTCTTAATCCAATAGGTTCTAAGACTAATGGTATGGGGTAAAACCTAACTCTCACGAACTACAATTTAAGGCTATCTTATTAAGCAAAGTTAAGCTTAATAAGATAGATCTCTAAACTTAAACTAATGTTAAAATATAAAAATAATCATAAATAAATGATGAAATTCTAGAAATCTATAAAATCAAAGTTTCATCTATTGAGTAACCTATTTACTCAATGAATGAACTCTAACCTAAATTTCTAAACTAATTCTTAAGGAATAAGATCCTAAAAGATTTAAAAGAACTCATAAGGAATTAAAATTTAGAATAAAAAGAAGATTTAAGCATTGATGTTAATCTTATTTATATGTTATTCTAATATGGTTACCTTATGGAAGGCATAAGGTGGACTAAATTCACATTATGAAGCTTAAATTAGGACTTAGGAGATTTTAGGTAACTTTTATGGTGGGTTTTTTCTTAAAATCACAATTTAATGAGTCTATATTTCCTAAATTGATTCCAATTCAATTATATTATTGATTTTGGTGATTAGATTATAATTTTAAGGCTTAAGAATACTTAAACCAAAAATTGGGCACAATGATCATTTTGCTCCTACTTAAAGGTCTAAAATTAAACTTTAAGATTTAAGAATCCAAATTAAAATTTATTGATGGCAACAAGTTACTTACTATCTAAAATGAAGATAGACAGTAAGTACACCCAAATCGAATAAAGATTAAGCATAATGAGCTATAATTAAGATTTTAGCTCATTAAGGGAAAATTACTAAATTTACTAAGTAAAATTTAAGAATTCAATTAGATTATTATTGTTTATTGTTTAAGGATTCTATAAAATCTAAAAGTAATAAAATTTGATATCAAATAGTCAAGTCATGGCCAAAATAAATCTAGGTTTAAATATGTAAATTTATGTTTTTCTAAAAGAGGTCAAAAATCTAACTTTTCTATTTGAAGTCCAAATTCAGCAAACTCAGTGGCTATAGGTTTCCTATAATATATTGAGTACTTTAACTAGGAGTAGACCTAATTTGAACTCCATTTGATTAAGTTAAGACCTATTTAGGGTTAAGGGTGATTAGTGAGTGATTAGTGAAATTAATCACAAAATCACAAAATTAACTACACCACTAAGTTTTAATATACTCTAAGAGCTATTAAAAACTTGAATTACTCAATTTGGATTACTAATTAAGCTAATATTCACTAATCAATATTTAGTATAATCAAAGCAAATTAAGGAATAAAATCACCAAAACTTAAATATTTTTACAGTTTACTGCTCTATACATTCTCTTGATCGGAATAGTATATTGAATGACCCAATTTGGAGCTCAATTGATCAAGTTATGATCAATTAAAGTTTCTAGGGTTTAATGGATAATTAGGGAAAGGTCCTAAAAGTGATTAGCCTAATTACACTTCCAACAGGGAAACTAATACTATCAGAGCACTCCTGAGGATCTCTTGATTAAAATGAGACCCGTATTAGCTATGTTTGGAGCTAAGGGTACAAAGCTATAAGCATTTGTACTTTAGGAAGTTCCAAATTTTCACTAGCAAAAATGCATACCCAATTGGAAATTAAACACTACCATAATATTTCATATATTTTTCTGATTAAAATAAGATATATATTTGTTAAGTTTGGATGTGTGGATTTATAGTTATGGAGGTTCAAAGTTTATATAATTTAATTAAATTACTAAACCTAATCAGATCAAACTAATTAATTAAATTTCCAATGGTTAAAATCAAAATCATAGTGCTTGGGACCCACAAAACTGATGACTCAGCACAGCGGGACCTATGGGTGAGGCAACATCAGTACCAGTGGGCCCCACCCACGTAGAGGTGTTGACGACCGCACAGCAGAGACACGCGAGCGAGACCCACATCACAGATTACGACGAGAGGCATCCATGTGTCAGCCTATGAGGCAGACAACACAGTTGAGCGAGCCCCACAAATGCAGATCGACTCATTCTCAAATATGCGGGTCGAGCCCGACCCGGGATCTCTTCATCTTCCCCGACAGAAACGGTGAACCGTGATTTTAGGGTTAGCAAAAAATGGGCCAAAGTGAGCTCTGGAGAGATCGATCAACTACCAATCGACCTTAGAATCTCGATAATTGCATATATAAAAAAATTGAAGATTGAAAGGAGATTTGAGGAGGATAAGGTACCTGATGGGTTCGAGAATTTCTGTGATTTGTTTGACAACAGGCTACAGACTTCTTGATGATTCATTAAGAGTGCAAATGGGATTTTACGAACTCAATGGAGGTTTAATGATTGCCAAAGCATTGGAGGCCAGGTGCGGAGCTTCTTGTGGCCACTTGTTACGCGGGACGACGCGTGCCCTAGCGCCGAAGGGGGGCAACCCCGGGCCGTTCCATCGGGACAACCAGATCGATCAGCTTAGATTGAGCCGATCAGGCCAAAACTGAACTGCCCTAGAAGGACGATTTGCCTGGTTCGGGACTAAAGGTGGGCTCGGGCAGGCTTAGAGCAATCGGGCCCCATAGAATTAAATTTTTAATTAATGAATATATATATATATTTAATTATCCCAATTTTCCTAATTAAATTTTGATTGTTTAATAAGCTCAAGAAAATTCCCATAATTTACCCCTAGATAATTGGGGGTGAGGAACGCAATGGCGAAGTTGGATTTTGGTTTCGATGAGTATTTAATTTTCTCATTTTCTGAGATATTAAAATGTTTGTCGAAAATTTAACGATTTCCAAATGCTTCTAAAATATCACCCTTAGCTAATTTGGAGTTGATGAATGCAATAGAGAAGTTAGATTTTTGATTTGAGGTCAATTTGAATAGGTCAAATTCCTAGGTTCTTAAAAATTCTCAAAATCAGGATTTGATCTATTTGACTCTTGATTTGAACTATATCTTTATTGTGAACTCCTAATATCTTATTAAGAGTAATATAATCAAAATTAGGACTTGGTTTAGTTCTAATTAACCTGAGAAATAACTTGAGTTGTTATACGTATTTTTAGATTTTATATATATTCAGTCTCAGTTATTTATTTTAGTTACCTTTATTTGTCTTTTCAATTTATTCACAATTTATAGTTTATTCATTTTCAATTTTTTTTTCAAACTTCTTAGTGCCTTTATATATACGCATGACTTTACAACTCTATTTACTTTAGTGTACTTGGCATAATTTTAGTTGATCATTTTCATGTTTATGATTTTCTTTGTGCAGTCATATTAACTTGAGTTGCACCTAAATTGCTTAGGATAATTAAGTGATATTTTTAATTTAATAATAAAATATTCAGTCTAAAATGTACTTACACAATTATCTAATAGAATAGTTTTATTTTCTTGGTTGGAGCCCTGACAAATAAAAATCAATATGTCAAATTTATAGCTATACGTGGAGCTTACTTCAGGTGAGAAGTAAAAGAGTGATGATAACCATGCTAAAGTTGTTTAGTTTTAGTTAGCTTTTCACATGGAACATAATAAATATTAGAATTTCATTCTCTTTTTTTCTTAAGTATTAATTTGTAATAATAATTCATAATTTGTATATATTTTTTATAATACTTATATTTTGAGATGAATGCATTTTCATTTGATTAATTCTACCTGGATGTAATGTATGGATGTTGTTCTTTTGCTTCAACACTCAGTGATGTTACACTTAGTATTTACTCAATAAAGCTCACTTAGTACTCAAAATTATAATTATTATATTATAAATAATATTTTGGGGCATTAAAGTAAGAATTAAATGTATTTAAGTACTTTAGTCACTTAGATATCCTAAGAATATCTGTGTTTATATCAAAAAAAAAATCTCTTGCCTGACGGTTAGGATATCAACCCTGATCAAATTCCAATAATAACACATCTTGTCATTAAAAGAGATTTATAATGTGCAAGTGACGGGATGAGGCATTACATAATGTAAGCATTTCCAAGGGACATTCCCTAATATCAAGTTTTTTGCTAAACCAAGCTTCATATTCCCAATCAAATAAATGCAATCTTTAAATTTTAAAGAAATGCAAGAAATAACGGGTGCATAAAAAGTGTTTAAAGTGGATTTCAATGTGTTGAAGGATGTTAAGGTTTCTAGTGCATATTTGTTCTAGAAGTTTATTTTTATATTATTTTAATTAAATTTTTGGCTATTTTTTTTATTCATAATATTTGCATTTTTTTATATGCTCATATATATATGAGGCACTCTATTATATAAATCTCATCCTATAAATTAAAATTTAATTTATTCTTATTTAGAAGTTATTAAATTATTTAGTGACATGATATCCTATCATAATAAATATTGTTTAGTATAAAAAATGACTATAAGGGTAATTTGACATATTAGGGAGCTATTGAAATCATCATAATTTTTCTATATGGTATCTTTAGATTAAGATGTGTTATAATATTCAAATGCTTAGCAAATTTAGGTGCAAAAGAATAAATTTTCTATCACAAAGAGAATTGATTTTGTCAAATTTAGATGCTCATAGAGTGAGTTTCAAAGAGTAAAATTCATATCACATGAAGATAATTAATAATAGTGCTAGATGTTGAGGGATCTTAGAGTTGGATTAATCAATTTTTTTTTGTTGGTCGTGTCATATATATATATTAGATTATGATTAATCTTTGGATCAAGTCTTTGAGGAGGAGTTGATACATGATGGAGCAATTTAGATATTTATTTTTCTTAAGTTTTTAAAATTTTATTTAATATGTAATAGATTTTGTATAATAATTATTATCTATATTATAAATATATTTTATTTATTATTCTGGTATTTCTGAATGTTGCAATAAATATGAAAATAGGTATTTAATACGCTTCTAAATATACCCGATATAATTCTGAAAAGTGAGTAACTAACACCGAATTAACTATGCTGATACAGCGGCGGGTCGACATCTATACCGATAAGCCTATAATTAGGCATATATAAATGAAAGTTAATGTTTATATAAATATAGTGAACTCTCATCTACCTCAAGGTCTGCCATTTACACACTATTATAATTATTACTTAAGCTTAATCTTAAATGTAAAATTATTATAATTCATTTTTAATTTTATTATGATGTTTATAAAAAGAGAAATTGTATTTAGACCCATTGATGTGGCACCCAAAAATATCAATTCAATTGAATTTGGATATAATGTTTATTTATTTATATAAAAATAATATAAATATTATTTTTAAAATTTGTATTGATATAATATTTAAATCCTAAATAAATTTTTTTGAGTGCCACACAAACAAATTTAAGTAGTATTTCTCTTTGTAAAAATTGAATAAGTACATAAAATATTTGTTCTGCTCCTAATTGTTTCCCTCTTTTTTTTTTTTTAATAAAATTGGGGATAAGCAGACACGGCTGATAAAATTACGCGGCTACCTTCTCTGTGGCTTTGTTCCATTGCATTATCCTTCATAGACAGACTCCGGTAACCTGCAACTCGGTGGCGAGGTGCCACGAAAGTATAGGGCGATACAGCTAGGGAGAGCGAAAGAGACAATGGAAGTTGAAACGAAAAAGTCGGATGAGACGGCGGAGGCGGAAATCATGAGGGCGATGCGTGCTCGTGTAAAGGATTTCAAGGAACAAGCGGAGTAAGATGCTATCCCGCCCTCTTTCCAATTCATTTGCGATCCCTATTCTGTCATATAATATTAGTAGCGGAGTAGTTGTGATTCATTACGATTTTTTGAAATTTTTACCCATTTACTTAGTTTGGCATAGGCTGCTTTGAGCGGCGGCATGCAGTTCAACGGCTATCTTGTTTTTAATGACGCCTTTTGCAATATTAGAGTAAATTTTTTTAGGGTTTATAACGTTCGAAGACTTGGGGTTTTGGTTTTGAGTAAATTGCAACTGAAAACTATTTGTTATCAGCTCAAAATACCTTAGCTACTTCTGACTGAGGTCGAACTTGTTCCCCAAAGCATGACACTGTTTTTGGATTATGCGAAATAGGTCGCTAGTGAAGGAGAAATTTTAGCAACTATTTTTGTGCAGAAATTTCAAGAGCCTCTCACAAATGTGGTTCTAGAAAGGTGTGCACGAAGAGCTTATTTGTATGGTAGTACTTGTGAATTTCTAGGCTAGACCCTTAAATTTTGTCAAGACCCGGCTATTCCTATTGGCAGTCCTAGTATTGAAATTAACCAGGAAAAGAAACCAGGCTTTCTGTGAAGAAATTAAAGGTAACCCTTATTCAGAAGTTGATTTTAGGGAGTGAGAAAAAGAAATTGTGGAGGGATTTATTTCATTCACATCAGTTTATATTCTACCTCAGTAGGCCTTTATGTTTTAAAAAGAATGCATAATGAAGACAACTCGAGCCCAAAGAAGCTCACGTTTGAGCACCTGAAATATAAAGTTTGAAGCTAGTAAATTTGAAGCATCTACTGTTTGTGAAGTATTCAATGGAATCAAAATCAGATTAATTTGGTGGATGTACAATTATAGGAACGGATTATGAGTCCATAATTTGGGTTTATTGTTTGCTCATCCTATTAATAGCAAAATTAATTAGTTCATATTATCTTGGTTATTGTTTGTTCATTTTTTAAGAGCAAAATTAATGTGTTTATATATTTTTTTTGAAAAGAAAGATGTGATATGTTCATGTTAGTGTCTTTTTTTAACATAGTTTGATTGTCTATTCCTTCACTTGCCTTGCTTTATGACTTATTGCAAATTCTTTAATTAAAGGTTTGGTTAATTATCAAATCAACTTTACTTTTATTGCTATATAAGTTATTTTATTATAAAGCAAGGCCAACAGAAGCTGAATTTGTACTTGATAAATTATGTTTTGCTGATTTGGCATGTGATGTAGTTCATTGACCCTTGAGGGTGTTCGAAGGGCATTAGAGAAGGATTTGGGTTTGAAGATGTTCTCGTTGGATGTTCACAAGAGGTTTATAAAACAGTGCTTGGAAGAGGTTTGGCTCAATTGAACTTCTGTAATTGCTTAAATCAGTATGCTTTGCATCTTGCTGCTTTTTAGATGTAAATTAACTACTGGATCATATAATTATGCAGGCTAATGTAAATATTTGAATAAGCTCTTTATCAGTTGGGTGCTATATTTGATATAAGGAGTTGCATGAATAGGAATGCAAGTTTATTTTTGTATCTTTAACAAGAAAGCATAAAAATTTGAATACTTGATAGTGAGTTAAGTAATGATGACTCAAGTGCTTAAACTGAATTTGAGAAAAATTGGGGCTATTTTGGTGGAATGACAATTTGATGCAAAGCAACATTAATTTTTCTTTGATTTTCAGTTAATTATTGTGAAATAAAGTTACTTCTTAGCTCATTTTCTTCAAGTATCTAAAATTCAGAAAATTGAAGTTTGGAAAATGTAATCTAATATACCTGTATTGAACTTACATTCATTATTTTTACATTGCAGTCCAAATGCACTACGGAACTGTTTATATTGTGAGTTTAGAATTGCTGAGTTTTAAATGCAGTGTATGTGTTTTAATTTGTTGGAAACATTTACTCTGGAATCAGTTTTTGCTGAAGTAAATTGAAAGAAATATTTTAATAAAACAAAGAAATCGCTAGAGGACTGGAGTGCTGACAATGCCAGTAGTGGCCTGAGAAGGCTGGCACCGCTCAGCATTTGAATGATTTTGGTTATGTTTAGGATGGTGAAGGGCTAGCTTAGCCTCACTTGAGGTTGGCAGGGTGCCAAAGAGGGACGATGAGGGCAAACGCAATTGACAAAGGGTGTTGTCTAGGGTCATGTGAGGCGTGCAAGTTTGTACAATGGGGTGTATTAAGAAATAAGCGATTTAAGCCATTACCAAGTATACAAAAATAACTTAAACAGCTATTTGAATTTCCTCCAAAATTTAGTTAGATTTTAGTTTTTTTGACTAAACATCTAAATTTAACTTTACTTGAGTTTGGTTACTACTACAACAACAACACTAAGTCTTAGTTCCGCTAGGTGGATCGGTTACAAGAACCTTTGTTTTCCTTGTTCATGTTCAAATGAAAGCCCCTCCTAAAGTTTAGAATATCCTTTCCAGTGGTTACTTGAAATCCTAAATCTGCTAAACAAAACAGCCCCAAATGAGGTGCTTTATTTTGTTTAAATGCTTACAGAAATTTAAAAGTTTTAGTGTTTCTTATTGAGTAAAGCAACTTTAAAATAATAGTTTGAGGTATTTTAAATTCTTCAAAAGAGTCTTGCATGATTCTGAAATTGCAAAACTTGAGTGATTTCTATTTACGTATTTTATCTCTCCAATTTCAAAAAATAATGCCACCATTACTATTCTTTGTTCACAATCCCGCTTTTCCCATCATCAATGCTGTTTACTGTTCCCATTGTAGCCTGAAAACCTGTTCCATGATGTCGCCATACCTCACTTTGGTCCCAGGGTGCATCACCATTGTCTTTTTCATGTTTAACGCCGAACCATGATGTCATCGTAATAATAATCTATGATGAAGTCAACGATCCATGAGGAAGTATTTTCCTCTTTGCTCCAAACTGTTCATTCCCTTTAATATTTATCTTAGTGTTTTCTAAGTCTTAGGGAGTTTTAAACTTTCAATCAAATACCTCAAACAATTTTGGAGGAATCATTGCAACTGACAAAACATTCAGCATCCGTTCTACTAATAAAAGTCATGATTATGATTTCATGGCATGTGGTTTTATAATGAAGTTCTGAAATTCTGAAATTTTCAAATCAAACAGTCCCTAAACCAAACTACTGGCCTCAGAGAACATAAAATGTGTTAATGAAGAGGCCTGTATTATGATCAACTATTGAAAATTAATTGTAAAACATTCATAACCATTTCAGTGGGTTGGTCAAATATTTGTTCTTTTAGCTTCAGGATTTATCTTTATAATAAATTTTGTGTATTATACTTCGTGAACATTCCATCTGATCATTAATTTTTTTTATTATTGAGTAAACAGGTTCTTGATTAAATGGATTGGAAAATAGTGGATAATGAAAAAGTTTGAACAATTATTTAAGTAATTTTTGTATAGATGTCCGTGCATCTTCTTACATAACACAAATATGTTCTTTATGATGTAACTGGCGCAGTACGATATGATTGAACATCACCATTCATGTTAATTAAAAGTTATCTATATCAAAATTTCATCTAGTGTTTATTTCTATACAAATTTTTGTGATTGATCAAAACTTAATTGCTTTTACGATCGAAATTTATTTGGCCGCTCCCCCGCCCTTTGTTTCAACTTCATTTTAGCATTTTATTTATGACTTCTATTACTGTGTTGTATCTAAATTTCCGTTCCCTTTTATATTTTTTGGTCATGAAAGAATCTATGTATGTATTTTGTGTTGATTAAACGATTAGAACTGACGGTGAATAAAAATTGAGGAAATTCTCTCTTGTTGTGTGGGATACAATTGGTTGGTTTTTTTATATCCTTCAATTTCTCTATGGGGATTGTATAGTTTTTCACTCTTCTAAGTAATCTTTATCTTCTTCCTCTTAGCATTCCCTTCAATGTTTTGCTCGCTTGGCCCACCACGTAACCATGATCAAAAGTTAAGAAAGTTTATTAATTTAGTTCTAATGTTATTTAGCAACAGTTTATTGCATTGTTAGATAGGCTTAATAAATACCGTAGTGTTTTGTGATATACTGCTGATCTTACTTTAATTTTGCTCCGAATAATTCAAACTTCAATATTCTACTGATTCATTTGCTACAATTTTTTATTAAAGACAAATGATAAGCTCTTTAAATCTTCAAAATAATAATTTTGTATTCACCACCCTTTTCAAAATTATTATTTTTCAAATTGACTAGATTTTGTAAAAAACAGTCACACAATGAAATAATTAGCAATCTTAAAAATCCAAGTTTGTTATCATCTTAACCAATAAGAACATGTCAGTCACATGGGATCGATGGATAATACACATTTGAGCACTTGAATCATTGTTATATATTTCTTAAGTGTTTAATTGGGTAAAATTTACATTTTTTTATTTAGTGTATGTATCCAAGAGTTGTAGTACAACTGTTAGTGTACTATTAAAGACACATGATTGATTACATGCATAAATATGAAATATGATATTTATTATTGATGGGGTAAAGAAAATTAGATATTTAAGTTGGTAGCTGTCAAAACTTAATAAAATAATGCAAAGAAATAAGTGATCATCCATAGAGTCATATCATTTGTCATTAATTAAGAAGGGGATTGGAAACATGTCACTGCACTTAAATTATTATTTTATATGTTATAAGTGCTTAATTAATTGACATTTATGCCACATTTATGTTTTATGCAACTAAGATTTGTGACACATTTGCTAGTGTACTATGAAAGGCACTAGCTTGTGTGCATGCATGAGTATGATAGTGAGATATGATAAGCAACATTTAATGTTGTAAAATGAGAATATCAGTCATGTACAATAAACACTTGACAACTAGACTATTTATTAAACTTAGCATTTATCTTCAAGTTTTATTGTGTTGTCGAGCTATGGGTGTATGAAACAAGGCAGAGGTTTGGTCAGCAAATGATGGGGACCATCTTCGACATGGGTCCCACCGTTGAGTCTGCCAGGAACCGTACCGGCTTTGACGTTTCAGTTTCATTTTATGCATTTATTTTCGTTCGTTTCAATTTTATTTTTGTATTTATTTTCGTCCGTTTAATGTATTGATCGGAGGGACGAATATTAGCTCTCCGATCGTTTATTAAAAATACTCTAAAGTTTAGATTGCTTTGAGGGTATTATAAATACTCAAAATATGTATGTTAATTTCAGTTTGGATATATAGAAAATTTGAGTTTTCTCCAAACAGCGAGAACGGCTCTTGTTCCCCCTCAGGAAACTCTAGTTTCCAAATCCTCCCTCCCCAAACCCTAGCCGCCACCTTCCGGACCCCCCCCCCTTGCTGCCTTCGGACTTCTCCCCTGCAGGACAGCCGCTGCCACTACCCCAGTTGCCGCTTCCTAGCCGCCACCGCTGTCCGGTCGCTGCTGTCCAGCCGCCACCGCTGCCACTACCCTAGTTTCCCTGCCTCCGCTGCCCAGCCTCCGCCGGATCCTAGCCACCGCTGCCCAGCCGCCGCTTCTGCCCCAACCACCGCTGTCCAATCGCCTCCACTGCCCAGCCACCGCTACCCGGCTGCAGCAAGAAATCTACTCGGATCACCCATCTCGCTCCCGGTTTAAATCGGAATGTGTTTGTTCTTCCCAAACCCTAAATTGAATTTATTTAATTATTTTCTCGTGCGATTCTCGGGTAGAAATTATTTGTAGGGTCGCAAATCTAAATCCGGTAGCTGCGAGTGGTTTCGGAACGGAAACGCCTTCGAACACACCCGCATGGCAAGTACAACTCGAAGTACGAGTTACCTTTCCGGACCAGAGCTTTTCCTTTGATCCGGAACCGGTGCCGACCTCTCTTCTTGTTCGTGACTCACGACACCCCATTGCCAACAAAAGTTATTTTCAAATTATTGTTGAATCTCTTGCAGGCAAATGCTGAAGCTTAACTGATCTGAAGCAGTTGCGCGAAAAGTGCTTAAATTTCCTAATACATTTAAAAAATCTGCATTCACAAGCATTCACGAACCCTAGGATTGCATTAGAGCCCGGCAACACCAAACCCTAGTGTTGCCATACATTAAAATTGGTATCAGAGAAGGTTTCGAAATTTTCTTAAATTTCGAAATCCTATTCTCCTAAGGTTCACGTCACTGCATACATAGGAGTTAGGAGTCTAGGTGCATACATCGCATCCATCATTGCATGCATCTGAGGAGTGGCAGGACAATTAGCATGGGTAGCCACAGTCAACACTTAGAGTCTGAGATGCGCCAACCGCAGGAGATGTCCCATGCTGCACCGCACTTGAGCCATGACGAACTTATCTTGTTAGGAACTTTCGCATGGAATGGAACCGATATGAGAGGAGTTATAGGACGGGTGAACTAACTGGAACATACGGGTAGAGGATCTGACCCGCCTGGTTAAGGAGGAGAACCATCCACGAACCGTTTCCTGACTCTCTAGTGGATGCCCCTCATGAGGATTTGGACCCACACCTAGGTCCACATGATTTACACAATGAGCAAGACGAGGATAGACTAACTCCAGAGATAGATCAGAGAGCGCGCACACCGAGGCCTAGACCTGCTGGACCTCAGGATGTTAGATATGATGACGCCTTTAGGGCCCGACCTGATGCCCCTTTTGGTGATTAGCGCTAGGAGGAGGAGAGACTCATACCTGCTGGGCATAGAGATGTGAGACGTCCTGTTCGAGCCCCCCTCGAGAGGATTATCACGGACCACCTCCTAGAGGACGGGATGGCCGCCACGGATTCCCACCCAGGGAATGCGATGACTACCCCCGATTTGAGGATGACTTTGATAGACCTGTGCGAGAAAGACGCCCAGACCTGACACGTGTTCTCAAGCTAGACCCTCTTAGCTATGACGGCATGATGGACCCCAAGATTTTCGCAGACTGAAATAAAAGTGTGTTTGTTCTTCCCAAACTCTAAACTGAATTTATTTTATTATTTTCTCGTGCAATTTTTGGGTAGAAATTATTTGTAGGAGCGCAAATCTAAATTCGATCGCTGCGAGTGGTTCTGGAACGAAAACGCCTCCGAACACACCCGCATGGCAAGTACAACTCGAAGTGCGAGTTACCTTTATGAATCGGAGCCTTTCCTTTGATCCGGAACCAGTGCCGATCGCTCTTCCTGTTCGTGACTCACGACACCCCATTGCTAACAAAAGTTATTTTCAAATTATTGTTGAATCTTTTACAGGCAAATGCTGAAGCTTAACTTGTGATGACCCACTTAAGTAGTAATAAGTGAAACTTTTAAACATCGAGGCACCTTTTCAAATAACGGTGGAGTTCCTGGTAAGAACTACAAAATTAAGCGTGCTTAGGTGGGAGTACTCCCAGGATGGGTGATCTGTTGGGAAGTTATCTTCTGAGGGCAAAACTGTGTGGCCTTTCAGGCCAAACCAGACAATACTTTGGTGCTTAAGAGTTTGAGCTATTACAAATGGTATCAGAGCAAATCATAGGGTGTCAGATAGGAGCTAAGTGCCATATAGGGCAAAGTATCACTTCATGTGAGCAGCCTCTTGAACCCATGATGGTTAAGGTGCTACATGGTTGTGGGTACCTCTTGTGCCTGTAGGGGTTTTATTTCTAGTCCTATCTACCCAATGGATGGTTCTTGGATCTGTGTGTGGATAATGATGAGGATGTCAGTTACTTAAGTTGGGGAGATTGTGATGACTCACTTAAGTAGTAATAAGTGAAACTCTTAAACATCGAGACGCCTTTTAAGATAACGGTGGAGTTCCTGATAAGAACTCCAAAGTTAAGCGTGCTCAGGTGGGAGCACTCCCAGGATGGGTGACCTGCTGGAAAGTTATCTTCTGAGGGTAAAACCGTAAGGCTTTTTAGGCCAAAGCAGACAATACATTGGTGCTTAAGAGTTTAGGCTGTTACATAACTGATTTGAAGCGGCTGCGCAAAAGTGCTTAAATTTCTGAATACATTTAAAAAATCTGCATTCACAAGCATTCACGAACCCTAGGATTGCATTAGAGCCCGACAACACCAAACCCTAGTGTTGCCCTGCATCAGCAAAGCTTGTGCATTGTGCTCTTGCTCAATTCTTGTGCACTTGGCATGGAAATTGAGGCAACCGCTTATTGTTGTGGGGACCCAATGCCAGGTTAGCGGGAGCTAATCCAGCACCAGTTTTTGGGGTAATTTTTTAACCGCATGATCATATTGAGTGATTTAAAAGATATAATATGTAGGTATCAAGCATAACACATTTATTCATTAATTTAGAAATATCACAAAATTTTGATCACAAAGATTTAAATAAAACAAGAAGTTACAATTTTTAAATAGACTCAAAAATAGTAAATCAGCAGGTAGTAGTATCAAAACTGCTTGATCATTAGTGCATTTCCTTTAGGATGAGCTCCTGATCTGAGCACGTTTCAAAAGTGTGGGCATTTGAATATCAGCTAGTTGTGAAACTAAGTACTGATAGATGTCAACTTTAAAATTGTTAAATAATAAGCAATAATTTGACAGGAAATAAAAAACTGTATAAATTTATCCCTGCAAACTTGTTTCAATTGTACTGAAATTTTTGTATAAAATAATTGCTGTCACAAAAATAAATATAGAATTTTAGCGTTTGATATTTGACACAAAATATGATTTTGTTGGGCAGGTACAAAATCAAGTAACAGTGGAGTTCAGTTTTGTGTTACATCTCCCATCTTCCTTCTATACCTACCCCCTCAAAGGCTTATTAGTATAGGCTCCTTATGCCTCCCAATGTCGGACAGCCTTGTCCTAACAGTTGTCTTATTAGACTGAAAATAGATCAACAGTGAATCTTGCTACTCAGTTATCCAAACCTTTTCATATATTCTTTTAAGTCTTTTAAAAACTTTTTTATCAAATTTGTGCGACGCTGAGCGGAAAAGCATATTAAACAAGAGTAATAAAAGATGAGGTACCTTTCCTTAGTGCGTGAATCAGAAAGTTAAAAGTCAAGTATCTGCACGATTTTATACTTGATAAATAATTACTCGAAAATTTAATAATTAATTTTAATAATGATAATTATTTTTAAAAAAATGAATTATAATTACAAAATAAAATAATATTTATAATAATTATATAAGAGAGAAATAATCTTTCTTATATTTATTCTCTCATTTTTCTTTTGAATTTATTATTTCTCTTTCTTATATAATAATAACTATAATAATAACAAAATTAATAGTAATATCTTTATTATTTTAATTATTATATAATGATAATTTTAACTTTATAATATATATGTACATGTATTTGTAATATATAGCAGAATAATAATAGCTTTAGTATTAATAATAATAATAATAATAATGATAATAATAATAAAATAGTAGTAATATTATATATATATATATAAAGAAAAAAATAACTGAAATAAAAGTTGCAGAAATTAAGAAATATATATATATATATATTGATTTATTTATAGAAAAAGAAAATGATTGAAATTAGGAAATATATATATATATATATATAATATATATATATATATATATATATATATATATATATATTGAAAGAAAAAAATGACTAAATTGAAAATTGTATATATATATAGAAAGAAAGAAAATGATTGAAATAAAAGTTGCAGAAATTAAAAAAAAAAAAAATATATATATATATATATATATAAAATGACATAAAAATATCATAAATAGAAATAATAATAATAATAATAATATTAACATTATTGTTATTAATAAAAGAAGAAGAAATGAAAAAAATATAAATATTTTCATCTCTTTCTCATTTCTTATTGTTGATGAGGCTTTGCTGGAGGTCGGCGGGGGAAACCAGTGGTGGATAAGAGGAAGAAGAGGGAGAAATGGACGGGAGAAGTGGAGTGGGGAGGAGTGGGGGATAAGGGGGGAGGATGATAGGGAGGGGTATTTATAAGAAGATTTTTTTTTTAAATTTTCTCTCTCCTTTATTATTCCAACTTGAAAAAATTGACTTACTTTCTTTTAAATGCTTTGAGTGTTCAAATTGGCTTTCTCTTCCTCCTTCTCTATCTTCTTTCTCTCTCTTATTTCTCTATCTTCTTTCTCTCTCCTCTATTATTTCAAAAAATAATGAAATTTGACACGAATGTATATCTTGATGAGATGAACATACTTGCGCCAAAAGTTCTCGATTTGGAGCAATATTTTATTTTATATTAATTTCTGAAGATAAAAATTTCAAAAATTTACTATGGTCAATATGGAGTTCCAAATTTGGCGAAACTTTTTGTGTAGCATTTTTATAATATTTTTAATTTAACGATACCAAAATCTATGAATTTGAACTTGTATTTAATTTTTCTAATTTATTGAATTTAAATATTTTAGAAATTATAATTCAGGAATATATGTTATCCAGATTGCTCCTAAATTTTGGCATTACAACATAAAAATATATTCTATCCAACGATATTTTTGGTTTGCCATAATTTTGAAATTGCCTAGGATCCTAATTTTTTAGTCGGATTTGGGCCTAATTTGGATGGTAATGACTTGGGTCGTTATAGTTGTAGAGTTAGCCAATTGGCATGAGGGCAGAAGTGACCAATTTGCATGAAAGTGGCCCCTTTGTATGGGAATTGAGGTAGCCAATTGACGCGAAAACAAAAGAAACTAATTAAGGATGTTGCCACACAAAATCAAGCGTTAATCGGGTGTCGAGAGATCAATTATAGAGGATTTTGTACTTAGGAAATTGTGTGCTTTTCTCTTTTAGGACTTAGGTGTTTGCATAGATTTAATCTTAAAATTGCCATGCATGTTTACAAAACACTGTTTAATTTATGCAGTTTTTGATAAACTTTTTAAGTGTGGTTATTTCATTGTCATATAAGATGCTTTCATAGCACAAAGCTAAATTTGATGAACACATTTAAGTTACATGGTTAAGATATCATGTTGTTAATGATGCTGAGTTTGCTATTTAGGTTGGAATCGAGTCGAGAGTTCGAGCGAGTAAGGCTTGACTCAACCTTGAATTATTTGAGTGTGGCCAGACTCAAATTTGACTAGAAATCAAATGCTTGACTTGAGTTTAAATTTGAGTTGAGTTAGTTAAAAAATTTATTTTTTAAAAGGCTAGTAATAGTTTCAAAATAAATGAACCAAAATTGAAACCTATATATGACCTAATACTTAGCTTTAAACACTTTATTAAATTTTTTTTGTGATTAGAATCAAACCCATTACATCTAGACGCTAAAGTCACCCCAAATAATTGGGTTGTAGTTTTAGTTTTGTTTTCGCTAAATGTATTATATATTTAATATTTATTTTGAGTTGATTCATTTCAAAATCGAGCAAGTCAGTTCAAATTCGAAATCAAATTGAAAGATTTTGATTTTGAGACTCAACTCGTGATTGACTCAAAATATATCTCATCAATTTTTAATTGAATCAAAATTTGAGTACCATTTGAGCAAAAGTGTCAATCCTTGGAACATGACGTCGATTTCAACTCTCTTGACAATCTATATATTATTCTTTAATTTATTTTAAATGCTACTCATGCCATTTCTATGTTGATCTTTATTTGAATACCAAAATTTTAAGCCTAAACTATCAGTCTCTTTTGCTTTTTTGTTGATCTTTTTCATATCTTGAAAGCATAAGTATTTAATTTTCTATTAATCATACTATTTTCTAATTCCATATGCCTGCTTGTCATAGTAATAATATTTCAAGATCTTATCATCAAACATAGTATTTTTGACTTGTTTTTTATCTGAATCCATTTTACGTAGTGCCCACGAGCTGTAGCAGTGTGTAGGTAATACGCCCAGGCTCTTAGGTTTTTGGAACGCCATAATGGCAAAATTTCTTAGCCAATTCAGTTCTTATCAATTGGCAAGTATTACATTGTCTGTCGACTATGTAACACAATCATTCATCTTTCTCATCAGGGCTTGTGTTCTGGTAACAACAATGTTGGTGAAATTTGTGAATCTAGCTTGATTTAAGCTTTAAATCACCTTGTCTTTATCAAGTCAGGAGTACCTTATCTGATATTTTATTTTAATGGTTAATTATTGAGTATTGGATTATTTTCCAAAGTTATTCTGATTTTGTGATCTTTGGTTCAATGCCGTTTCTGTGTTGAGTAAAGACACTTTTTCTTTGTGCCTTTTTTTTTGCACGAGGCACTTTTCTTTTTTGACAGCAACCAACGGGTTTTAGTCTATTAATTACTACCGATCTTTTGTCTACGAGTTAAAAATGTCTACTTCTGCTGCAAACAGGAAATTTTTATAATATTTTATTCAGCATACCCTTGAATTATACTGAGGTTTCAATCAAGTTTTAGTTAAATATGCGAGATTTTGTGCGCTAGTTTTATACCCTGCCTGTTCTAAATCAATTAAGCTTTTTTTTTTTTCCGTTAACTTCAGTGAATTTACAAATGAAACGCTAATATTGGGCTGTTTGGTTGCATAACTGTTTAAAGTTATTAGAATAACATGCTTTGCATATAGCATGTTATTGAGATAACATTATCATTGAGATTACAGTATATGTTTGTTTAAATATTTTCTGTATATTATGTGTATGCTATAATATTCTCAAGTAATATTATCCTCATTTTATAACTCCCATTTTGAGTTTTTCCTTTCTTTTTTTAAGTTCATTAACTTCATCAAGCATTTTTCATTATTAAGATTGTATGTCAGTGCAAACAGTTGTTATTGTGATGCTTTTAGAAATTAATCTAGCATTGCAGCAAAATAACAGCGAACCAAACATGCCCTTTGTAATATTCTATGGTTTTATGGTTTTGGATTTTGCTACCTTGAGAACAAGCAAGCTTTTTTTTTTTTGTGGTTTTTCTGATTATGATTTTTATTATAAGCATGTGGTTTTTTTCTCCCTGTTGAAATCAAGTCTCTGTTTCTTTTCTTATAACAGTGCTTTTATGGTGGTGATGATCTTGACCTATCTGCTAATACCGGAACTGCTTCAGATCTAGGATCTCCGCTCTTGAGTAAAGAGGCCTCTGGTGAAAAAAAAGAGTCTCAACGACCCAAAGATGCTAGAATTATCAACACTTCTATTGACGAGGGGGTAGAGGAGTCTCCTGCTGAAGGAGAGCCTAATCTCCAACATATCAGAGCTGAAGATTTTAAGCATGACAAGGAGCTTAGTGAGGATACAATAAAGAAGGCCATTAAAAAACGAGGCCCTTATTTCAAAGATAATCTAGAGTATGTAAGACCCAATAAGCAACTATTATTTACTTGATTTTTGTGGTCAATGGCTGCACAATTTTGTTGAACGCTCTTTTATAGCCAGTTCTTCTGTTTCTTACACTTTGAGTTATATAATATTGGAAATTGATTTGTTTTCTTTGAAATATCAGGAAAATTTCATTGGCTAAGGTTCGTCGACTGTTGGAAGAGGATCTTAACCTTGAGATAAATGCACTTGATGCTTTTAAAAGCTTCATCAGCGGTGTGTTAGATGAGGTTTGCACGCACGTGTTTACCCTCATTTATTTGTGTATTGCTTAATATTTTGTGTAAACAGAGCAAATTTGAATTTTTTTTATTTGATGTATCGATTAGATCTTGCAATCACCTGAATCTGGTGAGGCTACAAATGGCACTAAGAAAAAACGTAAGCAAGCTTCTCAGAACAAAGAAACTGGAAAAGTAAAGAGAGAGCGTAAAGCTGCCATTGAAGATTCAAGACCTTCCAGCTTGGGTAATGATTTGAGTGACGCAGATGAAGATATTGATGGGATAACAAAATCAAAGAATATGTCACAAAAATCAAAATCAAGCATGAAATCTAATAAACAACAGAAAAAATCTTCAGATGAAAACAGATCATTAGGTTCTAAAAGTAAGAGACACGAGGATCTGGTTTCAGAGAAGGGATCTGAGAGTGATAACGAGAAGCTTTTGGAAAATTCTGGTTCATACTCATTTTCTGATGAAAGACCAAAGGTTAGTTTTTCTGGTGCCATTTTAGAGTGCTCAGGATTGAACTAATCACGCTAATTTTGTTCATACTGTAGAAGAAACAAGAGAAGCCATCGGGGCAAGCATATGGAAAGCATGTTGAGCACCTAAAATCTGTTATTAAAGCCTGTGGGATGGGGTACTATTTTCTTTTCGTTTTTCATACTTTGAACTGTGAGCTAGGTAGTAAATAAATGGTTAAAGTTCCTAAAAATGGTTTTTGTAATTTTTTTAGGGTACCACCCGCTGTCTATAAGAGGGCTAAGCATGCTCCTGACTCGAAGCGTGAAGCCTTCTTAATAAAAGAGTTGGAGGATATTCTTGCTAAGGAAGGCTTATCGGCCAATCCATCTGATAAAGGTGTTTTTAACTTTCTTACTATAACGACATTGTAATATCTGGAAAGTGAAATTTTTGTGCAACTTTTGTCTTTTTTAGCTGTTAGTGATAAAGTATGTTGTTCAGGAAGAGAAAATTCAATTGTACTTTCTCTTGCTGTTCACAATTTGTTATTATAAGGAAAGAACTGGAGATAAGTTTGTGGCTTCTTCTTCCTGTAAACAGTGGTATGTATAGGCTCGTTTGAGCCTCATAATTGGGACTTGCAATGTATATTTGCAATCATCTCATTTGACTATCTTGGTTATGACTCACAGCCTACACATTTTTTCAATAGCTATATGTGCAATGTCTTGATGCTTTTAACATATACTACGACTTTCATTCCGTCTCATGCAATAATTATGACATATATCATATTGCAGAGTTGCAATTATTAAATCTATTTGTTTTTTTCTTAAATTAAATGTATTTGTTTTTTAGAAATAAAGGCCATAAAAAAGAAAAAGGATAGGGCAAGGGAGCTTGAAGGTATAGACATGAGCAATATTGTGTCTACATCTCGCCGAAGAAGCACATTTAGTTTTATACCCACTCCAAAACCGAAAATAGAAGCAGAAAGTGATGATGATGAGAAAGAGGAAGCTGAGGACGATGGTGATGATCAAGAAGGTACGGATGTTGGTGAGGATGAAAGCGGGGGGTCTAGCGAAGGTTTGGAAGAAGGTATGCTTTTTAGTTATTTTTTAGCTTGAAATGACGTTTCATGCTAGTGATTTGTTTTTATAACTTAATTAGATGTTGATTTTATTTGTTTTAATGTGTGCACTTGTGATGACCCAATGTTAAGTTAGGTATCAACCAAACTACCCTTGGATACATATCTGCAGGATCATATTGGCGGTTAAGAGAAAATATCATTCAAACATAAATCAAATTTTCGAGAGCCATGCAACATATAAAATTTGTCATTCATTCAATTTAAAGAATACATTATCCAAGTTATTACAAGTTAACAGCTTATGTAAATTAAAGATTGCTTCTTAAATGAATAAAAACTAAAGCTCTAAGCGGCAGCAACTTAGTACCACGATTTCCTTAGATTACCTCAGTCTAGGTCAACTTCTTCCATCTGCACCTGATCTGGCATTATAAGAATAATGCCTTAATACACATCATAAGTACAAGAGATATTAAATATTGCACTTAGCAAAAAGAAAAGCCGCAAGCGAAAACATGTAACAAAATTGCAGGAAATCAAAGTTCTAGAGCAAAAGTTGAAATTTTCCTACAAATAAAACAGTTTTTTCTTTCTTGCCATAATTATGTCACATGCCATTTCATTTAAAATATAATAAATTCCACAAAAATATATATAAGTATGCCTTGTTTACATGAAACAACATTGGCAGTTATGTTGGGCAAATTCAGAATCTTGAGGCTATGTTCAATAATAGCATCTCCTTTCACCCAGGCCCCCTCAAATGCTCCAAATGACACTCTTATAACTCTCGATGAACTAGCCCCATCCCTAACCTAAATCAACTACCATTTCGGAACCCTTGCAAATACTCACAAGACAACAAATACATTCCATTTTATAACATTATTCTGGCAGTAAGTAATCATTTCATTTTACATCAACATGGATAAAGTTTCAAAGCAATGCTAAAGTGGCAATAAAAGCAATCAAGTGAAAACAATAATATCTAGGCACCTTGATATTTGAATATGTTGAAAATAGCACTAAAAATCTGCTATATATGCAAAAGTTATATTTGCAATATTATTAAGCCTTTGAAAATGACCCATATAATAATGAAATATAAATTCTCACTCCCAAGTCTTAATATTTCTTTAGAGTTATTCCCATTAAATTTTTTTTTGAAAGCTTCTAAACTTATGTAAACATTCCCTAAAATTCTCAATCTTCATTTATTAAGTTCTAACGATTTATAAGGGAATGATTCCTCACATTAACCTATATTTAGCATACAAAACTATGCTTAAAAATAAAATAGTGGGTGAATAATTTAATTGAAGTGATTAAATCATCTCACTAAAGAACTAAAAAAACTTACTTTCATTGATGTATCATAGAAACTTATCCAACTCATTTTTATTTGTTCATCTTATCCTAATCTTGTTCTAGCATTTCTTTCCTTCATTTAAATAACGGAACATTTTACATTTTCTTTAGTATTGCTGAAATTTGATATGGATTTGATCACAAAGTTTAAAATGTCATTGTTGCTCAATTCAATAGTTCTATCTGAAGTTGCATTGCATAGATGAATGGATGTGAATCATCTTGGGATCCCTAATTCTCTAATTGAACTATTAATGATTTGAAGTTTTAGACATACTCGATTAATAAAAAATTCCTAAATAGAACTTAAAATCTCAACACATAATTGAACCAAAAAATCATGTCTTAGTTTGCAATTTTGCAATGAATTACTTTCCAAAAATTTTTACATTTAATAATACTTTTGGATTCATAATTGGGGAGGGTCTGAAGTGAATTTTGTATGCATCATACAAGTCATAATAATTTCAGGATATAAGCTAGCAGTTTAAACTCTTGCAATTTACTCTAAAAATCCTAAAGCCGGCATGGAAAGCTCTTAACGAAATTTCTGTCTCTAACATAGAATTAAGGCTTCTAATAAAATACAATTCAGCAGTTGAAAGAAGATTTTCCATACCTTATGTGAACGGATCTTCCTCCAGATATTAGGAAATTTAGGAGAAAATGGCTCAGAAATTTTAGAGCAGGGATCAGATGCAGGAAATCGGGCGGAACTTCGGTGGATGGAGTCGAGGCGATCCTGCTTGCCGACGAACGAGACAATCTCTGTTGACGAACAAGGATCGGACGAGAGGAGAATTGCAGGCGCCGAGGGTCTTCTTTGATAGCCGCTTCGTTCTTAGAGAGCAGGGAGCGGCTCAAGTCACGACGTCGGGAGCGGAGAAGGAGACAGAGTGTATGGATTTCACGAGAGCTGCGATAGTTTAAATGTTTAGGTGTCGTAGGTTTCATATGCCTAAAAACACTGTTGGTCATTCTTATCGAAGCGTCACCCCTCTTCCGCAAGCGATGTCGCGCCTTATGGAGACAGAGACGCCGTTTCTGTGATTCAGCGGCAAATGGAAGGATCGACAGGTAAAATATTACCGTTACAAATTTTTTTTTTGAATGAGATTAGTAACAATTGTAGAAATAAATTGGTGGGATATCAACGTAAAACGAAATTCGGCAGGAAAAATCAACAAAAAAAACAGAAATTCGCGAGTATTAATAAACTATAACGGGTATTTAACATAAATTTATGATTGGGCGGGGATGTTAACGCCTTTCTTATTAACGACCAAGGGTCGTTACATTGCTACTTTTTATTTATTTATTCATTTTTTTCTGAATTAGTTAATTATTCAACTTTTCTCAGTTTTTTTGGCATGTAACTAGTTCCTAACTATGTGTTACCTAGACGGTGCTCAAATCCTTTGGGTTAAATAATTTAGTTTAAACGATCAAATTACAGTGTAGTCTTGTTGCTTTGAATTGTCTGTGCTGATGAAGATGCAGTATATATGAGAATGCAGCACAATTATTGTAGCTGCATCTGAAATTATTCTTTCTTAACGTAGGCTTTAAAATATGTTTTATTGCACTTTTGTTAGGAAGATGGTTATCAGATTTGTTTTTTTGAACTTAGCTATAAATAGAAATTTAATTTATAAACTTTATTTCTTATAATTAAGGATGAATGATTGCTATTTTGATAAAGATATATGATTTGTACTTAGAAATGTTATTTTCTTTATTACCACTAAATGGCTTTCTCCTTTTTTTGTTCACGAGAGTGTAATTTGGCAAAATAGTCCCTCTATTATTTTTATTTGGTCACTTTAGACCAACATTTTCTATATGGCTGGTTTAGTTTCCTAATTATTCACTTTTAGTTCAATTTAGTCTAATGAATAGACGTAGACTAGATTGAATATATGCCATTATCGGGGGGATATAATTGGCCAAACTCATGGATAAATTGGCCAAATTAAAATAGTTGAACTATTTTGACAAATTACTTTTTCATGAAACCATATATCAAGTCTACTGCTTTCTATCGTGCATGAGGGAGCTATCTAAAATGTAAAGTAGAACTAGGCTGGAAAAGTCTTAAAGAAAAGTTTAGTAATGCTGAAAATGGAGAGTACAATAAATAGACTGTTGTAATTCAATTATTCTCGTTAAAAACACTTACTGCTTTAAATAAAATGAACTTTATATTTTGAAAAATATGAATTTATTATAAGACAAATTTGAAATCGATGATTTGAAATTTACAATACAAATTGTAACACCCAAAGTAAGTTTTTAAGTATGACTTTCTCTTAAATAATACTAAGCCCAAGTAAAACTATCACAAAATAAGAGATAAGCAAGAAAAATGCGCAAGAAAAAAAATGTTACTAGAGCAGTACAAGTTCAACATGCCAAATTAAAAGGATGACTTTTCCAAGAAGTTGTGTATGCATTGCTCCATACTCCAATGCATGCCACTTCCGAACAAGTTCACTCAACTTTGAAAGGGAAATCCTTTTTCATTTACCCAAGTAATTATCAGTACAAAGCCAAAACAAACACTATCTCTAGATCTATAGGTTTTATATCTAAAAGAAAAGAAAAAGAGAATATCAAGAATTTGGCAATAGCTTCTGTGGTGATATCATTTAACCTTTTGATGAGCAGTTATCCATAAATGTCTCATGTCGAATTAAAACATTCAATCAGCTATAGGTGATCATTTACAACTTGGAGTGCATACTGAATTACTTTTGAAACAAGATCAAGTTCTCAATCTTTCATGTGGATGCTCCTGAGACGGATATGCGGATGGAAGTTGGTAAAGAAAGTGATGGTTGCTTGATATCTTTAGCTAGACCATCTATTCTAGCGGCAGGTCTTGAAGTCAATTAAGAAGGCAGTCTGCTGAATTCGGGTAGTTGGTAGTGTGGATGCATTGTTTGAGTAAATGATTCAAAAGAATCACCGTGGGAATTTAACAAATTCAAATACTACTACAAAACTAAGTAAACCTTCTCCATGGCCGTAACTTTTCTCCCTTCTATACAAAATTAAAAATCGGTGCCAAAAATAAAAAATGAAAGTATATAGAAATAGATGAGTACAAATTTTCTAAATCCTTAGTGTTGTATGTGGTACTCAAGATGAATGTAGGCACGATTACGATTATCTCTTTCACTTTGAAAACTTAACTAGGAAGCATTTATTGGTTGATCTTGTCTAGCATGTCTTAACTTATTCTCCAAATCTTTATCGATGTAATCCAAGAATTATTATATTTTAGGACATCTTTTTTATGAATCAAGTATCTATAATAATCAGCATAAGTAGTTAACACAACTTCATCTATATGAATAATCTATCAATCTTGTTGCACTTAAATAATTTGTAAGGGATTGAATTGTGGTTTTACATGACAAGGGTGAAAAGAGAATATAACTAGAGGCATTAACAGTTGGCTCATGATGTTTTGTTTGATCAAATACATAAATGGTAAATGTAATCCAACTCTATAGAATTCAACTTCCTTTGAGAAAATCTCAATCCCTAGCAAAACGAATGACAAAATTAGATAGGAGAAAATTAATGATACAAGGGAAATCTATTAACTGAGTAATGCACTATTTGGCTTTTCATCAAATCATGAGATTGGTTTCTTTTGGAATTAGCCTTGTTATTGGTCTACATTTTAGTGAAACCTTCTTTTAAAAGAACACATATTTTAGAGACAGATTTTTTCATAAACTAAGATAATTATCAACACAAAGAAAGCAAATGCTATTTTACACATGGAAGACACACACACACACACATATATATATATATATATATATATATATATTTCTTAGGTTTACTTGAAAAGCTAAATAAATTTAAATACAAAAATTTGATAATAACATCTAATAGTTTTATTATCAGATGAGCTATGGTCTGCTAATTGTATTGTTTGAAATAGGCAACTTTTAACCAACTTGTTAACTTGCAATATTTGGAATGGGAATAAATGTCATATGACAAAAAATTATACCTCGAACAGTGATATTTATTTTATAAGTTATTTATCAAAATCATATATCGACTCTTGCAAACATTCAAAATGGCTGCTAACTCTTGTAAATGTTTGTTTTGGTATATATGGAGTCTTGCTAAATAATTTTTTTGGTACATTTACTCTTAATTCCCTTTATCAAACTGTTAAATGTAGGGGCAAGTGTGGAATTAAAAAATTTTAGATCTAATTTTTATTTATGCTAAATAATTGAAATTTGATGAATTTTTTTTTGCGTATTTGCGGGCTAAAATTTCTTGCATGTTTAATTTTTTTGTTATTAAGAAAAATTTATGTATAAATAATTAAAATTTTTGGCTTTAATTTAAGTAAAATTTTTTTGGATTTAATTTAAAAGTTTAATCATTTTTGCGTAATAAATTTTTTAGTGTTTGCGGGTATAATGGTTTTTGCAGTTTTAATTTTTTGCGGGTTTAATTTTTGGGCCTTAAAAAATATTATGCCTAAATAATTTCAATTTTAATTTTAAATAAAAAATTTTTTGGTTTAATTTTTCTTTTATACGTATAAATAACTGGAATTTGATAAAAAAATTTGTTTTGAGTATTTGCAGGCTAAATTTTTTGTAGGTTTGATTTTTTAGTTATAAAAAAGATTGTGTATGTAATTAAAATTCTCAGCTTTAATTTTAATTAAAAATGTTTCGAATTTAATTTACAAGTTTAATTATTTATGTGTAATAAATTTTTTAGTATTTGCGGGTTTAATTTCTAGAATTAATGGAAAATAATGTAACTCGTTAAGATATTTAGCTTGACTATAACTGAAATAAGAAACACTTATCTATAAATAAATAGAATCTACAAATATCCTTAAATCAATTAAGAATAAAATAACTCTAGTCATTGGTCAATTAATCTATTCAAATAGAAAAATAATATTCATTCATGCACTTTATTTTCTTATTTTTTATATGCATTTTCATCAATGAACAATTTTCAATATTACGTCGTTAATTCGGCTTTATTTTTTTATTATGGAATCCAATTTATAGAATAATAATATTTTTTATTTTTAAATTTAAAAAAATAAAAATAATATGCAAGTTGTGTTGCAAGACATAAATTTGACAGCAGACAATATCAAGCAATAAAATAATAATACAAACTCATTGTGATAAATCATTCACTTTTTATTATCTTATAATTAGTACTAATATTATTATTATTTTTCATGGAATAATAATAGTAATAAAAAAGTATTAATACATCATATTAGCATAATATAGATTTAAAATGCTTAATTTTATCTTCATTTGATACTTACAAAAAATCAATTTTGTACTCTTAAAAACTTCATTAATTGGCACAAATTCATTAATTAATATAGTTTCTTTGAAAATTCAATAACATGACAAAATATCTTATTTTTTATGATTGTTATCATCACAATTTTGATAGATTAATGGACCAAAGTAGTGTCAGCACAATTTCTAGGCCAAATGATCTCATTGTCAACGGCCACATCTTAAAATGGAAGGGTTTCACATTGGCTGTAAAAACTCCAAAAAAGCTATTCAATTTCAGATTTACACAAATAAGAAAACAAACCAAAGATTCGCATCACTCAAAGATTTGAAAGATTTTTCTCAGTATTAAGTATAATTTATAATTTAGCATTAAGTGTAGTAAATATGATAGCAACATTCGAAATCAGCTTGAAAATGGCAAAATTTTGTCTGACAACTTGTTATGGACGCAAAACATAGTAATTTGCATAAATAATAATGGTTGGTCTTTGCTGAGCATGAAAAATATTAGGGCTTGTGCGTTGGTTTCTTCACAATCATCACAGTGCAATGTGCATGATGGGCACAGTAGTTGCTCACGCTTCCCAACATGGCCCTGCACAGAAATTCTAGAGATAACAACATTGCCTGCTTTAACAGAAACAATTTCAAACAATAACTATCATGTTGATATTTTTTTTGTATGATTTATTTGCGGTTTAAATTCATGATTCTGACACTATGCATCGATCAAATAAGTAATAAAGAACAAACCGTGCATCTCCTTCCTACAACACATCCAGCCTTAGTCACCTTTGCCAGATTAATAAATTCACTTGTCAGTTCTCAAAAGAAAAACTTTGATTTATTAACAATTCATTCATTTCAATGGATAGCAAGAGATGTGCAACGAAATCAATTTCTCGACAAAAAATATTGCAAACTATAAAAAATGCACCAAATAATTAGAAGTTTGCTGAAAAACTTTGAACATAACAGGAAATAAATTATGTGAGAGCAATCAAATAATTGTTCAAAAAAGCAAGCAAAAAATATTTGAATATAAAATGGCTCAAAATGAGCATCTGCAAATCAGTTTAAGTACTTCTAGAAGCACACAAGCTCATGAGTTTTAACACAAACAACAGGAAGTACCAACCATATAGCTATGTGGAAACTCAAATACAAGACATTGAATATGCAAATGAAGAATTTAATCAAAGATATTCTGATGCTCTTTTGTTTCTCTGCCTATTTACATGTTTTAATAAAAAATATTAGCATGCATATTTCATTTTTAAACAAAAAAATATTATAAAAAACTCAATTGTTTCGCATTGATCAGTTATATTAGCTTGTACGTTTGAAGTTGACGCCTTAACATCAACCTACATTAATCAAGCATAAAATAAGAATACAACAGTAGTATATGTATTTTTTAAAAAAAATTGAGAAACAAATTGGGTTTGAATGCTTACATTGTGTTCATGAATATCAACTATATCAAAGTCCAATATTTTCTTGTCTTTTTTTGATTGTGCCTTTCGCTTGCTTGGTTTCCCACAAGACAAAGAATTATGACCAACTTGCTTGCATTTCTTACATTGAAGAATAACATTTCTTCTGGTCATTCTCCCACACTGTTGTTGGTTACCCTCCTCTCCCAAAGATTTTTTCCTCAATTTTGGTGGCCTCCCTCACATAGTGTGAGGGCCCGATGCCGGTTCGGTAGAAACCGTTATGGCATTGGGTAACTGCTCACTGTAGGATCATATTGAGTAACTTGAGAGGAAAAGAGCATACACATACAAAAGCCAAAGGATATTATTTATTTATTTCAATGTTCATATTACAAGATCTTTTCAACGTTCCTCGTACAAAAGTAAAAATAAAGAAAAGATAAAAGATAAACAAGCAAAAATAGCGCCGTCGTAGATCCATTTGCAGATTGAAAATTTTAAGCATTAGGGTTCTTGCTTAAGCTCTTCCAGAAGTACCTGACCTGATATTGTACAACAAACAATATCGGGATTGGAATTCCCAGTAATTAGAGAATACTCTAAGTACAGCAGTACATAATAACATTTACATTTTTAAATGATGCGATTAGCGGAAGTAAGGCGGAAATAAAATGCAGGAGAAAATAAGGTAATAGCGCGAAATAAACAATTCCTGCAACAAATATTATGTATCAAATAAAGATTACTGATGTCATTTTTCAGTAATCTACCCCGAATGTTACCGATGTCATTTTCCAGTAACAACCCCGAATGTTGCGGATGTCATTTTTCCAGCAACAATCCCGAATGAAAAGAACTATTAGTTTCTAACAACCAACCAAGTATTAATGTTACTGATGTCATTTTCCAGTAACCCCCGAATGAAAAGGATGTTGGTTTCTAACAACCAACCAAGCTTCAAATGAATCTGGCTCAAAGCAAAATACGCGAAGCTAGGCAGCAGTAAAAGTGCAAAATGTAATACATGTCATGTACTGGGTACCTTTGTTCTTTAAGTTCAGAAGTTCAACAGCTCAGATGAGTGACAGTTCGCTCAATCTGCATTTAAGTCCCCGATATCTTTAAGTTAGCTTTTTAATCAAATGATTTAGGAGTTTAATTTCTTCTTTCATTCTGTTCTTCTTCCGTTTTTGCAGTTCGATTGATTTAAGCGGCTATTAAGGCAGTTATAATTATTAAAATGTCTTAAGATTATGATCATAATACTGTATAATGACAAAGTCAGAACGAAAATATTTGAATTGGCAATTTAGAAAATAATAGTCATTTATAATATTTGTATTGTGGTCATTATTGACTAATGACAATAGTGCTAATGTGATGACATAATCTTATAAGTATATATAAAAAGCAAAATAACTTCTTTTTTCTCCTCTTTTTTTTTTCTTTTCTTTTTCTTAAACTTCTCTTCTTACCTTAGGATTATGATTGCCGAAAAACGAAAGGTCGGAGAGGGTGGCCGGACGGCTGGCCGAGGGCTGGCCGAGGTGGCAGCAGCAAAGGGGCTGGCTGGAAAGGGCTGTTGGTGGCCGTCGAAGGCTGCCAGAAGCTGCCGGGGGCTGCCGGAGGTGCTGGATGGAACTGCCAGAAGCGGCTGGAAGGGGGCTGCCGGAGGGGCTGGCTGGCTGCTGGAAGGGCTGAGGAGGGGTGGCCGGCTGCTGGAAGGCTGAGGAGGAGGGCTGGAAGGGGAGGGCTACGCTTAAATAAGTGCAGGCTGGGGTTCGGTCGAGGGGGCCGACCGCATCCTGCGCCAAAACGGCGCAGGCGGCCCCCTCCTGGCAGGCGGAAGTGCCGCCTGCAGGCTCTGTCGCAAGACAGAGCCTGCTATTCGCAGGCTGGGGTCGGCGGAGGTCGGGGTCGGCCCTATGGGCCGACAGCCTGCGCCAAAAACGGCGCAGGCAGGCGCCAGGCTTCCGCCTAGTTCGGAAGCTGTTCCCGCCATTTGGCGGAAAAAATCATAAGCTGCGATTTTTTTGGGGGGGTGCGTAGTAGAATAAAAATAGAGGTAAAAGAAAAAAATGAAAAAAAACTTGAACTTCAAATTAATCACATTTTTCCGCCGTTCGGCTTCCGAATGCAACGTAACTTGGCACCGAGGTGTGTTACGACATGACGAACACCCTCGCGTCGAAAATTTTCCATTCTGAGCAATACTTTATTTTTTTTAATTTTAGGGGTTTAAATCTTCAAAAATTTGCCACGATCAAATCGACGCTCAGAATTTGATGAAATTTCTCGAGCAACTTTTAAATAATATACTTAACACGTCGACACTGAAAATGATGAATTCAGACACGTATTTCAATGTTTTTGATTTTCAGAAATTAAAAATTTCGAAGATAGAGCGGGAGCTTTCGTCTTTTGGATTTCTCTTGAATTAGGGCTCTTTGACCCTTAAAGTTGTTTCTACCTATTAGTAGTTTTGTTTGCCCTAAATTGAAATTTCCCGGGATCCTGATTCCTAAGGCAGGATTCTGACATAATTTGCAAAATAACGACTTTAGGTCGTTACACATAGTCTTCTTATATAGGCGGTAGAGGTGGATCCTTGCTACTTTGTGGTCATTATTCTGGTCCATTTATTGGCATGATTGTATAACTATAAATTTTCATATATGTTTCCACTCTATAACAAGGATGAACATAGTCTTGTGGCTCTTCCATTTGCATGTTGATGGCCGCACATGCATGACAACAAGGTACCCCACTTAGTTCCCATCGTCTGCAACTGCATGATCTTTCTTTTAAATTGACCGTGTTGCTCCCCATGCATTGTAGTTATTTGAAAGTTATATTCACCTGTACACCAATGGATGTCGTTGCTTCATAAACGTTAGCACACAATTTTTCAACTATTTGAGGACACACCAATGTATTCCATTTGTTACCCTTCTCTTTGTTTTCAAAAATCCTTGACATTACAAGATTTCTTATTGATTCTAGCAAAGAAAGAATAGGTAATTCTCTAGCATCCAAAACTAGCGCATTAAAACATTCACACATATTATTGAGTAAAGTATCACACTTAGGTGTGCTTGAAAAATATGCTTTTGACAATGTCCTTGGATCTTTATCACTTAACTACAAAAAAAACCTTCTCATCCAATTGCTTTATCTCTTCCATGGCAGCATTGAACTGATTTGTTGTAGTTGCATGAGCAACTTGTGATAAAGCTTTCTTTAATGCATTCCCCTTGAATCCCGCTACTTTAAAATTTTGGTGTAGATGTCTAACACATAATTTATTAGTAGCATTAGGAAAGACACTCATAAAAGCAGGTATCAAACCTTTCTGTTTATCAAAAACAAATGTATAATTAGCACTGTCATCAATAATGTTTAAGTCTCTTGCAAGCATTTTTAAAAACCATTCCCTACTACATTTTGATTCAGATTTCACAATAGCCCAAGCAATAGGATATATGCTGTTATTAGCATCTAAAGAAACAATAAGTAATTGACCACCTTGTTTTCCTTTCAAAAAATATCCATCAACCTTTATTATGGGTTGACAACCTGTTTTGAAACAATCTCTGCATGTTGAAAAACACAAGTTAAGTCGCAAAAAATGTTGTCTGCCATATAAATCATGATCACTTGTATTCTGAATAGAGATTGTCAGCGAATGAGAAACATCATAAATTCTAATATTTCCGCTTCCAGATACTTCCATTTGATTCATAAACTCATTATTTTTATTTTTGAAAAGCACAAACAGATTTACATGCGAATTTACAAATTAAAGATAAAGTAATTTATTATAACAAAAAATTTAGAAAAATTTATTAAAAATGTTTGCATATAACTAATTGATTGCAACACATGAATTACATATTATAAAGCACCGATTTATAATAACAAACAATTATTAAAAATGATTGCATGTACTAATTGATGCACCATAACATTAGTGAGCGTAGAAAGTTACTCACATACACAAATCAGTTGGTTCCAAGGTTATAGAAGTAGGGAATCGATGCCAACTTTGGAATCAATGTGGACGTCGAAAGCGGTGTGGTGGTTGGAAGAGGCTTGATGTCGGAAGTAGCGTGGTTGTCGTACAACTGAGAGGAAGCGTAGACATTGCAACGATTTTCGACATAAATCTAAGAAAACATGATGGAAAAAAATAACAGGTGCTACACATTATTTCGAAACATGATATTAAAATTGAGTTTGACATTTCCATTCTAATTGAACTAATACAAGGATGGAAAAAAACAAGAAAGAAATATTGGCACATCAGTATGTATGAATGTCTGTAACACATGACAATAAGTTATTTGGACATTTTGATTTTGGTTATATAAAAATGGTGCTGGTTAGGACACCACCTAAACCCTAAATCATCTTAAGGAGTTACTCATAGTAAAAGAGTGACATTCCCATTATAATTGAACTAAAACATGAAGAAAAAAATAGTTGCTACATATTATTTGGAAAGATTGAAACATCGATTTCAATAAATAAACTTACATTAGCAGAGACGAAAAACAGAGCGAAGAAGTTGATCCGCAAATACACCCAGGCGCAGCCGCGAAGAAGCTGGACCGAGGAAGACTTTTCGAGAGACATAGATGGAGACGGAGAGAGGTTGGCGTCGAGACTTCTTTAGTGGAGATGGAGAGAAGTCGATGCGGCAGGAGAGCGGAAACAGAGAGGCGTTGGTGTCGACGAGGCAGGATAGACAGAGAGGCGTCGAGCTCATCCCACACGAAACCTAAACACACGGAACAAGAATGATAAAGGGAAAAATGCACGGTAAGAGGGAATAAAAGTTGGGAAAACAGTAATAAAAATAGAAAAACGACGAAAATACTGAATGAAAAATAGGAAAAAATGAATATTTAAGAATCGGGAAAATAGTGGCTGAAAATACCAGAAGAAATTACCCCTAATTTTTCTTACCGATTAAATGGGGATACCGGACAGTTAACGATTTTGGCCAAAAAAAGCAGTTAGCAAGATTCCATGTACCAAGACAAACATATACAAGAGTTAACAACAATTTTGAGTACTTTACAAGAGTCGATGTATGATTTTGATAAATAACTCTTTATTTTATCTCTTTTAACTTAAAAAACTCCAAGTTGGTTAATGTTTAAAAAAGTTTCATTAATGTGTAAAATAAAAGGCATGTAAAATAACTACTACTTATTAAAATAACTACGAATTAAAAATAAAGCTATAAATTAACTAATCATAACTATTAAAGGGAACATTGTTAACCAAGATGAATAATATCATTTAACTCGTCTGTTTTCTTGTAGCACTTGACATATTCACTAATTTTGGATGAGATTTGCCACTATAAGTGGGCGTACCACAATTCTAAACTATAATTATATAAAGAATAAAAGTAATATTCATTCAAGTAAAAAAATTTGATATATTCCTTTGTAAAATATTAATATAAACAGTTTATAATATTTAACAATGAACTTTTATATAGTATTAATCTGCCCATGCAATTTTATACTTAATTCTATTAAGAATTTATAAAACATATAATTATATTTTTATTTCAATTATCATCAATCAATAATATATGCACTCAAGGTAGGTAGTAAGTATATTTGTATTAGGAGCACACCATCTAAACTTTTTCTTCTCATTTTTTATTTTTTTTATTTTTTCAATTGCCTTTCCTTTTATCCCTTTTTCCATTGGTACAATGTCTTTTGCTACTACTATCAAGGACTGTATCAATATTGGGATGGTAGTAGGATCATATTAAGATTTTTAAATGAAATAAAAATAAGTACATTATATTTATTCCAATAAATAGTATAAAGCCAAATAAAAAAATATATCTTTAATTATTGCGAAGCTTTATTAATCAATACATAAAAGGAGAACATATTATAAGAATTTTCGTACCTTTAGAATCTAGCAGCTTCTCACAGATGGCTCGGGTATGATAAGTTAAGCTCCTGAAATTGACACATGCAAGATGCTAAGGTTTTGAATCCCATTAATTGTGAACTAGTACATAAGAATATTATAAAATGTTTACTAAGAACTAGTTGACATAAAAAAATGCTTGCTATAAAATGAAAATTACATTCACTCTAACATTCCAAAAAGAAATTATGTTTGAACATGAGTTTACATAATTGTATTGAAGGAAGATATCTCATGTATCATAATTTAAAGGTGCCATAAATTTGATTTAGTTTAATTTCTTTAGTTCGCTGGTTTTTTTATACTGTTGGGCATTATACCTTTGGAAGAGGCCCAAGCACGCCTGTTTGGAATATAAAAATATGATGTGAACCGACCTTCCTCAAGGTAACAATGACATATGCTTCCTTATTTCCCCATGTTCGGGCAATGTCCAAACCTACTTAAAACTGTAGAAATTTGATATATGATCGTCTTAAGCTTTCTCAGCTACTATAAATGTATTTATATAAGGTTGTGTTCAAAGAACATTCTTCATAAAAATAACAAAGAATTTCAACATTTTTTCATCATTTTTTTTACATTATTAAACATTTATACATTTATGAATGATTATGCATTATATAAACTGCTATACATGAATAGATATGGACATAGACATGAGGTAAAGCATTGAATAAACTTGCATAAAATGGCAACGAAAAGCTCTTAAATAAATTTATAATATTCTATGTACCTAAAACTTCAACAGTCAATTCTAATTAAGATAGAGTGCTTCTAAGCTTACAAATATTTGTAATTCTTGCAAATTTAGAAAGCTTATTAAATCATGATTTTGCATGTTCATATAATCCATATTTATTTACTTTATTTATAGATATTTTGAATATAATTATATGTATTACAAGTGAAGGTAATATCCTAGTTTGAAAGCATATTTATATTGTTGTATACATTATTGGTTGCATATTGTTATATATATGTATACATATACGTCAATGCACTCATTCAAACACATAATCTTAATTGAATGCTTTTTTATTCAAATAATCCTATGGTAATACTTCCTAAAACAACTCTAAATACTTTAATGGTATGAGGGTTGGAAAGAGTTTTACTCAAGGTTTCAAGATCCTTAGATTTATGTTAAGGAGTTCATATCACTAGTTCACTCAAGGGATTAAGGTTAGATGTGTCATGACGGTCTAAGTCAGTCTCCAAGGTTGACTTTAGAGATTATCAAGGCTTTGATAGGATCTATACTTAAATCATTGTTACTGATTACATAAGGTAGCCCTAAGTTCATAGTTCAGTCATGGGGTTTTTTAGGGTTAATTAAGACTAAGCTAATGATTAATTATGCTAAAGTTAGAATAAGTTTTAAGAGATGGGATTCTCAAAGCCAAGCTTGAACTATAGCTAGGGTTAATCACATCAACTTGAATTAGGGATTATACTAACATGGAGTAATTCCAATGTTCAAGATTGAATTATAGATTGGGTAATATAGGGTAAACATAGACCATGTGAACCTCATTGTCATGCTTATTCCTTAATTAATAAACTTAATTTAGGATGCACTTAATAAACCAATGATAGGACTATACCTAATATTATTAACAACAAACAACAAATATTAGTCAATAGCATCAAGAGAGAGAAGGGAATAGTACCTTAATGGAGGTAGAGAGAAATTGGGTGGTTTTAGAATTTTTTCACATTTACTCCAAGCTATTCCTTCAGGTTCTACCGACCTCATTGATTCTTTAGCACTCCTTGAATTCCCTCTCTCTAAACCCAATGTATTAGCCTAGGGTAGAAGGATCAAGAGTTTCAAGGTAAAACTTAAGTTTTTGGTTATGGCTGCAAGGGCTTGATTTGAAGCTTCAGGAACCTTCCTAGGATTAGGGCAACCTATAAGTGGCCTAATTGGGCTCTGGGGAGGCTCAAAATGCTCGGGTGTTTGGGTTGAAGTCTGATCGAGGATGTTCAGGCTTTATATAGTTGGCATCAATGATTTTAGGTATTTAAGAATTCTATGTATTAATTAGGTCATAAGGAATATTTTGATTATATGGTGCGATGACTGGCGGCATACAATCGATGAATTTTTTAAAAATTGCCCACTTAAGTTAACTGCCCCATTTGTGGATAATAAATATTTTATCATAAAGCTTACATTCTAACAGTCAAAAGCCACCACAATTACCTGATTTGGTGGAGTAACGACGAAGATCCTTATAAGGTTATCGCATTTTGCGATTATGCTCGGTGAAGACGATAATGAATAGTAATGGGTTGGGCCACTTGCCGGGATAGTTATTGATAAGAACAAAGGATTAAATCGTGACCGTTGATCTCTGCCATTTAATTTTATGGCGATTAATTTCTTCGCGGTTTCAAAATAGTGCAGACAGTCGGATTCGATCTTACAATTGGATCATATCCACATTAATCATTGTAGAGCCGTTGGATACATGTCACACATCTTGCGGTTGATCAAATGGACCAAATCAATTTTGCCATTTTAATTTTTGAACTTAAAATTTATTTTAATTATAATATATTTATGTAATTAATAATTAATTTAGAAAATATTATTGCATTTTTTTTACCTCATGAACTCTAAATTTAATGAAAATTATTAGTAAGCCAATAAAAATTAAATTATTTTAAAGTTTTGATGTATATTTTGTTTTATATTATTTTCTAAAAATAGAAAATTCCATAATCTATTAAAAAGTAATTTATTTATAGAAATCCTATATTTTCATTGAAAATATTTAAAATTATACTCCAAATTATGAAATATTAATTTAATAATTTTTAAGAATATAATTCTCAACAATTAATTATTTTAAATATTCGTATTACTTTCTATTTCTTTTAAATACTTAATTTTTCACTTTATATGTAAAATTTATATGAAATTATAGTTATCTACATTTAAATGTAAATATTGGAACATATAAATTATTATACTTCAGAATAAATAAGATTTTTTTATGAATTTGAATGTATAGATTCTTGACATGTTTTACAACAGAATGTGGTATCATTTTGAATAAGGAGTGCAGATTTTTACGAAACTTAATTTCAATATTTTTTTATAAACATTTGTACAAGTAATTATGAAATGATATAAGTATTTAATTTAATAGCATTTGTTTCAAACATATATATTAAATTAAAAAAGAGATCCAGATATTAGTATTTTCTGAACGTGTTGAGCCTTTGGTTTCAGTCTTGTTTGATCTCTTACCCATCCAATAAATTACCGCTTGTAAGTTTATACTCAAATTGTCTAGTCATCATAAAATTCCATTTCAATTAATAATTTCTGTTGGATCCTTGATATAAATTTTCAATTTTATAATTTTATTAAGATTCTCCCTGACTATTTTAACACATGAATAAGCTAATTATACTAAAATTTCTCAATTAAATTTTATCAAATTGAGGACCATTCATTGAATTTGATTATCAGACATTCCTTCATTTATCTACTTGGATTGCATAATGATTTCTAGGACTTTGGGCTCACCGCTTCATTGATTTTTTATCTTCCAATATCTAATCACGTTTAACATAAACAATCTTGAGCTTTTTAGCCATTGCTCTCGTTGTTTTTGTAGTGGAGAAAGGAGAGTAAACATTCTATTTCACAGTTCAAATATACTTTGAAAACTTCCAACAATTTTTGTATTTAAAATTTGAAGAAAAGTTCTTACTTTGGAAAACTTTGTTAATTTTGAGAAGCTAAAGATAATCGAATGATAAAGATTTCTCAAAATAGATTGATCTCTGAATGTGTATATTATGGAATTGAGATTAATTAGATCAAGGCATCTCAATCTTGAATTTTTAAGTAAAGAAAATGGGAAAGGGTTATATCTCACCTTGTGTTTGGATGTTGAGACATCAAAGATATCTATGTTTGATTTTAATGACAAGCTTATCTGGAGTCTGCTATAAAAGAAGGGGATTGCGGCTGTGCATGCTAGGTAAGAGGCTCGCCTTCTCTCAATTGAAATAGCGACGGTCAGTTGCAGTCGTACGAGTTTAGGGATCCGTCTGTGTGAGGGAGAAAGGGGTTGATGTTAATGTTGCTTCGTGCAGAGGCAGAATGTTTTAATGCCTATATGAGGGGTCGGCCAGGTTTGTTGACAAGTGAAACTCACGACGCATGGGCTTGTGTTGCATTTGATGAGAAAAGAAATGTTGTAGCCCTTCTTTGACTCACGTTTATCTTTCACGATCTATTCAGTGAGTGTTTATTTAATGAAAAAATAATATCAATAATAATAATAATAATAATATTATTATTATTATTATTAATAGATTTTGCTATAATAAATTAAGTTTTCCAATAATTTTTCTATGTCTAAAGTTTGACCCAGAAGTTTTTGGATTTAGCAAGAGGAAATTTTTTAATACTAGGGTAGTTCTTCAATGCTCATACATAACTTTTAACCCTATCTCTAGTCTTATCAAGTAGATAAATATCATATGCAAAGAACATGCTCCAGGGCCCTTACTCTTGAATATGTTTAGCAAGGATGTTCATAATTAATGCAATGATATGTAGCCTTGAGCTAATTTTTTATGTTCTTTGATTGAAGCATGAAAACATTTGACAAAATCCCATTAGGTTTGAACACACAGTTGCTTCAATGCTCATACATAACTTTTAACCCTATCTCTAGTCTTAGCAAGTAGATAAATATCATATGCAAAGAACATGCTCCAGGGCGCTTGAATATGTTTAGCAAGGATGTTCATAATTAATGCAATGATATGTAGACTTGAGCTAGTTTTTTATGTTCTTTGATTGAAGCATGAAAACATTTGACAAATCCCATTAGGTTTGAACACACAGTTGCTTCATTATACAATCTAACTTAAATATAAGAAACACACTTCTACTTTGAATATTCTCCAAAGTAGTTTTATTGTCACTTTATTTTGGTCCTTTCATCAATCAAGATTTATTAAAAATCTTCTCTCTTTGTAAATTTTTTAGAAAATGTATGGCCTTCATACTCAATGTACTAGTTATAAGACCAAAGTGACTTTGTGAAACCATTGTATTTTGTCTTAGTTTTTTAACATTAAAATTCAAAGTTTCAAAGTGTTGCCTATTAACTTATTTCATTTATAATTGGTATAATCTAGTACTATTTGATCCTACAAAATTTCACATATTGTTCTTTTTATTGCCTTACAAATCTTAGTTTTATTTATTTGTCAAATGAAGGAGCAATTAGTTGTACCTTTATGGGTATTAATTCACTTATATTAATCCCATTGTTGGAACCTTTATTGAAAAACTTATGAAAGTAAATCATCTTTGTTTTCATTGTTTTCATTTCTTTAATGAATTTTTTTTATCATATTTTTTATCTTGACTTTCTTACCTTATTATTTGACTAGCTTATAAGTGTGCAATTTATCACATAAACCTTCAAAAGCTTTTTACTTTACCTCACTGACTATTATCTTGGATTTATGGCAAAGCAGCTGATATTTATTCCACTTCTCATTGTTCTTGCATTTAAACCACTCTCTAGAATATTTATTTTTTCTTAAATTTTATTTAAGCATCTTGTTTCCACTAATTAACTTTTTTTACTATTATGGGTTCTCTCTCTAGATTCCCCATGCATATCTTTTATCATTTTATGAATACAACTAATAGCCATCTGCCACATAATTTTGCTTACTTTTCAATGCCAATGACCCGGCCTTCAATTTTACATTTGAACATTCAATTCTTTTTGTGGGGTACTAGAATGTGCAATATTAATGAAAACTCTTAATTATAATCTATAAAACTATGATGTTATCTTACATCATCTTGACTTTAAATACATTATATTAAATTTTTTATCTAGAATAACACCTATGCCATTTCTGTTTTGATTCTCACTCTAATGCCAAACTTGAAGCTTAAATTGTCAATTTTATTTTTGCTTTCTCACCTACCATATTTGTATCATAATGATGCAACCTATTTATATTGTCCAATTCCATTAACTTTTTTGTCAACGGTTGTATTCCAAGCTTCTTTTCTTAGCTTTTTGTTTGGAGATAGCTCATCCTACTTCAAACTTTAATCTCTAAAACTTGTTGAACTTGCTATTTGCAAACTGATTCTATTCTCAGAGTTTATTGAATCAAGTACGTTGTTTCAGTTTGAAAGGATTAGATTGCAAGTTTTGTGGTTGAAGCTTTTTGAAATGGCAGTCCGTTTTTGAGCTTGGTCTTTTAAACTTGTGAACTTGGGATACTCATTGCAAACTTGAGCCTTTTCATTTAGTTGTGGCATGGTTTATTCATTTGTTTTTCTGATTTCATTCAGTGAATGCAGTTGACTTTCTTGAAAAAATTATATATATAAATTATTTTTCTTTAGCAATATTATTCTAATATATGGTAATGCTAACTAAATTTTGTATTTTGTACTTGAAAGGAATGTTTCTGTTTTGCTCAACTTTTTAATCACCATAGATGAAAATTGACTCAGCTATAAGAGCAGGCTTAGTTCATTGGCATAGCTTAGCTTATTTGCATTGTAATTTTATATGATTGCTTGGCCAATTATATATTAATTTTTAAGGTAATGGATATTATCTGTTTTATAGACCTTGCAATTTTCATGACTGAGCTTGTAAGCTTCATCCACCTTTTCAATGATGACGGTCGTTCTTAATTTAGTTAAATTTTGTTGCCAACATAATATCCAAAGATATCAGTTCCCTCAAGTTGAAATTCATAACGTAGACCATACCATACTGTTAGTTAAAAAGTTTCTGTGCACATTGCATATCATACAGTGCATCTAGATGGGGGACACGTGCCCCCCAAATTTTACATAAATATGCCAATCGGTAAATGTGCCCCCCATCAAATGCACTGTGCTGTGCGTATAGAATTATTTTTCTATACTGTCATGGGTTCTAGTAATTTTTCAATGGCTTTCTAAATGTTGTCGTCTTGAATTTGCACATATTTATTTTCTTGAACAGATTTGCAAAGGTATCATTGAATACTTTGGTTAAACCATTGGCTCTTGGGTTAAATGTCGAGTAGCACTAGTCAGTGTTATGTTTTGTTATGAAGCAATCATCAATATGTGTTTTAGACCGAACCATTTGATATTATTTTATGGGGGCCTCCAATCAGGTAAAAAATACGATTTTAAAAGGCTGATCACTTGGTTTGCCTTCTCTTAGGGAATCATCTTAGCCCATTTTGAGTAAAGTCTATGGTAAGAGAATAAATCAATGTGTCAAGAAACATGGTGCTCTATATGGCCAATCGCTTTTGTACAGCTATGACAATTTTGAAGGATAGACTAGATTAGGTGATTGTTGTTAAATGTCTATAAATTTGCATTAGCCATACTAGGCTAAAAATATTTATAGTTCTAGTTTTGACTTCCAATTTTGTGCTGGACTTGTGTGGCAACACAATTCCTCATGAACTTTTATCATGACTATTTTTTCATCATCTTCAAAGCATTCCAACCACCTTTTTATCAAATGATTGTGATATAATATATACTTTCTGATGGTGTAGTGCAGTACAAATTGATAGACTATGTTTTTATAGCATTCTTCCTTTAAATTAGGTGGCTAAAGTTCTTCCTACTTATCTTCAATGGTAACTACTAGTATCTCGAGTCTCTTTTATTTCTGCATGGCACAAAAGGGGGCAGGTACAAGCATCTACTTATTCTGGACAGTTATAAGTACATGATCATCTCATTCATTCAATATTTTTTGGCCACCTTAGATAGTGCATCAGTTTTGTATATTCCATGGCATGCCACCCTAGTGATTGTATTTTGAATTTGCTTGTTTGTAATAATAAAAGAAAGAAATTTTTTATGAATACTAGAATAAGGATGGAAGAAGCTCACCTGCATGAGCACAGTCAACATTTGAGCTGCTCTTGTTGACTCATCCATGATTGAACCCATGACCGACCGCCTCTGCTTCACATGCACGAGTTGCTTCCTTTCCTCCCGAACTATGCACGAGCTGCTTCCTTTACTTCAGTACACTTCATTGATTTTAGAATTCAGGCTGGGGAACATTTTTCGACACTATTTAAAACTTTTATGTAGTCAAAATTGCGTCTTAGTAATATTAAATGAAATCGACATTATGAGCATTATAGTACTGAAATTAAGCTGGGTGCCTAGTTGGGCGAGTTAAATAATCATCAGCGCTTCATCTGAGGTTCATGGTTAATAAGCTTTATTTGTGGTGAAACTTGATTTCAAACATTATGTTTGAGCTTGATGTTTGCATTTGAGCCGCTCATGAGTGCCATATTTATGTATACTATGCTAGAATTCAACATGAACTTGCACCAGAGACTCTATCAAGCGAACAAGACACCTATAAAGAAGATTATTTGCACTATACAAATTTATACCTGTCTTAAAAATCTCATAACCCATGATACAAAGTTTCACATCTGTAAGTTCAATAGTTGCTCCCAATGTTGGTTGCTTCTATGCCCATTACTCTCTAAGCTCACCAATCTCCAAGAGTGCAAATCTCCCAAAGCAATCTTGTTTGAAAGTCTTCTCTAATCTTTAAGCTTGCAAAGCCTTTTCCCTCATCATGGGAGCTGTAATCTGCATACAAAACAAGGACCAATTGTATATATAATAAAGAGAATGTGCGAAAAGCAAATCACACATACATAAATTATGCAAGAAGTAAAGTTGTAAGAAGTAAAATCAAGCAGTAACCTGGCAAGCTAAGTAAACAAGTTAAGAACTTAATTGTTTGACTCTTGGTAGATCTAATTGGCCCTACATGAGTTTGCCTAGATTAAGCAATATGATTCATAGTAGGTTTATGCGATCTTAGTTATATCTAAGTTAAATGTTCAACTCCTAGGTGAGCCGTATGATTTCATGTATGTTTAAATTAACTCCTAGGTGATGTAACGATCCTTAGTTGAGTTCACCTATTAAAAATTATCTCAGATCTAAAAATATGATTCCTAGTTGATCTAATGTTTAGTAGATTTGAAATATCATAGTAGATCTAAGAGTTCTTAGTAGAATCAAATCAAGATTAAGTGATATAATCCATAGATAATCTGATCAATCACATTTGAAATGTCACCAAGCCATGTAATCTAATTTTTACAAAGATCTAAGAGATCCTACTCATGTAATGAACAAATTCATTAAAGAACCAACGGTAAGATTCTTTATATGAACATTCTAAAGGATGTAAGTTTCATACCAAAGTCAAATAAAACATTAGTATACCTAGTTTAAATGGCTATTGCATATAAGACCCACTATCATAGGCATATTCTTAAGGGATGTAAGCCCCAACTTAACCACCATATGGGCATTCTAATTGATGCAAGTCTTGCCATGTATTTTAAATTTGGATTATCTTGTCTATATGACTAAGGACATAATACATGCGCCATCAAAGGCATTCCAATGGATGTAAGCATCATCTCAACTTGAGCTACCTAGTCTAAATGGTTATGGTTGTAAAACTTATTATCATGAGCAATCCAATGGATGTAAGCCTCATCATAGATCTAACTAAAAATGAGACACATTATCTAAGTGATTAATATCTAAGATCTATCATCCATAGGCCTTTCAACAGATGTAAGCCCATTCTAAACCAAACCCTAGGTATTCCTACATCAATGTAAACTCCAACTCAAATTAAACTTGGCCAACATGACTACTATCAAGCCCAAGCCTAAACTTAAATTGGGAAAGCATCAGTGCTAGCAAGCCGTCAAAGTCGAACTAAACACACCAAACACACAAACTCAAAATCTATTGTTTTAACTTGTGTATGGAAGTTTAGTTGACTCTAAAATGACTTCTCCAGTTAAGCATGTCTTTAAACCTCTAGCAGCATGTCTAGAGACTCTGAACTTTAGTGGTCAAGCTTTCTAAGTACTAAAAACTATTGAGTAAAAAATAATGCAACTAGCCCTCATCCAATATAAAGAGGTTATAATAGAATCCAATGACTGAGTATTGAATAAACATCACCACTCTGATAAGGATCCTTAGGATGAGATAACCCATGGTTTTCAATACAATATTTATATATCACGATTAAATTTTTTCTGACATTAGCATAGTTGACCTGAGATGACAGAACCATAAAGTCGTGATCAAGAGTCTACTTTTATTTACCACCCCTCCAATCATAATGCGTGCTTAAGTGTATTAATACTCCTTAACTAAGAGTATTTCCCTTTTAATGGGAGGGGTAATTAATTATAGGGATTTGTGCGTATTTGAAAATTCTTAACCATAGATCTAAACAAATTTTTGCTTTTTCATCAGGGAAAAGTCTGGTTAAAACTCAAATCAACCTCAAGAAAAGTCTACTCTAATCCAAATGATGAAGATTCTTGCAAGAAGCTTCAATTCTATTTTTGTGATTAAGAGCTAGTTCTAGATTGTTGATGTTTTAAGTTTTTGAAATATATTTGAGTATGCATTTTTAACCACCATGTGTTTGGAGTTTAATTTTATTTTGACAGCCAGTGCATTTCCCTGATCGAGGGTGAATGCAGCGGGAAGTTGAAGATAAATGTGGTGGAGAAAATGTTATAGATGAACAGTGAAGATTGTATATAACAAGAGGTTGTACGCACGATACCTTGGAACCCACGGAGGCTCCAAGTGGGATGAGGCCACCAAATCACTCTTAAAAATCAGAATTTTCACTGAGACAAAGGGTAATATTTCAATCCATTCAAGTTGAGTAATTAATTGGACTGATTTAACTTGACTTTATTTGATAAAATTCTATGTTGGAATTACCTAATGCAAATCAATGGGATGGTTGATGAGCGTGTTGAACCGGCTCAAAAATCAAAGTTGTATTTTTACTATATTGTGTTTTCTAGTTTGATCGCTAGTATGTGTGATCTTCCAGCCTTAATACCAAACGATATGGAGTGTGGTTAATGATTTAGAGATGATGTTATGGCATAGTGCATATTTAGTGAAGTGCTGGTCACTAAATTGGTGGTAACGTATGCGAAAATCTGAAGGATAATCTTAATCTTGTCAAATTTAGGAATATTAGAAGTGAAGGAACTAGTGACTAAACTAAGATAATGCATCAGTTCGTTTATTCAATGCCTTGTTTATGTTTTTATAGACAAAATTGTAATGTATTTGGGATGTCATCATGGACTCAATTGGAAATTTTTTTAATAAATTTGAAATATAAAATGAAAATTCATTCCAGAAGTTGTAGTAATTATTAAAGTTAATATGTATCAGTATTTGCCTAAACCTGCTGATATGTCTCCCGCCATGTTGTAACTATTCCTGCATTCGCTTTTTTCTATTTATTCACGCCTTACGTTACTTTACATTGGTTCATTGTTGAGTTATAAGTAGGCTTGCAGGCGATTGGCAGTTTGGAAACAGTTATAGCCAACCATTTTTATAGGCTTTTGTGGAAGATACAATGCCAATTACCAACAGCGACAGTGCTACTCATCTGGCTAATTGACATCCAAAATAGGTTGTCATTAAAAATTTGAATTTACATCTATTTATAAACCTGCTGATTAATGTTCTTCGTGTCAAAGATCATTGGTCAGGCACTCCTATTTTCTAATGACTTTTGATTCTCAAACAATCAATTTCCAGGCTAACATACTGAAATTTAGAGGAGCTTGAAAGATGCTGTCTAGAAAATCTAACTATTTCTTATTAACGTATAAAGTTTGTAAAACTTTGGATTCCGGTCTCCAATCCTGGGTTTCAACTATCAACTAAATTGCCAATCCTAAAGTTCCCTTTTCGTAGAGGCATCAGCATCACTATCATCATCATCATATGTTCTATGATTTTGCATCATAGCATTCCTGAAAAGCTAAATGTTTGAATCAACATTAATGCAAAGTAATTGTTTATAGATTTGAGCACAAATTTTTCTAAATTTGTAGAATACATGCACAGATATCAGCTTTCTTACGTGCCATCTTTCTCTCTCATATAGATGCATATACACACCCACATACATATATATATATATCTATATATATATATATATATATATATATATATATATATAGAAGCTTTTTAGGATTAATTATACTAATTTTGTATGATTTATTTTTATAATGCAGATGCTAATGAGGACAGCGATTGACATATTGGGATTGCGAGCACTTATTGTAACTTGTTAGCTTATTATTTAGAAGAGATTGTAGCCATTTATTTGCCTGAACTAAGCGGATAACTTTTTGCATAGTACATTATTAAAGAATATGGGTGCTTTTTCTCTGGATCTGTACATTTTATCAATTTTTACTTATATTTATTTATTAGGATTTTGGGAGATTGCTAGCTTCTTACTTCTCGTCTGAATGATGTGCTATCTAGACTGTAACTTAAACCTTTGCTTTTCTTTATTCTTTTGTTCTTTATTTATTGTTGAGATTTTGCAAGCTTGCAACCTATATACCTTGAAATGTCTCCGTTAGAGTATAGCTTCAAGTCTTTGTAATTTTTAAAATTCCATTTTTCTTTATATTTTCAATTTTGGATTATTTGTGCTAATCATTGCGAGCTCATTAAAATATCAATAAAATAAATGAAAGTACTCTTTTCAAGTCAAGTATGGTTTATTAAGCATCTGAAAGTGTTGTAATTTTGTAAGATATTTATTGTTATTAAAATACTTTCTGATAAGTTTGTGTATTGTTTAATTTTTCTATAATTTGCATTTATTTTATTAATTTAAGATTTTTTAATTGATTTATTCAAAAGGAATATGACTTCGGTATCTCTTTAAATGTTTTTAATAAATTTATAATTATGAATTTGATTTGTGAATCTTAATTAAAATTTAGTTTAGATATATTAATTATGTGTAGTCATAAGAAGGGGCATTGATAGCGTATTGTACTAAGTTTCTTATTAAAATTTTCAAAAATATTTATAATATTTGTTATTTTGGAAGAATATTGTAATCTTAATTTGCGTTTTGCTAATTCTACAATTGGCTTTTGATGATGTGATTTCTTGTTGTTGAAAAGAGTTAATAAAAAACTTTTATTAAGAATTTATAATTTTTCTTTTTTATCTATTTTGGAATAATTATGAGGTATTGCATAATTCCAATTGACATCTTGAGACCCTAAGGAAGTGGTAGGAATCAGATCCAGTCCTTGAGGTGTACTTGACTTGTATTACCTTCAGTCCATTGTTGATCTAGGTACTTTCCCTGTCCCCGAGCAATTGAGCTCAGTTCCCACCTTTTCTTCCTTAATTGCTTGTAGTAATGAATAGTAGTAGATCTAGATTGAATGCCATTAGAATTAAGCACCAACTGAGGCTTGATAGTTGTTTAGACAATGCAAAACACTGTCTGAATGGAGTTGTGGGCTGTAGGGCTTCCCATATGGGTGCTTGATTGCCTGTGCTTGTATTTCTTCTTGATCATAAGTGATTGGCGAAGCAACCCAACTAACTCAATTAACCTTGGTCTTACTAGAGCAATGACAATACTCTACAGTACTGAAGCTCGAGTAAAAACCCAGCTCCTAGCACTGCTCCCAGCGTGCTAGGATGGGGCTTCAGTCTGCCTCATCACACTGAGTGTGTTGGAATAAAGAGTCCATCGTAGGATGGTCTATATGGGGAGAATTAACTCCCCACAGTAAACTATAGGTTTAGGGCTCTGTCTAGTAGGGACTTAGCGTCTCCAGCCACCACTTAGAGAGCTTTGACGTGCGATCGATGCGTCTCCGCTCAAGGATCATGTAGCGATTAGAATTGGATCATGGAGTGGTCTGTATGACCCGAATTCTCTTAAACCCTAACCCTAAATCTCGCTTATTGGGGATTTTTGTTAGGAAAACAGAGGTGAGCAGTAATGGGCCGGGCTGAGCCCCGTCCCGCGCATTTTTATTCGGGTTATTTAAATAACTTGAATTTCCAGAATTTATTTCGTTCTACTAAATCATTCAAAAGGCTTAATTCCTATGATTAGTTAATTGAAATCATTTCAAATAAAATAATGAAATATTTTGCTCAATTTAAATTCAAATTAAGTGATCCAATATATCATTTTAATCTGAAAAATATATAAAATATTAATCTACAAAATAATTAGGATTCTATAGTTAGAATTCTTAATTAAACTTTGATTATCCTGAAGATGATTAGTGAATATTAACCTCAAATCTTAGCCAAATTCCATGATTAAGGTCTCTATCTCTTCACTAGATAGAGGAGAATATGTTTGCGCAATTAATTTTTTTTTTTGAGTTCAAGTCTGCTAAGCATCCACTAATCACTCCAAATCCTGATTAGTGAATAAATTGATTGATTGAGCTTTGGCTTTAACAATTAAGGTGTCTAATGACTTCATAGGCAGTGTGGAATCTAATTGTAACCCTAAACTTCATTTCCTAAAGTTAATTTTGCTAATCACCTTTTAATATGCCTAAACCCTAATTAGTGCTCATTATGATCAATTCTTAACAAAAAATACTATTTAAGTTGTTTATCTTCTTCTTAGACAATAAGGAATCATTTGGAATTAAGTAGATTTAATTTGGAACCTTAGAACTTAAAATTAACTTTTGAACCCTTAAGGAAGGGCATTTTAGTAATTTTGAGTGGATTTTGATCTAGTGAAATTTAGGCTTTACAATTTGTCCATTACCCTTCAAATCAGTAAGTAAACTGTTAATCATGTTTGAATTTGATTAAATCATTTTTAGCCCCATTTGCATAAGCCCATTTTTGCTCTAATTAAGGTGAGGAAATCCTAAAATTATAAATGTAGATTTGGAATCCACATTCCCTCTCATAACTCATTAAAATAACACTTAGAACCACTTTCAATCAGTTTGGATTTGTTAGAATATATAAATCTATCCTTTAGACTAATCTTAGATTGACTTAGAATCTAGCTCCTAAGTAGCTTGGGATGTGATTTGAGATCCAAGTTTCTTCTTAAAGCTTAAGTACAATTGTTTTAAGTCAGCTTTGTTCAATTGAGAACTTATTTATCTCAATAGAAATGTCTTAATCAATAGCTTAGATAAATCAAACGTTAGCCATTTAAACTTAAGATCTGATTGCCTATTTGATTATCATTAGTTGTCCCTTAATAGTGGCTATAAGATTTCTAAATTAAGGGAGCCAATTTATTCTCAAGAGTACTTCCCTTAATTAATAATGGTTGTTAGCTTAGAATTTAGGTGTAAGAATCTTAAGATGAGAGACTCAAACCCCATGTGTTGGAGTTTAAGCTCTTACCTCTTAAATCTTGATGATATTTATCAAATATGATGATTGATTTAATTACTTAACTTCAGCAGGTGATATTATTTGATTTTGGATTAGATCTTGATTATTTCTAATGTTTAACCTTATAGAATCATGACTCTGAGAATTTACTAGATAGTAGGATATTGAAGATCCTAAGCATGTATTTTCTCAGAATAGATAGTACAAATAAAATAGATACTAACAGATATCACATGAGTCATTAGTATAAATCTTACATATTCCTTGATTGTGTTGCTCTGCATTCCTTATTTTGAGCCTTTTTGCTTTGAACATATCACAAGATGAATTTAATGTATAAAAATAAAAACTTAGTAAAATTAGAATAACATTTACATCAGATTCATATTAGGACGATTGTGCATACACATTGCGACCAATGGATAGACTATAAGGAGAAATAATGATATTTAACACGTACTCATTGGGGAGAGTTGTGTCTAGTTTGAAAACTCATTTCAGTCTTGCAGACGTGCTTGACTCATTAGCTATTTATGGACGTGTCCACATAAGTAAAGGAAATAGTTAAAATAAACTTGCATTTGTATTTCTACATCTTCAGCTTAGTTCAGTTTCTATTTTAGCTTTGAGTAGCCAAATGATTAGATGATATGTTACATTAAAGTTTCAGTTATAGTGGCTTTGTTAGTTAAGCTCTGATATAGTAGATATACTTCTTTATTTTTAGTTTATGGATGCTTTTACTTCAGATTCAATTTCTTATGCAGTTTTGCTAGTACTAATATACATGTTAGGATGCTAGTCTTGATTTTTATTTGACTTAGTCTATTTATATGTATCATTATTTAGCTATATTTACTATTTAGTCAACATACTTTTAATGATCATATTCATATTAGGATGCTTTCTTTAGCTATAATAATATTTTATAGCTTTATATGTATTATTACTTAACATTATTGTAGCTTCTGTTCTTGAGGTATGTTTCTATATTTACCTTGTGTTGATAAGTTACATATGCTTTATTTATATCTTCTTGTTTACTTGTGGCTTGTTGCACCTATAGCTTGTTTATTATTATTTAAGTTAAAATGTGATATCCAAAAATTGTAGATTTCAATAAATCAACCTAAAATGTACTTACATAATTATTTAACACAATATATTTTTCTAATCTTGGATGAAGCGCTGGCATGTAAAAACCAATATGTCAGATATAGAGCTTTTTGAAGAGTCAGTACCATGTGAGGAGCAGAAAGAAGAGGCTACTATGACTACTTAGCTTCAGTTGTCCTTTTATTTGGAAGAGAATGATCTTTAGCTTTTCATTCTCTTTATTTTCGTTGCACATTGGTCAATAATAAAGAATTTCAACTTATATGTTTCTTATTTTAACAATTTAATATTTGAGATGTATACTTCATGTTGCTTCCTTTTTATATTACTCGAATGTGATTGATGGATGTTCATATTTTCATTTAGCTTTCGCACTCTGTGTTGCATGTTTGCTTATTGTAATATTGTATTTCGAATTATCATTATTATCACATGATAATTCGAGGCACAACTACTCCCATTTCAGATATTTAAGCACTTAGCTACTTAGTTATTCCAGCAGGGTTAATGTGGGCAACACTAATCCATGGTTATCATTTAGTGATGACCCACTTGTCGCTAATTGTACTTGTTCGCACAAGCGGCGGGGCGGGGCACCACAATAAGTGCTTCGATGAATAATGTTGTAAAAGCTTTGAGGTTAATAAGTAAAGGTTTTGAGGCTTACTTAGTAACTCTTATGGGTGAAACCAAGGAAGATAAGCTTATAGAAGAGATGGAGGTAGTAAGAAAAGACCAAGATGTTTTTCTTGATGAATTACTAGGTTTTTCTCCAGTAACAGAAGTAGAGTTTTTGATTGAATTAATTCCTAGCACACAACTAAAGTCTAAAGTGCCCTACATAATAGCTTCCAAAGAACTGCAAGAACTTAGGGAACCGTTGCAGGAGATCTTAGATAAGGAATTTATAAGAGCTAATATGTCCCCCTAAGGAGCTCTAATACTCTTTGTAAAAAAGAAAGATAGTTCCATGCGCATGTGTGTAGGCTACCATGAGCTAAATAAAGCAACTATCAAGAATAAATATCCTTTGCTTAGGATCGATGATCTGTTTGATCAATTAGCAAGAGCTAAAGTGTTCTCTAAAATAAATCTAAGATTATATTATTATCACATAAGTCATACGGATGAAAAATATCTTAAAAACTACATTCAAAATCAGGTATGGGCATTATGAGTTATTAGTCGTGTCCTTTGGCTTAACTAATGCCCCATCTATATTTATGGATCTGATCCAGAGAGTTTTAAAGCCTTATTTATAGAAGTTTGTCATTATTTTTATCGATGACATTCTAATTTATTCAAAGAATAAAAAGTGCATGAAAAGCATCTCATAACAGTTTTAGAACTATTGAGAATCAATAAGCTTTTTGCAAAATTCTCTAAGTGTGAGTTTTGGTTGAATTCAATTGCCTTCTTAGGGCATGTGGTTGATGCTGAAGGGATAAAATTAGACAAATAAAAAATTAGTGTTGTACAAGATTGGGTTCAACCCAAGTCAGTTACTGAGGTTAGAAGTTTTCAGGGATTGACAGGCTATTATTGAAGGTTTGTGCAAGGCTTTTCCTAGTTAGCCATTCCCTTAATGAAGCTAACTCATAAGGATGTCCCATTTGTTTAGAGTCAGGAATGCAAAGAATCTTTTTAGAAACTTAAGTTAGGTCTTTGTTGTACTGACTTATGCACTTGTCTTAGTGTTGCCTCAAGAAGAGAAGGATTCAAGTGTATACATATGCTTTTAAGTTAGGTCTTGGCAGTGTCCTAATGCAAGAAAATAAGGCCATAGCCTTTGCCTCCAAACATATGAAGCACAACAAAAGAAGCTACCATGCCCATGATTTAGAATTGGTAGTTGTAGCTTTCGCCATGAAAATCTGAAGACATTACTTGTAACAACCAAAAAGTTGTTAATCAGTAGTTATCAGTCAAATCAACTCATAATCATCTCCATTAGTTTTCGTAAGGTGTTTAAACCAAATCTGCAAATTTGGAGTAATTTAGAGCTCAATTGAATATTATAATCATTTTTAATATATTTAATTAATTAGAAAATTAAGATATTTAATTTGATTTCAAATCAAAAATCCAACTTCACCATTATGCTCATTACTCCCAAATTAGCTAGGGGTGATGTTTTCGAAAATTTTGGAAATGGTCAGATTTTCTCGAATATTTTAATATATTTTAAATACCCTGAAAAATATGATAATTAAATTGTCATCAAAATAAAAATCCGACTTCACTGTTAAGTTCCTTACGCCCAAATTAGCTATATGTGATTTTTTGAGATTTTTCGGAGCTCATCCATCAATCTGATTTTAATTAGTTCAATGCATTAATCAAAATTAGATAATATTAATTAATTAAATCAATTTCCTTTCCTTTCTCCTACGCTGGAACCCGCCTTCTCCCCCTTTTTCACGAACAGAAACCTCTCCTCATGTAAGCAGGCGTGGAGTTGCTGCCTCTTCCTCCCCATGCTAATGGGAGAGGGCCCGCGCTCCACCTGTCCAAGCCCATGCCTTCTCCTCCTTTAAAATTGAACCACTGGCCTCCATCATATTCATTTTACTGGTAATTGAAGTTTCTTCTCCCAAGCCCTGAAGAAAATAGAGCTCTCCCTTCCATTTGCAAGCTCAGGTACTTCCCTTGCACCTCCTACATTCTCCTTTGATTTAACCCAATGGTTGCTTTATATTTTTTGCATATGCTTGTTCCTTATTTTTATGAACCTACATTTGAGTGATCAAGCTCAATTAGAATCTAATTTCAATGGAAAATGTGTAGTGCTGCACAGAAAGAAACTTGCATAGGTAGCTATGGAATCGTCGTAGGCGGCGTTAGAGTGGTCTGTTGCTATCGATTTTAGTACCAATGGAAAGACGTTTCCATCGTTATATGACACCACACTTGAGGTGCCATGAATCAAAAGTATTTGGATGCTCTAGAGGGGATTACCACCTTTCCTCCATGCAGAAATGTCCATCGGGCGTTACCGCGCCGTAGTGTCTGGCTCTCGGTTAGAAAGCGCTACAGCGCGTCGCAGCGCCCAAGTTCCGGGTAAGCTGGCGCTCCAGCATGCTGTAGCTCCTGGCTTCCTGCCAGTGAGCACTATCATGCGCCGCCTCGAGATGTCTGGTGCCATAGGGTGCCACTGTGCCAAAATACACTGCGGCGCACCACAGCACCGCAACATGTCGTAGCGCGCTGTCGAGCCTGGCTCTTGTCCAGGGAGCGCGATAGTGCACCTCAACGTACCGCGGTGCGCCGTAGCATGCTGCAATGTCCAATTTTGAGAAAACTTTGTATTTTTGTATCTAGTCGATTGCAGAACCCTAATAATGCAAATACACACTAAAACAACGATTTGCTAAATATGAAATTCATTGCTTAGGATGTTTAGACCATTCTTGTATAGCCTTGTATAATAAACTTGCACTTGTAGACCTTCTCTTTCAATTATATGTATTGAATCCATATATTATTGTTTCATAAAACTTAGAATAATTGTGTTAATTTAATAGAATCTTTATGTGGCTTGAAATATAGAACCTTAGGTTTGAAACATTGCGATGAATTTTTAGGATGTGTAGAAATTAATTTAGGCCAATTATATTTAAATTCTAAATTTTTAATTGCTAAATAAGTATTAATTGCTATAAATCTTAATTACTAAATATTTGCTTCATTTTCTAGTTAACCTTGCCAATTTATCATGTGATCTTAGACTTGTATAAATTAAGTCTCTCAATGGGAATGTGATTTTCTTGTCTTAATTGCAAGCTTAATTTCCTTTGATTTTCTCTTAAAGGAAGAGACGAGCACGAATTTACTTTTATTAAATTATTAAAATATGCTTGATTATCGAATGATCAATTTTTAAGAGTTTTATAATTTTACCCCATAACTAGAGTTTTGGGTTGAATTAGAATATGAGAGATTTGCATACTTGACTTTTGCATCTAAATCATACGATTGAACTTGAAAATCTACATGAGATTTCATCATCTTGTTTTCTTAGAATTTACTTGTAATTCGAATGTGATAATGGGAAGCTTTAGATCTTTAAAGTATAAAAATAGTTCTAGGCTTAAGTAAATACTCTATCTTTAAATAGGGCTATTTTGAGGTATGTTTATCTCGTTTTGAGGTAAGACCTTATATAGACCTTAACAGCCATAGATGATTATTCCTATACATTGTAGTAGGAAAACCTAAAAAGACTTAGTTTAAGATTAAGTTTTATGGTAGTAACATAAATTGAATGACTATTATGTTACTTCCTTGGAGCCATTTGTGTCGAAATTACCACAATATAGAAATAATTCATTAACTTGTAAATTCTTGTTCATTAAATAGATTGTTAGAATGAGAACTTTAGTTTCATCATATGGAGATTATAGTGCATATCTATAAAATTGAGTTATTCAGTAGAATATGAATTTGGTTAATTTATCCTGAATAGAACTGTAGAGTTTCAGTCTTATCTTAGGCAATTAAATAAGTACAGTTCAGTTCAGAATAAACATCCCAAGTCTAAGGTGTGCTATAGGTTGGAATTTAAAAACTTATTTTGAGATAAAAAACTATAAAAGGATTCTATCTCTTATCTTTGTACGTATTAATAAGTGCAGTTAAACAAACTAAATGTTTAAAGTTACCCTTCCTAGAACGTACAGATCATGCATATGTGCTCTTAACATGTGATGAATTAGGATGTTATAAACTCTTTATATGGAATAAATGTTGAATTCAATGGAATTAGAATAGATTTATATAGTTTATAAAATTTAAACTTCTAATTTGTGGAGGCAAATGGGATATTTACTTTGGTTTATGATTATTTTTTAGTTTTTAAATATTTTAAAAGCATTTAGTTATTAAAATCTTGGCATCTCATGAATCTCATAAGAATATCATGGCATCAGTGGAGCATTGTGATCACCTAGGATCTGTTAGCGGAGCGTTGTGCTCACATAGGATCTGTTAGTAGAGCGTTGTGATTACCTAGGAGATGTTAGTGGAGAGGTTATGCTCACTTAGGATCTGTGGGATGTCATGTGACATCAAGGTTATGCATATTTGAGGCATAATATTTTGTGGCATATTTAGATATATACATACATACAATGGCATACATCACAATTTTATTTCAGTATTTTATTTAGTTTCAGTTTTTTTACAGATTGTTGTTTTCAGCACCTTGTCTTTTAGTTACTGTTTTACTTTACTTTTAGTTATGTATAATTTTATATCTTTTAGTGCTTTTTTGTAGTATTGTTTTGTTTTATTTAAAATGTTAACCATTTTAAACCTTAATAATGTATGTTATAGCTTTTGATGTGTTAGATTTATTATTTAACATGATGTACTTTTCTTATTTTCTTTTGTCTGGAAAATCGACATTTTGGGATCCAACAATTTATCTGATCTGGAGTAGTTTGAGGAGAAGGCTTTAAAGACTTCCCAAGAGATCCAAAAGGAGCTAGTGGAGCATTAGCTAGCTGAGCTTTTTTTTACTTGTTGTTTTAGTTATTTTTGTTGTGAGTTGAGAGATATTTACTATCTTTTATTAAGTAATGGTTTGTAATAAGTTTAACTCTAGTTGTATTTTCTCTTTCTTTTTTGAGATGAAGGCTTTTACTGAGCTTCTGTGATGAATTATATGGATGATTGCTATAGCTTGCGCACCCTGATATTACTACTACTTATATTAAGTATTGTGATGTGAACGGCATGTAAATTATGCAAATACTCATATACATTGGATTCATATTACAACTACCTCTCATAAATCTAATGTATGTAAGTACCTTATCTAATGCTTAAGATAAGATTATCATAGTTATCTTAAGGATTAGACTTCAGTCCTACATTGGGTAGAGTCTCAGTTGCATTCTAGGAGATTTAGTAGTTCTTCCAAAGTAACGTACCGTTCCATCACTAATTGAAAACTTATTTTATTACAATATTTAATTAAAGATTACTAAAAGCTAGAGAATCACTCATCCTTATTGAAAATAAAAGAGTACCCTAACTAAGGATCCTCAGCAACAAGGTATATTTCTTCTGACTCTGCTCCTCTCCTAGTGCAATTTCCACAAAATGCTCAGAAGTTGACATTGTCAGTTTCTCAATGCCAAGGCCCCAGTAAAAAAAAAGAAAAATTAGTTAGACAATTGCTTAAGTACATCTTAAGCTGATATTTTCATGTATTTTATGATATCACAAACCATCATATGCATTTAGGAGCAATAAAGCATCAATGAAAATATTAAAGTTATAAACCATACATTTATAACTTAAAGAAAGTGTGAGGTAAAAAGACATACCACAACCCAAAGCTATAGAAAATGTTAATCATTTTATATATAAAAACTATTAAGTATAAGAAAGGTCCTAAACAAATATGATCAAATCTACTCATGATGATTTTCTGAAATAATGCAATATAAATGAAATTGAACTGAAATTTAGCATCATAACATGCTTGCACATAAAAATAAAAGCTGAAACCACAGAAATACTAAAAATATTATAAATGTTGAAAATATTAAAAATATTTAAATTGAACTAAAAGTAACTGTAACTGACTGAAAACATTTTATTGAACATGTGCCTAGATCAGTCCTGCTATAATAGAAAATTAGCTCAACTAGCCACCGAATTCAACTATGAAGTATTTTTGACACTAATGCCTAGATCAACAAAACTATCATATATATATTTGAGCTAAGCTAAATTATTTAGGACACTAATGCATGTCAATTGAACTGAATTGTATTGCACTTTTATCCCAATATCAAATTATAGAGGCAGACTGACTATGGCACATTTGTAACAACCTTAGGTAGTTACTTAGCTTAATCATAAGCTAATTATGTTTGTATTTTAATTCCATTGCATTCAATAGATCATTAGAAGCTAATCCCAAAGATTTGGGATCAATTAGATCTCTCTAAGCCAAATGGGCATTTTTGTCAATTTAGGTGCCCTGATTAATAGTAAAAATATTTTGATCTCCAATCCAAAATCTGATTACATTTTGAATTCCTCACCCTTAAATTAGTTAGGGGTGCAAGTTTGAGAATTTTTGGAGGTCATTTAGGCCATAATTGAATTTAATTTAAATTGAGGAAATTATAAATTAGGGTTCATAACATTTCATATTTGCTATTTTACCTGTAACCAATTTTACTGTTTAGGATCCGCTGTACGGACCGCGGGCGATTCGCTGCGGAGTCCGGGTCACGCGACAGTGGAGCCCCACTCCATCTGACCATCAAACCCGTAATCCTACGGCTAAGATTCAAATCCACTGAAGCACGAATCTATCGTCTATTCCACCCATGGATCATATGGCTCAGATTGCTTCCACGATCGACTGTTAGGATCCGAAGGATTTGGGCTGTCGTGCCTTTCTGATCGATCAATCAGACAACTGCGCGACAACCCGGCACTGTGGACCTTAGTCCCCACTCATCCACATCCTTGACCGAAGGGATCTCCTATACACTGACAACAGGATCTGTCCCCCACTACTCTTTTCCACCTCAACAAGCCATTGGTTCTTCCTCTAACGGTTAGGCAACCCTATCGGACCCCGTGGCCCGGTCGAGCTCAATTTAGACATTAAAGAGCTCATCCATGGCCTGAGCTCTCTGGCCATATCTAGCCCATCCTTCTACCTCTGGAACCTTCACTTCCCTTGATGAGGCTATAAATAGCCTCAATATTCCTTCCATGGGTCATTTGCTCATCAATTGGATCGAAATTTCAATTTCCCCAAATTCTTCATTGCCAATTTCCCCGAATTCTTTATTGCCGACTAATCCCAGCTCTTCCCAATGTTCCAGCTCCTGCCAGCGGCATTCCAAGGGTGCGTCATGGAGTTCCAGACTCCTAGCTCTTCTCTGAAGTTCAACAGCATCTGGAATTCTTTCAGCCAATCGAACCAACCTCCCCTGTCAAGAAACAGGTACCCCAATTGCCGTGAAGAACCAATTAGGCTCGACACTTACCTTCTTTTGATTTGCAATTGAATGCCTAGGCTAGATGAACTCCTCTTGATAGATTCCAAGGCTTGAGCTAGCCCTGATCGATCATATCGATCGATCGGGCTAGTTCTTTTAGCTCGGCCTGGGTTCGAGTAAGGACCCACTGATTGGGCCATTCTCAGACCCAGAGGGTGGAGGGCTTAGCTTCTCCATCACTTAGGGAGGGTGTAGGGATCAAGAGAGACTGAAATGATGGTCAGTGGAGGGAGAATTTTCCCTCCACAGAGTCCAGAGATCAGGAAAATTCGAATAGAGTCTCTGGGGTAGGGCCAATTCTCGATGAGTATTTTGGGCTCCATCGATGCACGTTAGCATGAGGATGGAGTCCCGATTCATTCGAGGCCATGGCATAGCCTAGTGGCTGCAAATTTAGCCAATTAGGGTTACCCTAGTCGGCTGAGTATCGGGGATGGCTCGAGTAAGAAGATGAACTGTGCGGGTCATTCTGACCCGTGACCCGCACGGTTCGACAGTTACGGATCCCTGGGCTGAGCTGACCCGCACATTTTGTTAATGGGCCGAGCTCGTTTTAATAAATATAAAACCCATTTAGGAATTAGTTTCCTTAAGAAAAATCAAATGGATTATTAGAAATGTAATTAGAAAAATGCAGATTAAATTATTTGCATAACTTTTTATGTACTTATCCAAACCCTATAAAATTATATATCATTTTATTCAAAAAATCATAAGGAATCAGAATATGAAATAAATTTATAATTTTTGTGGGATGATTTTTTTTAATTATTCTTATTTACTCCATATGTTAATTGGTGAAGATTAGCATATATACTTAGCTAAAATGCATGATTCAAGTTTCATTATACTCCTTATGCCTTTGAGAATGTATGTACTAGGTGAATCAATTTTTTGATTAATATTATATTAATTATAACCTAATATTAATTTACATAATTAGTAAAAATTTGGATTTATACTTAATCAAATTTAGCAAATTTAGTCTATAATTATTCACATGAATAAGTAAGACTTAATCACCAAGCTATATGAAATTTATATTATTAATTTTGTAATTAAGTGTTAATCCATTTAGCTTGATTTAGATTTTGATTTGCCTTAATTATCTTCTATTTTAATCAATGTGATATTTATTTTTGTTATTAATAGTAGGATGCTTATTAGAAAACTTAAACTCTAATTTGGACTCTTAAATTCTTAATTTGATATGGATCAACACCTTAACCATTAATGATCTTAAGGAACACCTTAATCTAAACAATAATTGATTTAACATCAATTGAATATCAATAATGCACAATAAACATACTGATTTGATTATTGATCAAAACCTAAGAAAATAATATTGATTTGGTCAAGTTGGGAGTTAAACCTAGTTTTGCTAAATTAAGACTCTAATCTTAATTATCTTAAATAAGACACCTAATTTGGATATTTAAGGAACTTGCATGATTTCAAAAATACTTTATGATTTGATATTATAAGTATCAAGAATTATAATAAACTCATATGTTTAACCATCTGAATCTAACCTTTAGATCTTTATCTTTCTCAAAAAAAAGATCATTAGCATAAACTGAATTATAAATAAGAATGATTTATAAAATGATCAATTCCTAATAATTCACATGATTGTATCCCATAATCATAGTATCGGTTGTGATAAGATTGGTTCACTCATCAAATTTTTATCCAACTTAATGTATTGAGGATTGTAGATGTAATATGAACCTTATAGCTTATATCATACTTATTAATTTTAGTACTCAAATCTAAAGATAGTGGTTTAATTTAATCATTTGTTAGACTATTTATTAGCTAAATTATTAAGATAGGAAGAGCTTATTATTTGATTTTAAGGTAGAAGCTTAAGATGAATCCTTATCATCCTTGGACTCTGATCTTGGATCCTTGTTGTAGAGTAACCTAACAATTCTAAAATGAGATTATTCCTTGTGGTAATATCCTAAATTGAGTGACATTTAGGTCACATTCATGAAACCATGTGTAGGACTCACCATAATAGAATGTGGATTCATTTGCTTGTATTCCTTAGTTTATATATATATGTATGTATATATATATATATATATATATATATATATATATATATATATATACTTGTTAGAATGAGATTCAATAAAATTATTAGTTGGAGATGATAGTGTATATCCATAGGATTGATTTATTTTAGTAGAAAGTCAAATTGGTTGATTTATCAGGAATATTCAGTTCTGTATAAACACTCACAAGTCCAAGAGTGTTATAAGTAGGGGATTGAATAACTTTAATTGAGAGAATAAACTGTAAAAGGATTCTGTCACTTATCGTTATGCATTTAAATAAGTGCAGCTAAAAAAACTAAGAGTTTCAAGTTACCTTTCTTAGGATATTATAAGTATGCTTGCAATTAAGGTATTTAACAACTTAGTTTGAGAGAATAAATTATAAAAGGATTATGTCCATTATGCGTTTTGATAAGTACAATTAAACAAATTAAGTGTTAAATCCATCTTTCTTATAAACATACCAATCATGTATATACAACTCTTCCCATTTGGTGATTTAGGGTATAATTATACTAATAAATCATAATAATTTAGTAGACATAAATAAGGAGTCAAAATTCATTTAGGTGAAGTCTGCATAATGGAGATAAATGAAATCATTACTAGATTTTTGATTGATTTTTGGATTTCAATAATTTAAATTATAGTCATTAAATTATTAGCACATCATAAATACATAAGTCATGCAAATATTAGCGGAGCACTTGGCTCGCCTAAGGACTCTATTAACGGAGCGTTTGCTCACCTAGGATCTGTGGGTGTCATGGGATACCAAGTTAGCATACTTGTGGCATATAGTTCTGTGGAATATTCAGATATATTTGTATAAATTCAGTGGCATACAACATAGTTTTACTTTAACATTTATGTAGTTACAATTTCTTTACTGCTCTTTCTACTTTCAGTACTCAGTTTTCAATTTCAGTTTTACTTTACTTCAAATTTGTATTATTTTAAACTCTTTCAGCTATTTTTATACTTTTTGCAATTTTATTAAAATATTAAATATTAGATAACCATAACTATTTAGAATAGCTTTCGATGTGTTAGACTTATTTTTTAACATGTAGTACTTTTGGGATCCAACAAATTGCTAGATTCAGAGCAGTTTGTGGAGCAAGATCAAGTGGATACACAGGAGAGCCAGAAGAAGTTCGTGGAGAACTAGAGGACTCTTCTTCAGCATTACTTTTCCTTACTTTAGTTTATTTTTAGTTCATTATTTAGACTATTTCTATATTTCATTAAGTAAACTGTGTGCAATAACTTTAAATTTTGGATGTATTTTCTTTTCTTTCTGAGATGAATATTTTACTTAATTTTTATGATGAATGATCTTGATGTATGCTTTAGTTTCTACACTCTATATCTAATACTACTTATACTTAGTATTATGATGTGATTGGAATATGTGAAATACTAATACTCATGTATTTTGGATCCTTCTCCCATACACATAATCCAATGTACATAAGTATCTTACCTAATACTTAAGATAAGGATTTTACACTTAAATTAATTATTAATACTCAACCCTCTTCTCTTTTAAGGTTGAGTCTAGGCAGCTCTGTATTTGGCATATTATTTGGGGAGGTTCAGCAGTCCTTCCCGGGTAACGCACCGTTCCGCCATCTTCTGCTTATTTATAATCATCTCATTTGCGTGCAGCAATGGCACGAGGCGTTACAGTTGGTATCAGAGAAATATCATAAAGTGTCAAATAAGAAGAATGTTTTTATCTACTTTATGATCAGTTCTCTATATCAGATATGATCATAATCACTAAGTGTAAGAAAAGCAACATCCATAGTTCATCCAATTGAAATCTCAAAAATGAAACTAAGAATATCTGGAAAAGACACCTTAGGACTTGAACAAATTTTAAGGAAGTAAAATATATATAAATTAAGTGAAATGCATATAATTAAAATAAGTGAAAAACTTGAACTAATATTAGAATGGAATTTTAGGAATGGAATGTCAGCAGTATGGGTTCAACTACTACCTTAGATTATTCGACAAGTATTGGACAGATGATTTCCAAGATTGTAAAGTTTATGGTTGGATCATTAGTGGAGTGTTCCCTCATGGAGTAGAAGTACTAGATAAGATCCTAGTCCACTCAACCTTTAGAGGAACCCGTCTTGCTATTTATGCCAAGGAATGGTTGGATCATGCAATAACTGCCTTACGAGATATAACATGTCTAGACGACTATCGTCTTCAAATTTTAGGAATGCTACTCGAAGGATCAGCTAAGAGATGGTGGTTCTAGACCTATAAAAGATTAGTAAGGAAGCATCTAGGAGTCATGTACAATGATTTATGTACTGCCTTTATGGCAGAATATTGTAGTTGATCTTAATAAAGTATCTCTTGTATTTACTTTTCAAATCTATTTATCATTCATGCATATCTTTGTAACTTCTCCTTTGAGAAGTAATAATTGAAAGAAATAGTGGATTTTTGTTCTTTTCCCAAAATTTGCATCTTTGGATATTGCAGTCATGAATCCAGGTTCCCCTTCAGTTCCTACCTCCATTAAGAACACTGCCTCATTATATGGTGGACCTGATAAAGTTAACTTGCTGGCTAGTCTAATGAAGGCTTTAATAGAAAGCAATACTCAGCAGGCACATGAAAATCGTGCCCTCATCCTTAACATGTAGCAACCACTTGTCATTCAGATGATCTCTTCGTCTGCACCACACATTTTTGCAAATAGTTTCTTGCAAATTTTTTGCGACTGAGGACACCTACCTTCAATGGGGCCCTGAACACCATGTACACGATCAGCTAGTTCAAGTTAGCTGAAAAGAACCTGGCAAGCATAGAGTGCTCAAACTCTGAAGCCATCCGTCTAACCACCCACCTGTTCCAAGATGAGGAGAAATATTGGTGGGAAAATGAGCGCAACACCAAGTTCGCAGACTATAAACTCAAAGATATTTCATGGGATCAGCTTGTAGAAGTCTTTAGAGAAGCTTTTCTTCTGGTATCTGCTCAAAAGAAAATTGAAGATGAACTGATCCATTTTACTCAAGGTGGAAGATCTGTGGCTGACTATGAACTCAAATTTCATCGCAAGCAAATTAATCAAAGCCGCCAAATTAGGTTAAATCTAAAGCCGCCAGATGCCACCAGTTCCTACAAGGGCTGAGAGACTTAATCAAAGCTCACTTAATCTCCTAGCAAATTAAGAGTTTCTTTGAATTAGTCAAAGCTGCTCATCTATAAGAGAATATTCAAAGCCAAATGGATCGCAAGATGAAAGCTAACTTTGCACCATCTAGAAGAAAAAATTTTGATCACTGGAAGGTGGCAAGAGTATTTAATCTTGAGGCAGATCAGCCGCAAGCAAAACCCTCTGAGTGTAAGCGCCATCATCTATATGGAAAGTGTTACCACCAAGGGTGTGATGCATACCTAGTGACAATGCTAGGTGAGAAGAATGAAAATATCCCTATCGCCAAAAATTGTATAGTATGTGAATTCCCTGATATATTTTCTGATGAACTACCTGGTCTTCCACCTGTCTGAGAAGTAAAATTTGCGATATAATTAATTCCAAGAACATAACCATTATCGAAGGTCCCTCATTGCATGGCACCTAAGGAATTGCAAGAGTTGAATAAACAACTTCAAGAGCTACTCGAGAAGGGCCTCATTTGACCAAGTTCCTTTCCTTGGGGAGTGCCAGTATTGTTTGTAAGGAATAAGGATGGTTTGATGAGCATGTGTATCGACTATCATGAGTTGAATAAGGTGACCATCAAGAATAAATACCCGTTACCTCGAATCGATGATCTCATTGATCAATTATCCGGAGCCAATGTAATATCCAAGATAAACTTGCGATCAAGTTACCACCGATTGCGAGTCAAGGATTATGATATAGAGAAGACATCATTTAGAACTAAATATAGATACTATGAGTTTCTAGTATTAGCATTTGGTCTAATAAATGCATCATCTATTTTTATGGACTTAATGCAGTGTGTGCTTAAGGCATTCTTAGATAAATTTGTCATTGTCCTTATCGACAATATTTTGATTTATTCAAAAAGTAAAGCAAAATACGAGAACCACTTAAGGGCAGTGTTAGAAGAACTGTGTGACCATGAATTCTATGCCAAATATTCAAAATGTGAATTCTGGCTTGACTCAGTCACTTTTCTAGGTCATATTCTTGATGCCCAAAGTATTAGGGTAGACCAGAATAAGGTCAGGACCATTCAAGATTAGTCGTAGCCAAAATCTGTGATCGATATCAGAAGCTTCCTGGGTTTAGCTGGCTATTATAGAAAGTTTATGAAAGACTTTTCTCGAATAGCCTCTCCTCTAACAAAGTTAACTCAGAAGGCAGTCCCTTTCTTCTGGAGTCCTCAATGCGAGAATGCCTTCTAATCATTAAAAGATGCTCCTTCTGCTATCCTAGTGTTTTCCTTGCCTAAAGAAGCCTTACATTACCAAGTCTATACCGATGCTTCTAAAGTAGTCTTGGGTTATGTTTTAATGCAAGAAAGAAAAGTCATTGTGTATGCTTTTCGACAGTTAAAGTCGCACGAGAAGATCGACCCTGTTCATGACCTTGAACTCACCGCTGTAGTTTTCACCCTGAAGATCTAACGTCATTATCTTTACGGCATCCAATATTTTATATTCACATATCATCAAAGCCTGAAATACATTTTCACTCAACGCAAACTTAATTATTGTCAGCGAAGATGGCTCAAATTGATAAGCGATTATGATTTAAGTATTTAATATCATTCTGGTAAGGCTAATGTCGTTGCCGATGCCCTTCGACGTCATGCTACATTATGTGCTATGATTGTTAGAAGCACAATTGAAGATACGTTCCATAAATTACAAATTGTTCTAGTGTGTGGTGATATGCTAAGATCAATGCTAGCTAGTATCATTATAGAACCAACTTTCCAATGTGATGTTTCCATATCACAAACTAAAGATGAAGATTATTTGAAGTTCAAAGTAGATATCGAAGGAGGTCGCCATCATGACCTGTAGTTGCATGATAATGTAATTTATTAAGGCAATCATTTATGGATTCCAAAATCCATTCACTAAGAGATTCTTGTTGAAGGCCATAACTCAGGGTATCAAGTTCATCTCGGCAGTACAAAACTGTATCAAGATCTAAGAAATTTATTTTGGTGGCCTGGTATGAAGAAGAGCATAGCAGAGTTCGTTGCAAAATGTCATGCATGTATCTTGTCAAGGTAGAACATCAAATGCTCAAAGGACTCCTACATCTTCTAGCCATCCTTAAATGGAAGTGGTTTGATTTTTCCATGGACTTTGTCCTGGGCTTGCCCAAGTCAAGGTCTGGTGCTAATTCAACTTGGGTCATAGTCAATTAACTGATTAAGTCAGTATATTTTATTTCAATGCGTCAAACCAATTCTGTGGAGGTTGTGTAAAGACCCACTTAAGTAGTAATAAGTGAAACTCTTAAACATCGAGGTGCCTTTTCAGATAACAATGGAGTTCTTGATAAGAACTCCAAAATTAAGTGTGCTCATGTGGGAGCACTATAAGGATGGGTAACCTACTAGGAAGTTATATTATGAGAGCAAAATTGTGAGGCCTTTCATACCAAAGTGTATAATACCTTAATACTTAAGAGTTTGGGTTATTACAAATAATATCAGAGTAGGCCATAGGGTGTCAGATAGGAGTAAGTGTCATACAAAGTAAAGTACCACTTCATATGAGCAGCCTCTTGAGCCCATGATGGTTAAGGTGCTACATTATTATTGGTACTGCTTAAGCCTGTAGGGGCCACCTCTAGTCCTATCTACCCACTGGATGGTTCTTGGATATGTGTGTGGATACTAATGAGGACATAAGTTACTTAAGTTGGGGAGATTGTAATGACACACTTAAGTTTCTAATAAGAACTCCAAAGTTAAGCGTGCTCATATGGGAGCATTCATAGGATGGGTGACTTGCTAGGAAGTTATATTTTGAGGGCAAAACCGTGAGGCCTTTTAGGCCAAAGCGAACAGTACCTTGGTGCTTAAAAGTTTGGGCTGTTACAGGCTGGCAAAACTATACATTAAAGAAATTGTCAGACTCCATGGTATCTTGAGATCTATAATTTATGATCTTGACATCATATTCACCTCTAAGTCTTAGAAGAAGTGCATCAATACTCGGGGACTACCTTGGCCATGAGCACCACCTTCCATCCGTAGACTGATAGACAAACAAAATGAGTCAATCAGGTTCTTGAAGACCTTTTGCATTTATGTATTATGGATTTTGGAGGTTTCTGGGAATACCACATTCATTTGGTGAAGCTTGCCTATCATGATAGTTATCAGGCAAGTATCGGCATGGCGCCATATGAAGCCTTGTATGACAAGAAGCGCAGCACTCCATTGGTATGGTTTGAAATAGGTAGTGAGCAGTTGTATGGATCAGATTTGGTAGAAGAAACAAAAAAGAAAGTGTAATTGATTCAACATATCAAATATCCATGGAACTTTGGGTAGGTTTCACCATAATAGAGTGTGGATTCTTTAGCTTATATTATTTGATTTATATATATAGACTTGTTAGAATGAGAATAAATAAAATTATCAGTTGGAGACAATAGTGTACATCCATATGACTGATTTATTTTAGTAGAAAGTGGAATTAGTTGATTTATCCTGAATAGAACTGTAGAGTCCCAATATTATCTTAAGTAATTAGATAAGTATAGTTCAGTTCAGTATGAACACCCCAAGTTCAAGAGTATTATAAGTAGGAGATTGAATAACTTAGTTTGTGAGAATAAACTATAAAAGAATTATGTCTCTTATCATTATGCATTTTGATAAGTGCAGCTAAATAAACTAAGAGTTTCAAGTTATCTTTCTTAGGACACTATAAGTATGCTTACAATTAGGATATTTAACAACTTAGTTTGAGAGAATAAACTATAAAAGGATTCTATCCCTTATCATTATGCATTTTGATAAGTGTAGTTAAACAAATTAAGTGTTAAATTCACCTTTCTTATAAACATACTGATCAAGCATATACAACTCTTCCCATCTAGTGATTTAGGGTGCAATTATACTAAGAAATCATAATAATTTAGTAGACTTAAATCAGAAGTTAAAATTCATTTAGGTGAATTCTGTACAATGGATATAAATGGATTAATTACTAGATTTTTAATCAATTTCTGGATTTTGATGATTTAAAGCATATAGTCATTAAATCCTTGGCATATCATAAATGCATAAGTCATGTCAATATTAGCAGAGCTCTTGGCTCACCTAAGGACTCTGTTAGCGGAGCGTTCGCTCGCATATGATCTGTGGGGTGTCATGGGACACCAAATCAGCATACTTGTGGCATATAGTTCTGTAAAATATTTAAAAGCATTTGTATAAATTCAGTAGTATACATCTTAGTTTTTCTTTAGCATTTACTCAGTTATAGTTTTCTTACTATTTTCTCTACTTTCAGTACTCATTTTTTAATTTCAATTTTATTTTACTTGAGATTTGTATTATTTTGGACTCTTTTAGCTATTTTTATACTTTATGTAGTTTTATTTAAATGTTAAATATTAAATAGCCATAACTGTTTAGAATAGCATTTGATGTCAAAATACAAACACTACCTTCGCTGGTCCATGCCTGTTGCATGCTCCTGTGGGCCCACTGAGTCAGCCCTCACTCATCGCTCATATCTCCTGGCTCGAGAATAGGCACATAATAATAAGATAGTAGCAACAATTTCAACCTAATATAGCCAACCTCTGTGAGCCTCATTTATGCTGGCGGAGCCAAGTGTCTAACATGTGGTACTTTTGGGATTCAACAATTTCCAAGATCCAGAGCAGTTCATGGAGCAAGATTAGGTGGATACACAGGGGATCCAGGAGGATTTCATGGAGCACTAGAGGACTCTTCTTCAGCATTATTTTTCCCTGCTTTAGTTTATTTTTAGTTCAATAGTTAGACTATTTCTTGAATTTCATTAAGTAAACTATGTGCAATAACTTTAAATTTTAGATGTATTTTCTTTTCTTTCTGAGATGAATATTTTACTTAAATTCTATGATGAATGATTTGGATGTATGCTTTAGCTTCTGCACTCTATATTTAATACTATTTATACTTAATATTGTGATGTGAACAGCATATATGAAATGCTAATACTCATGTATATTGGATTCTTCTCCCATACATATAATCCAATGTACATAAGTATTTTACCTAATACTTAAGATAAGGATTTTATACTTGTCTTAAAGATTAGTACTCAGCCCTTTTCTCTTTTGAGATTGAGTCTCAGCAGCTCTTTATGCGGCAAATTATTCGGGGATGTTCAGAAGTTCTTCCTAAGTAACGCACTATTCCACTGCCTTCTTGTTTATTTATAATCAACTCATTTGCTCACGATGAGGGGACAAGGCGTTATAACATTCCACTATATTGTTATTTTATTTACTGCTTTGTCTAATCTATCTGACTCATCTAATTCACTTATGTTCATGACTTATGAAATTTCAAATATAACATAGCATATTCATCAAATATCCTATGTTTCACCTGATATGCCAAAACAATAAAGGTTCAAACAAGGAAGTAAGGAGTATAAAATATGATATAAACAACACTACACAATATCTATGATATCACTTATTTTTTAGTTTTAATCATTCTAACTAATCTGAGATTGTACAAGCTCAGGATCTCCAACATCCTACTATTTAGTATAAACTCAGAGTTATGGTCCTATAAGGTTTAAATCAATTAAAACTAATCAAGTTCTAATATAATTCAATCTGTGACACTTACATAAGTTAAATAATAAATCAAATGTCTTAATTAATGATTTTAATTAACCCAAACCAAACTTGATTAAGATAAATCAATAATGAGGGATTAAGAGTTAAACTCCAAAATGTTGGGGTTTAACCTCTTGATACAAAGGTTCTTAATACTAAGGGTTTAAGGTTAATCCCAACTCTCACAGACTATATATTAAGACTATCTTATTAAGCATAGTCAAATTTAATAAGATGGATCTCTAATCTTAAACTAAGGTTTAATTACAAAATAATCATAATAAAGAATAAAATCTTGAAACTAATAAAACCAAGGCTTCCTCCCATTGAGTAACCTATTTACTCAATGAATGAAATATAACCTAAGTCTATTACTACAGCTTAAGGAAGATTCCTAAAGGCTTAAAAAAGAAGCTACTTAAGGATAATTAGTTAAGGAAGGATTTAATGAATGGTTCAATTATTAAGCATTAGAGCTATTTAAATTTTAACTATACTTATTTATTGATTTTGAGAACTTATGGATGACATAATGTGAACTTAATTCCATATTATGAAATTTAATAATTTACTTGGGAGATTTTAGAATGAAAATTATGATTTTGCTTAGAATTCAATATCATAAGTCCAACTGATCTAAACTTGATTTCTAATCACTTAATTTACTAATTTTGATGAATATTTCAAGTTTCTAAGGCTTAAGAACACTTAAACCTAATTTTGGGCAAAATAAGCAAAATGCCCCTACTTAAGGGTAAAAAATACAACTCTTAGAATTAGAGTTTCAATTTGAATTCTATCAATGCAAAATTATTTCTTGCTATCTAATATGAAGATAAACACTAAGAACACCCAAATTGATCAAGGATTATGGCTAATGAGCTTAAATTAGGGTTTAAGCTCATTAAGGTTTGATTAATAATTTTACTTAAGGAAATCTAAATTTTTTTTTCTATATTTATGTTATTCATTGCCTAAAGATTCTATAGAATCTAACATTACTAAATTTTAAGGTTATTTGACCAAGTTATAATCAAAATAAATATTATTTCTAAAAGGGTAATTAATGAGATTTAGGGTTTCCATATATCACACTAATCATAATAAAATTAAGTTTACTTAATTTGGACACCATTTGATTAACCTAAGTTCTAATTATGGTTTATGGTGACTAGTGGGTGATTAATGAAATCAATTGCAGAATTGCAAAATTAACTTCGCCACTGTGGTCTACACTTGTAACAACCCAAGGTTGTTAATCACCATTTAATAGTCCAATTAACTTCAAATCTTTTATATTATACCTTAAATAGTCATTAAAAGCAAGATCCAAGGTTTTGGTCTGATTTGGGATTCAAACAAGCAAAATCCTAATTTTGGGTAATTTTTTTAAACAATAAAATGAGAAAATTATTTTGACCTCAGATTAAAAATCGGATTTCGCCATTACGTTCCTCACACCCAAATTAGTTAGGCGTGAAAATTTGGTGAGTTTTGGAGACCGTCAAGAATTTCATGATTATTTTAATGTATTTTTGAAAGCCTACAAAAATAAAATAATTAAGACAACCTCCAAAGGAAAGTCTGATGCATTTTTGAGTTCGTTATCCCCGATATAGTTAAGAACAAATTTCTCTGAAATTTTGAGTAAGCATATAATTGTTTAAATTTAATTTAAGAATCTAATAATTGATTTATTAATCTAGCTAATTAAATAATAAAGAATCATTCTTTTTATCTTATTAATACCCCCCTATTCTCTCGGCACGGGTTAATCGATTGAAGGAAACCATCGGTGTCTAGTACCGAATCTTAGCAGCAAAACTTTGGATTTCCAATAAGGTACTCCACTTAATTTTTCCTATTAAGCATAGTTTATATATAATGATCTTGAACAATTTCTAAGAAACCTTGTGATGAATCCTTCATTCTCATATAGATCTTAATAATGCTGTATTTGTGAACCTAAATTTGTAGATTACCGGCAATGTATATATATATATATATATATATATATATATATATATATATATATATATATATATATATATATATATGAATGAATTTTTAGGTAAAATTTAGAAAAGTGGTCTGAAATTCCATTAAGAACATTAAATTCACCTTTTTGTGCTCCTAATATAAATCAACTTAAAACTAGGCTTTTAAATCTCCTTTTGATTTGGATAGTTTTATCAATCGTAGTTTATGGTTTGTTAATTCAGTTTACTTTAATCTTATTAGTTTATGTTATTTAACTTACAATCTTGCTGCTGCATTTGATGATTAACTAATTTGTGGAATATTAGACATTTATATTAACATACTATGTTGATGGTTATAAGATGGGAACTATGTTTATACAATTAAAGGAAGTGTATACTTTTTCAATTTTTTAAGGCATGCTACGTTAACTATGCAGCAATTGCTCAAACATTTTTTTTTATGAGCAAAAGTGAATAATACGTTTGAAGTACCATAAGTTGCAGCCAATATGGAGTATAATCTCATTGCTTATGCATTAATTTATTTTCTCCAAAATTCTTAAGGCTAATTTTTGCAACTATTATTAAAGTCAGCTATTTGGATTAACATAGTCTATATGATATTTAGAGATCCAGTTGTCTCATTACTGTGCTAAGATCAAAGAATCTTACTATAATATATATATATATATATATATATATATATATATATATATATATATATATATATATATATATATATATATATATATATATGCTTCCCTTCATTTACTTAATAAACTTTGCAAACTTGAATACAAAAGTATTGAATGATTTTAAGAATACTAATTTACAAACTACCATATAATATTTGTTGTGCATTTGGCGTTGGCTTATGTTTTTCTAATTGCAAAACTTTTCATTTTACTTTAAATCCTTATTTTGAACTATCGTAGTTTATTTTGAGTAAATCCTGTGAAGCCTAGTTCTGTTTGGTTATAAATGAGGTTATTAGTACTTTTATTCCATTCTTTGAAGCTGCTTATTTTTATCTATAGTCCCAAATTGTATTCAAATGCTATATCATCTAGTTCTTTTATATGTTGCAAATATCTAAATACATTACAATGGTCTAACACATTCTACCATATATTAATACTTTAAACAAGATTTAGCATATATAATGTCTGCATCTGAAAGAAATATCGTATAGGCAGGGCGTATCAACCGCACTTGCGCACTTATTTGTAAAAGAGATTGTCATTTGTATATATTAGGTAAAAAGAGCCAATGCTTCATGCATACTTGTTAAAAAATATGTATTATTTCATATGCTTTTAGAAGACACAATGTTTTCTGCAGCCCTTTTATTATAATTTTTAAATAAATTGATGCATGGTTGAGATGTGTTTTATCAAATTAAAAGGATGGGGTTTGATTTAGTTGAAGACTCTAATATCAATTTAATAGGACTTAGGATCGAGATTGTTTTAACACTTATAATATGATCAATCGTACTGCTAGTAAAGTTCTATTTGGTATTGAAAATATCTATTTTTCTTATTTATTCTTGTGCTGGAATTCATTTTGTTAGCAAATATTAAGTATACATGAATTGGAGTTGAGAATGTATATATGAAGATTTATTGGAAGATTAGCAGTCCCTTGCAAAAAATGATTTGTTTGTGTATTCAATCATTTTATTCTTAGAATAATTTCAGTTTTTAAGTATGGTGATGACTTTTAATTCATTTCATTTGCTCTTTTCCATTCTATAATTTACTCAAGAATACTGTAACACTTACATCTTACTGAACTACTTTTAATGGCTTAATAATCTTTGATCCAGCTTTGCTTTTTAAGAATTGTCAAAATATTATCTCAGTTTTAAAATGAATCAAGTTTTAATTACATTTTTTTAAAAATATTCGTTGTACTATTTAGCTAGATGCCTTCATGAAATATCTTCTATGCTCATGCGTAATGGATGTAAATGCTGGAAATCCCTTTTGCTAATATAATTAGGTAGTCAGAGTTTTTAGATCCATAAAGCAACCTTAAAAAGTGGTGAAACTTTTCTCTTATTCAGAACATGTTGACAAAAATTGATCATGTATATGATGTATTATGAGAAATAAATGGTGAAAAATTTCAGTTTGCAATTACACTATGAATGAGTTAGCATGATGATTAATTATTTAAATTTTATGAACATCGCCATACGCCAATCATTGAAAATAAGTCCATATTTTTATGTGTGTTATGATGTTAAAAAGCTGCTTATAATGTTGGTATTGCATTATAAAATTTGTTTGTTTAATCATTGCTCGTCGTATGCAATTGCTTTATATACCTTAATAAATAGAATTAGTAACTATGCATATGTGCACTCGTTCATCGTGAAAGTTTCTCATGTTATGAAGATTTCATTTGGTTGAATGGTTCATAAATGTCGTAGTAACAAACAATGCAATATATATTATTTCGTTGTTTTAATTCCTTATAGTTTTATTGAAATCTAGATTAGATACTATCATTGCAACTATGCATGTTTCATTCCATCAGTTGATATAAAAGTTTTGCATTATTAAAAACTTTTAGGGTTCTATTGATTCACTAAAGTTTTATTTATGGCTATGTGATGTTGCTGCATATGCTAAAGTATGAAATTTTTTATAGATGTTAAAATATTTTTTTTAGGCAAAGTTATAATAATGAATGTAAATTAATGATAATTTTATTTTACAATACTTACTTATTTAACATGATTCCAAGGATATTGTTGTAGCAACTTGTAAATTTCTTTCTTATGTTTATATTGTACTATTTTCTTGTGCAAATCTCAAAGTAATTAATGAGAACTCATGATTAAGAAGAGAAAGATATTCAGATGTCTTAATTCAATTGTTCAATATTTCCTATTAGTTAAGACTTTTGATTGAACAACACTTCAGAAGAATACTATTATTAAGAAATGAAACCTATTTAGAAGTCTTGAAATAGAGTAAAGAAGGCATAACTTGTAAAAAGTTATGCAATCGACTCTAGTTCCCATAAATTATGAATTGAATTATTAAGAGATGAGGAGAGAAAATGAACAAATGAATTGTATCTTTCTTTTATAAAATAAATAATATTTTTTTTAAGGATAATAAAATTTCATAAAATAAATATTCTTGACAATAATAGTAAAATTAATAATTTGTAGAAATAAAATATATTTAAGTCCCTACTTTAACATTACATTTATTAATTAACTTGAGAAATTATGGATTTTATTAATCCCAAATCATTAGGATAGATAATAAAATAGAAAACAATGGATATCATATGATCTTTAAATTTTTGATAAAATTCTTATGCTGCAACGCATTGAACTTACAACCTTGATTCATATATTAATATTTTGTGCATTTAATAAATATTTTAATAAATTATTTCAGAGGGGTTTATATGGAAGATTTTAGTACAATTATTATTAAGCCTGGGCAGGCTATGTGTATCTGGAGACCACATAGTTTCTTTGAGGGGAATGTGTGTGTTTACAGTTAACCCCATTACAGATAAGTTTAGTAGACGTACTCAACTTTTCACTTGTTCTGCGCCCACAAAACAAAATACATGATAAATAAATTATAAATTGCATTTCTCACAATTTTATTGATTGTAAGTGATATATTCAGTCTTTAGACTGAAATGACTCACAACATTTTAAATCTTTCAAAATTATATACAGTGTAAAATTTTATATAAAAATACAGTTTCTTTTCTTACACTATTTTTCTTATTTGGCATACGAAATTTATTTGAACATATTCATATTTTCATTTATATGCAAATAATTCAAATGCTCTGCTAACCTATTTGTTGTAGAATTTGTAAAATTACTCAAGCACTCTAAGAAAGTTTTCTTACTTACCATTCTTTCTATTTTCATGCTTATTGCACTGCTTAAACTTTAAATTCTAAATGCTTAATGTAATATCCGCTTAATAATATGTTTAGCCTACTTTTAAAATGTACTTAGACTTTTTAAAAGTCTAGCTATCTTTTTCTTTTTTTTGGCTGTGTCCTATCGTATTTAAAAACTAAAATATGATAGATCAGGAGCAAGGATCAGGACCTATAGTTAAAGAAGAACCTGGGCAATAACTAGGAAAAGTTAATTCACTTTTATTTCTTTATGTGAGAATCAATTTTATTTGTAAATATTTGTAAATTAAATATTTTGTGATGTGTGTAAGCTATTCTTTCATATTGTTTGTAAATTCATATTATAAATAATGAATACTAGAGTTAGAATAATTGAATTTTCTTCTACCTATAGATTTATATAATAAAAGATAGTATCTAATGTTGAGTTAGAACTACTTAACTCAATATTAAATACTACCATAACATCCATTGTTAGATTATTATATTTAATTTAATAGTGAGGTGCTACAACACTGCACTAGGAGCTAATAATAACTTTAATTTTAAATTTGGTTAATTAGTGAAGCTAATTTTCACAAATCCATTTTTAGAAGGATTAGGGCTAATTAGGCAATATAATTACTAAAATTAAAATATTATTGCAGTTTACTATCATACATGTTCTCCTAATCAAAATTGTATATTGAATTGCATAATTTGGAGCTTAACTGGCTAATTTATGGTCTAATGAAGTTTTAGGATGTAAGGGAGTAGTTAAGAGAGGTCCTAAATGTCATTAAACAAAATACTAGTACAACAACAAATTGATTACTTCCATAATATTTTAGGCATTTTCTGGTTACAACGGGATATGACATTAATATATTTGGATTAATATATTGCAAGATATAAATGTTTAAAGTTCTGCTAATTGATTAATTAAAATGGATTTAAAGTAATTAATTAATCCTTAACTTAAATCTCCATTCAATCATACGGACATCGAGACCCACAGACTGGCCAGACAGGTGACGGCTCGGACAAGTGGGGCCCACTCGCGATTCAATAAATGAGGGTGCGAGCCCCACAGTTGACCCGACATAAGAGGGTAACGGCGAGACCCATGCCTTGGCCTTTAGCGCGTCAATGATCTGGATGAAGTGATGTGGCTCGGGCTTGACCCTACCCGGCCTGTCTCGGCATGATATCATATGGCAAACTTCCAAAATTTGACACCTAGGGCAGCCAAATTCTCGGCCCTCTTGGTGTTACTGGAGGTTGGCCCGCATGCCAAATGAAAGGTCTCGGAGAAACCTTTCATTTGGTTGTCAAACTGTCACTGGAGGTGGACTAGAGCCCCAAAAATCTATAACCCTAGGTGAACCCTGATGAGAAGGGGGACAGTGGGATGAAGGGTCGACTGTGCAACACTGTGAACTCGTCGTAAAATTCACCTGATTGAGCTCGTTCGCACTTGATAACACAATTATAAATCGAGCAAAATAGGTATTAAAAGCAATGTGACAGAAAATGAATGAAGGATTTATGAGATAAGTAGCACCTCAAATCGATGGTCGAGGATTGGGGTCTTCGGGGTTCAACTATCGAAACCTTTAAGACCACTCCTTCGGTTTCTAGTGACGAGCCTCAAGCCAAGATACATGATTTGGAGTTATTTCAAGGCTTCGAAGTGGTGGAGATACCCATTGGTGGACAAGGTCCACATGGGCTGCCACGTGCAGAGCAGCGCAACAGGGAAAAGTTCGAGCCGTCCGATCGAGTTGATCCGAGCCTTATCGGGCACTGCCCGATAGTGCATACGAGAGTCGATCTATTTTTCGAAAATCGAGCCCAGCCTGATCTCAAAAGGAGAGTCCCACAGAGCCTAATTCTAATTAATTAAATGTTAAATTAAAATAAAATTATACTAAAGGTTATACTTAAAATTTAGTTATTAAATAAGCTCAAAAAAATCCAAAATTTCACCCATGGCTAATTGAAGGGTGAGGAACGCAATGACGAAGTCAAAGTTTGATTTCGATGAGCATTTAATTATTTTTATCTTCAAGATATTTTAAATATATTAAAATAATCAGGGAAAATCAAACAACTCCCAAACACCTCTAAAACATCACCCATAGCTAACTTGGGGGTGATGAGAGTAATGGTAAAGTTAGATTTTTTATTTGATATCAATTTAAATAGGTAATTTTCCAAATTATTTGAATTTTCCAGAATTATGGTTTGGTTCGATTGACTCCTGATTTGTACCAAAATATTAAGGTTTGCTCCTAATGACTTATTAAGAGTGTTAGAATCAAGATCAAGACCTGATTTAGCCCTAATTATTTAGAGTAACAATCTTGAGTTGTTACACCTATGATGACTTACAGTGTAGTGAATACTCTCATATTGTACTAAGTGTAAGGTTTAGGATTTTCTAGGATATTTAGTACTTGAGCAAAGGCTAGTTGTAGACTGTGATGATAAAAAGAATATGACCTTTAAGTGTTGATTAACAAAGTAAGATCTAGAATTTAGTGTTAATAATATTAGAACTTGGAACCTTAAAGTAAAAGAAGTAAACCTTTTCTACTTTGATTAGAAAACTAGTAAGTATGTGACCACCCCTTAAGTCATGCCAATATTAGACTAGTGGCTATGCAAACCATTAAGTATAAGGATAGATTAAAATTGACCTACTAGTGGCATATCCAAGGGTATGACAACCTAAGATGTTGGATGGAAGAACCTTCTAGATATTAAAAAATTAGTGAAACAAGAATATTAGAGAGAGTAATGATAACATAGAGGTTTGAATAGTATAGTTATAGAAAACCTACAACTTAAATAGTGAAACCAATAGTGTATAAGTTAGATTATTTTTTAACCTTATAAAGTAGAAGTAAATTATATATATTAGATTATTGTCATAGTAAAATTAGAATATAATCTTTTTATTTTGTAAATCTTACAAATATATTTATAAATTATTTTGTCATTTGAATGAGACCTTAATCAAATTATTATTTTTAAATTCTCATAAATTTATATATATACTATGTATCCCTGGATTTAAACATTTGATGAATGACTAAGTCAATTGAAGAGCTTAATTAGCTCCAATCATATGATAGATAACAAAAGTACATAATAATAAATATCACATAGTTTATAATTAGCTTTGAAAATCCTTAAACATTGTAACTCATTGATACTAAATCCTTAAGATCATTCATTAAAGATATTGTGCATAAATTTAACATTTAATATTATACATAGATGTTTCATGTGGTGAATTATTAAGTCAGGGCAGGCTTGTAACAACCTTAGATTGTTACTTAGCCTAATTTTAGCTTAATCGTATACTAACTATCATTCCATTGGATTCATTTGGTCAATAGAACTAAACCCCAAAGATTTGGAGTGATTCTGAGCTCAATCGAATATTTGGCTTATTTTTATAATATTTAATTAATTAGAAAATAGAGTTAATTAATTTGACCTCGAAATCAAAATTCGACTTTGTCATTGCGCTTGCCACCCACAAATTAGCTCTGGGTGATGTTTTGAAAGTGTTTGAAAGTCATCGGATTTTTTCAAATATTTTAATGTATTTAAATACCTCAAAAATTATGATTATTAAATCGATCTCCAAATTAAAATTCGACTTTACTGTTGAGTTCCTCACTCTCGATTTAGCTAAATGTAAATTTTCAGGATTTTTTGGAGCCCGTTTATTCATCTAATTTTTAAATTCTAAATTATGTTAATTAAAAATAGAAAATAATTAATTAAAATATTAAATTTTCCATTTTTCCTCCCCATTTCCTATGCATGCCTACCCTTCCCTATCACCCGTCCATCAGCTCCAGCCCATCCTCCTCTATACAGCAATGATAACTTCCTGAAATTTTATCTCTTGAAGCTTATCCTTTCCCCATCATTTTTATATGCTCCATTAGCCTCAGCTCCCCCCATTTTCTGTCAGCTGAAGCTCCTTCCTTCCAAAACTCCTAAGGAACCCTCAGCTCTCTTCCTCCTTTTACTAGCAGTTGAAGAAGAAGCTCCCTTCACAAGCTAAGGTACTCTTCTTGTATCCTTCCTTGTACCTTCCATTTCTCCCATTAGTTGATCTAATGGCAATTTCATTTCATTTGAATGATTAATACTTGTCCTCAATAACTTGTATTTTGGCAATCGAATTCAATTGAGCTCAATCTAAATCCAAAAATGAATGATGTTGAGTATGAAAAAATCTTGCATAGGTAGCTAGGGCATCATTGTTTGCGATGTTAGAATAATTTTTTTGTGCTAATTTTGGTATCAATGGAAAGACTTTGATAAGACCTTGGAAAGACCTTTCCATTGGTATATGGAACCACACTTGAGGTGTCCTGAATTGAGGGTATATGGGTGTCAAAAGGGATATGTTCCATTTTCTTCCAGGCAAAATAACCATCGAGCGCTACAGCATACCATAGCACTAGCTTTTGGCTGCTACAGCGCGCCGCAGTACCCACATCTCGGATAATCTAGCACCATAGCGCGCCGCAGCGCCTGTGCCTCAAAATATTTGGCGTCGTAGCACCTAGCTCTCGGTCAAGTGGGTGTTACGGTGCACCACAGCACTGAAATTCGCTGTAGTGCACCGTAGCACTTGGCTCTCGTCCAGTAGGGCGCTATAGTGCACCATAGCATGCCGCAACATTGAAATTTGCTGTAGCGCATGGCTCTCGGCCAGGAGGCCGCTACAGCGCGCTGCAGTGCTGAAATTCTCCATAGTGCCTAAAAGAGCTGCAGCTCGCCACAGCACAGAAACACGCTATAGCATAGTATAATGCCTGGCTCTCTGCCAGGCAAGTGTTACAGGGCACCACAGTGCGCAAAACTGCCCAGTTTCGCCCAAATTGCATATTTTCATATTTTGATGACCCTAGAACCCTAATAATACAGAAATTGATGTGATTAGATAACTATATAGGTGATTGGATAATTATAAAGGTTATAATGAAATCATGCATTTGATAACTATAGAGGTGATTTTTAAATATGAACCCATGCTTAAGATGTATAGACTTTTTTAACATAAGCTTGTATGATAAATTTGCACTTGTAGAGCTTTGAATCAATGTATTATTATTTCTTAGAACCCAATATAACCATATTATATGGATTCATTTTCATTGATTAAAGTGTGGAACATTAGTCTTGAAACTTTGTGATAAGATATTAGGATGCCTTGAAATTAATTGGTTCAATTAGATCTATATTCTGATTTTTTTTTAAATTGCTAATTAAGTACCAATTACTTTAAGCTCATAATGTGGGGCCCCGTACTTTCCCACGGTCATGCTAGTACTCATATTAGCATAATCACGGGGAGTGCGGTGCTCCACTCCGTGGCAAATCCCCAACTCAAGTAGAGTCAGGTAGTACCCAACTCACCTTAAGCCAGGGACTTGTCACCTAGATGAATTATAAACATACATCAATACATATCAAAGTAGCAGAAGCAAAAAATAGAAGGTAACATCCACAGGCATAACATAGTATAAAAGAAGAAGAGAAAGCAGTAACTCAAATTAAATGCAAAAAAGTAAATACATCTAGAATTTAATCATTACACACTAAATTTAATAAAAATAAAGATCTCTCAGCCTCACTGTAAAAAGAGAATCTATCTAAGCAGCAGTAGGAAGATCCTCCTCCTGCATCGGCTCCAATCCTTCAACACTGCCGATGAACAACTCTGAATCTGATATTTATCGGGATCACAAATGCCAGGGCCCTAGCCAACAAAAGAAAAATGTTACAGTTAGACAATTGTCTAAGTACATTTTAGACTATTTAAGTGAATTGAATATTTAAGATATCACATTTAAATGTTTTAAACATGCAAGCATTATAAAGTGCAACAAGCTATAAAGGATGGGATAGCTATAAACTAATCATCTATAGCTAATCAACAAGTATGTAAAAATAATATATAGAAAAAGCAACTAAATATGGTGAGGCTAAAAGCAAAAGTAATTTCAACTACTGAAATAAATATGATCCTAACATGCTTATGATCACATGGAGACATGCTGAGTGTATAAAGAACACAAGTGCTGAAATAGATATACAATTCTAGCATCCTAAATATGCCAATATTTTAATACTAATCAATAAGAGCGTATATACAAGGGCAGATTGATATGTAAAAGGCACACTGAGACATGTGGTAAGAGTAGACTAAGTACATGCATGAGCAAAAGTAAAGCCACTGAGACATGTGGCAAAGCAAGTCAAGCACTAAAAGAAAGGCCACTGAAGCATGTGGCAAAGCAAAATAAACACTGACAACTAAACTAAAGTAGCAGTAAGCCTAAGACCTAGAGCTACCATAAAAGAATAGGCCATACAGGGCCTCTGAACTGAAAGTTCAACATGTATCCATCCTAGGCATTCGCAGAGCTAAGTTAGAGTTGAACTTATAGAATACGACATGTATCCATCTTAGACATCTACCGAGCTAGGTCCGAGTCTATTCTATAACAAAACTAAACTAAAGAGGCAGACTAAGATAGGACATACCCTACTAACTAAAAACACTGAAAGAACTAATTGAATGTTATGCTTTTCAACACTTGCTTAGGATGTATCTTCCATATCCTAAGTTCTCCTATTATGCTCAAGAAACAAGGCTCAATATTCAAGGTGTGCAGAGCAATCAAAGTTAAGATAAGCAAGAGACTCAATCTAAACTTACGTGATATCCGTTATTATCTACTTTATCCAGCTAACTATTCTGAGAAGATACAAGTTTAGGATCTCTAATATCCAGCCATCGAGTAAGATCTCAGATTTACGACCTTAATGTTAACAATAGAACTTAACAAGTTCTAATTTATAATCATATGATGACTATAAAGATTTAGAGTAAACAAATCAATGACTTAATTATTATTGTTTTCCTCTCTTAACCCAAATCTTGGTTTAGTAAATCAAGACTTAAGGATTCTGGAACCAAACTCTACTTGGTGTTTAAATTCTAAATCCAAGGTGGTATCCTAGTAAGGATCTAGGGTTCACACTTTAAATCCCAAATTAAAGATAACTAATCTTATAAGCTGAAGGATTCTGAAGCTATGATCTTAGTAAATGGTTGTGCTAATGTTATAAGATAATTTAATCATTAAGAACTAAGAATCTAAGATTTTAATTCAATCTTTAGGATAATTATATCATCCTATAGATTGAATCAATCCTACACCCACATGGAAGTTATCAAAAGAATTAAACAATAAATCACTTAAGGAATTCCAAATGGAGGTAGTTCAATTTAATTAGAAGATCTAAAGTCTATGATCTAAGATCTAAGATCTAATATTTGATCACTTTTGACTCAAGCTAGGTTTAAACTTAGAATTTTACCAAGGTATTTCTTTTAGAATTCAAGCTTATGGACCAACTCAATTAAGTTATTAATTAAAGATCTAGTACTTAAAGGTAGTAGGCTTAGCTCTTAAGAAAGAGGGTTTTAAGGATACTTAAGGTCTTAAGATCTTAATAGGACTAACTTAAGATCCCTTCAATTAGTATCAATATTATTAACATAGGAGTTTATAAAGGTACTAATAATCTAACTAAAGATATTTTACTGAATCTATAAGCTTAAGGGGTGCTAAAACACATTTTGGTCAAAATGACCAAAATACCCCTCTTAAGACTAAAAATGGGATTTTAGAATTTAATTATCCAAATTGATTCAAATCCATTTTTAAGGGGTTCCAAATTGGTTAATGAAGTAGGATACACAATTATCTTAGGTTTTGATAACCTGATTAGCCTAATTAGTACTAATCACCATTTCAGGCCAAATAAGGTGATTAAGAATACTATGGCATACTAGGGTGATCCATTTGTATTTATAGGTTCCATTATCTTTGATAAGGCATTAGGAACTTAATTCACCAAAATTAGAGGATTAATCATGGTTTAATTCACTAATCCCTAATTCGGGTAATTAAGAGATGATTAATGAAATTAAGGTTCCTAATTTACTTTTAATAGTCTACATAAGCTCCTTATGGTCTCATGATAAATCAGAGACCTTAATCAACATTTTTGAATATTAATTGAATTTATTATAATTTAATTAAAAATAGAAAAGTATTAGGCAATTATTTAAAATCTAATCATTGGATCTTTGATTTTTATTTTATATTCAAGTTCCTTGCATTTTTCTGATTAAAATGATATATTTGATCATACCATTTGGATAAGTATAGCTAAAATTATTTAAATAATTTAATCTATATTTTTATTTAAATTAAAAGCATTTGTTTGATTTTCAAAATTAATTTCTTTAAGGAAATTAATTTAGAAATCCTTTAATATTAAAAGCCGGCCGAAATTCAGAAGGCGCAGGTCATGGGTTAGCTCGACCCATGACTTTGTCTTCTTCCCATGGATGCCCTGATGCCCAAACCCTAGGGCGACCTTCCATCATCGAATTCTCCATGCTCCGGCCACACCACGCCTAGCTCTCGATGGATACACCTTCAGGCTTGAAGATGCGTTGATTGAACCAAGAAGCTCTATCTGGGAGGCGCCGGATCGCTGGAGTGCTACTCAGACGAGATGTCGCTTAAGGTGCATCGGTGAGGGTCGAATTCCCCTCATAGAGCTGACTATACGGGTCGAGCTCAATACCTACACGATCATAGGCCATAGGGGAATCGATTATGTGAGACACGAGATCCTGGGGAGGTCTAGATCACTAGAGGGTTACTCAAGGTGAAACACAAGCGGGAGTCAATGTCGGGTCGATTGATTCTCAGCCAAATCGATCAATTTGATCGAACCCAACCTTCGATACAGTTTAAAAATCAAAGTCGAGAGCTCCTAGCACCAATTGGCTGGCTAAACACCCAAGGGAAATGCAGGATACGACAAGCCAGAGGCCAACTGGTAGTGCACACTCAGACAGCAAATTCATCGTTTGGTCCACTGCCAGGCCTTGATAGATGTCTAGGTGCCTGCTAGGAAGTTAAGGAGGGGTCCTAACGCAGCATCTAGGGCTAGATTGAAAGCAAGACGAGCTGAAACCAGCTCGATAGAGGAATTGAATCGAAGGTTGTACCTGAGGATGGCGAGGTGACTGAGGCAATGGAGGCAACTCGAATCACTCCATATGGTCGCAGAAGCTCTAGCAAGGGGGTCTGAACTTTAGACACACACCCACTATTAGCAGTACACCGCGGGTTCAGATGCTGGGGAGCTCGAACTGCAAGTGAACGCTGACAGAGAGGGAGAGGGTCAAGCAGTCTATCCACTAAGAGCAAAGGGATTCTCTGTGGAATCTTGGGGGTATTTATAGGCTATAGAGAGGTTTAGGCCAGTAGCCATGGCCTTAAGCTTGGGCCGAGAGGGCTCTCTCTATCTTCCATAATTGGGAGGGTCCAAGCCTCCGGGTCACCCTACTAGGCTTGGCCACAACCAGAAGGGTCCTAACGGCCTAGGGGACAAGGTAGGAGGGAGTGGGGGATAGCGCTGGCGTGGCATCGTACGAGCGAATTTTTCTGTCCGGCTTGTGATCGAGTGAAGACAACGATCTACAATGGCGGGGTCCGTCTCCGTCGTCTGATTGCGAGACCCTTGAGGATTGACAGTCTGATTCGGCTCCCGATTAACAAAACCACGGAGTAGATCTTGTGCATCAGATAATAGATGTTGATCGGGCAGATAAGATTAGATCACGATGCATGTTATATTAGCCATAGGATCATGAGCATTAGGATGCGTGCTCGAGCATCCATATGTTGGGTATGGTGCCCCGCTGTCAGGACCCCACAGCAGATCTACCGCGGTCCTGATAGCAAATCATGGGATATAAAAATATTTAAATAATTTAAGTAAATTAATTATAATTCATTTAATTAATTATTCAATTTTTATTAAATTTTTAAATCTAATTTAAGACTAGATGAGCCTCAAAAATTCCTAAAAATTCACTCTTAGCTAATTAGGGCTTAAGGAATTCAAAAATAAAATCAGATTTTAATTTGAAGATCAAATTAATTTAGGTATTTTCTAGGGATTAAAAATAGGCAAAAATACCAAATTTCTCAATTTAACTCCGATTGATTTCAAATTTCTAAGGTTAAGTTTAAATGACCCATTGAGTATAATAGAATCAAAATTAAAGCTTGGTTTAGCTTAATAAATCTGAGTTTAGCTAGGGTAACAACTAGGGTTGTTATACATAATTAGCAAATGTTAGCATTTATTCTCTAGTTGATATTATTAATTTATCATGTGATCTTAGAAGATTAAGTCTTATAATGATAATGTGGTTTTTTTATATTCACCTTAGACTTATACTCCTTTGATTTCCTCTTAATTAAGAAAATTAGCATCATTTAATTTGCATTAAATTATTTAAATATGTTGATTCTCAAATGATTTATTCTTAATAATATGCTGATTTTGTCCCATGATCTGGTTATTTAATCAAACTTAGGAGCTTAGCAATCTAGCTTGTTATTCTTCCCTTTTAAATTAAGTGATTGATTTTATGAATATTTCATGTGCTTAAGCCTTTAAATTTTGGTCTCATGACTTAGGATAGAAAGCTAAATTATTGTAATTGCAAGTTTTTAATCTCTTATTATCTTGTTAAATTTTATAATTTAAATGCTTAATACTTTAATTTAGAGAAATATTGAGGTTGGAGCTAACTTATTGAATATACATTGAGGTAGGCCTTTAGATGAACCTCTCTAAACTTAAAAAATTGAGCTTCTATTTTTGTGGTAGCAATAGCCTAATGTACTATAGATTGAGCTTAAATGACATAGCTTACCTAAATTAGAGTGACTTCTATGTCACAATCTTGGAACCCCATTGCTTAGTACCTCTAATTGAGAATAGCTTCATTAGCCTGAATTTCCTTAGTTTCTAAATAGTTAGTATAGAATAATTATCATTAGTGTTTTTCATGTGGAGACTATAGTGTATACCCATAAAGTTGATTTGATTCAGCAAGGATATGAATTGGTTAATTTATCTTGAATGGAATTATATATTCTAATATTATCTTAGATGAATCTACAATAACATTAGAATAAATTTCCCAGTTTTATCAAGTGTGTTATAAGTGATGGATTGAATAACTTAGTTTGGGAGAACAAACTGTAAAAGGGTGGTGTCCCCTTATCTTTGTGCGTAATGATAAGTGCAGTTAAGCAAATTATGTGTTTTAAGTTACCTTCCTTAAGACACTTTAAATTATATTATAATTAGGGGATTGAATAGCTTAGTTTGGGAGAACAAACTGTAAAAGGATGGTGTCCCCTTATCTTTGTGCGAATCGATAAGTGTAGTTAAACAAACTAAGTATTTCAAATTACCCTTCTTAGAACATTTTAAGTTATATTTATAAGTAGGGAGTTAAACAACTTAGTTTGGGAGAACAAACTGTCAAAAGGTGTCGTCCCCTTATCTTTGTGCGTATCGATAAGTGTAGTTATAAAAACTAAGTATTTCAAGTTACACTTCTTAAGAATATAATATTTATGTATATGTACTCCCAACATGTGATAACTTAAGAAAATATTAAGGTTTGGTTATTTTAAGAATATTTTTGCATACACTGCATAAGTATAAACACAAATAGCAAGAATCATTGTGAATTATAGGATGTAATATACATCAAAAGAGGAATTATGGGATGCAATGGGCATCAAGATGTGGAATTCCTAATGGAATGTATGTGAGCATCAAACTGTGTATACATAAAAATTTAGTGGTATTTCATATGTATTTGCATTGGCATACAGTATGGTTTCAATATAGCATGTTACTAGTTTTTAGTCCTTATAGTGGATTATTATAGCATTTCTTTTCAGTTATTATTTTAATTTATGCTCCAATTTTTAGTTATTTCAATATTTTCTACAGTATTCTAGTGATTTATTTAAATATTAAATTCTATAAAGTGTATATAAGTATGTTGTGGTATTTTGTTGGTGTTAGACTTATTCTCTAAAATGTGGTACTTTTGGGATACAAAAATTTGCTAGATCCAGAGCAGTTTGGTGAGCCAGCATTGGAGTTTATTCAGGAGGTCTAGGAGGATCCGATGTAGTAGTAGAATACCTAGTCTTTACCCTTTTAGTTATTTTTAGTTGTGAGATCGAGAAACTTATTTCTGCTATTTTTATGCTACATTAATGGTATGTAAAAATTATCTGGATGTATGTTCTTTTATTTACTTTCTGAGATGAATGCTTCTAGTAAGCTCCATGATGAATATTTGGATGAATGCTTTTAGCTTCTGCATTTAGATTATTCTTACTTATACTTAGTATTGTGATGTGATCATTAGCAAATGCTCATATTTAGTACTCATATACTGTAATAACAATAGGTTATTACTTAGCTCAATTTTAGCTTAATTACATTCTAATTATTATTTCATTGAGTTCATCTAGTCATTAAAACCAATCCCTAAAGATTTGGAGTGATTCAGAGCTCAATCAAATAATTAGAATATTTAATAATATTTAATTAATTAGAAAATTGAGATATTTAGTTTGACCTTGAAATCAAAATCCAACTTCGCCGTTGCGCTCGTCACCCCCAAATTAGCTATGGGTGACATTTTGGACGTGTTTGGAAGTCGTCGGATTTTCACTAATATTTTAATGTAATTATATACCCCGAAAAAAAGGAAAATTAAATACTCATCGACATCGAAATCTAACTTTGCCGTAGAATTCCGCACCCCCAAATTAGCTAGGGGTGAATTTTTGAGATTTTTCAGAGATCGTTTATAAACTATGATTTTTGAGATTAATTAATTTAATTTATTTAAAATCTAATTTTTATTTTTCCCTTATTTTTCCTCCTTCTTCCTTGGCCGGGACCCACAGCCATCCAATCCCTACTGCATTTTTGAGCTTCCTTTCCCTTCATCCCCCTGCCATGCTCAACCTCCCCTCTCTTCTCCACCTCCTGCCATCCCCTTATCTCCACAGTTAGAATGGAACAAATCAGGCCCATCCCATCGAATGGCAGGCTTCCCTTCTTCTTAAAAGATACCCCTTCAGCTCCATTCCCCATTTTTCCTATTGAAGTTGCTAAAGGAACTCAATCTCTCCTCCTTTCTCCATTGATATGCTGCTGAAGAAGCCCTCAAGCTCCCAAGTTCCTGCAAAAAATAAAGCTCTCTTCCTCTATCTTCTTCCATTTGAAAGCCAAGGTACCTCCATTTTCCCCATTGAATGGATTCAATGGCTGCTTCATTTCACTCTTATGATTCTTTTGTATCCTTAGAAATTTTTGATTAAGTATGGAAGCCATTAAAGTTCATTAAGGTATTAAATTTCATTATAAATGAAATGCTCTATTTTACCTCCTTTCTACAATCCTGGATCTTTAACTCCATTGTTTGTATAGTTAGATCAATCTCTTTGTGCCAATTTTAATATCGATAGAAAGGTCTCGGAAATACCTATGTAACGGTATATGGCACCGCACGTGAAGCGCTATAGGTTGAGAGTATTTGAGCCCGAAAGATGACCCGTTACGGTTTTTGCTCAAGCGATATCACCGTCGGGCGCTGCAACACGCCGCAGCGCCTGAAGTTTCGAATTCGGGTCCGCCACAGTGTGCCACAGCAGCATAATAGCTTGATTGAAGCATAATTCTTTTGATGAAATTAAATTTACCTGCTGCAGCGCCTGAAAGCGCTGCAACGCACTACGACGCTGCAATCCGCCACAGCGCACCGTAGCACACAGAACTGTCCGGAACTGTCCATAACTATCCCGAATGGCCGAAACTTTATATTTTTCCCATTTTAATGACCCTAGGAACCATAATGGGGCCAAAATATATCAAATTTGAATCTAATTTTAGTATAATTAAGCATTATATAAAATTATAGGTGATTTTTGAATATGGAAATATTACATTTTAACCCCCCTTTTAAGAAAATAGAACCCTAATATTGAAATGACCATATCTTGATTATTTGGACTCCAAATTAATAAATTGAAGATGCTAATTAGGTTAGAAATTCAATGCCAATAGTAAATTGAAATAAAATTTGGGTTTTGACCATTAGCAACCCTAGGTTGACAAAAATACCCATAACCATAATTAGGTCATAACTTGGCCAAATGAGGTCTAGTTTGGGTCTACTCCCAGTTAAATTATTCAGTGTGATATAGGGAAGTTATAGCCACTGAGTTTGTTGAATTTTGATTTCAAATGGAAATGTTAAGTTTTTGACCCCTCTTAACCCTAGAAATGACACATTTATGCTTAAACTTAGAACATTCATAACTAATCCAATATACCTCAAAATTTAGTGTTTTAGACTCTATGAAATTCTTGAATAGCAAACAATAATAAACTGCACAAATTTTTAGATTACATCAAGCAAAAATTACTAAATCTCCCCTTGGGTCAAATTCTTTAGTCTTGACCTATAGGACCCATTATTGTCCAAATTTAGTGTACTTACTATCTATCTTCATGTTAAACAGTAAAAAATCATTTGAAGTAAGAAAATCTAATTTGGAGCCCTAAATCAAAAGGTAGCTTTTTGGACCCTTAAGTAGGGGAAAAATAGTCATTTTGCCCAAAATATAGGTTAAGTGTTGTTAACCCTTAAAATATCTTTATTTAAGTTTTAAAAATAGTAATAAAACTAATTTATGATTAATTTAAGTTTTAAATCCCATAATTTGAATAATTTATCAAACATCCTAATTTAGGCTTGAAAATATCTAAGGATAATGTCTTACTTACCTAAAATTCATTCTTAACTTCCCTAATTAAATAAAATAACAAATTAAGTTAAATTGAAATAAATTCAATCAATTCTTAGAATCTCTCAAAGTCTTTTCATTAGGAGCTTATTAGAAATCTTCACTTCACTTCACTTTAGAACCTTTTCCTTAGAATGGGAATAGATCTTAGGTTAGAGTTCATTCATTGAATAAAATAGGTTATTCAATGAATGAATCCTTGATTTTATTAGTTTCTAAATTTTCATACTTTGATTTTGATTATTTTATCTCTTAACTCTAGTTTAAGAATAGGAGAATCATCCTATTAAGCTTGATTACACTTAGTAGGATTTGCCTTACTCTTTAGTTCACTTTTAGACTTAAAAACCTTAGATCTTATATTTGACCCTTGGATTATGTGATTAACTTCAATCTTGTGGTGCTTAACTCATAATCCCTAGTTTAGTATATTTTGATTAGATCTTATCCTAAAACGTCTAAATTCATTAATTAAGGACGTGATGATTTATTATTTAACTTGTAGTCGATTCTGATTGAACTAAATTAGAACCTGATCAGTTCTAATTGCTTTTGACCTATAAGGTCGTGCTTTTAAGTTACACTTGATAGTAAGAATTGGAGATTCTGAACTTGTGTAATTTGGAATAGTTAGAATTATATAATAAATAATAATTGATGTCACCATATGTAGTAGAGTCCCTTACTATTATTTTACTTGTGCTTTTGCATTCCTTGTATTTTGTGCCTTATTCCTTGAATATGTCATACAAGATAATGTTGTTGCATAAAATGAAAATATATAATATCTAGGATAACATTGCATTGGGTTCAGTTACTTGTTGATCTGGCTCATATTACCCTACTGGCATTACTCATTGATGAGTGTTGTGCTAAGTTTGGAACCCGTATAGTCTTGCAAATGTGTTTGACTCCTTAGCTAGTTCTGGTTGTGTCCACAGAAGTAAATTAAATAACTAAAATGTTTTTGCATTTGTGATTGCTACCTCTTCAGTTCAACTTCAATTCTGTTATTCCGACCTACCCTCAAATGATGCTAAAAATATTTTGTCACATTAGCCTCCATGTTGACACTTAGAATCCTTTTGATATAAACAGGCTAGATTAGCCCTCTTCTAATATGGAAATACTTACATACCTATCCACTGTTTACTATTTACCATTTACTGTTTACTATTCAATGTTTCCTATTTACCATCGTACTTGACTTTAGTCTATCGTGCTTTACTCGTTTACTTATATATTATAGAATTTTAGACCTTTGTTGCTTACTTATATGTACCACTATTGGATAATTTCTTTTAAATCAGTATATGTCATATGATCATTAGCATGTTTAGGATTAGATTTTTCTTTCAGTACTCTTACTAACTGTATTATACATGTATGTCTATCCTTGCTTAGTTTACTTGAGGTGTGCCTTTTTGCCTCAAATCTTATTTAGTTATAAACGATGTATTTATAACTTATCCTTCTCCTTGTATGCTTACTGCTCCTATGCTAGTTAGGATTTTTTGTTTTGTTTAAGTAAAATGATGATATTAATAACATATGAAAAATATTAAGCCTAAAATATGCATAGACAATTGTCTAATAAGATTTTTCATTTGTTGGCTGGGGACATGGCATTGTGAAATAGACAATATCAGAATTGGATAGATTTGAGAAGCTTGGTGCTGAAGAGGAGCCTTATCCAGAAGAGGAGCCATATCTTGAGGAGGGACATCAGGAAAGAGCTAAAACTATTTAGTCTTTTCTGCTTACTGTGAAAATAAGTGATTTCATTCCAGTTCTTTTAAACTTAATTAATATTGTAGTAATACAAGTATTGTTTGATTGTGTTTTTCTTATTATACTATTTATTCTGAGTTGTATGCTACATTTTCTCTATTTATTATGGTAAATTGGTTGTATGTTTACTTTACCTTACTTTCGTACTCTGATTATGTATTTACTTAGTGACTGATTACATAGCATGTATGCATTGAATTATCTTTTCCTTACTAGTGGAATAGGGTTTACACCTAATCTAATGTTAAGTGAGGGATTTGCTAAAGTGACACACCACCCATTAGCTTAATCTTATGGATTAAGGGATGGGGTGCCACATATACATTAGAAATATTCTTCTTGTCTTACCAAGCCCAATGTATATAAGTATTCCAACTAATACTTAAGATAAGAATACTACTTATTTGAAGGGTTAGCCTTTAGTTTTACCTTGCGTAGACTCTCAATTTTCATGTGTGAGAAGGTTTAGAAACCCTTCCCAAGTAATGCATCGTTTCATCACCAACAATTTAGGATATTTACTCTTTAAACATCCTTGTTGCGCTCGGTGACAGGATGGGGCGCTACAGGGCTATGGAGTGATCTGGAGACAAAATATATCCTAGAGGGAGAGTGTGTGCGTTATTGGGAAACTCCGCTTTACTTGGTTAAGCAGACGTGTTTAACTCCTCATTTGTTTTGTAATTTCACCTACAGAACAATGCACATATTTAAATAAATATAAATAAACAATATTTATAGTTTATAGTCTTTATAATAGTATTTAAAGTTTATTCAGTTATTGAGACTGAGATCTCCATGCTTTCATATATCGCGGCTTACTTATATTTACAGTTCTTTTACTTACATTTCTGCAGGGTATTTCAATTTGTATTTATATTTCCTTACACTGCTCTGCTTACTTAACATATATCTTTTTGCATATATTTCTACTAATTTGATGCACACTTGTATGTATAGTTGTACTTGCCATGTTTACGTATATACTTTATGCATGTTATGATTAGCTTTTCTCATTTAAGGCTTTTACCCTTTTTACTAGTTATTTTACAGTCATTCCTATTTTTTTCCTTTTTATTGCATTATACGTAACTCATAACAATTATAATTGGCTAATGTGATATTCACTAAATCTAAAATAATTTAGTTTTCCTAAAATGTACTTATATTTTTTAAGTCTAATCATTTGTTTCTCTTATGTTGGTTAAGTCATATCGTATTAAAAACCAAATATGGAAGATCAGGAGCTTAGAGTGGATTTTGAACCTGGAGTAGATCGGGTCTAGTAGATGCGTCACCCTTTCTTTTTCTTTATTCTTACTTTATTAACACAAGGACAAGTGCCATTACATCATAAATGTTTTTATAACTTTGATTACACTCTGGATGTTTTACTTTACTATTTTGTGATATATTTTTATTTTTTTTTTGGATGGCTAGAATGTTATGTATTTATATAGTATTATGATCTGATTTTCCACTTTGGATACTCTTGGCTCCCCATAGTACTTAATAATGGGTTAAAACTCACTAACCTAGTATTAAGTATTATAGTAATACCTAATGTTATACTAGATTACCTAATTTGGCTATAGGGTTGTTACACATGTGGACTCTTGAAATATTTAAAATTCTTAGAATGGAAATGAATAGACATCTCTATGGATTTTGTTAAGGATTTGCTCAAAAGCATATCAGGTGCTGATACAATCTAGGTCATCATCGATAGGTTGACAAAATTAACTCGCTTCATATATATTTGTCAGATTGATTCAGTTTAAAAGATAGCTAGGTTGCATATAAAGGAAGTTATCCGCCTTCATCGCACACCTAAAACAATTATCTCAGATCGAGATAATATATTTACCTCTCACTTCTGGCAAGCAGTTTAACAAGATTTGGGAACTAACTTAACCATGAGTATAGCCTTCCATTCTCAAATAAATGGGCTGTAACGCCCCGTCCCGTTGCCGCGCGCAATAGAGGTATTAAGGAAAAAATAGTTGGCAGCGGATCATTGTGTTACTCTGGGAGGGCTGCTGAACTTCTCTAAATGCTACTGCTGAAGCTCTACCCAAGGAAGGACTGAGGACTAATCTTTAAGATAAGTGTAATATTCATATCTTAAGTATTATATGAGGTACTTACATACATCATATTATGAGAGGTAGTTGTAATGAGAATTCAATATATTTGAATATTAACATCACTTACATGCCGATCACATCACAATACTAAATATAAGTAATAATAACAGAGTGCGGAATCTATATCATTCATTCATATAATTCATCATAGAAGCTAAGTAAAAAAAAATTCATCTCAGAAAAGAAAGAGAAAATACATATAGAGATAAATTATTACAGATCATTTTCTTAAAATAAAAAGGTTGTATCTCTCACTCAAAACAAAAAGTAAACTAGAAAAATAAGTAAAGGTTGAGCTAGCTAGTACTTCACAAACTCCTCTCGGATCTCCTAGGAAGCCTTTAAAGCTTGCTCCTCTAACTGCACTGGATCTGACAAATTATCGAAGAACAAAATGCCAATTTCTCGAACAAAAGAAAAAAACAAAAGTACATCGTGTTAGACAATAAGTCTAACATATCAAATGCCACAACATGCTCCATTATAGTTTAAAAACATGATTAACATTTAAGTATAGCAAAATAATACTGTATAAAAGCACTGAAATAACTAAAATATATAAAATTGTACATAACTGAAAGTAAAGTAAAACAATAACTAAAAGAAATTGCTAAAAATAGGAATTTGTAAGCAATTAAAATTGAATAAAATAATGAAATAAATCTATGTTGTATGCCACTAGATATACATATACATAACTGAATATGTCACACAATATTATGCCTCAAATATACATAACCTTGTTGTCACATGAGATCCCACAAAATCTAAGGTGAGCAGAACTGCTTCACTAACAGTTTCTAGGTGAGCACAACTATGACAACCCTAGGTTATTTCTGAGCTTAACATAAGCTTATCCAACTATTTATTCTGATCCCATTGCATTCGTATAGTCATTAGAATATAACCCTAAAATTTGGGGTCAATCGGACCTCATTAGGTCAAATGAATATTTTTGTCAATTTAAGTATCCTAATTAATAGCCAAAATACTTTGATCCAAAATATGATTGTATTTTTAAATTCCTCACTCCCAAATTAGCTAGGGGTGCAAGTTTGAGAATTTTTTAGATCATTTAGGTTATAACTAAATTTAATTTAAATTGGAGAAATTGCAAATAATGGTTCATAAAAAATCTAAATTATAAATATATCCTTAACTAATTAAACCTTTAAGGATCCGCTGTGCGGACCATGGGCCTAATTAATAGCCAGGGTCACGCGACAACAAAGTCCCACTCCATCTCACCGCTGCTCCCAATATCTCAACGGCTAGGATCTAATCCCGTAGAAGTGCGAATCTGCTATTAGATCCACCCCGTGGATCCTATAGCTAAGAACACTCCCGCAATTGGCCGTTAGAATCTGATGTATCTAGGCCATCGCACCTCTCTAATCGAAAAGTTAGATGACCCACAGTGCACAAGCATTATGGATCATTATCTTAGATGCATCCCACTCCCAACAAGGAAGATCCCCCACACGCCAGCACTAAGCACTATCCCCCACTCCTTTGGCCAGCTCAGCATAGCCGTTAGAGACTTCCATTATTGGTTGGAGTCTCCTGATCAAGCTCCGTGTCTTAGCTTCTCCCATTAAAGAAATGGGAGATTGACCATGTCCCGATGCTCTCGGGTCACTCCATCCCACCCTGCTGCACTCAACCAATCATTTGAGTACTAATTGACTCAAAATTTCTTCAATGAGTCGTTTTGCTCACTGTTTGAAATTCTAAGTTCCCCCAATTTTTCATTGCTGGCCAATCCTAGCTCTCCACATGCTCCCAGTCTCAACCAGCTATAATCAAAGGTGCCATCCTGTTGTTCAAGATCACTAGCATCTGCCGGCAATTCGACAACCATCAAGACCTTCCCCAGTGATGATACTAATCTCTCCCAATCAAACTAGGTACCCCTCTTTGTCGTATTGAGCTATGTAGACTCAGTACTTCTCTCCAATTGATTTGTAATCGATGCTCTAACCAAATCGAACGCAATTCCATAATTGTCGAAGCTTGGGTTAGCTCCGATCGATCAAAATGATCAATCGGGCTACCATCCTCTCTAGAAGTTGGGTCGAGTAAGGACCCAGGCTTCCAGCCACTCTCGGGCTATGCTATTATATGGCTTAAGTGCGCCCAATCTTCTTGAAGGTGTAGCCAATGATCTCTCAGCTTAGCATGGTCTCTGTGGGGAGTGTTGACTCTCCACAGTAAAGCCTGTAAGGAAGGTTTAAGGGTAGTAGCCTTCCAGCGATGCAAGCATTCCAAATTAGGGCTTTATGTCTCTGTTGATGCATCTGGTTATGGTGAACATGAGGCAATCATCAGAAGATTATGCCATGGCCTGGATACCTGAAAGTTAAGAGATAAGGGTTTCCCTAATCGACCTAATGCTGGGGATGGCTAGAGGAGGAAGACACAACTGTGCGGGTCAGGTCGACCCGTGATCCGCATGGTGCGACAGTGGTGGTCTTCGGGTCGAGTCGACCTACGTCTTATGGATATGGGCTGAGCCCATTTTAAATAAATATAATCTGATTTAGGAATTATTTTCCTTAAGAAAATTTAATAGATTAATAAGAAAAAATGCATAATAAATTTATTAAATAATTTTTTGAATATTTATCCAAACCATATGAACTTATATATCATTTTGTTCAGAAAAATGCAAGGAATAAGAATATGCAAAAATATTTTAGTTTATGTAAATGCATTTCCTAATTTAGCCAAATTACTCCAGTAGATTAATTAGAGAAGATTAGCATGCGTACTTAGCCAAATTACATGATTTAAGTTTCATTTGACTCCTTATGCATTATAAAATGCATGTGTTAGGTGGATAATTTTTTTGATTTATATTCTACTAATTATGCCATAATCCCTTATTTGCATAATTAGTGAATTTATGATTTTATAGTTAGCCAAATTGTAATCTTGATATCTCTGATTGCTTGTATGTTAATTAGAACATAATAGCCAAGTTTCATGGAATTTAGATAATTAAATTGTAATTATATGCTAATCCATTTTATATTTGATTAGTGTTTGATTAGCCTTAATTACCCTATGTTTTGATTAGTGTGTATTAAATGTTTCATTAACAGTAGTATGCATATTAGAAAACTTAATTTTTGATTTGGAAATCTACATCTTTCATTTGACACTAATCAAGATTTTAAACCTTAATGATCTTAAGGAAATGCTTAAAGAGATTAAGAATGAATTAGTGCTAATTTGAATATCAATAATTGACAAATAACTTAGTGACTTTCCTATAAATCAATCTCTAAGTAAATAACCTTAATTTGGTCAAGTTTGGGCTCAAACCCTAACTTGATTCATTTAATCTTCAAATCCAAATAATTTAAGTAATTAAATCCTTGATTTGAACATTTAACAGCTTGTATAACTTTTATAATATTTGCTCATTTTCCATTGATCTAACACTATTCAATTAGAAGAAAAAGGAAATTATAGCAAACTCATGTGATTTATCACTTGAATCTAAGCTTAAGATCCCTGAGTTTCTCCTAAGTAAGATCACTAGCATGAATTAATTTGGAAACTAAGATTGATTAATGCAATGATCAATTCTCAATAACACATATGATTTTATCTTATGATCAATATAGTTGATTAAGTTGCAAATAATAGATTTGCATACTTAATGTAAGAATCTATATAAGGTGATTGAGAACATAAGTCTAAGTGAACTTTAAATATCTTAGATTAAACTTGAATTTAATGAACCTTTTTATGCTTGAATCTTTAAACTACAAAGATAGTGTTTAGATCAAACAAATTTTCAGACTTTGTAAATAGGTAAATTATTAATGTAGGAAGAGCTTATTGTATGATTTTGAGCTAAAAGCTTAAATGGACCCTATGACCTTAGAGTATTTGATCTTAAATCCTTGTGGTAGAATCTCCCAAAGATTCTAGATAGAAAATCAACCCTTATGGTAGTATTCTAAGTTGAGTGAATTTCATGTCACATACTTGAAACCTTTATGTAGGATTCATAATAATGGAATGTGGATTCATTAGTTCATATTCCTTGATTTATAAAAAGATTTGCTATAATGAGAATCAGTAGTATTATCAGATGGAGACGATAGTGCATATCCATAGAGTTAAATTATTCAGAGTAAGATGGAATTGGTCAATTTTCCCTGAATAAAATTGTAGAGTCTCAATTTTATCCTAGGTGACTGGATAAGTACATTTCAGTTCAGGATAAATATCCCAAATCCAGAGGGTGTTATAGTTAGAGAGCTTAACAACTTAGTTTGAGAGAATAAATTATAAAAAGATTATGTCCCTTATCTTTATGCACATCGATAAGTGCAATTAAACAAACTAAGTGTTAAAGTTACCCTTTCTAAGATATGCCAAATCATGTATATGCAACCTCTTCATATGCTGATTTAGAGTATAGTTATAGTGAGAAGCATAAAATTCAATAAAATTGGATCAGAAGTCAGAATTCAATTGAATGAATTCTGCATAATGGAGACAAATTGATTTATTGCTTGACTTTTAATCAATTTTTTATTTTAATAAATTAAAAGCATACAGTTATTTAAGCCTTGGCATGTCATAAAATGCATAAGTTGTATCAGCATTAGCAGAGCATTTTGCTCACCTAGGAATCTGTAGTGAAGCATTGTGCTCACCTATAATCTATTAGCGGAGCATCTGCTCACTTAGGATTCTGTAGAATGTCATGTGACATCGAGTCTAGCATAATTGTGGCATATTTAGATACATACACATATATTTAGAGGCATATAACATAATTTTATTTTAGCATTTGTTTAGTTTCAGTTTCTATACTGCCTTTACATTTTCAATACTTAGTATTTAGTTACTATCTTACATTATCTTCAGTTTTATTCAGTTTTATACCTTTCAGCTATTTTAGCGCTTTTCTACAGTATTGTTTTGTTATTTTAAATATTAAACCTTAGATAATTATAAATATATATAGTAGCTTTAAATGTGTTGAACTTATTGTCTAACACATGGTACTTTTGGGATCCGATAATTTTCCAGAGTCAGAACAGCTTGTGGAGTAAGTTCAGGAGGCTTCACAGGAGATTTAGGAGGAGTTAATATGGCATTAGTGAACTCAGCTTCATCCTTTACCTTTAGTTTCTTTCAGTTTGAGTGAGAGACTCCTTTTACTATCATTTTTATTTAAAGCAAACTGTATGTAATAACTCTAATACTGGATGTATTTTCTTTTCTTTTCTAAGATGAATTGTTTACCTATCTTTTGTGAAGAATGATTTGAATGAATACTTTTAGCTTTCGCATTCTATTATATTTTCTACTTATACTTAGTATTATGATGTGATCAGCATTATGAAATGCTAATACTCATATATATTGAATTCTTATTACATTTTCTCTCATAATCTAATGTACATAAGTTCTTTATCTAATACTTAAGGTAAGGACTTTACACTTATCTTAATGATTAGCAATCAGCAATCTTTTGGGGTTGAGTCTCAGTAGTTTGGCAATCAGTATTTAGGGAGGTTCAGCAGTCCTTCTCGAGCAATGCACCATTCTGCCGCCAATCGTTCCTAAATTATTACAGTTACATGCGGTGATGGGATGGGGCATTACAGTTGATATCAGAGAAATATCATAAAGTTGTCAGATAAGGAGAGTATTCATATCTACTTTATGATTCATTCTTTGGAGAAGATATGATCACAAGCACTAAGTGTAAGAAAGCATTATCCATAATTAATCAAATTGAATCTCAGTATTAAAATTAAGAATATCTAGAAATAATATCTTAGGATTTGAATGAACTTTAAGAAATAAAAATATACATAAGTAAAATAAGGGATTAGAACTAACATTTAATTAAAATCATAGGAAATGGAGTGTTAGTAATATGGTGTCATCCATTACCTTAGGTTATTCAATGACTACTGAACCAATGATTACCGGGACGATAAGGTGTATAGAAGGATCATTAGTGGAGTATCTCCTAGAGGATTAGAAGTACTCGATAAGATCTTAGTTCACCTATTCTTCCGAGGGACCAGTCTTATCATTCTTGCTAGAGAGTGGCTAGCTTATATTACTACTCCATTCAGAGAAGCTGCATGTCCTGATGGCGTTCGCCTTTAGATCTTGAGAGCCATACATGGAGGATCAACTAAAAGATGGTGGTTCTGGCCGCACCAAAGGCTAGAAAGAAGGAGTTTAGAAGTAATATATGATGACTTTTATACTGCTTTTATAATAAAATTTTGTTGTTTATCCTATTCATAGATTCTTGTATTCATATTTCATATTAGTTTAGCACTTATACATACCCTTCTAACTTCTCTTTTGAGAATTAATGATTGAAAGAAATAGTTATTTCCTTTATTCTCTAAATGTATATGTGGCGGCCGCCCCTTAATCATCCAGATTAAGGGGTGGTCGTCAACGGGCAAACCCTCACTTTGCATTCAGATTAAGGAATATGCCTTCTTAATCAAATGCCAAGGGAAGATGTACCCTAAAGAGAAAGAGCAAAAGAGACAATCACTAAATGAGCATTCTATAATATATCAGAGTGCGGAAGAAAGACAAGTAACAACATCCATACAATCCAAATAAGAATTATACAACTCAGAATACATAAGCATAAAAAGTAAAGCAGTTTAAATCATGTATTATTACAAAATATTAATTAAAAGTTTAAGCAGAAAGTAAAGATCACTCAATCCTCACAAAGCAATAGAAAAAACTAGGAGCCTTCTTCTGCATGCTCCCCCTCCTAAATCAGATCTCCAGAAGGTTCCACAACCTCGAAAAGCTCAGAATCTACCATTATCAGGGCCCAGCCAACAAATGAAAATCTAGTTAGACAAAATGTCTAAGTATATTTTTGGCTGTAAATTTGTTAATTTAAATGATATCACAATATCTAAGCAAAATAAGAGCAGTAAAGCATCAAAGAAAGGTGACAAAGTGATAATTAACATAATTATAACTCATACAAGGTGTGAGGTAAGCATATACCTCAACTCAAGCTACAAAAAAGGTTAAGTAGCACATAATGAAATCTATTAAGCACAAAGAAATTTCTAAGTAATATGATCAACTTAAGACATACTGGTTATAATACAAAATGAAAGTACAGAACTAAAGGCAAAGTTCTAACATCCTAACATGCCATAAAGTAAAAGTAAACTGCTGAAAAGTACAATATACATGTAAAGAGGTAAGCACTAAAGGAATTGCTGTATATAAGTATGCTGAACTGTAAAGTAAAAGATATGCCAGAACTGTAAAGTAATAGTAAAGTAAATGTAAAGTAAAGGTATAAAGTAAAGTGTGGAGATACTCCTACTTAGTCCTGCCAAAAAGTAAATATGACCATCTAGTAAAGTGTCCCAAATTAAAGTTAATTCCATCTAAAAAGTACATGTTGAGCATCTAGGAAAGAGTCCCAGATTAAAGTATGTTGCACTAGGAAAGCGTCCTAGGAAAAAGTATCACGCACTAGGAAAGTGTCCTAGGCAAAAGTAACATGCACTAGGAAAGTGTCCTAGACAAAAGCTGTCTCAAAAGTAAAGTTATATTAGAAGGCAGACTAAATAAGACATAACTCACATAGTTTAATAAAGTTATTTCCATCAAATTTTCTCCTTAAGTTATGAAAATTCCATTTGAATGTATTCAAAGTTTAACATAGAATACTCATCAATTATTCCATGTTCAATATAATGTGTCCAAATGTATAATGAAGTTCAAAATAAGGAAAGCATAGCATATAATTTTCAATGAATAAAATAGCACTAAACAACTTTGTGATATCACTTTGTTTTCTAATTAAGTTGTTCTAACTACTCTAAGTTACATAAGATTCAGAATCATCAATTCTTACACTATCTATAACTTAGAATAATGATCCTATGAGTTGAACATAATTAGGACTAGCTAGGTCCTAATTATAACTGAATCAATATCATCTATATAAATAAATAAGTAAGTCAACCATCCTAATTTATTATTTTAAATAATCCTAAACCCAATCTTGATTAGCCAAATCAAAATTGAAAGGATTATGAATTTAACTCCAAATAATGGGGTTCAATTCTTAATCACAAGGTTATCTTAAGAACTAGGGTTTAATCCCATCTCACTGATTAAATATAAGGAAAATCCTATTGAGTAAAGTTAAACTCAATAAGATAGATCTCTAATCCAAATTTTAAGATTAAAAGATCAAATAATCAATTAATAAACTATGAAAATCTATAAACTATTAAAACTAAGGTTTCACCTAATGAGTAACCCACTTTGCTCATTAGATGAATTCTAACCTACGCTCTACTCCTAATCCTAGGAATTAAGGCTCTTAAATACTAAGAGTAGCACTCCGACACACATCCTAACTAATGATATAAGACCTATGGGCGAACTAAGAAGTTCAAAGGAAATAAAAGAACTCACATCTTTACTAAAATTTTTACTTAAGACCAAAATTAGGATTTTCCTTGAATTTCTAATTTAAGACTTAGAAGTATCTAAATTAAAGTATAAATTACTTTAATTACTGATTATAATGTTTAGATAATGATTCTAGGGCTGAAAAGTGTTTAACTCTAAATTTGGGCAAAATGACCATTTTGCCCCTACTTGAGGGTCAAAAAGATCAACTTTTGATCTAGGGTTCCAAATTTGAAATTTTTAGTGGCAAAGTATTTCTTACTATCTAATATAAGATTAGACAATGATTACATTAATTTTGGATAATTAATAAGCCTCATAAGATCAAATTAATGAATTTAACTCATGAGGGCATTTTGGTAATTTGGTCAAATGGAATCTAAGTTTTTTATCAGTTTGTTGTTGCTTACTATCTAAGGTTTCCATAAAACCTAAAATTATTAAATTCTGATAACTATTGGCAAAGTTATAACTAATACAAGTTTAAGGGTAAAAGAGTAATTTAGGTTTCTTAATTAAGGGTCAAATTCTTAACTTTTCCAATTAGTGTCCAAATTAAGTAAACTTAGTGGATGTAGATCATGAATGACTCATTGATTACAATGACTAGTGGTAGGCTCAATTTGGACTCTAATTGGCTAAGTTGCGGCCTAATTATGGTTCAAGGTGATTACTGAGTGATTAGTGAAATTAATCATAGAATCACTAATCCAACCACATAACTAAGTTTTATTCTACTTTAGGAGTATTCAAAAACTAAAATTTCTAAATTTGGATTATTAATTATGCTAATATTCAATAATCTAATTTTAAGGTAATTAGGGCTAATTAAGAGATCTAACCATTTAATATAAAATTTTTTTATATTTTACTATTAATTAGGTCTTCTTGATTAAAATAATATATTAGAAGGCATAATTTGGAGTTTAATTGACTAAGTTATGATCAACTTAAGTTCTAGGGTTAATTAGGATAATTAGGGTTAGGTACTAAAAGTGATTAAGCTCAAAATAATCCAAACAAAAAATTTAACACTATAAGGTTATTCTAGAGGTTCTACTAATCAATTTAAAACCCATATTTCCTATGTTTGGACTAAGGGTTACAAAGTTATGAGCTTAGGAAGATTAGGGTTTGGGTCTAAAAGTGATTAGTCAAATTATTACCCAAATAGCAAAATCAATACTACTAGATTAATCCTTAGGATTTGATAATTACTTTGAGACCCATATTGGGTATATTTGGGTTAATGGGTGCAAAGTTATAGCAATTTGAACATTTGTAGCATTTTCACAATTATTTAATATCCTAAAATGTCACTATACAAAATATAAATCCAAATAGAGATTTGACAGTCTTAGATTATACTTTGATTTTTGCTGATAATAATAGTGTATTTGTTTGTGTCATTTGTACTTATATTTATCAAGATATTGAGGTTTAAAGTTTAGGTATTAATTGAATTAATTAATGGCGTAATTATTAAATTACTGTCAAATCAATTAATCTATTTAAGTAATTAATATATCTATTAATATTAATTTAAGATTTTCATTTTTTGTTTATATATATATATATATATATATAATTATAATTATATACTTTACAGTATATAAAGTTATATTATAAGATCATATATATATATATATATATATATATATATATATATATTGCATTTTATAATTAATTTAAATCCCTGCATGTGGGACCCGCATCGGCAGACGATGCGACAATGATTATATGGCATCTTTTAATTCGCCAGGGATTGATATGCGGGCCCCACTGACGCATACCGCGATAGACAGCGGGACCCGCTGTCTATTGATACCGCGAAGACCCAAACCCAGGTTGACGGGTCGGACCTGACCCGGCCCAGCCTTGACTAGTCGCGGCAAGACCGAGAGCCTGAGGGCTAGGGCTCCGAAATCGGTGGTCTAAACGTCGTCACCGGGGTTCGACTCGCACACCGAGCGAAAGGTCTCAAAGAGACCTTTCGATTGGCATCTGGCACGTCACCGGAGGTGACCGGAGTCTCCCTTAATATCTAACCCTAGGTGATGCGTTCGAGCCTAACGGTTTGTACTGTGGCCATTAGATAAAATTGCGACGATCGGGTTCGATCTAACCTAATCGAACCTGATCAAAGATGCATTAATCATACGCAATAAGGTTTCGAATTAAAATTAATACAATCAAGCTAATGGATTGAATATAAAGGGTACCTTCAATCGGATGACTGGAAGCAGACAACTTCGAAAAGATGAAAACTGGTTCAAAAATGGTGAAAACTGGGCTTAGAGTCCATTAGGGTTCTTGGAAGCGATGAAAGTTACCTGGCCAATCGATAGGGAGACGTGCGGCGCGATCCGAGACACGCGGAGGAGGGTCTTTGGGAACGAAGATGTCGTAGCCGTCCGATCATTCGATCGGACGGTTCCGCCAATCCGTTGATTGGGACGGTAGACACAGAGGAAGGAAACGGCGTTAGGAAATACTTAACGGATGTCGTTAAGTAAATTTATAATTTAAATTAAATATTAAATATTACTATTGATTTTATTAATTATATTTAACCATTTAAATGCATTCTAAAAATTTCTAATAAATCACCCTTAACTAATTGAGGGGTGAGGAACGCAATGGCATGATCAGATTTTTATTTCAACGAGTATTTAATTATTTGATTTTTTTTTCGGGGTATTTAAATAATATTAAAATATTCAACAAAAATCCAACGACTTCCAAATGCATCCAAAACATCACCCCTAGCTAATTTCGGGGTAGTGAACACAATGGCGAAGTCAGATTTTCGATTTGAGGTCAAAATAAAAAGTTAATTTCTAGGGTTTCTGGATTTTTCAGAAATTAAGATTTATCCATTTGATCCCTGATTTGGACTGAGTTTTAGAGATGAGTTCCAAATGACTTAATTATGATACTAGAAGCATAATTATGACTTAGATTAGTTCTAATTGACCTAAGTAACAACCTGAGTTGTTACAGACTCCCCCACCTAAGAACGATGCCGTCCACGATATCACTCAAGTGAGAATAATAACATATAGTGAAAATAACAAATTGAACTGAAAAGAAGTTAAGAAAGTACCTGAATTAAAATAGATTAGAATATTTTTGCTGCATATCCACTTCTTTCTCCCAAGTGGATTCCTCTCGCATACGGTTCTTCCATTGAACCTTAACCATTGGAATAGATCAATTTCTTAGCTGCCTATGATCGCAAGCTAAGATTTTGATTGGTTCTTCGACATAAGATAAATCTAGCTGGATAGATACAGCTAGAAGTTGCACTAAATGCGACAGATGTCGAAGACATTTTCGCAATGATGAGATATGGAAAATGTTATGAACAGCAGCAAAGTCTTCAGGAAGCTTTAATTTATAGGCAGGAGAGCCTATCTTTTATAATACTTCAAATGGACCTATGTAGCGAGGGCTAAGTTTCCCAGCTACTCCAAATTGAAATACTCCCTTCATAGGACTAACTTTAAGATAAGCAAATTCTCCAGTATTGAAATTTAAAGGACGGTGGTGAGCATCGTGATATTTTCTTTGACGGCCTTGTATAACTTTAATTCTCCACTGAATTAATTGTACATTTCTATTGGTTTCTGCAACCAAGTCGGATCCAAAAAGCTGTACACTACCAGTCTCAGACCAAGCAAGCAGAGTGCTACATTTTCTTCCATATAATGCTTCATAGGGTGCCATACAAATGCTTGCTTGATAGCTATTATTGTAGGCAAACTCTATAAGAGGAATGTGGTCTTCCTAGGAACCACCAAAATCCAAAATGCATAGACGTAAAAGATCTTCAAGAATTTGGTTAACTCATTCTGTTTGTCCATCTATTTGTGGATGAAATGCAGTGCTCATAGCCAATGTAGTGCCCAAATCTCGATGCATTACAATCCAGAATTTGGAAGTGAATCTACTATCATGATCTGAAATAATTAATCTTGGAATGCCATGGAGTTTGATAATTTCTCTAATATATAGCTTTGCCAGCCTTTCTACGAAATCTGTCTATCTTATTGGAATAAAATGGGCCAATTTGGTTAATCGATCAACTATGACCCAAATAGAATCAGCACCCATTCTAGACTTGGGTAAGCCCATAACAAAATCCATGAAAATATCAAGCCATTTTCATTCTGGAATAGATAGAGGATTAAGAAGTCCTCCAGGTATTTGATGTGCTGCCTTTACAAGATTACAAGCATGACACTTTGCCATGAATTCTGCCACACTCTTTTTCATACTGGGCCACCAAAATGATCTCTTCAAGTCTTGATACATTTTAGTGCTCCCCGAGTGGACTTGATAACCTGAATTATGGCCTTTGATAAGAATCTCTTGATGCATTGACTAGGGAATCCATATATGATTATCTTGATAGATCACTGTCCCGTGCAATTGCAAATCATGATGGTGACCACTTTCAATATCCATTTTGAATTTTAAGTATTCATCATCTTTAGTTTGAGAGATAGAAACATCTCTATGAAAGGTGGGCTCTATATTGATATTAGTTAATATTGAGCTCATCACATCACCTCGAATATGAACAATTTCCATCTTTTGGAATTTTTCTATTAATAAACTTGTAGCAATCGTTGTTGATAATGTTGCACAATGGCTGAGGGCATCTGCCACCACATTTTCTCTACCCGGGTGGTATTGAATATCTAAATCATAGTCACTAATCAATTCAAGCCATCTTCTTTGGCGACAATTCAATTCGCATTGAGTGAAGATATACTTTAAACGCTGGTGATCAGTGAAAATTGAACATTGAACTCCGTACAAATAATGACGCCATATTTTAATGCAAAAATTACTGCAACAAGTTCTAAATCATGTACTGGGCAATTCCTCTCATGTGGCCTCAATTGTCTTGAAGCATATGCAATCACTTTTCCTTCATGTATTAATGCACATCCTAATCTAGTTCCTGAAGCATCAGTATACACTTGATAGTTCAAGCCTTCTCTAGGTAGAACTAATACTAAAGCAGTATATAGTGCATCTTTTAGAGTTTGAAATGCATTCTCACATTCAGAACTCCAAACAAATGGAACAACTTTTTGAGTGAATTTTTTCAATGGGGAAGCAATTTGAGAGAAGCTGTTAACAAATTTTCTATAGTACCCTGCTAAGCCCAAAAAGCTTCTTATATCTGTTACTGTCTTGGGTTGTACTCAGTCTTGAATTGCACTTATTTTTTGTCGATCTACTTGGATTCCTTGAGCAAAACAACATGGCCCAAGAAAGCTATGGAACTTAGCCAAAATTTGCATTTAAAAAACTTTGCATAGAGTTCATGGTTGCGTAAAGTTTCTAATTAAATGATTCTCATGATCGCTCAGGGTCTTAAAGTAGCTAAGGATATCATCGATAGATACTATAACAAACTTATCCAGATATGGTTTTAGGACTCGCTGCATCAAGTCCATAAAAATTGATGGTGCATTTGTGAGTCCAAAAGACATCATAAAAAACTCATATTGTCTGTACCGTGCACGAAATGCTATTTTCTCCACATCTGAATCCCTTACTTAAAGTTGATGATACCCTGATCTTAAATTAATCTTAGAGAATACTACTGCACCGGACAATTGATCAAACAGGTCATCGATTCTAGGTAATGGATATTTATTTTTAATAGTGGCCTTGTTCAATTCTCTATAATTTATACACGTTCTCATAGAACCGTCTTTCTTCTTGACAAATAAGACCGGCGCTTCCCAAGGGGACATGCTAGGTTTAATGAAGCCTTTACTTAGAAGTTCTTGTAACTGCTCACTAAGTTCTTGTAGTTCCTTAGGAGCCATTCTATATGAATCTTTCGAGATTGGTTGTGTGTCAAGAATTAGATTTATTACAAACTCTACTTCTCTTGGTGGAGGTAACCCAGGCAAATCTTCTGAAAACACATAAGGAAATTCCTTAACAACTCTGATTTCTGAAAGTGGGATATCTTCTTTACTTTCACCAATAATGGTGACTAAGAATGCAACATAGCCTTTAGTTACAACCTTTCCTACTTGAATTGCATTAATCAATAAACATTGGGTACTGAGCCTTCCTATGAAGGTTTCAGCAGCATCTTGTGATGACAAAGTAATCTTCTTTTGTTGACAATTAATCATAGCATTATGAGCACTAAGCTGATTCATTCCTAATATGATATCAAAATTTACTATAGGTAGGATGATTAACTTGGACTGAAATGCCTTCTTGTTCAAGGGTACTTGGAGATTCACTTCTTGAGTTGTGCTAAGTTGGGTTCTAGAAGAAAGCCCAACATTTAAAATTCTAGCCATCTTATAACATGGCAACTTCAGAATTTTAGCAAAGCTTTCAGATATAAATAAATGACTTGCTCCCGTGTCAAATAATATTTTGCAAGGATAGTTATTAACACAAATGGTTCCTAGATTAAGCATACTTAGTTATGATTATTCAAATTTACTAATGCTTAGAATAAGAATTCAGAATTAAATATGCGTACCTGATATGATGTTGTTGTCTTCAGTAGCCTCCACGGGAGTAAGTGTGTAAGCCCTAGCAGGTCCAGATGGCCTTTTAATGACTTGTTATTGAAGAGGTTTGGAGGTACTAGGTTGAGTGGTATTACTTCCAATCTTCCTTTGAGTTGATACTGTAGGTTGCTGAGAGGACATAATGGTAAGAGGTTGATTCCTTCGATTGAACGTAGTAGAATTAAGAACTTGATTTCTCTTAGAACGGTCAATACGGGCACCATCGATTGTCACATCAAAGTTACATTGTTGATAGAAATGTCCCTTCCTTCCATATGTGTAACAACATTGCTGATTATAATAACATTTTCCAAAGGGATGAGGTCTTGTACACCCATTATATAGATCTGAGGGTGTAGGATCTACTTCAATTTGATAAACCTTCCCTGAAGGAAATCTAGCCTTTTTGGGATTACTATCCATGTACGAGGTTGAACTGAAGGTTCTTTTAGTTTCCTTCTGAGATTGATGTTGGTCTATGGCATGAGCGGTTTCAATTAGTTCTGTAAAATTAGATAGTCTCAGTGGTACCACATGATCCTTTATTGAGTCTCGAAGTCCACTCAGAAATCTATGGCAATGAGCACCTTCAATTTGCACCATATCTGGTGCAAATAGAGCTAATCTTCTAAATTCAAATTCTTATTCAGAGAGTGTCTTGTTTCCTTGCCTTAGTCTAAGAAACATATAACCCAAGTTATTCTGAACTGATGGGGGTATATATTCTACTCAGAATGCTTCTACGAATTCTTCCAAAGGGATCTCCTCAATGTAGTAATTAGCAAAAAGTGTACGGCGGAGATTGTCCCACCAGTATTTAGCTTCTTCTTGGAACATGTGATTGACTAATCTGACTGATTCAGCATCTGGATAGTTAATACTTGTTAAGTTTTTTTCCACTATTTTGAACTAGTTGGCTGTGTCCATGGTTAACATATATCCTTTAAAATTAGGGGTCCTCAATCTAATAAAATTGTGTAACAGACCGTCTGTAGGCTATTGATATTTCTAGGAATGATGGTAAGGTACATGATTTATAGATGCTGGGGATGGATTATGCTGCATTATGATCAATCTCTCTATCCTTTCAGATTATTGGGCATTGGTTGCCACTACTGTTTTTACTACTTCTAAAAGTGTATTGATTTCGGTAGAATTACTGCTAGACGTAGCAGGGTTTGAGGATGACTGTCTTGGATTCATTTTGTACCTGTATTTGGTAATCATATAAATTTGAGAGAGCTCAAAAGAAACAAATTTTATTCTTACTTTCTTTTATGTTTACTGTTGGTTTGTAATTAATGTTATTTACTTTACTTTTACTACATTTGTGTTGGAGCTTAGTTTATATTTAAATGCTTATGATGAATGAATAGATGGATGAATATAAATGTATGAAAATGAATTTTAATTAAGTCATTAGTTGCATATCTATTTTGAATGTTAATTGGAGTTAGTTGTATATTAAATTAATTATAGAATTGGAAACTAGTTTCATATCTAAGTGAGAATTTCTCCTTACCTACATGTATGTATTAACATTCAAAGTAACAGATTAGCTTTACTTTAGAAATGGAGATAAGCAATCCTATGTAATGAATTGACTTTATATTAGAATTATAAATAAGTAAATCCTATGTAATGGATTGACTCTATATTAGAACTTGAACTAAATAATCCTATGAAATGGATTGATTACATATTAGTTTTAGGTTGTCTTTCTTTTAATTATAACTTCCATTGGAATGGAAGTCTTGTATTTCTACCTTGCAGGGGTTTCTTTAGCTATTTACAATAGAAACTCTGCCGAAATTTTTAAGAAAATAATAACTTAGAATAATTTGGCAAAAATATAGACTTATGTTTCACATGTTAAATACTTAAAATTTTCATATCTAGGATTGCAAGTATTCATATTAAATATTTTTAATTTACATTCAAATATGTTATTTCACATAACATAATTATAAAATTTCCTCTCATCTTAACTTAAGACCCTCTTCTAAATCGACCAAACACAGTATCTAATGATTTGGATTAGTTTCCTTCTAATATAATATTAGATATTATGTTGACGTATCAATGTTGAGTTAAGTGATTCTCAATATTATGGTCGTCACAGTTGTATTAGAGCCAAGTTGAGACCTTTAAGTTAAGACTTCCATTCATCCAAAAGTAAACAACACAGTATAGTAAAAATAAATAAATGACATCTTAGGATAGTAAATGCATTTTCAGTTAAATAAGTGATCTAAATTTCTAACTCAAACCTTAATTTAACTTTCAGATGGCAGATCCTAGTACTAAACTAAGACTTTATACCAAATTGTTCTTCCAATATTGGAAGTATGATCATTGGTATGGGTCGATGTTTGATCGTGTTTACTTTGGAGTATCCACTACGGGAGGTGGCATTCTAAATAAATTTTTTAGGTTTTGTATATTTATAGGCAATTGTTTCCCTCAACTAGCTAGGGAATGGCTCACCTGTGTTACTATGGTATTTGAGGCCACATAATGCCCTGATCACTTATGCCTTAAAATTTTAGATGAATGTTTTAGTTACTATGCCATGGAATGGTGGTGTCATGCTTATGGAGTTCTCATTCGTGGATGTAGGAGTCATTATTGTGCCCCCACTTATGAAAACTTTAAAAATATATTTTTTGCAAAATTCTGTAACTAGTAATACTAGTCATCTTTTTGCTCCAGCTTCTTTCTCTTTAGTAGCTTTGTAAATAGCTTCTACTTTACTTATGTTTCAATTATGATTTGAAATTAACTTGTAATTAATTAATTAATCTAAATTAATGATTAATTAAAATAATCATACAAATAGAAATTAAATGTCATATTATTAATATATGCATTTTTGTGATCAAAATGGTATATAAGTTGGTATTATTTGGCTAAGTATTTTTAAAGTTATGTTTAAATGAAAATTTGTTTTCATATAACATTAATTACTCTATAATTAATCATTCAGATGATTACACAGAAATTAAAATAGCACAAAAAAATAGAGGAACTAATTTCGAAACAAGACGGCGGCGTAGAAAACAGAGCAGCATTGTAATCAACACTACGTTAAAACTTCAGCGCTGACGCGGTAGCTCCAGAGATCGACACACGTCCTCCTCTTAATTTGAGGGATGGCACGGTCGAACTGAGATTGACCAATTCAGTTCAAAAACTTAACTGGACCGAGCGCTTGAACCCTTCATCCCCAATAATAGAGGTAAAGAGGTCGAATTAGGGTTAGCAAAATCGCTCGACTACGACGATCTCAGGATGCGACCTATACACTGGCAAGAAGGTCTCGCTGAAGCTTTTCATCGAAGACTAAATCGGACCCATATGATGCATATGGAGGAGACAGGATGATGCTCTAGATCTCCTCATCAGAACCCTAAAAACTACTACGGACAATCGACCGATTGAGTTTGATCAAATCGATCGAGCTCAAACAGATCTCACTAGATGATTTAGCAGTGATTGAAATAGGGTCGCATATACAATTAGAAGTAAATGCAAGTTTATAATTGAGAAATTAAGGACGTACCTCATAGGATTTGTTAGATAGGGTTTGAAGCTTGCGATGGAAAATCCTAACTCCCTAGTGCTCCCTTCGACCTTCATTTTTCTCCCAAAAAATTGAAAATGAGGATTATAGGAGGGCTGAGGGATTAATTGGAGATGGAAGGATGGCACCTGGCTGAGCATACTCCTCGTCAGCATGATTGGCTGAAGGACAGGGAAGGCGTACATCGAAAAGATCTAGGACATTCATTCAATCTATCAATTGAACGGCTAGATCTGCTACTTCAGCTTAGATTGAACTCAGACCATCTAATCAGATCTGAGATAAATGCACTGGCCTGGATTCATGGGGATCGTTGTCCCATGCGCTAGCCTCATGCACGGGATCCGCGCTGACTTAAAAAGTGCCATTTGAATAAAAATTTAAATTAATTTAATTTAATTTATTTTAAATACTTTAATTAATTAATTAAATTTTAATACAATTTATTACACAAAATAAAATAATAAAATGGACTCCGAAAAATCTCAAAAATTTCACCCTTACCTAATTGAGAGGTGATGAATTCAAAAATACAAATGGATTTTTGATCGAAGATCAATTTAATTATCTTAATTTTCTGAGTATTTAAATAATATTAAATATTCGAGGAATATTCGACGACTTCCAGACACTTTCAAAATACCACCCCTAGCTAATTTGGGTGTGGTGAGTCTATTGGAGGACTCTATTTTCAATTCTAAGGTCTAAATAAATTAGGCATTCTCAGGATATCAGAAAACTAGGAAATATTAGAAATTGTCAAATGATCTCCAAATCTTATAAAAATTAAAATGGAGGCTCTTAATACTATTATAAGACTAATGGAAAAATATTATAGTAAATTAGTTCACTAATTGATAAGTAACAATACTAGGGTTGTTACAATAACAACGTGGGTTTAAGTACACATTTCTGAACTAGTCTCTTTTTGCAAATGCATTTAATCCTCGCCCATTAAACTTTGCAATTAGTTAATTTATGGCATGGGTAAATAGGAGCCTTATGTTTGAATAATAAGCCTTGCAATGTGTTGTCTGATACTAGGGCCAGTCACTCTTTCATGTAGGAAAGCTGGGCCAAAGCCCTTAAATTTCCATTCAATCGCCTAGCTAATTCTTTAAGCGTTGGGTTACTATCTGAAGCCCATATGCCAGCTTGTCAATTTTATAGTATAGCCGTCCTCATTGGTGAATAGGAATTTGAAGCTAAACTCGTTGTTCTTCTGATCACAAATTTTGATGTGATCCTAGAAATGAATTGTCTAAGCCATCACAACACCACAATTAACTGTCATAAAAAGAAGGTCACATTGGGTAGTGATGGTCAAGCTAAAACATTTGTTAGCAAATTTAGCACTCAGGCATCTTTGATCAATGCTTTGAAGATATAGAGATTAGTGATGAAAGGTTGTGAAGCCTAACTAGTGATAATGCTGGGTGAAAAGAAAGAGGTTGTGCCTATCATCGAGAACCACATCGTTTGTGAGTTTCCTGATGTCTTCCCTGAAGGCCTACCTACCTGGTCTTCAGGCAATCAAGAAGCTAGAATTTGCAATATACATTATTCCATTAACTCAACCTATATCCAAGGTTCCTTATCGCATGGCTCCCAAGGAGTTGCAGGAGTTGAATAAGGAACTTCAAGAACTGCTTGTGAATGGTCTCATAAGGCCAAGCTCATCTCCTTGGGGAGCACCAGTCCTTTTTGGTAAGAAGAAGGATGGGTATATACATATGTGCATATATTATAGAGAGCTTAATAAGGTAACAATTAAGAATAAATATCCGTTACCTCGGATTGATGACTTGTTCGACCAGTTAGCTGGAGCCATTTATAATTATTTTTTAATTATGAAAAATGGAAAATTTAATTAAATATTATATATTTATTAAGTGCATTAAAGGCCACCATTTCCGCCATCTCCCTCTCTTTCCCGCACCGTCAGCTCTATTGTTTGATCGAACAGTGAAATCTGAGTTGTTCAATCAACCCGATCGAATGGTTCCCATGCCATTGTCCCCATTGCTCAAGCGTGAGAGTACTTGCACGCGGTGTCCTTATCGATAGGTGGCTGCTCCCACCGACAAAGAGCACCACTTAAGGCTCAATTAAATACTCTCATTGAATCCACTTCCACTCGTTTGCTCGTTTGAGACCATGCGGAAGCCGAGTGATCAATTAATCAAATCATAACTATCGGTCGTTCAATTGAGGTACTCCAATCTCCTTTTATAATCAGGCAAACTTTGATTTTCTATTTTGATTTCTTATTTTATATCTCTAATTGACTATGGATCGGGTTCGATCTAACCCGATTGACCTAATTCGAGAAAATCTCCATAGTAACCTACAGTAGATAAGTTTCGTTCCCATATTATAGAACTAGGGTTCATTGATGCCAGTGGTATAGGTCATCTCTACCACTGATCCAGCCATCATGGGGAAGCTCTAGTCAAGCTTTACCCAGATCCGTGTGGGTTGAGCTCTCCTGTTGCCGGTAGGTCGCCGAAAAATCAGTGAAAATTATGGTTTTACATATAATTCAATTTAATAAGTTCAAAATAATTTATAAATGATTCCTAATCACTTAATTCACTGATTTTAATGAATATTTCAGGTTTCTAAGGCTTAAGTGTGCTTAAACCTAATTTTGGAAAAAATTACCATTTTGCCCCTACTTAAGGGTCTAAAATACAACTTTTTGATTTAGGGCTCCAAACTAAAATTTATCATTGCCAAATGGCTATTTACTATCTAATATGAAGATAGATAGTAAGTACACCCAAATTGGCCAAGGATTAAGTCTCATGAGCTCAAATTAAAGTCTTAGTTCATTATGGGTAGATTAGTTATTTTACTTAGGGAAATATAAAATTTTTATTATACTTGTGTTATTTACGGCTTAAGGACTTCATAGAGTCTAAGATCACTAAGTTTTGAGATCATTTGGCCAAGTTATGGCCAAAATAAGATAGGGGTTTAATTATGTAATTTAGGAGGTTTATAAATTGTTTAAAAACCTAAATTTTCCAAATGATGTCCAAATTTAGCAAACCTAATGGCTATAGCTTTTCTATAATATACTGAGTATAATGACTAGGAGTACACCCAATTTAGACATCATTTTCTTAACTTATGCCCTAATTAGGGTCTAACGTGATTAGTGAGTGATACGTAAAATTAATTCTATAAATGGAAATATATTTTCACTAAGGTGTTCTACTCTATTCTAGGAGTCTACAATAACTTAAATTTCTAAATTTGGATGATTAATTATGCTAATATTTACTAATTAAGTTTTAGATTGATTAGGGCTAATTAATAAATCTAATTACTAAAACTAAAATATTTTATAGGTTACTATTTATTAAGTTCTTCTGATCATAATGGTTTATTAGATGACCTAATTTGGAGCTCAAATGATTATATTATAGCCAAATGAATTTTTAGGGTTTAGGAGTATAGTTAAGGATAGGTCCTAAAAGTCATTAGTCAAATTACACTCTAAACAGCAAAACCAATACTATCAGAATAATTTTAGCATTCTCCTGAGCAAAATGAGATATATATTGGCTATGTTTGTATCTAGAGGTACAAAGTTATGGGTGTTGGAAATTTTAGGGCAAAATGAGTAATTAAGGAAGGTCCTAAATGTCACTAACAAAAATATAAGTCAGACATAAATTTTGATACCACTATAATATTCATCATAAATTTTTGGTTAAAATGAGATATATATTTGATATATTTTGATTAATGGATTATGAGATATGAGTGTTTGAATATTTGTAATGAATTTGCTTTAATTTATCTAAATTAATTAAATCAAAATGTATTGATCATTAATTAAATAGATGTAGCGCCTCACCCCGTTGTTGTGCACAAAAGAGATAATCAATCGATGGCGGAGCAGTGAGCTACTTAGGAAGGAATTCTGAATCTCCCCGAATATCTAAAGGCTGCTGACTCAACCTCAAGAAAGGTTGAGAGCTAATACTTAAGAGAAGAGTAGTATCCCTATCATAATTATTAAGCTAATACATACATTAGATTATGAGTATAAGAAAGAGAAATCCAATATATGTATAGTAACATTAGCATTTGTAGTATGCCAATTACATCACAATACTAAGTATAAGTAATATAAAGATAGAGTGCGGAAGCTAAAGCATACATCTAGGAAATGTTCATCATAGAAACTGAATAAAACATCCATCTCAGAAAAAAAAAGAGAAATACATCTAGAGTTATTACAAACTATTTATTGAAATATGGAAAAGAGTTTAAGTACTAAACTGAAAATAAACTAATCAAAATAGTAAAGGCTAGAGAAGAGTCCACTAGTGCTCCATGAACTCCTTCTAGATCTCCTGAGTATCCACCTGATATGGCTCCATGAACTGCTCTGGATCTAGCAAATTGCTGAATCCCAAAAGTACCATGTGTTAGACAATAAGTTTAACACATCGAAAGCTATTCTAAGCAGTTATAATTGACTAACTTAACATTTAAGTGATTTAACTAAAACTGCAAAAAATAGTTGAAATAACTGAAAGTTTGAAAATAATACAAGTTTAAGAATAAATTATAATCTAATTACTGAAATGTAAGGAAAATAGTAAATAATCTGAATCTAAATAGTGTTATAAAACTGTACTGTATGTCACTGAAAATATAGTTATGCATCTGAATATGTCACTGAATTATATACTACAAATATACATTTGGTGCCACATGCATCCCAAAAAATCCTAATATCCATGATGCATGTTACATCTCATAGGTCCTACCAATATTGATGCATGCTGCATTCCATAGTTCACATTTCTGTTGATGCTGCTGCATCATGTAGTTCACAATGCTTTCATGCTTATGCCTATGTAATTATGCCAAGGATTTTAATCCAACATGAATCGTAAAATCATCGAAAATTGCTTTAAAATCACATAATGATTCCATTGTCTCCACCGTATAGAATTCATCTAAATGAATTTTGATTCCTAGTTCTAATTCAAGGACTAATATTAGTTAATATTATACTTAGAATTAACAATTGAAGAGGTTGTATACACATGGTTAGTATGTTTCTAAGAAAGGTAAATTCAACACATAGTTTGTTTAACAGTACTTATCAATGCACATAAAGATAAGGGGACAAAACCTTTTTACAGTTTATTCTCTCAAACTAAGCTGTTAAATATCCTAATTATAAGAATACTTAGTGTTCTAAGAAGGGTGACTTAAGATACTTAGTTTGTATAACTACACTTATCAATGCGCACAAAGATAAGGGGACGAAACCCTTTTACAGTTTATTTTCTCAAACTAAGTATTCAAGTTCCCTACTCATAATGCTCAAGTTTAGAAGTGTTACTCTAAGCTGAAATATACTTAGAATCATATAGGATAAGACTGAGACTCTACAATTCTACTTAAAGTGACACATCCAAGACTAGGTTATACTAGAGTGACTCAGCACCATGGGTATACAATAACACATCCAACTAACAATCCACTGATTTCAACAAATTTATTTAAAAAAGAAGGATTATCAAACTAATGAATCTGTGCTCCATTGGGATGAATCCTACACAAGGTTCTAAAGATATGACCCAAAAGTCACTCAAAATTAGGATACTATCACATGGGAAAATCCCATTCTAAGTTTTTAGGTGATCATACCACAAGAGTATATGATCAAGTATCTAAGCTAATAAGGATCATCTAAGTTCCTACATCAAGATGTAAGTAATAAGCTCATCCTACCTCAATAGATTACCTAATAAGAAGACTTAGTGACCGACTGTGATTACACGTCTGCGCTTGCACACAAGTGTACGTGGTCTGAAGTAATAATTTGGAATGTAAGTTTCGAGATTTATCATCCTTATAGAACATGTGTTTTTGTTACTAAGGTATATCTATATTCAATAATGTTTAAACAGTATGATTTCAGTTTTTGATTTAGTTTTGTTAATAAGGAAAAATTCTGAGTGAAGAAACTATTTAATTTAGAGAGGAGAGTTAGGTTTTGTGGCGGCCGCCCCTTAATCATCGGGGGTTAAGGAGTGGCCGTCACTAAGCACATTTATGGAAGCGAATATCTATTCTACGACCACTTTCTATCGCCTATTTAAAGTTCAAGTAATCATCATCTTTGGTTTGGGTTATGGAGACATCTCTATGAAAGGTGGGTTCTATATTGCTCTTTGAGATTATCTCACTTATCACACTTCCACATGAGGGTTTGATATTTAACTTTTTAAATTCTTCACCTACCAAACTGGTTGTAATCATGGCTGTTAGAGTAGCACAACGATTAAGAGCATCGACTACAACGTTGGCTTTTCCTGGATGGTATTGAATGTCAAAATCATAATCACTGACTAGTTCCAACCATCTTCTTTGTCTGCAGTTAAGCTCCTGCTGGGTAAATATATACTTTAAAATTTGATGATCTGTAAATATGGAGCACTGAACTCCATATAAGTAGTGACGCCAGATTTTCTGGGCGAAAACTACAGCCGCTAGTTCCAAGTCATGAACCGCATAATTTCTCTCATGTGGCTTCAACTATCGAGATGCGTACGCTATAACTTTGCCTTCTTGCATAAGCACACACCCCAGACCGATTCCAGAAGCATTTGTGTAAACTTGATAATCAATTCCTTCTTTGGGAAGAACTAGCACTGGTGCAGAGGATAAAGTATCCTTTAGAGTTTGGAATGCCTTTTCACATTCAAGAGTCCATATAAATGGAACAGCTTTTTGAGTCAACTTGGTTAATGGAGCAGCTATCTGAGAGAATCCTTTGACAAATTTTTTATAGTAGCCAGCTAGCCCTAAGAAACTTCTTATATCTGTTACTATTTTTGGTTGAATCCACTCTTGAATAGCACAGATCTTCTGCTGATCAACCCGAAATCTTTGAGCATCTACAACATAACCTAGGAATGCTACTGACTTTAACCAGAATTCACATTTTAAAAATTTGGCATATAATTCATGCTCACACAGAGTCTCTAATACTGCCCTTAGATGGTTCTCATGATCCTTTAAATTCTTTGAATAGATGAGTATATCGTCGATGAATATAATTACAAATTTACTTAAGAACGGCTTTAGGACTCGCTGCATTAAGTCCATAAAAATAGAAGGTGCATTTGTGAGTCCAAAGAACATCACAAGAAATTCATAGTGTCCATACCGAGTTCTAAATGTTGTCTTTTCCATGTCAGAATCCTTTACTTAAAGTTGATGATACCCCGATCTTAAATCAATCTTCGAGAACACTATCACTACGGATAACTGATTGAACAAATCATTGATCCTGAGAAGTGAATATTTATTCTTAATGGTGACTTTATTTAATTTTTTGTAGTCTATACACATCTGCATAGACCCATCTTTCTTTAACAAACAGTACTAGAGCACCCCCACGGTGACATACTTAGCTTAATGAAACCCTTGTCTAATAGTTCTTTTAATTGCTCACTAAGCTCATGAAATTCCTTAGGAGCCATTCTGTAAGGAGCTTTGGAAATTGGTTGGGTACCTGGAACTAAATTGATTGCCAATTCAACTTCTCTTGATGGAGGCAATCCAGGTAACTCATCAGAAAAAACATCAGCAAACTCATTAATAACCTTAATCTCAGAAAGTGGAATGTTTTCTTTACTATCTCCCAGCATGGTAACTAGGTATATTGGACAGCCCTTGCTCACTAATTTAACTGTCATTATCATATTAATTAATGAACTTAAGGCACTAAACCTTCCTACAAAGGTTTCTGAAGTGTTCATTGATTTGAGCATTATTTTCTTTTATTGACAGCTTATGGTTGCATTGTGGGCACTAAGCCAGTTCATACCCAAAATAATATCAAAGTTTACTATAGGTAGAACTATTAATTTAGCTTGAAATGCTTACTTATTCAAGGGTACTTGGAGATTACAAAACTGAGTGGTATTGAGTTGAGTTTCAAAAGGAAGCCCAACATATTAGGTTCTTGCCATTTTGTAGCATGGCAAATTTAAATTCTTAGCAAAATCCTCAGATATAAATGAATGGCTAGCTTCCATATCAAATAGTATCTTACACGGGTGATCATTAACACATATGGTGTCTAAATTCAATGATAATTAATTGAAATTACTTAAGAGCTTGAAGAAATAAAGTACAATATAAAGTATACATATCTGATAAACACATACGGGAGTGAGAGTGTATACTCTTGCAGGTCCTTCAGGTTTCTTTTTAAGAATCTACTTTTGAAGAACTTTTGTAACAACCCAGGTTGTTACCTTAGTCAATTAGGACTAATCTTAAGTCTTAAAACTAATCTTAAGTGCTAATTAGGTCCATTGGAGTCAACCTCTAAGACCCAGATCAAATCAGGAGTCAATTGGATCAAATCTTGATTTTTGAAAATCCAGAAACCCTAGAATTTGACCCATTTAAATTGACCTCAGATTGGAAAACGGACTTCGCCATTGCACCTATTGACCCCCAAATTAGCTATGGGTGAAGTTTTCGTGTCGATCGGAAGTCATCGAAATTCGACGAATATTTTAATAATATTAAATACCCTGAAAATCGAGGTATCAAAATATTCATCGGATCGAAAATCCGACTTCACCATTGCGTTCCTCACCTCTCAAATAGCTAGGAAAACATATTTAAAATTTTTTTTGGGACTAATTAATACATTGGGTTATATTATAATAATTTAAATATATATTTTAATTAATTATATTATTTATTAATTGCAAACGGCGCCGTCCACAGCCTTCCGCGCCATTCTCCTCCCCCGTTAGATCTGACGCCAGATCGTGGTCGTCCGATCTAAGATCAGACGGCGGAGAGCTTTTGTCCCGCAGACACGCTCCGCATGTCGCTCCGCGGCAGCCAGTCACGTGCGAGAGGTCGCCTATGTGAGTCCGTCGGGGCTCTGATAAACCCCCTAGGCCGCTTCGAGTGCCTCATCGGAGCCCTAAGCGCGTAGCCGAAGCCTCTGGAAGATCCGGAAGAGCCGTTCGAACCCCGAATCCCTCGGAACCGTTCGTTTCAGGTGCGTAGATCTCTCGATCCCCTTGTCTTTTCAATGCCTTCTTAGTTTGCATGTCTATTCCATAGACTTGATTGTCGTTTGAACGGAGTCGATCATCGATTAAGCATATTGATCGAATCAATTTGGCAATCCTTACACAGTAGTTACCATTAGGAGTAGCCTCCCGATTCTCGCAGTCCAGGGTTAGGGTTGTCGGGTCCGTCCGTCGCCCTCCGGCCTCAACCCCACCATCAATAGGATGCCGCCGACGTCATCCTTCCAACGCCGTGCGGGCTGGACGCCGGTATCGCCGGGAGGCCGCCCAAAATCGGAGCCCTAGCACAGCCGCCTCGGGAGGAAGACGAAGAGTCGCCGGGCCGCGCCGGGTCGGGCCCGACCCGCGCGAGCCCGAGCGGGCCAGCCACGCGTCCCACGCACAGCCGCTCTGCCAGGCGCGGGGCTCACCCGCTGAGCCGCGCCCTCTCGCGCCCTGCCACATGTCCTGGAGGCCCCACGCTCTCTGCCTCGGCCAATCACGAGCCGCCACATGGCCGAGGAGTCCCGTCGCATTTATTACCTGCAGAAGTATAATAATAAAAATAAATATAATTATATATATATATATATATATATATATATATATATATATACACGTATATAGTTAAATATATATATATATATATATATAGAAATCTTAGCTTAATTAAGCAAAAGCTAATTATGGTTAGTCCGTGATTAAGGTATACTTAACAGTTGGATTAATAGGTAATTAAGTACTGTTAAGATAGAAAACATAATTAATTAAGTAACTAATGAATCATTAGGTTAACAGATTTCTTAATTAATAATTAGGTTAATAGTTAATTAATAAAACTAATTAATAAATATTTATGATTTTTATAATAATTATTAATTATTAAACAGTAGTTAGAATAATTTATTAATATTAAATAAGTAAATTTATAATTAATTAGCCTGTAATTAAGAATAATTAACTTGTAATTAAGCCTAATTACTTTTCAACAATAACAATATTATATTAATATATATATATAGTAATATTAATAATTTAATTAATTAACTTTAATCTTAGGATTAATGATAATTAAGACTTAGATAGTAATTAACTTTGAATTAAATAGTAATAAAAATAAGATTAATTAAATAATAGATTAATTAATTAATAATTAATTACAGATTATTTGAATTATTAATACGGAATAATATAATTATAACTTTAGAAATGAATAGTAAAATTATATAAATCGTATTTTTGAATAGTAAAATTTAGAAGTTTAATAACTTTTTGTAAGATGATCCAAATAAAACCAATATAGGTCTTAAAATACTCAGAAAATTAATTAGAATCAAACGGCATAATGCAGAATTTTGTTTCAAGGTACGCATAACGAAGTAGCCTTTTAGGACCTTTTTAGGACCCCATAACTTTTGACCCAATTATCAAAATATAGTCAATATGGGTCTTAAAATACTCAGCAAAATAGCCCCATCACCGCAGTAGCATTAGTTTTTCCATTTAGATAACAGGATGAAAAGTCAACCCTAAAATTTAGAGTTGACTTTAGTGAAAAATGACCAAATTACCCTTAGAATTAAACGACCATAACTTGGTCAATTCAACTCCAAATTCAAAAATTCAAGATGCTAACTAGTTTAAAATTTTGATGTCACCAATAAACTGAAATAATATTTAGGTTCTGAACCCTAAAAATTTAGAAAATGACCAAAATACCCCAACCTTAGTTAGGTCATAACTTGGCTATTTGAGGTCCAAATTGGGTCTACTCCTACCAACATACTCAGTACATTATAGGGAAGCTATAGAAACTGAGTTTGCTGAAATTGGACTTCAAACGGAAAAGTTCAGTTTTTGTCACCTGTTGACCGACTCGAAATTACCTAATTGCCCTTCAAACTTAAAATGTTCATAACTTAATCAATTGACCTCAGAATGCAATGTTATTGGACTCTATGGAATCCTTGAATAGTAACCTACAATAAACTGTATAAAAACTTAGTTTTTAGTAGAGTGAAAATCACTTAAATGCTCTTAAGTCAAAAACATTAGTTTGAACCTGTATGACCCGTTTCTCATCAGAATTGGACAAACTTACTGTCTATCCTCAAGTTAGACACCAAGAAATCATGTGAAAAAGATAAACTCCAATTTGGGCACTTAAACCAAAAGTTGACTTTACGGACCCTTAAGTAGGGGCAAAATAATTATTTAGCCAAAAATTTAGGATAAACACCCTTAGTCTTTAATTAGTCATTTAAAATACTAGAATTAACATTATAAATATATTAAGTGACATTTAAGTAAGTAAAATCAATGATTAGGTTAGATTTTAGAATTTTCCTAAGTCTTTAACACTACACCTTAAGGACCCTTCCTGAGACTAGGACTAGATCATAGGATTGATTTCATTCATTAAAAAAATAGGGTTTTTTAATGAATGAATCCTTGGTTTTATTAGTTTCTAGAATTTTCAACTAATTTTTGATTATTTTGTCTTTTGACCTTAGATCTAAGATAGGAGATTCATCCTATTAAGTTTGATTACTTAATAGGATTGGCCTTGACTATTAGATCACTATTAGAATGAAACTTAGATCTTAGGTCTTATCCTTTTTAGATTATGTGCTTAAGTCCAATCTTGTGGTGTTTAATCCATAATCTATAGGTTATTAGTTTTAGTTAGAACATTTAAAATTATCAATTAGGTCGTAATGATTTATTATTTAACTTTTATAGTCGACTTTGATTTGGTATATTAGGACCTAGCTAGTCCTTATATTTTTGTAACTTGTAAGGATGAATTTCTAAGTTACACTTGATATGTGGGAAAATGGTGATCCTGAACTTGTGTAATTTGGAATAGTTATAATGAATAATAGAAAATAGATGGTATCACCATATTAGTAGAGTCCCTTGCTTATTTTGATACTTTGTGCTACGCAATCCTTGTGTATTTGAGCTTACTTCCTTGGACATTTCATATAAGATAATTTTATGCATAAAAATGAAAACTTAGAATATTAGGATAACAGTTGCATTTGGGTCCGGTTTGTGGAGATTATGGTGCACATTTGCCCCGATGGACAGAGGTAAGGTGAGATCAGGATGCCTAACATTCTCATTGATGAGAGTGTGTTAGGCTTGGGACCCGTATAGTCTTGCAGATGTGCTTGACTCCTCAGTTGTTTCTAACAGTTGTCCATAGAAATAAAAGTAAAATAACTAAAATATGTTGCATAAGTATTGTCTGCCTCTTCAGTCATGCAGTATGTTCAGTATGTTTGCAGATTGAGATGTATATATATATATATATATATGTGGACCAGTTTGGACAAGTTTTCTGATATGGCAGTCAGTATACAGAGTTTGGATTTGCAATTGTAGTATTTGGCTATGTTTTGGCATTATTTATTTAGTCAGCTATTTCTTTGTACAGCTATTATACAGTAGGATGTTAGATTTTGTTGCTATTTATATATATCACTGCTGAGATTTATTATTGTAATTTGCATATTTCATTTGATCATTAGCATGTATTAGGATGTAGCATTTTCTTTCAGCATATGTTTAGTTACTTATATTATATGCCTTACCTTGTTTACCTCGCTTTTGAGGCATGTCTTAGCCTCTTTCTTTAAGTTATAAATGTTATTTATAGCTTTTCCTCCTTCTTATTGTATTGCTAGTCACTCCCTGATATATTATTGCTTAGGAAAATTGTGTAAAGTGGTGATATTAAAAACATATGAAAATGTATCAGCCTAAAATGTACTTAGACAAATTGTCTAACCAGATTTTTCTCTTTTTTGGCTGGGGTCCTACATTGTGAAACCGATAATGGTAGGCATAGAGCAGATAGAGGATCCATCACCTGAGGAGGAGCTATTCCTAGAGGAGGAGCAGCAGCTCGGACTAGAACATATCTAGTCTTTAGAGTTATTGTGAGGATGAGTTCCTTTGCATTTACTTTTTTATTTATACTTTAATGTTGTAATAATATATGTACTCTTGACTATGCATTTGGATTTATAGGCTTATATTCTGAGTTATATTTTGCACTTATGTTATATTATGATGCTTGGATGTCATTTATTGCTTTCGCACTCTGTACCTTTACTTATATAGTGACTGTTAGATTGATTCTGTATTAATCCTTCCTTAATCAGGTGGATTGTAGAGTATATCCTAATTCAATGGTAAGTGAGGGGTTAGCCAGAGTGACACTCCACCCTTAACCTAATTTTTTGGCAGATTAAGGGTGCGGGGCGCCACAACTTTGGAGGTACTAGGTTGGTTGGAGTTTACTCCATCCTTCCTCGGAATAGGATTTGCAGTTTGCTGAGCATGCATGATAGTTAATGGTTGATTCGGATAGTTGATTGGAGTTAGATTCAATACCTAATTGTGCCTTGTATGATCAATATGGGTACCATCGATAGTTACATCAAATCTGCACTGTTGGTAGAAATGCCCCTTCCTGCAGCATGTGTAGCAGCATTGCTGGTTGTGATAACACTTCCCAAATGGATGTATTCTTGTGCACCCATTATAAGGATCTGATGGTGGAACTTCAACTTCAATTTGGTAGACTTTCCCCGAGGGAAGCCTAATCCTTCTAGGATCACTGCTTCTTTGTGATGATGCACTAAAGGTTCTCTTACTCTCCTTTTGGGATTGGTGTCGATCTATCACTTGGGCTGTCTCGATCAGTTCCATGAAGTTAGATAGTCTTAGAGGTATAACATGATCTTTTATTGACTCTTGTAGCCCATTTAGAAATCTGTGGCATGTAGCTCCTTCAGTTTGCACCATATTTGGTGCAAACCTGGACAATCGCTTGAACTCTGCTTCATATTTAGATAAGGTTTGATTTCCTTGCTTAAGGTTAAGAAACATATCCCCAAAATTATTCTGAATAGAAGGAGGGATATATTCTGCTTTGAATTCTTCCACAAAGTCATTCCAGGGAATTTCTTCAATATGATATCCAGCAAATAACGTTTTACGGATGTTATCCCACCATTCAGCCTCTTCTTGGAAAATATGGGTAGTTATTCGGATGGCTTCAGAATCAAGGCAATTTAGGCTGGTAAGATTCTTCTCAACTATTTTAAGCCAATTAGCCGTATCCATAGCAGACATTATTCCATTGAATACCGGAGTCCTCAGTCTAATTAAACTATGAAGAAGTCTGTCATTATTTTGCTGATATTGTTGGGGAGGATCATAAGGTATAGGGTTAACCGATGCAGGAGATGGATTATTTTGCATAGCTATTAATCTCTCTATTTTCTCAGATTGCTTAGCAGTTGTATCTACTTGGGTTTTAACTGTCTCTAGCAATGCACTAGTCTCAGATGAATGATTGCTTGATGTAGCAGGAGTGGATGCAGATTGACCAGGATTCATTCTTACACCTGGATTTAAATAACAAGCATTCTTTTAGGAGAACAGGACAATATGGTATTTTATTCAATTATTTCAACTTTAATGTTATCGAACCTTTTGATATAGTCTTAAGTCGACATTTTTGAGTATCTACTTATCCTACAAGTTTGATCATACATAATGATTTTAATTTGAGTAATTCATTTTGTTCTTAAAGTTCCTAATATATGAGTTTGAGTATCTTTGTGTTCTTACTCTAAGTATATTATTCTTAATATTCTAAATATTAAATGATTGAAATATGGATGTTATTGAGCATTCATTTAGTGATTGTATGGCAGAAGAACTATCCATTAGGTAGACAAGAATATAACTTCCAATCTGACGCCTTATGGAGTTCTCTGATACCAACTGTAGTGACCGCTCCTTAATCATCCGGGGTTAAGGAGTGGTCATCACTTAGCACATCCCTCACTTAACATTAGGTTGGAAGATTAAGACTCCAATCCAATCTTAAGGGAAGATTGTGCCCCTTTCTAATAAAGCAAAGAAGAACAATCACTTAATGAGTATACTACCTAACTAGAGTGCAGAAGAAAAAGAAACAAGCTATAGTAACATCCATTCATCCATAATGAAATGTGAAACATCCAACTCAGAAAATAAAATGCAGGAAAAGAAAAGTACAATTTAAACTTGTATTATTACAAATATTTAAAGTTAGAAGCTGAAATAAAATGTCTCTCATCCTCATGATGCAAAAGTATAAAGAAATTAAAAAATATAATCTAAGGATCTTCAGCAACCTAGACCTCCTCTTGGATCTGCTCCTCTGAAGGTTCTGCTTCCTCAAATAGCTCAGAATCTATCATTATCAGTTTCATAATGATAGGGCCCGAGTCAACAAAAGAAAATTCTAGTTAGACAAAATGTCTAAGTACATTTTAGGGTAATCATTTTATGTATTTTAATGATATCACAAAACTAACTTAAGCATAAAAATAGTGGTAAAGCAATAAAGAAAGAAAGAGAAGTTATAATAATATATTATAACTTAAACAAAATGTGAGGTGAGCACATACCTCAACTCAAGCTGCATGAAAAGGTAAGTAAGTGCAAATGAACATCTACTAAATACAAAGAAATGTCCTAAGTAATATGATCAAACTAAGCATGCCAATTTAAAATGTAAAGTAAAGGTACTATACTGAAAAGGAAACATCTAGCATCCTAACATGCTTTTTAATAAAGTAAAGTAACTGAAATAAAGAAGATTTATAGTAATTGTTATAATATAAAAGAACTGAAATGAATGAAAGTCTAAAAGAAAATATAATGAACTAGTAAGGTAAAAGTAAGCCAAAACTGTAAAGTAACTGTAAAGTAATTGTAAAGTAACTGTAAAGTAAAAGTAATGTATGGGATATCCCTACTTAGTCCTGCCAAAAGGTAAGGTCCGTCTGATCATCTAGGAAAGTATCCCAGATTAAAGTATGTCGCACTAGGAAAGTGTCCTAGGCAAAAGTAACACGCGCTAGGAAAGTGTCCTAGGCAAGAGAAACAAGCACTAAAAAAGTTTCCTAGGAAAAAGTAACACGCACTAGGAAAATATCTTAGGCAAAAGCTATCTCAAAAGTAATGTTATACTGAATGGCAGACTAAGTAAGACATAACCCATAAAGTGTAGTAAGTTTGTTTCATAAAGTTTTCTCCTTAAGTTATGAAAATGCCATATGAATGTATTCAAAGTTTAATATAGAATATTCATCAAATATTCTATGTTTAAATATAATGTATCCAAATGTGTAATGAAGCTCAAAATAAGGAAAGCATAGCATTTCAAATTCAAGATAATAAATAACACTACACAAACTTTGTGATATCACTTGTTTTCTAATTTAATAGTTCTAACTACTCTAAGTTACATAAGATTCAGAATTATTAATTCTTACTCTGTCTATAACTTAGAATCTCGATCCTACAAGTTGAACATAATTAGGACTGGCCAAGTCCTATTTATAACTAAATCAATGTCGTCTAGATGATTAAATAAGTAAATCAACTATCCTATTTTGTTATTTTAAAATAATCCCAACCCAAATCTTGATTAGCCAAATCAAGCTTGAAAGGATTAAGGATTAACTCCAAATGTTGGGGTTAATCACTACCCCAAAGGTAGTTCTAAGGCTAGGATTTAATCCCATCTCACTGATTAAATGTTAAGGTAAATCCCATTAAATTAAGTTAAACTCAATAGAATAGATCTCTAATCCTAATTCTAAAATTAAAAGATCAAATAATCATTTAATAAACTATGAAAATCTATAAATTATAAAAACTAAGGTTTCAACTAATAAGTAACCCACTTTACTCATTAGATGAATCCTATCATGAGCTCTATCCTTAGTCTTAAGAATGAAGGCTCTTAAGTACTAAGAGTAGCACTCAGACACACATCCTAATTAATGTAATTAGGACCTAAAGGTGAACTAAGAAGTTCAAAGGAAGGGAAAAGAACTCACATTTTTACTTAGATTTTTACTTAAGACCAAAAATTAGGATTTTCCTTGAAGCTTTAATTTATGACTTAGAAATATCTAAACTAAAGTTTAACTAACTTTAATTACTGATTATAAAGTTTGGATAATAAATTTAGGGCTGAAAATTGCTTAACCCTAAATTTGGGCAAAATGACCATTTATTAAAGTGTAGTGATTACTTACTATCTAATATAAGTTTAGATAGTAAGTACATTAATTTTGGTTAAGTATTAGGCCTTATAGGGTCAAATTAAGGAATTCGACCTATAAGGCAATTTGGTAATTTTACCCAAATAAAACCTAAATTTTTTATTAGTTTATTAAAGGTTATGTTCTAAGGATTTCATAGAACCTAAAACCATCAGATTATATGTATTGGCAAAATTATAGCCAATACAAATTCTAGTGTAAAATGGTAATTTAAGGGTTCTTAATTAAGGGTCAAAATCTTAACTTTTTCAATTAGTGTCCAAATTGAGCAAAATCAGTGGCTATGGTTCACAAATGATCCACTGATTGTATTAACTAGTGGTAGGCTCAATTTGGAGTCTAATTAGTTAAGTTATGGCATAATTAGGGTTTAAGGTGATTAGTGAATGATTAGTGAAATTAATTACAAAATCACTAAACTAACCATACCACTAGGTCCTAATCTACTTTAGGAACTCTCTGAAATTTGAATCACTCAAATTGGATCATTAATTTTACTAATCAAGTTTTAGGGTAATTAGGGTTGATTAAGAAATCTACCCATTAGATCCTAAATATTTTTACAGTTTACTGTTAATTAAGTTTTCCTAATCAAAATGGATATTTGGATCACCTAATTTGGAGTTTAATTGACCAACTTAATGAAATGACAATTTTAGTAATTAATTAAATACCTAAAATGTCACTAAGTGAAATATTAGTCCAAATGGAAAATTCACAGCACCAATAAGTTCCTTGAATTTTTTTGGTTAATTTGGTGTATTTAATTGTATAATTTGAACATGTATTTTGTGAGTTATTGAGGTTTAAAGTGTCGTATTTATCTAAATTAAATAATTGCAATCATATAAATAATCTTACTGTTTTAAGTAATTATTCCATTTGAATTATTAATCTAATTAATAGATATTTCTGTTTGCATAATATATATATATATATATATATATATATGTGTGTGTGTGTGTGTGTGAATTTATTTCTTTAAACGTATATACTAATAATACTATAGTTATACATTATCAATATATATATATGAATGTTTAAATTAATAAATTTTTTTGGAAGTGGGATCGCGCCTGCAGACAAAGGAGAGCGCCAGCCCACGTGTCGACGTGCCATTGGCTGGAGGCGAACCAGCGGGCCCCATTGCCTAGCGTCGAGACAAACAGCGGGACCCGCTGTCGTGACACATGGCCGAACCTGAGGATGATAACGAAGCCTGCGGGACCCACCCTTGCTTCACAGGGTGCCTACACGTGGCTGGTTCATGGATGGTGTGAACCGGACTGGTTCAATCTGGTCTAGATTGGTCCGGGTCAAACGATCGAGGCTCTTTGCCTTCCGCCTCTTAGGGTTAGGTGAATCCGCGAAACCCTAAATCCCTGGTCGAAGATTCTTGATTTGATCAAACCCTTGATGATTTAGCAATCAACAATAATTAGATGTATAGAAGGTAAGATGAATACGAAAGGTACCTTAATTCGAGCAGATAAGGAAGGCTAGGGTTCCGTAGTGTATGCTTTGATCGACGATGGCATTCGAAGAGGTGAAACTGAGACCAGGAATAGACAACAGATCTTAAACTAGCTCTAAAGCGGTCGGATACTACGGCACAAGTCATCTGGATTGACGAGATTGAGCCACGCATCGGAGGCAACCGACGTGTGTGCGATCGCAGGACACGCGCTGCGAGCCCTGACCTTGCGAGGGAGACGATCTCCCGATCGGACGATTCAGGAGATTCGCTAGATCCAACGGCGCTATTCGATTTTAGGGAGAGGGCGTTAGACCTAATGGACAGCGTCGTTAACAGTTAATAAAATAATAATATTATTTAAATTATTTTGCACAATTTAATTAATTAAATATAACTTATTAAATGTACTACAAAAATTTTCAATAAATCACCCTTAGTAAATTAAGGGGTGAGGAACGCAATGGCGCAATCAGATTTTAGATTTGATGAGTATTTAATTATTTGATTTTTGGGGGATTAAAATAATATTAAAATATTTGTCGAAAATTCAACAACTTCCAAATGCATCCAAAACATCACCCCTAGCTAATTTGGGGGTTGTGAACGCAATGGTGAAGTCCGATTTTTGATTTGAGGTTAAAAAATTAAAAAATCAATTTCTAGGGTTTTGAGATTTTTCCAAAAATCAAGTTTTGATTCATTTGACTTCAGGTTTGGACTGGATCTTAGAGGTGAGTTCTAAATAACTTAATTAAGATACTAGAACCATAATTAGGACTTGGATTAGTCCTAATTGACCTAAGTAACAACCTGGGTTATTATAAGTTTTCTCCATGTAAATCGATAGGGACTCATGTTGATTTACTTCTTAAGCATCTTCATTCTTTCATAATCATGCCAAAAAAATCAAGTGCACATTATATTCCTTAGAGTTATCCTCTAATTCCTACAAATTCAAATCTTGTGCATGAGATGAACATACTAGGGTTCTATTTCAGCACAAAGATTCTCATGAGATCGCAATTAGAGCATCTTAGTTTTCCTACATCTAGGTTATCAAGATAGTAGTTTTAATTAGGCGATCTCATGAGCATTGATTCCACTAACAAGCATCATACACATTATGTGCAGTTCAGATAAGGAAGTGGTTTCATTGGGATCCATGGACTATGTCACATCATCCATGAGTTCTCAATGAATCATCTTCGCCCTTTCACGTATGCTGAGCAACAGAGCTCTATTAGTGGGTCTTAGCTCACACGCTTCGACCTCTTGATTGAGCTTAGAGCTTGGTGCAGTTAAGCTCAGGAACTTCTCACATAGTTCTAAGTACTAACGCACACATGTCTAGCTCTAAACTAAGCTGTGAGCTATAGAGCACAAGACATTTATTTAGATGTTCATTTTTATATTTATATTTTCTTAACAAATTTTTTGTTTGGTCCAAAGCATAATTTTTAAGTAATTTTATAAAGTTATTTGAACACATGTTTTTTATTCACTGCTTGAGGATGTTCTCCAATATTCATTATGTCCCTTACATTTCATATTGGATTCAGCCCAACCCTCCCCAAAGGGGGTCTAGCCTTCCATTATAGCTAAGATACAAAGAAAAATATACAAGGATGAAGACATTTTCATGATCCACAAAAAAGAAAAAAAAAGATTAGGAGTGTACTATGAATAGTCCTTATTGGGGTTCTCTAGATCTTTCTTCTTCTTCCTCTCTTCTTTTCCTTTAGCTCCCTAATGCAGCTTTTACTTCTTTCTCCCCTAGTAATGGCCTCTTCAACCTCCCTTAGAGATGTATCCTTCTTCTTTTATGTAGCCTCTAAAAATTTGAGATTTTGGAGTGAAAATGGGAACCATTCTCTTGTCAAGAGAAGCTGCATTTATAGAGGAGTCATACTCCTTCCTTTTATAGTAAAATTCTACCTTTTTTCCCTCCATCATTTCTGTTGTAATGAGTGCATATCCCACTTGAAGCATGAACTGATTTCTTCTTTTGCCTTTTTAAATCTTGTAATCATTAAAAAACCTTCCTTTTATTTAAAAAATATTCTATTGGTAGAGGACATGTCAGCTGGGAGATAGGCAGCTGGCTGGGGGTCTTGTCCCAGCTGTAATTAATGCCCTGAAAAGATAGAAAATATGGCCACTGAAGCGAATTGAGTTTCAAAAACTCATCCATGGTAGCGCGCTATAACGCCTTTAAGTTTCGAATTTGATCCACGGTAGCGCGCTGTAGCGAGTTATGTTCGAAAAACTCACCCGCGGTAGAGCGATGCAGCGCACTGTGGCGCATTGTAGTAGGTCAAGTTTTAAAACCTTACCCACTGTGGCGCACTGCAATGGCTTGGTTTCAAAGTATCATCCGTTGTGGCGCGCTGTAGCGATGTAAGTTCAAATATTTATTCGCAGTAACACGCTATAGCGCGCTGCGGCGCGTTGTAACGAACTTAAGTTTTGAACCTTCAACCGTTGCAGTGCGCTGTGGCTCGCTGTAGCTGTTGGAATCTCAAACTTGTGCTCGCTATAGCGCGCTATAGCAGAATCGCTCTAGGCTTCAGAAATCCCCTTAGGTTTGTGATGTCTGCTTCCCAGTAGCCAGCGACCATTGTGGCACGCTATAGCGATTTTCTCCCAAATTTTGCAAAAATGGCTTCAAATTTGTTGTGCTCTCATTTTATTTTGAAAATAAATAGAATTTGATCAAAGTAGGTTGTTTCCAGTATGGACTTGTATGACATTTTCCTATATTTATGCTATAAATTATGGATTCATCACATAACAATTAATGAATTATTAATACTAAGGTAAGATTATAAGATCTTGCACTAAGTATAAAAGTACTACTTTAAGATTTATGACTAATTATCACTTTCACCATTCTTACTTCCTTAAATTGATTTAATTAAATTAGATGGATAATCTATCTGATCACCACCTATGCTAAAATTAGGGGGTTCAATCATGTACATTATTAAGAATTGGTCATTTTGCAAATCAATATAGTATTATGATTTATTACATACTAAGAATCTTACTTAAAAAAAATTAGGGAGTTAAAGGAATAAGTTTAAACTTACAATCATGTGAGTTTATTAAAGACCTTATCACTTCTAGTTCAATGATTTAAGATCAATGTCAAATCATGGCACATTATTAGAATTATGCAAATTAGTCTATCTTTTAAGTCAAGTTGATTTGTTTAGAGTGATTAAGAGCTTAGACCTTAACCAGACAAGCTAAGGTTTGACTCCTAACTCCATCCAATCAAGATCACTTGTAAAATTTTTGGATTAATGACAAATCAATGAGTTATTGGCATATTATTGAGGTACATTTCAAGATTAGGATTAAGTACTAATTACTTGATCAAATTCTTAAAATTCTTAGGTTTAAATACTAATTTATGCCAAATTCATTAACTCAATGTGTCCAAGTACACACAATAGTTCTCTAACATACACTCTAATATTATAAAAGCATAGGAATATAAAGTTACATAAAACAGAAAGTAATTAAGGCTAATCAAATCCTAAATCAAACCAAAATAGAATTAACACTTGATTATAAATTTAAAACACCTAAGTTTCATGCAACTTGGTTATTAAGTTCTACTTATTCATGCAAGCAATCAAGGACTATAATATTTTCATCTAGCACAAAATATTCAAAAAATCTTTAAGAGATTTAGAATATGACATTTAGGATAAATGATAGAGTTCATATTTAAAATTCGCCTCCAAATTCACACAATGCTTAATTTTACTAAATCCAGGTTTGGTTTTGATATATTTGGCCCCATTAGGGTCCTAGAGTCATTAAAATGTGAAAAATCACAAATTTGGGTAATGTAACAACCTTGTTAACAACCCAAGGTTGTTACCCAGCTTAATTTCAGCCTAATTATATTATGATTATCATTCCATCAAGTTCATCTAGTCATTAGAACCAAACCCTGAAGGTTTGGGACAATTCGGAGACCAATCGATAAATTCAGAATATTTTAATATTTAATTAATTAGAAAATTGAGGTATTTATTTTGACCTCAAAATCGAAATTCGACTTCGCCATTGCGATCGTCACCCCCAAATTAGCTAGGGGTGATGTTTTGGATGCGTTTGGAAGTCGTCGAATTTTTGCGAATATTTTAATGAAATTAAATGTGTCGAAAAATTAGCATAATTAAATAAGCGTCAGAATCAAAATCCGACTTTGCCGTTGAATTCCTCAACCCCAAATTAGCTATGGGTGAATTTTTGAGATTTTTCGGAGCGCGTTTTAAAAATCTGAATTTTTAAATAAATAAGAAATATTTGGATCCCCAAATTGCAAATTTCCAATTTTCTAATCTCCATTTCTATTGGCCATCACCTCATTCGGCATCTCCATGTCCCCTTGGGCTGAGCATTAATGACTCCTCCTCCTCTCTTCACATCATAGCCTCCCTAGTCATGATGGCCCCCTACACTTCCCCTTCTCTTTTAAAAAGAGAGCTCAGCCCTCATTCTTTGGCTTGCTGAAGCTTTCTCCTCTCCCCCTCCATTGCTTGATTCTTTGTGTTGGAAAGAAAGAAGAAGTGCAGCTTTCCTCTAAAGCTTTGGAGAAAGGCAAAGGTTCCCTCTTTCTCCTTCTCTCGCAAAGTTAAAGGTACCCGTTTGCTCCTCTCCTTTTGCCTTCTACATGTTATTATTATGCTAGAATACAGCCTTAGAAGTCCATATGCATGAATGAAAGCCATTAAGGCTCTTAAAAGCTTCAAAGGAATATGCTTTATTTTTGTCTATTTCGTAAACCCTGTTATTCATCTACATTTTTAGAATAGCTAGGATGTTCCGTTCGTGTCGATTTTGGTGTCGAGGGAAAGGTATCGAAAATACCTTTCCATTGATATATAGCACCACTCATGGAACGCTCTAGATTAGGAGTAATTAAACTCGAAAGAAGGGCCTCCCGGGTTTTGCACCTTGCAAAATCACCGTCTGCCGCTCCAGCGGGCTACAGCAGCATTTCGGCAGGAACTTAGGGAAAACATTAATAAAATTAATTGAACCGTAGAATTGCAAAAATGAACCGCTGTAGCGCGCTGCAGCGGTCTGCAGCGGCATTTCATAAAAGACTTAGGAAAATGGCTATAAAATTAATTGAACAATAATTTGCAAAATGGGACGCTACAGCGCGTTGTAGCGCGCTGCAGTGGACTATAGCAAAAATATTTTGGGGCTTAGGAAATATCAAAAATAAATTAATTAACCATTAATTTGCAAATGGACCGCTACAGCGCGCTATAGCACGCTGCAGCGGTAATTCCGCTAAAATCATAAAACCATAGCGCGCTACAGTGGACCGCAGCGGACCACAGCGCACTTCAGCGCAGGAAACGCTACCGCGCGCTGTTGCATGGAAAGCGCTCCAGCGCGCTCCAGCGCACTGCAGCGCCCGAGTTTGCAAAATTTCCAGAAATTTCAGAAACTGCCCAGATTTTGTAAAACTGCCCAGTCTTGGCTAAAATGGCCAAAACTCAACTGTTTTGATATTTTAAGACCCCTTGGACCCTAGTGGGGCTAAGTTATATCAAATGTGAACCTATTTTAGCTAAAATTGAACATTGCATAAAAATTTATATGAAAGTTAAATTTGAAACTTGCCATTTTTAAATTAGCCCTCATATCTACTATGGATCTTAAATATGTGTTATGTCAAAGAATAAGCACTAGAATCTTAATTGCTTGTATTAATTAGATATAGTTTAACAACCAAATGGCATGAAACATAAGTCTTTTAGATTTGTGATTAAGTGCTAATCTTTTTTATTTGAATTAAGATTTGATTAGCATTAATTACCTTTTTATTTTTATGTCATCTCTCCATTTATATATCGTTATGATATTATGATGTATGTTAGAATACTCTAACATTTAAATGGGACATCTTGATATGTAAACTAAGCTTGAACATAAGAATCTTGATAACTTGATTAAGTAGATAATACTTAATCCAAACTTAAAGTTTGACATCAATAATACACTAATAATACATTAATTTATTATTGACCCTTTAAATTAACATTGGTCTTAATGATAGAAAGGTTAGGAGTTAAACCCTATCTTATTTTGATTAAGATCTAAACCTTAATCACTTAATTAATTAACTTAATTGTAATATAATTTAATTGACATTATTCTAATAATGCATACGATTTGATATTGATCTTAAATCATCAAATTAGAAGTGCTAAGAATAACATTGAATGTGTGTGATTGAACTATTTGAATCCAAACTTTAGATCTTTGATTTTCTCTTATATAAGAGAATTAGCATAAGATGGAAATAAAATTGTAATGATTTATGCAATGATCTAACTCTAATAAGATCTTTGATTTTATCCCATAATTATAGAGTAGGAAAGGATCAAATGAATTTTAATCATCTGATCTGATCACCTTAACCTAAGTAGAACAAGTAAATCTTAAGAAATAGAAAAGTGAGATCTTAAGGATCTAACTATAGAATCATTATTGAAATGGTTAAAGATCTTAACTAATGATACATTGAGGTATGAAGAACTTTTGTAACTTATTGAGATAAAAACCTAGTTGATCTTTCATAACTTTAGAAGTTGAACTTGATACCTTATGGTAGGAATTACCTAAAATACTTAGAATGTGGCTCATTCCTTGTGGTAGCAACCTATGTTGAGTGATCCTTTGATCACATCCTTGGAGCCTTGTGTAGAACTCATCTACTTAGAGTAAGGATTAATAGATTTGATAAATCCTTATTGATTAACTAAAATCTTTTGAACTTAGATTATTGGTTGGATATAGTAGGGTATACTCATATTACTGATTATTTTAGTAGTATTCATGATTGGTTGATTCACTCCAATATGGACTTATGACTAGGTGTTATCCTGCGGGATTAGCCAAATACAGTCACATTAAAGTAAATCTTCCAAGACTAAGAGTGTTACAATTAGTGAATAGGATCCTTAGTTTGAGATGTAAACTGCGACTGGGTTCTGCCTCCTATCGTAGTGCACTTCGATAAGTGCAGTTTAAGCAAACTAAGTATCTTAAGTCACTTTGCATAGACAACTAAGTATGCTTGTAATTAGGGCATTTAACAACTTAGCTTGAGATATAAACTGTGATCGGATTCTGCCTCCTATCGTAGTGCGCTTCGATAAGTGCAGTCTAAACAAGCTAAGGGTTAAATCTACCTTTCTTGCAAATATGCTAAATATGTGTATACTATCTCCCCAACTAATAATTTTCAAGAAAACTCTCAATTTTAACTAATTATTGAGATTATAATTTATGAGTCAGAATCCTTTTAGCAAGATTCTGCACAATAGAGACTTTAGATTCATTATCAGATTTTAAAGCATTTTTTGGATTTATCTCATGTAGTTTAGAAGCATAAGCATGAATATAAGCATGATGTGTGAGTATCATAATAATGTGTGAGTATCAGAATGATGTATAAGTATAAGTGATGATTTATGAGTTACAGAATATTGGATACATTATCTGGGGAATTTTATGATGCATCGGCATCATCAGTAGACAGTATTCCCAACTGAATATATATATACATTGGACCGTACTGCTCATAACAGTTTAGTGATATTTTGGTGGCATATCAGTAGCATACAGTATTGTGGCATATTCAGATGCATAGTTTTAGTGACATACAGCATAGTTGTATATATGATTACTCAGTTTCAAATTCGGTACTATTTTGATTTACTTTCAGTATTCAGTTACAGTTCAGTTTTACCTTACATTGCTTCAGTTTTGTACAGTTTTGGATAGTTTTGTACTTTCAGTTACCTTTATAATTTTTCTGCAGATTTGATTTCATTATGTAAATGTTAAATGAATAACTAGAACTGTTGTACTAGTTTCGTTATGTTAGACTTATTGTCTAACACGGGGTACTTTTGGGATCTGGCAATTTGCTGGATCCTGAATAGTATATTGAGCCAGGTCAGGAGAACACCCAGGAGATTCAGGAGGAGCCTATGGAGCACTAGTGGACTCTCCTCCAATTTTATTTTCTACTTAGTATTTTCAGTTCAGCTTTTTGTCTATTTCAATAAATAGTTTGTAATAATTCTGTTTGTAATTTTCTTTTCTTTTCTGAGATGCATGTTTTCATACAACTTCTGTGATGAATGTCTTTCTGGATATTTTCTTCAAGCTTTCATGCTCTATTTTTATACTCTTTATACTTGTATTGTGATGTGATCAGCATATTGGAAATGCTGATATATTATACATAAATTGGATTCCTTTTGTATCCTAAATCCAATGTATGTATTTATCTAATACTTAGGATAAGGATACTACTCTTATCATAAGTATTAGTTCTCAACCCTCCTTGAGGATGAGTCAGCAGCCCTTCGGATGGGCTTAGTTTTCAGCTATTCGGGAAGACGGGATATTCCTCCCCGAGTGGCGCACCACTCCACCGTCAATATGATTGTACTTAATTCTTTTGTGCACGGTGACGGGGCGGGGCGCTACAGGTAATTTTGGTTAGTTCTGGGCAATTTCAGACAATTCTTGACACTATGGCGTGCCACGGTGGATTTCACTCAAGATGTGAGCACTCCAGCTTGCCGCAGCGCTTTCAGGCACTACAGCATGCTGCGACAGATTTTGGTGCTGTGGCGCGCTGCGGCGCTCGACGGTGATTTCACCTATGCGAAAATCGTACCGGGTCCCTTTTTGCACTAAAATACTCTCAAATTAGGGCACTTCATGTGTGTGCCACATATCGATGGAAAGGACTTTTTGAGACCTTTCCATTGATTCCAAAATAGGCATGAAAAAATTATTATAATGAGCAGAAAATGATGCCCTAACTACAGGTATACAAAATTTGACACCTTTTGACAGCATTTCTTTAATGGAGAAATGAGCTTTAATCGGACTCATTTGAATCCAATTGAGGCTTGACAATCAAACCTAGACTCTATACAATAGATACTTGAATACCATTCACAATTACTTTGATAAATCAGATATAGAGAGTATCACAAGGAAGAGTATGGCAAATTGGTACCTTGGCCTTAGAAGAATGAAGGTTAATCTCTGTTGGTTCCTTGGGAGCTTGAGGGTTTGAAGGTTCCTTCAGCAGCAACAAGCACAACAAGTGAAGGGAAGGGAAAGAGGAGCTTTAGCTTGACAACAAAGGATGGAGCGAGTGCTGAGGATCCATTTTAAAGGAGAAGGAGAGCATGGCTCTCCCTTGAGCTCTCCCATCAGTATAGAGGAAAAGGCCTTAGAGCAAAAAATGGGGAAGGGAGAGGGGTCCTTTGTGTGTGCCAGGAGAGAAAAGAGGGAGGCGCCGAACGTAGGGATGGAGTCAACCAAAAGAAAAAGGAAAAGGAGAAAAATGGATTTTAAAAATTAGAAATTAATGATTTCTAATTAACTCAAATTTTCCAATTAAAATTTAGATGAATAAATGGGCTCTGAAAAATTCCAAAAATTCACCCCTAGCTAATTCGAAGATGAGAAATTTAACGACAAAGTCAGATTTTGATTCTGACGATTAAATAATTATTCTATTTTTCGGTGTATTTAAATGCATTAACATATTCGTGAAAATTCAACAGCTTTCAAACACGTCCAACACATCACCCTAACTAATTTGGGGGTGACGAGTGTAAAGGCCAAGTTGGATTTTGATTTTAAGGTCGAATTAAATATCTCAATTTTCAGGGTATTTAAATATATTAAAATATTTGAGAAAATTTGACGACTTCCAAACACTTCCAAATTATCACCCCTAGCTAATTTGGGGGTAACGAGCATAATGGCAAAGTCAGATTTTGATATCAATGTCAAATTAAATACCTCAATTTTCTAAGTATTTAAATATTATTAAAATAATCAAAATAGTTAATTGAGCTCCGAATCGCTCCAAATCTTCAATATTTGGCTCTATGAACTAGATAAACTTAATAGAATGATAGATAAGATGCAATTAAGCTAAAATTAAGCTAGATAATAACATAGGGTTGTTACAATAGATTTATTTCAATTTTTATGGCGGTGAGACCCACTGACTGGTGTGGAAGATGACACCACCTTTTGGTGGGGCCCATAAGATGCTGATCACTGCAGACGTTGAGATGGTAGGGCCCACAGCTCAGCAATTAACACGCATTGACCAAGCGCTATGCGGGTCAGACCCGGGCCGACCCGGTTCGACCCGGATTGATTCCATCCTTGACACACCCATAACGATGGAATAAGGGCAGAGTTTTTCGGCGACCTAACGACAGCGGCAGAGCTCGATCCGCATGGATCTGGGTAGATATTGACTAGAGCTTCCCCATGACGGCAAGATCAGTGGAGGAGATGGCCTGTACTGCTGACATTGGTGAACCCTAGTTCTATACAACAAGAATAAAACCTATCTACTGTAAGTTACCGTGGAGCTTTGCTCGAATTAGGTCAATCTGGTTCGATCGAACCCGATCTAACCCGATCCATAATCAATTTGAGGCATGGAATAAGAAATTGAAATGGAAAATCAAAGTTTGCTTGATTGCAGAAAGAGATCAGAGTACCTCAATTGGACGACTGACGGTTATGATTTGATCAGGTGATCACTCGGCTTCTGCAAGGTTTCAAACGAGCAAACGAGAGAAAGTAAATTCAATGAGAGGCTTTACTTGAGCCTTGAGCGGTGCTCTTCATTGGTGGGAGAAGCTACATGTCGATGAGGACGCCGCGTGCGGGTACGCTCAAAACGCGCAAGTAACAGGGATGACGGTGTGGGAGTCGTTCGATCTGGACTTTGAATTCTCATCAAACTGATGTATATCAAACTAATGTATGTGAATTCTCATCATCTAGACTTTGAAGAGACTGATGTATATCAGGCTAGTGACAAATCTGTAAGGAGAACGAACTCAACCAAAGCCGAAGAATGAAGTTTAGATTTCATGCCTGCTTGAAGCTCTGTTTTATGCCCCCCCGCCCATACAGAGATGTGTTAACACGATGCTTTGTATAGTAATCGGGAATCAATTGTCTCTTTGACATGTGAATAAGAAAGAAGAGCATACATGACTCGCCTCCTCTCGGGCATCTGATGTTTGGGAATTCACCTTCAAAGGAGCAACTAAATCTAGAATCTAATATGTAACGACGTCTTTAGCTCTAGCACCTTGCATCTAGTCCTCTTTCTTGTGCCCGTGAAAAAATCAACTTTCTTTTAATACAAGATTGCTCGCTTCGTTCCCGAGCTATTTAGTATTTAGTTCTATGATCAAACAAGAAGTATGAAGATCTAGGTCTAGGAAATTACATTATTCACTGCAGGACTTGATGAATGTCCAGGCAAATAAGCTATCTCAGAGGCATGGCCATAGCTTTGATCTTGTCCACTTCGTGTCCTCACCAAACTAGAATACTATCATCTCATCTACTTCTTAGATAGCAACCTACCCGAAGGGTGGCCTACCCAACCTCAGTAATTCGACTAGCATGTCACTATTAAATAGCATTAGCCTTTACAAAGAGCTAAGTTTTGCTAGAAATCAAAAGCTCATGGCTAACTAGCTCAAATGAAAAAGTATTTCCCTCTCGGCCCGAAATCAGACAATTGTACCATTTCTTTTTTATTTTTCCAATCAAAGGAGCTCGCTTCACCGGGCATCCGGCCGAGTTCATACATTTGCTTCAGCTGACCAAAGTCCTTGATTTAGTCGAGCTGACCCAGAACCATCTAATTTCTTTGTTTGGCCTGTGAGCTTCTATCTGACGCTGCATTACTCTTCAGTAAATGGCTCATTGCTTTTTCTTTGGAGTTTGAATGTGTTCAAAAGTGTCTAAGAAGGGTGTAACTACGTCTTACAATTCCCTCTGACCACCAAAAGAAAATCAAAGGCCACCCGGAGGGTAGGTCGATTAAATGCCTTTACTTTTCTATCAAAGGTCTAAAGTACTGATTTAATCAAAGCAAAGAAAGAATCTTTCGTCCAAAGCAAAGGGTTATGTTATGATTTTGTATGCACGCTTTTAGCGCTTCTTTAGCAAGTGGCAAGTCTTTATGGGAAGTGAGATCTGATAATTGAGGGTGATGAATGCAATGGCGAAGTCAGATTTTGATTTTGACGAGTATTTAATTTTCATATTTTCCATAATATTTTAAATATATTAAAATATTCACCAAAAATCTGATGACTTTCAAATGCTTCCAAAACATCACCCCTAGCTAATTTTGGGGTGATGAGCACAACGGCAAAGTTTGATTTTCACTTTGAGCTCAATTTTGATAGGTCAAATTATAGTATTTCTGAAATTCCCAGAATGATAGTTTGATCCATTTGATACTTAATTTGGATTAAAACTTCAGAGTGTGCTCCTATTGACTTATTGAGATGTTAGAATCAAAACCAAGATTTGATTTAGTCCTAATTGACTATGATAACAACCATGGGTTGTTATAAGGGTAGTACCTAGAATATGGGTGAAGCTTCTTTAGCTTGGGATGGAGGTCTTTTCAACTTGGGATGAGGCTTCCTTAAGTTTCAAAGTTTTCCTTTCAGTACGCTGAGTGAGGCTGATGATGTCTAGATAAGGAGAGAATAAAGGTAAGCTTAACCATGGAGATAATATTGCAGGGAAATCATCATTGCTGCAAATGGGTGGCAATCAAAGCCATGCCATAACTTGCTGCACTCATGGAGGATATCACCTAATGGGTCTGGTCTGATAACAGGTGGTGGGTCCCACAATTTAATTACTTAATCAATTATTTATTAATATATTTTATATAATTAGAACTAGGCTATTAAACAAGCTCCGAAAAATCAAAAAAAATTCACCCTTAGCTAAATTGGGGGTGAGGAGTTTAATGATGAACTCTTATTTTGATTTAGAGATCAAAATAAATACCATAATTTTTTTTTAATTTGAGAAATTCATTAAAATAATCAAAATATTCAATTGAGTTCCTAATTGCTATATTTTTTTAGGATTTTCTCAAAATATCATATGGAGATAATTGAAGATGATTAAAAACTAATTTGATTGATAAATAAGGTTTAACAATTTTCGGGTTATTATATAGACCAAGGCAAGGGTGGCAACAGATAAAGAAAATATAACATGCATAATTTTGCAAATCTAATGTGTACTACAATATAGACTTTTGGCGTGGGAGGAGCGGTATCCAAGGAGGTAAACTTCTAGGTCTGATGGATGGGAGACCTTATCAGGTACATAAGAATTTAGCCAATGCATTATTAGATTCATAAATATTACAATATATGTTTTAAGCTATTTTCTTCTATATACAATATTGGCATGCACTTTGATTTATATTTGAATCAAAGTACTTAAATTGCAAACTTGACAAGAAATCTACTGTATGAAAATACTAATGTTCAAAGTGATACATAAAGCAATGAGACAAATTAAATATTAGCCATACAAGATTTTTGGTATGTTTTAGTCTACTATTTGGAATTGAATAAAAAAGGAGTTTCACCCAATTGAATTGCCTGGACTAGACACGATGTGGGTTTACCCGAATTATGTAATTTCGGAGAATAAGTTTTTTGAGCTAATATTTATGTTATAAATATATGATGATATAATTGAACATAAAAGCAAATAATACCTAGAAATTTTATTTAAATAATACTTTAATTTGTGATATTTACATGTAAAATATGAAATTTTTTCAATAATAAACATATTAAATGACCTTAACAAATTAACTGTCATGTGTTTAAAATAATACATAATTAAATTTTTTATACTTAATTTGATGTGCTGCATTTTTAATATTTTATGAAGTAATCCAAACTTGGATGGCTAGAATTTGAGGATAGTAATTGAGATCATATCATTTGAAAGTATTTGTAGTAGAGTTGAATTGAATAGTATTTACTATTTCTTATCATTTTATTTTCATGAAAGATAATAATTTGAGAAAGACCTTTAAAATAAAATTATAATCTTATTTAGTGGATGTACGGTGTTTTTAGTGTGACTCGCATATATATTTATTTCATGTCATTTTTCTCCACTCTCCCACTATCTAGGTTTTCAAAATTCGGATATTATGAGATTTTTTTGAAATAGAATCCCATAATTCGGGTTGCCAAACAATGTCGAAATGTTGTGAAGATCTCCACATGAGTCATCAGAGTCCACAGTGCATAAGCGACTAGAAAGAAACTGTTCAACATATTACAATATGACAAGTTGGTTTATTATTTCTCTGATTTAAAATTTAGTGCTATGTAAAAGATCACATAATTAAAATAAACATTAAATAAAAATTTATAGCATGAGTTTTTTGAAGTAAAATTTCAAATACAAACTAAATATATAATTAATAAAAATTAAATTCATATTAAAAATAATAAATTATGAATAACACCCAACCTTACTATAACAGAGTTATTCAAAATATCCAGAGCTTAGCCTCATTGCATACGCTTGATAGCCTAAGGCGTGCTCTCGCGCAATCTTCCTCCGGTCTACCTCTCTCCTTTTATTCCGATTCATAGGAGTTCCCAGTATCATCCCCGAGTTCGAGGAAGTAGAATACCTAGTTTTTTCATGGGGTCCAAGCGAGCATCCTCCAATAAGCCCACCAACGTGAGTTCTTCCCCCCCTCCCGCTGATCCCGCGGCCGATGGGAACCACCAGAATCCCGAAAGCCCTAGCACAGCGCCTCCTTCTAAATCCCACAAGAAGCCCAAACTCTCGGCCCCGATTTCCAAAGATTCTAGTTTCGTCTCCCATGATCCTTCCCCTGATGACGATGTCCGCTCTCGGAATCGCAACCGCAAAGGCAAGCTTCTTGGAGTCTCCAGCGAAATTTCACATGGCGACGGTGCAGCACCTCATCCCGCTTTGTTTCGTTGGGGTGAAACTGAGAAGCTGAAACTCCTTGAAGCTGTCGTTGCCTATCGAGAGAAGACGGGAAATATGCCTAGGCCATCGAACATAACGAATTTTTTCTCAGATATCAAGGATTGGGCTCCCGCGCAGCTTACCGAAAAAAATCTTGTGAATAAGCTTCGCCATCTTAGATTTATGTTTCAGAAAAGCCCTAAACCTGGACCGAAGAGTTCTGAGTTTGATCGGAGCTTCTACGAGCTCGCGTCAGAGGCATGGAATCCGGAAAATCTGAAGGTCAACAGGGGTAAGAAAGAGGGTGACACTGCGAAAAAGAAGGATACTGGGATGGAAAGGAAAGGGAATGCCTCCGGGAAGAAAGTGAATGTTTCGAAGAAACAAAAGACCGAGAAGACAAATGAGGTTGGTGTGATGGAAGATGGTGATGGGGTGGAAGAGGTTGAGGGGGATAGTGAGACCGATGAAGGTACTAAAGTGATGGAAAAGAAGAGGCTGATATTAGAGAATGCTGAGGAGGTTAATGATAAGTTGCATGCTGATGGAGATAATGGTTTGTTGGAGGCAACAAAGGAGGCTGGCCATTCATATAGATATCTCAAGCTTGCATTAGAAGAATACTGGGCAGAGTTTAAATTGAATACGGTTACTCTTCATGCTGCTTTAACTAAAGTAGATCCCATCAAGGCTAAGCAGCTAGATGAGCAGTTTCATGAGGTTTTTGTTGAGATGCTGAAGCTCAAGATGGAGAAGAATAAAGCATCTAATGAAATTATTCGTGTTTGTCTTGGCTGTTGACATTGGAGAGCTACGGGAGTTTTAAATTAAGATCTTATTGAATGTTCATTTTCATAGAGTTGCTTGGTATGCGTTTGAGATAAGATCATTTTGAGATGCTGTTAGTTAATGGTGCATGCTATTATTATTATTATTATGGTAAATTATAATGGAAACTACTCTTATTGTAACCTGTCTTGTTAATTTTAATCTTCTTTTCAGCTGCATTTAAATGTTTTGCCTCAGCCAGTTTTGGATAATTGATCTTGTTTCAGTGTCTTGGATGCATTATGCCAAGGCTGTGTATCTATTTTGCAGGTAATTTTTTGCATTTACTGCAAATGAAATTTATTTGAATATACTTTTATTCTTTTTTTTTTATATTTTTTTATCTGCTTGCGTTGTTGTTTCATAAGCTATATGATTTATTTGTAACGGTTGAATGAGTTGGCTTGGTACTACTTAATTTTTAAGATTTAAATGCACTTTCTTAGCCGTTGTTTTTGTTTAAATTGTCCTTTATTTGGTCGATGTTTATAAAACGACATTTGTCTACCTACGCTGTATTTGGGCTAACAGAGTCATTTGAAAAGCATGTGTTTCATGATTTTGTTGCTCATCCGTGGCAAGAAAATTAAATTCTTAGGAATAAATTGATTACCCAAATTTGTATCTGCAAATGAAACCATTATATGCATATATATTTGTATGTTTGTATTTTATTTTCTTGCTAACTAATGCCATGTCTGTTAGGCTAGCAACCAGCTCTCGTTAAACAATACTGCATAATAAAAGCCACAGAGAACTGTGTGGATCAATGGCTTTAAAATAGCAGCCCCTCAAACAATAAGCCAATGCTCTGTGAATAGGAACATTTAAAGTGTATTGAGTGGAAAACAGTGTGCTTAAATTTAGAATTAACAATGAAATAAACTAGCTTTTTTGTATGTTAAACTATATTAACCAATCTAACATTAGGAGCTACAAAGTACATCTTTTTAACATGTGAGGTGCTCTACCTTAGATGCTTCAGTTTGTGTATTTCATTTTTTTCGTAACTTATGCCATGTCTATTAAGCTAGCAACCCAGTGGTCATTAAACAATAATGCATAATAGAAGCCACAGAGCATGTGTGGATCAATGGCGTTAAAATAGCAGCCCACAAGCAATAAGCCAAAGCTCTGTGAATTCTATTGAGTGGAAAATATTGTGCTTAAATTTAGAATTAACAACGAAATAAACTAGCTTTTTTGTATGCTAAACCATATTAGCCAATCTAACATTAGGAACTACAAAGCACATCTCTTTGACATGTGAGGTGCTCTATCCTAGAGGCTTCAATTTGGTTCTTTGAAAAGTTTTTTTTTTCAACTTTTAAACATTTAAATTCAATTTTATACACTCTTTTGCTCATAATATACAATGAAAAATAGTAGGCAAAATATGCATTAATTAAAATTTTGAATATGACGGTTTTTATGACAATTGAAGGAATTGCAGTTTCACATAATCATTTTGGTTTTGTGATAGACTTGTTGATTATGGTGGCTATGCATTTGCTTAGAGGTTTGATGAAAAATTTTAGAGAGAAATGGTCTTTGTTTGTTTATTATTGTTCCGAAGCGGTGTATAATAGTTTACTAAAAGAAGCACTTTGGTGAGTTTTGCTGTTAAAAAGGTTTGTGATGCATATATCAAAGTTGCTAATGACATGTATAAATGAGCAGTTATTTGTGTTTAAACACAAGGTTATATATCAAATGATGTTCATGTTTTGTTCAGAGTTATTTGTGTTCAAACACAAGGTTATATATCAAATGATGTTCATGTGTCGTTTGGATAACAACAAGGAGAAGAGGAGATCGAATTGAGTTTTACAAAAATTTTATGGAAAATTAAAATTAATTTAATATAGTATTAAATGCTCATAATATTTTAATATCATGAGCATATCATTGAAAGAGTTTGAGCATGGTGGCTTTTAAATAATTTAATGTATATATAGATATATATGTGCATAAATTGCATAATTTACAAGTGAGCAGAAAATAAGGAGTGTGAACCGAAATTTATAGTGGTTTATATATACAACTCCTTTGCCTACTCTTCAAATATGTCTACTTTATGATGCTCTTATCGATGATCTCTTCACTATGGAATTGCTTGACATGAGAAAATCTGAGAAATTTGAGTGTAAAGTAATATGTTTACATTATAATAAAATTATTTTACTACTGTTTGGTAGTTTAACAGGAAATATAATATTTTTTTAATTTGAAATAAAGTAATTTGTGATTGGCGTTTTTAGTAAATTGGGGGGTAAAATTCCCCCCTTAAAATTTTAGCTTTCTTTTTTTTTTTGAAAATTTTTTTAGGGTTTCTTGTTCAAACGAAATGAACAAATCGTTCGAACGAATCGTTCGAACGAATCATTTGAACAAATCCTTCGTTCCAATCAATCCTTTGAATCGTTTGAACGAAAGGAATTTTGAATGATTTGAGCGTACGAAATCATTCATTCGAACGAGATCACAACAAAGTTCGAACGAAAGGAATTTTGAATGAACGGAATCGGTTGTTCGAACGATTGAACGAACTCTTTTGTTCTCGTTCGCTCGGCTGCTAATTACTTCGCGTATTCTCCAAATTCGCTTGATTTGAGCATAAACTATTTATTTTCAACTAGAAAATGACCTCATAATCTGACAGTGTAGATGATCAAGTCTTGATCGCTTGTGCCATCTAAGCATGGTTATATAAGGGGATTCATCTAAAATTTCTTTGTATACTTTTCAATTCCCTTACAAATAAAAATTAATCTTAAAATTTTAATTTTTAGAAGTCTTCAATCATTAGATAATTTGTGACATACATAGAATCAATGGATGAGTGGTTTTATAAAAAAAAGGATGTGATGGGAAATAAAAACGTTCTTAGCCCAGAGTGCCTCTAGGCGAGGAAAAGTTAGAGAAAGTTGCCTCAAATGGCTTAAACATATAAAGTGTAGCCGTGCATTAAAAATGTGCTTATATATGTCACCTATCTTAAAGGAGAAAGAGGAAACTCAAAAGTAACATGGTAACTAACTATTAGGAATTATCTCACATATTTGAAGCTTAGAGAGGAGTTGCTATTTGATAGAGCATTATGGAGAGAGGTGAGTCATGTAGCTGAAACCTCTTCATAACTAAAACTTGCTATTATTGAATGGGACAAATTTTTAAGTGAAACAGCCCAATGCCTATATCCACCTCAAAGCCTTTCCTTGGAGCTCGCATGGGACCCTTTAAAACTATAAAATCTACTAGTTTCATTTTTCTGCACAGCAGTGAGAGAGACCTCAATCACTAAAATCTTATATTTTCACCTTTGTTATGAGCAAATGCTTGCTAATATCTTCTTTCAAGGTTTGCCGCGTTTAAACACCCAATAAAAAGTAAACTAAAAAAGAAAGCCAAGGGGTTGTTTGGAAACTCAAATTTAAGATTTAGTATATTTTGAAATTCAGTATTTAGATAATTTTAAGATCATTAAATCTTAAAAATTATTTGGTATGTTATTTGGTAAGTTATGTTAAATTTGGTTGTGAAGTCAAAGATATTGCTTAACATTGTAAAGCACATAATCTTAATGACAGGCGATTTTGGGTTTTTTTTACCAGAAACCTTGTATTTTTTGCAATACAAAGTTTGTTGAGTTTTATGATTTGTTGCATAAAATCAGAGTAAATTTTGCTACTAAGCAGCTTCTAGAAGAACAAGCTTACAATTGATTTGTATTCACTTGCATGATTGGGAGCATGATAGAAAGATGGCACCTGTGTCTGTCTATGAACCTAAATTAATATCACAAATCCTGATTTTATTAATAAAAATAAAGGAAAAGAGAAACCTTAATGATGGGGACCATCTTCGACACGGGTCCCGCCGCCAAGCCCGCCCGGACCTCTACCAGCCTTGACGTTCCATTTTCATTTTATACATTTATTTTCGTCCGTTTCAGTTTTATTTTCGCATTTATTTTTGTCTGTTTCATGTATTGATCGGAGAGACGAATATTAGCCCTCCGATCGTTTGTTAAAAATACTCTAAGGTCTAGATTGCGTTGAGGGTATTATAAATACCCAAAATATGTATGTTAATTTCAGTTTTGATATATAGAAATTTTGAGTTTTCTCCAAACAACGAGAATGGCTCTTGTCCCCCCCGGGAAAACCCTAGTTTCCAAATCCTCCCTCCCCAAACCCTAGCGTCACCTTCCGGACCCCTCCCCTTGCTGCCTTCGGACTTCTCCCCTGTAGGACAGCCGCTGCCACTACCCCAGCCGCCGCCGCTGCCCGGTCGCCGCTGTCCAGCCGCCGCTGCTGCCCGGTCGCCGCTGTCCAGCCGCCGCCGCTGCTGCTCAGTCGCCGCTGTCCAGCCGCCACCGCTGCTGCCCCTGCTGCCAGCCGCCGCCGCTGCTGCTGCCAGCCGCCGCCGCTGCTCCTGCTGCCGCTGCCAGCCGCCGTTGCTGCCGCTATTGTCGCTGATGTCGCTGCCCAGTCATCGATGCCCAGCCACCACCGCTGCCCAGCTGCCGCTCCCATCCGCCGCTGCTGCCCCTGCTGCCGCTGCCCAGCTGCAGCCGGATCCCAGCCACCGCTGCCCAGCCGTCGCCGCTGCCCCAGCCACTGCTGCCCAGCCGCCTCCATTGTCCAGCCACCGCTGCCCGGCGTTGCTGCCCTAGCCGCCGCAAGAAATCTACTCGGATCACCCTTCTTACTCCTAGTTTAAACCGGCGTGTGTTTGTTCTTCCCAAACCCTAAAACTGAATTTATTTAATTATTTTCTCGTGCGATTTTTGGGTAGAAATTATTTGTAGGAGCGTAATCTAAATCCGGTCGATGCGAGTGGTTTCGGAACGGAAACGCCTCCGAACACACCCGCATGGCAAGTTCAACTCGAAGTGCTAGTTACCTTTCTAGACTGGAGCATTTCCTTTGATCCGGAATCGGTGCCGACCGCTCTTCCTGTTCGTGACTCACGACACCCCGTTGCCAACAAAAGTTTTTTTCAAATTATTGTGGAATTTTCTGCAGGCAAATGCTGAAGCTTAACTGATCTGAAGCGGCTGTGCGAAAAGTGCTTAAATTTCCGAATACATTTTAAAAATCTGCATTCACAAGCATTCACGAACCCTATGATTGCATTAGAGCCCGCCAACACCAAACCCTAGTGTTGCCCTGCATCAAATTTGGTATCAGAGAAGGTTCCGAAATTTTCTCAAATTTTGGAATCCTATTCTCCTAAGATTCACGTCACTGCATACATAGGAGTCAGGAGTCTAGGTGCATACATATTTAAAATTGCATCCATCAGTGCATGCATCTGAGGAGTGGTAGGACAATTAGCATGGGTAGCCACAGTCAACACTTAGAGTCTGAGATGCACCAACCACAAGAGATGTCCCATGTTGCAACGCACTTGAGCCATAACGAACCTATCTGGTTTAGGAGCTTCCGCATGGAATGGAACGCGGAGAAACACCACTTGAGGGAAGAGATGAACACCTTGAGAGCGGATATGAGAGGAGTTATAGGATGGGTGAACCGCATTGCGGACCACCTCCCAGAGGACGGGATGACCGCCGCGGATTCCCACCCAGGGAATGCGATGATTACCCCCGATTTGAGGATGACTTTGATAGACTTGTGCGAGACAGACGCCCAGACCCTGACACGTGTTCTCAAGCTAGACCCTCCTAGCTATGACGGCACGATGGATCCCAACATTTTCGCAGACTGGGTTCTCGACATAGAGAGTTATTTTGACCGGTACCGTATGTACGAGGATCAGAGGGTCCTCTTTGCCAAGATGAGACTCACCCTGAAAGCAAAGACCTTTTGGCTAGGAGAAGAGATAGATGGAGTACGATGGGCTTCCTCCAGTGACTACCTGGGCTGAGATGAAAACCCAATTGGAGGCCCAATACATACCGGCATACCACATGAGCCCCGCGATGAGCTGACCGCATTGAGCCAGAGCACTAGGACCGTCCCAGAGTATTACGCCGAGATGAAAGATCTCATGATACGCTGCCGCATCCGTGAGTCTGAGTTGGACACCCTGTCCAAATTTTAGTACGGATTGAGGCTAGAGATTCGTAGCGAACTCGTTCGCTACGATGTATATAATTTAGAAGGCACTGTGTCTATTGCGACTGATATAGAGACATATCAAAAGAGTCGCAATAAGACATCTGGGACGACTAGGACCGATAGACGGGATGACTCGAAGGCTCGAGGTGATAGAGCCAAGACTACGAGCGTGACCACGAGAGAGGATAAGGGGAAGGCCCCTGTAGGAGCTGTGAGTTTGGCACACATTAAGTGCCTCAGATGTGGTACGTTTGGGCACTATGCCAGGAACTGCACCAAGCAGCTCACCACATTACTGATTCAGGAGGCTAGTGACGATGAGTCTGCCCCAGCCAGAATTGATGATGTTAGTGTTGTGTTAAATGAGCTTGACTTAGTGGCCCCTAGTGATGAAGAGTTTGACCCGAGCCTTCTAGTGGTGAGATGTATCATGGCCACACTCCGAGAGTCTGCTGATTATTGGAGGACCAACATCTTCCAAGCCTTCTTCCGAGCCGGGGAGAAGTTATGCAGATTAGTGATTGATAGTGGTAGCTTCATGAATGTTGTGGCAGAGTCCGCACTTGTGCGTCTAGGGGTCACTGCTGAGCCCCACCCGTCACCTTTTCAGGTAGCTTGGGTTACCAAGACTACTATTCTTGTGACGTGCAGATGTCTTGTACCCATCATGATCGAACCCTATACCGATCGGATCTGGTGCGATGTCATGCTTATGGATGTTTGTCACGTTCTTTTAGGGAGACCATGGTTGTATGACAGGGACGTGATTATTCATGGCAGGACCAACACATGTTCAGTCATGCTGAATGGGCAGAAGGTGGTCGTGAATCCCGTCAGACCCTTAGCCTCAGCCATCGAGGAGACCCTTCCGCCCACAAAATGGAAGAAGGCCTAGAATATTATTCGGGGAGTTGAGTTAGAAAGAGAGAGTTTTGCGAATGGCATCCTTTATGCCCTGGTGGTACTCTAGTCATCTGGACTGATGCCTGACACCACCCAACTTCCTGAATCTGCCAGGAGGCTTCTTGAGGAGTTCCAGGATGTCCATCCCGAGGAGTTGCCTGTTGGATTACCTCCCATGAGGTCGATCCAGCACGCCATTAATTTAGTCCCTAGCTCCTCCTTACCCCATTTGCCTCACTACCGTTTAGACCCCGCAGTGCACATTGAGCTGCAGAGGTAGATCACTGAGCTATTAGACCGTGGATTCATTCGTCACAATATGAATCAATGTGCTGTTCCAGCCCTTCTTGCCCCCAAGAAGGATGGAACATGGCGCATGTGTGTTGACAACCGAGCTGTCAACCGAATCACTGTGAAGTATAGATTCCCCATTCTACGATTAGACCACATGCTGGACATGCTGAGTGATGCCGCTATTTTCTCAAAGATAGATCTGATGAGCGGATACCACCAGATTAGGATTAGAGAGGGAGATGAGTGGAAGACTGCCTTCAAGTCGAAGGAGGGATTGTATAAGTGGCTAGTGATGCCCTTTGGATTATCCAATGCCCCGAGCACCTTTGCTCGGATGATGACTCATGTCTTCCAGCCCTACATGGGTAAGTTTGTCGTCGTTTATTTCGATGACATTTTGGTGTATAGTCGCTCTAGCGATGACCACCTGAGTCATCTTCGCACCATTTTCGAGTTCCGAGCTCCTGCGAGCCGAACAGCTGTACATCCACATGAAGAAGTGCACATTCTTCGTGGAGTCTGTCACTTTCTAGGATACATAGTTAGCTCATTGAGAATCTCCGTTGATCCTGAGAAGGTGAAGGCTATCATGGAGTGGCCCACGCCACAGAACATCCATGACGTGCGTAGCTTTCACGGCCTGGCCACTTCTTACAGACGTTTCATAAAGAATTTTAGTGGTATCATGGCCCCTATCACGGAGTGTACCAAGATGGGCAAGTTCAAGTGAACATCTTCTGCTGATAACGCATTCCAGCTTATCAAGAAGAATATGTCATCTGCCCCTCTGTTGGGACTGCCAGATTTTGGCAAGACCTTTGAGGTGTCCTGTAATGCCTCCGACATTAGGATTGGTGGAGTCCTCACCCAGGAGGGCCACCCCGTGGGATATTTCAGCGAGAAGCTCTCGGGCCCAAAGCTGAATTATTCTAATTATGAGCATGAGTTTTACGCTTTAGTGCAGAGCTTGAGACACTGAAGGCACTACCTGTTGCCAAAGGAGTTTATCCTACACTCGGATCACCAAGCTCTTAGCTATATAAATTCACAGCACAAACTTAGCCCACGCCAAGCAAAGTGGGTGTCTTTCCTACAGGAGTACGACTTCGTACTCAAATATTGCAAAGAGAAGGATAACACACCTGCCGATGCTTTGAGCAGAGTTACTCTTGTCCTCACAGAGATGAGAGCCCAGGTGATAAGCTTTGAGCGCATGATCGAGGATTATGCCACATGCCCTGATTTTAGTGGCATTTATAGTGCTCTAGCCGCCGACTTATACCACGACACTACAGACTATGTCATTCGGGACCGGTACCTATTTAGGGGCACACGGCTATGCATTCCCAATACGTCTATGCGCAATTTTATAGTATGGGAGTTGCTTGGTGGAGGACTATGTAATAACCCGGATGTTATTACCCGTCAATTAGTGACCTAATTGACTCCAAACTTCTTTCATTACTCTTATAATAGTGTTAAGAGTCTCCACCTCAAATTTCGTACGATTTGGAGACCGTTTGACAATTTTCAATACTTCTTGGTTTTCTATTAATTCTGAAGACACCTAATTTAATTAGACTTCAGAATCGAAAATGGAGTCCGCCATTGGACTCACCACACCCAAATTAGCTAGGGGTGGTATTTTGAAAGCGTTTGGGAGTCGTCAAATTTATTAAATAAATTGATCTATTAATTAAATTAATATGTATATATATATATATAATTATATTATACATGTTAATAAATAAAAATTGAAATGACATCTTTATGACAAGGATGGAGATCCGCTACGCCGCTCATAACACAACACTCACTAGAACCAATAAGACATTTCTCGCCTTTTTTTTTGTTTCAATCAAGCCGTCATTTTGGATTATAAAGATCCAACGGCTTGTCCTGATGATTTCATTGGTAATACCAAAAGGGCGCGATCACCCATCCGGGAGATTTTTCGCATCTCACGCATCCGACGGTCCAAGGTGGAAGGTTGCACGACTCGAGCGATCGTGCTCTGCATTCCGTCCGGCCCTTGTACGCTCGCCAGCTGCTCCCCTTTCGCCCTTATCCTCCCTTCGCTCTATTCCTCCAGGAGCCCTTTTCTTTTTCTCTGGAACCCTATCCCTCTCTCGCCTTGGGAGGAGAAAGGAGGTGCGTGGGATGTCTGGGAGCGAAGGGGGGCTGCGAAGGAAGGAGGCGCATGGATCTCCTTTGCGAGGGGGCTGCGAAGGAAGGAGTTGAGGCCATGTCTCACTTAGAGAAGGTCGACTACCGTTGAAACCCTAGCTCCAAGTTCAGGCGTTGAAGGTGCGAGAGTAGCAGGCGGGTCCTAGATCCGACGAAGCCCTTTTTCGCTCAGTGAAACCTACAGCAGGAAGACGGCTGCTAGGTACGATCTCCCTATTGTTTTCCATTCAGCAATTTACTGATTAATCCATTCAATCGAATGTTTTGTAAATAAGTTAGTATTTGATTTAGCCGATTGAGTTCAGTAGAACTCAATCAAATTCCATCATCTCAACTGATTTTGGATTAAGTTAGATTCTCTTGAATCTTAACGTTTTATGAATTACTTGGATAATTGCCTCAGAAGAAATTAAAATTAGTTCATTTTGAAGTGACCTTCATTACAAACATAAAGTTTGCAAGAAGCAAATTGAACTTATCACATTTATTAAGATAATCCTGTGCTGTGTCCTATAAATAAATATGTATATATATATATATATATATATATATATATATATATATATATATATATATGTATGTATGTATGTATAAATCATATGTGGTATGTTTTGAACTAAGAAATGTAATGATTCCACCGATTCATTATTCTAATGGTCTGATCTCTCAATTTATCTCACATCCCTCTTCACTTCAGTTCACAATCATTCAGGTCTCTAGTCTTACAGCACAGCATGTTAGTTTACATAATTGTAAGTTCTTTTGGCCCTCTGACTCCCATGTGACAGGTCACCGTCAAATCAAGAAACCAACTGTCACTCATTTCTTAAACTCTGTGATTTTAACTAGACTGTAATTCTATACCACTATCTACAGGCCATAGTCTTACACCTTGTTCCTAAAGTGCTCATGGTTGTTAGTTTATTTAACTGCTTAAGGTGTAGAATTATGATTTTCTTTAAACTAAGTATGCAGTTCTTTTTCAAGGTTAAAACTTTACAAGACAACACAAAGAATAACTCAATGAAATTAAGATTCATGATATGATGAAATCATTATAGTTAAATTTGCCTACGTTTGAAATTGTTTGGTTGCAAGTTTGAAATGACTGATGCTGATTTAAATTCAAATTAAACTTGAGATATTTGATCATCTATTTTACCTATATAATCATTTATGTTAAATGTATTTCTCTTAAATAAGAATTGCAAATTTCAATTCTCTTTATTTGAACTTACCATCAGAATTGCCAAAATCTCCTTATGATTAAAGTAAGTACATTACTTTGTTCTTAATTTTGCATTTTCTTTTATTTCATGCATTCTTATAATTATTGCATAAGAGATTATGAGTTAAGTTAAAACTGTTAAGACTGATTGAGAATCAATCCCAATATTCTCTGCATATTTTCATATATACATAAACTATCCTTCTATTTTCTTTTAGTAAATTGAGTGTTGTAAGATTCTAATATATGTGAGAATTAATATACTTTGAACTATGACTATAGCTCAATTTTGTTAAGCTCATTTAGATTCAAGGATAGCAACTTTTGGTATGAATAACTAATGTCTTCTATATTTGTTAAACTAGATGCTGTCATTCTTTGCATGCTAAGTAATCCATAGCTGTCCTTTGCAAAACTAACATAAAATAATCATAAAATGAATTAGCCCATGAATTAGAAAGGAAAAATTCATAAAGTAAACAAAGACGAAGCAGTTTATTCGGGAGCTTATGAATTGAGTTATTGAAGTATGATTAATTTCAGCCAGCATAATTACTTATTGACATGTATGTGAATTTAATTATATTTGAAAGAAAACAATTTACCCTTTGACAAATGCTGCCATCTTTAGTATTACAAGATCAAGAGTGATCAAATGCTATTAGTCACATTCATGTGATCAAATGCTGTTAGTTAATTTAAGTAATTTAAATGCTGCCTTCTATCATATGCAGAATTATATGTTGCCATCAAATATGCATCAAATCAATGGCTGCCATCTATTGTATAAGATAACGAATTGCTGCCATCTATTTGTGAGATACAAAACTGTCAATAGATTATACAAGTATCAATGTTATCATTCTTTTATAGAATCATATGATGTTATTTTAAAAATGGGAGATCAATGCAATATAAAAGTAAATGAAATCATATGCTGCCTTTTCATTTAAAGTGAAATTAAATGTGATTAAGTGCTGTCATTTCTTGTAAATGAAATTATATGCAGCATTTTCATTTAAAGTGAAATTAAATGTGATTAAGTGCTGCCATATCTTGTAAATGAAATCATATGCCGCCTTTCCATTTAAAGTGAAATTAAATGTGATTATGTGCTGCCATTTCTTGTAAATGAAATCATATGCCGCCTTTCCATTTAAAGTGAAATTAAATGCGATTATGTGCTGCCATTTCTTGTAGATGAAATCATATGTCGCCCTTCCATTTAAAGTGAAATCAAATGATCAAATGTTGTCATTTCTCTTATTAAAATCATATATGATTAAATATACAAATTAAAGAATCATCGAATCATATCAAATTTAATACTGTCCTTTAAATTATTTGTATTAAATTAACTCTTACGATTAAATGTATTGAAAGAACCAAGTGTTATGTTACATTTCAGTTTGAATGATTCTTATTACTTTCATATTTAAATGTTAATTTCAATGCTGTTATTTTTTGCAGGTTGATTTATAAATTAATACCAAAAGAAATGCTGAATTAAATACTATTGCCTTATGGCATAATAAGTCAAATGATGTTGCACTTATAAATTGCAATTCTTTATAATTGTCAAAACTATTAGAATTGGAAATGAGCAATCCTTTTAATGGATTGAACTCTATTTTAGAATTGGAAATGAGCAATCCTTTTAATGGATTGAACTCTACTTTAGAACTGGAAATAGTCAATGGATTGACTTATATATTGAATTGTGAAATTGTTTACTTGAACAAATACAAAGGAGATTTTGCCGAAATTTCTAAGAATTTTAAGACTTAGAAAATTTATGGAAAAGGTAGACATTTTCTCATGTTAAATACTTATAAAATTTCTAGAATCTTATATCTAGGATTATAAGTATACACTTCAATGGTTTATTTTTAGAATATTAGTTCTCAATCAATTTGATTGGGAGTAATAGCCTCCTTAAAAAGTTATAAATAAGCTTTTAGATTTTTAATCCCCTAAAATCTTAAAAACAAATTGTTTTAAATAGGGTATAATCTATTTCTTTTCTTAACTTCAAATATTCAATATCAATTAATCTTAGATAAATTCATGATTAAATTGAGTTAATACTTTTGTTTATAAGTTGAATAAGTAAAGTTACTAGAATCTCTTTTAGTTTATACTTCTTTTAACTTAGTAAATACTTAATTTTATTTTTTCCTGCTACTTTCCTAAACTTCATTCATAAATCAAAATGAATTGATTTGTTTAGGATTAATATTGGATACATTCTAATTGCATGAAGATACTATAAATGAATTGCTTATTCCGATAAGTGAATCTAATGAATTGTTCTTTCATTTTATTTCCTAGCAAATTGAGGAGTTATAAAATCATCTCATGTTTTATTTCCTTTAATGAATATTATATCATGATTATAGAAAGTAATTTCAATTACTCTTATCATGTTGGATATTAATTTGGAATAAAGTTCTATGTATTAAATTAACTTAATGTTAGTTCTTTAATATTGATATTTCAAAATGAACCTTTCAAATAAATGAAAGAATTGCATGTTAATATCCTAATTGTTCTTTTAAGTAGATACAATAGAGTTCATGATAAAATTATTAGAATTGGAATTAGATTCTTATGCCTCTACATGTTTCTACTTCTCCTTAAAGTACATGTTAGATCAACTTAAGAATCTTTCAATTTCTTTGTATTATCTTGGATGTTTGCATGGCTTTGAGTTTATTTTCTTTGGAAAATAATATACAAGACATTGCACATAAATGAAAGTTTTATAAGAATTTTAAGGGAAATGCTTTATGGCAAATTTGAGTATTAAAGATAGCGCTTATAATAATACTTCACATTTTAGAGAGGGTAAATGTGAATGTTCGACCTCCCCACCGTATCTAGTTAGGCAGACGTGCTTAACTCATCGCCCCATTTTGTAGTGTACTCCTGCAGAATGAGGTAGCTCCTAAATATAACTTTAATTAAATATATAAGAGTTTTTTTTACAATCTTATTGATTGTAAGATCTTTTCATAATTATTTAGTTATGCTTACATTTTATAGTCCTAGGTTATATTTATCTTGGATCAAGAATCTAAGGTACTTTTTTATTTTTTTGCTTTACACTCTCTATCTCCAGTATTGTGTATTGCTTACTTCAGTTCAATTTGAATACAGTGTATGTTGCTTAATTTCATTAAATGTTTTACTGTATTTCATTTGCTTACTTAGCATAAATTTTATTGAACATGTATTGTTTTTATTTCATTTACTTAAATGCACATAGTAGTTTCTAGCCTTTAGGATGCTTTCCCTTATTAATTTTGGTTACAGGCTAGGACTTATATAAAAGTGAGTATTTTTACTTAACTTATTTCATATAGTTTCCTTTATAGTTATGCTTAATTTTTTTTTCCATACTTTACAGTTTTTATAGCTCCACTGCTTACTTTAATTGTAAATCATAATTGTGATGTCTTATTAATTTAAACAATTATTAAATCTTGAAATGTGCTTAGACTGTTTAGTCTAACTATACCTTTTCTTTTCTTTGGCTTTGCCTTATCATATTTAAATACCAAAATATGATAGATCAAGACCCCTTTGATTCAGATAATACAGGTGTGAATACTTGAAGGACTTATAAAGAATTCTGATTCCGCTTAATTTTACAGTTTACTTGTATTTTGTTTTGAGTGAGTGAGTGATCTGTTTACTATCCTCTACTCTTACTGTTAAAAAGTTTGTAATAATTAAATTATAAACTGCTTGAGTTTACTTAAGTTACTTTTGCTTATACTTATTTTTCTATGTTTGTAATTGTTTGGAATGAATGAGTGGATTATTCAAATTGTTTGTATTAGAATTAATGAAAATATTGTATCTACATGTATCTCCTTATCGTGTATTTCAGATCGCATTCAAATTGTATAAATTTATTTTAACTTAACAACTACTCATAAAGTGACTTGGCCACTTGGCATCTACACTTGATTTGTTTTCTCCTAATCGAGTGTTGGGTGTTAAGGTAACATCCCAATGTTTGGATTAATCTCCTATCCAATTATTGGGGTCGTTACAGACTAGGAGGATATTTTGGGAGGGACAAGACAGTAGATCTTGTTTAGGAGAGATTTTATTGGCCAAGGATGGTGAGATTCATCGCCCAGATTGTGAGAAGCTACAAGGTGTGTCAGGTTTCAAAGAGGTAAGCAACTAAATGGACTATACACCCCTCTACCCATTCCTTCCACCCCTTGGGAGGATGTCAGTATGGACTTTGTGCTAGGACTACCACGCATACAGCGTCAGCACGACTCCATCCTGGTGGTAGTAGATTGTTTCTCCAAGATGGCATATTTTATCTCATGCTGCAAAATTGACGACGCCTCTGCCACGGCGAAACTTTATTTTAGAGAGGTGGTAGCTCATAGGGGTGTACCCAAGACGATAGTGACTGACAGGGATGTCAAGTTCACGAGCTATTTCTGGAAAACCTTGTAGCGTCTTATGGGAACCAAGCTCATGTTTTCGACAGCCTACCACCAACAAACTGATGGCCAGACTGAGGTTGTCAACCGTAGCCTAGGGAATCTGCTAAGATGTCTGGTTGGGGACCACAAGGCTACTTGGGATCTGATCTTACCACACGCTCAATTAGCCTACAATAACTCATTAAACCGATCAACTAGGATGTCTCCGAATGAGATAGTTCATGGCAATAGGGCTAGGGTTCCTCTAGATTTAGTTCCCATACCGTACACTCATAGGACGAGTCAGTTTGCATCAGAACTTGCATTACAATTGCATGAATTACATAAGGAGATTGAGCGCAGATTGCACAGCAACTACGATCATTATAAGTTGCAAGCTGATGCCAGACGAAGGGACACATCTTTTAAGGTAGGTGACTTGGTGATGGTGCGACTGAGTTCGGATGGCTTCCCTCGGGAAGCCTGAAGAAGCTGGCCGACAGAAGAACCGAATCATACAGGGTGACGAAAAGGATTGGTACGAATGTATACCAGTTAGCCTTGCTATGTGATTGGGGAGTACATCCAATGTTCAATGTGGCTGATCTGATCCGATTCTACGGACACTGGGACCTGAGGAGCCTTCTGCAGATTATTCCGAACCGGAACGTATGAGAGAGCAGAGTGTTGGTGAGGATATAGCTCCATAGACAACCATGCCTACTTTCCCCCCTACTACTACCACCCCTGATGGTAGCACCCCAGCACCAGGACAGAGCTTCAGTTGAGGACCTATTGCCGATACCAAGGTCCACAGACAGATTATCCCGAGGAGATTCACTGCCAGAGCTGATTCTGGATGAGGAGACAGTTGTCACTACTGAGGGTGGCTTTCAGAGATACTTGGTTCGTTGGAGAGGACGGCCCGACATGGAGGACAGTTGGGTACTTGTAGAGGAGATTAAGAGATTGGATGCTGATCTCTTAGCCCGCTACAGCGCAGGACCACTCACCGGTGATGAGTGCTTTTGAGCGGGGGAGAGTTGATGGGGACCATCTTCGACGCGGGTCCCTCCGCTGAGCCCGCCCGGACCCGTATTGGCATTGACGTTTCAGTTTCATTTTATGCATTTATTTTCGTCCGTTTTAGTTTTATTTTCTCATTTATTTTCGTCCGTTTCAGTTTTATTTTCTCATTTATTTACGTCTAATTCATGTATTGATCGGAAAGACGAATATTAGCCCTCCGATCGTTTATTAAAAACACACTAAGGTCTAGATTGCTTTGAGGGTATTATAAATACTCAAAATATGTATGCTAATTTCAGTTTTGATATATAGAAATTCTGAGTTTTCTCTAAACAACGAGAACGGCTCTTGTTCCCCCCTGGGAAAACCCTAGTTTCCAAAGCCTCCCTCCTCAAACCCTAGCCTCCACCTTCCGGACCCTTCCCCTTGCTGCCTTCAGACTTCTCCCCTGCAGGACAGCCACTGCCACTACCCCAGCCATCGCCGCTGCCAGGTCGCCGTTGTCCAGCCGTCGCTGCTGCCAGGTCGCCGCTGTCCAGCCGCCACTGCTGTCCAGTCGCCCCCGCTGCCTAGCCGCCGCTGCTGCTCAGCTGCCAGCTGCCTTTGTTGCCAGCTGCCGCTGTCGCTGCCCAGTCGCCACTGCCCCTGTTGCCGCTGCCCAGTCGCCGCTGCCCAGCCGCCACCGCTGCCCAGTCACCGCTGCCCCTGCCGCCGCTGCCTAGCCGCCGCCGAATCCCAGCCACAGCTTCCCATCCGCCGCCGCCGCCCCAGCCGCCTCCACTATCCAGTCACCGCTGCCCGGCAGCCTCTGCCCTAGCCGCTGCAAGAAATCTATTCGGATAACCTTTCGCTCCTGGATTAAACAGGCGTGTGTTTGTTCTTCCCAAACCCGAAAACTGAATTTATTTAATTATTTTCTCGTGCGATTTTCGGGTAGAAATTATTTGTATGAGCGTAATCTAAATCCGGTCGATGCGAGTGGTTTCGGAACGGAAACGCCTCCGAACACACCTGCATGACAAGTACAACTCGAAGTGCGAGTTACCTTTCCGGACCGGAGCCTTTCCTTTGATCCGGAATCGGTGCCGACCGCTCTTCATGTTCGTGACTCACGACACCCCATTGCCAACAAAAGTTATTTTCAAATTATTGTGGAATCTTCTGCAGACAAATGCTGAAGTTTAACTGATTTGAAACGGTTGTGCGAAAAATGCTTAAATTTCCGAATACATTTAAAAAATCTGCATTCACAAGCATTCACGAATCCTATGATTGCATTAGAGCACTGCAACACCAAACTCTAGTATTGCCCTGCATCACTTAATGAGCATAATCTTGACTAAACTTTGAAGATTATTTGAATGTTGAATAATAGCATTTAATCTGTTCATATAGATGTAATAAAAATAATATTTGAAAGCAAATGAACTGCATACATAAGTGATTATATGTCGATGAACAATCTATGTCAAGTAAATTTATCATGATAGTTTTAGCATCAGGGTGATTTTATGTGTATTTAGACTATGTTGCCTCAATGTGAAGTTAAAATTTTCTTTCAACAGTTTTCAACGATAAATTCATAGAAATATAGAATTTTTAAAAATTTTTGTTTCTCATTTTTTGATTTTAATCTTCTTTTGGCTGATCAATTTCAACATGCAGGATTAGTTTAATTCATAGTCAACTAAGGATGTAGTTTTATTGGAAGCTCTAGTTCATATGTAGATTTATTCAGTGTCATATTTAAATGCAGATTAACAATCTAGATTAGATTTGGGTTTTACTTGCAATTTTGATTAAACGTGAATATCGGTATTCTTAAATTTTTGATTTGGAATCAAATTTATTCTCAGTGTGAAATCTGACTTAGTTCTTGCTCTAGTTTAGACACAGATTCATAAGCTTAATTAGTACAGAAATAAATTCAGATTCTACAGCATCAAAAGAATTTCAATTAGTAAATCTTATTCTAATTACTTTCCTAAGCTATTCTTGAATTCTGGTTTATCCGTTTTATCATACTTGTCCTCCTTTGGTTTATGTTTGACAAACACTCCTAAAAAATAAATGAATATTGTAATATTCCAAGTAATTAAAGCAATTTGAGTTTTTATTATTATTATAAAATATCATTATTAGCATCATCATTATTATTTATGCTTCCAAGATCAAACCAGAGCTTGAGGGTGATCAATGGGGTGCCATGGACTCATCCTCAACTTGGACTTTGACTTGGATCACCTTATTCCAAGATGAGGCCTTGGATACTCAATCTATCCTAGCTTAAGGTGCTTAAATCAAGTGTTGATCTCCTTGCTTGATAACCCTTTATGCCATGTGAAAACTTATTCAAGTATAGACCAATTATATTCATGAGAATGTCTTAAAGATTTAAATCATTTCGATCATGTTATGTGAAATTTTATGCATGGGTCATGCACTTACTCCTCACTACTTAGATTTGGCTAATTAGTACATATAATATGAACTAGGTTGCATAAACCACATGCCATTGCTAATTTGCTATTTGTCGACCCAAATGAGTTCATTAGAATATAAATGATGATATTTTAGTTTGAGACTAACTTTGAATGGGAGTCTTCATAATCAAGAAGTTAATCTCTTCCCCCCATGCCAAGCTTAGCCACCTTGTGGAACATTTTCCACCCTATCCTCTATGATGGCTAATGTCTTATGAAATCCACCGATTTCATGCTCATAAATGCTACCAAATAGTATGTTTAGTGTTAGAATTAACACATTTTACTACTTGAGGCTTAGCTAGACCCTTTCTATAACATTTCAAGGACCAAGTTGAGGAAAAAAAGTATAGTAAAAAAATTAAAAAATGTTAAAATAATAAAATAAAAAACCAGAACACCATTACAGAGCTAATCTTAATAAATAATTCACTTACATTATTTGTATAAGAAATTATCATTTACTAACTAAACAATTGACTCCAAAATGGGTCTTAGTGTAGCTCATATAATTTCTCAGTATTTGAAAATAGTTGTTAGTCAGGCAAGTCAGGCAATAGTATATAGAAATAATAATAAAGATTATTGTAACATGTCTAAGATAACAAAGTAAAGTAACAAGTATCTCAATAAGTAGTATCACTGCATATAACAATACACTAATCAAGTATATACAATTGTATTAACCATGTAAAGATATATAGCTAACAAATAAAATAAACATTCCACAATCTATCACTATATCTATAATCAGCCTTCATGGAACTTTCACTCATTGCCTCCTTGAGATATTCCAATTCAAAAGCGTACTTGGAAGGTATTCCCTATTCATTGGTAGGGATTGAAGAGTGGTGAGTCTAAAACAACTGATCATCAGCTCTTCATAGAGGACAAGATTGCTCCTTATTTCTTTGTTGTGTGCTAGTGACAATAATAGAAAAGAAAAAATCTTTAAATAAAAGGACAATCACCACAAAGACCCGGTCACCAACATATAAGATAGATATATTACAAAATAATAGAGTGCCCAAGAAATAACAAAGTTGTGTGTATATGCTAAATGTAGGTAGCAACAAAGAAATGTAGTAAAAACTACTAAATTTATGCACTCTTGTTGACTAACAACTATTTTCAGATTTTGATAATTTCTGAGCTTTACTAAGATCCATGTTTGAGATAGTTGTTATAATGACCCAAAATTGTTATTAGGCTGATTAAATCTTAATCAAATTTGATTAAATAAAAATCAAGATCTTTGATCAATTTAAAAAGATCAAACCAAAAATATAATTAGCTAGAGCTCAATTTAAGGATTATATTGCTTACATTTGAGAGTAATTGGGAGTACTGTTTCTCCTAAATAAATTTTTTAAAATTTAAGTTAAAAAATTATTAGAAAATAAATAATGAATTTAGATCCAAAAAAATTTGTGTCATTGGATTAAGCACCAAAATAGGATGTTATATTTTAAGTTTCTTCAACTTTGAAGTTTCGAATTAGCTAGAATCAATTTTAGATGTTTTAATACTTAAAAATTAATAAAAATATAAAAAATAAGTTTGGATTTAATAATTTTAGCACGAGCATGTTCGTCTCGTCAAATACACAATCTCACAAAGTTTCGTAAACTTTAAAATTTAAACGACTAAAAAAATATATTAAATTAACAAAGTTAAAATAAATTAAAAATATAATAAAAATAATTTTCATTTCCTTTTTATTTTCTTTTTTTCTTTTGGTGGCTTCTCTCCCCTTCATTTTTCCTTCTCTAATCACACGATCCGACGCAAGGAACATTCCACATCGTAAGATCGACCTCAACCAAATCGGAAACCAAATCGGATGGTCGAGTAGGTGAATAAGGCTTTATATAATCCCCAGGAACGCTAGGGTATTTGCGCTATCACCGATTCTCCCTTGTAATTGCCTCTACAAAAATTGCAAGCTGCCCTTCCCCTCCATGGCCTTCTTGCAATTGATAAGGACTCACATTCTTATGATTCTTGTGTTTCTTATTCAATAAATGATATTGAATTTGAATGCGTTCTAGTAACATGTAATATTAAAATATTAGTGCAATTGGTCTTCACTTTTCATTTCTTAGGCAGCATTGTTGTCTTCAAGGTTATGAATTTTGTTAAGGGATTCTCAAGTCAACAGTTTACAAATACATGTATTCTTACAAAAAGTAGTGGGTAGAAAAGATGTTATTTAATTTTTTTTATTCTTTAAGCTAAATACGAAACACTAAAACTTTATTTAGAAGATACTGGAATCTTCAGGTCATTTCCTAATTCATTATAATTCAATATTGGTTAATGGTAGTTCGATGTTTTTTTTTTTATTAATAACTTAAAAGATTATGTTTTCCATTAAATTTTCTAGTTTTGCCATGCAATTCTGTAATAGTGTTTATTGTGAAAGTTTGTTCCATTTGACAAATTATGCTCTTTCACTGCATGTTGATAGAATTATAATGCCATGAATGCAGCTTCCCTACCCATTTCAAAACTTGTTTATGATGTTTTTTTTTTTTTTTTTTTCATGCGTAGTGTGACGACTCACTTATGTCATCTCTTATAATGACCTTTTAAAAGTATTTATACTCGTTTTGCCAGCAATTTTTGTAAATAAAAATTTTGTGCTGCGACAAGCTCTATTAATTTTATTCTTGTATGTATTCTCCTGTATTATACAATGCTCCAATAGTGTGTATATTTGGCAAAGTTCTTAAACAAAATTTGATGTATATTACTATTACTGATGATAATTTGTTTATCTTGGAGTATGGTGCTGTTATGTATTGGTCACCTGGTTAAATGGGGGATTTGCTTAGTCTTAATGAATTTGCAGCCTAGACATCTCATGAGGTTGTGAGACATAGTACTTGGTTGTAGAAACCATATTTTAGAAACAAAATGATTATATATATATATATATATATACCAATTAACAAATTTGCATTTGAATTTGAAAAATAAGTAATGATTATAAATGTATTTAATAAACAAGAAAATAAAAGTACAACAATCAAGAAAACACATTAACGAGACTCATGTGTTAACAAGTTGATATAATAAAGACTTGTAGATACACCTGTTTCTGTCACGATTGTTATACAAGTAGAAGTATTTGGATCTCTTCTTTTTTGTTTTTGAGTTTATTTTATATTGATGCAGTTTTAATTATGTTATTGAGCTTATAGTTGTACTATACTCCTTCGAAAAGAAAATCATGTCACTTGTCAAATTTGGATAAATGTTTTGTATATGTTTTGTTGGGCCACTTTATAAGCTTAAAGGAGGGCCAAAAGTGAAATAAGGATAAAGGTGGGCTAATGAAGTGATAAGTTTAACGAGAGCCCAAAGCAAATAAAATAAGGATAAAGGTGGGCCAATGAAGTGATAAGCTTAACGGAGGGATAATTAAGGTGCTTCTTGGAGTGACAAGTTTATGGGTAGATATAATTCTGTTTTTCTTAATATAATATTGACATATTTTATATGGAATGTTATGCAATTGACGTATTATCCAACCTTTGGGAGTGGAATGGTAATATTTTGGAAGTGTGGCATGGCAAGAATTATAAAGTGACATGATGAAAAATGACATGATTTTATAATGGAAAATTTATCCATGTTTCTTGTAGATTTGTTTGGCAAGTATTGAAAAATATGACAAATGAACTATAAATATAAATTTGCTTAACAAAATTGTTTTGTAGAGAATTATTAAAGCTCTCTAAAAGAAGAATGCCATTTATTTGCTTCTGTGCAAATTAGTTTTTTCTTGCTTTTCCCTGTTGTTGCTCCTTTTTCCTTATGTTGTTGGTCTTCGTAAGCATTGATATTCGTTGATGCATAGAAAAACTAGTAGTTATTTAACAGGTATTTTAAAAGCTGGCCATCAGTTGTGAAAAGAGACTTTCGCTTTTAATTCTTGGTACTTGTAGTTGTTTTCCTACAATTCAGAATGCTTTGTATATGACATGGTATTATGAAATTATATATACGAGATAATACTTTGGCACTTTATTTATGCAACTCAATTTTTTAATATATTTCCCAATTATTTGAGCAAGTCTTTTCACTCTACAAATTGAACATGGTATATTGTTTTGTCATCTCTGTCCATTTGAAAATCTTAGCTTTTAATTAGTTTATTGTATTCTTGAACCTGCCGTGCCATTGTTAAGAAATTGCAAAGCACATCTAAAACCCTAGTGCTTGCAAATTTGAGACAAGACAAGCTAATAAGTCTCAAGTAAAAGAAGATTTTGGCGGAGACCATAATTAATTACTTTTTATTATTTATTTATTTTGACTTTGTAATAAATAAATTGAAGAATATATATTATTTTTAAGTATAATTAGACTCCTTAGGTTCCAATAGTTCAAATGGTAGTAGTCTTGAACATTTTTGTCATAGAATTGGGCTTCTGTGAGCTAGGGCATTGCATGGTTCATTCGTGGGGACGATGACATTGTAGCGGCAGGTTGAGTTAATTTTGGCAGGATAACGAGTATTTTGGTTGAATCCATCTTTTTGTTATCTGCACAAAGAAGTTAACGGCTCGATCAAAAGGAGGCGAAATCTGACCTCCAAGATTCTTTTCGCATTTTAATTAAAACAACAGGTGAAATATTTAAATATTAAATAATTTAATATTATAATTATTTATACAATTAGATAAATAAAATTTTAAAATATATTTTCCATTAAATGAACCCTAAAAATAATAAAATTTTTGTAGAAATTAGAGAGCAGAGTTCAAAAATAATTTTTTTAAAACTTTGGATCAGTGATTATATAATTTTCTCAACTCTTAATCTCTAGAAATTAAAAAAATAGTATTTTTTATAGAAAAGCACCAAAATTTTATGGAATATTTGTAAAAATTTGCTTTTAATTATGGCATAATTAAGATGTAAAATTGATTTATTTTGAAATTATTTTGTTTATATAATATTTTCCAAATTCATTTTAGCTAAAATATTTTATTTATATAATTTTAACAATATAATTGGAGGTGAATTATTGGATTCTCAATTTTAAGTTTAACATTTTTTTGATTTTTAGTTTTTTTAATTCTTAGTTAAATAAATTGAATGAATTAAAAAAATAAAAATATATAATAAATTGATGAGTTTTTTATTTGTATTTTATTAAAAGAAAAAAGTACTAAAATATTTTTAAGTTTTATGTATTTTCTTATAAAATTAGTTGTTTATTTATTAGTACTTGACATCCATTTTAAGTTACACATCTATTAATCCTCTATTAATTCTGCTACCGGCGGCAAAATTCTGTGCCTTTGTTGGGTCCTCACTCTTTCTTTAGGAATGCGTTTGCGAGTGGATTCCAAGCGCTCCAAAAACCATGCCAAAGTGCGTTCTTTCTCTTCTGCTGTCGATGTGAACGACAGAAACCCTAAAAATCGTAGCCCAACGACCAGATCCCATAGCATCTCATCTGGAGACGGTGCTGCGTCCCATACAGGCTTGCTCCATTGGGGTGAAGCGGACAATTTAAAACTTCTTCAGGCCGTAATTGGTTTCCAGGTAAAAAATGGATGCTTGCCTACGCCTTCCAACATGATGGAGTTTTTATCAGAGATCAATGATTGGGCTCCCATAAAGCTTTCTGCAAAAAGCCTCATCAGTAAACTTCGCAATCTTAAACTCAAGTTCAAGAAGAGCCCTATGCCTGGTACAGAGAGCTCAGAGTTTGATCGGAACTTCCACGAACTCTCGTTGAAGGCATGGGATTTGAACATTATTGAGAAAAAGAAAGATGGTGATAGGGTAAAAAGAGAGACTGTTACTGGCGAGGATGAGAAATCCTCGAAGAAACAAACGAGAGAGAAGAAAAGGGTGGAAGGAGAGGAAGACGAGGATGTGGACGCAGTAAACGAGAAGGAGAGTGAGAATAATGAGGTTAATGACGAAAAGGCAGACAAGAGCAGGGTATTGGAGAATCTTGAGGAGCTATACAAGTACGAACTGCCTGTCGATGGAGATATTAGTTTGGTGGATGCTAAAGGGGCTGGGCATTCATACAAATATCTTAGCTTTGCATTGGAAAAACATTGGAGAGAGTCAAACTTGAATATGGATACTCTTTATGCTGCTCTCCTTAATGTGGATCCTGTCCGTGCTAAACAGCTTGATGAACAGTTTCGTGAGGTTTTTGTGGGGATCCTAAAGCTAAAGATGGAGAAGAATCAACTATTAAATGAAATAAGTTGTGCTTGTTTAGGGTTTGACTTTGACAAAGTAAATGGAATTCAAGAGAAGGTTTGATTGAAGATGAAGAGTTGGTATACTTGAGATTATATCATTTTATTGTTATTATTTCTTAGTGCTGTTTAGAGCTGACTTTGAGTCGAATTTGATTAGAGTTAGGCTTAATTCGAACTAAAAATTTTCGAGCTTAACTTGACCTGAAATCGACTCGAACTCAAATTATTTCGAGTCGACCCAACTTGACTTGAAATGATTTGATTTCGAGTCAACTTTAAAATAAATGTTAATCAAATATGAATGAGAGAAGATTTGAACCCATGTTTCTCTTTTGAGAGATATGACAAACCAACTTAGCTAAGCATGTGATTTAGTCAAATATGTATACTAAATATATTTATCATTAATTTTGAGCCCTAATTAAAAAGTAATATGCATTAAAAGATTATGAAGTTGAAGGGATTCAAACATTTAACATCTCTTTAGAAGATCATACACTAAACCAAGTGCGTTGATATTACAAATTTTCTACAAATATATACTAAATATATTTATTATATTTTTGAGTTGACTTGAATCATAAATAGAGCAAGTTGACCTAGACTCAAAATTGATTCAAAAATAGTGAATGGAATCATACCTGGTATTTTCTTAATTTTAATTGGTATTTGTCACATCACGAATCAATAAGCATCGGGAGAAATCAAATGACCAAAACTTAAAATTAGCATTCAAACCATTCGAATGATTTTTAAACACATCCAAATAACAAGATGAGACAAAAAAAATTTTAAATAGTATTTAGAGCGAATGATTATTATTTTTACTTAATAATTAAAAATGCGGAGGAGAAAGTATGCATGTGTTAAAAATTAGAATGCATGCAAGTGTAAATATAGAAAGACTAATAGTTAGAAATAAATACTAAGCTAACTAGAATAAATCATAGCATAAATATACAATTGTAGTATAATCAATTAGGTTATGAAATTCACATGTACTCATTTAGCTTTTATTTTCACTTGTATTGTGGATGGAGTACTTTATAGTAAAGTTGAGCGACACCACATAATGGACCTACTGTGAGAAGCCATTTGAAAGCTAAGGATGATCCTATTCATATGGAAGATATCATCATGTAAGTGATGCGCTCATAAGTCTCCATCACACATTTATATAAATTAAAGTACTTGTTATATCCTATAATTTGGGCATTCATAGTTTAACATATTTCTAAATATTGATATTTGTATTGAATTTTCATTGACTTTAACATGATTTATTTTTATAGAGTTGGTAAATTTAGTAAGGCTATCTAATATGTAGAAATGGCATGAAACATATTGTGACATGAATGTTCTATTTTGTGCTGGTGATTATTTTGAGTTAAGAAATTAATTATTTTCATTTAGCCATATTTTGAGTATATAAATATAATAATATGAATGAGTTCAAGTCAACCAAATTTTAGGCTATGGGAAATAAGCTTTAACCACAAAATTCATTGTTAAACCAATAAATTAGAAAATTAATAAGACTTAATTATTAAATAAAATTCACAAGTGTCCACTTTAAATTTAAAGTCTGATGGTCTTAAAGCATCGATTTCACAAATGATCATTTTCTAATTGAATAAAGCTAATTTGAATGGTTAGGGTTTAATCTAATATGCTTAAATCATATACCTTAAATTTTGGTGCATCACATTGAATAGGGTCTATTTGTAGAGTATACATTTTGAATTTTGTGAATATAATTATGATTAATTATTAAAATATATATTTAGGAAATTAGTACCTTAAGGGTAAGGAAATATCATCGGTACTTTTTGGGTTTGTTGGTGAGGTCGGGATTGTTGTTGGAACTTGAAGTCGGAAGTTAAACTTTCCGACCGGAAAGGCGATAAATTTGCAATAATGCATATTCTTTTGATCTAAAACACACACACACACACATATATATATATATATAATTAAAGATGTGGAGATGTGCAAATGATTCTAGGGTTATGGTTTCCTATAGAGGGAAAGGAGAAAGAGGTTAGGGGCTATTAAGTTGGATAACCGTGAGAGGTGGAAGAGGCTATTGGAGATTATTTGGGGTTGTTTAGCAACTTTTGGGGTAGTTGTTTAAATAAAATTGCTTAAGAAGGGGAAGAGAAAAGATGAGGGTTGTTTGGTTGCTTTTTGGGATCATTTGGAAGCAGTTTATGGCTGATGGTGGTTGTTTGACAATTATTTTTAGTTGTTGGAGGTTGTTTAGCAACAACTTATGGCTGTTTGGTTAATGTTGGAGGAAGGGCCAAGTGGCTAGGGTTGGTTAGGATTTGGCATGGGCTATACTCATTGTTTGAGGAGAGGAGAGAAAAGGAAGGGGAAGGGGGTTGTTGCTGTGGGCATGGGGGGACGGTGGCCGACAAGTCTTAGATAGCTAAGAGCATGGAATGGTCGGTCGATACCTTTAGTGTGGAAGATTTGGGCTACTATATGTAAGCGGGGTTTGATCAGCCAACCTCTTCGTGGCCGTGAGGAGAGGGAGAAAAGTGCAAGACAAAAGAGGGGCAGAGGAGAGAAATGAGTGAAATGAGTGAAATAGAGTGAGAGGGCGTGGAGTCGAGAGAACTTGGACATTTGTGTGACTTATGACTCAATGAAGGAGAAGGCGACTTCGAATCGGCCGGGGTCTTTCATGCAAGATTCTTATGTGAAAACCTATAGGGACTCGACAATTTCAGTAGTAAAACTTGGGGGTTATTTTGGAATTAAGAAAAATAGGGATTTATTCAAAAATTTGTAACAAGTTTGTTTTAATTTCGATTCAAACGAAATTTGCGTCAAAATTCTTCAAATCTCATTTTGCACATGTTTAAAATAAAATATAAATTGATTTTATGTATACGTTTGAATTTCATGAAATAGCCCATTCACGGTAAATTGGATGATTTTTAACGGTCTTCGGAATTGGCCTAAAATTTTGGAATAACTGATTTAGTCTTGAGCATTTTTTTACAAAAGGGCTTTATTAAAATTTTAAAATTTAAACAGAACAATTGTATCTTACTCTAAGAGATGGGGGGTAACGATTGCACATGTCTGTTTTATTCTTCCAGGTTGCCTGTTTTGCAAGTTCATATTTCTATTGTATTTATATAAGAAATGCTTTTGCTTCTTAATTATTGTACATTTCTTTCTAGGATACATTTTGGCTTTGCAACATTGGTCAAATTTGGCTAAACAAGCCAACATCTACTTCAATTCTTATAGACTCGCCCAAAATAAATTTTTGGGGAGAGGAGATGTGGAGGACATCATGAACACCATGACCATGCATGTGGTATGTGACGTGAAATCTGTATGCGATGCTTCTAACTCTCCCAGAGATCTTGAGAGGGCCAATATCTTGGATTGAATTTTCTAGTTTTGCTAAATTTGGAGACACCTTTCGTCTGACTAACCTTGACAAAGACAATTTGTCATTCTATCTTTGATCAATCTAATCTTCTTAGTGACTTTGTCAACAAGTTCTGGGCCTAAAATACTTCTTTTTGATTTGACCGCCATCAAGCAGGTATTTGGCACATTTGTTAAGCCTCGTAGAGGGGCCATTCCAATGCTTGATTAAAAGCTATTGTTGTACTCAAACTCAATCAAGCATGTGTTTTTCCCAATCTTCACTGAAGTTGAGAACACAATTTGGGTAGATTCTCTAAAGATTGAATGGTCATTTTTAATTATTCGTTAGTCTAAAGTGTGAAAGGCAGTGTGAAAAGTCAACATGTACTGAGAGCTCCTTGAATACTCTCCCATAGCTTGGAAGTGAATTCGTCATCTTTGTTTGGCACATTGTAGATGATCTCTTCCACATACAACTTTGCTATTTTTCCCCTTAAGTTCGTCTGTTGGATGAAGTTGACTCGATTGTTTTCTTCATGGCCACCCGTACGACATTATGACTTTGTTTTGATCAAGGTAGACCCATCACAAAGTTCATGCTATGTCCTTTAATTTTTTATTCTGATATTGATATGGATTGGAGCAATTCATTAGGCTTCAATGCTCAATCTTAACCACTTGTAGGTAGGACACCTGAACATGTAATCAGCTATACTCCATTTAATCCTGACCACTAGAAGATGCTCTTGAAATATTTGTGCTTCTTGGTATTATTGGGATGGATTATGTGGCCTGAGTGATTTTCTTTTGTAATGGGGTGCTTGGATGCTCTCATGTGCCTGGGCCTTTGTCTGGTTCCCTACACGAGTCTGGGTGTGCCCAAGTGCTCAACCCATTATCTGGTTGTTCCCAGCGGATGCCTGAGCGCACCTAAGTGTTCAACCCACTATTTGGCTATTCCTTATATGTGAGTCTGGGCACCCTTAAGTGTCCAATCCTTTAACTGCTTGATCCTAGCAGTACCTAAGCATATTCTTAAGTACCCAACCCGTTGTCACTTTTTTCATCAACTCCAATGGGTGCTTGGGTGCGCCTAAGTATCTAACCCTTCTTTTCTCCCATCACTTGAGTGCACCTAAGCACGAACCCATTTTTTTGTTCGGAGTTTGGGTGTTTCTGGGAGTGCTTGAGCGCCCAGTTAGTCCCAACTCCATACTCTAAGCGTGTTTTGACTTGTTTGGGTTCAGCTTGCCTCCGATTGGTCCGTGTTTCTAAGCTTTCGATTGATTCGTGACCTATTCATGGTCACTCTACCACACTTGAGGCTTTATCATATGCGACTCTCGCTTGATTGAACACACCTTGCTGTATGCTTAAGTGCATCCTTACTCGGTCTGCACTCGAGGCTCCACCAAATATAACATTGTATATTTTGATAGCATGCTATAATATTTATAAGAACATAAAGTTGTAATAATAGTTTTGTGAAGACCCTCTTAAATAGAATTAAGCTGAACTCTTAAACATCGAGATACTTTTTCAGATAATAGTGGAGTTTCTGATAAAAACTCCAAAATTAAACTTGCTCAAGTGGGAGCACTCTCAGGATGGGTGACCTGCTGTGACGTTATCTTATGGGGACAAAATCGCGAGGCCTTTAAGACCAAAGCGGACAATACACTGGTGCTTAAGAGTTTGAGCTGCTACAAATTGTATCAGAGTAGGCTATTGGGTGTCAGTTGGAGCTAAGTGCATACAGGGCAAAGTACCACTCCATGTGAGAGACCTCTTGAACCCATGATGGGTTAAGGTGTTACATGGTTGGGGGTACCTTTTGAGCATGTATGAGTCACTTCTAGCAATATCTACCTGATGTATGGTTTTTAGATATGTGTGTGGATGTTGACAAGGACTCAACTATTTTAGTTGGGGAGATTGTGAAGACTCTCTAAAATAGAATTAAGTTGAATTCTTAAATATTGAGATGCTTTTTCAGATAACAATGAAGTTTTTGATAAGAATTTCAAAGTTAAGCATACTCATGTGGGAGCACTCCCAGGATAGGTGGTTTGCTGAGAAGTTATCTTCTGGGGATAAAATCATGAGGCATTTAAGGCCAAAGCAGACAATACCTTGGTGCTTTAAAATGTTGTACAAGTTTCTTTGCCAAAGTCGTTTTCAAGTTTTTTTAATGTATCATCTAGTTTTAAATTTCACTTCTACAAGTCACCTAAATAGTCTTTGATTTTTGTTGTGCTTCTAAACTAATTTCAATTTTATTTTGCATTAATTGATTATTGATCCAAAGGAAATAACATTATTTCATATTCAGATGCACTTTAATGAACTTTAGGTTTTATGTTAGACATTTTGCTTTTGCTTGGGTAATTGACAAGAGGCGCACGTGCTTTCTTTCTCTTCTTCAATGGCACATGCAACCTTTGCTTAAGCTAAGCCTTAGATGGTGCATGCAGGGGCGCTACATAACTTGCAACAATCTACATACATGAATCCAGGGTATTTCATTTATGCTATGTTTTTCTTAAGAATAATACTAATATATAAAATAAAAACTTCTAAAATATTTGCTTGCCTAGTATATTTAGAATGATTTATTGGATTTAATCAAAATAGGAATTTTGCCTAAAGAAAAGCTAATTGAGTTTTAAATATTGGTTTTTGCATAAAAAAAGCTAGTGCTAAAGGGCTAGAGGAAGAAGAAATGCTTGGCAAAACCTTACATAAATAATTGCTGAATAATATTGAATCCAACCTTTGTCTGTCGTATTACTACCTTGTATTAAATCTCGACATTTGCATAAATCCTTGTAAACTGTGAATATGATAAATCTAGCTGATACATGGTTTCAAGGTTCTGAGCAAACAAAAAAATGAGAGAGAATGAAGTTAGTTTTAAATGTAATGCTAATTTTATTTAATTTTAAATAATTGTTATTGAACATTATTTATCTATTTTGATATATGCACTAGTTAATACATTAATTGAATTTATTATGATACCTAAATGCTTGTTATCTAAATTATTATTTATTTTAAGGCATATAAATTATAAAGACTTTGGTTTTATGCAAGTTTAAAAACATTTTATTTTAATACATTGTAAATTCATTTAGGATTTAGAGCGGGTGAATTTAGAAATTTTGGGAGATAGTGTTAGGACACAAGCTTCAAATGATAGTTTGTTGTAACTTTTATGACTAAGTTACCATGAATGCTTTTTAACGTAATGATTAGTTAATTATTTTGATATTTGCTTCTTGCCAGCATGGAATTTTTATACATTAATTGTTTTTAAAAATTAAGAACAATATAAATGTTTTGAGATCGTCAAATATCTATCAGAGAAATTGGTGTTGTTGGTGAGGCTATGTATGCTTTAGTTTTTCAATGGTGTGGTCTTAGAAACTATACAAAGTTGTTTGGTGGTACGAATGAATTTGTTGGAGCTTCACTTCATTTAAGCGTTGATGCTGTAAGTACATGATGGCAATCAAATTTTTGTTAATGTTGTCTATGAAGTTGATTATATAAAATTAGATATTCTTATGATAAATATATTATTTTTTTTAAACTTCTAAAGTTTTAAAGTTAGAGAATTATATTAAATAAAATAATGATCTAAATTATTTTTTTTGTAATTTTAACTATACATAAATTTCTTTATTTTTGTAAACATTTCATACTTTTTGGAGTTTATTGATAGAAAAATACAATTTAAATTTATTATATAAATTTATATAATTGTTCAAATTATTTTTATTATTTGATGCCATTTTTTATTTAAACAATGAGTTAATTTGTAGTAGTTGGATCTATTCAATTAAATCTTTATTGTCGAATTCTAAATGCGGTGTTGACCGATGTTTACCCGACGAACTCGGTAACTCAATAGAAGACTTGCCAGACACTACACAAAGTGTTATACTTGTGCAGATTTTAGGATCGAAATCATGACAGACTTACTTGCATTTTCTCTTATTCTTACTCAAATGGAGAACTCAGTAACAATATAATTATTATATTTATTTCTATTTCTCTTTAAGTTTCATTTGAAATATTGAATTGTGATCTTTCTTATTATTTGCATATTATAGTTCACTTTGCTTTGTTAAAGTTGTCTTTCATGAAAATTATAGAAATGTTACTCCTTTCACTTTACTTTGGCTAGTACTTTGAGCTATACTTTTGTACGTGATATCTTTGTTACAACATGTAATTATATTTGCGTAATTACTAATTTTATGATTAGCTTTTAAACTTTCAAATCTTATATGTTTCAATATATGTTTAATAATAATAATTTATTTACTTTGCTTGCACTAACTAAAATTCAAATTATGATATGTTTCATATGTTGGGTTTAGAAAGTTGATTATAAACGCCGTTGAGTGCCGTTCTTGTTTAGTTTGGAATTTTAGGGGTATGCTCTAACAAACAGAAGTTGGGCGCCTAGAGGCGCCCATACGCAAATATTGCCAGCGCCATACAGAGGCTGGGCGCTCAGGCGCAAGCTTTACCAGTGCCAGACAGATGCTTGGCACCAGGCGCCCGTAAGTCACACCTCATTATATGTTGTACCTGTGTGTGTGAAACCTTGCACTTAGATATGATTATTGTATAAAAAATTTTTCTCTCTCTCTCTTCTCTCTATTTACATTGTATCAACACAACAACTCAACCCCCTCTCCCTACCACAATTTCTCATGAAGTTCTCTTCTCTCTCTTTAAGAACCACTTAAACAAACTCGAGGAATCTCCAACCACTCTTATATTCTCATATCTACAAAACCTCTTTGCACGCTATTCAGGAAGAAGAAATTTAGCCAAAACAAGAAGCTACCAACACCCCACCCCCTCACAAACCAGCATCATTATGGAACCTATTGAAACAAACTCATGCTCCAACGAAACTCCCAAACTCATGCTCCAACGAAACTCCCAACACACAACATTTCTAATGACTTTGCCGACGCAAAGAATCTAAAATTCTTGATATCAAACAACACTAACATCATCAACACCCCTTACCTCATAAAATTAACTCATTTGGCGCGCTCAAGTAATACCAACTATTTAAAGCCAATAATCTCTTTGGTCATCTTGATGGATCTGATACCTCTCTTCAAGTCAATAGTTCAAATTTTCCCTTGGGCATCTACAGACCGACATCTCATAGCATCTTTTTACTCTACCATCTCCCCATCCATTCTCCCCTACATTCTAGAAGCCAATTCTTGCATTGAAGCTTGGTCAACCCTTGAAAAATGCCTTCAATCTACAAATAGATTCAGAGTTATTCAGCTAAAGAGTGAACTCCAAAATGTTTCACTTAAATATAGATCTATGCAAGAATATCTCCCTAAAATTATGTCCTTAGTAGATCGCATCACCGCATCAGGCGCAAAAATTGACATTAAATACATCATCTCTTACACATCGAATGGTCTTACTTCTATCTACCAAGCATTTAAAACAGTCATCAGAACTACACTCACTCCATTTAGTTTAGACGACCTCTACTCTCTTCTGTGCAATGAGGAAATCAATGTCCAACATGATCTACATAAGGAGCTTCAGCAAAACGAATCTTTTATCATCCGCAGCAATCCATATCCCACACTGTTTTCAGGCATAAACCAATTAACAAACAGACCAGGCAGAGCTCGTGGACGCTATTCTATGCTGCACCGAGGATCACCACCAACACACCAGCAGACACAAGCGCCAAAGATTGTTGGCACCATCAAGATCTCAGCTATCATACTTCAAACGCGAGGTCACACCATCCAACAATCTTACGAGCAGAAGAACCACCTGACTTCAACTGGTACCTTGACTCATGAGCATCCAATCATATCACACATGATCTCAACAATCTCACAACAGCAAAAAATTATCATGACAATGACCTTGCAACAGTGGGAAGTGGACAAACTATTCCTATCTCCAACATTGACAACGGTATTCTCCCCACACACACTCGAAAATCATCTCAATCCCATTCTCTATGTCCCTCAGTGTCAATATAGTCCGTATCTATTCATAAGCTAACATCTGACAATTCTTGTTCTATCTCTTTTGACCCACATGGGTTCATTATTAAGGTTCTTCATATTAACCTACCTCTTCTTAAAGGCAGCTGCAACAATGGTCTATACTCCATCCGTCTATCAACAACACCATCTCCTTCCACAACTATTCTGCATTCTACTGCCACTATAAGTCCACTATGGTACATATGGCTTGGACACCCAAATCAAGACATTCATCAACTCTATCATTATCATCCCTATATCGGCAAAGGCAGCTCCTTACCCAATGCACCACATTTATTACAGCAAAACATCATAAATTGTCCTTTCCAAAATGCTATCATAGAGACTGTAAAGTATTTGAACTTTTACATAATGAGGTATGGGGTCCTACCCCTATCATATCTAATGAACGCTACAAATTGTATGCTATTTTTGTGGATGACTATTCTTGTTTTACTTGGTTGTTCCCTCTCAAACAAAAATCTGGAATCATACATAAATTTATTTATCTTCATAAACTCATTGAATGTAAATCAAGTAAAAGAATTAAAATCCTTCAATCTAATGGTAGAGGGAAATATAACTCAGCTTGCTTTCACAACCTCAAGAATTTTGGCATAAATCACCAAATTTCGTGTCTATATACCCCTCAACAAAACAGTGTCGCAGAACGCAAACATCGTCACATCCTTGAAGCCACAAGAGCCATTCTCCAAACGACTCATCTACCCGAAAGCTTCTGGCCTCATGCTGCTCTCATATCTACTTTTCTATCAACTGACTTCCATTGGCGAACACCTACAAGCTATCACCCTTTCAACTACTATATAACTCAAGACCCGACTACAATCACCTAAGGGTCTATAGATGTCTTTGCTTATCACTTCTTTCTCCTACAAAAACAAAAAAACTTGGCCCACAAACTTTACCATGCATCTTTCTCGGCTACTCCCCCAAACACAAAGGATACATATGCTACAACCCAAAAACCTCTTCCTCTCTTATCTCACATCATGTTCAATTTATTGAAACAACCTTTCCTTTTGCCACTACAACTCCATCCACTACCATTGCACCACCCCCTACTCAGCAGTCCTGTCCCAATCCCCTCACTCTTGTTCCCTCTACCACTCTACCATCTATAAACGGACACACCCCATATCACAACAAATCCCCTCTATACACCCTCACCCCCATCAGCCACCCCACTTAGTTGAATTCGGAACACAACACCAATTCGAACTTCAAATCTGCCACTTAGTCCATCTCCTCTAACTCAGCATCTCTTACTTCACAGAAACCTACACTCAAAATTTCTACACACCCAATCTCACTTGTCTTAAAACAGGAACGAACACCCAAATTCACTCAAAAATCTACTCCATACAACCACCTAACAACCTGAACTTGCCTCATATAATGTTGTGGCCACATTAGAACATTGGAAGTTGGCCGAATGATGAATATCGTGCCTTAATAGACCAACGCACCTGGACTCTTATACCCCTTCAATCATATCAAAATGTTCTTGGTTGTAAATGGACATTTCACACAAAACAAAATGAAGACGGCACGGTGGCCCATCACAAAACTTGCCTTGTAGCTCAAGGCTTCAACCAGAACTACGGCACTGACTACTATGAAGTATTTAGACCCATAGACAAAATGACAACTATTCGGGTACTACTTACCATTGCCACACACGACAAATGGCCTATTGCTCAATTAGACGTGTCAAATGTTTTTTTGCACGAGCAACTCAATGAAACAGTTCATATGAAATAGCCGCAAGGATTTGAGGATCCAAGTCGTCCTCACCTTGTGTGCAAGCTCAACAAAGCTATTTATGGCCTTAAACAATCACCTCTCCAATGGTACTCCACATTAACCGACTTTCTACACTCCAATGAATTCAAAACTAGCCACACTGATCAATCTATCCTCATCCATGCCACTATACCTAACCACATCTATATCTTGATCTATGTAGACGAAATCCTAGCCACCAGACCAAACCAAACATTCATCAACTCCCTTACTCTTAAACTTACCCAACAATATTGGCAAGTCCTCTACCTTTCTCGGCATCACTCTCATGCATATTGATACCGGCCCACTGCTCAACCATTCATCCTACATATCAAACATACTTAAAACATTCGACATGGAACAATGCAATCCATTTCTAGCTCCCATAGCTATCTCAAGTCAAAATCTAACACAATCCCCTGATTTCAACCAGCCCAAGCTCTACAAACAACTCATCGGTTCCCTCCAATATCTTCCCAATACCCGCCCTGATCTGTCTTGTTGTCAATAAAATATGCCAACACATGCACACACCAAAACGAGCACATTTTGATAAACTTAAATGCACTTTTTGTATGTCGGTTCCTTGCACATCGGGCTCCCCATCATTCCCAGAAATCTGCATCTTTGGGCTCAAACGCAGATTGGGATGAAGACACTATAGATCGTAACACTAATGGCTACTGCATCCTATTGGGCAATACTCCAATCTCTCGGAGTGCTAAAAAACAAAGCACCGCCTCCTGCTTCTCCAAGGACATCATCTGGCTCTGTCGCCTACTCCAAGAGTTCAGTTTTCCACAAGCCAGCCCAACCACTCTATATTCTTATAACATTTCAGCTATTGCTCTTGCACAGAATCCCGTCTTCTACACCATAGCAAAACACGTTGAAATCGACTGTCACTTCATATGGGATAACATTCAGAAATGAGAAATCGAGTTACAATACGTTCCCACCGAAGAACAGGTCATGACTTCAACTCAGGGTGACTCATTTGCGAGGGGATAATAACAACCAAGAAGTAACAAATAGAAGCTGGGCTCCCAGGCGCGCCCAGGCACAAGCACTATTAGCGCCATACAGAGGTTGGGCGCTCAGGCGCTCCAAGGCACAAGCTTTGCCAGCGCCAGTAGAGGCCTGGCACCCAGATGCCCATATGCCACTCATTATATATGTATAAAACATTGTACTCTAATATGATTATTGTATGAAAAACTTTCTCCCTCTCCTATCTCTGTTTACATGCTCGTATAAGTTTGTTATTGCTGTTATTGTAACTTTTCTTATAGATTGTTATCTTAGTGTGCGTGACTATGTAATTTTCGCAATATAATTTTTATATTTTGTATAAATAAAATGAGAATTTTATTGATATATTCGTGAAAATGTATATTTACTATTTGTGAATAGATTGTTATCCTATCTGTAAATATGTATTTTTACATTCTGTGATAGATTTATATAATAAATTAGACACAATGGAGGGAGAAAGATAGATTTATAAGCTAGCAAAATTAAAAGATAAGAGAATTAAAGATTTGATTCATGATAAATATATTATAGGTGATAAAAAATTCTCTTTACGAAAGAAATTAAAAATTAGATGGATGAATCCTCTTACTAAGCTTTTTAATGAAAGTTGTACTAATAAAATTAATAGAAGTGAGTTTAATAATTATAAAAATAGTCTCAATTACACTTTTATTCGCCATGTTTGTAAACTTAAGATTTGGAAGCCTTGAAAAGGATGAAGAATGGAAAAATAATAGGATCAGAAGATATCCTTATCAAAGTATGGTGATGATGGAATTGTTTGGCTTACCAAGTTATTTAATACTATTTTAAAGACTAAAAAGATGCCAAATGAAATGAGAAAAAGTATTGTTATGGCTATTTATAGGAATAAGGCGATGCTCAAGATTGTGCTAATTATAGATGGATCAAGTTAATGCATCATACTTTAAAATATTGGGAGAGAGTAATTGAATAAAGATAACAAAATGATACTTGCTTTTCTCAAAATCAATTTGGTTTTATGCCAGGTAGATTTATCATGAAAGCCATATATTAAGATATTTGATGGAGAAATTTAGGGGAAAAAAATCTTTATTTAATTTTTATTGATCTTGAAATGACTTATGATATAGTACTAAAAGAAGTTCTTGGGAGAGTTTTGAAGAGAAAAGGGAATAGTATTGCATATATTGATGTTATTAGAGATATGTAAAATAAGGTTATTTCATGTGTTTGATTGCAAGATAGCTTGTTTAATGATTTCTCTATTTTGATTGAATTATATCAAAGCTCATATTTTCTTGCTTTAATTATAAATGTTGTTACTAAGCACATTCAAGAGGAGTTTTCTTAGTACATGCTATTTGCAGACGATATTCTATTAAATGATAAAATTAGGAATGTAGTTAAAGCAAAACTTGATTTATTGAGGACTACTTTATAATCCAAAGGTCTTTGTCTTAGTAGATCTATAATTGAATATATGAAGTGCAAACTCAATTTTATTAGAAGGCTCTTTTTAGGCATAACTATTGAGGACCATGTGATCAGAGGTTCAAGTACTTGGGTTCAATTATTTAAAATAATGGCAAAATAGAGAGTGATGTGATTAGTAAGATCCAAGCTGGTCAGATGAAATGGAGGTGCGTTTCTGGAGTGTTGTGTGATCCAAAGATTCCACTCAAAATTACAGAAAATTTTCATAGAGCAGTTATATGATCAGCTATGTTTTATAAAGCTGAATGCTGTCCAACAAAGAAGAAACTTATTGATAAATTAAGTCTTATAGATATGAGGATGCTTAGATGGATGAGTGGGTATACTCACAAGTATAGAATGAGAAATTAGCTTATCATTTGTAGCAAGGTTGGAGTGGCTCCATTAGTAAATAAGATTAAAGAATGCCGCCCTAGTTAATTCGAGCATATTAAGTGTAGATAGCGCAATGCTCTTGTTAGAAAATTGAATTTATGAATTCTCTCGTATTAAAATAGGTAGAGGAAAATTCAAAAAGACATTGGAAAAAACTTTTAGCTAGGATCTTCTCTATTTGGAACTTAAGGAATGCTTGTATTTGATTGTGCACAATGGAAAGGATTCATGTGACTGACCTCACCTAATGGGATTGTGGCTTGGTGATTATGCTGTGTTATGTCGTGTTTTTTTTTTATTTAAACACATCCTGCAAATTTGGCGGCCTTCACATAGTCAAAGTTCACTTATGCAACATTAAATATCTTTGTGCTCATTACTTTATTATATATTTGAATTTGGTGCCATGAATGGTGGGATTATCTGCCTGCAGCAGTTGGAATTGTTACTCCCCTATTATGAACCTCCTGCAGACTGCTAAGAAAATAAAGCGTCAATATAAAATAGCTGAATAGTTTGTTTTAAACCAACGGCAAGGAGCCACTTATCTTCACTTCAAGCTCTTCCGTAGCTTCTCCATTTGCATTATCATCGATGGCATCATCCCCAAACTCTTGCCCTATGGTTATATCTTTATTTTGGGGGACTAGGCTTTCATGCTTGCACGACTCTTAAGTTGAAAGGACGAACTTTGCGGTCAATTGTGGGAATTTGATGCCTTGGATGGAAGTGGGCATATTTAACTTTGTCTAATTGCACAAGTCGGAAGGGATCCTCTCTCGCTTGAACCTCTTGCTGCCTGCTAAGAATAGAAAGCATCAATTCAAATTAAGCACTACCACATCACACCCTCGCACCATGAGCAAGGGAGTTATATCCACCTCTTGCTCTATATTGTCTTCCTCTGCATCATCAATGGCAATACCTTAAACTCTCGCCCAAAGGTCATCTCTTCATCACTGATGTACACACTGTCATTTCCATGCGAGGGCTTCATTATGGCTTCATCTTCCTTCTTTAGCAACCCGCTTTCTCGGAGTCTCTTCAACCTTCCTAAAAAATTGCCATTCATGATGCTCAAAGATATTTCTAATCTCTTAGACGTGGCCCCTTTGAACCTCTCTCTAACATTTTATTTCTCTCCATTTTTTTCACCCGCAACTTTATCAATAAATGCTGTTGGCTAAATTTTAAGTGCGTCATATCAATTTCATTTGACAAATAATATCTTTTATATTGAAAATGCATTCGTTTTGATCTTTTATACTTTAATTCAACTATTGAATATGTTAAACTTCAATAAAATTAATGAGTCACGATATTTTTTGGCCTTTTTAAATTTAGTTTATGAAAGCTGACTACTTTTTCTGATTTATAAGCAACATATTAGCTTTTCAATTCTTGCTAGAAATTGTTTAGGGCACGTTTGATTGGTATCTCGCATTGCTATCTAAGCTAAGCGCCAAACAGAAAATAAATTCCATGCGATTGGCTAGATTACCTTATCTTCGTTACCTCAATTTGCAATTTGCTACTTAAGCGGATTAAGCTAAATCTGCTAAAAAGCAGGCTTAAGGCTATGTGCACATCCATTTGCACTTAATTTTTTTTCTTAATGCTCGTGCAAGCCTACCTAATGCTAAGAGGAAATGATTTTAAAAAGCTAGGCGGGGGACCATTTATGATTTAAAAAAAAAAAAAAAAATTTGAGCTGTTTTATACATATTAATTTGTTTCATATAGACAAATAACATCTTTGATATTTTATGTATGTTTTGATCTTTTATGCTTTCATTCGACAATTGAATATGTTTTAGCCCACTAATACAATTAATAAGGCTTTGTGATGTGCTACAATTTTCATGCTTTAATATATGGAAACTAATTGCTCCGATAATATTTACATATTTGTTTTTCAATTTGTTTAAGAAATTATTTTAGGACATGTTTGTTGCTGACATGCTTAGCTTTAACTAAACTAACAAAACAATAATTACAATCTCCACGCGTTGCTAATATAGCTAATTTTGTTTTCCCCTAATTCACTAATTCACGATGTAAGTAGGATAAGCTAAACCCACCAAAAAGGGACTTGATGTTGTTTGTTTCAGATTAGCTTTTTAAGGGTTTAAATGGTGAGTTAAGCTGAGTTATTAAGTTGTTTGATTGTTGTTCTGATTTTAGTTGTTATTTCAAGTTTAGGCTGGATAAATTAAGCTAAGTTCCTAAGCTTATTGAGAGTAGCTAAGGTATTAATCTTAAAATGAACAACGACACCAAGCCTATCAAATGATTAATGCACAAATAATAATTTTTTAACACATGTTCAAGTCTACCTATTGGTGCTCCTCATGTAAGAGTAATAAATTTAAATTTTTGGGAGTGACTGAATAGATAATACGATGAGATACTTGAATTTTTCTTAATCAATTTGATTATATGCTTGGTTGGTCAGCTATAGAAGCTTTACATTTTTTGAGAGATTTGATAAAAAAATTAAGAGAGCGAAAAGAAAATCTTTATATTATATATAATGATTTACAATAATTTTATGATAAAATACTTTGAAAATGGAGAACTAACTTATATCTATGTGTTTTCTTAGATCCAAAATAAAATATAAAAAATGTAAGTTTTATCATATGTTATAATATGAGGATATGTTAATTAAAGATCATGTCATAAAAAAGTGCAAAAGATTCAAATATTTAGGTTCATTTATATAAAATAATGGTGAAATATAAGGCGATATAATTATTAGGGTGCATGCAAGTTGGGTGAAAAGGAGTGCTTCTAAGGTATTTTGTGATTGAACTACCCACTAAAATTTGGGGAAGTTATATTGAACTTCTGTAAGACCAGCAATGTTATGTGGAACAGAATGTTGGCACATAAAGCTGAAGTATATTGACTAATCAAGGGTTGTGTGGTGATGCAGATGCTAAGATGATTGAGTTGATATTTATAGAAGGATATGATGAGAAATTAATACATTAATAGCAAGCTTAGAGTATTTCCATTTGAGGATATTTTCAAAGTCACATTAGAGTATTTGGGTATAATATATTTAGCTGTTTTATGCCTTTGTGAGATAGAAAAGAAAGACAAAATAAGACCAGGAAAGAAACCATTAGAATTGATCTCATATGGGGTGCTTAGTGAGGGATTGCTATTTGATAGAGCACTATGGAGACCAATGATTCATATAGCCAACACCACTTAGAAGGATAAATGCTTGGTTTGCTGATGTTGTAGTTGTATGTGTGTGCGAGGGTGTGTGTATATATATAATACACTATTTATTCAAAAATAATAGTAATAATATTATTAACAACCTTGAGTCTTAAGTGGGTTTGCTACATGAAACCTTTGTTTTCATTTTTCTTTGTTGGCTAGTATTTTACTCCATATAATATTTCTAGCTACATGAATTTTTTTTTCTAAATTTGTGTGAGATTTTTCAATCACATAAGACTTTAGAAGCATTTCCTATTTCCTCCATCTAACTAGCTTCAATCATACAAGACTATAGAAACATTCTCACCATGTGTCACCATTATTTTGTACATAATTGAACCAAAGTATTTAAAGATCTCACTCTTCTTGATCACATGGTTCTCAATAGTTATTTTTGAGAGTAAAGTCTTAATTATGATTAGACTTAAGCTATATGTATATATATATATATATATTATATTTTAGATATATTTAGATGAATTCCCTTAATTTCTAAAGTAGTCTTCCACAACTCATGTTTTGCTTTAGCCCATCCCTATTCTTATTAATTAGGAGAATGTAGTTGCAACCAGAAAGCACCAAGAATTTTTTCTTGACTTTGTTCAGTAATAACATTTATATTTAAAACAAAGAGTATGAGCTAAGAGCATAACTTTGATACAATTCAGTAGTAACAAGAAAATTATAAGATAAGCTACTTTGCGATCAAACACATGATATAGCCTTTTAATAATGTTAATAGAAGCCACACATATAATTTTTATTTTTAAAGCTATCATGAACTATTCTTTGTACTTTGTCATAAGCCATTTCAAAATTAATACAAATAAGATGAAAATCTTTACTTTTTCTAAATTTTTGTATATATGCCTAACATAAAACCAAATTGAAAATTGGGTACCCATTTGTAATCTATATGCAATCATTTTCTTCTAAAATTTTGTATGATTAATAACTTAATTTTTGAATAATTTACAGTCTTGAGGGTCACCTTTGTTCTTGTAAATAGCTACAATAAAACTCCATTCATCTGACATCTTCTAAGTTCTCATAATTACATTAAAGAGTATGCCAAAAAAATTCCTCGCAACTAAATATTTTTGCACATCAATAGGAATGTCATCCTATCCTACAATGTTTCTTTTCTTCATTTTGTTTAAAACATTTCAATATCAATTTTACTAACCCAATGAATGAAAGTGCAAATGCTATCATATATATAGTTTCTAAACTTGTTTTAATTGTGTTAGTATAGCCTATATTAAAATGTGATGGGAATGAAGAATGGGAGGAGAAAAGATAAAGAGAAAGGAAGAAGAAAATATAAAAAAAATTGAAGAAAATTGTAAGAAAAAGAAAACTTAAGAAGAGAAAAGAGATAGAAGATAAACAAATAAATTTTCAAACTTTTCATTTATTTTCAAAACATGTGTACATTTTATTGGATGACACTATTTATAAACTTTGCAATTCAAATTTGATTTTTAAAATTTAGGAAAGATTTTATAAAATGAAACAAATAAAACTCCTAATTAAGAGAATAATTTAAGGTGTCAATTATGAGATTTGAATTTTCTTCTTTATTGATTATCCTCTTAATAAAACAATAACAACAATAACAACAATAACAACAACACAAAGCCTTAATCTTACTAGATGGGGTCGGCTACATGAATCCTTTGATTACATTGTTCATGATCAATTAAAAGCCCCACCTTAAGTTCCAAATAGAGAAGATCATTCCTAATAGTTTTTTCAATCTCTTTTTGGGTTTTCTTCTTCCTTTTTTAAAATCAGGGAAATTCATACTCAATTTTTTTAACAAGGGCATTGCACGATCTATGCTTAATATGCCCGAATCATTCAAGGTGATATTCTCTAATCTTATCCACTATTGGAGCCACTCTAACTTTGCTACGAATAAATTCATTTTTAATTCTATCCTTACGAGTATACCCAGTCATCCATCTAAGTATTCTCATCTTTGTAATACTTATTTTATCGATAAGTTTCTTCTTTGTTGGCCAACGTTCGGCACCATGTAACATAGTCGTATGGTTGTATAAATTTTTTATTTATTTTTAGTGGGATTTTTGAATCATGCAACACTCCAAAAGAACTCCTCCATTTCATCCAACCAGCTTGAATCATATTAATCAAATAATTCTCTATTCATCATTATTTTGAATAATTGAACCTAGACACTTGAACATCTTGTTCTTCTTGATCACATGGTCCTCAATAGCCTTAAGATTAGTGCTTCTAGTATTATTGAAATTACATTCCATATATTCTATTTGTATTTATTAAGATAAAAACCTTTGGATTATAAAGTAGTCCTCTAACTCATGTTTTGCTTTAACTCCTTCCCAAGTCTTATCAATTGATAGTATCATCTGCAAATAACATGTACCAAGGAATCTTCTCTTGAATGTGTTTTGTATGAATATTCATAATTAAAGCAAAACGATATGGGCTAAGAGTTGGGTTTTGATATAATCCAATGAAAATAGGAAATTCATTAGACAAGCCACTTTGCGATTGAACACATATTACAACCTTACATATCTCTAATAATATCAACATATACCATATAACTCCCTTTTCTCCTAAGTTCTCCAAAGAACTTCTCTTGTCACTCTATTATAAGCCATTTCAAGATCAATAAAAATTAAATATAGATTTTTTTTTTTCTAAATTTTTCCATCAATCCTCTTAACACGTGTCTTTCATGGTATATCTATCGGCGTAAAACCAAATTGATTTTGAGAAATGCTAGTATCCTTTCATAATCTGTATTCAATTACTCTCTCCCAAAGTTTCAAAGTATGACCTTACCTTTATTTCTCTATAATTAGCATAGTCTTGAGCATCATCTTTATTTTTATAAATAGGTATAACTATACTCTCTCTTCACTTATCTGACATCATTTTAGTATGCAAAATAGCATTAAATAATTTGGTAAACCAAGAAATTCCTTCCTTACCCAAATATATCTATGTTGAATATCTTTATCCTTAAAAATAATTTTTTGACCATCATCTTTGATATATTTAATGAGTTAAATTTTTGGTTATCTTATCTCTTAATTTTGCTAGCTTATAAATGTTGCTCTCCCTCAATAGTGTCTAATTTATTATATAAATTCTTGAATGTTGCACTCTTATAAATTATTATTTTGAATTCACGATAAGTTAGTTTATATTTCTTTCAATTTATCTAAATTTTGCATTTAAATCATTCTTTATATCATGTTTTTTTAACTTTAATGTCGAACATTATATTTCAACCATCTTGCATCTTTATTGTTGGTTCACCAAATAAACTCTTTATTATATTGCGACTACAACTAGCAACCGAATTACATATAAGGTTAGCTTCACCATAAAAATTCCGTTGTTCAAGTTTAAAAACTTTGCTTATATATATATATATTACCATTCTTAAAATTTGACCATCTAATTTTAGGTGGTATTTTAGATTTAATATTATTTTTATTGCCCTTGGTAATCAAATATTAACTTGGAATAATCTTACAATACTTACACAATAAGCGATCTTTTTTACTTTTAATAAAAGATTTTTCCAAAAATATTCCTCACCAAAATTTTAAATTCAAAATTTAAATTTAAGCTGGAAATTCTTATGGTAATAATAATGTTACTTGCAAAGAACATTTTCCTCCAAATATTGAAATTATTTGAATTAAAATTTAAAAAATTCCACATAAGGTAAGCCCAAACATGGGTATTTTTTATATTTTAATTTTTAAAATCTTAATGATAATAACATTCCACAAATGGTTTATATTTCTTAGCTTATAAAGTTATATTTTTTACTTATCTGTTTGTGGAGATATGTGAAAAAAACTTAAAAATTTTTAAAATATGTCTGCCTTTCTATTTTTTGTATTTTCATTTTGTTGATTTTTATGATGAGCATGCTTTTTTAGGATTTAAAAAAAAAAATCACATTCATAGAATGTGTAATGTACGTCATTCATCTGTAATGAGTATTTTCATTTCTAAAAGAATTTTTGGATCATCATCTTTGATATATTATACTTAGTTAATTTCTTAGATATCTTCTCTTAATTTGGCTAGTTTATATACGCTTGTTTCTCTTTTATTAGTTTTCACTCAATATTTCAATTTCTTAATTAGGTCATTGAATGTTGTGATTTTAAGACAAATTGTAATTTTTGATTCATAATAAAATAATGTATATTTATCTAATATCATCATTCTTATACTTAAACGCACACTAAGTAACTATTCTTGTAACAGCTCAAACTCTTAAGCACCAAGGTATTGTCCGCTTTGGCCAGAAAGGCCTCACGCTTTTGCCCTAAGAAGATAACTTCCTAGCAGGTCACCCATCCTGGGAGTGCTTCCACCTGAGCACGCTTAACTTTGGAGTTCTTATCAGGAACTCCACCATTATCTGAAAAGACGTCTCGATGTTTAAGGGTTTTACTTATTACTACTTAAGTGGGTTTTCACAATCTCCCCAACTTAAGTAACTGACGTCCTCGTCAGTATCCACACAGATCCAAGAACCATCCATTGGGTAGATAGGACTAGAGGTGACCCCTACAGGCGCAAGAGGTACCCACAACCATGTAGCACCTTAACCATCATGGGTTCAAGAGGCTGCTCACATGAAGTGGTACTTTGCCCTGTATGACACTTAGCTCCTATCTGACACCCTATGGTTTGCTCTGATACCATTTGTAACAGCCCAAACTCTTAAGCACCAAGGTATTGTCCGCTTTGGCCTGAAAGACCTTACGATTTTGCCCACAGAAGATAACTTTTCAGTAGGTCATCCATCCTGGGAGTGCTCCCACATGAGCACGCTTAACTTTGGAGTTCTTATCAGGAACTCCACCGTTATCTGAAAAGGCGCCTCGATGTTTAAGGGTTTTACTTATTACTACTTAAGTAGGTCTTCACAATTCCTTACAATAATTTTTTCTTTATACTTAGTTACACTAGTAACTCTAATTTTTTTTTTTCAAGCTTAGTTTAAATTTTCCATTAATTTTGATGGGTAGTGAGAGTTGTATGAAATATTAAATTCTCCATATGATGAGGTTGCTTATTTGTATGTATACATGTAGATAGATGAATGCTATTTTTGCAAACATTTACTTGCACATCTTTTATCAGCCAGTACAGATGACAAAATTAAAGCGCCTGAAGACAAACAAAAATATAATCACTTTAAATATGAGCCATAAATAAAGGCTTTGTTAATCCAAGTCTTGGTATAAAACATATTAATTTGTGAGAATCTAATTCATATTCCTGAATCTTTTACTTAATTTATTTTCATACTATTTTATGTTATCATTGGATAGGATATTATGTACTTGATTTACCATTAATTTTTCATTATGACACATTGTCTCATTTTTCAACTATGGGCAACATTATTTCTGTACTCTATGCATAAATATTTTTCAGAATTCCTTAGTTATAGTTTATTGAGGTATTATTATTATTATAGCTATAATTTTGTTGTTGAGTCTACTCTATCTTCACCATGAATGTTTATGTATAGGCTTACCATTTGTTTTAACTGTCTATATTATTGAGAGCAAGTGTTAATCATGTTATCACAAAAAATAGCGGTCAGTTTAGCCAATACTGCTAATGGCAAAGCATGGTCTATTCAACCAGCTCATGTCCCTTATAACTGAATTTGGACAGTTTTCATTTTGTGGGATTTTTTGTGAGGATGATTATTTTGATTATAAATATAATTTATTTATATGCAAAAAGGTACCACAACAGAAATTATGGCAAACCCACTTCCGCCCCAAACCTCTTCAATTTCCAGTCCCATACAGAGTTCAGGATCAAAGATGAAAAAAGGCTAATAATGTTTTTTTTTTTTTTTTTTTCATTCTAATTCATATGGTAGAAAATGTGACAATGACTTAATTTTAATATGTAAAAACTCAAAAACTGTGAGAGCACCTCCGATTGGTTCATTAAATAGACCATCATGATCAAGTTACAAACCCTTATAATAGCTATCGTGCTCTTAAAAAATTTCTGTAAATTACCGTCCCCCCATTCTTCATGATTTTACTGTGATTGACCGATCTGAATTTATTTTGGAATATGATTTCCTGTTAATCGTTTTCATTTAGCATGCCAGCGTGGCACAACACTTCTATGTTCTGTTGCTCAAAGATATCTGCTGCAATAATATTATACGATGATTCTAACGTTGCATTATTTCATAATGAATATCCTGTTTTGCTGATAAAACAAAGGGGCTCATAATTGAAGCCTTTATGATCCATGATACCAACTCAATGATGTCACACACCATCCACCATCCAGTTTAGTTGGACTACACTCACCCAAAAATAGAGGGATAACAGACTGTTCAAAAGTGGTACTTTTATGGCTCAACACTTGACCATTTTTCTTTTTTGTAAAAATAACTTTTGTTGCGTCATTTATGACTGCTTTTTTGGTCTAAAATGCAATAAAGCAGTCTTACCATCGTGGTCTCTTTTCTAAAAGGAACTTAGGGATGCATGGTGGAGCAATCTAATCACGGCTTTGAATCAATTTGAAAAAAAAAAAACGGAATATATGATCATGAATAAAAATTGTTAGCAGGCCATTTAATTGTATTTATTTGCATTTTTATTGCTTTCCGTCTAAAATTAGAAATGTTTTTAGGTTATGGTTAGCTGATATTTTCAGGAGATATGCCTGTAATTTCTTTTGAAGAGCATCATTATGACTAATGACCGCCAGCACCAAAATTTAAGTTATTGTTATGATATAAGGATTGCCCTGATTATCTTCATCTTTGGTTCAATTTGTATTATTGTTGCTGCTTCTATTTTTCTATTTTTTTTTTGCTGTAAGGATAATCATTATTATGGCATGCACTTTCAAACAATAAGGGGTGAGCTCAGAGTAATGTCTTGGTTTCTCCATTATGATTTTAAGTTATTAGCTTTTGTATTTAATATAAAGGGCAAGGGATTTGAACCCTTGACTTATCCTTTTGATGTTGCACTCTAAACCAACAATTTATTATTAATTTTAAGTTGATTCGAATTATAAATCAAATCGATCTAAACTCATTCAATTCAACAAATTTCATGGCACTCTTGTAATTTATCTCGAAATTGTTGGATTCAATTTTGAGTTAAATAAAAAATCGAGCACATTTTGAGCGAGTTTCGAGCAAAAAATATCATCTTTAATCACATGCATAGCCAACTCATCAAATTGGAGCAACACTCTTTGGATATCTTTTTCTTGTAATCTTTTTTGTAATTATGCAAAATATGAATGTATTTGTTCTCCACACCCACACCCACACCCACACCCACAGGCACACCCACAATAAATTATATACTTGCGTACGGTTATATACACAATCTCCCCTCAAACTCTGTTGAATTGAGGGAGCGTCACGCACTTGTTAACACTCAATATGGGTGACTTCTGCATCATCATCCAAGATTGCCATATAGGTTTGGGATTGATTTCTTTTTTTCTCAACTGTGCAAGAAAAGGGTAACATAAATAATTAATCTAAAATTGGGCAAAAGTAGCAATTTTATAGATAAGTAAGCACTGTGATAATTACGAATAAGGGTGGTGGATGAAAGATCATTTATAAATTGAATTCTACACAGGAAGCTGGCGAATACGTGGTCACAGAAAACCACAGGAATTGCTCAAATCATTTGATTTTTCTCTTAGAAACTTGAGAGCATACATGCTCCAGTGCTGGAGCCAGTTGCCTTGTTTAATCTCTCTTGTTTACACTGAATTTTTAGCAGTTGGCGTTTTTCCATACAAAAATATTATAGTGCTTAAAAAAAAAACATTTTAATATAAGTTGAAAATTCCAGTGGTCCTTTCTGTATCTCTCAGATATTTTCAGTATTTTTTTGCAGGGAAGTTGATATATATATATATATATATATATATATATATATATATATATATATATTAATGAATGCTAACATTCTGGGATCTGCCATTGAATTTCACATGCTGCTTTTTTTCTTATTGTTCCTTTGAAGAGTAAAATTTAAGTTCTTCTTTTAAATATTTAGCACATACTTAAGATCTGCATTTGAGTGATTATGTAAATAATGATGTCTAAATTGTTTATTATTAGAAATTGATAGTGTAAGCTTTTATCTTCCCAAAATTTACCAATTTACTGCTTCTGAGTTCCTTTTATTCTCAATTTTGTGCTGGTAATGTTGAAAAGAATATTGCTTTCTAGCTTTTAAACATCTATAATGGTTGGATTCAATGGGGTTTTTATAATTGGAAGTGTTTCTGGTTTAAGTTTCAAGATGCCATAATGTGCATTAGCGTTCCATTTTTACAAACATAGGGAAGTCTTTTTAGGTAGCATTGAGTAGCTGACAACACATAAAATTTTGTCGATTCTACATGACATGATTCATTTGATAAATTGTTCAAGAGCAAGTGCATTTTGAAAGTTCATGTATTGTTTGAATGCTGTGAAAAATATGTAAAGGCTGCTACATCAATGCCCAGGTCTAGTTCTATGTGAGCAATTGCTATTATTTTATGAATGAATGTGAGTAAAAAAATTAGTACAAGACATTAGTTTGAGAATATAGAGTTGGATTTAATGAATATTATGATTAATAGGAAGATAAATATTTGTTTATAGGAAATGAGTTAGTTGAGAAAACAAAAGAAATTATTAGTTTAAACTTCAAGTTTCGATATTCAAGTAATAATTAACATAGATATGGCATGAGTGCTATTATGGATAAGAATTATATTAATTATGCACTTGAGTTAAGAAATTATAGTAATTATTATTTTGTAAGCATTTATGCTCTTAAATAGGATTAGATGCGATTGTCAAAGAAAAAGCTTAGGCAGGATTTAAGGAGATGTTGATTTAAGTAATGTCTTAAGAGGAATTGCTATTCATTGGATTGTATTCAGGTTTGTTGGAAGAATAAATGGTGGAATGATTCTTTGATATCATTATATTATCATTTCGTATTTTTTCAGGATTAGTGCTTTCTATTTAACATGTAATTATGATAGTTTGATTAATGTCAAAAGAAATTGAAAAAAAATGTCATAAATTGTAGGCATACTGTGCGAGTCGATCATGTACATTGTTGCGCAGTGTATTATTTTCCTAATGGCTGAATTATATGGCACTAATGGATACAGTAGAAATCTAATTGTCTAGAAATTCAAGCAAATGAAGATGGGAAATGTTACAGTTTCCAACCCCTATACTAAAGCGTGCCCCAAAATAGTGCTCAAGTTGAGAAATCATTAGTTTCCATTAAGCGCAGTATGGTTGCACTAGTTATTTAAAATTATAATAAAAGATTTTAATAATGATTAATAATATAATTATCATAATAATTAAATACTTATATATCAATTTTATTTGGTTAGCTCATATATAATTAATAATTATTAATTATCATTACCATTTAATGTAATTTTAATTAATTGGTAAAGCATTCGATATTAAGTACAATGCACAAGTGGGTTTTACATTTATCTTGGGAGTGGCTTCACTTGAGGACGCTTAATTTTAAAGTTCTTATCAGAAATTTAGTCATTATTTGAAAAGATATGTTGATATTTGATAATTCAGCTTAATTATACTTAAGATGTGGTTTATTGAGATTTATATACCTCCAAAGGAAGAAGATGAGAAAGTTCATTATCTGGCGAAGAAGTATGAAATTACAAAGCTTTTGACTCACTCACCCATGGCTTCTTTATATATATGAACCTTGGAAGAAGTTTGTTGTCACAATTCCCATTATTATAAATTTTCGTATTTCTTAAAGTAACTTGCTAATTAAATTAGTGTAACCTTTCGATTAAAGGCTTAGTGCTATTAAATGATGGGCTTTCTAGACTACATGAGCAAATCTTTCACAATTTGGTGCTTGTGGGGTTTATAAGCCGCGGGAGGAAATTTTGACAAAGAACGATGAGCTTCATTGCTATGTAACACTTTGGAACTGTGTAGGATTTCTTTTTCCTACATGAATTTCAATCCCTTGTCTTTTTCTGATAAATATTCATATTAATATACTCATTACTATTATATTTTTAATAAAACATGCATTGTTAAATCGCAGAAAATATTGATATAAAAGTTATCGCTTTGATTGATTAGAAAAATTCAAGAGCAAAATAACAGCTCTCAATCACTAAGGATCTAATACAGGATCTGATATACTCTCGATATGCAATGAAGAGGGCTGGCGCTTGGGCATGTCGAAGTCTCAAAATCTGGCTACTTTGATTATCGTAGATGCTGCGCTCAAATGCACAGTTTTCAGTCTGGTGCTGGTGTTTTTTGAAACTTCCTACGCTTGGGTACGTCCAAGTGCCCAAGGCTCGACTTTTATACCTATGGATCCCTTCGATGCTTGGGTCGTACCCAAGTGCCAGCTTCTTGATGCCCATTGGCTTGTTGGCTTGTTGGTTTGGGTGCGCACAAGTGTCCAGAACTATTTGTTAAGTAACTAAGCACATTTAGTATCTAGTACATCTCTATTTTATTTGTGATAGCCCAGACTCACTTCAAAACAATCAATACTCCACCCCTAACATAATCTTATCCATATCTCCAAAATGAGTTGGTATATCACTGATTTCAAGCATTTTTTACTTGAGAATTTTTTCAATATTATTGTTATTACTTATATTCTTTTTCTCGATTTTGTGTTATATATATATATATATATATATATATATATATATATGTGTGTGTGTGTGTGTGTGTGTGTGTGTGTGTATGTATGTATGTATATATCATACAAAAAACACTCGTTTAAGGGTTCCAGAGACGATTATTGTGTGATTTCCGGGCGGCCCTCACTTCTCCTTCCGTTGGCGCTGTTGACGGATTGGAGGCCTGCTTCCTTCTTAGGGCGACTTTGCTCCTTATTCTTTCATTGTTTTCCCTTTTCTTCTTGCTATTTTATATATGTTGCTTTAATGGAGGCCCCCCTCTAACCATTTGGTCCTTCAAGGATATTGTCAATAACTTGGTGCACTTTGTTTCTAAGAGCATAGCAAGTTTCAAGGGCTCCCCAGCTCTGTTTTCATAGATAAAAAGGTCATCTCTCTGGCTTCGCCGCACTCCCTTACGCTGGACAGTAAATTTCTTAGGATTAAACCTAACTTTGGGTTAGTTTGTGGTTTTATAAAAGGTTTAAAATTGGTAGCTTCAGTCTCTATAAGATCTTTTGATTCACACCGGGTGTTTTTCATGTTTGAATCCGATTTAGATTATGTTTGGGTTTTTTCTTAAAGAGATCGTATGATCTTAAAGGTAATACTATTGTACTTTTGCAAGAGGGATCCATTCATCAATATTAAACATGATGTACCTATCGTTCTAGTTTGGGTAAGCTTGTCCAGCCTTCGGCTCCACTTCATAACTAAATAAATCCTGTTTAACATAGGGAAGGCCATTGGAAAAGCCCTTCAATTCGATAGAAATACTGATCTCTTGAGAAACATAGCCGCTCCCAGAATTTTAATTGATTAGATATCTGGTCTCCCCCTTCAGCTTGGCTCAATGGAAAAAGGGTATTGGTAGGAAATTTGTTATGAAAATCTACCATATTACTGAAATTGGTGTTGTACTTTAGGTCACAACATGGATAACTGCTCTTTCAGGAATGCCTCATCTCTCCCCCCTCCCACCGATTCTGAACACAGGCCTTCTGCACCTCTGGAAAATTCGATAAACCTTGCTCTTATTTGCACTAACACAGGTGGTGAATGATAACACTCATGATGTTGCTAATGTTATTTTAAACACTAATCCTTCTATTGCTGCTGATGTTTATGAAAATGTGGAGGTGGCCGCAGATATGCTGAGGTTTATGAAATTGTTGTTGATGCTGCTGATATATTGTTAACAATGTTGTAGATGAAATTGTTAAATTTACTGGTGCTAGTATTAATGATGCTGTCTATGAAAATGTTGCATTACCTATTGTTCATTTTTCTGAAAAATCTTTGTTGAGTCATGCTGAAAGTATTGAGGAACTCCAATATGCTGAAAATGTCAAAATACAAAATGCTGCACTAGTTGTAATTGAAACTGCTACTGCAAATTTTCATCATAAGGCCCTAAACATTGTGAATGATGCCACTGTTTTCAATGCTAACATTTCTATTTCAGCTGCCGATGATTCCTCAACCATCAGGCTTGCTAACTTAAAGGCTGAGTTGGTCTTGGCCACTGCTCCTTTGTTGCCGGTTTCTAACTCGAGGGAATCCACTTCAACTTGTATTAATGAATCAAACAATGACACGGTTATAGCTACAATGCTTGCACACACCACAATTGAGCATCTTTGCAATGCAAAAGAAAAGGAAGAGTATGAGGGAATAAATGTCAATCCTAAGCTAAATACTACTCCTAAAGCTGGAAAGTTGTTCATTCTACCACCACCAATTGTTCTCCTATTTCCTTAAAGAAATTATTTTTATCTAATCTTGCAGATGTTTCAAAAAAGCTGAGTTGGAAATAAATAGATTCGCTACAATAATCAGAAGGACAGTTGCAACCCTTCTCCAAGCTTAAAAGTTCAATAAAGATCACTCCAGGCAAGACCCCTGCTATAGCCAAACCAAACATTTTGGTTGCCAACAGGTATAAATCCCTTGCTTTGCTCTATGATGATAATAATAACAATGCTGTTGATGCTGCTGTTCAAATTGAGAATTTGTCTTCTCCCACTAAAACTGATCAGAAGTCCCATCCGGGCACTTCTAGAGTTTGCTTATGAATATATTATGTTGAAATATTAGAGGCATTGGTAATGTCTCTTCGAAAAATAGGTTTAAACATATTGTTTATGATAATAAGATTAATATAGTGCTATTCTTGAGCCCAAACTTAAAGCTGAGGCTCTCTTGCCAATATGTCATTTTGCTAGTTTCGACAATGCAATCTCCTCCATCTTGAATAAAATTTCGGTTATGTGGAAGAGCACTTGGAATGTTGAACTCACCTCACAATGTGATCAAGCTATTCACCTCAAAATTCATAATGATAATCACAACTTCCTGATCAACTTTGTTAATGCTAATAATAAGAGACAAGATCGTCTTCCCTTGTGGACCTTCCTCAAAGATTGTCGTTCCTCTAACTTGCTTTGGGCTGTCGGAGGAGACTTTAATGCTGTTCTCAAAAGCAATGAATACAAGGGCTACTCTTCTGACCACTCTACCTCTACCTTTGATTTTAACACGACTACTCTTGAATGTGGCTTGGATGACTTTAAATATTATGGCAACCTGTTTACTTGGAATGCGGGAGAAATTTTGCTCGTCTAGACCGTTTTCTTATGAATAATATCTGGTGCAACACTTGCTCCAATTTCATCAATTCCTTACTGAACTCAATTGTCTCTGTCATAAGCCTATTACTCTATCTTCTTGGATCTCCCACTAAAATTCTTAAATATTTCAGATTCTAATTATTTTGATTACAAAAGGATGATTGTTATAATGTTGTGAATTCTAGCTAGAATGAACCTTGTGGTTGCTATGGTCTTGGCAGATTAGTTGAAAATTTTAAAAGACTTAGAAAAGCTTTAGGAATTTGGAATAAAATCTCGATTGGGAACATTTTCACTAATCTCTCTCGCCAAGAAAATTTGGTCTCCTCCTTGGAAACTATCTTTGATTCAAATCTTACTAATGCAAATAGAATTGTTGTCTTCAAGGTCAAGGCTAATCTTATCACAAACCACAATGATGTGGAGTTTTTTTGGAAATAAAAATGCAGCATTAATTGGAAAATGAAAAGGGTAATGAAACACCTCTTTTTATTATAACTGGGAAAAAAGAGAGACATATTAATAAAATTAATAAAATCACCTACACTAATGGCAGCAAAAGCTCTAATTCTATTGAGATGCAAAACTTTGTGGTTGATTTCTTCAAAGAAACTTTTAAAGCTGATCCTCTTGGTCCACCTACTTTATCCCTTGCTGTCCCTAATTTGCAAATCTCTCATGATGATAATGTGAATTTGAACCTTATGCCTAACAATGAGGAAATTTGGGAGATTGTTAAGGATCTCAAATAAAATACTTGCCCTAGATCTAATAGTTTTCTCGGGGAATTCTTTTGCAAATTCTGGAGTATCATTAAAGAGGATGTTTGTGACGGTATTAAATAGTTTTTTTGTGATGATCCCTTGCCTAAATTCTTCACCCACACAATGATCTCTATAATCCCCAAAACTGATAAAGCTTCTTGGTGGAATCAGTTCAGACCTATTAGCCTCTGCACTACCTTAAATAAAATTATATCCAAAATCATTGCTAAAAGGCTCCAAACCCATCTCCCCTACCTCATTGATCCAAATCAATCTGGATTTGTCCCAGGAAGGAAAATTCAAGACAACATCCTTTGTAAAGACCCAACTATGGTGCCTCACCCTGCCTTGGTCCTATTAACACACATGCTAACATGATTACAGTGAAGTGGTTACCATGACACATCCCTCACTTATGAATATATTAAGTTTTTACTCTAATCTACTAATAACTATGGGATATGCCACATGCTGAACTGAGGTTTCACTAAATGCAAATACAAGAATATCAAAGTGCCGAAGTAAACAAAGGCTAATATCAATTCAGCCATAATATCGTAAGAAATAAATCCAACTTAGAATAAAATGTGCAGTAAGAAAAATACATCCAGCACCTATATTATTACAATATTTAAATATTTTGACTGAAGTGAAATAAATGCTCAACATCACTGAAAATATATAAAGAACATTCTAGCTAATGATCTTCAGCAACAGGGCACTCCTCTTCCTAAACTAGCTCCACTCCTGGCGCTACCACCTCAAGCAACTCAAAATTTGACATTATCGATTTTACAATGCTAGGACCCCAACTAAAAAAAGAAAATCTAATTAAATAATTATTTAAGTACATTTTAGGTTGATTAATTTTCATTTTCTTTAAGATATCACATTTAAACTTTAACAACAAGAATAACAAAAAGGGTGCAACAGGCTACTAAAGGAACTGAAAAAGTTATAAATAATACATTTATAACTTAAGCAAAAGAAGTATGCCATGGACATACCTCAAGCCAAAAGCTACAATAAGGTTAGGTAATATATATATATATATATATATATATATATATATATATATATATATATATATATATATATATATATATATATATAAGACAGTAATAACTAAAACTACAAAAGAAAACATATCCTAACATGCTTATGATTATATGAATATATATGCAAGTAAACAAAAATAAACTGAACTGTGATATATATAAGTAAACTGAGTTCAATAATAAATCAAAGCTAGCACACTATGTAAGTAAGCAAGCATTGAACAAGCACTAAACTATGGCAAAGAAAATAGAAAGTAAAAAACTAACATGTAAAACTGTCATATCAGAAAAATTAGCTAATAAAATCACAAAAAATGTAACTGAGCTGAAAAGGCAGAAATACATATGCTGTAAATTTTAGTTATTTTATTTTACTTCTGTGGACACATCCAGAAGTAGCTGATGGGTCAAGCACGTCTGTAATACTAAGGTGGGTTCCCAAACTTAGACACAACCCTCCTCAATGAGTACGTGTCTAGTAATACTTATTTCTCCTTACCGCCTGTCCAGTGGTAGCAAGTGTGTATACACAAATCACCCATCCAAATAAAGAACCTGACACAAATGTTATCCTTTTTTTTATGTTTTTATTTTATGCATCAAATTGTCTTGTATGAAATGCTCAATGTAAAAAGGCTCAATGATAAGGAATGCAAAGCATCAAAGTTTAATAATAAGCAAGACTCTGCTAAACACATGTGATATATGTTGTTGTCAAATTTATTCGTTCTAACTATTCTGAGTTTATACAATCTTGGGATCTCCAATATCCTACTATCCAGTATAAACTTAGATTTATGGCCTTGCTAAGTTAAGAATTAGAACTTTTAATAAGTTTTAATTAAAAATCAGAATGTTGTCTACAAAGTTAAATAACAATCATTCATCATAATTTGATATTTACCCATCCCGAACCAATCTTGATTGCAATTACTAAGATTAAGGATTTTAGAGTCAAACTCCAACATGGGGTTCAAACTCTAAAATCCCATGGTGCTTTAATCTAAAGGTCTAAAGTTTCTCACAATGCTTATTCTAAGGATTTGGAAAGACTAAGATAGGAATTTCAATACTTATGATTGGCTGCAATTAGTAACAACCAAAAGACAAAATAATCAATCATAAAATCAAGGATAAATTCTATTGAATAACCTAATTTACCCAATTGAATGAAATCTAACTAATTCTACTCTAAGTCATAAGGAAGAGGAATTCCTAAAACTTAAGATAAGTAAGCTAATTAAGGAACCTCCTAATGATAAAACTTAAGGGATGGTTCAATTATTAAGCATTAGAATTATTTATTTCTTAATTGTACATATCTACTAATTTTGGAGAACTTATGGATGATATAATGTGGGCTTAATCCCATATTATGAAGTTATCATTTTCACATATAAATTTAGAATGAATTTTAGGGTTTTGCATAGAATTCAATTAAATAAGTTTAAATGATCTAAATTTGATTCCTAATCACTTAATTTACTAATTTTACTGAATATTTCAGGTTTGTAAGGTTTAGGAACTCTTAAAACTATTTTGGGCAAAATGACCAAAATGCCCCTACTTAAAGGTCAAAAATGCAACTTTTAGATATAGGACTATAATTTAGATTTTCTCAATGTCAAATGGTTTTTTACTGTCTAATATGAATATAGACACAAAGAATACCTAATTTGGTTAAGGATTAAGGATAATGAGCTTAAATTAGAGTTTAAGCTCATTAATGGTTGATTAACTAAATTACTTAAAGAATTTAAATTTTTTTGCTATATTTATGTTCTACTCTGCCTAAGGATTCCATAGAATTTAAAATCACTGAATTCTGAGGTCATTTGACTAAGTTATGACCAAAACAAGGTGTAAGGTCTAAAAGGGTAATTTATGAAGTTTATGAATAGGTCCAAGAATCTAACTTTTCCATTTGGTGTCTAAATTGAGTAAAGTTAGTGGCTATAGTTTTCTTGTAGTACACTGATAACAATGAAATTGAGTTCACTCAATTTGGACTCCATTTGATTAACTTAGACCCTAATTAAGGTTTATGGTGATTAGTGGGTGATTAGTGAAATTAATTGTAGAATTACAAAATTAGTTTTACTACTGTGCTCTACACTATACTAATAGCTAACAACAACATGAAATTCCAAATTTGGGTAATTAATGAAACTAATCTTCACTAATCAAGATATGGAGAGATTAGGGCTAATTAGGTAACATAATTATCAAAACTAAAATTTTATTATAGTTTACTATTCTTTAGCTTCTCCTGATAAAAATGGTATATTGGATTTCCAAATTTGGAGCATAAATAGCTAAGTTATGGGCTAATGAAGATTTAGGGTTTAAGGGAGTAATTAGGAGAGTTCTAAATATCATTAGGCAAAATATTGGTCCAACAGCAAATTAGACACTACCATAATAATCATCATATTTTTCTAAGTAAAATAAGATATAACATTGCTATGTTTGCATTTCTGGTTCTAAAGTTATATATGTTTGAAGATTTACAATTAATTTAATTCATTAAACTTAATCAATTTAAATCATTTAATCTAATTTGACAATTCAGGTTAACTGACGCAGTGGGACCCACTACTTATGCTGATGAAGACAAGCAGGACCCACACTTGATGCAACAAATCAGAGGGCAGCAAGCCCCATAGCGCGGACCCAGCATATGATGTTGATGGAGGGACCCACACCTCGGCTACGCTGCGGACGGGAGGGCTTACCAATATGGGCCCCACATCAGTTTGACAGATGGCATGTGGACCAGGACGTAGACGCGCGGGTTCGGCCCGGGTTGACTCGGCCCAACCCAAACCTTCATCCTACTTAGTGCTAGCCCGCAATAGGAGGACTAGGGCACGACCTTTGGGTGATCTCCTAGTGATGACGTGACTCGGTCCGAATGGCGTTGGAAAGAGGATGACGGGTGCTTGCCGATACCGGTTGAACCGAGGACGGAGGTGGTCTAAGGTGCTGGCAATAGCTAAACTTAGATTCTAGGTTATGGGAGTGGCGGCTACTGTGGACTACAGTGTGGTTTCTTTCAAATTGATTCGATCGGGCTCGAATAGACGTGCAATAGACATTCAAAATGAGAAGATGACAATTGAGCGAATATATTCGAAGATCAAATGTACCTTGATGGATGGTTGAGAGTAGAGGAATCTTCGGGATGACGACGCATGGGGGTATCGTAGACTTTGCACATGTTCAAAATGGTGGAACCGAGACTTGAACTCCATTGGGGCTCTTATTGGGAGGTTGAAAGCGCCTCGTGGCGGTGAGGAGGCCACACGCCAGTGGACTCAGCCGCGTGTGCGACATGCGTGAGCTGCGGGCAATGCAGTAGGGATGACGAGCTAGGAGTCATCCGATCCAATGGCTAGGTACAATTAGATGACTCGGGCAAAGCACCGTCGGATCAGATGGTGTGATGGAATGGCACGGCAAGTTCTTGACGGAGGCGTTAATGCAGATTAATAAATACTAATTTAATAAAAATATTATGATTTTCTTAATTAGACTTTACTTATGAAATGACTTCAGAAAAATTCCAATAATTCACCCTTAACTAATTGAGAGGTGAGGAATGCAACGACGAAATCATATTTCGATTTTGACAAATATTTAATTATTCTATTTTTTGAGGTATTTTAAATATATTAAAATAATAATGGAAAATACAATGACTTCCAAATACTTCCAAAGCATCACCACTAGCTAATTTTGATTTTGAGGTGGTGAGCGCAATGGTGAAGTCAAATTTTTAATTTGAGGTTAATTTAATTAGGTCATATTCTAGATTATTGGAATTTCTCATAATTAGGGTTTGGTCCAAATGACTCCTGATTTGAACCAAAACTTTAGGGTTTGCTCCTAATGACATATTAAGCTACTGGAATAAAGATCAAGGTCTAGTTAAGGCCCGACCTTAAGGTACGTAAAATCACCAATAATGAATTCTAGAGGATGTTGATTGGCATCATGCTTCTTGCTCTGCCTATCTTGAGCTGTACAAATCCTCTACTGAATAAGCTGAACTTTCTTGTTGGTTTCTTCGATGAGATCTAATCCAAAAAGTTGAACGCTTCCTGTTTAAGACCATGCTAGTGGAGTACTTCATTTATTACCATACATGGCTTCATATGGGGCCATGCCAATACTTACCTGATAATTGTTTTTATAAGCAAACTTCACTAAGGGGATGTGGTCCTCCCAGGAACCTCTAAAATCAAAGATACGTAGGCATAGAAGATTTTCAAGAACTTGATTAACATTTTTGTCTGTCCATCAGTTTGGGGATGGAAAGTAGTGCTCATGTCCAGTGTGGTTCCTAGGTCTTGGTGCGTGGCTTGCTAGAACTTGAACGTGAATTTGATATCACGATCAGAAATAATTAATTTTGGGATGCCATGGAGTCTGACTATTCCCTTAATGTAGATTTTGTCCAACTTCTCCACGGAATCAATTTGATGGATTGTAATGAAATGTGCTGACTTGGTCAGTCGATAGACTATGATCCACATTGAGTTTGCACCAAACCTTAACTTGGGCAAACTCATGACAAGTCCATGGAGATACCAAACCATTTTCACTTAAGAATGGACAAAGGGTGAAGGTGATCTTTAGGCTTTTGGTGTTCAGCTTTGATGAGATTACATGCATGATAATTTTCCATGAATTCTGCAACACCCCTTTTCATACCAGGCCACCAGAATGATTATTTCAAATCCTGGTACATTTTTGTACTCCCTAGATGGACTTGATATCCTGAATTATGACCTTCGATGAGAATCTTCTGATGCATGGATTTGGAAATTCATAGACGATTTCTCTGATAGATTACATTTTCATGCAACTGCAGATCATGGCGACAGCCACCTTCAATTTCGGCTTTGAATTTCAGATAGTCTTCATCTTTTATTTGAGAGATGGATACATTTCTATGGAAGGTTGGTTCTACAATGCTATGACTTAGTATCATACTTAGCATATCACCATGCACGGGGATTATGCCTAACTTATGAATTTTATTTTTGAGTGGACTTTCAACAATCATGGCAGAGAGAGTAGCATGACAGCTAAGGGCATTTACTACGATGTTGTCCTTGCCCGAATGGTATTGAATATTTATACTTTGATGATCAACTCCAACCATCTCCTCTGATGGCAGTTCAGTTCTCACTAAGTAAATATATACTTCAAACTTTGATGATCGGTGAAAATCAAACATTAAACGCCATAGAGATAGTCGCGCCAAATCTTTAAGGCGAATACTATGACAGCAAGCTCTAGATCATACACTGGATAGTTCCTTTCATGTGGCTTAAGCTGTCCGAAAGCATAAGCAATGACTCTGCCTTCTTACATCAAAACACATCCCAAGCCAACACCAGAAGCATCATTATAAACTTGATAGTCTAAACATTCCTTTGTTAACATAAGAACCAAGGAGTTTGAGAGTGCATCTTTTAACGATTAAAATACTTCTTCACAATTAGGACTCCTGACGAAAAAGCATTGTTTTCTGAGTTAGTTTGGTTAATGGAGAGGCAATTTGAGAGAAGCCCTTAACCAACTTTCTATAATAATTGGCTAATCCCAAAAAGCTTATGATATCAATTAATAACTTGGGCTGCATCCAATCGTGAATAACGCTAATCTTTTGCTGATCTACACAGATCCTGAGCATCAACAACATGGCCCAAGAAGGCTACAGAATTCAGCCAAAATTCATACTTAGAGAATTTTGCATACAGTTGATGATCACGTAATGTTTCCAACACAGTTCTCTGATGATTCTCATGATCTTTTAGGGTTTTGGATTAAATGAGGATATCATCAATGAAGACGCTAACAAATTTATCCATATAAGGCTTTAGGACTCGCTGCATTAAGTCCATGAAGATTGATGGTGCATTAGTTAGTCTGAAAGACATCACAAATAATTCATAGTAAGCATGTAGGGTCCTCATCTAATACTATTTACCCAATGGATGATTCTTGGATCTATGTGGATACTGATGAGGATGTTAATTACTTAAGTTAGGGAGATTGTAAAGACCCACTTAAGTAGTAATAAGTGAAACTCTTAAATATCGAGGTACCTTTTCAGATAATGGTGGAGTTCCTAATAAAAACTCCAAAGTTAAGCATGCTCATATGGGAGAACTCCCAGGATGGGTGACTTGCTGAGAAGTTATCTTCTGAGGGAAAATCATGAGGCCTTTCAGACCAAAGAGGGCAATACCTTGGTGCTTAAGAGTTTGGGCTGTTACAAATAGTATCAGAGTAGGCCATAGGGTGTCACCTAGGAGCTAAGTGTCATACAGGGCAAAGTACCACTTCATGTGAGCAGCCTCTTGAACCCATGATGGTTAAGGTTTTATATGGTTGCGGGTACCTCTTGCGCCCATAGGGGTCACATCTATTCCTATCTACCCATTGGATGAGTTCTTAGATCTATGTATGGATACTGATGAGGACATTAGTCGCTTAAGTTTGGGAGATTGTAAAGACATACTTAAATAGGAATAAGTGAAACTCTTAAATATTGATGCACCTTTTTAGATAATTGTGGAGTTCCTGATAAGAACTCCAAAGTTAAGCATGCTCAGGTGGGAGCACTCTCATGATGGGTGACCTGCTGAGAAGTTATCTTCTAAGGACAAAACTGTGAGGTCTTTCAGGTCAAAGAGGATAATATATTGGTGCTTAAGAGTTTGAGCTATTGCATTATTTCTATTCAAGAGCTCCTCCATAGTTTGAAAAAGAAATATTGGGGTCATAACCTCATCTTCAAAATTGACCTTGAAATAGCCTTTGACAAAATCAAATGGAACTATATCCTTAGCATGCTTAGATCATATGGTCTTAATGACAACTTCATTATTAAAATAAAAAATTTACCCATCATAATAGGTTTTCCATCATCTTGAATGGCACTCCTACATGTTTCTTTCCCTCTGAAAGAGGGATTAGGCAAGGTGACCCTCTATCTTCCATTTTGTTTATCTTAGTATGAATGCTTTTGTTTCAAAATAATCCTTATCTTCAATATAATGCAAGTGGAAAAGATATGGTCTTTTATCTTGCCTATGCAGATGACCTTATTATCTTCACTAATAGCAATAGCAGCAAATTGAAAAAATTATTCTCCACTCTTGAAGCTGGCTTGGGACTGAATATTAATCGTTCCAAATCCAAATTTTTTGTTAGTAATAATGTCCCGCTAGAATTTGCACCAAGATCACCAACACCTTCAACATCATAAAAGGTAAATTCCCATTCACTTACCTTGGTATCCCAATCTTCATTGGGCATAACAAGGATGACATTTATAAAGGTCTTATTGATGCTATCTTTAAAAGACTTCAAGGTTGGGAAGCGTGTTCCCCTTCTCAACTTATCTTAAAAAAGCTTAACACCACTTTTAACAAATTTTTATGGGTTCACTCTAAAGGTAGCAAAATCATTTGATGCTCTTGGGACCAAATCTCGCTTCCCTTTAAAGATGGTGGTTTTAGGATCAGAAATCTTTCCTCAATCTATAATGTTTTCTCCCTAAAACTTTGGTGAAAGTTCAGATCCTCCCCTTCTATATGGGATAGCATTCTTCTTGCTAAATACTGTGCTAATTCTCATCTAGTTGTGGTTAAGCCTAAATTTTTGACTCCCCTACTTGAGAAGAATGCTACCCCTCAGAGACACTATTGAAGATTCTCTTATTTGGGAAAAAATAGACCCACTATCTATTTTGGTATGATTGCTGGAACAGATAGAGCTTTATTTCGTACTCACCATCATATCACTTACCCAAAGCTCATCTTTGCCCACTATTTCTCCCAAACAAATGGCTAGAATATTTCCCTTCTATCTGAATGTCTTTCTAATGAGGAAATTGATGCTATTACTTCCTTTTTGCCTAATATTGGGGATTCTAGAATTACCAATTCTGCCTTTTGCAAAAATTATGCTATTATCCTTTCTTACCTCTGGGATTGTTATAGAACTCATGCTCTCCCCCTATTCCCTGATTGAATTTGACACAGCTGTATCCCTAACTTAATTAACATCTTCTTGTGGAAGCTCTATCACAACTATATCAGTGTTGATATCAAATCCACAAATTAATTAACAAAATTAACCTTGCATATTTAAGTTACTAGTAGATATGCGAGTCCCTTTTGAGAATAAAGAGAGGTGTTGTAAGTGCTTATAAATAATGAGAGCTAGGATTAAACAAGCACAATTGTAAGGTAGGAGGAAAGAAAATAAAAATAAATGGAGAAGATCTTACGGAAGCCTTATTAGTGAATATGCCGCTTACGATAAAGAAGGTTAACTTTTACTAGCAGTTTTTCACCATAGATTGAACCTTTCTTTCTTGGAAGTCCATCTCCAAGATTTGCAAACCACACCTCAAGAAGTCATTCTCTTAATAATAAAGCTCACATAACACAAAGAAGAAGAGAGTTTTTTCTTATATCACTTGCAATGCCATAATACATGTGAGGGTGGCCAATTTATAGCCATAAAATACATGCCAAATGACCATAACAACTATTAACCAACCACTCATGAAGGATTAAAGTGTCATTTCCTCTAAAAGACCAAAAAAAACCATATACTTACTCTCTCATGAATGACTAAAATGTCCTTTCACTCAAATGGCTAAATAAACCATAAACCAACTCTCTCATGAAGGACTAAAGTGTCCTTTCACATAACTGACTCACATGACAATATATGGGCTAGGATGAAGGCCCTTTTATGGAACAAATACAAAAGCTCATAGAACTCAAAAATAGGAAAATAAAATATAGTACCATTAAACTAATTTATGCTTTGGCACGTCGATGATGATTTCGTTGATGCCCTGCATCAGCACTCCCTGACTTTGAAGGATTCACTTCTAGTGAGTGAAGGTCATTATATTCTTGAAGTAGATCTTAATCAAGCTGTTGTAGTTCTTCATGCATCAACTAATAGTCTTCTAAAGGTGAAAGGCCTTTCCATCAAATAAGATATTTTTGAACTCCAACATTAGTGCTAGCAATTATTTAATCATCAAGTATTTGGGACGGATGATGAGAATGAAGGCGTTGAGTCGGTAGTGGCACTAGTAATATTGGTTCTTGATTTTGTGGTTCCTGTAGGTTAGTAATACAAGTAGAAGCACCAAATATATTAAAGAAGAATAATTATGGTACAATATAAGGCCTACCACATTGAAAACTAGAGATATTCCAGCATCATTCTGAAGATTAACTTCATAAGCATTTTTATTGACTTTCCTTAATATCTTAAAAGGTTCTACTTGCCTCGCATTCAACTTTTTGGATGTTCTAATTAAAAATCTTTCAGATCTCATCCTAATTAGCACCTTGTCACCTTCTTGAAATTCAACAAATTTTCTTCACTTATCTGCATTAATTTTATACTTATTGTATGTTGTGATTAATTTCTGTTCAATTTCTTGGTGGAGATCATGCATGCTTTGAGCAAATGATGATGTAAACTCACTAGCTCTATATGCTATGGGAAGATCAATTAAGTTGATTGGTTTTCATGGCTCATAACCAGGTATAATTTGAAAAGGACTTTTACATGTTGATCTATTAATAGAACTATTATAAGCAAACTTAGTGGTGGGTAAAATAAGATCCCAACTAGCAGAATGGTCTAAAATTAAGCATCTAAGTAGATCTCCTAAGCTTCTGTTTACCACTTCTGTTTGACCATTTGTTTATGGATGATATGCTGTTGAGAAGTGAAGTTTTGTGCATAATTTCTTCCAAAGAGTCTTCCAAAAATAGCAACTCATAAAGCGTACATCTCGGTATGACACAATTGCTTTAGGTAAACCATGTAACTTGACTACTTCACAAAAAAATAGTGTAGTAACATGAGATGCATCAGAAGTCTTATAGCAGGGAATAAAGTGTGTCATTTTAGAAAATCGATCAACAACTACAAGAATAGAGTCGTAGTTTCGTGTTGTGCGAGGTAACCCTAATATTAAATCCATACCTATGTATTCCCAAGGTTTATGAGGAATAGGAAGAGGAGTATAGAGTCTAGAATTATTCTACTTTTCCTTTGCTAGCTAGCATACACGATATTGAGAAACCATATGAGCAGCATATCTCCTTAGACTAGGCCAATAAAATCAATCTTGAATTATTGCAATAGTTTTATCACACCCAAAATGTCCTATAACTCCTCATGCATGTAGCTCGTTAATGAGAAAAATATAAAGAGATGAATCAGGAATTCAAAGATGAGTACCATAAAAAAGAAATCCATCTTGAAATTGATAATTTGAATCAATAACTAGCCCCTTCTTAGATAATAAAGAATAAATTTGACTAAATATTTGCTAGTAGAGTAACCATAAATCATTTTATCAAACCCAATTACTTTTACTTTCATTGCATGTAAATGGAGATACATGCGACTCAAAACATCAACGACTTTATTCATAATATCGGCCTTATGCTTTAAAACAAAAGTGTGTTCTTGTAAATATTGAACCCATTTAGCATGATGTGCACTTAACTTTTTCTGAGAGTTTAAGTATTTAAGGGCTTCATGATTAGAGTAGAGAACAAATTCACGAGATAAAAGATAATGTCGTCAGTACCGTAGAATTTGAACAATTGCGTAAAACTTACGATCATATGTGGAATAGTTTTGGCGGGCATCATTTAACTTCTCCCAAAAAAGACTATTGGGTGGTCTTCTTGCTTAAGCACTCCAACTAATCCTACCCCAGAAGCATCATATGAAACTTCAAAAACTTTATCAAAGGCTGGCAACCTCAATATTGGTGAACTAGTTAGATGCTCTTTTATGGCTGTAGGAGTTCATTTAAAATCACCTTTCTTTAAGCATTGTGTGATATGTGCCATGATGGTGCTGAATCTACAAATGAATCTTCTATAAAATATGGCTAATCCATGAAAACTCATAACATTATTATTGGATTCATTCTATAGTGTAGCAAGTTTGGCAAGGTAGATCCAGGTACCAAATCGATAGCATGTTGTATGTTTCTGAATGGGGGTAATTCATTAGGAAATTCTTCAGGACACAAGTCTTGGAATTTAGTCAAGAGTTGAGTGACTTCATAGGATTGGGTTGAATTCTCATTCCCTTTTAAAGACTCCATAACAACAAGAGCATAGACAATATTATTTTCACTAGAATTCTCAAACTCTTATCTACTAATAATAGTTAATGGTCGCTTCTCTATTAGTGCAGATGAGTCTTTTGGATTCTCAATCAAAAGATCCTTTGGCTTTGCCAGGTTTAAGATAATTTTCTTTCCCCCAAACATAAAGATGTAAGTATTTACTCACCCAAAGTGAGTAACATCTAAGTCATATATCCATGGTCTCCCTAAAAGTCCATGTGCAACATCTATAGGAGAACGTCACATCAAATGCGATCAGAATAGGTTGCTAAGTTGAGGGGAACAAGACATCTTTGGGTAATAAAGATACTAGTCTTATCTACCCATGTAACCTTATATGGCTATGGATGAGGCTCTGAGTTTAGTTTCATTCTTACTTATGTACTGACTGAGACAACATTCATGCAACTGCATCTATTAATTATAAGTTTATAAAACTTGTCTCCACTTTAAAGAAAGTGTGCAAGATATTTGTTTGTTTCCAATCAATATTGGTTTGTTGGGCAGTTAAGATACAATGAACTACTGCTAAATGTTGATTATTTAAAGCTTCATCGGCATCACTAGCATCTTCACATGGATCACACTCAACATCAATACCTTTATGATCATCTTGTAATTCTAGATCGATGGAATCTACATGAAGATTCCTATGTGGACAATTATTTGCATAATATCCCATCTTTCCACAAGTAAATCATGTGATGTTCAATTTAGAATTTGAACTTCCAGATATGGGTTTTACTCTTTGATCATTTGGTACTTTAGGAACAAATGGTGATGGCTAATTTGGCTTAAGAGGTTCACCTTGCACATTGTTAAATTTGTGTTTAAAAATTAGCTTTAAGTATTGTTCTATTTGGAGGGATCTTTGAAATACTTCTTCAAGTGCATATGCCTATCGAGTCAACATCTCTCGACAAATGTCATGTCTTAATCCAATTCAAAATCTAGCTATAGTAGCTCTTGAATCTTCAATAATATCACATTGAATTAATAATCTGCAATACTCATAGATCCTTGCCTAAGTGTTATGAGTTCATCTAAAAGTTGGTTTTGAAATGTTGAATGAAGATATTTTTTCTTGAGCATCTGTAGCGGCCCGTCCTGTCACCGCTCGCAACTGAGGTAATTTTAAGGATAATAACAGTGGGCAGCGAAATGGTGTGCTACTCGGGAAGGACTGCTGAACCTCCTTGAATATATGCTGTAAATGAACTGCTAAGACTCAACCCCAAAAATGAGAGTTGAGTACTAATCCTTAAGATAAGTGTAAAGCCCTTATCTTAAGTATTAGATAGAGTACTTATGTATATTAGATTATAAGTGGAGGTTAAATAAGAATCCAATATACATGAGTATTAGCATTTCATATATGCTGATCATATCACAATACTAAATATAAGTAGTAGTAAATATAGAGTGTGGAAGCTAAAAGCATTCATCCAAATCAATCATCACAGAAGCTAAGTAAAGCATTCTTCTCAGAAAAAGAAAGAAATACATCTATAATTAAAGTTATTACAAACTGTTTGCTTAAATGAAAAGACAGAAAATAGTCTTTCGACTCAACTGAAAGTAAAATAATGCAGAATGATTAAAAGATGAAAACTAAACTGGCTAATGCTCCACAAACTCCTCCTGGATCTCCTGGAAAGCCTCCTGAGCCTGCTCCTCAAACTGTTCTGGATTTAGTAAATTGTAGGATCCCAAAAAAGTACCATGTGTTAGATAATAAGTCTAACACAACTGAAGCTCTATATGTATTTATAATTATATAAAGTTCAACATTTAATTAAAAGACCAATACTATAGGAAAGCACTAAAATAGCTGAAAAGTGTGAACTGTATAAAACTAAAAATAAGGTAAAATGGTGGTTGAAAGACTAAGCACTAAAACAAAAAATAGTAAAAAAGCTAACACTAGATAAAAACTGAAATAAAACTGTGATGTATGTCACTGAATATGCATTTGATTATGTTACTAGTTTATGCTATCATTATACATTTGATGCCTTATGCATCCTAAGGAATCCTAATATCCATGATGCATGCTGCATCCCATAGGTCCTACTCAAATTGGTGCATGTTGCATCCTGTAGTTCACAATGCTTTTGATGCTTATGCTTATGCCATTCATGCCAAATGCTTTCGAATCAATATGATTCTTATATTGTCAAAAATCAAGAAATAAACTAATGTAAGACATAAAACTATACATCTTGATTATCATAACAAGCACATTTTATTAAGACTATTATAATAAAAAATTTGATCATATATTATCTTAAATCATATTTGCTCAATTTAACTAAATCTTATAACTTTCTAAGTTATCACATGATGGGAGTACATATACATAATTAGTATATTCTCAAGAAAGGTTAGTTTAAATACTTAGTTTGTTTAAATGCACTTATCAATGCGCATAATGATAAAGTGATGAATATAATGTCCCATCCTGTTGCCGTGCATAATTGAGATAATTTATTAAGCAATTGACCGCAGAATGGTGCGTTACTCGGGAATGCCTGCTAAACCTCCCCGCTGTAAGTAAACTCTTAAATCTCAACCTAAAGGAGAGCTGAGAGCTAATCCTTAAGATAAGTGTAAATTGGATTATGAGTGGGTTGAAATAAGAATCCAATATACATGAGTGTTAACATTTCATATATGCTGATCACATCACAATACTAAGTATAAGTAGTAGTAAGTACAGAGTGTGAAAGCTAAAAGCATTCATCCAGATCATTCATCACAGAAGCTAAGTAAAGTAGTCATCTCAGAAAGGAAAGAAAATGCATCTAGAATTTAATTATTATAAACTATTTGCTTAAGTAAAATAATAGTAAAAGAGTCTCTCAATCAAATTGAAAATAAATCTAAGATAGAAAAGTAAGTGCCAATGCTATATCCACTAATGCTCCACAAACTTCTCCTGGATCTCTTGTGAAGCCTCCTGATCTTGCCTCACAAGCTGCTTTGGATCTGGCAATTTGCTGGATACCAAAAGTACCACATGTTAGACAATGAGTCTAACACATATAAAGCTACTCTAAGAAGTTATAGCTATCTAAGGTTTATTATTTAAGCAATTAAACAAAATTGTAGAAAAAGATATTAAAATAGCTGAAATGTCTAAACATAGCACAAAACTGAAAGTAAAATAAAATAAAAACTAAAACTAAGTACTAAAAATAAGAAAAATAATAAAGAAATTAAAACTAAATAAATAATGAAATAAAACTGTGTTGTATTTCACTGAATATATATATATATATATATATATATATATATATATGTGTGTGTGTGTGTGTGTGTGTGTGTGTGTGTGTGTGTGTGTGTGTGTGTGTGTGTGTATTTGAATATGCCATAGAACTGTATGTCACAAGTATGCCTGACTCTATGTCGCATGACATCCCAAGATTCCTAAGTGAGCAAATGCTCCGCTAATATATCCTAGGTTAACACATCGCTCTACTAATATATCCTAGGTGAGCACGCCGCTCCGCTTATGCTAATATGACTTATGCATTTCATATTATGTCAAGTTTTAATAATTATATGTTTTAAATCATTAAACCTAGAAATTAATTAAAACCAAGTAATAAATCTTTATGTTTTCATTGTGTAGAATTCATCTAAATGAATTCTTACTTCTATCTTAATCTTACTAAATTCATGAATTTTACTATAATTATACACTAAATCATCACATGGAGAGGTTGCATACACATAATTTAGCATGTTTTAGGAAGTGTGACTTTAATATTTAATTTGTTTAACTGTACTTATCAATGCGCACAAAGATAAGGGACAGTCCTCTTACAGTTTATTCTCTCAAACTAAGTTGTTGAATCTCTAGCATATAAACATAACTTAAAGTATCCTAAGAAAGATAATTTATAACACTTAGTTTGTTTAACTGCACTTATCAGTGTACACAAAGATAAGTGATAGAATCCTTTTACAGTTTATTCTCTCAAACTAAATTGTTCCATCCCCTACTTATAATATACTTTGGACTTGGGATATTTATCATGAACTGTAATGTACTTATTCAGTTACATAAAATAAGACTGAGACTCTACAATTCCATCTAGGGTAAATTAACCAATTCTATTTTATGCTGAATAATTTAGTGCTATAGATATGCATTATCATCTCCATATGACAACACTATTAGTGTTCAATCTAACAATACTATTTAAGAATCAAAGAGTAACAAACTAATGAATCCTTACTCCATTGCGGTGAATCATACACAAAGGCTCCAAGGATGTGGCATAAAAGCCACTCAACTTTGGACACTACCACAAGAGATGATTTCAATCTAGAATCTTTAGAATATGCTATCACAAGGTTTTAAGATCAAGCTTCTAAGGTTATATAGGTGCATCTAAGCTTCTACCTCATAATCAGGCAATAAGCTCTTCCTACCTTAATAGTTAAACTACTTAAGGCTTAACATTTGGTTGATCAAATCACTATCTTTAATTTAAATATATAAGCACTAAAAGATATATTTAGATTTCAATTAAATTCTAAATTATAAAAGTTCACTTTGATTTGCCATTTCATTAACATAGTTTAAATACTTATATTAAGTATGCAATTCTAATACTTGCAACTTAATCAATTACATCAATCATGGGATAAAATCATGTGAATTAATGGGAATTGATTGATCCATAATCCATTTCATTTTATAAGTTATATTATGCTGATATTCTTACTTAAGAGAAAATCGGGAATCTTAAGCTTAGATTCAGATAATAAATCTCATGAGTTTGTTATATCTCTTAATTCTTGTAGTTTATTAGTCTAATATCAATGGCAAATCAATAAGAGTTATTGGATTTATACAAGTTATTGAATATTCAAATCAAGTGTTCAATTAATTCAAGTTAATTAGATTTGAGATTAAATTCCATCAAGTTCGGGCTTGACCCCAAACTTGACCTAATTAGGGTTATTTGCATAGAGATTGATTGATAAAATAATTATTGAATTATTCATCAATTATTGGTGTAAAATCAAAAATTGATTAAGGTTTAACTATTTTAAGTTCTTAGTTAATCCTTTTTGGTTCCATCCTTGATTAACGAACTTCAAAAGATGTAAGTGTCCAAATCAGAAGTTGTATGTTCTAACATGCACATATACTATTTATGAAACACATATAAGGCTAATCATAGATTAATAAATACCAACATTCACTATTTATGAGCTAAAGCAATTGATACTTAATTAGCGATTTAAAAATAAATAATTTAAATCTAATTGAACAAATAAATTCTAAGCACCCAAAGCATGGAGTTTATTTTTTAAAAATCACATATATATTTATTCAATGTATGATTTTATTATAAGCATCCTGGAGTCATCAAAATACAAAAATATGAAGCTTGGGCAAAACTGGGTAGTTATACACGCTATGGTGTGCTGTAGCGCTTGCCTGGCTGAGACCCAAGTGCTACGGCGTGCTGTGGCATGTCACTACGCTGCGGCAGGCTGCAGCACTTTCGAGCACTACAACGTGCTATGATGGATTTCAGCGCTATGATGCCAATATCCCGAGATGCGAGCCACTATGGTGCCAGATTTCTTGAGACGCGGACGCTGCAGCGTGCAAGGACACCAAATTTTTCGAGACGCGGACGCTGCAGCGCGCTGTAGCACTCCCTGGCTGAAAGTCAGGCGCGATGGCGCGCTGTAGTGTTCGACGGTGATTTTTCCTGGCTAAAAATGGAATGTCTCCTCTATTGCACCCCACCAAAATACTCTCGATTCATGATACCTCAAATGTGGTGCCATATACCATGGAAAGGTCTTTCTGAGACCTTTTTATTGATATAAAAATTGACATGAGAATATTATTTTAACGTCACAAATAATGATGCCCTAGCTACCTATGTGTGATTCTCACTATGCAGCGTTACTCATTTTCTCTTTAAAAGGGACTATGATCGAGCTCTATTGAGCTCGATCGCTCAAATACGGGTTCTTAAAAATGCGAAATAAGCGTATAGGCAATAAGAAGCAGCCGTTGGATCAATCCAATGGGGGAAAGGAAAGGTACAAGGAAGGATACAATAAGGGTACTTGGGCTTACAAATGGAAGGTAGAGCTCCAATTTCTTCAGGGCTTGGGGGAAGAAGCTTCATCTTCCAAAAATGGAGGGGAGAGGCCATAAGAGCAACTGTTATAGAGTGTAGTAGGTATGGGCTTAGACAGGGTAACATGTCCTCTCTCATCAACATGTGGAGGAAAAGGTGAGAATTTGTGTGCACCAAAAGGGGGAGTGAGGGCAGGCCGAACGGGAAAGAGGGGGAGTGGATCCGAGGTGTAGGAGAGAAGAAAAAAGAAAATTTTAAATAAAATCTAATTAACTAATGTTTTCTAATTTTACTTAGCACATTTCTCTAATTAAAATTTAATACTTAGTTTGTTTAACTGCACCTATCAAAATGCATGACGATAAGGGGCAGAATCTGGTCACAATGTATTCTCTCAAACTAAGTGTTAAAGCCAACTTTCTTTAGAAATATACCAATTATGTATATGCAACCCCTTCAGTTGATAAGTTTATGAGTAATCTTAATGATATCATTCAGTGGATTAGAATTAGAAGTCAGAATTCATTTAGATGAATTCTGCATAATAGAGATAAATGGAATCAGTATATGATATTGAATTGATTTTTAGATTTCCATGATTTAAAGCATCCCATCATTAAGCCTTAGTATATCATAAATGCATAAGTCATATCAGCATTAGCTGAGCGCTTGGCTCACCTAAGGACTTTATTAGTAGAGCGTTCGCTCACCTGGGATCTGTGGGGTGTCATGTGACACCAAGGCAGCATATCAGTGGCATGTTTAGATGTATATATATAAATTCAGTGGCATACAATATGGTTTGAATGCATTATTTACTCAGTTTCAGTTCTCTTACTACTTTCCCTATTTTTAATACTCAATTTTCAACCATATTTTACTTTACTTTCAGTTCTACACAGCTTTATTTTCAATTATTACAGTTACAATTTTGTATTATTTTTCTAGCTATTTTAATATTTTTTTGCAGTTTTTGTATTCACTTAAATGTTAAAGATTAATTAAGTATAACTATTTAGAATAGCTTTTGATGTGTTAGACTCATTGTCTAACACATGGTACTTTTGAGATTCAGTAATTTTCTAGATCCAGAGCAGGTTGTGGAGCCAGATCAGGTACCTTCACAGGAGATTCAGGAGAAGTTTGTGGAGCATTTGAGGATTCTTTATCAGCCTTTGTTTTCTATAGTAGTTACTTTCAGCTCAGTATTTAGACTATTTTCTGTATTTTCATTAAGTAAATAGTTGTAATAATTATAGATGCATTTTCTTTTCTTTTCTATGATGAATGCTTTACTTAGCTTCTGTGATGAATATTTCTAGATGTATGCTTTAGCTTTCGTACTCTACATTTACTCCTACTTAGACTTAATATTATGATATGATCAGCATACTAAAAATACTGTTATGCATATATATATATATATATATATATATATATATATATATATATATATATATATTAGATTACTCATATTCCACTCACAATCCAATGTATATATTATATTATTTTATACTTAAGATAAGGTAATATGCTTATCTTAAAGATTAGCTAAGAAGCTCATTATTCAGCAAGTGTATTCGGGGAGGTTTAACAGTCCTTCTCGAGTAGCGCACCATTCTGCCACCAATTGTTAACACCTTTGCGCGCGGTAACAGGATGGGGTGCTACATTTGGTATTAGAGAAATATCATAAAGTGTCATATAAGCAAATTGTTCCTATCTACCTTATGATCCATTCTCTGGAATAGTTATGATCACAATCACTAAGTGAAAGGAAAAGCAGCATCCATAACTTCATCAAGTCAAATCTCAAAAATGAAAACTAAGAATGTTTAGAAAAGACACCTTAGAAATTGAACGAACATTAGAATGTACTTAAGAGTAAAATACAAATAATAAATGACATCTTAAGATCCGAACGGACTTTAAAGAAGTAAAATATATAAGTACAATACTTATAATTGAAATAAACGGAAAATCAGAACTAACAAATGAATGAAATTTTAGGAATGGAATATCGATAGTCCGAGTACTACTACTACCTTAGATTATTCGACGAGTATTGGGCAGATAATTTCCAAGATGTAAAAGTCTATGGAAGGATCATTGAAGAAGTGTCTCCTCGTGAAATAGAAGTTCTAGATAAGATATTAGTTTGCTCACCCTTCAGAGGGACCAGTCTCCTTATTCTTGCTATGGAATGGCTGGACAAAGTGCCACTGCTTTCTAAGAGATGGCTTGTCCAGATGATTACCATCTTTAGATTCTAGGAACTCTACTTGGAGGTTCAACTAATAGGTCATGGTTCTGGACCTACAGAAGGCCCTCAAGGAAGCATCGAGTAGTCACATACGATAATTTTTGTGCTGCTTTTAGGGAAGAATATTATAGTTGATGTTCTTAAGATATTTCCCATATCTTTTTTTCGCATTAGCTTATCCGTCATGCCTATTGATGTAACTTCTCCTTTGAGAAAGTAATTGGAAGAAATAGTGACTTTTTATTTTATTTGTTGAATTAATGCTTCTGGATATTGCAGTCATGAATCTAGGTTTCCCCTCAGTTCCTATACCCATCAAGAACATGGTCTAGTCCTCAGACAGACCGAATGAAGTTAACTCCTTTGATAGTTTAATGAAAGCCTTTATAGAGAGTAATGTGCAGTAAGCGCTAGAGACTTGCGCTCTAATACTAAACTCTCATCAATAGCATTTTTCTCAGATTGAAGCCCCATATACACCGCACTTCTCGGGAGATGGAATTCTCCACAATTTTCTGCGCTTCGGACACTACCTTCAACGGGGCATTGAACCCAATGGGCACCATCAGTTGGCTTAAGTTAGCTGAGAAGAACTTAATGAGCATTAAATGCCCAAATTCTGAGTCAATTTGTCTAGCCACCCACCTATTCTAAGATGAGGCCGAATATTGGTGGGAGAACAAACGTAATACCAAATTTGATGACTATGAATTGAAGGATATTTCGTGGGATCAATTTCTTGAAGCCTTCAAGGAAGCCTTTATTCTAATATTTGCTTAGGCAATACTTGAAGACAAGCTGCTCCATCTGACTCATGGTGTAGTAAACTACTAGCTTGAATTCTGCCAATTATCATGTTTCACCCTAGACTTGGTTAAGTCTGAAGCCTCCCGTTGTCATCGATTTCTGAAAGGACTGAGGGATTCAGTCAAGGCTCATTTAATTTCCCAGTAGATTAAAAGTTTCCCTGAACTAGTCGAAGATGCCCGTCTATAAGAAAGTTTTCAAGGACAAATGGATCGGAAGAGAAAGGCTAGCTTTGTACAGCCCAGAAGAGAAAACTTTGGTCATTGGAAGGTAGCCAAGGTGTATAATAAGGAAGCTAAGTAACCCAGACAGAATTTTCTAAATGAAAACGCTATCATTCGTATGGAAAATATTATCACCAGGGTAACGTGTGTTATACATGCGGCCATCAGGACCATCATTTTTATCACTGCATCTTCAAGACCACTATCGATGGAGTACCCATCACCCATTCATGATGTGATCAAGTGTTCCATCCTCAACCACTAAATAGCTGAGCTCCTGCCTTGGCTGTAATGACAGCTTCTTCTCCTTCTGCATATCCTAAAGCAGCAACACTTGCTTCTAAGCTGGCCTATAATCATGAAGACTAGAGGCCTCAACACAAGCAACCAACAGCTTCTGAATGAGTGTACGTGCTAACTTTTGCTTCTGCACCCGAGGATAAAGATGCGTATCGGGTATATCTTAAATTTATTTTAAATTTTTATTCTATTATTTCAGCTTTTCTTAAATGTTTTGAATATTGATTTTTATTATTGCTTTAATCATAAGCACCTTATCAATTAATGGTAAATCATGTAACATTTTTTTTGATACTGGAGCAAGTCACTCTTTTGTATCAAAAAGTTGAGTCAAAGCCCTTATCTACCTTCATACCATTTAGCAAGCTCACTAAGCATCAGGTTACCTTCTGGGGCCCTCATGCAATCTCAACAATTATGTAATGTAAAAATCCCTATCGATAAATAACAGTTCGAAGCTAAGTTGATTGTATTGCAATTGCAAATTTTGATATAATATTAGGAATGAACTGGTTAAGCAAGCATAGTACAGTTATAAATTGCCAAATGAATAAAATCACCCTAGGTAGAAAAAGTCAATCAAAAAAGTTTGTGGGTAAATTTAGTACTCTAGCTTCATTAATCATTGCGATGAAAGCCCAGAAGCTAGTTAGGAATGGATGCGATGCGTACCTAATAATAATGCTAAGTGAGAAGAAAGAATAAACTCCTATCGCAGAAAATTGTGTAGTATGTGAATTCCCTGATGTGTTTCCTAAAGACCTACCTAGTCTTCCTCCTAATCGAGAAGTAGAATTTGCGATAGAATTAATTCCAGGAATATAACCACTATCGAAGGTTCCTTATTGCATGGCACCTAAGGAGTTACAAGAGTTAAATAAGCAATTTCAAGAGCTGCTCGAGAAGTTTTTCATTCGACCAAGTTCATCTCTTTAGGAGCACCAGTATTATTTACAAAGAAGAAAGATGGATCAATGCACATGTGTATCGATTACTGTTAACTGAACAAGGTAACCATCAAAAATAAATGCATGTGTTGTGTAATGGAGAACCTTTAGTGTTCAGGAGCAGCAAAAGCGTTGCACGCACCGTGGCGCACCGCAGCGCGCCCAGGTGATTCTAATTCGAGAGCTGAGGTGTTATCACGTGCCTCAGTGATCAGAAATTGAGGAGCAGGCATTGTAGTGCACCGTAGAAAAATCGTGGCTGCAGCCCGCTGTGGCATGCCACAGCGAATTCAAATCGAGAGGTCAGATGCTACAGCCCGCCGTGGCACACCGCAGCGTGCCACCGCAGATTCAACTTGAGAGTGCAGGCTCTACGATGCACCGTAATGCTCGGCGGAAATCAGTCTAGTCCAGGTTATGCCCTAAGCAAATAAGAGGGAATCTACAAATCAACAGTTGGTTTTAATTGGATAAGGATAGGGGTTAAACCCTAACCTATTTGATTAAGACTTGAACCCTTAATCACTTTAACTTGATTGAAAGATAATTTAACAGACACTATTTCAATAATCCATCTGATTTAGTATTAACCTTAAATCATTAAAGTAGAAGTGCTAAGATAATTAGTAAACTTATGTGATTGAAATATCCGAATCTAAGCTTATGATCCTTAATTTTCTCTTATATAAGACTCTTAACATAAAAATGATAATAAAACTATATTGATTTATGGAATGATCTAATCCTAATAATATTCTTAATTTTATCCTGTGATTGTAGAATATAATGTGATTAGATGAGTCTACTAACCATTTGATCTGATCAATTTAATCCAAGCCCAATAAGTGAACCTTATGAATTTAGTTTAATTTTTAGAAGTGTAAGATCTTGATGATCTTGCTATAAGAGTATTTTGAAATGTCTAAAAGGCCTAATTAATGCTAATACAATGAGGTAGAAAAGGCTTATTATGACATATTGAGGTAGAAACTTAGATGATCCTCCTTAACCTTAGAACTTGATCTTAAACCTTGTGGTAGAATTCACTTAAGACATTAGAATGAGATTTATCCCATGTGATAATAACCCATATTTAGTGACCATTTGGTCACATCCTTGGAGCCTTGAGTAGGACTCACCCAATAAGAGTAAGGATTTATAGTTTTGATAAATCCTTGGCTATTAAATATAATTAATTGAGCTCGAATTATTGGTTGGTTATGATCAGCATACCCATGGTGTTGAGGCACTTTAGTATTATTCATGTTTGGATGAGTCACTCCAATGTTGACTTATTACTAGGTGCTTTCCCGAGGGATAAGCTGAATACAGTCTCGCTAGAATAAATCCTCCAAACTTAAGAGTGTGAATTAAAATCTTAGTTTGGGAGAATAATAACTACAACAGGGTTCTGCCTCCTATCTTGTGTGCACCTTGATAAGTGCATTTATAAGCAAACTAAGAGCTAAACTTACCCTTTTGGGAACATGTAATCATGTGTATACAACCTTTCCAATTATTTATTTCAAGCAAAAACCCTTAACAAGAGAAACTAATTATTTAAATTAGAATCTATGAGTAAAAATTCTTCTAGCAGGATTCTATAGAGTGGAAACATTTGAGTAATTATCTGATCTTAAAGCATTTCTGGATTTTCTGGATTTTAAGTCATGTAGTGTAGAGGCATGAGCATGAGCATAAGCATGATACGAGTATTAGTGATGATTTATAAGTTATGGAATGTTGTATACATCAACAGGGGAAACTCAAGATATTCAAACATCACAGTAAATTGTATTTCCCAATAGGATGTATGTAGACATTGAACCATACAACTCATAGTAGTTTAGTGATAGTTTAGTTGCATATCAGTGGCATACAATATTGTGGCATATTCATATGCATAACTTCAGTGGCATACATCAAAGTTTTATATGTTATTTACTCAGTTTCAGATCATATATTATTTTATTTATTTTTAGCATTCAGTATACAGTTAGCTTTAGTTTACTTAGTTTTATATAGTTTTAGTTATTCAGTTACATTTACAATATTTTTGCAGCTTTGTCTACTTTACTGTTAAATGTAAATCATTAAAACTGTTTCGATGTGTTAGATTTATTGTCTAACACATGGTACTTTTGAAATCTGGCAATTTGTTAGATCTTGAACAGTATATTGAGCTAGGTCAAGAGGACTCTCAGGAGATTCAGGAGGAGTTCATGGAGCCTTAGTGGACCCTCCTTTAGCCTTGCAATTTTCTTTCTATGTTTATTTCAGTTTAGTAGTTAGATTTTATTTCAATACTATTTTAGTAAATAATTTATAATAATTATGGATGCATTTACTTTTTTATTATGAGATGAATGTTCTTATTTAGTCCTGAGATGAATATTCTAGATGTATGCTTAGCTTTCCCACTCTGTTTATATATTACTTATACTTAGTATTATGATGTGATCAGCATACTGGAAATGCTGATATCTTATACATTAATTAGATTCTTCATGTTGTATTTTAAATCCAATGTATGTATTTGTCTAATACTTAGGATAAGGATACTACTCTTATCTTAAGCATTAGCTCTTGACCCTCATTTGGGGTTGAGTCAGCAGCCCTTTAGTGTGGCTTAGTTTCTAGCCTATTTGGGGAGATGGGCTATGCCTTCCTGAGTGGCGCACCGCTCCGCCGCCAAATTGATTAAGTTACCTCTTTTCATGCATGGCGATGGGGTGGGGCGCTTGATATATACGGAATTTGTAGCTAAATCTAGTATCAAAATATCACTAAACACCATATGAAACAAAGTACTTTGAATGGAATCATATGATTTTAGGAAAAATGGAGGACAACGAAGATCTGAGCAATTTAAATAAATTCTGGGTGAAAACCACCGTAGCGTGCCAGGGCGGTCCCATTAACTCCCTCACCTAGAAGCATACCTGAGCACCTGGAAGGAAGCCCACTGCAGCGCGCTACAGCGGGCCACAGCGTCATTTCCCCGAAGAAAAATTAGAATCATATGCGGATTAATTGAACAGTGTAAATTCATTTTCTTGTAAAATAAACCATTGCAGCATGCTCCACGCACGCCACAGCACGCTATGCTCCATAAGGATTTGCATTGACCTAGAACAAAACTGCTGCAGCTCGCTGCGGTGCGCTGCGGCGTGCCACGGTGCGCCATGGAGACATATTTAATTAATCTTTAAGAACTTTATAAGAACTAATTGAACAGTAACTATTCTGCGTTCACAAATTTTTCAACCGCCGCAGCGTACCACAGCGCACCACGACGGCATTTCTGATTATTCATACAAACTATATGTGACTTAATGAAACAGTTATTATTCCGCCTTTTTGAAGATGAGACCGCCGTAGCGCGCCGCAGTGATCTGTGAAGAGTGAAAAGAAGTGGACAACAAGGGAGAAGGAAGAGAAGTCAAGCAGAAGTGCAGAAGAAAATTCAATAGAACCTTAGAAAACTTTTGGGTGCTTCCTAGTGTTTTATCTAACTTCCTTTTTAATTATTTTCTGTAGTAAACCGATGACATGGTTTATTTCCCTTAGCATGTATGCTCATATTCATCTTGTAATGGAAAGCTAAACCCTCTTGGGGAGGGTTGGGATGTAGTTGTAGGAAAATGTAAGAATATTATTGTGTTGTGATGGAAATAATTAAATGAATAAAAATGGCTTCTATTTTAACTGTCTATATTTATAATTGTGATGGAATGCCTGGATGAACTTTATGTCAAACCATTTTTGCTAGTAAATAAATCTTCAAGGAATTATTAATTAAAGAACTTGAGTTCTTAGCTCATCAAATGGACAAGAGTAAGGAGGGTGATGTAGGTAGAGCTGAGAACTATGTGACAAGTTCTCAAAGCTCACTTGCACCTTTTTCTTAAGAGCTCTACCAAGAGATTTGATACTTGTGAACCAAGTTCCCATTAACTCTATGCTCTGCAGCTCAGCGAAATAGAAGGGATGAGAGGACGTTGGACACCCAATGGATGACGTGACATAGTCCATTGGAGCCAATGCATCCTTTCATTTAGCTAAACTGCATTTATAAGCACATGACACATTATTGATGGAAATAGTTTTTGTAAGATCTAACAAGTAAAAGAAGATATTTGGTAACCTAGACGTAGGAAATCAAAGGTCATTTAAATTACGATCTCATAGAGGTTTAAGTGCCGAGGTAGAACCCCAATGGGAGTTCTCCTTGTTGCACTAAAGCTGAACCTATTGTAATTGGATGATTGCTCCAATTCTAACAGTGGAAACATGATTTAATTTGACATAAATAAATCAATTTATACATTTAAACAAAGAAGTGATAACACCAATTCCTTACAAGTACTACAATGAAACCCCAACTCTCTCTCTCTTTGAACAAATAGTATCTTATCTTAAAGTCATTTGCATTGATAATTTAGGAGCCAAATCATAAACCAAAACTCAATCTTCAAATTATTATTAAAAGAAGATATAACTAAATAACAAAGCCACCGTTCCTAGAGGACGATAAATCTCGAAATTAAAACTTCCACTTATTATTTCAGACCACGTACACTTGCGTGCAAATGCAAATATGGAATTTTCATCTGTCAAGTTTTTGGTGCCATTACTGAGGAACGGTTTTGTTTTGTAGTAAGTATAATCTTCATGTAAATAGTGATTTAGATTTCTTACTTAATTATCTAAATTTTCATTTTCTGTTATCATATTATATTGTACTAACTGTAGTGTAACTATAGTTCTAAATTCAATTTATTTGCTGTGCTTATTAGAACTAGAATAATATTACTTATTCATTTCCTTGGAGTGATTAAATTGCTAAACTATTCATTATGATTGCTGTAATCATTTTTGTCTAGCTGAATTTAAGCACTGCATGAATAGGAGAGAAAATGTCAATATTTTATTTGATCCTGAAATTGAGCGAACGTACTTGAGAGGTAGAAGAGAACGAGCAATCTTTAATCAACATCACTTTGAAATAGATAATTTAGAAGCTAATCATTCAGAAGAACATAGGGGTAGAGCTTTAAGATATTATGCACTGCCTTTTATTAGAGGCTCCCTCATGCGATTATGAGATCGAACATAAAGGTCAATAATTTTGAGATCAAACCTTCAACCCTTAGCATGGTTCAAAATAACCAATTTGGTGGACTAGCCACAGAGGATCCTAATTCACATATTTCAAATTTCCTCAAAATTTGTGATACATTCAGATTTAACGGCATTTCTGAAGACGTCGTTAAACTATGGCTTTTCCCATTCTCACTAAGAGATAGAGCCAAGAGTTGGCTTAGTTCACTTCCGGAAGATTCTATTCGCACTTGGGATGATTTAGCTAGGAAATTTCTAGCCAAATATTTTCACCCTGCAAAAATAGCCCGGTTGAGGATTGAGATAACTAATTTCAATTAATTTGAGGGGGAAACTATGTATGATAGCTGGGAAAGATTTAAGGAGTGTCTTAGGCGATGCCCACATCATGAGTTTCCTGAATGGATGCAGGTTCAAACCTTTTACAATAGTTTGAATGCTCCAACAAGGATACTTATTGATGCAGCTACCGGAGGGTCACTCAGTAGTAAGACCTAGGAAGAAGCTTTTGATCTCTTAGAAGAGATGGCCAACAATGCCTACTAATGGCCCACTGAGAGAATCAACCCTAATAAGAGGGAAGCTAACCAAGTAAATGAAATGAATCAAATCTTAGTCCTTCAAAATGAGATAAATCCACTGAATAATAAGATAGAGAGTCTGAATATCAACTATGTTCAAGAAGCATACTGTGAGCTGTGCAGAGGGAAATACGTGAGCAAAAACTGCAACTTAAATAACCCTTTTGCACCCTCCAACACTGGACAAGTTAATTATTTGAGAAACAACAATGCTGGGCAAAATAATGCACACAATCCTTACTCCAATACCTACAACCCGAGGTGGAAGCAACATCCTAATTTTTTTGGAGTAACAATAATAATAGTAATGGAAATTTTAATGCAGGAAATAATATAAATAAATAGGGGTACAATTAATTTGACAACAATTCAACCCAACAGTCAAACCTTGAGAGAGTGTTTAATTCTTTTAAGGTAGAAACCCTTCAGTTCATGAGGAGAACTGAAGTAACACTCAATAGGCATGAGGCCTCTATCCAAGGAATAGAGGCATCCCTCAGGAATATTGAAGTCCAGCTAGGACAAAATTCCCAACAGCTGTCCACTCGGCAGCAGGGAACGTTGCCCAGCTCGACTGAAATTAATCTAAGGGAAACTGTGAGTGTTATTCACTTAGATGAAACTGAAGAAGACCGCTTTAATGTCTAAACAAAAGTAAATAAATTTAAATGGGGGTTGGAAAAAGAATTGGGAAACAAAACAATTGAGAGATTAGTGGCAAAAAAGAAGGAGGATCCGGGAAGGTTGAATATCCCTTGCGTGATAGGGGACGAGGTTTTTCTAGATCCTTTATGTGATCTTGGAGCCTCGATCAATATCATGCCATACCATGTTTACAAGGATTTGAAATTAGGAGGGATGGAGACCACCTCAATGATCTTAAAATTTGTAAACTTGATTCAATAACTCCTTTAGGAATAGTTAGAAATATACCCGTTGGTTTAGGAAAGTTCCTTATTCCTATTGATTTTACTATTTACGAATGGGATACGTGGAATAAAAATTCCACTATCAGATTTGAGCGACCTTTCCTAGCTAGCACCAATGCATAATCGACGTAGTCAAGGGTACAATGAGCATCAAAGTTAAGGGGGAGGCTGCTGTCATCGATCTAAAACCTACCCTATTTAAAAAGAAAATGATTGAATTTGCTTGGAAAAAGAATATGAGAGAGGAAGGATTGTGCAAAATGCAGAATTTGAAAAATCTGAAACTTAAATGAAGAGAGAGGTGAGAGTAGGATTAACTCCTCATTTGGAGGAGAAAGTGAGAAACCTCTAATTAATAAAAAGAAAACAAGGAAGGGAAGCAAAAAAAGGAAAGGGATTCCCCATCCTAAATATGAAGTGGAAGAAAAATTGAAAATAAATGCTGACGTAATGAAGATAAGAAAATGTTCAGTTGAAACTAATGGGCAAAAATCTAAAATTTGGAAACGGAGACCCAATATTCATTCTGAATCTGAGTGAACCAAAATATGTCAGGCTGACGACATTAAACCAAGCACTTTTTGAGAGGCAACCCAACTTTTTTTGTTTTCTTTGAAGTTTTTACTTTTAGGAGTAGTATAAAATCAATAAACAACCAAAAAAAATTTCTGTGAAAAGAATTCTGGAATTAAAATTGAATTCTGAAAAATTTTCTACTTAAGAACTGCCACAGCGTGCTACAACGGATTTATTTGCCACACCGCTCCGCAGTGTATTTATTCACCATAGAGCGCTGTAGTGGATTTCAATGCCTTAGTGCACTATAGCGGATAACTCAACATAAATATTTCTAAGTGCCACAGTGCGCTGCATCGCAAAATGCCCAGCTGAAGTAGAAATTGACTGCCTTGGATTCCCAAGGCAGTCAAAAATGCTACAGCGCGCCTTGGAACTCTAAAATTGCAAACTATGTATTGAAAAAGTTGAAATTTTCTACCTTTCTGAACAAAAATTAAGTCACACTTATGGTATGACTTGAATCTAGCTTTAACCAAGAATCGATGTGCCATAAGTGTGATTAACTCACAACATTCCAGAATTTTCTTTTCTATCTACTATAAAAAGGCTGAGAGGGGGGAGTTTGAGGATACACCTCATTGAAAACTTAAGCACTTCAGCTCTAACTTTTCCAACTGCTCTCAAGCATCATTCCTCTCAATCTTTTCCTTATAATATTAAGAGTGTAATGTCTTCGGGGAAGAAATCGACTGCGAGCAAGGGAACTTCTACCTCCACAGCTAGTTGAGTGTTCAATAAAAGGTGATTTTCTTCGGTTGAAGTAGGACAATGCTTCAACCAAGTTATAATAAAATGGAAGTTAATCCCAAAGCAGGGATTCGAGCTCCCATACCTAGTGAACCCAGAACAAATTCTGAACTGGGGATGGGATCATTTGGCAAGTCCCACGGGCCCAACCTACCTCTCCATTGTGCATGAGGTTTATGCTAATGCAATCAATGCAGTTGGGCATAAAAATATTGTGAGGGAGAGGATTGTGGAGTTTGGGAGCAAGGACATTTAAAGATTTTATATCTTAAATGAGGTGGAGCACTGCTCCTACCTTCAACTATTGTGCTTCCAATATGACCCAGCCGCAATTACAAGCAAAATCATCCGCCCCGATGCAGGATGGAGAGGAAACCTGGCAAACATTCCTCAAGCACTCCTAACAAAATTGAGCAATGCTTAGCATTTTTTTTTCTTCAGCTTTGTCATGCCTTCCAGGCATCTAAGCGAGGTGACTCGATCATGGGCACTGCTCCTTTGTGTACTGCAAAGAGATGGAGATATTAATATCTCCAACATTATAAGGGAGCAGCTCTGAAATGCCCTGACCGGAACTTGCGCTGCTCTTGCTTTTGGGTCACTCATTTCAAATCTCTGCGATAGTGAAGGGGTAAAGATCCCCTCTTCTGATGTTGCCATTTCATCTCGTGTTCCTCTAGAACTGACAAACCTGAGCGCCTGCACTCAATAAGGGGTGCGAGCTAAGAAGAGGAGGGGAGAAGATGGCGAAGCTTCAACTTCTGCTGCCCAGATCACAACAGACAAATTGATGACACGAATGTATGCGCATCAACGGAACTTGGGAATCTCCCTAGAACGCGACATGCGTTTCATCAAGGGAGAAGTCGCTAGGCAGCGTGAATTCCAAACAGAGTTTTATGATGCTCTCGGGACCATGTTTCAAGAGTGGAGCTTGCATGGATGACCGAACAGGTCTAGATTGCCACGCCCTCTTGCAGGAGACCCCTTCCTGGACGACGACTGGCCAGCAGATTACATTTACATGAATGTGAACGAGAAAGAAGAAAATAATGATCGATAAGGTTGTATTAATTCTGGTTACTGCTTTATGTTTTTATTTCCCTTTCTGCTTTTGTATTTTCATTTCAATTTAATAAAATGGATTTTGCATCTAGTGCACCCTCATCATTGCTATAAATAAACTTCAAAGAAACTTTTTTGAATAAAATTAATTTCTGGATTTAATATTAAAATCAATTGTGTAGAAATTAAGACTCAAGTATGCTTGTAATTAAGAGGAAAACAACTTCAATCATACACCCCCTTATTTATTTTAAGGTTTTATTAATATTTGGTTTCCAAAAATTAAAATGACATGTACTGTAGTTTAAGTGTGAGGGGCGGAATTCTGAGAATTAAAGCAAAGTGGCAAGAGGTGAGTGAGAAATTGAGGTGCTATGCTTCTATAGAACTTAATGACCACAAAAAACTAAATTAAAGGATGAAGAAAAATGTCTCTCCCTTAGAGCTTAAATTCCAAAAGAAACAAAAATATAGGGATGATGAAAATATCTCTTCCAAGCTAAAAAATTGAATATTTAGGATGAAAAAAAATCTCTCCTAAAATGTTAAAATGTTCATATGATTCATAAGAATAGGCACACATGGCACCACACTCAAGACACTCACCAATTGCACTACTAAGGCTTGAAATTTCTGATCACCTCCCACATAATAAAATGTAAAATATAACATTTGATGTGAAACCAAATTGAGAGTAAAAATTTGAAACCAAATTGAGAGTAAAAATTTGAACTTGATTAAAGGGGGCAGTAGAAATTGAAAGTATTGAAGTCATCTTAACTTAGAGTATTACTTGGTAGCTAAATTCATTACACATTGACATGCCATATTGAATTCCTAAACTAAGAATTTCATAAAATTAATTTTGTAAAAAGCTTACTCAAGGACGAGCAAGAAATTAAGTGTGGGGGTGTGATATATACAAAATTTATAGCTAAATATAGTATCAAAACATCACTAAACACCATATGAAACAAAGTACTTTGAATGGAATCATATATTTTTCAGGGAAAAATGGAGGACAACGAAGATCTAAGCAATTTACATAAATTATGGGTGAAAACCACTACAGTGTGCCGTGGCGCACTACACACGCCAGGGCTGTCCCATTAACTCCCTCACTTGGAAGCATACCTGAGGACGTGGAAGGAAGCCCGCAGCAGCACGCTACAGCTGGCCACAGCGTTATTTCCCGGTAGAAAAATCAGAATTATATGCGGATTAATTGAACAGTGAAAATCTGCTTTCTCGTAAAATAAACCGCTGCAGTACGCTCCAAGCGCGCCACAGCGCGCTATGCCCCATAAGGATTTGTACTGACCTGGAACAAAACTGCCGCAACTCACCGCGGCGCACCACGGTGGCATATTTTATTAATCTTCAAGAACTTTATATGAACTAATTGAACAGTAACTATTCCGCGTTCACGAACTTTTCAATTGCTACAGTGTGCCACGGTGGCATTTCTGATTATTTATGCAAACTTTATGTAAACTAATAGAATAGTCACAATTCTACATTTTTGACCTTTCAACCGCCGCCGCGCCACAGCGCGCCACGACGTCATTTCTGATTATTCTTACAAAGTATATGTGACATAATGAAATAATTACTATTCCGTATTTTTGAAGATGAGACCGCCATAGCGCGCCACAACGAGCACAACGGTGTCCTAAGGAAAAATTCCAACTTATACAACAGGAATAACATTTGAACCTTAACTGCTATATTACACCATAGTGGAACAATATTTGGAACGCTGCTACCACAGCACGCCATAGCGGAACAGTGTTTGTAATGCTGCTGCCATAGCGCGTCATAGCGCGCCGCAGCGCGCTATCGCGATCAATCTAGAATCTCCCAAAACAGCCATAAATGCAACATAGGGAAGGCCACAAAATGCAACCTTTGGCCTTCCCCAGCCTTTTGAAAATAGAAGTGCATTATTCCTGCTGAATCCTAATAGAATAAATAGGACAAAGATTTATGGGTTTGAATTAAAGCTAAGGAAGGTGATGAGTCACATGATTAATGCCTTGGGGGCTGAGAACATTCCTATATAAGGGCCAATCTCAAACCTTAAGATGGTTCCAATTTATGATATTCAAAAGTTTAAAAGAGAGGCTGCAGCAAGGAAAAGGAGGAGAACTCTCCAAGGGGCTAACAGTGATCCGTGAAGAGTGAAGAGAAGAGGACAGTAAGGGAGAAGGAAGAGAAGTCAAGCAGAAGTGCAGAAGAAAATTCAAGAGAACCCTAGAAAACCTCTGGGTGCTTCCTAGTATTTTTTCTAACTTCCTTTTTGATTATTTTCTGTAGTAAACTGATGACAAGGTTTATTTCCCTTGGCATGTATGCTCATATTCATCTTGTAATGGAAAGCTAAACCCTCTTGGGGAGGATTGGGATGTAGTTGTAGGAAAATGTAAGGATATAATTGTGTTGTGATGGAAATAATTAAATAAATAAAACTAATTTCTATTTTAACTATTTATATTTATTATTGTGATGGAATGCATGTATGAACTTCATGTCAAACCATTTTTGTTAGTAAATAAAACTTCAAGGAATTATTAATTAAAGAACTTGAGTTCTGAGCTCATCAATTGGACAAGAGCAAGGAGGGTAGTGCAAGTAGAACTGAGAACTATGTGACAAGTTCTCAAAGCTCACTTGCACCTTTTCCTTAAGAGCTCTACCAAGAGATTTGATACTTTTGAACCAAGTTTCTATCAACTCAATGCTCTGCGGCTTATCAAAGTAGAAGGGATGAGAGGACATTAGAAACCCAATGGATGACGTGATATAGTCCATTGGAGCCAATGCATCCTCTCATTTAGCTAAACCGCGTTTGTAAGCGCATGACGCATTGTTGATGGAAATCATGTTTGTGAGATCTAACAAGTAAAATAAGATATTTGGTAACCTAGACGTAGGAAATCAAAGGTCATTTAAATTATGATCTCATAGAGGTTTAAGTGCCGAGGTAGAACCCCAATGGGAGTTCTCCTTATTACACTAAATCTGAACTTGTTGTAATTGGAGAATTGCTTTAATTCTAACAGTGATCACATGATTTAATTTGGCATAAATAAATAAATTTATATATTTAAACAAAGAAGTGACAACACCAAGTCTTTACAAGTACTACAATGAAATCTCAACTCTCTCTCTTTGAATCTTATCTTAAAGTCATTTGCCTTGATATTTTAGTAACCAAATCATAAACCAAAACTTAATCTTCTAAACATTATTGAAAGAAGATATAACTTAGTAACAAAACGATCATTCCTAGAGGACGATAAATCCTGAAATTAAAACTTCCACTTATTACTTCAAACCACGTACACTTGCGTGCAAAAGCAGACATATATTTTCCATCTGTCAGCGCTACACCTTTCCATCGGTATATGGCACCATATGTGAGGTGCCCTAAATTGAGAGTATTTAAGTGCGAAAGGGGACACGTTCCTTTTTTTGCCCAGGCAAAATCACCGTCGAGCGCCGTAGCGCATGGCTCTTGGCTAGGAAGCGCTCCAGCGTGCCGCAAAGCCCGCGTATTGAGAATTATGGCCCCATATCACCTAAAAGCAGCGGCAATTGAAAGCACTACAGCTTGTCGTAGCGCATGCATCTCCAAAATTATGGCACCATAGTGCGCCTCAACGCTTGAAAGCACCTAAAAGCAGTGGCGCCTGAAAGTGCTACAGCGTACTGCGGTGCCCGCATCTCAGAAAATCTAGTGTCATAGTGCACGGCCGCACCTGAAAGCGCTACCGCACGCCGTAGTGCCCGAGTCTCGGGTTGACTGGCGCCACAGCACGTTGTCACCCCTGGCTCTCGGCCAAGGGGTGCTACAGTGCATCGTAGCGCCTGGCTCTCGGCCAAAGGGCGCTACAGAGCATCGTAGCACCCAAGTCTTGGGTTGGCCAATGTCGTAGCGCGCTGTAGCGCCTAGCTCTTGGCTAGTATGCGCTACAGCGCATCGTAGCGTGCAAAACTATCCAATTTTGCTTAAATTTGATATTTTTTACATTTTAATGACTCTAGAATCCTAACAATGCAAACATATACCAAAATTAAAACTAATTATATTGGAAATAAGCATTATGTGAATATATAAGTGATTTTTAATATGAAATCTATCTTTTTATCTTAAATGACATGATCTAAATCTCCTAAAGCTTCACTTGAATATTTTGTGCTGAATAAAAATGTTATAGTTTCTGATTGCTTGTATAATTAATTAGAACTTAATAGATATATTTCATGTAAATTAAATAATTGATTTTGTAATTATTGTGCAAATCTATTTTGGATTTACTTAAGATTTGATTATACTTAATTACTTTATTTTTCAATTAATATAATATTTATATATTTTATTAACAGTAGTATGCATGTTAGAAAATCTTATGCTTGTTTTGGTTGGACATATAATCCATGATTTGACCTTAATCAACTCTTAAACCCTAAGAATCTTAAAAAATACTTAAGTTAAGTAATAATTAACATAACATCATTTTGGACATCAGTAATGCACAATGAATTCATTGGTTTTATTATTGACCAATAACCTAGTAAATAAACCTAATTTGGTCAAGTTGGGAGTTAAATCCTCACTTGGTTAGACTAAGACCCAACTCTTAATAAACTTGATTAAGATACTTGATTTGTACGCTAAGAACTTGCATAAACTCCAACAATACTTATTGATTTGCCATTTAATTTTAAACTATTAAATTAGAAGAACTTAGATTTATAACAAACTCATATGATTGATCATCTGAATCTAATATTTAGATCTTTGATTTTCTCTTAAAAAAGACTATTAGCATAAACTAAATTTTTAAAATAATGATGATTAGTACATGATTAATTCCTAATAAAGTATGGGATTATACACCATAATTATTATATAGGTTGAGATCATATAGGTTTTACCCATCTGATTTATATAATCAAACTCAATGTGTTAAGGCTTGTAACTTTAATATAATCCTTTTAGCTTGAATTATCGTATATTTTAGTGCTTAGATCTTAAGATTGAAATCTAATATTTTAAATCATTAAGTGCTAGACCATATTAATAGACAAACTATTGAGATAGAAAGAGCCTATTTATCTAAATTATGAGGTAGGAATTTAGATGCACTTTTTTCTTAGTCTTAAATATCTGATCCTAGATCATTGTGGTAGATTAACTTAAAGATTTAGACTGAAACCATTCCCTTATGGTAGTATCCTAAATTGAGTGACTTCTAAGTCACATCCTTGGAAACCTTGTGTAGGACTCATCACAATGGAGTGTATTCCTTAGTATATTATTCCTTGTTTATTAAATAAAATTGTTAGAAATTGGTAGAACTATCAGTTGGAGGTGATGGTGTATATCAATAAAACTAATTTATTTCAGTAGAAAATGGAGTTGGTTGATTTACCCTGAATATAACTATAGAGTCTTAGTCTTATCTTAGGTAATTAGATAAGTACAGTTCAGTTCATGATAAACATCCCAAGTCTAAGAGTGTTATAAGTAGGGGACTGAGAAACTTAGTTTGAGAGAATAAACTTTGACCGGGTTCTGCCCCTTATCATCATGCATTTTGACAAGTGCAGTTAAATAAACTAAGTACTTCAAGTTACCTTTCTTAGGACACTATAAGTATGCTTTTAACTAGGGTATTAACAATTTAGTTTGAGAGTATAAACTGTGACCGAGTTCTGCCCCTTATCGTCATGTGTTTCGATAAGTGCAGTTAAACAAACTAAGTATTAAACCTACCTTTCTTTGAAACATACCAACTATGTATATGCAACTCCTTCAAATGATGTGTTTATGAGTAATCTTAATGATATCATTCAGTGGATTAGAATTAGGAGTTAGAATTTATTTAGGTGAATTATGCATAATGAAGATAAATGGAATAAGTATTTGATATCGAATTGATTTCTGGATTTTGATGATTTAAAACATACCGTCATTAAGCCTTGCATATCATAAATGCATAAGTCATGCCAGCATTAGCGCAACATTTGGCTCACTTAAGGAGTCTGTTAGTGGAGCATTTGCTCATCTAAGATCTGTGAGGCATCATGTGACACCAAGTCAGCATATTAGTGGCATATAATTCTATGGCATATTCAAATGTATAGATACAAATCTAGTGGCATACAACATAGTTTGAATGCATTATTTACTCAATTTTAGCTCCCTTACTATTTTCCCTATTTTCAGTACTCAATTTTTAGCCCTGTTTTACTTTACCTTCAGTTTTGTACAATTTTATTTTCAATTATTTCAGTTACAGTTTTGTAATGTTTTTCTAGCTATTTTAATTTTCTTACAGTTTTGCTTAATCGCTTAAATATTAAACATTAGATTACTATAACCGCTTAGAATAACTTTTGATGTGTTAGACTCATTGTCTAACACAAGGTGTGGGCCCCCCATACTAACAATAGGGAGTACGGTGCTCCAACTGTGGCAAATCCTTAACTTAAGTAAAGTCAGGTGAAACCCAACCTTCCTTAAGCCAAGGACTTGTCACCTGAATACTATAAACATTCATCAATATATATACGTAGATCAAAGTGGCGGAAGCATAAAAATATAATGTAACATCCACAAGCACAACATAGTAGAAAGAAGAGAATAAAATAGTAACTCAGCTCAAGTGTAGAAAGTAAAATACATCAAGAATTTAATTATTACAATCTATATTAAATGAAAAATATAAAAGTCTCTCAATCTCACTAAAAGAAAATGTAAGGTCTATCTAAGCTGCAGTAGAATGATCCTTCTCATGCACTGGCTCCTCTCCTGTAACACTAGCTACGAACAAGTCTGAATCTGACATTTGTGGGTATCACAAATGCCAGGGCCCCAGCCAACAAAATAAAAAGGTTACAATTAGATAGTTGTCTAAGTACATTTTAGGCTATTTAAATGAACTGAATATTTAAAAATATCACATTTAACTAATTAAACATGCAAGCAATTTTATAGGGTGCAACAAGCTACAAGGAAACAGGGTAGTATAAACTAACCATTTATAGTCATTCAACAAGTGTTCAGAATATGAAAATAACCAAGGTACAGCTAAAAGCAAAAGTGACTGTAAGTACTAAAAGAAGTTTGATCCTAACATGCTTATGGTCATATGGAAACATGCTGAGTATAAAAGAATACAAGTGCTGAAATAACAATCAACTCTAGTATCCTAAACATGCAAATATATACATATAAATACTATCCACAAGAGCATACATACAACATGCATATAAATTATGAAAAGAAAAGGCCATTGAAACATGTGGCAAAAGCAAGCTGGGTAAAATAAAGTAAAGCCACTAAGACATGTGGCAAAGCAAGCTAAGCACTATAAGTAAGGCCACTAAAGCATGTGGCAAAGCAAAACAAAAATGAAAACTGAACTAGAGTAGTATTAAGCCTAAGACAGAGTGCTGCCATACCAGAAATAGGCTATACAGGGCCTCTGAACTGATAGTTCAACTATATCCATCATAAACATCTACAAAGCTCGGCTGAGTTAAACTCATAGAATAAGACTATAACCATCCTAGACATTCGCAGAGCTAGGCCTAAGTCTATTCTATAATAATACAAGAATTGAAGAGGCAGACTAAGCTAGGACATACTCTACTAACTGAAAATACTGAAAGAACTAGATGAATTTTATACTTTATAAACACTAACTTAGGATGTACCATCCATATCCTAAGTTCTCCTATCATGCTCAAGGAACAAGACTCAATATTCAAGGTGTGCAGAGCATTCAAGTCAAGGTAAGCAAGTGACTCAATCTAGACTTATATGATATCTATTGTTGTCTAAGTTATCCAACTAATTACTCTGAGAAGATACAAGTTTAGGATTTCCAATATCCAGCTATCGAGTATGGTCTTAAATTTACGACCTTAAAATTAATATTAGAACTTAACAAGTTCAAATTCATAATCATGTGTTAACTATAAAGTTTAAATAAATGAATCAATGACTTAATTATTAATATTTTTCTCTCTTACCCAAATCTTGAGAGAGTAAACCAAGATTTAAGGATTTTAGATTTAAACTCCACTTTGGTGTTCAAATCCTGAATCCAAGGTGATGTCCTAATACAGATCTAGAGCTCACACTCTAAAACTCAAATTAAGAATAATGAGTCCTATAAGCTGAAGGATCCAAGAACTAAGAATTTAGTGAAAGGTTACTCTACTAATTATAAGATAAAATAATCAATTAAGAACTTGAGAATCTAAGATCTATATTCAATCTTTTAGGATAATTTCATTATCCTATAGATTAAATCAATCCTATACCCATATGGAAGGCTTCAAAAGAATTAGACAATAAATCACTTAGGAAATTTCAAAGGAAGGTAGTTCAATTCAAGTGAAGATCTAAAGTCTAAGATCTAAGATCTGATGTTTGATCACTTTAGACTTAAACTAGGTTGATTTTCTAAATGTGTTTCTTTTAGAATTTAAGCTCATGAACTAACTTAATTGAACCTCTTAAATTAAGATTTAGTATTTTAAGATTATTAGATTCAATTACTAAGGCAAAGTGACTCCTTTATGATCACTTAAGATCTAAGTACCTTAAGTAAGGCTAAATGAAGATTTTTTAACTTAATATCCATACTATTAACATTATTAGTCTTAAGAGTTCAGCAGAACATTAATAATTTGACTAAGGGTAACTTACTGAATTTTTCTAAGGTTTAAGGGGTACTGAAGCACATTTTGGTCAAAATGACCAAAATACCCCTCTTAAGGCTAAATATGGGATTTCAGGATTTAATTAGCTAAATTTATTCTAATCTGTTTAATGAATTCCATATTGGTCAATGAAGCAGAAAACACACTTATCTTAGGTTTTGGCAACCTAATTAGTCTAATTAGCACTAATCACCTTTTTAGGCTAATTAAAGTGATTAAGTTAGGATATTTTAGGGCAATCCAATCTTATCCATAGGCTCTACTACACTTAAGATAGCATTAGGAACTACACTTAGTAAAATTAGAGGCTTAATTAGGGTTTAATTCACTAATCCTTGATTAGAGTAATTAAGGAGTGATTAGGAAAATTAAATACTTTAAATTAGTTTTAAGGGTCTACAATTATTCTCTAGGGTTATATGAGTAATCAGAGCCCTTATTTTCCATAATTGGGCATTTATTTAATTTAATATGATTTAATTAAGAACAGAAAAGGATTGGGAAATTATTTTAAATTCAACCATTGGATCTATGATTTTAATTTATATTCAGATTCCTTACATTTTCTTGATCAAAATGGTATATTGGATCATACCATTTGGATAAGTATATCTAAAGTTATTTAAATAATTTAATATGTATTTTTATTTAAATAAAAATTATATAGAATCACTTATATTAATAATTCTGCCATTTAATAGAAGGAATATAATTCCTGAATTCCTAATTTAAGTGGCGGCCCAAAATAAAACCACGCGGGTCGATCGAGCTGAGAGCCCAGTAACTGTTGGACAGCGCAGGTCACGGGTCGGCCCGACTCGTGCTGTCGTCTCCTTCCTCGCGTCTGGCCCCGACAGGAGGTGACTTAGGTAAACCCTAATTCCCCAAATTCCACTTCCACTGACCAAGTCGATGGCTGAGGAGAACCGATGCATGTTACCCAGCTAGAGACCGATCGATTTAACCCCAAACCCCCATTGGGGCTTGACTGAAACACCTAATGCCCTATTGGGAGGAAGACGGCCATTAGAACCATATGTGGGGGGAAATTCTCTTCCCAGAAACCACCAAACTGCCTCAGATTAAAACCTATGCCATCCTTGGGCCATCACGAAGTTGAATCACAACTCCATTAGGCTCGGGGAAGGCTAAAGCCATGGATCCTTACTTAGGTTATTTTACCAAAAATTGTTCGAGTGAGGATAGCTCATATCGAGATGTCTTGGGTTGCACAGACCATATAGATCCCCTATAGGCTCGATAAAAAATGCAATAATGCAGGGATTGACCCTTCCTTAAGACCAATTTTTGAAATCTACAATTTCCTGGATCACCTCGGAATGATGACTCCTGCTCGACTATGCTTAGCATTGTCGGGCCTTCATCGTTCTCAGGTGATTTCCAATGTGATTACTGATGGCCATATACTCGCAAGCATCTACGGGATTTTAGCATACTAGGTAAGCAGGACAGTGAGCTCACTCAACTCATTGGGGAAAGAGCTAGTACCTGAAATGAAGTCGAGCGATCGAATGGAGGCTGGAGTAAGGACAGACGATCTTTGTTGATCCAGGCACAAATTTAGGGGACTTGAACGCCAAGTCTACCCTCAAATTTGACTGACGAGAGGGCTTGGTTCACCGATTGGATGTAGAGAATAAGGAACTTAGTAAGAGGTAATTGGAACTCCAGGGAAAAATATGGGATAGGCAAAAGAAGTCCCAGGTGAGCTCTCTAGCTATTTATAACCAATGGAGAGTAACAGGGAGCTCGAGCTTCCTAGGAGGTTGGCCCAAGACCTTGAGAGTTTGGGCTGGGCTAGGACAAGGGCAAACCCGGAAGTCCTAGGTGACTACCCGTCGGGCGTGGGCTAGGCAAAGGAGACAGGGAGGATTTTTAGCCCTGCCACGAACGTTCCTGGCAGGATCCTGTTGGGCGCTAAGCAGATCTCGTCGGGACGAAGGTGAACAGGGAGGGAGCAACGGGGATCATCTGATGCGATGGCCGTTGAGGATAAATGGTTGCTGATGCCTTCTGATTAACAGACGAGTGAGGGGAGAAACTGGCCATTGGATCATAAGTATGATCCTATGGTGGATAGGTGATCACGACGCGGAGCTCAAGAGCCAACGGATGGAGAGCGTTGAGATTAGCGCTTAGGATCCTATAGGGCACTGAAGCTGAAATGCTGTCGGGGTCCCACAACGGATTCGTCATGGTCCCGACAGAGGATCCAAACCGTGGGTGGGTATGACTGTAATTTAAAAATATTTGGAACCCTTAAGTGCAATTGATCCATTTTAATTAAATTATAAAATATGCCTAAATGACCTCCAAAAATTCCCAAAACTTCGCCCTTAGCTAATTTGGGGGTGGGGAATTGAAAAATGAAGTTAGATTTTAATTTGGAAATCAATTTAATTTAAGTATTTTCTAGGGCTCAATAATTAGGCATAAGTACCAAAATTTCCAATTTAGCACCGATTGATTCTAAGCTTCTAGGGTTAGATTTAAATGACCCATTGAGTCTAATAGAATCAAAATCAAAGCTTGGTTTAGCTTAATTAACCTAGTCTTAGCTAAGGTAATAACTAGGGTTATTATACGTGGTACTTTTGAGATCCAGCAAATTGCTTAATCTAGAGTAGCTTGTGGAGCCAAATTAGGTGCTTTCATAGAAGATCCAAGAAGAGTTTGTGGAGCATTAGAGGACTCTTCATCAGCCTTTATTTTTTGTAGTAGTTACTTTCAGCTCAGTATTTAGACTATTTTTTATATTTTTATTAAGTAAGCAGTTGTAATAATTTTGGATGTGTTTTCTTTTATTTTATGAGATGAATGCCTTACTTAGTTTTTGTGATGAATATTTTTGGATATATGCTTTAGCTTCTGCACTCTGTATTTACTCCTATTTTTATTTAGTATTGTGATGTGAGCAGCATACTAGAAATGTTGTGATACTTATATATATATATATATATATATATATATATATATATATATATATATATATATATATTGGATTACTCATATTCCACTCACAATCCAATGTATATACTATATTGTCTAATACTTAAGATAATGTGTTACGCTTATCTTAAAGATTAGTCAAACAGCTCATTATTCAGCGGGTGTATTCGGAGAGGTTCAGCAATCCTTCCCGAGTAGCGCACCGTTCTGCCCCCAATTGTTAACTTCTTTGTGCGCGGCGATGGGATGGGGCGCTTCATTAATATCGCTTTTGATGTGTGCTTAATTTAGATTATTCCAATTAAAATTTTTACAAGGAAAAGCTGTGATTATCATTCTAGCATCTTTTTTTATCACGACCACAATAATATAGGGGAGGATAACTTTGGCTGAGTGTTTAACTTTATTACAAGCGTTCCAAATCTGCTAGAGAGTGTAGACATTTAAGAGATGACCAATAAAAAGGTCTTTTTGATTATAAATGGGCCATATAAAGAAAATCTCATTAATTATTATCAAAATCTTACCTATAGTAAGCAGATTTATTGTGTTCCAAGTGATTATACTATGTCGATTCTCTATAAAGACATGTTCAATAGATTCAATTTTTTGGCAGCATTGACATTTTGAGGCTAAGGAGTAGCCCTTTTGTTGCATAACAGTATGAGTATTGATAAAAGCATGGTAAACCCTCCATAGGAAAAGACTAATTAAGGTAGGGATACAATTATGCCAGATCCACGATGAGAATTCAGAAGGCAAGTAAGTTCTACATCTTTTCCAAAAAGTTTTAAAGGGAATAATATTATTAGAACATAAAGTAGAACTAGCCAATTTAGTTTTAGCAACTATATGAAAAATAGTTCTAATGTTAGGAATGGCCTTAGCAGGGAGAACCATATTTAGGAGCTCTAAGTTCTAGCCAGTGTTCATTCAAAATAGCCACAGACCTTAAATTTTGGGTTAATGATATCAAAGTTATGATTGGCCAAGGTTGAAGTTTTATTCCAGCAATCAAACCAAAAGGAAGTGGAAGGGTCCACCTTTTCCAATACTAGAGTTTCTTCCACAAGCTCTCTATAGGATAACATCCTTTTCCAAGTGAGCGAGCTAGTAATTTTCAGCTTTGTTTGGGAAGGATGGGAGTTAGCACAATATTTAGCCAAAAGGATATCAGCCCAGATAGAAGAGGAGGTTCTAAATTTCCACCATAATTTGAGAGAGAAGGCGGCAAGGATAGAGGTGAGTTTTCTAAGGTCAAGACCACCCTCTTTAAAAGGAAAGGTTACTTTATCCCAAGTACACCAAAGCATTTTACTTCCTTTGGGGTGAGTCCAAAGGAATTTGGAGAAGATGGAGTTCTGCATTTTAAAAATATAATTGATTAAAGAGGTGACATCAAGCCAATAGATTGGAATAGTGTTCAGCACATGCTTTATAAGGATAATTCTCCATTCCTGGGATAAATTTCTTTGCTCCCATCCTTGAATCTTTTTGAAGATAATGTCTGTTAAACCCTTGAAATTATTATTTTTATTATGGCCATTAGAGATAGGAATTCTTAGATAAGTAAATGGGAGTTTTCCTTGTTTAAAATGGAACATATCTTTGAGTTTAATGATGGTGCTTGCTGGGCATTTTTGGCTAGTGAAGAAGTGGGATTTGAGGGGGTTGATTCTAAGCCCCTAGTCATTTTTAAGGATCATTAAGAGGTTTTTGTGTTTATTAATCATGCTAGAGCTCCCGTTTGTAAAGAGGATAAGATCGTCAGCATAGGCCAAATAGGAGATCATAATTTTACCACCGACAATGAAATGGAGGGTTGGGCCATTTTTGAACAAATAGTTTATATTATGAGACCAGTAATTAAAGGCCAAGATAAAAAGGATAGGGGATAGGGGGTCTCCTTGCCAGAGCCTTCTTTTTGATTTGAAGAAATCACAAGCTTGGCCTTTGAAGAGAACTAAAAACTAGTTATTGTGGGTTAGGTTTTTTATTTTGAGGATAAAGCTATCATTGAACCCATAGGATTTAAGCATTCTAAGAAAAAAATTCCAATCAATCTTGTCAAAAGATTTTCAAGTTCTAATTTAAATATGAGATTATGTGCCCCCCAGCGTTTATTTTTAAGGCTATGAAAAAGTTCTTGAGAAGCAAGAATGTTGTCTTGAATTTTTCTTTCCAGGGCAAAGTGTAACAACCCAAAGTTGTTACCAAGCTTAATTTTAACTTAATCATATCTTAATTATCATTCCATTAAGTTTATCCAATCATTAGAACCAATCTTTGAAATTTTGGAGCGATTCGGAGCTCAGTCAAATATTTTGGAGTATATTAATATTTAATTAACTAGAAAATTGAGGTATTTAATTTGGCCTCAAAATCAAAATCTGACTTCACCGTTGTGATTGTCACCCTCAAATTAGCTAGGGGTGATATTTTGGATGCATTTGGAAGTCATCGGATTTTCGCAAATATTTTAATGTAATTAAATGCCCCAAAAGTTAGCATAATTAAATAATTATTAGAATTAAAATCTGACTTCGTCGTTGAATTCCTCACCACCAAATAAGCTATGGGTGAATTTTTGGAATTTTTCGGAGTGCGTTTATTAAATCTAAATTTTTAGCAAATTAAAAATTAGAAAATAAATAAATAATTATTTATTTAAGAAAAAATCATTTTTTTTTATTTCTTTATTTTCCCTGGCTCCATTCAGCACCCCTCTCCCCATTTTCGGCACCTCCCTCTACGCAAGGGGCAGAGCTGTAACAACCCAAGTTGTTATTTTAGTCAATTATGACTAATCTTAGTCTTAATCTTGATCTCAAGTGTTAATCAAATCATTATGAGTCAAATTCTAAGACCCAATCCAAATCATGAATCAAATAGATCAAATCCTGATTTTTAGAAAATCCTAAAATTTGACCTAATTAAATAAATCTCAAATGAAAAAATGAACTTCGCAATTGCGCTCATTGCCCCCAAATTAGCTAGGGGTGATATTTTCGTGTCAATCGAAAGTTGTCAAAATTTTGACGAATATTTTAATAATATTTAAACACCCCGAAAATTGAGAGATTAAAACACTTGTCGGATCGAAAATCCGACCTCGCTGTTGCATTCCTCACCCCTTAATTAACTAGGAAAAGATATTTGAAAATTTTAGAATTTTCAAAAAAAAATTTATTATGATTTTATCCTAACGACTTTGTTAACTTAATGGTTGTGTCGTCTATCTCCCGAGCGGCGTCGTTTGATCAAACGGTGCCTCATTCATCCGTCGGATCGGGATCGATCCGACGGCTGGGGCCTTCGTCCTCGAAGGCTCCGCAGGTTTCGCCACGCGGCGTGCGTGTCGCGGCTCGGCTCAATGGTTCGCCTCCGCGCCTCGCCGGCTCTGCCCGAGGGTCCATAAGGACCCTCCCGAGGTCTCAACTCCCCATTTTGCGCGAATTGGAGTCGAACTACGCCTGGAATCGGGATCGATCACAGAACCGTCTAAACAAGGGTACCTCGCAAACCTGCCCGTTTACGCATGTGATTATCAATATTATTCTTCGAAAAGCTATTTCACCTCATCGATTGATAATCCAACGGCTCGATTGAGATAAATCCATCTGGATCGATCGGATTTGCCGATCGATATACAATATAAACTGTTAGGGTTTGTCTCGCCGAACCCTAACACTTAGGGTTGCAATTATCTCGCCGTCTCGCACTCCTCCGCTGCCGGTCCAAGTATCATCGGGTAGGCCTCGTCAAGGCCTATCGTCGGCCGTGCGGGCCGGACCCCTTCGGCGCCGGGAAGGGCGTCTGTGAGCATGCCCTAGACCCGCCGTATCGGAAAGATGCCGATGCGACTCGGGTCGGGACGGGTCGGGTTGGACCCAACTCGCGCCTGGCCCTGCCACGCGGGGGCGTGGGGTCCGCTACGCCATGCGACGTTCCCATACGCGGGACGCTTGGCATGGGGGACCCACTGGGGCCCCGTGGTCAACCCGGCTGACGCAAGGTGGGGCTCGCGGCGAGCCCGAAGCCACTCCCACGACGACGCGTGGCTTGTGGGGACCGTATCAGTCGAGTCGGTCCCGTCGGGACCGACAGCTGGGGCCCGCACCAGCTCCGCGGCCACTCACAGCCCGCCACGTGTCGGTGGCGGTCCCACCGCCATTAATGCATGCAGAAAATATAGTAGAAATAAATATTATATATATTATTATATACATATATTTATATATTTACACACATATATAACTATATATCTATACATTTATTTAACAGCAACTTTAGGATACACTCATTATATATATATATGTATATATATATATATATAATATTAAGCCAATAAATTAGTAGTTAATGTTTATTTAATGAATTAGTTAGTACTAATTAATTATGATTAATAGAGAATATTATCTAACTAATTATTAGATAATTTAATCAAATATTTAGATAATATTAAACAGAAATGTCTTAAAATTAATTAATCAAACAGTAATTTATATTACATAATTAGCTAAACAGTAACCATAATTAATTAAATTAAATTTAATCAGGATTATGTTAATTTAAACAGTAACATAATTAATAAATAGCAATGTACATTAATTCAGTTAATGAAACTAATAAAATAGTAAGATTAATATTAATTAGGTAATAATAATAATTAATTAATATAAAATTTGAACTAATTAAATAAATATTTAAATATACATAATAATTAACAGATAATTAATTAATTAATTAGTTAAATATAGATTGATTAATAATTTAATTAAATTAATGATAATGAAAATAGATTATGAATAATTAAATAATTAATTAATAATATAGAAAACTCATTTTTAACTTTAAAAATGAATAGTAAATTAATACAACTTGAATAAATGAATAGTAACTTAATTTATTTAAATTATTTAATTCAAAATCTCTAAAAGTTTAATAACTTTTTGTAGGATGATCCAAACATAGTCAATATAGGTTTCATTTTACTCAGAAAAATAAAAGAAATCAAATGACGTAATACAAAAATTAGTTTCGAAGTATATATAACGTAGTAACATTTTAGGATCTAGTTAAGCTCTCAAAACGTTTAACCTAGTTGTCTAAATATAGGTAATACAAGTCTTAAAATACTTAAGAGAATAGTCCCAACATTATAGAAGTATTAGATTCTCCATTTGGAGCTTAGTTTGAAAAGTAACAATTATGACCTACCCTAAAAATGACCAAAATGCCCCTAGGCTCCATTTAACCATAACTTAGTTAATTCAATCCCAAATTCGGAAATTCAAAGTTCTAACTAGCTTAGAATTTCAATGTCATCAATAAACTGAAATAATATTTAGGATATGAACCCTAGAAAATTAGAAAATGACCAAAATATCCCTAACCTTAGTTAGGCCATAACTTGGCCATTTGAGGTCCAAATTGGGTTTACTCCCTGTCAACACACTCAGTATATTATAGGGAAGCTATAATATCTGGGTTTGCTGAAATTGGACTTCAAATGGAAAAGTTCAATTTTTGTCACCCGTTAACCGACAAAATTATCGAATTGCTCTTATAAATTGAAGTAGCTATAACTTCGTCATTTGACCTCAGAATGCAGTGTTCTTGAACTCTATGAAATCCTTGAATAGTAACCAACATTAATTTGCATAAAAATTTAAGTTCTATTAGGAGTAAATTTCTATAATGCCCTTTAGGACAAAAACTTTAGTTTGGACATATATGACATGTTTCTTATCCAAATCGAGCGTACTTATTGTATATCTTCATGTTAGATAATAAGGAATCATTTGGTAGTGAGAAATTCCAACTTGGAACCTTAATTCAAAAAGTAGATTTTTGAACCCTTTGGTAGGGGCAAAATGATGGTCATTTTGCCCAAAATTTAGGTTAAGCATTATTAACCTCTAAATTGCCTTTTAAATCACTAAAACTAGTATTAGAACTATATTAGAATTATTTAAGTAGGTAAAATTAGCTATTAGGTCAAATCAGTTAAAATCCCAGAATATGTCTCTAAGTCCTTTCCTTTGGGATTGTACACTTCACATTTGGTTCATTCTTAAAATTAGGGCCAGATCATAGGATATATTTCATTCATTGAATAATAGGGTTATTCAATAAATAAATCCTTAGTTTTACTAGTTTTTAAATTTTTACTACTTATTTTGATTATAATATCTTTTAACATTATATTAGGATAGGAGATTCATCATATTAAGTTTGATTTGCTTAATAGGATTTGCCTTAATCAATAGATCACTTTTAGACTGAAACCTAGATCTTTTGTCTTATCCATTTGGATTATGTAATTAAGTCCAATCTCATGGTGCTAAATCCAGAATCTATAGCTTAGTAGATCTTGATCAAATCTTAGATAGAATGTCTGAATTCATCAAATTAGGACATTATGATTCATTGATTCAACCCGCAGTCGTACTTGATTGAATTAGATTAGAACTGATTAGTTCTAGCCCTTTATAACTTATAAGGTTATGCTTCTAAGTTACATTCGATAGTAAGAATTGGAGATCCTGAACTTGTGTAACTTGGAATAGTTAGAAATATATAAAATTAGATAATAAATGATATCACCATGTTTAGTAGAGTCCCTTGCTTACTATTTAACTTTGTGCTATGCATTTCTTAAATTTTGTGCTTGTTTTCCTTAGACATCATATAAGAAAAATATTGTTGCATGAAAATGAAAACTTAGAATATTAGGAAAATATTTGTATTTGGGTTCAGTTTATGGTGGATTATGGTGCACATTTACTCCAATGGATAAGGATAAGGAGAGATCAGGATGCTTAACACCACTCATTGAGGAGAGAGTGTTATGCTTGGGACCCGTTTAGTCTTACAGATGTGCTTGACTCCTCAGCTATTTTTGAAATTATCCACAGAAATAAAAGTAAAATAATAAAAAGATGTTTGCATAGTATTATCAGCATCTTCAGTCGTATATTATTATATAATGATATGTTTGCCCTATCCCATAAAGGCTATGGGGATGGATATATATATTGGGCCAGATTGGCCAATTCTTTCTAATATGGTCGTTATACATTTCCTATAGTTTTTAACTTACTGTTTATTATGTTGGTGACATATTTATTTCAGTTAGCTGTATTTTCTCTATTTTACCTGCTTACTTGAGTAGATGCTTATATATTTAGGATACTAGACTTTACTGCTTATTATATGTACCATTTCAGATTAATGTTTTAAATTAGCATATGTCATATGATCATCAACATGTCTAGATTAGACTTTTCTTTTCAGTATTTTTTTTTACTGTATTACATATGTATGCCCTACCATGTTTAGTACACTTGAGGTGTGCTTTTGCCTCAATCCTTGCTTAGTTATAAAAATTGCATTTATAACTTATTCACATTCCTTTGTAAGCTTACTTGCTCCCATGCTAGATAGATGTTGACGTTATTTAGAGTAAAATGGTGATATTAATAAATGCTTAATAAAATTTACTTGCCTAAAATGTACTTGGACATTTTGTATAACAAGATTTTTCTTTATTGGCTGGGGCCCTGGCATTGTGAAATCGATAATGTCAAATCTTGAGCAGTTTGACGAGCTAGTACCTGAAGAGGAGCCATACATAAAGGAGGTGCAGCAGCTTGGACTAGAAGATATTTAGCTATCTTTTCTTATTTCATAGTGAGGATGAGAGTTATCTATTTTATTCATAAACTTTATTTAAATATTATAATAATACAGGTACTCGTGACTTTGTTGACTTTCTGCACATTATAATTTTTTGAGCTATTATATTTTATCTCATGTCTGATGTATGGTGAATGGATGTAGTCTTACTTCTCATATGCTTCCGCACTCTATATGTATGATAGATTTAGTGACTGATTCTCTTACTTAATCTGTGCACATCTTTCCCTGAGTAGTGGATTATTGATCTTACCTAAGCCAACAATGAGTGAGGGATTTGCACGAGTGACACTCTGCTCCTTAGTCTAATCATTAGGGACTTAGGGAGCAGGGGCGCCACAAGAGCCCCTTTCCCCTTCTCCCTAGCCCATGCCCTATCACCTCTCCTCCTTCTCCTTTAAAAGGAAGCCTCAACCTTCATCTCCTTTCTTTCCTTACCCTCAAGTTGAAAATTCTCCTCCTTCCTCCATTATTGAGCTTTGTTCTGAAGAAGAAGCTCCCTTTCCTACAAGTTCCTGAAGAAAAATAGAGTTTTCTTCTTCCTCTTCTAAAAGCTAAGGTACCCATTTGCTCTACTTCCTTGGCTACTTTCTCCTTGATTTATCATAACGCTGTGGATGATATTTTCAGTAGCTCTTGCATAACATCTAGGTGTAATTGTAGAGCCTCAATCAGACTCAAATGAGTTCGATTAAATCTCATTCCTCCATTAAAATTCCTATCAAGAAAATAGTTTGATTTTTGAATACCTATGCTTTAACTTAAATGTATATATTGTTATAATGATCTGTTTATGCCAATTTTGGTATCAATGGAAAGGTTTCAAAATGACCTTTCTATCAATTTATGGCACACTTATATAATGCTCTGGATTAAGAGTATTTGGGTGCGAAAGGAGACTCGTCACGGTTTTTGCACAGGCGAAATCACCATCGGGCACTGCAGCGCACCGCAGCACCTGAAGTTTCGAATTCGGGTCCTCCGCAGCGCGCCGCAGCGGCATAATAGTTGATGAAGCATAAAACTATTTTTTTATGAAATTAAATGAAATCCTCCGCAGTGCCTGAAAGCCTTTATTCAAGAGCTCTTGCAACTTCTCATTGAGTTCTTGAAGTTCCTTAGGCGCCATTCTGTATAGTGCTTTAAATATAGGCTGAGTACCCAGAGCTAATTCAATAAAGAACTCGACTTCTCTGGAAGGAGGTACACTGGGTAGATCTTCTGGGAATACGTCGGTGAATTCCTTAACTACTTTACAATCAGAGAGGGGGATACTTGATTTTGCTTCACCCATCATAGTGACCAGAAAAACATCACAACCCTTACTGATCAATTGTTCAGCTTTAATAGCATTGATCAATGACAATTGTGTACTAGTTTTTCCTATAAAAGTTTTAGACTTGTCCTGGGAATGGAGAGTGACCTTCTTTTTCAGGCACTTTATCACGACATTATTGTCACTAAGCCAGTTCATCCCAAGGATAATATCAAAGTTTGCTAATGGCAGGATGATTAATTCGGAGTTAAACTCCTGACCATTTAATGGAATTTTGACGTTACAAAACTTATGGGCACTTAGTTGAGCTCATGATGGAAGTCCAACACTCAAAGATTTTGTTAAGTTATACGAGTGTGGTTTAAGGACATTGGCAAAACACTCAGAAATAAATGAATGACTAGCACCCATGTCAAATAACATATTGTAGGGCTAGACATTAAAATAAAGTGTGCCTAATTTATTCATACAAATCATATTAACAAATTGTAATAATTAAGGTACATGAATGCAATTAACAAAGGAGAAGTTCATAAATGTGTACCTGAAACCACATTATTGTCTTCTATGACTTCCAAAGGTGTTAAAGCATACACTCATGTAGGACCAGTAGGATAGTTATTTACCTGCTTCCTGGGATAGTTTTGGGGTTTAGGAGATGAGGGCTATTCTGGAGCAACTTCAGGTGCAGGTGCTGGCATTATTGTCGATTTTGGTTCTCTCATGTTCAGCGGAGTTACTCTGAACACTTGGTTCTTTTGAGATGGCTTCATCGGAACTCCATCCACTATTTCTGTATGTGTACAATGATAGAACCTGTGACCCGGTCGCCCACAATTGTAGCACTTATGGCCGAAGTGGTAACACTTGCCATATGGGTGAGGCCTATTATAGCCTTGAATTAGTTTAGTAGGGGGTGCATCTTCTAATTGATATACCTTTGCAGAGTTAGGTTTGTGCCTCTTGAAGGCTTCATGCTGGTTAGGAGTTGATTACACCTTTCGCTTGAGATTTTTTTATGAGTGATGATGCTCAATCACCTTAGCTGTCTCTACTAGTTCAAAGAAGCTAGTCAGGCGAAGTGGAACAATCTGATCTTTCAAAGAATCTCAGAGTCCACTGAGAAAACTATGGCACTTGGTCGATTAGGAGTGGCTAATCTCTAGAGCAAAATGAATCAACCTACAAAATTCTCTTTTGTAGTCAGCAACAGAGTGACTTCCTTGAGTCAACCTTAGAATCGTGTATGCAATGATGTTCTGTGCAGATGGGGGAATGAATTCAGCTTTAAATGCCTCCACAAATTCATCCTAATGGAAGTCTTCCAATTCATAGTCAATGAACTTCGTATTTCGGGCCTCCTCCCACCAGTATTCTGCTTCAGCATGAAACATGTGTGTAGTGAGATGGACGGCTTCTGAGTTTGGGATCTTCAGACTAATAAGATCCTTCTCTACTGCTTTCAGCCAGTCGGCAGTATCCATTCGTAATAAGTTTCCACCGAAGGTGGAAGGCCTTAGTTTTAAGAAGTCATGGAGAAGACTATCCATAGAGTGATAGGAAGGAAAAATATGTTGCGGAACAGGGACAGCAGGAGCAGTAGCAATAGCTGGTACCGGACGACCGGACATCATCTTTTGCATTACCAGTGCTTGTTGGACCGGACTTCATCAGAAGAACTGCTCGAAGCGACATCATTCTTGATTAGAGTAGCAGTAGGAGGTGATCCAGAATTCATTCTAATTAAGCACTATAAATCTAGATTTCAGAATCATTCTAAGGAAGATAGTAATTTAAATTTATAATACATGCCTAAAATTCTCATTACTTTTAAAGGATTACATAAGATCTAGAAAATGCCAAAAATCATAGCACTACTAAAATCAAGAAATGATAATTACTCTAACTAGCACTCAGATCTCCTTAATGCAACATAAAAAACTTTAAAGGTCACTTTCTAATACTTTCTCTTGCATTTTCGATTGAGCTTCTTAATGGTATTGTACCACCAGACTCCCGCATAATCTAGCATCAGATCTGTCACTATATCAAGCCAGAGGGACTCTGGACACTCTATGTGCCTCAGGACCGACTGTACTCAGTTCAACCACTCCTGTGCATAGATAGGAAAGTCAAGCCCTCGGTACGCTATTTGATGTAGAAGTTTGTCCAAGACTAGGGTTCCTTTTGTTGAAACTCCTTTGATTTGCCATTTGCTCTCCTATCTCCATTTGAAACTATAACTCCAAGCTAACTCAAAGGCATGCAGATAATATTCCAAATCAGACTCTTCATGATCCCTTTGATCCTAATAGTAGAATGTATTAGTTTTTTTATTAGCTATAGATGACTAGATATTTAGGATATGAGTATTTTTCTTCTGCATTTTTTAGAGAGTTGCTTATAGTACAATGTTATGGATGTTATATCTTAATGTTTGCACTTCAGAAGAATGGTCCATTATGTAGAAAGGTATCTGTAACAACTCTAGGTTGTTACTATGCTAAATTATGGCTTAAGTAGTCATTATTTCATTCCATTATTTTTAGAACATCAAATGAAACCTATTCTAGAAATTTGAAGTCCATTGGACTCCCCTAAATCCAAAATGATATTTTGATCAATCTAGATGCTCTAGTCTAGACCCAAAATATTTTGACCTCAAAATTAAAATATGATTGCATTTTTTATTTCCTCACCCCCAAATTAGCTAGGGGTGAAATTTTGGTGCAATTTGGAAGTCATTTGGACCATAATTCAATTTAAATTAAAGTGGTCCAATTGCACTTAAGGGTTTACAACATTTCATAATTTCATAAATATTCTTTAAACCGAATTAACTGCCGGGATCCACTGTGGAGCCCAGGTCACGCGACAGCGGGGTCCTGCTGATCTCGCTGTCGAACCCTTAGATCCCACAGTCCGAATCTGGTTCCACAAAATCGCGGATCTGCCGTTAGATGCGTCCCATTAATGCCACGGCTCTAATTCAATCCGAGCCGGCCATTAGGATTTGGCAGATCTGGACCGTAGCGCATTTCCTTTGATCCATCGGACGGCGTCTGAAGGCTCCGCCACTGTGAACCTTCGTCCCGAGCACACCCATCCCCGACAAAAGCAATCTCCCATACCTCCAGTTGCCCAACCTGTCCCCCACTCCTGCGTCCACCTCAGCAAAGTCATTGAGGCCTCTCCCAAAATGTCAAGGACCCTCGATCGAGCCTCGTGACCCGGCCGAGCTAAATTTGGAAAATTGAGAGCTCGGCCATGGCCCGATCAATCCGATCCACCCAAGCCCAATTTCCCCCTCCAGAAGCTTCCCTAAGCTTGTCTGAGGCTATAAATAGCCTCAGTAATCCTTCCTTTGCCATTTTGCTGCTCAATTGCCTCAATTCTCCACTATCTTATCTTCCGCCATTACCGGTTGCCTGAGCTTGCGCAGGCGATCCAAGAGCTTCTAAACCGCTGATAGTATGCTCTCCTGGCGTTCAGGACCCTTTGAAGTGTCTGGAAGCTCCGCCAAGGCCAATCAAAGTCCCAATCGACTGTCCTGAGCTTCCCCTTCGAACCAGGTACCCCAGTTGCTGGTTTCGAGCCACTGAGGCTTGAACCTCCTTCCCTTTGATTCGTATGTCTGCGTATTGTTAATTTGAACCTAATACAATCATAACTAGGACCTAAGTTAGCCCCGATCGATCGGGCTAAGTCGCTTAAGGATCGTCTCGGTTGAGTAAGGACCCGACGATCCAGGCCCTCCCAGACCCTCAGACCCGAGGGCCTCGATCCGCCTCACCTCCCTGATGGTGTAGGGATCGAGCCCGGGGTTTGGCGTGGTCTCTGTGGGGAGCATTTCCTCCCCACAGTAGCTCCATTGGAGGAGCTCCTGGGTGAGTAAGGTCCGGTCGATCCAAACCGTCTCAAAGAGGGCTTCAGGTCCCCCCCAGTACGCCTGGTTATGGTGAAGGTGTGGCGATCTTTGGCCACGCCTGCCGTGGTTTGGTTACGCCAGAATTTGGCGATTAGGGTTCCCTAATCGACCTCTCCGTCGGGACGAAGGCACGAGGACGAAGGTCCTGTGCGGGTCGGGTCAGCCCGTGACCCGCACGGTGCGACAATCCCGGGTCTTCGGGCCCCGGTCGACCCACGCGGTTTGGCTAATGGGTCGAGCCCGTTTTAATAAAATTCGAATAATTGGAATTATTTTCCTTAAGGAAAATAATTCAATTATTCAAATCATAGGAATTTAATTAAATAAAAATATATAATGTATTAATTGAATAACTTTTAATCCACTAGTCCAAATCCTATGATATTATATATGAAAATGATCAGCAAAACATCAGGGACCAGAATATAAAATAAAAATTGACATTTGATAGTTAGATCTTTGATTATTAATTAATTATAATGAACCTTAATTAGAGTATTTTAGTAGTTTTACTTAACCAAATTGCATGATTAGCGTGCCATTAGTTTACTTATGATGAGAAGAATGCATGTGCTAGGTGGATTATTTTTTTGAGTTCTGTAATTTTAGTTATGCTCTAATTTTGTTAAAGCATGATTAGTGAAAATTAGGGTTTACACTCACTGGATTTTAGCAAGCTTAGGCTCTGATTAATTAACCTATTAAGTAGAACTTGTGTGCCAAGTTGCAACTAGTTTTAATGGCTGGATTTGTAATTAAGTGCTAATCCATTTGAATGGATTTAGGGTTTGATTAGCACTAATTACTTTCTATTTTTTTATAAACTTTCATGTTCTTATGCTTCATAACAATAGAATAAATATGTTGGAAACTTTAGATATTAATCCATAATGTATAATTTGGACAAAACAAAAATTGGAGATCTTAACCTCCTTAATTAACTTAAGAAATCTTAAGACTTGGATCAACCTTTTAAGACATGATCTAGGGCTGAGGTTGCCACTAATAACACATGAATAATCCACTAATTTGACATTGATCTTTAAACACCCACTTGATTTTACTTAAGGCATGAGAAGGGATCAAACCCTAATCTACTTAAGAAAGATCCAAATCCTTAAAAACTCGACTTAATTGATTTGATTATAAGACAATGATTTTGGCATTTTTCCAATAATGCGTCTGATTTGATATTGACTATGAACATTCAACTTAGACATGATAAGGTTGACAATAACTCTATGTGCTTTCCTAATCTAAATCAAGACCTTAAGATCCTTAATTTTCTCCTAAGTAAGAGGATTAGCATAAGAGGTTAATAAAATCATCTTGATTAAATAATGGATCTAAAATCTTAATAACATCTTCTGATTTAAATCCCATAATCTTAGATTAAGTTGTGATCAGGTGACTTGATCATCTGATATGATCATTCTAACCCTAATTATAAAATGGAACCCAATATAATAATATCAGAAGTTAGATGAGGAGTCTTAAGCATCTCTTCATAAGATCGTCCTGAAACATTAAAAGACCTAAATTCATATAATTTGAGGTAGGAGACCTTGTATGACTCTTTGAGGTAGAAACTTAGAAGATCCCATAACCTTAGAGATTGATCTTATCCCCTCATGGTAGAAATCACTTAAGACATTAGAAAGATACTTCTCCTTGTGGTAGAATTCATATCAAGTGGTCTTTGATCACCATTTTTGTGAAACCATGTATAGGACTTACCTATTAGCTTAGGCCTAGAAATCTTGATAATTCCTTTCTTTATTAAGTAGACTTGATTGAACCTTGATCATTGGGTGGTGTAATATAGTATACCCATACTACTGGTTCCCAATAGTATCAGGATTGGTTGATTCACTTTAATAGGAACTTATGAGCGGGTGCTAACCTGAGGGATTAGACGAATACAGTCCCGTTAGAATAAATCATTCAAACTTAAGAGTGTATTAAATGGGTATTCAGTCCTTAGTTTGATTGAAATACAATTTGCCAACGGGCAATGCCTCCTAAAGAAGATCGCTTCAATAGGTTTGGCTCAACCAAACTAAGTAACTGAAGTTACCTCCTTTGAAACACTAGGTGTAATTGTGAGTGGGGAATTTTAATAACTTAGCTTGAGATACAAATCGCCAACGGATGATCCTCTTATCGAAGACCGCTTCGTTAAGGTGGCCTAATCAAACTAAGTGATGAGAATTACCTTCCTTGCAAAGACACTAAGTATGTGTATACCATCGTTCTACCTAATAATCTTTAAAGTAAATCTGCAACTCTAACCAATTATCGCTCTAAAAGCTAGGAGTCAGAATCCTTTTAGCAGGATGCTGCACAGTGGAGACTTAGAATTCATCATCTGCATTCCAAGTTTTCATGGCTTTCTGGGTTCTTACTCACATAGAATAGGAGCATGGGCATAAGCATGAGTATGAACTTGAAGTATCATTTTAGCTGTAACGTATGAGTATCAGTGATGAAGTATGGGTTACGGAATGTTACATACACATACTGGGAAATTTCGGGGTGCATCTGCGTCACCATACTGTATTCCCAACAGGGTGTATGTTTACATTGGACCATACTACTCATAGTATTTTAATGATAGTTCAGTGACATATCCGTGGCACATGTGGTGTGGCATATTTGGGTGCATCTTTTCAGTGACATACAGTACAGCATTTGGCATTTCTTTCATCTTGATTTATGAATATTCGATGTTTCCCTTATTTTCAGTTCTCTTTTGTTTGACAATTTTACTTATTTGGCCTGTATTGTCTTACTTATTCAGCTGTTTCAGTTTTTCCTTGCTTAGTTCTTTTCCCCAGTCTTTCTTGTAGTCGTACTTTACTTTACTTGTTGCTTATATTTAGCTTTATTACTGTATAGTTAGTTTCGATATATTAGACTTCTTGTCTAGCACGGGGTATTTTTGGGATCCAGCAATTGCTAGATCCCGAGCAGCTTGTAGAGACAGGGAAGGAGGACACACAGGAGATTCAGGAGGAGTACGTGGAGCCTTGTGGATCGAGCCTCTACCTTTATTTTCAGCTTTATTTCAATACTACAGTAGACTTTATATATTTTTGCATTTAAAATAGTCTGTAATAAATTCTGGATGTATCTTTTACCTTCTTTTTCTGAGACGAATATTTACTACTGCTTGTGATGAATATATTCTGGATGCATTACTTTTAGCTTCAGTACTCTGTTATACTACTATACTTAGTATTGTGATGTGACCAGCATACTAGAAATGCTGATACATTGATGACGTATATTGGATCCTCACTCGTTCTTTAAATCCAAAGTACGTGTTAGTCTAATACTTAAGACAAGTACTCTACTCTTATCTTAAGTATTGGCTCTCGATCCTACTCTTAGGATCGAGTCAGCAGCCTTCAGCATGGCTCTGTCTTAGACCCGCCTATTCGGGAAGATGGGTTTTTTTTTCTTGTATACCCGTCCTCCCGAGTAGCGCACCACTCCGCCGTAGAATGTACACATATCTCTTGTCTTTTGCGCGTGGCGACGGGGCGGAGCGCTACAGTATCATAGATCCCATTTTAACACCTTATGGTGTTCTCTGACACCAACTGTGGGGCCCCGTACTTTCCCACTGTGACACTAATACTGATATTAGCATAATCGCGGGGAGTACGGTGCTCCTGCTGTGGCAAATCCCTAACTTAAGTAAAGTCAGGTAGGACCCAACCTGCCTTAAGCCAAGGATTTGTCACCTGGAATTGGTAAATATACATCAATATAAATCAAAGTGGCGGAAGCAAGAAACAGTATAATATAACATCCACATCACAATATAGTATAAGAGAATAAAAGAAATAGTAACTCAGATCAAATACAGAAAAGTAGATATATCTAAAATTTAATTATTACAAACTAAATTAAATAACTAGAACTGAAGAGGCAAACTAAGCTAGGACATACTCTACTAACTGAAAGCACTAAAAGAACTAAATGAATGTTATGCTTTTCAAATGCTAACTTAGGATGTATCTTCCATATCCTAAGTTTACCTACTATGCTCAAGGAACGAGGCTCAATATTCAAGGTGTGCAAAGAAATCAAAGTCAAATAAGCAAGAGACTCAATATAGACTTATGTGATATCTGTTATTGTCTAATTTATCCAACTAACTATTCTTAGAAGATACAAGTTTAGGATCTCCAATATCCAGCTACCGAGTATAATCCTAGATTTACAACCTTAATGTTAACATTAGAACTTAATGAGTTCTAAGTCATAATCATACGATGACTATAAAGATTAAAGTAAATGAATCAAAGACTTAGTTATTATTATTTTCCTCTCTTAAGCCAAATCTTGATTAAGTAAATCAAGATTAAGGATTCTGGATTTAAACTCCATCTTAGTGTTCAGATCCTGAATCAAAGGTAGAATCTTAATAAGGATCTAAGGTTTACACTTAAAACCCAAATTAAAGATAAGGAATCTTATAAGCTAAAGAATTCAAAAACTAAGATCTTAATTGAAAGGTTACTCCACCGGTTATAAGATAAAATAATCAATTAAGAACTAAGAATCTAAGATCTATATTCAATCTTTAGGATGGTTGTTATTCCATAGATTGAATCAATCCTACACCAATAAGGAAGGTTTCAAAAGGATTAAATAATTAATCAAGTAAGGAGTCCCAAATGAAGGTAATTCAATCCAATTAGAAGATCTAAAGTCTAAAGTCTAAGATTTGAGAGCTAAGATCTGAAGTTCTGATCACTTAGATTTAAACTAAAACTAGACTTAGGAGTTTTACAAGAATATTTCTCTTAGGATTCAAGCTTAATGATCAACTTAATTAAGCTATTAAACTAAGGGTCTGGCACTTAAAGGTAATTAGGCTTAAATCCTAAGAAAGAGGGTTTTAAGGGCACTTAAGGTCTTAAGATTTTAATAAGATTAACTTAAGATTTCTTCACTTAACATCAATATTACTAACATAAGATTTCAGAAAGGTGCTAATAATCTAACTAGAGATATTTTATTGAATTTTCAAGATTTAAGGGGTGCTTAAACATATTTTGGTCAAAATGACCAAAATACCTCTCTTAAGGTTAAAAATGGGACTTTATGATTTAATTATCCAAATTGATTCAAATCTATCTTAATGAGTTCCATCTTTGTTAATGAAGTAGGATCACACTTATCTTAGGTTTTGGTAACCTAATTAGCCTAATTAGCACTAATCACATTTTTTAGCCAATTTAGATGATTAAGGAAATTTAGGCATACTAGAATGATCCAAACATATTTAAAGGCTCTACTATACTTAATGAAGCATTAGGAACTAGATTTACCAAAATTAGATATTATTCTAAGGCTTAATTCACTAATCCCAAATTAGGGTAATTAAGGAGTGATTAATAAAATTAAAGTTATTAAAATACTTTTAATAGTTTACATAGGTTCTCTATGGTCTCATGAGCAATCAGAGACCTTAATTAATATTTTTTGGATATTAATTGAATTTATTATGATTTAAATAAAAATAGAAAAAAATTAGGCAATTATTTAAGATCTAATTATTGGACTTTGATTTTATTTTATATTACTGTTCCTTGCATTTTTCTAATTAAAATGGTATATTGGATCATACCATTTGGATAAGTATAGCTAAAGTTATTTAAATAATTTAATCTGTATTTTTATTTAAATCAGAACTATAAGGAATGTTTTATTAAATAATTAACATAAGAAATTTTAATTCCATAATTCATTTATTAAACCGAGGCTCGAAATCAAAATCGTGCGGGTCGGGGTCCAGCCCGACCCAAAGCGCCAGTCGTCATCTTCCCCACAGCTAAGTCCCGATACCCGAACCCTAGGGATTGCATCGACCATGAAATTCTCCACGCTCAGACCACGCTATGCCCGGATCTCGACGGCTACACCTTCAGGGAACTAAGGCACCTCGATTGAGGTAAGAACCCCCATCTGGGTCGATCTGGATCGTCAGGGTGCTACTCGACCGAGAGGTGTTAAGGTAGGAGAATTAGGGTTCACTGCGAGGGAGCAATTCTCCTCACAGAAGCCGCAAAACTGACGGGGCTCGATCCCTATACCATCTGTGAGGTGAGGCGAGTTGAACCCATAAGGTTTCATAGCTTGGGGTGCAGCCATTCGCTGGGTCCTTACTCGGACTCATCCTTGGCTCAACCGCTAGCTCTATCGATCGATACGATTGATCGGAGCTAGCTCAGACCCTGGGAATGATCGGGTTAGGTTCCTAGAGGGCTAAGGGAGCTAGACGACATCCAGAGGCAATTATTGCAAACTTAAATGGACGAACTAAGCTTACGCAGCTCAGAGGGAAGAGGCGGTACCTGGGAGGGGAATGTAGGCACGACCAAGGGGACTTAGGAGTAGCTGGAGTTTCCTGAGGATCGCCATGAGCTAGCAAGGGGTGTAAACACCATACACGCACTCTCTATCAAAAGTTCGCAGCTTCAGAGGTTCCGAAATTTGCTAAAAAGACGGGGAGCTCCAGAGGAATTCAGCTGAGCAATTAAGGAATCACAGTGAGCAAAGAAGCTCACTGAGGGATCGATAGGGGTATTTAAAGGACTGGAGAGGGTCTAGGGTGGCTGCCGAGGTCAGGAGCCATTGCACTGGTTCAGCCCGAGCTGTCTCGACAGCCCACCCCTTAAATAGGGTTACTCCCAGTCTTAGGGTCGCCCGGGGGCTCGGCCAGAAATGGAAAATCCCAAACGGCCTAGGTGACCTAGCGAGGGAGTGGCAGAAAAGGTTTACATGGCAAGTACGAGCGAATTTCTTCTATCGGGCCGGGATCTTACGGGGACGAAGGTGAACAGGGAGGAGATCCTAGCAGCCGTCTGATTGCGAAGCCGTTGATGATTGACGGCTTGATGCGGCTTCCAATTAACAAAAACGTGGATTAAATCCTGAGCGTTGGATGAGGGATGCTAATCAAGTGGGTAGGATTAGCTCACAGTGCGGATGATATGAGTCGTTGGATTATGAACGCCAGGATGCATGCCAGAGCATCCAATGGCTAGCATAGCTGAGTCGTTGTCGGGACCCCGCAGCGGATTTGCCGCGGTCCTGACAGCAAATCCTGCCGATTTTATTTTAATTAAATAATTTAATTTAAATAATATAAAATTAATTAATTAAGTAATATAATAAACTCCAATTTATTCTAAATATAATTTAGGTTTAAATGAGCTTCAAAAATTTACCCTTAACTAATTGATGTGTGAATTTGAAGATTAATTTAATTTAGGTATTTTTATGGCTTAAAAATAGCCAAAAATACAAAGATTCTTAATTTATCTTTGACTGATTTCAAACTTCTAGGGTTAGGTTTAAATGACCCATTAAATCTAATGGAATCAAAATTAGGACTTGGTTTAGCTTAATTAGTTTGAATTTAGCTGGGGTAATAACTAAGGTTATTACAATGCCCTACCATGTTTAGTACACTTGAGGTGTGCTTTTACCTTAATCCTTGCTTAGCTATAAAAATTGCATTTATAACTTATTCACATTTTCTTGTATGCTTACTTGCTCTCATGCTAGATAGATGTTGACTTTGTTTAGAGTAAAATGATGATATTAATAAATGCTTAATAAAATTTACTTACCTAAAATGTACTTAGACATTTTGTCTAATAAGATTTTTCTTTTTTAGTTAGGGCCCTGGCACTGTGAAACTGACAATGTTAGATCTTGAGTAGTTTGAGGAGCCAATGCCTGAAGAGGAGCCATATATAGAGGATGTGCAGCAGCTTGGACCAGAAGATATTTAGCTGTCTTTTCCTATTTTATAGTGAGGATGAGAGTTATTTATTTTATTTCATAAACTTTATTTAAATGTTGTAATAATACAGGTACTCATAATTGTGTTGACTTTCTGCACATTATTATTTTCTGAGCTATTATATTTTATTTCATGTCGAATGTATGGTGAATGGATGTAGTCTTACTTCTCATATGCTTCTGCACTATGTATATATGATAGATTTAGTGACTGATTCTCTTACTTAATATGTGCACATCCTTCTCTGAGCAGTGGATTATGGATCTTATCTAATCTAACATTGAGTCAGGGATTTACACTAGTGACACTTCACTCCTTAGTCTAATCATTGGGGACTTAGGGAGCAGGGGCGCCATAGTTAGTTTTAAAGAATCCCATAAGATGTTAGATTAGAATTTGTATTCTACTCTACTTAATAAATGATTCTTCTGCCAATCAATCATTAACTAAATACATGAGTTACATCATGAGCTCAGGATAATAAGAATATAGAAAGAGAAATGCATGCACAAGCAAAATACCAGTAAACTAATATGATTTAGAAAATTACTAGATGTACAAGGATGACACTTAGGTGGCATCACCAATAATTTGAAGATAGGTGGGAATACATCATCCAACTTCATCAGTAGCACGAGAGGTATATAGAAGGAGTGTCTGACCCCAAAGTCCGAATGCTGGACCGATTACTCCAGCAAAGTGTATTCGGGCGATACGATCACCCCGTTGCAGCAAAGGAATGGCTGAAGCAAGCAAATTTTGTGTTTGGAATTATTAACTGCCCAGACAACATTAGGATCCTCATTGTATCCGGCCTCCTACATGACAAAGCCAAGGATTGGTGGAGCGTCACCCTACGAGCACTCACCCGTCGTGCCCTCACCGCTAGATATATTGTATGAATCTTCTAGATTTCATTCATATGCTACCTATTCTACTTTATGAATCTTTGTATCTTAATTTTGAATTAAACTATTGTTCTTATGATGTTTGATTTGGATACCTAGGGTTACTACTACACGATAATGTAGATGAGCGATTTCTATACTCGCTTTGAGAATAAGTGGAAATTTGATGTGCTTACTATGAAACAATACAGGAGGGAAGTCCTGAGAGTCTTCCCAGTGGGAGCTAGCATACTAGAAAGGATGCTAGAAGATGGTGTATACAGGGGATTGGATTTCCCCATCCTAGCCACAGAATGGTTACGGAGAGTAACCAAAGCATTCAACGAGCTAAGTTACCCAGATTGTATCCGGCTCAGCATTGTTGAGCTCTTACTCCAGGACCACGCCAAGGAGTGGTGGGCCCAAAAGCAATGGACGTTCAGGCACGGAGCGAATCGCCTGCACTGAATGATAACATATGTAGACTTTTCCCAGGCTTTCACTGAAAAATACATAGGATAGACTCTATGTTTTCTCAGTTGTTGTCTTTTATTATCTGATGTTCTATCTACTATTTCCAATGATGTATTTTTCATCTTTCATCTATGATTAATAAAAAGAGATAGAATGTTACGATCTCCTATTTATGAAATGTGCATTGTTCTTAATTTAGATTTTAGTGAAATACAATAAATCCCGGACAGAGCCCATCTCCTACTCCTTCCAGCTCCTCATCCAGCGAGGTGAATGCCTAGCTGGAAGCCATCAAAGTAATGGTGGAATCCCACCAGAAATAGGCAAAATCTAGTAAAAAGCAGGCTAAGAAGACCGCAGATGCACAGGCCAAGTAGGCTGAGCGGATGGAACAGTTGCTGGTAGCTCAAATAAGCCAGAACCACACCACAGCAGAAGTTGCACCAACATTACAGTACTCCCATCAACATCACATTCAGTTTGCAGAAGGACTACTGCACAGTTTCCTCCGCTTGAGACCCCCCACCTTCAATGGGAGTCTCTCTGCAATCGACACAGCCACCTGGATAAAAATGATGGAGAAGAACCTGACAAGCATAAAGTGCCCTGACTTAGAGGTGGTCCATCTCACTATCCACCTCCTACAAGATGAGGCTGAGTACTGGTGGGACACCACCCGTAGCACGCAGTTTGCTGAGGTACCATTAGAGGACATCACATGGGATGAATTCATTGAGGTATTCCATCCCTCTTCATCCCTCTATCTGCCAAACATCGCTTGGGAGACATGTTTCTGAAGTTACAATAAGGTGACTGATCTATTGCTACATATGAGGCAGAGTTTCGTCGCCTTGTCAGGTTTTCCACTAGCTTGGTTCTTATTGAGCCAGACCGCTGCCACCATTTTCAGAGCGGCCTGCGACCCTCCATCAGGAGCCAAGTAATCCTTTTCTGCATAACTGACTTTGCGGAGCTATTTGAAACTGCCAAGGTGGTAGAGCAGGACCAGTTCAGGGAAGGACCCAAGAGGATTATCGATCCACATCATTCCTGCAAGATCCCCCTAAATGAGCTAGTGTATACTAGCTTGAGGTTGAAACTCCCCCTGCTGATCCGTTAGATGGTTGGACGAAGCCACACCTGTATGGTCAGTATTACCATGGGAAACGTGTCTGCTTCACTTGCGAATGGCCAGGCCATTGATTCTATCACTGTACAGCTACGGAAACAATTGATGGAGATCAAATCGACTGTTCCAAGCATCGCCAAGCCTTTGACTTATTTTAGAAGCCTACGACAGCTCATCCGGCACCACCCTCTACTCCAGCTGTGAGGCACGAGATAGCTAATGTCCCTCACCCAAATTAACCTCAATCACATCCACAGCAGATCTATAACAATAGGCCTGCCAGTCCTGCACGTGCATACACCCTCACACCAGTTGAGGCTACTGAAGACAATCACGTGGTAGCGGGTACATGCTCTCAAACCTCTTTTATCTCTACAATTATTACTTGCTTTACGTAGTTAGTAATTAATTACCTCTGCAATTAGGTTCAATTTGTATAAATGACAAACCCTGTAACATTCTATTTGACATTGGGGCTAGTCATTCCTTTGTGTCTAAAGGCTGGGCAAAATCACTTAACCTACCATTATATAGCCTAGCCAATTCTCTTAATATTGGGTTACCTTCTGGAACCCAATTGCCAGCTCGCCAGTTTTGTAAGGTACAGATTCCAATTGAAACTGAGAAGTACGAAGCCAAGTTAGTAGTTCTCCCAATATCCAACTTTGATGTAATATTAGGCATGAATTGGCTAAGCGAGCATAATGCCACTATCAACTGTACAAAGAAGAAGATCACCTTGGGTAGTGGTAGTAAGGCCAGATCCTTCATTGGTAACCTTAGTACTTGAACCTTCCTAATCAATGCTATAAAAGCAAAAAGAATAGTTTAGAAAGGTTGCAATGCCTTCCAAGTAACAATACTAGGTGAAAAAAAAGAAGGCGTGTTCTTATCTGAGAACCCCGTTGTTTGCAAATCCACTGACATTTTCCCAGAAGACTTACCCAGTCTTCCTCCTATACAGGAAGTGGAATTTGCAATTGACATTATCCCAGGAACACAGCCCATCTCTAAAGCTCCTTACCATATGGCGCCCAAGGAATTGCAGGAGTTGAATAAATAGTTACAAGAACTACTAGAGAAAGGTCTCATTCGACCAAGCACGTCTCCTTGGGGAGCACCAGTACATTTTGTAAAGAAGAAAGACGGTTCTATGCATATGTGTATTGACTACCGTGAATTGAATAAAGTCACGATCAAAAACAAGTATCCATTGCCGCGCATAGATAACTTATTCGATCAGTTGGCAGGAGCCATGGTATTTTCTAAAATTGACCTGCGATCAGGCTATCATCAACTGCAAGTCAAGGACTCAGATGTTGAGAAGACAGCCTTCAGGACTCATTATGGACACTATGAGTTTTTAGTAATATCATTTGGGTTGACAAATGCACCTTCAATATTCATGGACCTAATGCAGCACATCCTTAAACCGTACCTTGATAAATTCGTAATCATTTTCATTGACGACATCTTAATCTACTCCAAGAATCGGAAAGAGCATGAAGAGCACTTAAGAGTAGTGCTAGAAGAACTGCGTGACCATAGACTTTATGCTAAATATTCTAAATATGAGTTTTGGCTCGATTCAGTAGCTTTTCAGGGGCATGTGGTAGATGCCCAGGGTATTAGAGTCGATCAGAACAAAGTCAGCGCTATCCAGAAATGAGTTTAGCCCAAGACAGTGATCGACATCAGAAGCTTCTTAGGCTTAGCTGGTTACTACAGGAAATTTTTAAAGGGCTTCTCCTAGATTGCCTCACTACTCACTAAGCTCACTCAGAAGGCCGTACCATTTGAATGGTCGCCAGCTTATGAGGCAGCTTTCCAAGCATTGAAAGATACACTTTCATCTGCATCAGTTCCAGTCCTTCCCAAAGAAGGACTGAACTATCAAGTCTATACTGACGCCTCGGGTATAGGCTTAGGTGTTGTATTAATGCAAGAAGGAAGGGTCATCGCATATGCTTCTCGTCAGTTGAAGCCCCATGAAAGGAACTACGTAGTTCATGATCTCGAGTTAGCCACTGTAGTGTTCGCCCTAAGAATCTGGCATCACTACCTCTATGGGATTCAGTGCTCAATCCTTATAGATCACCAAAGTCTGAAATACATATTCACTCAATGAGAACTAAATTGCAGACAGAGAAGGTGGCTAGAATTAATCAGTGACTACGACCTTGATATCCAGTACCACCCTGGGAAGGCGAATGTGGTAGCTGACGCTCTGAGCCGTCATGCCACTCTCAATGCTCTTATCTCCAAGAGTCCTCTGTAAGAAGAATTCCATAAATTAGACATCCAATCAGTGCGTAGCATCCAAGTGAGTACGATGCTCTCGATGGTTAATGTGGAGCCCACGTTCCACAGAGATGTATCTATCACTCAAACTAAAGATGATGAGTATCTAAATTTCAAACAAGCCATTGAAAGTGGTCATCATATTGATATTCAATTTCATAAAGGTGTTATTTATCAAGGAGATCACTTATAGATCCATAAGTCCATGCAGTAGGAGGTGCTAGTTGAAGGTCATAATTCTAGATATCAAGTTCATCCGGAGAGTTCAAATATGTACCAAGACCTGAAGTAATCCTTCTGGTGGCCATGGATGAAGAAAAGTGTGGCAGAGTTTGTCGCGAAGTGCCATGCTTACAGTCTGGTCAAGGCAGAACATCAAAGACCTGGTGGTCTGCTTCACCCATTTTAGATTCCTGAATGGAAGTGGCTAAACATATCAATGGACTTCATTATTGGTTTGCCTCGCGCAAGATTTGGAGTCAACGCTATTTGGGTCATAGTTAACTAATTGATTAAGTCTGCTCATTTCATTCCAGCTCGGCAGATAGATTCAGCTGAGAAACTTGCGAAACTCTCTATTAAAGAGATAACTAGGCTCCATGGGATTCCCAAGACAATCGTATCCGACAGAGATAATCGATTTACCTCCAAGTTCTAGCAAGCCGTGCATCAAGATCTAGGCACAACTATAGCAATGAGTATAGCCTTTCATCCGTAGATAAATGGTCAGATGGAACAAGTAAATCAAGTTATCTAAGACCTACTTAGATTGTGTATACTGGATTTTGCTGGATCTTGGGAAGATCATCTCCCACTAGTGGAGTTTTCTTACAATAATAATTTTCAAGATAGCATCAAGATGTCTCCATATGAATCCTTGTATGGTAGGAAGTGTAGTACTCCATTGGCATGGTAAGAAATAGGCAGTGCTCAGCTGTATGGGTTCGAATTAGTAGAAGAGACAAACAAGAAAGTTTAGTTGATTCAATTGCAACTTCGTGCAGCCCAAGACCGCTAGAGTAAATACCACAACCTTCATCATCGTCCTCTGGAGTTTAATATTGGAGACTTCACATACCTAAAAGTCAGTCTATTGAAAGGAGTCTCTAGATTCAGCATAGCTGGGAAACTTAGTCCCCGCTATATTGGTCCTTTCGAACTAGCAGCCAAAATAGGTTCTTCTGCCTACATACTTACCTTCCAGATGACTTTGCAGCAGTCCACAATGTATTCCATGTGTCATCACTAAGGAAGTGCCTTAGAGACCCGTCTCACCTCGTGCAATTTCCAGAAATTCAGATCCAACCTGATCTGTCATGCACCGATGAGCCAATTCGAATTCTAGCCCATGATCGCAAGCAACTTAGGAGTCATGCTATCAATATGATCAAAGTTTAGTGGAGGAATCATTCTTGCAATGAAGCTACCTGGGAGAAGGAATTCGATATGCGAGTCAGATATCCAAGACTCTTCGAGAATCCAGGTATTATTTCTTAGCATTCCAAGCTTACAAATTCAAGTCATATTTCATTTTTGCCCTTTTATTTTCCACTTAAGTGAAGTCAAGGATGATATCGTTCTTAAGTGGGGGAGCCTGTAATAACCCAAGTTATTACATTAGTCAATTAAGACTAATCTTAGTCTTAATCTTTATCTCAAGTGTTAATCAAGTAATTAGGAGTCAAATTCTAAGACCTAATCCAAGTCAGGAGTCAAATGGATCGAATCCTGATTTCTAGAAGATCCAGAAATCCTAAAATTTGACCTAATTAAATAGACTTCAAATCGAAAAACGGACTATGCCATTGCGCTCATTGCCCCCAAATTAGCTATGGGTGATGTTTTCGTGTCAACCGGAAGTCGTCAAAATTTTGACGAATATTTTAATAATATTTAAACATCCCGAAATATGGGAGATTAAAATACTCGTGGGATCGAAAATATGACATCGCCATTGTATTCCTCACCACTTAATTAACTAGGAAAAGATATTTGAAAATTTTAGAAATTTGAACAAAAAAGAAAAAAAAAAGTTAATGCCTGTCCTGTAGGGTCAGTCCCGTCGGGACCGCAGCTGGGGCCCGCGGCAACTCCGCGGCCACTCACAGCCCGCCACATATCGATGGCAGGTCCCACTGCCATTAATGCCTGTAGAAAATCGAGTATAAATAAATATTATATATATATCTATGTATATATATATATATATTATATAAATTATTATATACATATATTTATATATTTATATATTTACACATATATATACCTATATATATATATATATCTATACATTTATTTAACAACAACTTTAGGATATAGTCATTATATATATATATATATATATATATATATATATAATATTAAGCCAGTAAATTAGTAGTTAATGTTCATTTAATGAATTAGTTAGTACTAATTAATTATGATTAATAGAGAATATTATTTAACTAATTATCAGATAATTTAATCAAATATTTAGATAATATTAAACAGAAATTTCTTAAAATTAATTAATTAAACATTAATTTATATTATATAATTAGCTAAATAGTAACCCTAATTAATTAAATTAGATTTAATCAGGATTATGTTAATTTAAAAGTAACATAATTAATTAATAATAATGTACATTAATTCAATTAATGAAATTAATAAAATAATAAGATTAATATTAATTAGGTAATAATAATAATTAATTAATACAAAACTTGAACTAATTAAATCAATATTTAAATATACATAATAAATAACAAATAATTAATTAATTAATTAAACATAGGTTGATTAATAATTAAATTAAATTAATGATAATGAAAATAGATTATGAATAATTAAATAATTAATTTTTAATATAGAAAACTCATTTTTAACTTTAGGAATGAATAATAAATTAATATAATTTGAATAAATAAATAGTAACTTTTTATAGGATGATCCAAACATAGTCAATATATGTCTCATTTTACTCAGAAAAATAAAAAAAATCAAATGAAGTAATACAAAAACTAGTTTCGGGACATTATAATGTAGTGACATTTTAGGACCTAGTTAAGCCCTCAGAACTTTCAACCTAGTTGTCTAAGCATATGGAATAGGGGTCTTAAAATACTCAAGAGAATAGTCACAACACTGTAGAAGTATTAGCTTCCTCATTTGAAGCTTAGTTTGAAAAGTAACATTTAAGACCCTACCCTAAAAATAACCAAAATGCTCATAGGCTCCAATAGACTATAACTTAGTTAATTCAATCCCAAATTCAGAAATTCAAAGTGCTAACTAGCTTAAAATTTTAATATCATCAATAAACTGAAATAATATTTAGGATCTAAACCTTAAAAATTAGAAAATGACCAAAACTCTCCTAGCCTTAGTTAGGCCATAACTTGGCCATTTGAGGTCCAAATTGGGTTTACTCCCTATCAACACACTCAGTATATTATAGGGAAGCTATAGAACCTAGGTTTGCTGAAATTGGACTTCAAACAGAAAAGTTCAATTTTTGTCACCCGTTGACTTACAAAATTACCGAATTGCCCTTAGAAATTGAAATAGCTATACTTAGTCATTTGACCTCAAAATGCAGTGTTCTTGGACTCTATGAAATCCTCAAATAGTAACCAATAGTTAACTGCATAAAAATTTAAGTTCTATTAGGAGTAAATTTCTATAATTCCATTTTGGTCAAAAACCTTAGTTTGGACATATAGGACCTGTTTCTTATCCAAATTGAGCGTACTTACTATCTGTCTTCATGTTATATAGTAAGAAATCATTTAGCAGTGAGAAATTCCAATTTGGAACCCTAATTCAAAAAGTATATTTTTGGACCCTTAAGTAAGGGCAAAATTGTAAATTTGCCCAAAATTTAGGTTAAGCGTCATTAACCTTTAAATTGTCTTTTAAATCACTAAAATCAGTATTAAAACTATATTAGAATCATTTAAGTGGGTAAAATCAGCTATAAGGTCAAATCGATTAAAATCCCTAAAAAATGTCTCCAAGTCCTTTCCTCTATAATTGTAAACTTTACATTTGGTTCATTCCTAAGATTAGGGCTAGATCATAGGATATATTTCATACATTGAATAACAGGATTATTCAATGAATGAATCCTTGGTTTTACTAGTTTTTAGATTTTTACTACTTATTTTGATTATTTTGTCTTTTAACCTTAGATTAGGATATGAGATTCTCCTATTAAGTTTGATTTACTTAATAGGATTTGTCTTAATCAATAGATCACTTTTAGATTGAAACCTAGATCTTTTGTCTTATTCTTTTGGATTATGTAATTAAGTCCAATCTCGTGGTGTTTAATCCAAAATTTATAGCTTACTGGATCTTGATTAGATCTTAGATAGAACATCTGAATTCATCAAATTAGGACATTATGATTCATTGATTCAACCCACAGTCATACTTGATTAAATTATATTAGAACCTAATCAATTTTAGCCCTTTTTAACGTATAAGGTCGTGCTTCTAAGTTACACTTGATAGTAGGAATTGAAGATCCTGAACTTGTGTGACTTAGAATAGTTAGAAACTATAAAATTAAATAATAAATGATATCACCATGTTTAGTAGAGTCCCTTGCTTACTATTTGACTTTGTGCTATGCATTTCTTGAATTTTGTGCTTGTTTTCCTTAGACATCATATAAGAAAAATATTGTTGCATGAAAATAAAAACTTAGAATATTAGGAAAATATTTGTATTTGGGTTCAGTTTATGGTGGATAGATGTTGACTTTGTTTAGAGTAAAATGGTAATATTAATAAATGCTTAATAAAATTTACTTGCCTAAAATGCACTCAGACATTTTGTCTAACAAGAGTTTTCTTTATTAGCTGGGGCCCTGGCATTGTGAAACTGACAATATCAGATCTTGAGCAGTTTGAGGAGCCAGTGCCTGAAGAGAAGCCATACATAGAGGAGGTGCAGCAGCTTGGACCAGAAGATATTTTGCTATCTTTTCCTATTTTATAGTGAGGATGAGAGTTATTTATTTCATTTCATAAACTTTATTTAAATGTTGTAATAATGTAAGTACTCATGACTGTGTTGACTTTCTGCAAATTATTATTTTCTAAGCTATTATATTTTGTTTTATGTCTGATGTATGGTGAATGGATGTAGTCTTACTTCTCATATGCTTTTACACTCTGTATGTATGATTGATTTTGTGACTAGTTCTCTTATTTAATCTGTGCACATCCTTCCGTATGCAGTGGATTATGGATCTTACCTAATCTAATGTTGAGTGAGGGATTTGCATGAGTGACACTCTGCTCCATAGTGTAATCATTGGGGACTTAAGGAGCAGGGGTGTCACAAGAGCCCCCTTCCCCTTCTCCCTAGCCCATGCCCTATCACCTCTCCTCCTCTCCTTTAAAAGGAAGCCTTAGCCCTCCTCTCCTTTCTTTCTTTACCCTCAAGCTGAAACTTCTCCTCCTTTTTCCATTGTTGAGCTTTATGCTTAAGAAGAAGCTCCCCTTCCTACAAGTTCCTGAAGAAAAATAGAGTTTTCTTCTTATTATTCTGAAGGCTAAGGTACCCATTTGCTCTACTTCCTTAGCTACTTTCTCCTTGATTTATCAAAATATTGTGGATGATATTTTCAGTAGCTCTTGCATAATATCTAGGTGTAATTGTAGAGCCCCTCAATCAGACTCAAATAAGTTTGATTGAATCTCATTCCTCCATTAAAATTCCTGTCAAGAAAATTGTTTGATTTCTGTATACCTATACTTTAACTTAAATGTATATATTGTTATAATGATCCGTTCATGTCGATTTTGGTATCAATGGAAAGGTTTCGAAATGACCTTTCTATCGATAATTGGCACGCATTTATAATGCTCTAGATTAAGAGTATTTGGGTGCGAAAGGAGACTCATCACGGTTTTCTCACACGTGAAATCACCATTGGGCGTTGCAGGGCGCCGCAGCGCCCGAAGTTTCGAATTCAGGTCTGCTGCAGCGCGTCGCAGCGGCATAATAGTTGATGAAGCATAAAAATATTTTTTTATGAAATTAAATGAAATTCGCCGCAGTGCTTGAATGCGCTGCAGCGCGCTATAGCATCTGTGCCTCGAGGAATTAAGCGTCGTAGCACCCAGTTCTCGGGTTGGTCACGCCGTAGTGCGCTGTAGCGCCAAAAAGTGCTTCAGCGTGTCACAGCTTTGAATTCCACTGCAGTGCGTCGCAATGTCTGAAAGTGCAGTGCACGCCACTGCGCGCCTGGCTTTCGGTTAGAATTGTCTGAAATGGCCGAAACTTTACATTTTTTGCATTTTAAGAACCCTAGAACCCTATTGGGGCCAAAATATATCAAATTTGAATCTAGTTTTAGTAAAATTAAGCATTGTATAAAATTTTATGTGAAATTCAAATGTGAAAATTTATCCTAAATAGCATGTGCTAAAATCCCTTATGTGTGACTTGAATATTTTGTGCCAAATGTTAAATGATAAAATCATTGATTATTTGTATTGACCAATGTAGAACTAAATAACCAAATTGCATGAAACTTAAGTTCTTTTGGATTTGTAATCAAGTGCTAATCACTTTGGTTTGATTTAGGATTTAGTTAGTCTTAATTACCTTATATTTTATATCACTTTATATGCCTATGCTTTCATAACATTAAGGTGTATATTAGGGAGCTTTAACTTGATTTGGACACCTTGATTTATTTAATTTGATATTAAACTATAATTGAACATAAGAATCTTAAGAGCTTGATTAAGTAAATTATACTTAATCTAAATCTAAAATTTTTCATCAATAATACACCAATAATGCATTCATTAGTCATTGATCTATAAATCAACAAATTGGTCTTAATTGGGTAAGGATAAGGGCTTAAACCTAACTTGTTTGATTAAGACTTGAACCCTTGATCACTTAATCAATTAAATTGATTGAAAGATAATTTAACTGACATGATTCTAATAATGCATCTGATTTAGAGTTGATCTTAAATCATTAGATTAGAAATGCTAAGATTAATAAAGAACTTATGTGATTGAAGCATCTGAATCTAAGCTTAAGATCCATGATTTTCTCTTATATAAGACCCTTAGCATAAAAATGATAATAAAACTATATTGATTTATGGAATGATCTAATCCTAATGATATTTTTGATTTTATCCCATGATTGTAGAATAGGATGTAATCAGATGGGTCTAACCATCTGATCTGATCAATTTAATCCAAGCTCAATAAGTGAATCTTATGAGTTTAGCTTAATTGTTAGAAGTGTAAGATCTTGTTGATCTTGCTATAGGAGTGTTTTGAAATGTCAAAAGTCCTAATTAATGTTAATACATTGAGGTAGGAAAGGCTTATTGTAACATCTTGAGGTAGGAACTTAGATAATCTTTTTTAATCCTAGAAGCTTGATCTTAGATCCTTGTGGTAAAATCACCTAAAGTACTTAGAATGAGATTTCTCCAATGAGGTAGTAACTTATATTGGGTGATCATGTTGATCACATACTTAGAACATTATGTAGGATTCAACTCTTGTAGTCTAAATCTCATACCTTGGTAATCCTTATTAATTAAATAGCATTGATTGAACTTAAGTTATTAGTTGAGTTTAGTTATGTATACTCATAGTGCTGGATCTGTAACAACCCTAGGTTGTTACTCTAGCTAAACCTAATTGAATTAAGCAAAACCAAGTCTTGATTTTGATTCCATTAGATTCAAATGGTCATTTAAACCTAACCATAGAAGTTTGAAATCAATCGGAGCTAAATTGAAAATTTTGGTATTTTTGGCTATTTTTGAGCCCTAGAAATACCTTAAAAATAATTTGATCTCCAAATCAAAATCTAAGTTCATTTTTGAATTCCTCACCCCCAAATTAGCTAAGGGTGAAATTTTGGGGATTTTTGGAGGTCATTTAGTCACATTTTGGATTTAAATTAAATATGTTTAATTGCAAATTAGGGTTTTAAGCAAATCATAATTGCAAATCTATCCTTTCCAATGGTCGGCTGGTTTCCAAACCGCGAGTGCCATCTGGGCCGTCCGTTCTGCGGATTTAATCCAACGGCCCGTGCCTTCGATTGGATCCGTCTAATCTTGACCGTTCCGAGGTTCCGAGGTTCGATCCAATGACATCCAAGTAACCGTCTTAAGTATCCCCGATCGCCCGTTCGACCCGTGGATCAGATCCGACGGTCGATCCAACCCCTCGTGCGGACGTTAGATGTCGATAGATCAGAACCATCCCGTGCCAACTGCTGATCCATCAGACGGTCCTGGAGTCCCCTGCCACTGTGGATCTTCGTCCCCAAAGAGAAACCACCCCGACAATGAGAATTTGCCCATACTAAGCCACGTAACCCTGTCTGCCACTCCCCTCGCCAGGTCACCAAGACCGTTAGGACCTTCCGAGAATGGCCGAGCCTAGTGGGGCGACCCGGGAGGCCTAGACCCTCCAAATTTCAGGGAAATGGTGAGGACCCTCAGGCCGAGCCAAGCCCCATTTCTGAGCCCTGGTCACCACCCCCAGAGCTTCCCTAGGCCTATAAATACCTTCAGAATTTCACAGTGAGCACCTTTGCTCACTGTGAACCCAAATTTCTTCATCTGAAGCCTTGCTGGAGTCCCTGTCTGCCCAGCGATTTCCTGGAACTTCCGGAGCTAAGTACCGCTGATAGAGGGTGTGAGTCTGGTGTTCAGATCCTTGGGAGCTCGTGGCAGTCTTCTGGAAGCTCCAGCCGCCTCCATTGCCTCTTGGACCAAACCTGCAATCCCGTTTGAGGTACAGCCTTCTCCCATGGATCCCTTGGATCCATTTTCCCTTCTGTCCGTGAATTGAGCCGCTGTATATCATCTAGATTACCTTAGCCACCTAGGAAACCCAATGTAATTATCGCCTGGGGCTAAGCTAGCTCGAATCGATCGTATCGATCGATTGAGCTAGCAGCCGAGCCAATAGCTGAGTCCAAGTAAGGACCCAGCAATTGGCTTCACTCCAGATTATGAAATGTTGGGGAATCGACTCGTCTCACCTCCCTGAAGGTGTAGGTATCGAGCTCCGGTTGGATAATGGCCTCTGTGAGGAGAATTGTCTCCTCACAGTGCACCTGAAACGCCCGTATCGAAGGCATCTCGGGTGAGTAGCACCCCGTCGATCCAGAGGGATTAAGATGGGAGTTCTTAGTCCAATCGATGCTTCTCGACCCCAGGAACGTGTAGGGATCAAGCCGAGCCGTCGCTGTCGTTTGAGCGCCGAGAATTTCAGTGCTGAGTCTCGCCTGGGACGAACCCGTCGAGAGGAGGAAGGCGATGCACTGGCGCTTCGGGCCGGGCTGACCCCGTCCCGTGCGGTCTTGATTTCGGGCCGCATCTATTTAATTAATTATAGGAATGTATTTTTAAAGGTTATGTGACTAATTAATTAAATCCTATAGTTTTAATTTAAATAAAAATATAGATTAAATTAATTAAATAACTTTGGTTATACTGATCCAAATGGTATGATCTAATATACCATTTGAATCAGAAAAATGCAAAGAATCTAAATATAAAATAAAATCATAGATCTAATGGTTGGATTTAAAATAATTTATCAAACTTTTTTTGTTATTAATTAAATCATAATAAATTCAATTAATCACCAAATTAAGTGACTAAGGGCTTTGATTGCTCATTAAACCTTAGAGAGCAATGGTAGACCCTTAAAACCAAATTTGGATGTTTAATTTTCTTAATCACTCCTTAATTATCCAAATTAAGGATTAGTGAATTTAACCCTAATTAAATCTCTGATTTTGGACAAGTTAATTTCTAATATTATCTTAAGTATAGTAGAACCTATGGATAGGGTTGGATTGCCCTAGAATACCCTAAATTTATTAATCACCCTAATTGGCTTAAATAAGTGATTGGTGCTAATTAGACTAATTAAGTTATCAAAACCTAGGATAAGTGTGTTCCCCACTTCATTAATCCATATGAAGCACCTTAAAATAGATTAGATATAGTTTGGATAACTAAACCCTAAAATGCCAATTTTAGCCTTAAGAGGGGCATTTTGGTCATTTTGACCAAAATGTGCTTAAATGCCCCTTAAAACTTGGAAATTTCAGTAAACTACCCTAAGATAGATTAGAAATATTCTCTAAACTCTTAGACTAATAAAAATGTTAATGTGATCATTAATTTAAGGAATCTTCAATTAAGCCCTAATTAAGGCACTTAGATATTAAGTGACCTTAAAGAAGTCACTTAAGCTTAATACTTAAATTTAATCATTTCAATTATTAAAACCACTTTGATAAGTTCAACTTAGTTAAATTATGAGCTTAAATACTAAAAGAAATGCCATTGGTAAAAGTCTAAGTTAAAATCTAGCTTAAGTCTAAAGTGATCAATAACCAGATCATAGATCTTAGATCTTAGACTTTAGACATTCTACTTGGAATAAACCATCTCCTTTATAAATCCCTTAAGTGATTGATTGTTTAATTTTTTGAAACCTTCCATGTGAGTATATGATGAGTCAACCTCTAAAGCTAATGAGATTATCTTAAAGATTGAATATATATCTTAGATTCTCAAGTCCTAATTGATTATTTTATTTTATAATTAGTAGAATAACCCTTTACTAAGTTCATAGTTCTTGGATCTTTCAGCTAATAGGATTCTTTATCCTTAACATTGGAATAGAGTGTGAACCCTAGATTCTTATTAGGAAACCTCCCATGGATTTAGGATTTGAACACCAAAGTGGAGTTCAAATCCAAGATCCTTAATCTTGATTTACTTAATCAAGATTTGGGTAGAAGAGTAAAATATTAACGAATTAGGTCGTTGATTTATTTACTTCAGCTATATAGTCATCACATGATTTTGGATTAGAACTTGTTAAGTTCTAATATTAACTTTAAGAACGTAAATCTGAGATTTTACTCGATAGCTGGATATTGGAGATCCTAAACTTGTACCTTCTCAGGGTATCTAGATTTGGTAATTATATAACAATAGATATCACATAGTCTAGATTGAGTCTCTTGCTTACTTTGACTAGATTTCTTTGCATACCTTAGATATTGAGCTTTATTCCTTGAGCATAATGGGAGAACTTAGGATATGGATGATACATCCTAAGTTAATATTTGAATTGCATATCATTCAGCTTTGCCATGTATGCAGTTGGTAGAATATGTCCTAGCTTAGTCTGCCTCTTCAGTAGTATTATTGTATAGACTGGACTCAGACATAGCATATTTGGATGGCTAGGCTGGGGATTGATTGATTAATATTGGAGGCCCTGTATGGCCTATTGGTTGGTATGGCAGTACTATGTCTTAGGCTTATTGCTACTTTAGCTAGATTGTTCAGTATTGTTTTCTGTTTTGCTTTGCCACATGCTTCAGTGGCCTTATTTTCAGTACTTGCTCGCTTTGCCACATATCTTAGTAGCTTTATATTTCATAGATTGCTTGGCTTTTGTCATATATCTCAGTGACCTTTTCTTTTCCTTTTTCTTAACTAGCATATTGTATATATACTCGTATGGTTTACTTATATATATTGGCATGTTTAGGATGCTAGAGTTGCATATTTTCAGTACTTGTGTTTCTTTTATATGCTCAGCATGTGTTAATAGAATCATAAAGCATGTTAGGCTTAGAATTATATGGTAGTTGCTGTTTCTTTTAGCCTTTAACCTCACCTTGCTTATTTCACATTGTATGTTCTTCATACTAGTTGCTGGCTATAAATGAATAGTTTATAGTTACCATTTCTCCATAGCTTGTTGCACCTATTACTGCTTGCATGTATAGCTAATTTAAATTTGATATCTTTAAAATATTCAGTTCATTAAAATAGCCTAAAATATACTTAGATAATTGTCTAGCCGTAACCTTTTTGTTTTGTTGGCTGGGGCCCTGGCATTTATGATACCGACATATGTCAGATTCAGACGTGTTCGTGGGCAGTGTCGCAGAAGAGGAGTAGGTTCAGGAGGAGGATCGTGTTGCTGCTATTTAGTTAGATATTGCATTTTATTTCAGTGAGATTGAGAGACATTTTCATTCTCTTTAAAAATTTAGTTTGTAATAATTAATTGTGGATGTGTTTTATTTCTGCATTTTGATGAGTTACTATATTGTTTTCTCTTTTTCTACCATGTATGCTTGTGGATGTTACTACTCGCCTATTGCTTCCACCACTTTGATATATATATTGATTGAGCATCACCAATCCAAAGAGGATCTTAAGCGAAAAGCACAAACAACTCTAAACTCGCAGGGAAACTTCAAGAGGCATGGATCTAACCCTGCGAAAGTATATCAGCTAGAAGCTGCACCTACCGCCGAACAAACTCAAAACTGTACTAAGCCACATCCGTATGGCAAGTGTTACCACTTTGGCTAGAGGTGTTTCAATTATGGGCGTAAAGGCCACCGGTTTTATCAGTGCGACCACACAGAAACAGTAGACGGAGTTCCAATGAAGCCTTATCATAAGAAGCAAGTGTTCCGAGCAACTCCATTAAACTAGAGAGAACTAAATCTGGCTATAATGCCAGCCCCTGCTTCTGAAGTTGTTCACACGCAGCCACCAGCTCCCAATTCTCAGAACTATCAGTGACGGCAGCCTAACAATCGTCCTGCTGGTCCTGCACGAGTATATGCCTTAACTCCCATTGAAGCTGTCGAAGATAACAATGTGGTTTCAGGTACACACTCCTAAACTTCTCTCCTGTTAAATTACATTTCTGTATTTTAAATCTTTTCAAGTTATTGATGCAAAACTGTGTAAATTTAGGCACACTTTATTTTAACAACCTACCTTATAATGTATTGTTCGATACCGGTGCCAGTCACTCGTTTATCTCTGAACGATTTGCCAATAACCTTAAACTTAATGTATGCAACCTAGCACAAAAGTTGAGTGTTGGACTTCCATCTAGAACCCAACTAAGTGCCCATAAATTTTGCAATATCAAAGTCCCGATAAACGATCAAGAATTTCATGCCAAATTAATCGTCCTGCCTATAGCTAACTTTGATATCATCCTTGGGATGAATTGGCTCAGTGACAATAATGCCGTGATAAACTATTATAAAAAGAAAGTTACTCTCCATTCTCAGGGCAAGCCTGAAACGTTTGTAGGAAAATCCAGCATGCAGTTATCCTTAATAAATGCCATTAAAGTCGAACAATTGATTGTTAAGGGTTATAATGCTTACCTAGTTACCATGATGGGCGAAACAAAAGGGAGTATCTCCCTTGTTGATTGTAAGATTGTCAAAGAATTTGCCGATGTATTTCTAGAAGATTTGCCTGGTGTACCTCCTTTCAGAGAAGTAAAATTCTCTATTGAGTTAACCCCTGGTACCCAGCCGATATCCAAAGTACCTTATAGAATGGCACCTAAGGAGCTTCAAGAACTCAACGAACAATTGCAAGAGCTCTTGAATAAAGTCTTCATCAGGCCAAGTATGTCTCCTTGGGGAGCGCTAATTTTATTTGTGAAAAAGATGGATGGATCTATGCGTATGTGTATAGATTATCGTGAGTTGAATAAGGTCACCGTAAAGAACAAATATCCACTGCCTATAATTGATAATTTGTTCGACCAGTTATCCGGAGCCGTGATATTTTCCAAGATCGATTTAAGGTCTGGATACCATCAATTGTGGGTATAAGAAGATGATGTAGGGAAGACTGCTTTCCGTACTCGTTAGGGCCACTTTGAGTTTTTGGTGATGTCATTTGGACTCACCAATGCGCCATCAATCTTTATGGATTTTATGCAACAGGTGCTAAAACCATATTTGGACAAGTTTATGATCGTCTTCATTGACGATATCCTCATTTATTCCAAGACTCTAAGAGATCATGAAGAACATCTGAGGTTAGTGTTAGAGACTCTGCACGAGCATCAACTGTATGCCAAGTTCTCCAAGTGCGAGTTCTGGCTCAATTCTAATGCATTCTTGGGGCACGTAGTCGATGCTCAGGGTAATCAGGTAGATCAGAGTAAAGTAAGTGTTATTCAGGACTGAGCTCAACCTAAGTCTATCACCGACATTAGAAGTTTCCTGGGATTAGCGGGATATTACAGGAAGTTTGTTAAAGGCTTTTCCCAGATTGCGTCGTCGCTGACCAGATTAACTCAAAAGGGCGTTCCGTTCATTTGGAGTCCAGAGTGTGAGAAAGCATTTCAAACTCTAAAAGATGCACTTTCTACCGCTCCAATTCTTGTTCTGTCTAAAGAAGGTTTGAACTATCAAGTATATACCGATGCCTCTGGAATCGGTCTAGGTTATGTTTTAATGCAAGAGGGTAAGGTAATTGCCGACGCCTCTCGTCAGTTAAAACCCCACGAGCAAAATTATCCAGTTCATGATCTTGAACTTGCGCCCTAATATTTGCCTTGAAAATATGGCGTCACTATCTGTACGGAGTGCAATGTTCAATTTTCACTGATCATCAAAGTTTGAAGTATATCTTCACCCAGAGAGAGTTGAATTGCCACCAGAGAAGATGGTTGGAGCTCATCAGCGATTATGACCTCAGTATCCAATATCATCCAGGAAAAACGAACGTAGTGGCCGATGCTCTTAGTCGTCATGCTACTTTAACCTCTATGATTGCATCCAGTTCTTTAGAACCTGAATTTCATAAGCTCAAGATTTCTCCAATCAGTGGTGATATGCTGAGTTCACTATTAGCAAATATTAATGTGGAACCCACTTTCCACCAAGATGTCTCTATCTCACAAAGCAAAGATGATGAGTATCTAAAACTTAAAGCAGATATTGAAGGTGGTCTTCGTCATGATCTGCAGTTGCGGAATGGTGTAATTTATCAAAGTAATCGATTGTTAATGTAATTTAACAAGAGAGAGGTTTAGGAGTGTGTACCTGAAACCACATTGTTATCTTCGACGGTTTTAATGGGAGTTAAGGCATATACTCGTGCAGGACCAGCAGGACGATTGTTAGGCTGCCGTCACTGATAGTTCTGAGAATTGGGAGCTGGTGGCTGCGTGTGAACAACTTCAGAAGCAGGGGCTGGCATTATAGCCAGATTTAGTTCTCTCCAGTTTAATGGAGTTGCTCGGAACACTTGCTTCTTATGATAAGGCTTCATTGGAACTCCGTCTACTGTTTCTGTGTGGTCGCACTGATAAAACCGGTGGCCTTTACGCCCATAATTGAAACACCTCTAGCCAAAGTGGTAACACTTGCCATACGAATGTGGCTTACACCAGTTTTGAGTTTGTTCGGTGGTAGGTGCAGCTTCTAGCTGATATACTTTCACAGGGTTAGATCCATGCCTCTTGAAGTTTCCCCGTGAGTTTAGAGTTGTTTGTGCTTTTTGCTTAAGATCCTCTTTGGATTGGGGAGTCTGTAATAACCTTAGGTTGTTACTCTAGCTAAACTTAGTTGAATTAAGCAAAACCAAGTCTTGATTTTGATTCCATTATATTCAAAGGGTCATTTAAACCTAACCATAGAGGTTTGAAATTAATCAGAGCTAAATTAGAAATTTTGGTATTTTTGGCTATTTTTGAGCCCTAGAAAATACCTAAAAATTATTTGATCTCCAAATCAAAATCTGAGTTCATTTTTGAATTTCTCACCCCCAAATTAACTAAGGGTGAAATTTTGGGAATTTTTGGAGGTCATTTAGTCACATTTTGGATTTAATTTAAATATGTTTAATTGTAAATTAGGGTTTCAAACAAATCATAACTGCAAATCCATCCTTTCCAATGGTTGGCTAGTTTCCAAACTGCGAGCGCCTTCTAGGCCGTCCATTCCGCGAATTTAATCTAACGACCCGCGCCTTTGATTGGATCCATCTAATCTCGACCGTTCTGCGGTTCCGAGATTCGATCCAACAGCATCCAAGTAACCGTCTTAAGTATCCCTGATCGCCCGTTCGATCCGTGGATCAGATCCAACGATCGATCCGACAGTCGATCCAACCCCTAGCGCGGACGTTAGATGTCGGGAGATCAAAACTGTCCCGTGCTAACTGCTGATCCATCAGATGGTCCTGGAGTCCCCAGCCATTGTGGATCTTCATCCCCGAAGATATCCCGCCCCGACAGCGAGAATTCGCCCATACTAAGCCACGTAACCCTGTCTACCACTCCCCTCACCAGGTCACCACGACCGTTAGGACCTTCCGAGAATGGCCGAGCCTAGTGGGGCGACTCGGGAGACCTGGACCCTCCCAATTTCAGGGAAACGGTGAGGACTCTCGGGCCGAGCCAAGCCCCATTCTCGAGCCTTGGTCACCACCCCCAGAGCTTCCCCAGGCCTATAAATACCTTCAGAATTTTACAGTGACACATTTTGTTCACTGTGAACCCTAATTTCTTCAACTGAAGGCTTGCTGGAGTCCCTGTCTACCAGGCAATTTCCTGGAACTTCTGGAGCTAAGTACCACTGATAGAAGGTGCGAGTCTGGTGTTCAGATTCCCTGGGAGCTCGTGGCAGTCTTCTGGAAGCTCCAACCGCCTCCATTGCCTCTCGGACCGAACCTGCAATCTCATTCTGAGGTACAGCCTTCTCCCATGGATCCCTTCGATCCATTTTCCCTTCTGTCCTTGAATTGAGTCGTTGTATGTCATCTAGATTACCTTAGCCACCTAGGAAACCCTGTGTAATTATTGCCTGTGGCTAAGCTAGGTCGAATCGATCATATCGATTGATTGAGCTAGCGGTCGAGCCAATGGCTGAGTCTGAGTAAGGACCCAGTGATTGGCTTTACCCAGGTTATGAAATGTTGGGGGATCGACTCGTCTCACCTCCCTGAAGGTGTAGGTATCGAGCTCTGGCCAGATAATGGCCTCTGTGAGGAGAATTCTCTCCTCACTGTGTGCCTGAAATGCCCGTATCGAAGGCGTCTCGGGTGAGTAGCACCCCGTCGATCCAGAGGGATCCAGATGGGGGTTCTTAGTCCAATCGATGTGTCTCGACCCCAGGAATGTGTAGGGATCAAGCCGAGCCGTCGCCGTCGTCTGAGTGCCAGGAATTTCAGCGCTAAGTCTCTCCTAGGATGGACCCGTCAAGAGGAGGAAGACGATACACTGACGCTTCTGGCCGGGCCAACCCCGACCCGCACGGTCTTGATTTCGGGCCGCGTCTATTTAATTAATTATAGGAATGTATTTTTAAAGGTTATGCGATTAATTAATTAAATCCTATAGTTTGAATTTAATTAAAAATACAGATTAAATTAATTAAATAACTTTAGCTATACTGATCCAAATGGTATGATCTAATATACCATTTGAATCAGAAAAATGCAAAAAATCTAAATATAAAATAAAATCATAGATCCAATGGTTGAGTTTAAAATAATTGATCAAACTTTTTCTGTTATTAATTAAATCATAATAAATTCAATTAATTACCAAATTAAGTGATTAATGGCTCTGATTGCTCATTAAACCTTAGAGAGCAATGGTAGACCCTTAAAACCAAATTTGGATGTTCAATTTTCTTAATCACTCCTTAATTACCCAAATTAAGGATTAGTGAATTTAACCCTAATTAAATCTCTGATTTTGGACAAGTTAATTTATAATGTTATCTTAAGTATAGTAGAACCTATGGATAGGTTGGATTGCCCTAGAATACTCTAAATTCATTAATCACCCTAATTGGCTTAAATAAGTGATTAGTGCTAATTAGATTAATTAAGTTATCAAAACCTAGGATAAGTGTGTTCCCCACTTCATTAATCCATATGAAGCACCTTAAAATAGATTAGATCTAGTTTGGATAACTAAACCCTAAAATGCTAATTTTAGCCTAAAGAGGGGCATTTTGGTCATTTTGACCAAAATGTGCTTAAATGCCCCTTAAAACTTGGAAATTTCAGTAAACTACCCTAAGATAGATTAGAAATGTTCTCTGAACTCTTAGACTAATAATAATGTTAATGTGATCATTAATTTAAGGAATCTCCAATTAAGCCCTAATTAAGGTACTTAGATCTTAAGTGACCTTAAAGAAGTCACTTAAGCTTAATACTTAAATTTAATCATTTCAATTATTAAAACCACTTTGATAAGTTCAACTTAGTTAAATTATGAGCTTAAATACCAAAAGAAATGCCAATGGTAAAAGTCTAAGTTAAAATCTAGCTTAAGTCTAAAGCGATCAATAACCAGATCTTGGATCTTAGATCTTAGACTTTAGACATTCTAATTGGAATAAACCATCTCCTTTATAAATCCCTTAAGTGATTGATTGTTTAATCTTTTGAAACCTTCCATGTGGGTATAGGATGATTCAATCTCTAAAGCTAATGAAATTATCTTAAAGATTGAATATAGATCTTAAATTCTCAAGTTCTTAATTGATTGTTTTATCTTGTAATCAGTAGAATAACCCTTTACTAAGTTCGTAGTTCTTGGATCTTTTAGCTTATAGGATCCTTTATCCTTAAATTTGAAATATAGTGTGAACCCTAGATTCTTATTAGGACACCCCCCTTGGATTTAGGTTTTGAACACTAAAGTGTAGTTCAAATCCAAGATCCTTAAATCTTGATTTACTTAATCAAGATTTGGGTAGAAGAGTAATATATTAACAAATTAGGTTGTTCATTTATTTACTTAAACTATATTGTCATCACATGATTTTGGATTAGAACTTGTTAAGTTCTAATATTAACATTAAGGACGTAAATCTGAGATTTTACTCGATAGCTAGATATTAGAGATCCTAAACTTGTACCTTCTCATAGTAACTAGATTTGGTAATTATATAACAACAGATATGACATAGTCTAGATTGAGTCTCTTGCTTACTTTGACTAGATTGCTTTGCATACCTTAGATATTGAGCTTTATTCCTTGAGCATAATGGGAGAACTTAGGATATGGATGATACATCCTAAGTTAGTATTTGAATTGCATGTTATTCAGTTTTGCCTTGTTTGCAGTTGGTAGAATATGTCTTAGCTTAGTCTGCCTCTTCAGTAGTAGTATTGTATAGACTAGACTCAGACCTAGCATATTTAGATGGCTAGGCTGGGGATTGATTGATTGATAATGGAGGCCCTCTATGGCCTATTGGCTGGTATGGCAGTACTATGTCTTAGGCTTATTGCTACTTTAGCTGGATTGTTTAGTATTGTTTTTTATTTTGCTTTGTCACATGCTTTAGTGGCCTTATTTTCAGTACTTGCTCGCTTTGCTACTTGTCTCAGTGGCTTTACATTTCATAGGTTGCTTGGCTTTTGCTACATGTCTTAGTGGCCTTTTTTTTTCCTTTTTCTTAACTAGCATGTTATATGTATACTTGTATGGTTTACTTATATATATTGACATGTTTAGGATGCTAGAATTGCATATTTTTAGTACTTGTATTTCTTTTATATGCTCAGCATGTGTTAATATGATCATAAAGCAAGTTAGGCTCAAAATTATATGATAGTTGCTGTTTCTTTTAGCTTCTAGCCTCACCTTGCTTATTTCACATTGTATGTTCTTCATACTAGTTGCTAGCTATAAATGAATAGTTTATATTACCATTTCTCCATAGCTTGTTGCACCTATTATTGCTTGCATGCTTAGCTAATTTAAATGTGATATCTTTAAAATATTCAGTTCATTTAAATAGCCTAAAATGTACTTAAATAATTGTCTAACTGTAACCTTTTTGTTTTGTTGGCTAGGGCCCTGGCATTTGTGATACCGACAAATATCAGATTCAGACATGTTCATGGGCAGTGTCGTAGAAGAGGAGCAGGTTCAGGAGGAGGATCGTGCTGTTGCTATTTAGTTAGATATTGCATTTTATTTCAGTAAGATTGAGAGACATTTTCATTCTCTTTAAAAATTTAGTTTGTAATAATTAATTCTGAATGTATTTCATTTCTACATTTTGATGAGTTACTATATTATTTTCTCTTTTTCTACCATGTATGCTTGTGGATGTTACTACTCGCCTATTGCTTCCACCACTTTAATATATATATATATATATATATATATATATATATATATATATATATATATTTATATATATATATATATATATATATTGATGAATGTTATAGCATTTGGTGACAAGTCCTTGGCTTAAGGCAGGTTGGGTTTACCTAACTTTACTTAAGTTGGGGATTTGCCACAGTTGGAGCACCATACTTCCTTGTTATCAGTACGGGGGCCCCACAGGATCACTTCAGCAGTATTCAGAATTTGGTTGATTCATTTTAATATAGGACTATATTTGTGTTCTATTATATGGGCTTAGTTAAATATAGTCCCACTTAGAATAAATTATCCAACCCTAAGAGTATTATAATTAGTGTCTTAAATCCTTACTTTGAGATATAAGTTGTAACCGGGTTCTACCTCCTATGGTCGAGCACGTCGATAAGTGCAGTTTAATACAAACTAACTATCTCAAGCTACCCTTCTTAGTACACTAATAGTATGTTGTGATTAGGGAAATAAAATACTTAGTTTGATGAAATAAACTGTGACCAGGTTCTGCCTCCTATCGTCATGCGCATCGATAAGTGCTGTATAATACAAACTAAGTATCTTAAGTCACCATTCTTAGAACACTCAGTATGCTTGTAGTTAGGGCATTTAACAGCTCAGTTTGAGAGGATAAACTGTGATCGGGTTCTGCCTCCTATCGTCGTGCACGTCGATAAGCACAGTTTAAAACAAACTAAGTGTTAAATTCACTTTTCTTGGAAATATACAACCATGTGTATACAATTTTTCCAACTAAAGATTTTAAGTAAAAATCCTAAGCAAAACTAATTATTGGAAATTAGACTTAAGAGTTATACTCCATTTAGATGGATTCTGCACAATGGAGACACTTGATTCATTATCTAATTTTAAATCATTTTCTATATTTATGAATTTTAAGTCATGTAGTGTAGAGACATGAGCATGAGCATAAGCATGATGTATGAGCATCAATGATAATTTATAAGTTACAAAATGTTACACATATCAACAGGGGAAACTCAGTATGTGCAAACATCACAGTAAACTGTATTTCCCAATAAGATGTATGTAGACATTGAATCATACAGCTCATAGCAGTTCAGTGATAGTTCAGTTGCATATTAGTGGCATACAATATTGTGGCATATTCAGAAGCATAATTTTAGTGGCATACAGCACAGTTTTACATGCCATTTACTCAATTTTAGATCATATACTATTTTATTTGCTTAAAGTATTTAGTATACAGTCAGCTTTACTTCACTCAGTTTTATATAGCTTTAGTTATTCAATTATTTTCTTACTATCTTTCTGTAGCTTTGTTTACTTTACTATTAAATATTCATAATTAGAGCTATTTAGATTAGTTTCAATATGTTAGACTTATTGTTTAACACGTGGTACTTTTGGTATCTAGCAATTTGCTAGATCCAGAGCAGCTAGTGGAGCCAGATCAGGTGGATACTCAGGAGATCCAAGAGAAGTTTATGGAGCACTAGTGGACTATTCTCCAATTTTATTGTTTTGCTTAGTTACTTCTTAGTTCAGTACTTAGACTCATTTCTTGTATTTCAGTAAATCATTTGTAATAATCTTGGATGTGTTTTCTTTTTTTTTCTGAGATGAATATTTCATTCAGCTTCTGTGATGAATATTTTTGGATGTTTACTTTAGCTTCCACACTCTGTTTATATCTTACTTATACTTAGTATTGTGATGTGATTAGCATACTAGAAATGCTGATATTTTATGCATATATTGGATTCATCATATTGTATTTTAAATCCAATGCATGCACTTGCATAATAATTAGGATAAGGATACTACTCTTATCTTAAGTATTAGTTATCGACCCTCTTTTGGGGTTGAGTCAGTAGCCCTTCAGATGGGTTTCTTTTTAGTATTAGTTTCAGTTATTCGGGGAGATGGGATATCCCTTCCCGAGTGGCGCACCGCTCCGCCGCCAAAATAGATTATGATTATCTCTTTTGTGCGCGGCGACAGGGTGGGGCGCTACGCAGAGGCAGATTAGTTTGATTCAATAAGCGAGGGAAGATAATTCTGAATTATTTTGGCTAGGATTTTGGATATGATTTTGTTCAGAGTAGTGCATAAACTAATTGGCCGAATCTTTTACCACTAAGAGGCTTTGTCAATCTTAGGGATGAGAGAGATCATTGTATGGGTGAAGAATTTCGGTAAAGAAATGTCACAAAAAAATTCTTTAATACTATTACAAATATCAACTTTGATTATTTCTCATAATTTACAAAAGAACTCCCTAGGAAACCCATCAGAGCTAAGGCAAGTGTTTTGTTTATGATTTTTAACAATGTACCATATTTCATCATCATTATGCATTAGGTTAAGAAAATTATAGTCCTCTCCATTTAAAATATTAGAGGGAGCCTGTGGCGGCCGCCCCTTAATCATCTAAGATTAAGCAGTGATCATCATTGGGCAATCCTTCACTTGGCATTAGATTATGAATAAATATTCCTAATCTACAGATAAGAGAAAAAAATGCCCCAAATAGAAGCAAATAGAGCAATCACTAAATGAGCATACTAAAATATCAAAGCATGGAAGAAAGTAACAAAATAATAACATCCATACATCCATGATGAAATAAAGAACTACATAACTCAGAATAAATAAACAGGAAGGAAATGCAGTTTAGAACATGTATTATTATAAAATATTTAAGAGTTTAAAAGAAATACACTCAGCCTCACAATAAAATATAAAAGACTAAGGATCTGCACCGGCATGCTCCTCCTCCTAAACCAGCTCTTCAGAAGATCCTACCTCAAATAACTCGGAGTCTGCCATTGTCGATATCATAATGATAGGGCCCCAACCAAAAGAAAAGAAAAATATGATTAGACAAAATATCTAAGTATATTTTAGGTTAAACATTTTATGTATTAAATGATATTACAAATATTTAAGCAATTTAGGTGCAGTAAAGCAACAAAATAAATAATATAAGTTATAATTAACTAATTATAACTTAAACAAAGTGTGAAGTGCACATACCTCAACTCAAGCTACAAAAAAAGTTAAGCAATATAATAATGAAAATCTACTAAGTACAAGAAATATCCTAAGTAATATGATTAATTCTATGCATGCTGGTTTGTAATACAAAATGAAAATACTGAACTGAAATAAAAGATTGACATCCTAATATGCTTTTATATATAAACAAAACTATTGAATATGCACCAATTTACATGAAAAACTATAAATACTAAAATACTGCAAATAAATAAAAGTGTTGTATAAAGAAATAAGTTGAAAATATAAAGTGAAAGTACTATCTCATGTGGGCATATTCTTACTTAGTCCTACCAAAAGTAAATACTTCTTAAGCCTTTCTGATCATCTAGGAGAAATATCCCAGATTAATATCACTTTTTAGGAGAAATATCCTAGATAAATATCACCTTTTAGGGGAAATACCCTAGATAAATATCACCTTTCTAAGGGAAATATCCTAGATAAATATCATCTCATATATGCTGTCATACTATAAAGGCAGACTAAGTCAGACATATTCCATAAAATTTAAATAAATTCATTGATTTAAATATCTCTTTTACTTATGAATATGCTTTATGAATATATCAAATTTAACATAGAATATTCATCAAATATACTATGTTCCATGTAATGTGTCAAAAATATAAAAGTCCAAAACAAGGAAGCAAAGCATTCAAATTCAAGGTGTAATTAGCACTAAATAAACTCTATGATATCACTTGCTTTCTAATTAAATTATTCTAACTAATTTGAATTTATACAAGTTTAGGTTCTCCAACATTTGGCTATCGAGTATAAATCCAGAATATCAGTTCAATTAAGTTAAAATAAATTAGAACTAATCAAGTTCTAACGCATTTCAATCAATGACACTTATTTAAGTTAATAAGTAAATCAAACATCCTAATTAATGATTTAAACAATCTCAAGTGAATTTTGATTAATACAAATCAAAATTGGAAGATTAAGATGTTAAACTTCAAGTATTGAAGTTTAACATCTTAATCTAATAGGTTCTATCACTAATGGTATAAAGTTAAACTCAATTCTCACAAGCTATAATTAAGGCTATCTTATTAAACAAAATCAAACTTAAAAAGATGGACCTCTAACTTAAACTAAAGTTAAAATACAAAATAATCATGAATAAAGGATGAAATTCTAGAAAACTATAAAATCAAGATTTCATCCATTAAGTAACCCATTTACTTAATAGATGAATTTTACATAAATTTCTAAACTAATTCCTAAGGAATAAGATCTTAAAGATTTAAAAGAAAGTACTAATGAATGGATTTAGGATAAATAGAAGATTTAAGCTTTTAATCTTAATTATTTACATAGTATTTTGATATGATTATCTTATGGAAGGCATAAGGTGAACAAAATTTCACCTTATGAGGCTTAATTTAGAACTTAAAGATTTTTAAGCAAATTTTAAGGTTTTTATTAACATAAAATTTTAATGAGCTTAAGCATCCTAAATTGATCCCAAATTAGTTATAATACTGAATTTAGAGATTATATTATGATTTTAAGGTTTAAGGATACTTAAACCTAAATTTGGACAAAATGACTATTTTACTTCTACTTAAGGGTCTAAAATTCAACTTTTTGATTTAGAGCTCTAATTTAGAAATTTAAAATAGAAAATAATTACTTACTATATAACAAAAAGATAGACAGTAAGTATATCAAATTTGGATAAATATTAAGCCTTATGAGATCAAATTAAGGAATTTGACTCATAAGGGCAGTTTGGTAAATTTTCCTAATAAAATCTAAATTTTTTATTAGTTTATTAAATTTTACTATCTAAGATTTCCATAGAACTTAAAATTACTAAATTCTGATATCAAATGATCAAGTTATGGCCAAAATAAACTAAGGGTTCAAAAATGCAAATTAGGGTTTCTTAAATGGATCAAAAACCTAACTTTTCAATTGAAGTCTAAATTTAGCAAACTCGGTAGCTATAGTTTTCCTATAACCCACTGAGTACTTTAACTAGGAGTAGACCCAAATTGAACCTCATTTTGTTAAGTTATTGCTTAATTAGAGTTAAGAGTGATTAGTAAAATTAATCATAGAATCACTAAGCCAACTACTCTACTATGTTCTAATCTATTTTAGGAGTTATCAAAAACTAAAATTACTCAATTTGGATTACTGAATTTGCTAATATTCACTAATCAAGTTTTGGAGTGATTAGGGTTGATTAAGAGATCTAGCTGTTAAATAATAAATATTTTTATAGTTTTCTGTTTATTAGGTCTTCCTAATCAAAATGGTATATTGGGAGACCTAATTTGGAGCTCAACTGATCAAGTTATGGTTAATTAGAGTTCTAGGGTTAATTAGAGTAATTAGGATTAGGCCTTAAAAGTGATTTAGCATATCTTAATCCAAATAGAGAAATAGTAACTATTAGATTAATCTAGAGGTCCTCTTGATCACTTTAAGACTCATATTGGCTATATTTGAGTGAGCGTGTGAGAAGTTATAAGCCATAGAAAATAAGGGTTGGGTCCTAAAAGTGATTAGGCTAATTATACTTTATACAGAAAAATTAATTTTACTAGCACATTCCTGAGGATCTCCTGATAAAAATGAGACCCATATTAGATATATTTAGGTGAGTGTGTGCAAAGCTATGACTAGTTAAAGTTTAGGGTCAATTAGGTCATTAAGTAGGTCCTAAATATCACTAGGTGAAATATACTCTAAATAGAAAATTGACAGTGCCAAAATGTTCCTCTCATTTTTTTGATTAAAATGAGATATAACTTGAGTGTGTTTGGATTTATGGATTGAAATTTATGAGTGTTTGAATATTTGTAATTATCTAATTTAAATAATTTAAATTCTAATCCTATCCGTCATTCTATTTAAATCAACTTCAGCTAAACGGTGCGTGGGTCCCATCGAGATTCGGACAGGTGGAGAAGGCGGATGGGGCAGTGGGGCAAATGACTGGCGCCAGCAAAGCAAAGGGTCCCACCTCGCGCCTTCAGAGGCAGACAAGCGAATAGAAGGTGGGGCCCACTCCTTCGTCTTCACGGCGGAGGATCGCACGCGAAGGAACGGAAATGACCTAGGGCATCGACAGAGATGCCGAATCAAGGCTTTGTAGGCTACGATTCGCATACCAATAGGAAGTATAGATCCATACCAAACTTCTGATTCTAAAATTTTAACTCAAAAGCACCCTAACTTTGATAGATATGATGCCCTAGAATCTATGTTATGGAAGCAGGATAACCTTAATTTCAATCACTTGAGAATCAAAATTAATTGTATGAGTAATTCGCTTTTGAATAAAAGGATTCATATAATAGATTAATTAGTATTAATACAATTATTGAAGTAGCTTGATTAGGTATAATTTGGAGGGTTTAGTATCTGGGAGATGGACACAAGCTAGGTTGCGAGCTCAGGAAGGCAAAATTCTACTCTTCTGGATTCAATCCTTGGGATCACGATAGTTTCCACGAGGATGAGCAAAGAAGCATGGATAAAGGCTATGACGATGGAGGATTACTCCACCTGGTGCGAAGTGGCAGCCATGTACCAATGGAGGATATCGACATGCGCAGACCGTGCGCCTTTCACGGAGAAGACAGGTGAGGACCGTTCGATCCTTGATCCAACGGTCAGGATCTAATGCATGAACTAACATCTATTGTTGATGGCGCTTTGAGGAAAGACGGACGCGCGACAGACGTCGTTAGCTTAGCTAATTTTCAAATATTATTTAAATAATTAAATCCAATTTTATAAATTAAAATTAATCAATTAATTATACTCCAAAAATTTTCAATAAATCATCCCTAACTAATTGAGACGTGAAGAATGCAACGCTGAAGTCGGATTTTCATTTCGATGATTATTTAATTATTCGAATTTTTGGGGTATTTAATTAATATTAAAATATTCGCCGAAAATTTAACGATTTTCAAATGCGACCAAAACATCACCCCTAGCTAATTTGGGGGTGATGAACGCAATGGTGAAATCATATTTTTGATCTGATATCAAAATAATTAGGTCAATTTCTAGGGTTTCTAGAATTTCCCAAAATCAGGATTTGATTCATTTGATTCTTGATTTAGACTGGGTCTTAATAGTAAATTTCTAATGACTTAATTAAGGCACTATAACTATAATTATGACTTGAATTAGTCCTAATTGACCTAAGTAATAACCTGGGCTATTATAGAGCCTCTAGTTAAAAATTATTATAGTCAATATGAGTCCCATTGAAACATTTTGATAGTAACAGATGGCTGAGTTTTAAATTTTAGTGTTGTTAGTGATTTTGATATTATCCAGTTGGGTAATTTTAGTGATATTATTGATATGCCTCCTCTTGTTAACCTAGTTGTGATAGAAGGCGGTGTCACGCTCACCATTAATAGCCCAATTGAGCTTGCATTTTTGCCTCCAAAAGGTTTCCACGTCATTGTGATTTTGAGTTTAAATTGCTTTAGCTTAAATAGTTCAGATCCATTAGAATCCGATGGATCTGATTCATAGAGTGTTTCGAGAGAGTTGACTTTGTTTTCTTGGCGGATGACATTATTGAAAATATTTCCAATAGAGTTCCTATTCCCTGTGCTAAGCGCTTTTCGCAGCTTTTAAAATTTTTCCACAATGCGAAGCAGCCCATAACAGCCACAATGCTCGTTCCAAATGGAATTGACAAGCTGAAAGTAGTCAACATTATTAAGCTAAAATAGCTGGAAGTGGAAGGATTTAGGGATGCTAGTGGCTTGAATCCAAGAGGACAAGATGATTGGTTTATGGTCGAAGACGGTAGAGTTGAGAGAGGTAGAAAGAAAGTTAGTATAAGTGTTGCACCACATATTATTGATAAGAAAGCAGTCTAATGTAGCAAATTTCCTTCCAGCATTCCAAGTGAAAGCAGAGCCAGAGTACTTAAGGTCATCAAGGTTGAAATCAAGAGTAGAGGCAGTATGATCCTGAGAATAACCTTTATATATATATATATATATAAGTATAAGGACTTAAAAATTTATTCCCAAAAGTAGAAAACATAGTTAAATTATTGTTGTAATAATAAAAAAAAATATTAGAACATATAATATATCTGTGAAGCTATTTAAGAAGGATATATTGTCATTGTTATTTTTATCTTCAATATTTTTTGTATTATTTGGAAAAAATCTTTTGTTAATAAGAAACAAAAGATGCAAGTCGCTTTTCCATTCTCTTTGGATGTGCGCTGAATTATTACCACTTTCTCCCCTCTCTTAAACATTGATGGAACAGTCTGTAGAGGACTCCCTTTTGATTTGGAAAGACCACACACTGTTTGGTCAAAAGTCTAATCTTTTCTTTTTAAGGGCTATATAAAGACCACATTGTTCTTTTAGTTTTCACAAGGCTCTATCGATATTGTGTGAGGGAAGAGATATCGGCCGTGTAAGAGTAGGAGAAATGGATATGATGGCATCATTGAATAGGTTTAAGCCATACATTTTCATGGTGTTTTTGCAATTCGGCTATGCTGGCATGTACGTAATATCGATCGTCTCGTTGAAAAAGGGCATTAATCATTATGTGCTCGTCGTCTATCGGAATGCGGCGGCAACGTTAGCCGTTGGGCCATTCGCAATTTGGCTCGAGCGGTATACTTTTCTTTTCGTGCTAATTCACGGAATCAACATTAAAATTTATTCATGAAAATCATAATATGCATAAAAAGGTACTACTTTATATATATCTTATAAAGCCCTAATAAAGATATATTTTACTTAATTTAATTTATATTATTTACTTTAAATAAGATGATTTTTTGAAATTTAAAAAAAAAAAAAAAACATAATAAATGTATGCACTTCTTTATTCTATTAAGTTAGCTTAATGTATTTAAGGATACTAAAGCAAGAAATATATTAGATGCAGAACTATGATATTTTTTTATGCAAAAAGTCTAACCGCAGGCACTTAGATTGTGAGTCTAGTTCAAGCTTAGATTTAAGAAATAGTGCTCTATTTTGGAGCTGAGCCAAGCATTCGCACGCATTATTTAAAATAAATGTAAGCAGTCATGAGAACTATAGTGTGTATAAATGCATTGAAATGTTTATGTTTCAAAACATTATCATTAATTGATATACTACAAACATATGTTTAAATAAATTAATTAAAATTTTATGATCTCGCGCTCTGTCTTCTAAAGGTTAGGACAATAACGGCGAACTCATGAATCGGCAACCATAACTGATACAATCAAATTCCAAGAAAAACATGTATGATCAAATTAGGAGCATTCTTAAACAAAAAATATCATTAGCAGAAGATTTATACTTAAATAAAAAATGGAGATAATTCTAAAAGGAGATCCTCAGGTTGCGCGCTTTACCATATTCTCGTAGGTAAGCTTCTTTTCCTCCATTTCTCAAAGATAGCACATCTTTTAAGTGCTATATAAGGACTGCCATGAGCATTTAGTTTTCTCCGAAGAACCCAATTCGCCCCTACGCATGCGTGCAGAAGGGAAGAGGCGCTGCCTTTAGAGTGTTAATTTAGAGAGTGAGGGAAATGGGTATGATGCCACCGATGAACAGGTTGAAGCCATACATCCTTATGGTATTTTTGCAATTTGGCTACGCGGGTATGTTTGTAATATCGGTTGTGACGTTAAAGAAGGGAATGAACCATTTCGTGTTGGTCGTCTATCGGAATATGGCGGCAGTCGTAGCCATTACTCCTTTCTCAATTTGGCTCGAGAGGTTTGCATTTTCTTTTCTTTCGTCTTGTTTTGATGAATTTCTAGTTCATTTGCAGAGTACGATCGTGCCCTCTAATTTGTCATTAAGCTTAGTACAAAATCAGTGCAAATGTGTCACAGTCCCCCAGAGTTTAGTTTGATTCGAGTAAGGCTTAACCTCGATGTGAAACGATGCGATCCGACACAAAAGAAAAACTAAATATAACGTTATATAAGAGGATTTTGAACCCATGATAGATCAACTTAGCTGAGGGACTCTGCTTACTTGATGTTTAAAAATAAATTATCGAAAGATTGATGATTTAAACCAGAAAACTCTCCTTCACATATCACGCCTCGTGACTCGACTTGAATAAGAAAGCGAGCGAGCCGATTTAAGCTCAAAATCAGATCTAAGGCTTGAATTCGATTTCGATTCGAGTCAAATGTAATACAAATTCTAATTGAATTTCAAATTTTGAGTAAAATTGGCATCCATGAACTAATAATTCTCTTTCTTTCTAAAAACAGGAAGACGAGGCCAAAGATGACACCAGAGGTCTTCATCAAGATATTGGCTATGGGACTCTTAGAGTAATTCTCGAACTCGCATCATGAGCCTAATAATCTGCTTGCTACTTGATTTCACAGTAATCATCAACAAAATTGATCATTAGATCACTAGTTAATCTTAGCTTTATCTCTTATGTAATTCTCTAGGCCAGTGCTTGATCAGAATCTCTACTACATGGGAACTCTCTTAACGTCGGCAAGCTTTACTGCAGCCCTGGTAAACATTCTTCCTGCCATTACCTTCCTCATGGCCTTTATCCTCAGGTGAACACAAACAGCAAGCAAACTAACCTTGTATTTACATGCAAATATCAATATTTATATGACTAAGATTGAATGTCAGAATTGAGAAAGTAAATATAAAGAGCAAGAGAAGTCAGGCAAAGATATTGGGAACGCTAGTCACAGTTATAGGGGCAGTGGCACTGATAATGTACAAGGGACCAGCAGTGGAGCTGCCATGGACAAAAGTAAGGGGCCATCAGAACAGAGTAATTGAGGCTGGGTCAGTCCAAAGTGAGAGGCATTGGATCATGGGCACCTTCATGTTACTGGGAAGCTGTACTTGCTGGGCTGCTTTCTTCATTCTACAGGTATTATTTATTTATTTTTTTTTTTTTTTACAGTTTGCAATTTAAGAATAAATTCCGAAAATAGAGAAATTAGAAAAATACTATTTAGCCTCTTAGCACTAAAAAAAAAAAAAAACTCATTTTAAATTTGAATATTATTTTAATATAAATTTTAAAAATAATATTTATAATATTCTTCAATTCTCATTACATAAATTTTTTGGATGCTATCTAAATAGCATTTCAGCAGTAAATAAGTTTTTAATTAACTTTTAAATATTTATTAAAAATATTATAAATATTATTATAAAAAAAAGAATTAAATTACTTATTTTAAATTAGAATCCTAATCATTAATAGAGCCAAATAACTACAAATAAAGGATAACTCCACAAAGGATAATTTCATAAAGAAAAATGCTATTTAAATGTGTTGATGTGTCACCTAAAAAAATTTATTCAAATAAATTTGAACATTATTTCAATATAAATTTTAAAAATAATATTTATATTATTTTAATATAAATAAATAAACACTAATGAAATAATTTTTAAATTCTATTAGATAAATTTATTTGAATACCAAATTAGCGGATCTAAATAACATTTATGCTTCATAAATTACAAGTTATGTTGATCCATAATTATTTCATTAAAGTGTTTTAAGATAATATTAGTTTTTAATTAACAAAATTCTAATTAATTTTTGGAGGCCAACACCCTGAAAACGTACCCCGCGGAGCTCTCACTTGCCAGTCTGATCTGCTCCATGGGAATGGTGGAGAGTGCTTCTGTGGCTCTTGTGATGAACAGGGGATTGAAGCCCTGGTTAATTGGCTGGGATGCAAGACTCTTTGCTGCCCTCTACTCGGTATATACTTATTCATTTCATCAACTTCAATGTTGATACTTTATTTTATTTATATAATATATATTTCTTGTGTTAAAAGGGCATAGTTTGCTCTGGTGTCACTTACTACATACAAGGGATAGTCATGAAGGAAAGAGGGCCGCTCTTTGTGACTGCTTTTCAGCCTCTTTGCATGATCATAGTGGCAGTTCTGGGATCCATTGTGCTTGCTGAAGTGATCACTGCTGGAAGGTAAGACTATTTTCAAGATACAAACATATATTATTATGCATCAAATAATCTTCTCATGTTCTGTAGGATGATGGGGGCTGCCATTATAGTACTTGGCCTATACTTTCTAATATGGGGAAAGGCTAAAGATCACTTGATTCAAAGCTCTGAGAAGCTCCCAAGCGTGATAAATGACACGAAAAAACCGGCGGAGAAATCCGCCATCATCAGCATCTCGATCCCACAAAGCTCCTGAGGCGAGATAAGGTTGGAGAAATAACAGGTCAAGACATCTTGATCGAAGAAGATCGAATATTCGGTGATTCTACTAAGGAGATTATCTTGGAGTGCTAATTAAGATGGCCGGTTAATTAATTTTATTGAGATCTAAATTGCTTGGTTGCAATACTGATCTTGATCTACTGATATATCATACTCTTTGGCACATTCTTTTTTTTCTCAGCAACCATATAACATCTTTTGAGATTCTATATCATATTGTAATAAGTTGTTGTGCTCACTATTGGTTGGCTTAAGGACTTAGTTTTTTTTTTTTTTTTTTTTTTTTTTTTTTTTTTTTTTTTTTTGTATGGAAAAGTTAATTGTGTTTAAGCTTCGGAAGCTTTAATAAAGTGGCTTTTAATTAATGGAGGCTTTTTTATTTTTAATTATGATAAGTTGGCGAAACTGATAGATTCTATATCTATCCTCGTTGGGATCATCTCCCAGAATCAACCAAAAATAGATCATTCATAGAAATTCACATGCACAAATCATAAGAAATGATTTACGTGGTTCAACGAGAATCATCGGCGACGCATAAATGCGCCTCAATTAACATACTGAAACATCCTAAAACTATACGACGATATAAATACACCCCAATTAACATCTTGAAACTTTTCAATACTGTACGAAACCGCATTTATGCAAACCGATGTCGCTACTAAGCTATTTAAGACTAAATCAAACTAAAAAATTAAGATCTCGAGTAACTTCAAAATTATATCAAATCACCAAAGATATTGCTGCGTAGAGTATATTTTCGTGATCGTAATGCTCATCTTTGAAAATAACTTATATAACAGATACATTTAAATTAATTTCTAAATATTTAAAATTTTAAAAATTAGAAAAATAAAATAAAAATTCTAAATTCAAATATTTTGTGTTATCACTCAATTAATTATTTTGACTTTTTAATTTTAAAAAATTAATATAAAATAAAATATATCTTCAAATTAAAAAAAATTATCATGTCTTAAATTTTGTTATATTTGAAGTTCAAACATTAAGAAGTCTATAAATAAAAAAGATATTATTAGCATTTATTACTAATAAATGTAATAATATCATTTTAGTAAAAAAAAAAAAAAAAAAAAGAAGGAGAAAGTTGTTTCTCTTCTTCCTGAGCGGCACGCAACCTCCCATCGGAGTGACCCTAAGGCGACGGCATGAGCTCAACGAACTATGGGTAATAGCCGCCGGACAAAGTCCCGACCCCTGGCGACGAACCATAGGCATCCAAATCTCCGTTTAAGTCAAGCCCTCTACTTCCACCTCCATTCTCCTCTTCAATCCCCTCGGCTGGCTACATCCGAGCTTCCTCCGGTCTTCACTGCCACCTTGTGCCGCCGCCAAGCTTCGGTCGTAGCCGCCATCGCTGCCTCAGCTCGCCGGCAAGGGTTCCCCATCAGCAACGAGAGAATGAAAAAATAGAAGATATATATATATAAATATTATTTTATTTTTTTTAAAGAAAAATATTATTTAGATCTCGACTCATATAAATATATTCAATAAAATTTAGATATATTTCAATATAAAATTTAAAAATAATATTTATATTATTTTAATATAAATAAAATAATATAATAATAAAATAATTTTAAATTTTATTAGATAAATTTTTTTTTATTAGCCTAAATAATATTTCTCTTTTTTTAATAATTAGAAAACTTAAAATTTATATTCGATTGTGTTTTTAAATAAACTTTTTTTTGCTATATTGTAAGATAAAGTAAGAAAATGTAGTATAGTTTTTTTATAATAATTGCTATCACTATTATGAATATTAAAATCTTAAGATAATTATTATTACTATAAAACGCTCATCATATTATTCAATTTTTTTTTAAGTGTAGCAAATATCTATCATATAAATATTAATCATTCATTTTTAAGTATAAACAAACATTTGATAAATTATTTTTTGAGTAAACGTTAATTACTATAAACTTTCATTATTTTATGTTTATGTATAACAATCCAAATCTTGACTATAGTGATAAGGAAATAATATATTGTTGTGATGGTACTATTCAAGTTTAGAGGCAATCCAACCAACAAGTATACCTATATTAATTTTTTAATAAATATAAAAAATTATGAAAATAAAATATATGTCCAAATTTAAAAATATTAATGGCCGCTGACTTCCCTCATCCACCTCCTTACCTCTCCAACAGTCCCTAGCCTCCATCTCCCTCCCCCTTGGCAACCCCTAAGTCTCCCTCCTCTCCTCTCTTCTTCTTCCTCCCTGGCCAATAGCCGCCTCTCATCGTGTCGACACCAAGTTGTCACCGTGTCGAAATCCCCACGAGTTGTCCCCCATCTCCTTGGCAAGTCGTCACCCGCCCTCGGCAAGTCCCTCTTGAATGGGAAGAATGGCTGTAAAAATACAAAAAAAAGTGAGTTAGAAAAATTAAATGAGCTAGTTGAAATATAAAAACTTTAAATGAGATGTTAAAAATAATTAAAAATTATATTAACTCATAATATCACTAACCTACTAACCACTAATTTTTATTTTTGCCCATAACATTTATTTTTGTTACGGACTCTTTAATTTTTGCTCATAATCTCTTAATTTTTATTACTAATCTCTTATTTGCTTATAACGTTTCATTTAGGTGATTTATATTCTTTATTTTTATCTTTCTTTATTTGTTATTATCATTATATATATATATATATATATACAATAATATAATTACTATAATTATAATATATTATTATACCATAATAATAATACATTAATATGTTATTATTATTATTATCATAATAATAACAATATACTATTTATCATTATCACCAAAATAATAATGATAAATTATAATAGTAATAATTAAATAAATTATTATACTTATTTTTATGTATATAATAACAATAAAATCAATAATATTATTATTATAACTATCTTTCATTTATATATATATATATATATATATATATATTCATATTCATATAGGAGAGAGAAAATTTTTGAGTTAAAGAGAAGTTTGCATTTGCTAATAATTCGCTCTCCTTGTATGTCCCTTCGCCTCCCTCCTCTTCTCTACTCGGCATGGATATCTAGAATTTTTTTTCCTCCTCCCGTTGAATCCTAATATTTTTTTTATTTTTTTTTGTTATTTCTTTACTATATCTACTGCTTTTCTTTTCCCTTGTCATTACGTTTTCCCGTTTATCTTCTTTTACACGTGACCATGACCGGTCGAGTCGGAGCGGCGATCCCTGAGCCACGCCACGCTGCTCTCTTCCATCTCAAGTGTTAGAGCCATACCTCCCTATTTCATCGGGGATGCACCTTGCGTCCAGTCGCAAGTCCTGCTACTCCCATTTCACCTTCTAACCCCGATTCAAACCTTTCTTTTTTTCTTCCCTTTTTCTTTCCCACTCGACGCAGCTTCTCTTGGTCAGATGTCTGCTACATGTTCCCAACACTTCATTGATCGACCACAAATCTGCCTATCTCGGTCGCCGTTCTCCCTACGCCTCTAAAGCTGATGGCCCCATTGAGGGTTTCTGGCGCTCATCATTTTCCTGTACAAAGTAATACTGTTTAAAGTAATAGCCTGCCCAAGGTAATATATTTTTTTCGATCCCAACTTGGGACCCATATTAAATATAATAAATCTCCCTAAAGTGATACTTGATAGCCAAATGTCAGTCCCAAAATTTTTTTAAAGTAATATTTACTATATAACGAGGAACAGATGACTACCAAAAATCCACGTGCTACATATTTACTTATAAATTGATTACAAAATAGTTACTGAGCCTTGGGAAAGAATTCTGAAATGAATTTCTACACCAGTTGGTTGATCCTGATCTTCCCAATCTTGTCCTTCATCTTCTGGAGGCTTAGCAGGAAGTCCTAGTTTAGGTCTGGCTGCTGCAACCAGAAATTTTTGAGAGTCTGCGTAACCTCGAGTGCCTGAGTTGGCATGACACGAGGAAGTTCTTCTGTGTCATCTTCGTGTTCCTCCACTTGATCAGATCGAAGGTGTTCCACAATGATCTCTTCTTCAACTGGAGTGTAGGCGACCTCCTCCTCAGCAGGGTAGTCAAGAAGGACTCTGATGTTCATTGGGTTTCGGTACTGGAGCTAGCAGATTTGCGCTCAAAAATCTTCGACGACCTCATTGTTGACCAGCTGCTAGGCAGAAACTTAAGGAGTTCCCAGAGCAACCGAGCAAATATTGCAATGAAGAAAGCAATTGAAGATTATTTTGACCTTGACATCCAATGTAACAGCTCAGGTTGCTACTTAGGTCAAATAATACTAATCCAAATCCTAATTATAGTTCTAGTGCCTTAACTAAGTCATTAGGAACTCACCTCTAAGACCCAGGCCAAATCAGGAACCAAATGGATCAAATCCTGATTTTGGGAATTTCCAGAAACCTAAAGAATTGACCTATTTAATTTGACCTCAAATCAAAAATTTGACTTTGTCATTGTACTTGTCACCCCCAAATTAGCTAGGGGTGATGTTTTGGAGGCATTTGGAAGTCGTTGGATTTTCATTGAATATTTTAATATTATTTAAATACCTCCAAAATTCGAATAAATAAATACTCATCAAATCGAAAATCTTATTTTGTTGTTGCATTCCTCACCTCTCAATTAGCTAGGGGTGATGTATCAAAAAATTTTAGAACACATTTAGCTAATCATTTTTTTAATTAATTAATAAAATAAGATTTAACGTTATTTAAATTAATTTTAACTTTTCTTAATGTGGGCCCCACCATTTGAACCTTTACTGTGGGCTTTAACGGGCTCAGCCTGTTATTTTGAATGGCGCACACCTGGGCCGTTCAATCGGGGCGTCTGATCAAACGGCCCCGACCTCTCCTTCCCCGAGGCTAGGGCACATGGCACTTCTCGTGGACACGCGGCCGGTGTCACAAGCTATCGGGATCCCTCCACCTCTTATGCCTTAATTCTTAGCTGCATCTCGAACTCATCTCCGAGTAGTGAGATTGAGTTTATTATTTGGCAGCTTCAAATTTCCTCAGATCGACAAAAAAAATTTCGCCGCTCACAGCCCAGTTCTCCGAAAACCCTCAGGTACCCCCATTCTCCTTCGAACATCATTAAGATCGTATGTTTTAGTTTTTGTTTATTTCATTTTATCTTGAATATATTTTGAGATTATTTGAATCTAGTGAGTTCTATTTGGGTATAAGAATTTCGCCCATTATTTCAGTAGGTTGCAGTTAGTTCTTTGTACCTCCATTATTTATTCTCTTGCCTTCAATTGCCATTATGATTATTCAAATATTAAGTGCAATTTTCTATGAACCTATCTGATGCTTGTTTGAGTGCAATTAAACTCGACATGATTGTCAATTTTTGAACCCTAAGTTCATTAGCGAATGGATTCGTCATACTCGTCGTTCGTATATTTTACCCTAGGTCTGCTTCTTGTCGGCCGTTTAGGCCACCTCGAAAAGAAGTTTCACTGAGGTTAAAAAGCCCTCGTCTAACTCTGCTTGCAGCCATGCGTGCCGGCTTCTGGCAAGGCTGTTCAATCCTTGAAATCGCTCACCTTTGGAGCTCTTATGATTATGTCGCAGGTTCCTTTCGCGTCCGGAATGAAAGGGGTTGGGTCCCATAGTCGTGTGCATGGCATCCCCAAAATTTGTGGCGTGGGGCCCGCTGGCACAATAATCCGCTAAATCCCGGCTGTTCGATCGTCTATAACGCTGCGGGCCCGTCGATTTTTTTTTTTTTTGAAAACTTTGATTAAAATAAATGTTGTATTTAAATTAATTAAATTCAAAATCTTTAATTACTCATAACTGAAATTTTACTCAACCAAATATATCAAAATTATATGTCAAATTAATAAAAAAAAAGAATATTTTGGCACTGTCAAAATTTCATTTTGAGCTGTAATTCACCTAGTGATATTTAGGATCCTCATATGTGTCATAAATGTCCCAAAACTTCATTTAAACACAATTTTGTGTGCACTTATCCAAGCATACCCAATATGGGTTTTAAATTAATCAGTAAACTCTCAGGATTATTCCAGGAGTGTTAATTTGTAATAATTTAGATGTTGTTACCAATTAATTAGTGATCCAATTGACTATAAACCTCTTTAATTACTCTTATAATAGAGTTAGGAGTCTTCATCTCAAATTTAGTGCGATTTGGAGACCATTTGATAATTTCCAATATTTTCTGGTTTTCTGATAATTCCGAAAATACCTAATGCATTTAGACTTTAGAATCGAAAATGGAGTCCGCCGTTAGGACTCACCACACCAAAATTAGCTAGGGGTGGCATTTTGAAAGTGTTTGGGAGTCGTCAAATTTTTCGCGAATATTCTAATAATATTTAAATACCCAGAAAATTAGGTAAATTAAATACACATCCGATCAAAAATCTGATTGCATTTTTGAGTTACTCACCCCTCAAATAGCAAAGAGTGAAATTATAGAATTTTTTTCAAAGTACGCTTGGTACTTAAAAATAATTTAAACAAATTGATTTATTATTTAATTAAATATTCATTTGATTAAATTAATATGTACATATAGAATTATATTATATCTGCTATAAATTAATTATCCAACTGTCGAAATAAAGAAAGACGGAAATCCGTCGCAAAGTGCAAAACACCAAACGGTAAATCGTATGCATCTTAGCCGTTGCGCATTAATAGAGCTAATCGAACGATCTATAATAGTGTCGGATCTACATCTTCATTCGATAGCCACGATCATCTCATTGTTCTCCTTCTCCACTTTTCGCATGATCTTAAGAATGGGCAGAAGAGTAGAGGTATGACCTCTACAATAGCTGGCCATTCTTTTTCTTTCCTTTTACTTAGCCGATACTCATCCCCTCTAGGGCTTCTTTTTACACATGAACTATCTTCCTGAGGCGGTGGAGAAGCAGGGGACTCATTAATCATCGAGGGGTATCAAGAGGAGGGATCGTGCATCGCCCGTGGGAGGACTCATTAGGTCTTGCCTTATCTCCATCCCTTCTCAAGATTTTGGGGTGGCTAGTACCGAAAGGGCTCTCGTGAATCCGAGAGGTGGTCGGCGTGCCCTTGCAAAAATGAAAGCAAACACTTCTTCCCAACCTAGATCGGCGTAAAGGAGAACTTGTAGGCTTCAAGGTACCTCTTAATTTCTTCCTTTGTCTAACTTCGATTATGAAAATAGATACAAACTATTTGTATGAGGCTTAAGAGTTTCGTTTCGAATCGATTTGATTCGATTTATTCGAGTATAATCAAGAGTATTATACTTTTTGGTCATATTTGATTTGACTATTCAAGTTTATAAAATTTATAATGAAAATCGACTGATTTCTTTTATTGTTCTTCTTAACCCTCATCCATCTTACGATCCCTTAGAAAAGAATTTATACAAGTAAATTGCAAAAGTTCAAACGATTTGTTTAGGATGAATGAATGTGAAATAAATATGTTAAAGCTTCATTTCAGTACCATTTCTTATCCCGTTTCCTTGTTATGCAGTAAATCGATAACTAGCATAATGTTCTTGCATAAAGGATTATTCACTGTTATGAAGCCATTGAAGCTTATACGAATTTGTTAAGGAGAATTTGTTTACTGTGCATATCATCTACCTAAAATCCCTTCCTAGTTTTAAATTTATTTTACATGCTTCTTTCAAATATCAGCAATCATGGAATAAGTTGTTTGAACCAAAAGATATGGAGATAAAATTAAGATGATGCTCAAGTATCAATGTCTTACAATTTTTTTATATAATCCTATAAGTGATTAATTGATTGTATGTCTATTAGATATTTTTTGAGGATTGAAGACAATATTTCCAAGCAATCTAATTATCATGCTTATGCCCAATTCTTGAAATGTGTATAAGGTTGGAGTATTCGTTCAAAATGACAGCAGTAATAGATTCTTTCTTGAACATTTGAAAGGCCAATACAATGATAAAAATAATGGAAACATTTTAGCTAGCTTTTAAAATAAGATAACTATTTCTAGAAATCTTCACTTAATCATCAGCAACTATTGCTGCTAAACCTTTGTAATTGTAAAGTTTTCAAAACTAACATAACCGGTACTACAGATAAATCTATGAGTTGTCATATAATCGTTGAATCTGTTGTCAATTCATTTAGATGAATTTTATTGAGTGTTGAATTTAAATGAAAATGTTGTCTTATAAAAAGGCACTTGAAATTATTTGTCTTTACAACCTTGTTTAACTTAAATGAAAGTTCTTTCTAATAATCACTAGCCTTGATATATATTGCTTCTCTTTTGGCTTTAATTGGGAATGCTATCTTGTCCACAGGTTGAAGTTAAGTTTCTTATAATAATTGTAGTAATCTATTATTGGGATACTAAATAATGTTCATTGTTATTGTAAAGGCTGTAACCTACTGAAATCAAATGTGTTAACATTTCATAATGCTTAATGAGTGTCATTATACTTTACATGATGGTTATATGTTGTGGTATGTTACCAAAATAAATCACAAATGCTGTCATTCAATTTTAAGGTAAATCAAGTGCTGCCAGTTAGTTTATAAGATTCAATGCTGCCATTAGTTTATAAGATTCAATGCTGCCATTAGTTTATAAGATTCAATGCTGCCATTATTTTATAAGATTCAAATGCTGCCATTTATCATATAAGATCCAATGCTACATGTATTATTTGAGATCCAATGCTGCCATGTATTCTTTGAGATCCAAATGCTATCATTTATTCTAATATGATAGAATTGTTGCCATCAATTATTTAAGAGAATATATACTGCTATCAATTATGAGTAAGATCATATATTGCCATTAGATGAATATGAGATTAATGTAATATGTGAATCAAATGTTGTTAGTTAGATCCATGTGATGAAATACTATTAGTTCATTAATGTGATCAAATGCTATTAGTTCATTTAATATGATAAAATGCTATCAATTCATTAATGTGATCAAATGTTATTAGTTCATTCAATGTGATCAAATGTTGTTAGTTAAATCTATATAATCACATGTTGCCTTTTTTTTTTCTAAAGTAAGATCAATAAGATCAAATGAAACCAAATGTTGTCACTTCTTTTATTAAAACCATATGTGGTCAATTATATAAATAAAAGAAACAATGGATCATGTGGGATCTAATATTGTCATTTACATTACTTGTATTAAATTAACTTCTATCATTAAATGCATTGAAAGAACCAAATATTGTGTTAAAATTCAGTTTAAATGATTATTGTTTCTCTTATATATAAATGTCAAACTAAATATAGTTATTCTTTGCATGTTAAGTTATAAACCAATGACAATTGAAATGCTGAACTAAATGTCATTGCCTTAAATCAAATGATGCTGCCCCTTAAATTTCTAATTTAATTACTGCACCTTATATTATTTTTCATAAATATATGATTTAAGAGGTGTGAATCTTAGGTTAGCAAATTGCTTCATTTTATTTTTTCACCTAAAATTATTAGAACTCGAAATAGCCAATCCTATGTAATGGATTGAAATATAAATTGATGTTTCTTACAATTGTTGAAATTATTAGAATTAGAAATAGCCAATCCCATGTAACGGATTGACTTTATTTTAGAACTGGAAATAAGCAATCCCATGTAATGGATTGATTTTACTTTAGAATTGGAAATGAGCAATCCTATGTAATGGATTGACTATATACTAGAACTGAAACTAAATAATCCTATGTAATGGATTGTTTACATGTTAGTTTTAGGTTATTTTTCTTTCAATTATAACTTCCATTGGAATGGAAGACTTGTATGTCTACTTTGCAGGTATTTCTTTAGCCATTTACAGTATAAATTCTGCTGAAATTTTTAAGAATTTAATAACTTAGAAATTTTATAGAAAATTGTATACTTTTGTTTCACATGTTAGACACTTAATAGTCCTTAACCTCCTACTTAAATTCTCAATCAATTAGATTAAGAGTAATAACTTCTTTTAATGCTTCATATAAGCTTTTAGATTTCTAATTCCCTACCATCTTAAAATGAATTTTTTCATGTAGGGTATAATCTATCTCTTTACTAAAATTCAAATATTCAATATCAATTAATCTTAGATAACTTCATGATTGAATTGAGTTGATACTTTTTAGTTTATAAGTTAAATATGTGAAGCTAATAGAATATCCTTTAGCTTATACTTTCATTAACTTACTAATCTATAAATACTATTCTTCCTTACTAGTTTTCTTAAACTTTAATCATAAATTTATTTGATTTGATTAGTTTAGGACTAGTATAGGATGAACTTCAATTACATGAAAATACTATTTTCCAAACTTATCTTCCTTCTACTTTTTATTATAATTGACTTAAAGATCAATATATATAATTCAATTTGGAGCTAAATTAGCTCTAATTATTAAGTAGATTATTAAAGTTTAGATAATAAAAGGATATCACATAGTTTACAATTATTAAAATTTATTGAATGCTTGCTTAGCTTTGAGCCTTTTCCTTAAACATTCATTCAAGATTATTGTGCCTAAACAAAAAGCTTCATAAAACTTTATGGAGAATGCCTTATGGCAACTTTGAACAAGAAAGATAGCGCTTATAATAGGACTTCACATTTTAGAGAGGGTAAGTGTGAATGTTCGACCTCCCCACTGTATCTAATTAGGCAGACGTGCTTAACTCCTCATCCCATTATGTTGAGTACTCCCGCAGAATGAGATAGCTTCTAAATATAACTTCAACTAATAATATAAGAGTTCTTTTACAATCTTATTGATTATAAGATCTCTTTATGACTGTTTAGTTATGCTTACTTTTCATAGTCCTAGGCTATGTTTGCCTTAGATCAAGAGTCTAAGATACTTCTTTATTTTTCATGCTTTGCACTCTCTATTTCCAGTGTTGTGTTTTGCTCACTTACAGCCCATTTAAAATTTAGTGTATGTTGCTTAATTTTAATTAATGCTTCACTGTATTTCATTTGCTTACTTAGCATAAATTTCATTGAACATGTATTACTTTCATTTTATCTACTTTAATGCACATAGTAGTTTCTAGCCTTTTATGATGATTTCCCTTGCCAATTTTGGATGCAGGCTAGAACTTTTATATAAGTGAGTATTTTTACTCAACTCATTTCATACTGTCTCCTTTGCAATTATGCTTAATTCTTTTTTCCATACTTAACAACTTTTATAGCTCCGCTGCTTAGTTTAAATTGTAAATTATGTTTGTGATATCTTATTAATTTAAAAATAGCCAATCTTAAAATGTGCTTAGACTATTTAGTCTAACTACACTTTTCCTTTTTTTTTTTTGCTTTGCCCTATCATATTTAAATACCAAAATATGATAGATCAAGAGCCCTTTGATTCAGGTAATACAGGTCCAAGTGCTTAAAGGGCTTATAAAGAATTTTGCTTCCGCTTAATTTTAAATTGCTTACTTGTATTTTGTTATAAGTGAGAGAGAGATCTACTTACTTTTTGCTCTTATTTTTAAAAGGTTTGTAATAATTGAATTATAAATTTCTTGAGTTTACTTAAGTTTCTTTTACCTACTCTTAAATAATCCATATTGTGTTTACTATTTTGTAACTGCTTGGGATGGATGAGTGGATTATTTTAATTGCTTGTATTGTAAATACTTGCAATGCTGTGTTTTCATATATCTTGTTAACATGTATCTTCGATTGCATTCATTTGCAAACTTTACTTTAACTTAACAACTACTCATAAAGTGACTTGGCCACTTAGCATCTATACTTGATTTGTATTCTTCTAATCAAGTATTGAGTGTTAAGGTAACATTCTAATGCTTGGATTTATCTCCTATCCAATTATTGGGAGTGTTACAGTTGGTATCAGAGCCAAGGTTGATAATGTTAAGTTAAAAAGAAATATCCACTCATCTAAGGAAATAACACAGAAAGGTAAAAGTATTTAAAGAGTGTCACCTTAGGAAAGTGAACAAACTTCAAATTCAATAATTGATTAAATCTTATTTGAATTCAGTAATTGATTCTAAGGTGAAATAATCTAGAGTCTGAACTAGAATACATTTCTATTCCTTTCAAAGTCATCTATGACTTATAACTTTTACTTCCAAACAATTTTATGTACTATTTCTAATTACTACAAACTCTTAAAGAACTTCATGAGGAGTTTCCTTTTCTATTTATTCTAAATTCAAATTATTTTCCTTATTTAGAAGAAGAATGAATCCAGATCAAGCAGATCCTTCTTCCTTAATAGTGAAGGATGCTGAAGTAGGTAACCCATCTATTCAAGAAGAGATGAGGCAAATTAAGGGGTTATTCAAAACCATTAATAAGGCCCAGATAAGGGCTGCAGAACAAATAGCTTCCACAAGCAATCCTTCTCAACCATCTCCTGTTTCTCCTTTCCCATCTTCTATCATACCGCAATCTTCATAAGTCCTACTTCCTCCTTGTCTTATATTACCGGAAACTCCTATTCATGCCTTTAAGGCAATATCTGCTCCACTACCACCTACCCCAGGCCCAGTAGTAGATACCTTTCTACTAGCTTTCCTACGCCTAAATCCACCTACTTTTAATGGCCAAGCTTCCCCAATGTAAGCGGCCAATTAGATTAGTGCGATGGAGAAACTCCTGGGAAGTATAAAGTGCCCAGAGAGCGAAAGTTTAAGATTAACCACTCGCCTTTTTAAGGAAGAGGTTGAGTTCTGATGGGATAGCGAGATGAAGGCATGCTTTTCTGATACATGCCTAGAAGATATTCCTTGGGAGGAATTTGAACAAGTTTTTAAGGATGAGTTCATTCCTCCTTCTGCCCGAACAATCATTGAAGACGATTTCATGCAGCTAACATAAGGAAATCATACTGTTCATGAATACGAAGTAGAGTTTAGAAAATACTCTCGATTTGCAACTGAGATAGTCCGCACTGGAGTGGTAAGGTGCAGTTATTTCTTGGAAGGTCTAAGGAACTCGATTAAGGGCCATTTAATGTCCTTACATCATGATAATTTCCCAAAGCTGCTAGAGGGAGAGAAAATGATTGAGCACCACCAAGCTCAATCTGAGTCAAAAAAATGACCTCATCCTTCACCAGAGTGCCAATATTCTTACAAAAGAAGTCATACTCAAGGTCCGAAAGCCTTCCAAATGCAAAAAGGTAAAGAGAAACAGGAAATCTCAGCAGCCAAGTGCAATAGGCCACATCCGTATGGCAAGTGCTATCACACGGGGAATAGGTGCTATATATGCGGTAGGACAAATCATTATTATCAGAACTGTCGTGCTGCTTTCACTGTTGAGCGAATGAAGATAAATCGTCAACAACAAGTGTAGAATCCCACTCTTTATAACAATAAGGCTTTGTTCCCCGCACTAATGCCCTCTCCTTCGGGTGGAAATATTCATGATAAGAAGAAAGTCTCTTCACAGGCCCAAAGGCATGGGCAAGTAAATCGTGCTGACAAGGGCAAAACTATTGCTCAATCCTCAGCCATACCAAGAGTCTATGCTCTCTCTGCTTCCATCCCTAAAGATGAAAGTGACATCATGATTGGTACGTTTTATAATTAAGGTTTTCAGTAGATGCTTTTCATTTTCAATGTATTTATTTTTATATACTATTTGCTTTAATTACATGTGCAGTAGTTGAATTTTCTTTTCTTTCATATTATATGAACTTTATTAATAAAGAATCAGTTATGTGAAACTATCTTTGATACGGGTGCTAGTCACTCCTTTATATCATAGGATTGTGCATTTTTCCTAAATTTTTAACTTTTTAATTTGGATAATGCATTGAATGTGCAAATGTCATCAGGTGCTGAAATGACAGCAAATAAATTCTGTTTGGTAGACATCCCCATTACAATCAATTCTTTCCCTCCAAACTTATTATTATGCTGATTGTCAATTTCAATATAATTTTAGGAATGGATTGGCTAAAGAAATTCAATGCTATAATAGATTGCTATAGAAAGAAAGTTTCTCTTCAAGTAGGGAGAAAATCAGAATTCTTTGTAGGCAAGCTTGGTCTAATGGCATCACTAATAGATGCTCATGAAGCCAAGCACCTAATTAGTAAAGGTTGCTTCGCTGTGTTGGTAACTTTAATTGGTAAAGAGGAAGAAGGAAGAAATCCTATGAATATCCCTATTGTAAATGAGTTTCTAGATATTTTTCCAGATGAATTACCTGGACTACCTCTGATGAGAGAGGTAGAATTCTCTATTGAGCTAATTCCAGGAACTCAACCTAAATCCAAAGCTCCATATAGAATAACACCAAAATAACTTCAAGAACTTTATGAATAGTTAAAAGAACTGTTATAAAAAGGCTTTGTGTGCCCTAGCATGTCACCTTGAGGAGCTCCTATCATTTTTGTTAAGAAGAAGGATGGATCCATGCGATTGTGTATAGGTTATCGTGAACTCAATAAGGTGACGATGAAGAACAAGTATCCTCTTCAAAGAATTGATGACTTGTTTGATTAATTAGCCGGAGCAAAAGTTTTTTCCAAAATTGACTTGAGAATAGGATATTATCAGATACTAGTTGAGGATTGAGATATTCCTAAGACTGCATTTGGGATGCATTATGGGAACTATGAGTTTCTTATCATGTCTTTTGGATTGACTAATGCCCCTTCTATTTTCATGGACCTAATGCAACACATTCTAAAGCCTTACTTCGATCAGTTTGTAATAGTCTTCATTGACGACATCCTGATTTACTCCAAGTCAATTGTTGATCACAAAAATCATCTCAGTGATGTCCTAATTCTTCTAAGATAGTATAAGTTATATGCTAAGTTTTCAAAGTGCAAATTTTGGCTCAACTCTGTGGTATTTCTAGGCCATGTAATAGATGCTGAAGGCATTAGAGTTGACCAAAAGAAGATCCAAGCTATACAATAATGGGTTCAATCCAAATTTGTGACAGAAATTTGCAGTTTTCTAGGACTTGCAGGATATTATAGAAGATTTGTTCCTGGATTTTTTCTAATAGCATCTTTGTTAACTCAATTGACTCATAAAGAAGTTCCTTTCATATGGAATCCTGCTTGTGAAGAAGCATTCCAGAAGTTGAAACAACTGTTAACTTCTGCACCAGTCTTAAGGTTACCTCAAGATGGCAAGGATTTTCAAGTTTATACTGATGCCTCTAAAGTAGGACTGGGATGTGTCCTAATGCAAGATCGACATGTTATAGCTTATGCTTCAAGGCAATTAAAACTAAATGAGAGAAACTATTTTATGCATGATTTAGAACTTGCAAGTGTAGTTTTTGCTCTTAAAATTTGGAGACACTATTTGTATGGAGTTAAGTGTGAAATGTTCACTGATCATCAGAGTTTAAAGTACATTTTCATGAAAAAATAACTTAACTACCATCAGCATAGGTGGTTAGAACTGATTTGTGATTACGACTTATAAATAATTTATCATCTAGGTAAAGCTAATCTAGTAGTTGATGCCCTAAGTCGAAAGGCAGATTTGTCTTCATTCTGTTGCAATGATTCTTTGGTCAATGACTTTGAAAGATTGAATATAGAGCTGATCAGATCTGCTGATTTATGCAATTTGTTATGTACTATTCAATCTGAGTAATATCTTCGATCAAGGATAATTGAAGCTCAGAAAGAAGATTCTTCTTATTCTCAATTAGTTTCAAATATTAAAAGTGGCAAGAGATCTGAATTATGTCTCGATGTCGAAGGTGTGATTTTTCAGAAGTCTATGTTATGGATTTATAAAAGCTTACAATTATAAGTATTCTCTGAAGCTCATAACTCTTGTTATACTGTGCACCCTGGTAGTTGTAAGATATATCAGGATCTCAAGCAATTGAAATGCTGAACTAAATGCCATTGCCTTGTGCATATTAAGTCAAATGATACTACCCCTTAAATTGCTAATTTAATTACTGCACCTTATATTATTTTTCATAAATATATGATTTAAGAGGTGTGAATCTTATGTTAGCAAATTGCTTCATTTTATTTTTTCACCTAAATCCATTAGAACTGGAAATAGCCAATTCTATGTAACAGATTGACTTATAAATTGATGTTCCTTACAATTATTAAAATTATTAGAACTGGAAATAGCCAATCCTATGTAATGGATTGACTTTATTTTAGAACTGGAAATAAGCAATCCCATGTAACGAATTAACTTTACTTTAGAATTGGAAATGAACAATCCTATGTAATGGATTGACTCTATACTAGAACTAGAACTAAACAATCCTATGTAATGGATTGTTTACATATTAGTTTTAGGTTGTTTTTCTTTCAATTATAACTTTCATTGGAATGGAAGTTTTGTATGTCTACCTTGCATGTGTTTCTTTAGCCATTTACAGTAGAAATTCTGCCGAAATTTTTAAGAATGTAATAACTTAGAAATTTTATAGAAAATTGTAGACTAATGTTTCACATATTAGATACTTATTAAATATCTAGAATTTCATATCTAAGATTGTAAGTATTCACTTCAATTGTTTTTAAATTACATTCTCATATAGAAATTGTATGTAAGGTTAAATTAAAACTTTTCAATTTCTTTTGTAACTTTTCAAGTTTAACATATCAATCTTCTAAGTTAAGATCACTTAAAAGAACTAATTAGCATTTAAACAATTACCTAGATGACTAGTGTATGACTTAATAGTCCTTAACCTCCTACTTAAATTCTCAATTAATTAGATTGAGAGTAATAACTTCCTTTCATGCTTCATATAAGTTTTTAGATTTCTAATTCCCTATAATCTTAAAATGAATTGTTTCATCTAGGGTATAATCTATCTCCTTACTTAATTTCAAATATTTAATATCAATTAATCTTAGATAACTTCATGATTAAATTGAGTTGATACTTTTTAGTTTATAAGTTAAATAGGTGAAGCTAATAGAATATCATTTAGCTTATACTTTCATTAACTTACTAATCTATAAATACTATTCTTCCTTACTAGTTTCCTTAAACTTTAATAATAAATCTATTTGATTTGATTAGTTTAAGACTAGTATAGGATGAACTTCAATTATATGAAAATACTAGTTTCAAAACTTATCTTGCTTCTACTTTTTATCATAATTGATCTATAAGTTAATTTGGAGCTAAATTAGCTCCAATCATTATGTAGATTATTAAAGTTTAGATAATAAAAGGATATCAAATAATTTACAATTATTAAAATGTATTGAATGCTTATTTAGCTTTGAGCCTTTTCCTTGAACATTCATTCAAGATCATTGTGAATAAATAAAAAGTTTCATAAAACTTTATGGGGAATGCCTTATGGCAACTTTAAACAAGAAAGAAAGTGCTTATAATAGGACTTCACATTTTAGAGAGGGTAAATGTGAATGTTTGACCTCCCCACTGTATCTAGTTAGGCAGCCGTGCTTAACTCCTCGTCACATTCTGTTGTGTACTCCCACAAAATGAGATAACTTCTAAATATAACTTTAAATAATAATATAAGAGTTCTTTTACAATCTTATTGATTATAAGATCTCTTTATGATTGTTTAGTTATGCTTACTTTTTATAGTCCTAGGCTATGTTTGCCTTAGATCAAGAGTCTAAGATACTTCTTTATTTTCCATGCTTTGCACTCTCTATTTCCAATGTTGTGTTTTGCTCACTTATAGCCCATTTAAAATTTAGTGTATGTTGCTTAATTTTAATTAATGCTTCACTGTATTTTATTTTCTTACTTAGCTAAATTTCATTGAACATGTATTACTTTCATTTCATCTACTTTAATGCACATAATAGTTTCTAGCATTTTAGGATGATTTCCCTTACCAATTTTGGATGCAGGCTAGAACTTTTATATAAGTGAGTATTTTTACTCAACTCATTTCATACTGTCTCCTTTGCAATTATGCTTAATTCTTTTTTCCATACTTAATAATTTTTATAGCTCTGCAGCTTAGTTTAAATTTTAAATTATGTTTGTGATATCTTATTAATTTAAAAATAGCCAATCTTAAAATGTGCTTAGACTATTTAGTCTAACTACAATTTTCCTTTTTTTTTTCTTGCTTTGCCCTATCATATTTAAATACCAAAATATGATAGATCAAGAGCCCTTTGATTCAGGTAATGCAGGTCCAAGTGCTTGAAGGGCTTATAAAGAATTTTGCTTCCGCTTAATTTTAAATTGCTTACTTGTATTTTGTTATAAGTGAGAGAGAGATCTACTTACTTTTTGCTCTTATTTTTAAAAAGTTTGTAATAATTAAATTATTAATTTCATGAGTTTACTTAAGTTGCTTGTACCTACTCTTAAATAATATGTATTGTGTTTACTATTTTGTAATTGCTTGGGATGGATGAGTGAATTATTCTAATTGCTTGTATTATAAATATTTGCAATGCTGTGTTTTCATGTATCTTGTTAACATGTATCTTTGATTGCATTCATTTGCAAACTTTACTTTAACTTAACAACTACTCATAAAGTGACTTGGCCACTTAGCATCTATACTTGATTTGTTTTCTTCTAATTAAGTATTGGGTGTTAAGGTAACATTCTAATGTTTGGATTAATCTTCTATCTAATTATTGAGGGCATTACATAATTTCTCTGTTTGGATTATATTTTGGCTAATCACTTTTAGGACCCAATCCCAATCTTCCATAACTCATAACTGTTCAAACACTAGTCTAAACATAGTCAATATAGGTTTTAAAGTGATCAGGAAAACCTCTAGAATAATATAGTAATTTTTGTTTCTCTGTTTGGATTAAGGTTTGCTTAATCAGTTTTAGGACCTAACCTTAATTACCTTAATTAATCCTAAAACTTCGATTGACCAAAACTTGATCAATTGAGCTCCAAATTAGGTCTTCCAATATACTATTTTGATCAAGAAGATCTAATTAATAGTAAACTATAAAATATTTTAGATCCAATTGTTAGATCTCTTAATTAACCCTAATCACCTTAAAACTTGATTAGTGAATAATAGCTTAATTAATCATCCAAATTGAGAAATTTTAGTTTTCGATAACTCCTAAAGTAGAGTAAAATCTAGTAGTGTGATTAGTTTAGTGATTTTGTGATTAATTTCACTAATCACTCATTAATCACCTAAATTCTAATTAAGTCATAACTTAACCAAATGATGTCCAATTTGGGTCTACTCCCAGTTAAAGTACTCAGTGGGTTATAGGAAAGGTATAGCCACTGAGTTTATTGAATTTGGTCTTAAATTGGAAAAGTTAAGTTTTTGATCCCCACTTATGAAACCCTAATTAACATAATTAACCCTAAATTTGTTTTGGCCCTAACTTGGCCATTTCATATCAAAATTTAGTAATCTTAGGTTCTATGGAAACCTTAAAAAGTAAGCTTTAATAAACTGATAGAAAATTTAGATTTTATTAGGTAAATTTACTAAATTGCCCTCATGAGTCAAATTTCTAATTTAATCTCACAAGGCTTAATACTTATCCAAATTTGATGTACTTACTATCTATATTCATTTTAGATAGTAAATAATCATTTAACATTAATAAATTTCAATTTAGAGCCTTAATTCTTAATGTTGAATTTTAGATCCTTAAAATAGGGGCAAAATAGTTATTTTGCCAAAATTTAGATTTAAGTGTCCTTAAACCTTAAATTCATAATTAAACCTCTAAAATCAGTATTATGAATGATTTTGAATCATTTCATAATGTTCAAACTTTTTCAATTCTCATTTTTAAGAAAACCCCTAAAAATCCCTTAAAATTCCCCAAAGTTCTAAATTAGGCCTCATAAGGTGAATTTAGTTCACCTTATGCCTTCCATAAGATAATTATATCAGAATAATATGTAAATAAGTAATATTAAGATTAGAATTCAAATCTTCTGTGAATTCTAAATCCATTCATTGGGACTTCCCTTTAAATCCTTAGGATCTTATTCCTTAGGGATCAGTTTAGGAATTTATATTAAAATTTATTCATTAAGTAAATGGGTTACTTAATGGATGAACCCTTGGTTTTATAATTTCTTAGAATTTTATCCTTTATTCATGATTATTTTGTATTTAAACTTTAGATTAAGTTTAGAGATCCATCTTATTAAGCTTGATTTTGCGTAATAAGATAGCTTTAATTATAGCTCATGAGATTTGAGTTTAACTTTATACCATTAGTTTTAGTACTTATTGGATTAAGATGTTAAAATCCAATACTTGGATTTTAACATCTTAATCTCCCAATTTTGATTTATAGTAATCAAGATTGGCTTGGGATTCATAAAATCATCAATTAGGATGTTTGATTTATTTATTAACTTAAATAAGCGCCATTGATTCAAATATGTTAGAACTTGATTAGTTCTAATTGTTTTTAACTTATATGATCGATATTTTGGATTTATTCTTGGTAGCTGAATATTGGAGATCCTAAACTTGTATAAATTTAGATTAGATAGAACGAATTAATTAGAAAACAAGTGATATCACAAAAGTTTGTTTAGTACTATTTATACCTTATATTTGAATGCTTTACTTCCTTGTTTTGAAACTTTATACTTTGACACATTAAATGGATCATAGTATTTATGATGAATATTCTATGTTAATTTTGATACATTCATAAAGCATTTTCATAATTTAAGGAAACAAATTAAAGTAATGAATTTCATTTAAACTTTGTGGAACATGTCTTACTTAGTCTGCCTGGACAGTGTAACAGTACTTTGAGATGTGATATTTAGCTAGGGAATTTCCCCCTGAATGTGGTTTTTTGGCTAGGGAATTTCTCTTAGAATGTGGTATTTGACTAGGGAATTTCCCCTAGAAGATGATATTTAGTCTAGGATATTCAGTTAGAATTAAGTGATGTTTAATCTAAGATGTTTCTCCTAGATGCTCTGATGGAATTAAGTGATATTTGATATTCATATGGATTTAAGTGGTATTTACATTTTGGCAGGACTAAGTAAGAATATGTCCATATGAGTTTGTATTTTCACTTTATATTTTCAGCATACTTCCTCATACAGTTCTTTGAGTTATTTACTGTATTTTAGCATTTACATTATTTCCTATAAATTGTGTTATTTTAGTACTTTTGTTTCCATATATGCAAGCATGTTAGGATGCTAAGATTTTAATTTAGTTCAGTACTTCCATTTTGTATTGAAACTTATATATGTTGATTTGATCATATTACTTAGGATATTTCTTATACTTAGTAGGTTTTCACTATTATGTTGCTTAACCTCTTCTGCAACTTGAGTTAAGGTATGTGCTTACCTCATATAATTCATAAAATGCTCCTAACACTTTTTTATAACTTCTACCACTTTTTGTTTGATACTTTACTGCTCCTAAAATTTCTTAAGTTAATTTGATATATCATTTAATTCATAAAATGCTTAGCCTAAAATGTACTTAGACATTTTATCTAGTCAGATTTTCTTTTCTTTTGGTTTGGGCCTTCTCATTATGATACCGATAATGGCAGACTCCGAGTTATTTGAGGTAGGACCTTCTGAAGAGCTTGTACAGGAAGAGGAGCATGCAGGAGAAGATCCTTAGTTCCTTTTAGCTTTCTATATGTAAGGATTGAGTGACTTTACTTCATTTCATTATACTTTTAAACTGCTTTGTAATCATACAAGTTTTAACTGCTTTTACTTTCTTGCTTATGTTTTTGAGTTGTATAGTTATTTTTTGAATGTATGGATGTTATTATTTGTACTTCTTCCGCACTCTGATAGTTTAGTATGCTCATTCAATGATTAGTTGTTTTGCTTTATTAGGGCATATCTTCCATTAACATTTGATTAGGAAAGCTTACCCTTAATCTAATGCTAAGTGAAGGTTTGCCCGTTGACGACCACCACTTAATCTTAGATGATTAAGGAGAGGCCATCATAGTTGGTATCAGAGAACTCCATAAAGTGTCAGATTGGGATTTATATTCCTATCTACCTAATGGATAGTTCTTCTGATATACAATCACTAAATAAATACTAGAATGACATCCATATTACCATATACTCAGAATAGTAGGCATAAGTGAAAATACTAATATACTTAAGATAAAATGCTAAACTACAAAATTTATATATTAAAAAACTTTAAGAAATATAAACTACTCAACTGAATTAATTGAACATGATTAAACTTATAGGATATATAAAACTTGAGAATGTCGTTCTAGAACTATGTCTGTAGCTTTGAAGCCATATGGGAACTTGACTTCCAGTGTGGGCAACATTATGAAAGATATGTTGAAGGAGTATCAAAACTAGGAGTACAAGTATTAGATTAGATGCTTCGTCATGCTATGTTTAGAGGATTTGACCTTCCTCCTTTAGCCAAAGAATGGCTAAGGTGTGTGAAAATTACACTTGAAGCTATAGACTGCCCCGACAATATTAGAATTAAATTGGTATCAATGTTATTTCAAGATCAAGCAGAAGACTGGTGGGATGTCACTCTCCCAGAACTCATACGTATACAAAGAAGAGAACATCGAGAAGTTACTTTTGAAGACTTCTATCTTAATTTTTCAGCTGAATATATTAAGTAGATGTTATAATAAAGAAGTTTAATGTACTCTCTCTTTATTGTACGAGTTATATTGAATTAAGTAATAAAATAAACTCGTTTCTTTCAAGTTTTCTTAGAATGCTATGTTATCCAAATACAGGTACAAAAGGAATCACGGACAATCATCCTCAACCCCTGTTGCATCTAGCAATAATTCTTCCAAACTCAATGCACTCTTAGATGCAGTTAAAACATTAGTAGCAGTTAATGCCCATCAATCTGAAAGAATAGAAAGATTGATCGCGATGTAGCATAATCCGTCACTAGCATATGTGAATCATGTACCTTATTATCCTTCCCCACAGTATCATTAGCCTACAGATGGTCTCTTACACAGCTTTATCAGATTGAGGACCCCTACTTTCAACGAAAATATGTCAGCAATGGATACGGCCAATTGGCTCAAGATAGTAGAGAAGAATTTAACGAGCATCAATTGTCCAGATGCTGAATCGGTTAGATTAGTTACCCACATGCTTCAAGAAGAAGCTGAATACTGGTGGGATAATCTTTGCCATACATTATTTGCTGACTATTATATTAAAGAAATTCCTTGGGAAGAAGAGTTTGTGGAAGCATTCCGAGCAGAATACATTCCTCCATCTATTCATAATAACTTGGGTGATATGTTTCTTAGACAAAGGCAAGGAAACCACAATCTTTCTAAATATGAATCAGAATTTTGATGACTAGCTCGATTTGCACCAAACATGGTACAAACAGAAGGTGCTCATTGCCACATATTTCTGAGTAGACTTCAGGACTCGATAAAGGATCATGTAGTGCCATTAAGGCTATCGAATTTTACTGAATTGATTGAGACATCTCGTGTGATAGATCAGCATCAGTTACAGAAGGATTCTAAAAGAACATTTTGCTCATCCTCGTCCAAGGATAATAATCCCAAAAAGACTAAGTTTTCCTTCTGGAAGGTATATCAGATTGAAGCAAATCCCATGCCATCAGATCTATATAATGGGTGTACAAGGCCCCATCCGTTTGGTAAATGCTATCATAATAGACAATGCTATTATACATGTGGTAGAAAGGGACACTTGTTTTAATAATGTAACTATGATATGACTATTGATGGAGCACGTATTGACCGTCCCAAGCGAAATCAAGTTTTCAATCCAACCCCAGTCAATCATAGAAGCCAACCATTTACCATTATGGCTTCTCCGCAATCTGCAAATCTGGCTCAAAGAAAGGAAGGAGGTGTCACAGCTCAACCTAGCACCTCCAAACCTCCTCAAAGACAAGTTTATAATAAAAAGCCTACAGGACCTGCTAGGGTTTACACCCTCACTCCAGTAGAGGCTACTGAAGATAACAACGTCATATCAGGTACGTATATTTAAATCTGAATTTTTATTTCAAGCATTTGTAAATTGAATTAATTATAGCTAAACATGCTTAATTTAGGAACAATTTGTGTTAATGACTACCCTTGCAAAATATTATTTGATATGGGAGCAAGTCATTCTTTTATATCTAAATGTTTTGCTAAGAACTTGAAACTGCCCTGTTATAAGATGGTTAGAACTTTAAATGTTGAACTTCCTTCTGGAACCTAACTCAGCACAGCTCAGTTCTGCAATCTTCAAGTACCTTTGAATAAGAAGACATTCCAAGCCAAGTTGATCATTCTACCTATAGAAAATTTTGATATCATATTAGATATGAATTGGCTTAGTGCACATAATGCTACAATAAATTGTTAGCAAAAGAAGATCACCTTGCAATCACTCGATACTTCTGAAACCTTTGTAGGAAGGTTTAGTACCCAAAGCTCGTTAATTAATGCAATCCAAGTAGAAAAGTTAGTAACTAAAGGTTGTATTGCATTCTTAGTCATTATGATTGGTGAAAATAAAGTAATTATTCCACTTTCAGATATTAGAGTTGTTAAAGAATTTGCTAATGTATTTCTAGAAGAATTACCTGGTTTACCTCCACTAAGAGAAGTAGAGTTTGCAATTAATCTAGTCCCCAGTACTCAACCAATTTCTAAAGCACCTTATCGAATGGCTCCTAAATAAATGCAGGAACTTAGTGAACAACTGCAGGAGCTCTTAAACAAAGGCTTTATTAAACCTAGCATGTCTCCTTAGGAAGCACCAATTTTATTTGTCAAAAATAAAGATGGGTCTATGAGGATGTGTATAGACTATAGAGAATTGAACAAAGTCACTATTAAGAATAAATATCCACTTCCTAGAATTGATGACTTGTTTGATTGATTGTCTGGTGTAGTAGTATTCTCAAAGATCAATTTAAGATCAGGATATCATCAACTACAAGTGAAGGATTCAGATATTGAGAAAGTAGCATTTCGCACATGTTACGGACATGATGAATTTCTTGTGATATCTTTTGGACTCACGAATGCACATTTAATTTTTATGGACTTGATGTATTGAGTCCTAAAACAATATTTGGACAAATTTGTTATTGTATTCATTGATGATATTCTCATATACTCCAAAACCCTGAACGATCATGAGAATCATTTAAGAATATTATTAAAAACTTTGTGTGATCATGAATTATATGCAAAGTTCTCTAAGTGTGAATTTTGGTTAAATTCTATAGCTTTCTTGGGCCATGTAGTGGATGCTCAAGGAATTCATGTAGAGTAACAAAAAATAAGTGCAATCTAAGATTGGGTACAACCAAAGACAGTAACAGACATAAGAAGCTTTTTGGGCTTAACAGGCTACTATATAAAGTTTGTTAAAGGCTTCTCTCAAATTGCTTCTCCTTTAACAAAATTGACTCAAAAAGCTGTTTCATTTATTTAGACTTCAGAATGTGAAAATGCATTTCAAACTTTAAAAGATGCACTTTCCTTTGTCCTAATACTAGTTTTACCAAAGGAAGGCTTGAACTATCAAGTGTATACTGATGCTTCTAGAATTGGATTAGGATGTGTTTTAATGCAAGAAGGAAAGGTTATTGCATATGCTTCTTGTCAATTAAAACCAAATGAGAGAAATTACCCAGTGCATGACCTAGAACTTGCTGCAGTAATTTTTGCATTGAAAATATGGCATCATTATTTATATGGAGCTCAATGCTCTATTTTCACTGATCATCAAAGTTTAAAGTACATCTTCACCCAACATGAATTAAATTATTGTCAGAGAAGATGTCTTGAATTGATTAGTGATTATGATTTGGATACTCAGTACCACCCCAGTAAAGCAAATGTTGTAGCAGATGGCCTCAGTCATTGTGCTATACTATCAACTATGATTGCTATAAGCTCATTAATAGAAGAATTTCAAAAGATGGAAATTGTTCCAATTCGTGGTGATATGATGAGCTCTATATTAGCTAATATTAATGTAGAGTCCACCTTTCATAGAGCTGTTTCTATCTCTCAGATTAAGGATGATGAATATTTAAAGTTCAAAATGGGTATTGAAGGTGGTCGCCATCATGATTTGCAAATACATGGGACCGTAATTTATCAAGATAATCATTTATTGATTCCCAAGTCAATGCATCAAGAGATACTTATAGAAGGCCATAATTCTAGTTATCAAGTTCATCATGGGAACACTAAAATGTATCAAGACTTGAAAAAATCATTTTGGTGGCCCGGTATGAAAAAGAGTGTAGCAGAATTTGTGGTAAAATGTCATTCTTGTAACCTTGTTAAAGTGGAACATCAAAGACCTGGAGGACTTCTTAATCCATTAGTTATCCCAGAATGGAAATGGATTGATATTTCTATTGATTTTGTTATGGGTTTACCCAAGTCTAGATTTGGTGTTGATTCTATTTGGGTCATAGTCGATCAACTGACCAAATAAGCCTATTTTATTCTAATGAGATAGACTGATTCTATGGAGAAATTAGCAAAGCTATATATCAGAGAAACTATCAGACTCCATGGTATTCGAAGATCAATTATTTTAGATCATGATAGTAGATTCACTTATAAGTTCTGGCTTGCAGTGCATCAAGACTTGGGCACTACATTATCCATGAGTACTGCATTTCATCCACAAATAAATGGGCAAACAAAATGGGTTAATCAAATTCTTAAAAATCTCTTGCATCTATACATTCTGGATTTTGGTGGTTCTTGGGAAGACCACATTCCTCTTGTGGAGTTTGCCTACAATAATAGTTATCAAATAAGCATTAGTATGGCACCTTATGAAGCACTATATGGAAGAAAATGTAGCACTCCACTTGCTTGGTTTGTGACTGGTAGTATTCAGCTTTTTGGATTTGATTTAGTTGCAGAAACAAACAAAAAGGTGCAATTAATTCAATAGAGAATTAAAGTTGCACAAGATCGTCAAAGTAAATATCACGATGCTCATCATCATCCTTTAAATTTCAACGTTGGAGATTTTGCCTATCTTAAGGTTAGTTTTATGAAAGGAGTATTTTAATTTGGTATAACTGGGAAACTTAGCCCTCACTATGTTGTTCCATTTGATGTCCTAGAAAGGATAGGCTCTGATGCCTATAAATGAAAGCTTCCAGGAGACTTTTCTACTATTTATAATGTATTTCATATCTCATCATTGCAAAAATGTCTTCGACATCTTTCCCATCTCGTTCAGCTTCCAGCTGTATCTATCCAGCCAGATCTCTCTTATATCGAAGAACCAATCAAAGTCTTAGCTTGTGATTAGAGGCAGCTAAGAAATTGATCCATTCCAATTGTTAAGGTTCAATGGAAGTACCGTTTGTGAGAAGAGTCTACTTGTGAAAAAGAAGTGGATATGCGGTGAAAATATCCTAATTTTTTTAATTCATGTATATCCTTATCTCCTTTCATTTCAATTCGTTATTTCCATTATGTCTTATACTTCTCACTTGCGTGATGTCGAGGATGACATCATTCTTAAGTGGGGGAGTTTGTAATAACTCAGGTTATTACTTAGGTCAAATAACACTAATCCAAGTCTTAATTATGATTCTTGTGCCTTAATTAAGTAATTAGGAACTCACCTCTAAGACCCACACCAAATCAGGAACCAAATGGATCAAATCCTGATTTTAGGAATTTCTAAAAATCCTAAAAAATGACCTATTTAATTTGACCTCAAAAATCTGACTTTGCCATTATGCTCATCACCCCCAAATTAGCTAGGGGTAATATTTTGGAAGCATTTAGAAGTCGTTAGATTTTCATCGAATATTTTAATATTATTTAAATACCCCCAAAATTCGAATAAATAAATACTCGTCAAATCAAAATTCTGATTTCACTGTTGCATTCCTCACCTCTCAATTAGCTAGGGATGATATATCAAAAATTTTTAGAACATATTTAGCAAATTATTTTTTAATTAATTAATAAAATAGGATTTAACGTTATTTAAATTAATTCTAATTTTTCCTAATGTGGGCCCCGCCATTTGAACCTTTACTGTGGGCTTTAACGGGGTCAGCCCGTTATTTTGAACGATGCATGCCAGCGCCATTCGATTGGGGCATCCGATCAGACGGCCCCGATCTCTCCTTTCCGAGGCTAGGGCACGCGACACTTCTCGTGGACATGTGGCAGGCGTCGCAAGCTATCGGGATCCCTCCACCACTTATGCTTTAATTCTTAGCTGCATCTCGAACTCATCTCCGAGCGGTGAGATTGAGTTTATTATTTGGCAGCTTTAAATTTCCTCAGATCGACAAAAAAAATTTTCGCCGCTCACAGCTCAGTTCTTCGAAAACCCTCAGGTACCCCCATTCTCCTTCAAACATCAATAAGATCATATGTTTTAGTTTTTGTTTATCAATTTCATTTTATCATGAATATATTTTGAGATTATTTAAATCTAGTGAGTTCGATTTGGATATAAGAATTTTGCCCATTATTTCAGTAGATTCACTTATAAGTTCTGGCTTGTAGTGCATCAAGACTTGGGCACTACATTATCCATGAGTATTGCATTTCATCAACAAACAAATGGGAAAACAGAACGGGTTAATCAAATTCTTAAAAATCTTTTGCATCTATGCATTTTGGATTTTGGTGGTTCTTGGGAAGACCACATTCCTCTTGTGGAGTTTGCCTACAATAATAGTTACCAAATAAGAATTAGTATGGCACCCTATGAAGCACTATAAGGAAGAAAATGTAGCACTCCACTTGCTTGGTTTGTGACTGGTAGTATTCAGCTTTTTGGATTTGATTTAGTTACAGAAACAAACAAAAAGGTGCAATTAATTCAACAAAGAATTAAAGTTGCACAAGATCGTCAAAGCAAATATCACGATGCTCATCATCATCCTTTAAATTTCAATGCTGGAGATTTTGCCTATCTTAAGGTTAGTTTTATGAAAGGAGTATTTTAATTTGGTGTAACTGGGAAACTTAGCCCTCACAATGTTGTTCCATTTGATGTCCTAGAAAGGATAGGCTCTGCTTCCTATAAATGAAAGCTTCCTGAAGACTTTTCTGCTGTTCATAATGTATTTCATATCTCATCATTGCAAAAATGTCTTCGACATCTTTCACATCTCATTCAGCTTCCAGCTGTATCTATCCAGCCAGATCTCTCTTATATCGAAGAACCAATCGAAGTCTTAGCTCGTGATTAGAGGCATCTAAGAAATTGATCCATTCCAATTGTTAAGGTTCAATGGAAGTACCATTTGTGAGAAGAGTCTACTTGGGAAAAAGAAGTGAATATGCGGTGAAAATATCCTAATTTTTTTAATTCATGTATATCCTTATCTCCTTTCATTTCAATTCGTTATTTCCATTATGTCTTATTCTTCTCACTTGCGTGATGTCGAGGATGACATAGTTCTTAAGTGGGGGAGTTTGTAATAACCCAAGTTGCTACTTAGGTCAAATAACACTAATCTAAGTCCTAATTATGGTTCTAGTGCCTTAATTAAGTAATTAGGAACTCACCTCTAAGACCTAGACCAAATTAGGAACCAAATAGATCAAATCCTGATTTTGGGAATTTCTAGAAATCCTAAAAAATGACCTATTTAATTTGACCTCAAAAATCTGACTTTGTCATTATGCTCATCACCCACAAATTAGCTAGGGGTAATATTTTGGTGGCATTTGGAAGTCGTTGGATTTTCGTCGAATATTTTAATATTATTTATATACCCCCAAAATTCAAATAAATAAATACTCGTCAAATCAAAATTCTGATTTCACTGTTGCGTTCCTCACCTCTCAATTAGCTAGGGATGATGTATCAAAAATTTTTAGAACACATTTAGCAAATCATTTTTTAATTAATTAATAAAATAGGATTTAACGTTATTTAAATTAAATCTAATTTTTCCTAATGTGGGCCCCGCCATTTGAACCTTTACTGTGGGCTTTAACGGGCTCAGCCCGTTATTTTGAACGATGCATGCCTGCGCCATTCGATCGGGGCATCCGATCAGACGGCCCCGATCTCTCCTTTCCGAGGCTAGGGCACGCGACACTTCTCGTGGACATGCGGCCGGCGTCGCAAGCTATCGGGATCCCTCCACCGCTTATGCCTTAATTCTTAGCTGCATCTCGAACCCATCTCCGAGCGATGAGATTGAATTTATTATTTGGCAGCTTTAAATTTCCTCAGATCGACAAAAAATTTTTTCGCCGCTCACAGCTCAGTTCTTCGAAAACCCTCAGGTACCCCCATTCTCCTTCGAACATCAATAAGATCGTATGTTTTAGTTTTTGTTTATCAATTTCATTTTATCATGAATATATTTTGAGATTATTTAAATCTAGTGAGTTTAATTTGGGTATAAGAATTTTGCCTATTATTTCAGTAGGTTGCAGTTAGTTCTTTGTACCTCCATTAATTGTTCTCTTGCTTTCAATTGCCATTCTGCTTGTTCAAATATTAAGTGCAATTTTCTATGAACCTATCTTATGCATGTTTGAGTGCAATTAAATTTGACATGATTGTCAATTTTTGAACCCTAAGTTCATTAGCGAATGGATTCATCATACTCGTTGTTCGTATACTTTCCCCTAGGTGTGCTTCTTGTCGACCGTTCAGGCCACCTCTAAAAGAAGTTCAGCTGAGATTAAGAAGCCCTCGTCGAACTCTGCTTCCAGCCGTGCAAGCCGGCTTCTAGGCAAGGCTGTTCGATCCTTGAAATTGCTCGCCTTTGGAGCTCTTCCGCTTCCGTCGCGGGTTCCTTTCTCGTCCGGAACGAAAGGGGTGGGTCCCATCGCCGTGTGCGTGGCATCCCCAAAATTTGTGTCGTGGGGCCCGCTGGCACAATAATCTGCTAAATCCCTGCTGTTCTATCGCCTGTAACGTTGTGGGCCCGTCGATTTTTTTTATTTGAAAACTTTGATTAAAATAAATGTCGTATTTAAATTAATTAAATTCAAAATCTTTAATTACTCATAACTGAAATTTTACTCAACCAAATATATCAAAATTATATGTCAAATTAATCAAAAAAAAAAAGAAGAACATTTTGGCACTGTTAAAATTTTCATTTGGAGCTGTATTTTACCTAGTGACATTTAGGATCCCCATATTTGCCATAAATATCCCAAAACTTCATTTAAATATAACTTTGTGTGCACTTATCTAAACATACTTAATATGGGTCTTAAATTAATCAGCAAACTCTCAAGATTATTCCAGGAGTGTTAATTTCCCTATTTGGATTATATTTGACTAATCACTTTTAGGACCCAGTCATAATCTTTCATAAATCATAACTTTTCACACACTAGTCTAAACATAGTTAATATGGGTCTTAAAGTGATCAAGAAAACCTATAGAATAACCTATTAATGTTCATTTTTCTATTTGGATTAGGGTTTGCTTAATCACTTTTAGGACTTAACTATAGTTACCTTAATTAATCCTAGAATTTTGATTAACCATAACTTGGTCAATTGAGCTCAAAATTAGGTCTTCCAATATACCATTTTAATCAGGCAGATCTAATTAACAGTAAATGATAAAAATATTTTAGATATAATGGTTAGATCTCTTAATTAACTCTAATCACCTAAAAACTTAATTAGTAAATATTATCTTAATTAATCAACCAAATTGAGAAATTTCAGTTTTTGATAACTCATAGAGTAGAGTAAAATCTAGTGGTCTGATTGGTTTAGTGATTTTGAGATTAATTTCACTAATAATTCACTAATCACATAAATCCTAATTAAGCCATAACTTAATTAAATGAGGTTTAATTTGGGTCTACTCCTAGTTAAAGTACTCTGTGGGTTATAGAGATGCTATAGCCATTGAGTTTACTGAATTTGGGCTTAAATTAGAAATGTTAGGTTTTTGACCCCCACTTATGAAACCCTAATTAGTATAATTAATCCTGAATTTGTTTTGGCCATAACTTAGCCATTTAATATCAAAATTTACTAATTTTAAATTCTATGGAAACCTTAGAAAGTAAGTATTAATAAAGTGACAGAAAATTTAGATTTCATTAGGTTAATTTACCAAATTTCTCTCATGAGTCAAATTTCTTAATTTGATCTCATAAGGCTTAATACTTATTCAAATTTGATGTACTTACTGACTATCCTCATTTTAGATAGTAAGTAATCATTTGCTTTTATTAAATTTTAATTTAGATCCTTAAAGTAGGGGCAAAATGCTAATTTTGCCCAAATTTAGGTTTAAGTGTCCTTAAACCTTAAATTCATAATTAAATCTCTAAAATCAGTATTATGAATAATTTGGAATCATTTCATAATATGTAAACTTTTTCAATTTTCATTTTTAAGAAAAACCCTAAAAATCCTTTAAAATTCCCTAAAGTCCTAAATTAGGCTTTATAAGGTGAATTTAGTTCACCTTATGCCTTCCATAAGATAATTATATCAAAAAAATATGTGAATAAGCAAGATTAAAATTAGAATTCAAATCTTCTGTGAATCCTAAATCCATTCATTGGGACTTTCCCTTAAATCTTTAGCATCTCATTCCTTAGGGATTAGTTTAGAAATTTAGATTAGAATTTATTCATTAAGTAAATGGGTTACTTAATGTATGAACCCTTAATTTTATAGTTTTCTAGAATTTTATCCTTTATTCATGATTATTTTGTATTTAAACTTTAGATTAAGTTTAGAGACCATCTTGTTAAGCTTGATTTTACTTAATAAGATAGCTTTATTTATAGCTCGTGAGATTTGGGTTTAACTTTATACCATTAGTTTAGAACCTATTGGATGAAGAAGTTAAAAGCTAATACCAAGATTTTAATATCTTAATCCCCCAATTTTGATTTATAGTAATCAAGATTGGCTTGGGATTCGTAGAATCATTAATTATGACGTTTGATTTATTTATTAACTTAAATAAGCGCCATTGATTCAAATATGTTAGAACTTGATTAGTTCTAATTACTTTTAACTTATAGATATGATATTCTGGATTTATACTTGATAGCTGGATATTGGAGATACTAAACTTGTATAAATTTAAATTAGATAGAATGAATTAATTAGAAAATAAGTGATATCATAAAAGTTTGTTTAGTGCTATTTATACCTTGTATTTGAATGCTTTGCTTCCTTGTTTTGAAACTTCATACTTTGACATATTAGATGGAACATAGTATATTTGATGGATATTCTATGTTAATTTTGATACATTCATAAAGCATTTTCATAATTTAAAGAAACAAATTAAAGCAATGAATTTTATTTAAGATTTGTGGAATATGTCTTACTTAGTTGTCCTGAACAGTGTGACAGTACTTTGAGATGTGATTTTTGGCTAGGAAATTTCCCCTAGAATGTGGTATTTTAGCTAAGGAATTTCTCCTAGAATGTGGTATTTGACTAGGGAATTTCCCCTATAAGATGATATTTATTCTAGGATATTCAATTAGAATTAAGTGATGTTTAATCTGGGATGTTTCTCCTAGATGCTCCAATGGAATTAAGTGATATTTAATATTCAGATGGATTTAAGTGGTATTTACTTTTTGGTAGGACTAGTAAGAATATGTCCATATGAGTTTGTATTTTCACTTTATATTTTCAGCATACTTCTTTATACAGCTCTTTTAGTTATTTACAGTATTTTAGCATTTATAATATTTCTTATAAATTATGTTATTTTAGTAGTTTTGTTTCTATATATGCAAGCATATTAGGATGCTAGAATTTTAATTCAGTTCAGTACTTTCATTTTGTATTGTACACCAGCATGTGTTGATTTGATAATATTACTTAGGATATTTTTTGTACTAAGTAGATTTTCATTATTATATTGCTTAACTTTTTTTGTAACTTGAGTTGAGATATGTGCTTACCTCATATATTGTTTAAGTTATAATTCAGTTAATTATAACTTCTACCACTTTTTCTTTGATGCTTTACTACTCCTAAAATTGTTTAAGTTAATTTCTGAAATCATCTAATTCATAAAATACTTAGCCTAAAATGTACTTAGATATTTTGTCTAATCAGATTTTCTTTTCTTTTGGCTGGGGCCATATTATTGTGATATCGACAACGGCAGACTACAAGTTGTTTGAGGTAGGATCTTTTCAAGAGCTTGTCCTGGAGGAGGAGTGTACAGGAGAAGATCCTTAGTTCCTTTTTGGTTTATATTTGTGATGATTAAGTGACTTCACTTCATTTCATTAAACTCTTAAACTACTTTGTAATAATACAGGTTTTAACTGTTTTTACTTTCTTAATTATATATTCTGAGTTGTATAGTTCATTTCTAGATGTATGGATGTTATTATTTGTACTTCTTCTGCACTCTGATAATTTAGTATGCTCATTCAGTGATTGGTTATTTTGCTTTAACAGAGCATATCTTCCATTAACATTTGATTAGAAAGGCTTACCCTTAATCTAATGCTAAGTGAAGTTTGCCCGTTGACGACCATCACTTAATCTTAGATGATTAAGGGGAGGCCGTCACATCCGAGTTCCAGGCTGCAACCGCCATCCAAATGGCTTGGAGAACATCAATTATCTCAGGAGCTTCCACGTTTTGCTCGAGACGCTGAAGGAGCAAGCGATTGAAGCTTCTGCAATTATAGGCTTTCAGATTTATGATTATGCTTGCGTCGCGCAGCTGGAGTTTCGAAGTTGTATTTGGTGGAAGGTAAAAAACTGTGGTGTCACGCAACCGGAGAACTATCAGAAGTTGGGAAAGCGGGATATGAGCACTGCAGTTGTCCATAATTAAAAGAACTTGGAGTCCAGCCATGCGAGCATCAAAAGTTTTCAACCACTCGGTGAAGATGGCGTGTGTCATCCATGCTTTATTGTTGTTTTGATACTTGCCCCCGATGGTGTCAAGGTTGATATTTTTGAAACAACGTGGATTCTTCGACTTTCCGATGACGAGGAGCGGCAGCTGTATTTGCCCAAAGTCATCCATGTTATAGATATCCTTCCGCTCGTACTTGCCCAGAGTCTTCAAAATGTGAGTCTTCCGGATGTCAGGGAGTGATTCCTCGATGAGCGTCATGTTAACTGAAACGCTCTCTCCAAAGCGGCAAAAGGACTTGATTCCATGCCGATCATTGAACGATTCCAGCCAGCCATTCGAGAACTCGAACAAATCATGCACAGGGTAGAGACGGTCAAGAAAGAGTGCTGCTTTCTCTTTGATGAGATCCCTGCTCAAATTGACGCGATTGTGTTGGATGAGAAACTACACGATGATAGTAGATTCCATTTGAGGATACTTAACAGTCCTTTGACGCTTTCCATTAAGGTTAGTATTGTCGGCCTTCGCAAGGATCTCGGCTTTCCTCTTGAGAAGGCCCGAGATTTTAGGCTAACTAACTTTCACCTTGTGCGTCTGTTCCAGCCACTGGATGTGCTCCTTCAGGTTGAGCTTGGGATTCTTATCATGGTGCTCACACAAAGCAATGCGGACCTTGTCCATCATTGTCGTATATTGTGTGCCCTTCGGACGCATTTTGGAGGCATTGGTGTGGAGGCGTCCTCGCGAATTGTCAGACTCTGTGCTCGCCCATAGCCAACTCGAAAGCTCTTCCCTTTGGGAAAGAGAGCAGAAGGTTCAGAAAAAATAAAGAAAACTATAGGATTTCTAGATCTGCAGGAGACGAAAATCGAGTAAGCTGAGCCAGTAAAACAATGCGAGCTTCAAGAGGGAATGCGCGTGTGAAGACAAAACAAGCAAAAGTATGAAAGGAATCGTTCTTTGTTTAGCGCTTCTTTTCTACTTCGATAGCTCGGTCAAAGCTCGGAATGAAATGAGAAGCAAATCAAATATCACTTTTTTTTGCGGAGAAGAGGTAGGAAACGCTTTAATCGCTTCGTTCCATAAAAAAATGAGCTTTTTATGGGAAATTGAGGAGAGCGCTTTAATCAGAATTTTTGTAATATTTTTCTATAAAAAAAGGGTACGGTATTACTTTAAGAAGGAAACATTTTTGCCATAAAAAAAGGGTACTGTTACTTTAAGGAGGAAACGTTTTTGCCATAGATAAAGGGTACTATATTACTTTAAGGAGGAAACGCTTTTTACCATAGAAACATCGAAACTTTTTATAGTATTTTTTTAGTAAAATATGCCTAATGTAATAACATCCTTAAAGTAATATCCTGCCTCGGTCCCATGATATTACATTAGAGAGGTTTTACTGTATTCGCATTCGCTGTTACAGTTTTCCTCATGAAATAAGCTAACTAAGTTTTCAAATGAAAGTGGTGTCCAAACTTCAAAAGGTAAGCATTTTTTTATGATTTGAGTTTATGTTTGATGCTTTTAAATTAAAATTCCATCATTTTTCTTTAGCTGAAATCGCTCTTCTTTGTTTATTTATTAATTTGATATTTCTTACTTATAATGACTTCTATAATACATCTGTAATCTCTTACTAACATTGCTCGAGCAACCCTTTTAAAGTTATAAGTAATTTATAAGATGAATGTCAGAGTTGAATATTTTTTAATATTTTCTAGCAATATGAACATCTTAATAATACATATCTAATAACATAAGTACTGCTAAAATTTGATTAAGAAAAGTTAAAGAGTATAGAAGTTTGCTCTTTTCCTTTCACTTTTAAATACAATATCTACAATATCATGGTTGGGTATAATTCTCCATATAGGTATACATTTGCTTAGCTTGGTCAAAAGGTTAATTATTGGTGGATGTGGCTTCATTTCATCTGCAATCTAAGAAAATAAATTAAAGACTTATTCACTTACCATCGATCTTCAAAAATACCCTAAACCCAAATGTTGCAAGCTTCTTTTATTTTCGGCCATTGAGCGGCTCACCGGCTACAAATGGTGAGAATCTCTACACTTTCTTATACTTTTTTTTTTGTTTAGTCCAGTCGCATGCTTAAGAAGCAATCTCATATCTTTAGATATTAGTCATAGTTTTTAGTTTTGATTTGCCACTGTAATATTGTGAATTCAATTTATTAGTTCTAACATGTATCATAAAAGGTTTACTACCCCTCTTCATTCTCCTCATCCAATCATAGCAAAACAAATTAAAATTACATATAAACTTTCAATTTATACTTGAAATAAGAAAAAACATTAGGTGTTTGTTTGGGTGGGGTGACTGTTTGTATTTATAAAACTTTGTTATAAAATGAATTATAGAGCATGATGAAGTAAGTGCCAATGCTAAAATAAAATTAAATGCGTTAATTGTTGTTGATCATATTTTTGAATTTTATATCGTTGCTGTGGTGGTATGAATTAAGCTTATTAAATACTGTCGTTTATTTGATTTAAAAAAAAAAATTGTTATCTTAGTTTTGGTTATGCCGTGTGTTTATGTTTTGTTGCTTAGTAGGAGTGAGATGATTATATTTGAGAACGAATAATATATTAGTAAAATTATAATAAAAGAATGAAGAAGTAGTAATTTAATGATAAATTGTCTTTGTTTTTTTTTTTCTAAATATATGTGCAATTTATATTCCAAAATTGAATATATTTGTTTATGGGCAATATATTTATTGTTAGTTTATGTGAATTTTTATTTCAAACTGATTATGATTTAATGAATTCTAATACATTTTAATTTCACATTTATAGAAAGTATTAATATAAAATAAAATGTTATCATTCAAACTAATGCTCTTGAGACAATTCTACAACATTTTTAAACTATAAAATTTTGAGGAGATAAATATTTAATTTCATTATAATTTTAATTTTAATTTTGACGTTATAGTTTGATTGCGCCCCCACTAAATTTAATTTTTTGTTCAGCCTTTGCTTTTGTCGTTGTTGTTGTCTGGTGATGAGTGTCATTACATAGGATGAAGTCTAATGTAGTGTCACTTTCATTAGGTAGTAAGGGACCAAATTGTTTTCATTAGATCAAATGATTTGATTCGTTTCTTCATTATTTGTTACTCTATTGATGAATCACTGTGCTATATGGGAAAGAGAAAAGTTTCGAGTGAACGAGAGACTCCCGTATGCAAATAACAACCTCTCCTTTAGAGTCTCTTCGTCTCCTCTTTGTCTCCATTCGGCTTATATGACTTATATGGAGTCCCTTCGTCTCCTCTGTTTAACATTAGGTCTTTGGAGCGAGCCCTAATCGAGCAATGGCCGGAGACCCTCCAAGCTCTCCTCTTTGGATGAGAGCAAGCCGAAGCTTGAGGAGGTGCTCATAGTACACCTCTCCGATATCTCCCACCTCCCCAAAGTCGAGCTGCCCATGAGGATCGAAACCGCCATCTTTCTTTGTGTCTCAACACTCGCATCCATCCTCTAAGGAAGAACAGTAGTGCTGCACACTATGGTCCGTCGGAGGTTAATCAGATTCCTTTTTCAATAATTTTTCGTTAAGAATTGGTAATTTAGAAATGTGTATGTCTCTTTCCCCTCATTTTTTTTATTTATCAGTTAATTAGATCAAAATTGGGATACAGTGAGCTTTTCTCTGTCGTGCTCTCGTTCTTGATATTGATTAAGATTTGATTCGTTTAATCAAGGTTTGCATTTTTTTTTGTGAAATGTGTATATCTCTTTTCCCCTCATTTTTTTATTTTTTAGTTAATCAGATTAAAAATTGGGATACAATTAGGTTTGCCCTGTCGTGCTCTCGCTCTTGATATTGATCAAATTTCGGTTTATTTAATTAAAGTTTTGCATTTTTTTTGCGAAATGTGTATGTCTCTTTTTCCCCTCAATTTTTTTTATTTTTCAGTTAATCAAATCAAAAATTGGGATATAATGAGGTTTGCCCTGTCGCGCTCTCGCTCTTGATATTGATCAAGTTTCGATTCGTTTAATCAAGGTTTGCATTTTTTTTGTGAATGTTAATTTATTCTATTTTTTATGATGACTATTGAAGAATCTTCATTGGGAATTAATTAATTGTGATTTTGTATGTCATCATAAATGGAAGTTTGCTGATGTCAATTTATTTATAACGCATTTGATGAATTTATTTTTAATTTAACTATTGTTTGGTGTTTATTTTTGCTTGATGATTTATATTGATTATGCTAAATAAAAAGAATTATTCAGTTTGAAAGTTAAGAAAAGAATGACTTCTGCTTAATTATTTTTTATTTATAACTGAAACAAATAATTTATATAGTTGATATGCAACAACATAAGAAGTATATTACTTTATACTTAATGAGAATATATATGATTTAGCGTTCTTTTACATAATTTCAATTTTATTAATACATGTATTTTTATTATTAACTTAAGAGGTGATGATGAATTATATATTGGATGTGGTTTGAATATGCTTTCTTTTTTCAATACTAGAGAAGATGTGGATCGCTAGGGCCAAGCTTCTATCGTTGAAATGAATTGTCATATATATACATAAAATTTTAATGGGCATGTAATTTTTGTTTATTATTTTGTTTTTCTATTTTTATATGTTTTGAGTTATTTGTTGAAAAATGATTAAATGTCAATTTAAACATAACATATTTTATGTTAATCTATTTCGACGATCTTCTGTTATTTTTTTCTTTTTTCTGTGTAATTTTTTCTAAATATTTACTTTCATGGCACTTTCCTCTTTAATATTTACTTATCCATCAAAAGAGATGCTAGATGGCACAATAAATCTATCAAAAAAATTTAAACTTATGTCTTGGACGTGCAATTATTTTAGTCTGAATAAAGTTTGGTGTTTATGAGTCTTATCATATCCCATGCATGAAAACATATTTACTTGCATTTTATTATATTCCATGAATGAAATATTGTTGAGCATTAAGTTTAGTACCTATTTTGAAAAAGATTTAATTGGTAGATTAAAGTTGGGCGTGCACTATTGAAAAAATATAGTTAATATTAGAATTGATAGGATTTTGTAGTTTAATTTGATTATTTTAAAATTTTTTAGTGTCCGACCATTATGTATCGAACTCCATGTTGCTTTAAAATAGAAAAAATGTAGTTAATATCTCTTATATATTAATTTTAGTCATTCTACTATTGTTTTTCTCTTATGATGCATCTTCGATCATGTCAAGGCTTTGGAGAACCATATTCAAAGATCGCAAAAAGAATAAATTGTTTTAATTAAGAGCGTGGTATGTATCTAAAATCCTAATATCAATATTTTATGAAAAATTAGAGGGAAAAAGTCAGAGACACAAATTTGCCTTTGTCCATCTTGAAAACAAGATCCAATTGAACTGCTATTGAAGAACATTTAATATTTCAATATTTCTTTAGCCTCCAAGAGCGAGTCAACTGTGGAATGACATATACTGAATGCTTAGTGGATGGGAAGACGGGTCATGTTTGTTATTCACCTGATTGGTATCAATGGATTCATTATTTTAAATTAGGAATTTTATGCATAATAAGATTTTGATACAACATTCTTTCTATAACATATGATGAAATTGTTGCAACTTAATTATTATTAGTGTGTTGGTGTTTGAATTAAGATAGTATATTGGCTACAACAATATTTTATATATTGGAGGTTGCTAATGTGTTGGGATCGAATAGAGTTTAAACCAAAAGCGGAACAAAAAGAAACTTGAACGAGGGTTGAGAAACTGAAAAATTAAAGCAAAAAAATGAAGCACATAAAATAATTACAGCCACAAGACAAAAATTACGTGGTTCGGTGATCACACCTACGACCACGAGGAGGAGAGCAAAGTTTCACTAAAATCAGAGAGGAATACAAATGGTTTAAGGTTAGAGAACACTTACAAAATCTTCTCTTGGAGATATTTTCTTGTATCTTGTGTATTGAAACTCTTGCATATCAAGGCCTATTTATAAGCCATTCTTGATTCCCAAGAGTTACAAATTCTAATCTCTCAATTAAGGACATAAGGAAAACTTTCAAATCCATAATTCTCAAAACGGAAGTTATTAATGCGGTAGTTTCTTAATATTATAATTGAGAGATTTAATTATATATATAGAGAATTAATTTCCTTTAATTTTTCTTTAATTAAGGAAACTTAATTTCCTTTAATTTAAAAAAAATTAATTTCCTTTAATTTTCCTTCAATTAAGGAAAAATTAATTCTCCTTAATTTTCCTTCAATTCTCCACCTCAGGTCTCTTGTGCTTCACATGAGAACTGAAACCTTATACTCTTGATCAATGCGACTGCACCAAGTTGGTTGCCTATGTATCCCCCTCCCAAGGGAATCAAGCCATCCGTAGTTCCATCAAAGGAGAAGTCTATTAATGCTTCTCCAAATTCACCAAAAATTTACAATGAGTGAATTTCTGAACAGTGAGTACCCTTATCATCATATCCACAGGGTTGTCTTTGGTGTCGATCTTCTCTAGTAAGATCTTACCATTTTCGATAACGTCTTGAACAAAATGATGTCGAACATCAATATGCTTTATTCGAGCATGACAAACTGGATTAGTAGCTAAAAATATAGTGCTCTGGCTATCGCAATGTAGTACTATCTCCTTTTGTTCCGCACCCAGATCTTTCAGCAAGCCTTTCATCCAAATAGCTTCTTTAAATGCCTCAGTAACTGCCATATATTCAGCTTCTGTTGTTGACAGGGCAACCGTAGACTGAAGGGTTGACCTCCACCCTACTGGACCTCCTACAAGTGTGAATACATAACCAGTTGTTGACCTTCTTCGATCCAAATCTTCGGCATAGTCGGAGGTCACATATCCCGCACACAAGTTAGCTATTGAGGGCTGCTTCTGAAATAATAATCCAACACCAGTTGTACCTTTCAAGTACCTGAAGATTCCCATCTCTGCTTGCCAATGATCCTTCCCCAGATTATGCATGTAGCGGCTCACAACTCCAACAGCTTGTGCCAAATCTGGTCTAATGCAAACCATGGCATACATCAAGCTCCCAACTACACTAGCATATGGCATTGTGTGCATTTCTTCTTTTTCAAAATCTGACTTCGGACATTGCTCTACAGATAGGCAAAAATGAGGTGCTAGAGGTATACTTATAGACTTTGTATTTTCTTCAATCCTAAACCTCTTTAGCACTCTCTTCAAATACCTCTTATGGGTCAACCAAACCTTCCCTGCAATTTTGTCTCTACAGATTTCTATTCCTTATATTTTATTTACTTCTCCTAGATTCTTCATTTCAAAGTTCTTTGATAATTGATCCTTCATATGATCCATTTCTGACTGATCCAAAGTAGCTATCAACATGTCATCGACATACAATAACAAATAAATGAAATTATTTTGAGGTAGCATCTTGAAATACACACAATGGTCAAACTAGCTTCTGCAGTACTCCTCTTTTTGCATAAATTGACAAATTTTATGTACCATTGCCTCGGTGATTGCTTTAGCCCATATAGAGACTTGTTTAGTTTACATACCAAATCTCCCTTTCCTGGCTCAATATACCCTAGGGGCTGCATCATATAGATCTCCTCCTCTAGTTCTCCAGGCAAGAACGCTGTCTTCTGTAACGGCCGCCCCTTGACCGCCGTCGAGTAACACTAACTCAACTACGATCAAGTGGTGGCTGTCACTAATACCACGGATAATAGAAAACTTATCCATGGTATTAATCTGAAGGGGAGCACATTATTAGGCAGAAACATAAGTAAATCAGTGCAGAAACTAAGAAAAAAGACATTCAACAGTATCCACATCTATTCATTCATATACAATATAGAAAATGCAGAATAATAAGAAAGAAACTTATTTATTACATTTGATTTAATAAGAATAACATCAATTTTTACTAACTGAGCTAGATCTCTTTCCGTGTAGAGTATCAACCTCACCTAACCTTCTATCACCAGCACACCCCAAGTACAAGGTTTGAGCTAACACCTGAGGCTGCCATATGTACATATATGACAGGGCCAAGCCAACAAAGGAAAAAATAATATTAGACTTATAAAGTCTAAGCACAATAAAACTATAACATAACATATACTTGCATTTAAGAAGATGTTATTCAACATAAGAGAAAGACAGAAATCAAACTATAGAAATACTGTAAATAGCGGAAAGTATAAAGCTGTACAAAATGGAAGCAAAGTAAAGTAAAAGTGCGAAAAAATTGTAAAGACATTAAATAACTGAAACTATAAAGATTAAGCAAGGTAAAACTGCATAAAAACTAAATATTGAAAGTAAATAAAAAAATACCATATGCTCAAACATCAATGTGAAATGAATGTCAAATGCTGAGAAGGATGCTATAAGCTGCACTATATGCCATTGAAACAATGCTCACAAATATGCTATACCACAGTAGATTATAGAACTATCACTAAAGGTTTATGAGTAGTACGGTTCAATGTAAGCACAACAGTTAGGAAGTCAGTATAGTGATGCAGATGCACCCTAAAATTCCCTAGTCTGTGTATATATAACATTCCATATCTCATACTGTATCACTGATAACCATGTGTCACAACAGAAGGAATGAGTTCAACTCATGTTTATGCTTATGCTTATGCCATTATATGGTATGAATGAAAAATCCCGAAATCCATAAAGAATATAGTAAGACACAAAAATGAATCCTAAGTCTCCACTGTGCAGAATCCTGCTAAAAGGATTCTGACTCCAAATCTCTAAATTGATATTTAGTTAAAGTTGCTTATTTACTTAAAGATCACTAGGCGGAGTGATTGTATACACATTAAATATGCTGCAAAGATAGGACACAACATTTAGTTTGATTACGCCACCCTAATAAATCGATCTTCATTAGGAGGCACCATCCGATAATGATTTTGTATCTCAAACTAAGCATTTAGTCACTAAACTCACAATCATACTTAGCGTCTTAAGGAAGGTGATTCCCCTTTACTTAGTTTTATTTAAGTCATACCTATTGAAGCGATCTTCGCTAGGAGGCATTGCCCGATGGCAACTGTCCTTCAATAAAACTAAGGAATGGGCACCCGTTTAATACACTCTTAGGATCGATTGATTTACTCTAAGCGAGGTTATATCCGCCTAAGCCCGCAGGATAGCAACAAAGATAAATCTCACTTAGAGTGACTCAACTAATCCCGAATATTACTGGGGACCAGTAATATGGGTATACTATACTGTACTACCTAATAATCATGGTTCAATCAAATCTATTTAATAGAACAAGGATTTATCAAGACTACAAGTCTTAAACTATTAGGTAAGTTCTATACACAGTTTCACCAATCAAATGTGATCAAGGATCACTTAATATGGATTCTACCACAAGGAGATGTATCTATTCTAATGTCTTAAGTGATTACTACCACAAGGAAAATAGATCAATCTCTAAGGTGATGGAATCTTCTATACTCCTACCTCAAGGATTCATACAAGGCCTCCTACCTCATAATATATGAATTTAGGTCTTTTTAAATAATTCACGATGATCTTATGAAGAGAACATCAAGATCTCTCATCTAGATGTTGATATTAATCTATTAGGTTTTGGTCATTATTAGATTTAGGATGATTAGATCAGATGATTAAGTCATTTGATCACACTTAGACTAAGATTATGGGAACTAAATCAAGCATATTGTTAAGGATTAGATCACTTGTTTAATCAATATGATTTTAATTGTCTTCTTATGCTAGTCTTCTTTCTTAAGAGAAAATCAGGGATCTAAAGTTTAGATTCAGATCAAGCAATCACATAGATTTATTATTAACCTTAACATGTTTAATTCAAATGTTTAAGATCAATACCAAATTGGATGCATTATTGGAAAATGTCAAGTTCCTTATCTTATAATCAAGTCGATTATTTAAGTGATTAAGAGTTTGGGTCTAAATCCGACAGATTAGGTGTTAACCCCTAATCTTATTAGTTTAAGTCCAATAGTTGTGTTACAAATCAATGTCAAATCGAATGAATTATTGATGGCGATCTAAGATCCAGATTAAGTGTAAATCACTTAATCAATCCCTTAAGATCTCTTAAGTTACATTAAGGATACATGAGAGTTTAAGGAAATTTAGCATTCAGGACATAATCAAGACACCTAAATCCTTAAATATAGCTTATAAGGTTAACATACAACTTAAGAAAAGTAAAAGTATAAAAGAAAATAGTAACAATAACTATGCAAGTGATGTACGCACTTAACATAGAACTAAACAGATATTTTAATATATGGAACTCAATACAAGTTCTAAGTACTTGCGTACCTTTACAAAAGAAATGATCCAAACCTGAAGCTTGGCGATTGATTGGAATGAGATGACAATTACCATATCTGTAATAATTAAGCAAAGATTATCTAAATTATACTCTCTTTTGATAACTTTATTTGGTCTTAGACAAATATGGAACCCAACCAAATCATTCTCCAATTCACAAGAAAGAAGACTAAACTACAATAAGCTAGAGACAGGATCTACAAGATGAAATATAATAGCTTAATAATAATCAAGGATATGATTTATTCAAAAAAACTTAAGATGACAATTAGTCTAAGCCATTTAATTAATTCTTTGTGTGCAAGACCTACTAACATATACTTGCTTTAAATGCAAATCCTAATCTTCCAATCTCTTAGTGAGCTATTTTGAAGCCTTACAATATTTTTAATATAACTAATATATATTATATAAGTCTTAGAATATGTGGTGTCAATTTAATTTTAATATGTATTATATAATCTGCATAAATTTAATCTTCAAAGAAATTACAAGAAAATGATGGTGCAATTTGTAATGATATGCTAACTTAATTTGATTAAGTTATATAATTTGAATGGAAATAGATCTATCTATATAATTTGTAAGATCTATATTATACTAACATATACATATGCATATCAATGTGAGGAGCCCTAATACAAACATCTCATTTATCTTAACTTAACATAAAAGACAATAAAAAAAATTAGATTCATTAGAGAGTATGAGGAGTTACCCAATGCCGCCATTGACATAAATTCATGCAATTAAATGTGAATCAATAGTGCTTATGATCTTATAACATTAAGATACCTACTTAATAACTAACTAAATTTACAATGAATAAATAAAACCACAATGATAATTAAATTCATAAAATTCAGCTATATGGATTATTACTTTGTTGAACTCAACTATAACACTTGCTGAATAAAAAAAAAAGGGCTGCATACATATGGATCAACCAATTAACCTCCATTAGGTATGAGTTACATGCCAATAGGTTCCAATCAAAAGTGCTAATAATCCACTAATTATACAAACATGCATTTGATATTGATTGCAAGAGATAATTGAATCTAATAAATTCAGATTTTTCATTCAAGCATCAAAATAAATCAAGAACTTTAAACTTTGCATCACAACCAATATTATTCTTAAGTGTAGGTTTGTACCTCCAAAATGTCAAAGGAAGTATCAATTGATAGGTGCTGTCCAAACATGGATGATGAGGGGAAGATTCGGCCAAGGGAAGGAGGAGAGGTGCTCGGCCATGGAAGGAGGAGATATGCTCGGCCATGGGAGGAGGAGATGCTCGGCCATGGAAGGAGGGCTGCTGCTCATGCTTGGCTAAGAGGAGAAGGACTATTTTTCGGCCAACCAAGAGGAGAAAAGCTGTTGTTAGGCCGGCCAAGAGGAGAAGGGAGGTCGGCCATGGAGAAGGAGGAGGAGAGGAGGCTCTTTGCTTGGAGGGAAGGAGAGGAGAGGAATGAGGGTTTTGATTTTTCCTAAGGGAGAAGAGGGAGTATTCGGCTGAGGGAGAAGGGAAATTTCGGATTTTGGGGCTGCTAGGTTAGGGTTAGGCATATTTAAGAGGCAAAAAGGTAAATCCAATCGCAGCCGTTAGATCAAAATCCAACGGCTGAAACTTCTCAAGCCTCGGTCTAAGTCGTTTGAACTTTAAAAATTACAAACTTGGTATCAAAACGATCGTCTTGACGAGACAAACGCAAGCGTCCAAAAATTATTGAATTTGGACAAGTATTTTATTTTATATTAATTTTTAAGTGAAAAACTTTAAAAATTCACTATGATTAATCCAGAGCTCGAAAAATCACAAAACATAAAACATAGATTCCTCTTATTATGCTTAATTCAAATATATAAAAATTTCTGAAATCTGACTTTTATTTTATCTTTTATCGACTCCAGAAGTTTAAACTTCCCGAATTTATTTAGGACGATTCGGAACTCAGATTGCGCTCAAATTTTGGTGGAAGATCCCCTTAACATGTTTCATTTGAGGATGTTTTTATTTGATTTTTATTTGACTAAAATTGAAAATTTTAATTTCGTCTTAATCCTCCTAAATTTAGAGTTAATCACGAATGTAACAACACGGGGTTGTTACATCTTCATATCAAGCTGCTCAAGCAGCAAATCGAACTGTGCCACCAAAGCTAAAAGCACACGGATCGAGGAGTATTTCACAACTGGGGAAAACACCTCATCATAATCGACCCATTACTTCCGAGCAAAGCCCTTTGCCACAAGTCTAGCTTTATAGCGCACATTAGCTTCTAAAAAACCTTCTTTCTTTGTATACACCCATTTGCACCCAATAGCTTTTCTTCCTAGAGGGAGTTTCTCCAACATCCATACCTTATTTTTGTGAAGAGGCTCAATCTCTTCATTCATAGCCTACTTCCATAAATTTTCTTCTGAGCCTGTCACCGCTTCTTTGAAGTGAGAGGGAACATCTTCCTCCACTACAGACAATGCAAATATGACATAGTCTCTAAGCCAGGTTGGCTATTGAGGTGCATTCCTTCTAAGTCTATTTCTAGCAATTGACTTTTGATTTGGAGCCTCACCATCAATATCAATTTGCTCTTCATCATCACCAACGTGGTCTTCATCTGTAGGAGTAACTTCAATGTGATGTGAAGTTTCCTGTGGAACAAATGGGGTGACATCAAACCCCACTCTTTGCCTTCTTGTAAGAGTCTCAATATCATCCTCCACCTGATGAGAACTCCTCTGTCTCAAGAAATACTCTTCATCAAAGGTGACATCCCTGCTCACTAATCCTCTTGTCAATTGGATCATACAATTTGTAGCCCTTCATGCCGCGTCTAAAGGCCACAAAAATTGCTTTTCTAGCCCGCGGTTCAAGCTTATCCTTCCTAGCATGGTAGTAAGCTGGGCTGCCAAAGATCTTTAGCTGATCATAATCTGTGGTAGGATGTCCTGACCATAACTCAATTGGAGTTTTCTTGTTAAGTGCGACAGATGGCAGACGGTTCACCAAGTAGCAAGCACAGTCTAGGGCCTCCGCCCAATAGACTCTCTCCAACCCATCATTGGACAATATACACCGCACCTTTTCCACCAAGGTACGGTTTATTCACTCTACTACCCCGTTCTGCTGTGGTGTTTCTTTTACTGTGAAGTGGTGCTCAATCCCTGAATCTTGACATTCCTTAACAAAAGAATCGGATGTGAATTCTTCGCCATTGTCCGAACGAATTATCTTGATTCTTTTGCCCGTTTGATTCTCCACCATCTTCTTCCAGTTTATGAATACCTCATGTACGTTTGCTTTGCTCTTCAAAGTGTACACCCATACAAATTTGGAGTAATCATCTATAAAAGAAATAAAATATCTTCGACCACCGAATGATGTAGTTTTTGTTGTTCCCCATACATCTGTGTGTATATATTCTAATATACCTTTGGTGTTGTGGAGGCCAACACCAAAGGGCTTGCGTGTTTTCTTGCCAAAAATACAATGTTCACAAAATTGTAATTTGCAAGAATTTATACCTTTGATGAGCCCCGCTTTCTCCAATGCCTTCAGTGATGGTTCCCCTGCATGTGCTAGTATCATCTGCCACAACATCATGACATCTTCAGAGTCTTCAGCCACAGCCACTGTATTTGTCACTGTACTTCCTTGCAAATAGTAGAGGCTCTGTTGTCTGACTCCTCTTAAGTAAGTCATTGCACCTTTTTGCTGATCTTCAAAACTCCTGCCTCAATCAACACCTTACAGCCCTTGGCTTCTAAGGCCCCAATAGACAGAAGATTCTTCTTGATTTCTAGCACGTGCCTGACTTCCTTTAATTCCTGAACTGTTCCTAAATGTGTCCTTATCAGCACACTACCAACTCCTGTAATCCGGCAAGTAGCATCATTTCCCATTGTGACTATACTACTGTCTGTTTCCCTATACGAATAGAACCAATCCTTCTTGGAGCAAATATGATACATTGCACCAGTGTCCATGATCCAACTGGAGCTGTCTACTATTAGACCCATAGAAACTATTACAAGAGATACATCAGAGTCTGAACCCTCCACCATATTTTGAATCATATTAGCCTCTGAAGATCCACTCGCCCGCTGCTTGTCTTTCAACTTTGGGCAGTCCTTCTTCCAATGTCCTATCTCTAAACAGAATGCGCACTGGTTGCGTCCATTGCTTCGGCCTTTAGATTTCCCCCTTTTCTAGAAGTCTGCATTCTTCTTTGGCCATTGCTTCTTCTTCTCTGGTCTTTCCCTCTATAGTGTAAGTGCCTTTGCCATATCATATTTGGTAGACTCCTTATCCCTTCTTCTGAACTCATGATTCACAAGGGCTGTAGTCACCTCCTCATACTTCAGAACCTCCTTCCCATAGATCAACATCATGGTGAAGTGCTCGTACTCATCTGGCAACAAGTTCAGCAATAACAGGGCCTTGTCTTCATCCTCCACGGTCTCATCCAGATTTAGCAAATCCGCCAATAGCTTTGTGAATTCATTCAGGTGCTCATCAATGGAAATCCCTCTTCTCATCTGAAATCTATAGAGCCGTCTTTTCATGTGGAGTCTATTCTCCACGCTCTTTGTCGGGTACTTAGCCTCTAGGAATTTCCATAACTTCCACACTAATGTCTTTATCATAACTGCATACTTGATCTCCTGAATCAAATAGTTTTAGATCAAGCTGCATGCACTGCGGTTCATCTTGATCTAGTCCCTCTCTGAAATTTCCTCTAGTTTTTCTTCGCCATCCAGAGCATCTTCAAGATTTAGGGCACACAGTGCGTCTGTCACCTTGCACCGCCACATCCCAAAGTTGTTCTTCCCATCAAATTTGACCACATCTATTTTAACCAGATGTGTCACAACTTGGTGGAGACTCCTCTCCACCAACGATGATGACGAAGGTCCAACCACCTCTTCTCCTCCTTCAGCCATGTTTATCTTCTTGCTTTAATAAAACTCAATCACAAATTAATAATTAGATCAAGCAAAAACCCGAGCCTTTAAGAATGAACAAGGGAAATCAAACTTCGCTCTGATACCACTTGTTGGGATCGAATAGGGTTTAAACCAAAAGCGGAACAAAAAGAAACTTGAGCGAGCATTGAGAAATTGAAAAATTAAAGCAAGAAAACAAAGCACATAAAATAATCACAGTCACAAGACAGAAATTACATGGTTCGGTGATCACACCTACGTCCACGGGGAGGAGAGCAAAGTTTTACTAAAATTAGAGAGAAATACAAATGGTTTAAGGTTAGAGAACCTTACAAAACCTTCTTTTAGAGGTCTTCTCTTGTATCTTATGTGTTGAAACTCTTGCATATCAAGGCCTATTTATAAGCTATCCTGAATTCCCAAGAGTTACAAATTTCAATCTCTCAATTAAGGACATAAAGAAAACTTCCAAATCCATAATTCCCGAAACGGAAGTTATTAATGCGGCATTTTCTTATCGCGATCGGACGGTCCGGATGGATCCGTCCGATCTGACGGCACTGTTAACTGGAGTTAACGGCGTCGTACGGCGCCGTTAATTAATTAATTAATTAATTAATTAATTAATTTTTTTTTTCAGAAAAATTTTTTGAACATGTTTTTCCTAGCTAATTTGGGGTCAAGGAATTCAATGGCGTAGTCGGATTTTCGATCCGACGAGTATTTTGATACCTCGATTTCCGTGATATTTTTATTATTAAAATATTCGTCGAAATTTCGACGACTTCCGATTGACACGAAAACTTCACCCCAAGATAATTTGGGGTCAAGGAATTCAATGACATGGTCGGATTTTTGATCCGATGAGTATTTTGATACCTCGATTTTCGTGGTATTTTTATTATTAAAATATTCGCCGAAATTTGACAACTTCCGATTGATACGAAAACTTCACCCCAAGCTAATTTGGGGTCAAGGAACGCAATGGTGGTGTCCGTTTTTCAATCGGAGGTCAATTTAAATAGGTCAATTTCCGAGGTTTTTGAAATTCTCAAAATAAAGATTTAATCCGTTTGACCTCTAGTTTGGACTGGATTTTGATAGTTGACTCCAAATGACCTAATTAGCACTTAAGATTAATTTTAAGACTCAAATTAGTCCTAATTGACTAAAGTAACAACTCGGGTTGTTACAGACTCCCCCACTTAAAAACGATGTCGTCCTCGACATCACTCAAGTGGAAGGAATAATGCAGTAGGGGTTTGGAATAAAACGAAAACTATGAAGGAGAAGGTGCTAGGGTGTATCATTTTTTAACTTGGTTGAATGCGGCTTTTCCAAGGTTACAGATCAAATATTCATGCATATCACAAGTCTCAGTACTATGGGATAGGATTATCACTTAGCAGGTGGTACCTCCTATTAAGCATATAATAATTTAAGGGTCGAGGATCCTTATGATTCTATACTTAAGTGACGTGCGTCGCTCAAAGGTTTAGGCTAAATCTCTAAGTTATATAAGACTTACTCGGAGTTAAGGAAATGCTAGGATACTATTAGAATCCAAAGGTTTGGCATCAAAGACTTGAGCCATTTGACTACTTAATTCAATGGGGCAATAGGTTGGAGACCTAACAAGATGCTAAATTAGCATTTTGAGCTACAATTATGGCTCGCCTAATTAATAGATTCTATCATTCAGTTTAACCTAAAAAGTGAGAGATCATTTACCTAGCTGGGTAAGTTGCTACTCGGCAGAGAAGTTATTGCTATGAGTCATGAAATCATAACTTAGATCTTAGTGTTTGACTACCTAAGCTAGGAATAAGTAATTGTCAAATGTGATAGCCTAATATAGTGCAAGTAGGATTTGAGGATGACTAAGAATAAGAACTAATAATGAAGTGACTATAAAACTTAAATGATGAAAATAATTAGGCGATCGAATAGGTGTACCTGAAATAACAGTGTTACCTTTGGTCATTCCTAAATGGGTACAGGCTCCTGCAAGCCTATCGCTACATCTCAGTTTTTGTGGAGGCCTAGCCAAAATGGATCGAGATGTGCTGGCCAGTTTCCCCTTTCTCATTGGGTATTATGTTGAGTTTCTACCTCGAGTTATGGAATTAGTGAAGTAGGAGTCACACATGCTAGTAGTGACTTGATACAAGGGATAGTCTCTCAATCTCGTGCTTTCACTTTAGCCTATGTCATAATATTTTAACCAGTTTTAAACTCTTTAGAGAGATATGGTTAACCTTAATGATTCTAGAAGTAGATTTTTGCTATTATTATTCCTAAGGAGACAATATTTAGAAAGTAGAAGGTAACTACTTAAAAATGTTCCAAGACCTATTTGTTGGTTTAAAGTCTTATAGGGATTCATAGTTACGACCTACCATCTTAAGTTCTTGATCTTATAAAGGTTTTGATTTGAATTAGCTGGTTATTTAGTGACTCATTTATCTTAAATTCCTACTGATTAGGTTCTAGTACCGTGACAGCATTTTGGATTTCTATACTCTTATTATTCTGAGCTTTGATATTGTGATGTTCTTGGTTGGATGTGACTCTAATGTTTTTTGATATAGTGACTGACTTAATTATCTGTTAATATTAAATTAAATATAATTAATTTGGCTTTATTATTCAAAAGTAATTAATTATCTTAATTACTGTTTAGGATTAAATTAACATTTAATTAATATTAATTAATCCTCTAATTATTTTTAATTAAATAAAGTTACTGTTCAAAAGTAATTAACACTAATCCTAGGTTAATTAACACTAACTGTAATTAATTAGGGCTAACAGTAATTAATTAACACTAACAGTAATTTAATTAATTTCTAATTAATTGACAGTGGGCCCCACTGACACATGGCACTTCTAGAGGCTGCCACGTGGCACTGTGGGCCCCACAAGTTGTTGACTCAGCTCGGTTGACTGGACAGTGGGCCCACCTGACACGTGGCATTGCTAGAGGCTGCCACGTGGCACTATGGGTCCTACGGGCTGCTAACTCAGCTCGGGTGATGGGGCAGTGGGCCCACCTGACACGTGGCACTGCCAAAGGCCGCCACGTGGCACTGTGGGTCCCACGGGCTGCTGACTCAGCTCGGGTGACTGGACAGTGGGCCCACCTGACACGTGGCACTGCTAGAGGCTGCCATGTGGCACTGTGGGTCCCACAGGCTGCTGACTCAGCTCAGGTGACTGTACAGTGGGCCCACTTGACACGTGGCACTGCCAGAGGCTGCCACGTGGCACTGTGGGCCCCACGGGCTGCTGACTCAGCTCGGGTGACGGGGCTGTGGGCCCCACTTGACATATGGCAGTGCCAGCAGCTGCCACATGGCCTGGTGGGCCCCACCCGTGTTGACGCGGACCCAACCCGGACGGGTCGGGCTCGGGTCGATCCGGCCCGGCCCGGAAACGCGACGCTTCGCCTTCCGGAGGGTTCGGCGGACCGAACCCAGTCCTCTTCGGGGAGCTGGTGCGCCCGATTGGGTGTGTTTTGGCCCGATCGGAATGGTGGATGTGAAGAGGACATGTTGATCTACCTATCCTACAATTTTTGCAATGATCGAATGGTAAACGAGGGAGATCGGGGTACCTGAAGTTCGGATCGGCGAAGGTTTCGACGGAAAAATAGGGCTGACTTCCGGGCTTGATTCCGGCTCGATCCGGGCTCCGATCGGTGAAACCTCGGAGCCTAGGGTTAGGCCGAGGTCTTATAGACCGGACGGCGACCTCGCCGAGGACTGGATGCGGCTGGATTGGCCAGAAGACGCGACGGGCCGCCGCGTGTCACGCGGGCGGAGTCGTCGAGGAAGACGACTCCGCAGCCATTGGATCTGGGCCGATCCAATGGTTGAGATGGCGCTGTCCAGATTGACGGCGCCGTCAGCTACCGTGACGGGTCCGTTAAGTACTTAACGGCATGCCGTTAGCTACAGTTAAAATATTATTATTTTATTTATTTATTTATTATTTTATTTTTTTAAAAAAATTTTCAGAAAATTTTGAACATATTTTTCCTAGCTAATTTGGGGTCAAGGAATTCAATGGAGCAGTCGGATTTTCGATCCGACGAGTATTTTGATACCTCGATTTCCGTGATATTTTTATTATTAAAATATTCGTCGAAATTTCGACGACTTCCGATTGACACGAAAACTTCACCCCAAGATAATTTGGGGTCAAGGAATTCAATGACATGGTTAGATTTTTGATCCGATGAGTATTTTGATACCTCAATTTTCGTGGTATTTTTATTATTAAAATATCCGTCGAAATTTGACAACTTCCGATTGATACGAAAACTTCACCCTAAACTAATTTTGGGTCAAGGAACGCAATGGTGGTGTCTGTTTTTCGATCGGAGGTCAATTTAAATAGATCAATTTTTGAGGTTCCTGAAATTCTCAAAATAAAGATTTAATCCGTTTGACCTATGGTTTGGACCGGATCTTGGTAGTTGACTCCAAATGACCTAATTAGCACTTAAGATTAATTTTAAGACTGAGATTAGTCCTAATTAACTAAAGTAACAACTCAAGTTGTTACAGACTCCCCCACTTAAAAACGATGTCGTCCTCGACATCACTCAAGTGGAAGGAATAAAGCAGTAGGGGTTTGGAATAAAACAGAAACTAGGAAGGAGAAGGTGCTAGGGTTCATCATTTTTAACTTGGTTGAATGCAGCTTTTCCAAGGTTACAGATCAAATATTCATGCATATCACAAGTCTCAGTACTATGGGATAGAATTATCACTTAGCAGGTGGTACCTCCTATTAAGCATATAATAATTTAAGGGTCGAGGATCCTTATGATTCTATACTTAAGTGATGTGCGTCGCTCAAGGGTTTAGGCTAAATCTCTAAGTCATACAAGACTTACTCAGAGTTAAGGAAATGATAGGATCCAAAGGTTTGGTATCAAAGACTGGCACTTTTTAACTACTCACTTCAATGGAGTAATGGGTTAAAGACCTATGAAAATACTAAATTAGCATTTTGAGTCACAACTATGACTTGCCAAATCAATAGATTCCATCATTTAGTTTAATCTAATGAGTGAGATGTCATTTACTTAGCTGGGTGAGTTGCTACTCAACAGAGGAATGAGTCACAAAAGCATGACTTAGGTCTTAATGTTTGACTACCTAAGTTAGGAATGACTAATGATCCAATGTGAAACCCTAGTATAGTACAAGTAAGATTTGAGGATGACTAAGAATAAGGACTAATAATGAAGTGACTGTAAAACTTAAATGATTAAACTAATTAGGCGATCGAATAGGTGTACCTGAAATGATAGCATTACCTTTGGTCATGGGTACAGGTTCCTGCAAGCCTATCGCAGCATCTTTGTTTTTTTTTTTTTTTTTTTTTTTTTTAGTGGAGGCCTAGCCAAAACTGGTCGAGATGTGTTGGCCAGTTTCCTCTTTCTCATTGGGTATTATGTCGAGTTTCTACCTCGAGTTATGGAATTAGTGAAGTATGAGTCACACATGCTAGTAGTGACTTAATACAAGGGATAGTCTCTCAATCTCGTGCTTTCACTTTAGCCTATACTATAATATTTTAACCAACTTTAAACTCTCTAGAGAGCACTATTAGCCTTAATGATTCTTGAAGTAGATTTTGCTATTATTATTCCTAAGGAGACAATATTTAGAAAGTGGAAGGTAGCCACTTAAAATTGTTCCAAGACCTATTTGTTGGTTTAAAGTCTTATAGGGATTCATTATTACGTCCTACCATCTTAAGTTCTTGATCTTATAAAGGTTTTGATTTGAATTAGCTGGTTACATATCATACTTATGTTTGATCCTATAAGATTTATTTAGGTTACTTAGTTACTTATTTACCCTAAGTTCGTACTCATCTAAGCTGTAGTACCATGACTGCATTTTTTATTTCTATACGCTTATTATTCTGAGCCTTGATATTGTGATGTTCTTGGATGTGACTCCAATGTTTTCTGATATAGTGACTGAATTGGCAGAAGAATCATCCATTAGGTAGATAAGAATACAAATTCTTTATCTGACACCTTATGGAATTCTCTGATACCAACTGTGGCGACCCTCACCCTTAACCCTCAATAGGTTTAGATTAAGGGTGGAGCGTCACTCTGGTTAACCCCTCACTTACCATTGGATTAGGATAAACTCCATAATCCACCTGATTAGGGAAAGGTCAACTCAGAATCAATCAAGCAGTCACTATATAAGTAAAATACAGAGTGCGGAAGCGATAAGTGAGTGACATCCAAGCATCATAATGTATATAAGAAGAGAAATATAACTCAGAAAAGTAGCATAGTGAAATCTGAACACACAGTCATAGGTACCTGTATTATTACATTAATTAAAGTTTAACAAAATAAATGTTCAAAATCCACTCATCCTCATAGGCAGTAAATGACTAGATATCTTCTGGCCCCAACTGCTGCGCCTCCTCTAAGTAAGGCTCCTCCTCGGGTGCAGGCTCCTCAAACTGCTCTAAGCCTGACATTGTCGGTTTCACAATGTAGGGCCCCCACCAAAAAAGAGAAAATCTGGTTAGACAATTGTCTAAGTACATTTTAAGCTGAATTTTTAATAAGGTTATGTAATATCACCATTTTACCATTTACTTCTAAGCATGATGTGTAAATATAGGAGCAATAAGCAACACAAGTAAAAAGGCAAACTATAGACTATGCTCTATAGTATAAACAAGGCAAAGAAAAGAGGCTGAAGCATGCCTCGCATAACAAGTAATCAAGGAAAGGCATATAAGTGTAAATATAATTGAATAAATGCTGGAAGAAAAATTCTACATCCTAAATATGCTGGTGATCAAAAAAAATAACATGCTAATTAAAAATGAATAACTCAGCAGTGATATATATATATAGCAGCAAGATTCTAACATCCTAAATATATATAAAGTAGTACAAAGAAATAGCTGACTAAAAAAAAAGAATATACTGAAATAACCATAACTGCATATAAAACTATAATACATCAACTGCCATACAGAAAAAAGCTACACTAACTCGCCAAAAGAAACTGAAGATCTTAGCACGATACGGCTAGGGCTACTCCTAGCTCGATACGACTAAGCCAACAATAGCCACATATATGGCCCTAACACGATACGACTAGGGCTACTCCTAGCTCGATACGGTTAGGTCACCAACTATCATACCGAAATATCCTAGCACAGTACAGCTAGGGCAACTCCTAGCACGATACGGCTCGGGCAACATTCGGTATGATCAAAAGAACACTGAGAGGCAGCTCAATCACATTAATTCATTATCATTTCACTTATTTACTTTAATATTTTCATAAGGAATCTAAGAAGTCTCCATAATTTCCTAACATTTTATTTATGCATCAAATATCTTATATGATATGTTCAAAGAAAATATAAGGCACAAAATTATAAGGTATGCGTAGCAACAAATAACAAGTAAGCAAGAGACTCGATTACACATGGTGATATCATTTGTTTTCTACTTAACCAGCTAACTATTCCAAGTTACACAAGTTCAGGATCACCGTTTTCCTACTATCGAGTGTAACTCAGAAATTTGTCCTTATAAGTTAAAAAGGATTGGAACTGATCAGGTTCCAATCTAGTTCAAACAGATAGACGACTATGAATTAAACAAATAAATCATACATCCTAATTTTTGTGAATTTAGACGTTCTAACTAAGATCTGATCAAGATCTTCTACACCTATAGATTATGGATTAAACACTACGAGATCTTAGGTTTAATCACATAATCCAAATTGGATAAGACCTAAGTTCTAGGTTTTATACTATAAGTGATCTACTAGTTAAGGCAGATCCTATTAAGTAATCAACTTAATAGGATGAATCTCCTATCTTAAATCTAAAGTTAAAAGATAAACTAATCAAAATGGGTTGTAAAATAAAATAATATTTAGAAACTACTAAAACTAAGGTTTCACCCATAGGGTAACTCAATTTACCCAATGAATGAACACTAACCTATGATCTAGTCCTAGTCTCAGGAAAGGTCCTGAAGGTGGGGTGCTTAAGACTTAAGAAAAATTATTGGAATTCAATTTAATGACTTATTTTATTTACTATATGGTACTAATATGATTATATTATTAATCTTAGTATTCCAAGATTTTAATTAAGGGCTAAAATTGCGCATTTCCAATTTTAAGGTAAAATAACTATTTTGCCCCTACTTTAAGGTCAAAAATCAACTTTTGATTTAGGTGTCCAAACTGAGTATTCTCTTCTCCAACTAATTCCTTACTATCTAACTTGAGGGTAGATAGTAAGTACGTCCAATTTGGACGAGAAACGACCGAGTTATGGCTAAAATAAGGCTAGGGGTATTTTGGTCTTTTCCCTAAATTTTAGGGTTCAAATCCTAAATATTATTTCTGTGAAAATGATGACATTGAAATTCTAAACTAGGTAGCTTCTTGAATTTTTGGATTTGGAGTTAAATTGACCAAGTTATGGCCATTTGAAGTCCAAGGGCATTTTGGTCATTTTTCACTAAAGTCAACTCTAAATTCTAGAGTTGACTTTTTGTCCTAATGTCCAAATAGAAAAACTAATACTACCACTGTAATGGGGCCGCTCTCCTGAGCATTTTAAGACCCATATTGACTATGTTTCGATAATTGGGTAAAAAGTTATGGGGTCTTAAAGAGGCCCAAAAATGCTACCTCATTATGCGTGCCTCGAAATGAAATTTTACATTATGTCATTTGATCCTAAATATTTTTTTGAGTATTTTAAGACCCATATTGGCTATGTTTGGATCATCCTACAAAAAGTTATTAAACTTTTAAGTTTTACTATTCAAAAATACAATTTGAATTATTTTACTATTCATTTATTCAAATTGTATTATTTTACTATTCATTTAAATGTAATATTTCTGATTTTTAATTAATTATTAATTGATATTAATTAATTAATTAATTTACTGTAGCAAAGTAATTAGTGCTAATCACTTTTTAATTAATCTTAATTATCTATTAATATTAAATTAAATATAATTAATTAGGTTTTACTTTTCAAAAGTAATTAATTATCCTAATTAGTGTTTAAAATTAAATTAATATTTAATTAATATTAATTAATCCTGTAATTATTTTTAATTAAATAAAGTTACTGTTGAAAAGTAATTAATATTAATCCTGGATTAATTAACACTAACTGTAATTAATTATGGCTAACAGTAATTAATTAACACTAACAGTAATTTAATTAATTTCTAATTAACTGACAGTGGGCTCCACTAACACGTGGCACTTCCAGAGGTTGCCGCGTGGCACTGTGGGCCCCACAGGTTGCTGACTCAGCTCGGCTGACTGGACAGTGGGCCCACCTGACACGTGGCACTTCCAGAGGCTGCCGCATGGCACTGTGGGCCCCACAGGTTGCTGACTCAGCTCGGCTGACTGGACAGTGGGCCCACCTGACACGTGGCACTGCTAGAGGCTGCCACGTGGCACTGTGGGTCCCACGGGCTGCTGACTCAGCTCGGGTGACGGGGCAGTGAGCCCACCTGACAGGTGGCATTGCAGACGCTGCCACGTGGCACTGCAGACGCTGCCACGTGGCACTGCTAGACGCTGCCACGTGGCACTGTGGGTCCCACGGGCTGCTGACTCAGCTCGAGTGACGGGCAGTGGGTCCCATGTGACATGTGGCACTGCCAGAGGCTGCCACGTGGCGCTATGGGCCCCACCTGGGCTGAATCAGCTCGGGTGACCGGACAGTGGGTCCCACTTGCCACATGGCGGGCCCAGAGGCGGCCACGTGGCGCTGTGGGCCCCACAGGAAGGCCGAAGAGCCGCGCGGGCTCGGGCCATGGGCCCCACGTGACACGTGGCAGGCCCGTAGGCTGCCACGTGGCCTGGTGGGCCCCACCCGCGGCTGACGCGGACCCGACCCGGACGGGACGGGCTCAGGTCGACCCGGCCCGTCCCGGAAGCGCGACGCTTCGCCTTCCGGGGGTTCGGCGGACCGAACCCAGCCCACTTTGGGGACCTGGTGCGCCCGATCAGGTGGGTTTGAGCCCGATCGGAACGGTGGATGTGAAGAGGACATGTTGATCTACCTATCCTACAATTTTTGCAACGATCGAACAGTAAACGAGGGAGATCGGGGTACCTGAAGGTCGAGACGGCGAAGGTAATCGGCGGAAAAATAAGGCTGACTTCATGGCTTTATTTCGGCTCGATCCGGGCTCCGATTGGTGTAAACTCGGAGCTTAGGGGTAGGCCGAGGTTTTATAGACCGGACGGTGACCTCGCCGAGGTCTGGATGCGGCCGGATTGGCCAGAAAACGCGACGGGCCGCTGCATGTCACGCGGGCGGAGAGGGCGAAGAAGACGCCCCCGGACCGTCGGATCTGTGAGATCGCGGACGGTCCGGATTGCTCCAGACCGCGTGACGCGGATCGCGGCCGAGGGCTATCGGATCCGCGCGCAATCGGACGGTCCGGATCGCTCCAGACCGCGTGACGAATATTTTAATAATAAAAATATCCCAGAAATCGAGGTATCAAAATACTCGTCGGATCAAAAATCCAACTGCGCCATTGAATTCCTTGACCCCAAATTAGCTTGGGGTGAAGTTTTCGTGCCAATCGGAAGTCGTCGAAATTTCGACGAATATTTTAATAATAAAAATATCCCGAAAATTGAGGTATCAAAATACTCATCAGATCGAAAATCCGACTGCGCCATTGAATTCCTTGAGCCCAAATTAGCTTGGGGTGAAGTTTTCGTGTCAATCGGAAGTCGTCGAAATTTTGACGAATATTTTAATAATAAAAATATCCCGGAAATCGAGGTATCAAAATACTCGTCGGATCGAAAATCCGAGTGCGCCATTGAATTCCTTGACCCCAATTTAGCTAAGAAAAACATGTTCAAAATTTTCTAAAAATTTTTTAAAAAAAAATAATAAATAAATTAATTAATTAATTAATAATATTTTTACTGTAGCTAACGGCATGCCGTTAAGTACTTAACGGACCCGTCACTGTAGCTGACGGTGCCGTCAATCTGGACGGCGCCATCTCAGCCGTTGGATCGGCCCAGATCCAACGGCTGCGGAGTCGTCTTCCTCGACGACTCCACCCGCGTGACACGCGGCGGCCCGTCGCATTTTCTTGCCAATCCGGCCGCATCCAGACCTCGGCAAGGTTGTCGTCCGGTCTATAAGACATCGGCCTACCCCTAGGCTCCGAGTTTACACCGATCGGAGCCCGGATCGAGCCGAAAGCAAGCCCCGAAGTCAGCCTTATTTTTCCGCCGAATACCTTCGCCGTCTCGACCATCAGGTACCCCAATCTCCCTCGTTTACCGTTCGATCGTTGCAAAAATTGTAGGATAGGTAGATCAACATGTCCTCTTCATATCCACCGTTCCGATCGGGCTAAAACCCACCCGATTGGGCGCACCAGCTCCCCGAAGAGGACTGGGTTCGGTCCGTCGAACCCCCCTGGAAGGCGAAGCGTCGCGCTTCCGAGCCGGGCCGGGTCGACCCGAGCCTGACCCGTCCGGGTCGGGTCCATGTCAGCCGCGGGTGGGGCCCACCAGGCCACGTGGCAGCCTACGGGCCCGCCACGTGTCACGTGGGGGTCGCACGGCCCGAGCCCGTGCGACACTTCGGCTCCCTGTGGGGCCACAGCGCCACGTGGCCGCCTCTGGGCCCGCCACGTGGCAAGTGGGACCCACTGTCCGGTCACCCGAGCTGACTCAGCCCAGGTGGGGCCCACAGTGCCATGTGGCAGCCTCTGGCAGTGCCCATGTCAGGTGGGACCCACTGCCCGGTCACCCGAGCTGAGTCAGCAGCCCAGTGGGGCCATAGCGCCACGTGGCAGCCGCTGGCACTGCCACGTGTCAAGTGCGGCCCACAGCCCAGTCACCTGAGCTGAGTCAGCACCCGTGGGACCCACAGTGCCACGTGGCAGCCTCTGACAGTGCCATGTGTTAGGTGGGCCCACTGTCCAATTACCCGAGCTGAGTCAGCAGCCCGTGGGACCCACAGTGCCACGTGGCAGCCTCTGGCAGTGCCACGTGTTAGTGGGGCCCACTGTCCAGTCACCTGAGCTGAGTCAGCAGCCCGTGGGACTCACAGTGCCACATGGCAGCCTCTGGCAGTGCCACATGTTAGTGGGGCCCACTGTCAGTTAATTAGAAATTAATTAAATTACTATTAGTGTTAATTAATTACTGTTATCCCTAATTAATTATAGTTAGTGTTAATTAACCCAGGATTAGTGTTAATTACTTTTGAACAGTAACTTTATTTAATTAAAAATAATTAGAAGATATAATTGAGAGATTTAATTATATATGTAGAGAATTAATTTCCTTTAATTTTTCTTTAATTAAGGAAACTTAATTTCCTTTAATTTAGGAAAAATTAATTTTCTTTAATTTTCCTTCAATTAAGGAAAAATTAATTCTCCTTAATTTTCCTTCACAATGATGGTGCCTATTTCACAAAATCTAAAGTCAATGTTCTCGCAAGATGCATGATTTTGATTGAAACTTTCATTTCTGCTCTTATAAAAAGATCAATGATGTATTGTCTTTGAGAGAAAATTAATTTTCTCAGGGAGAGGTCTTACTTTTACTTCTTAAAAGTCTTAGACTACATGCATCGTTGATATAGACTTGGCTATCAAGGCATGTGATCAAATGGTAGTTTGCAATAATGACTAGGTTATCAACTCTTACAAAGAGAAATATGATTGTATCATTATTGTTATGTAAATAATGAGGTATTAACAATAGATAAGAAATTTTATTTTGTAGTGTTTTTTGTTTTTTTTGTGTCTCTTTACGATAAGATTGTAAGTTTATATATATTTTGAATGTTTAAAGCTCAACATATTTAATCAATATTGATTCTTGCTTATCATGTTTTTCATGATTATATTACAAGATGCTAAATAAGCAAAAACATTTTCTTTTTCTAAAATTGATCACCCATATCTTTAATCTTTGCATTGAATATTTTATGATGCCCATTTTGCCTTAGATAATTTATATACTATTTTTATGATATCTACTCTTTTCTATTAATTTCTTAACACAGATAGCTTGCTCAGTAGACAATCATTATGAGCTATTATAGACAAGAATTCTTTGCTATGCGATTCAAAGTTCTATTCCTATTTGAGCAAAAATTTTCTCACTCTTCTAATTTTTTCATGATTTTTTTCTATGTACTCAAATATATTTATCAATATTTGTTGTTCCAATTGATTGCACTTTACTTTCCAATTTCAAATAAAGGTAATTGTCTACACAACCGCTCTTCAAAATCGCCCTTCTTACCAAACTTGATTTAGAATCATGTTATTTTTATTCATTTTGTCATTCATTATATTTTTCCATTTTTAATAAGTTCAGAATTATTGTTTTTAGATTTATATGGGATTTAGATCAGTTTATTGCTACTTCTCTATTTACTTTTATTGATTGCTTGGCGCTAGCAAATGATATTTTTTCTTTCTTTATTTATTACTTTCCTTCAAAATTTAGATGCAAATTTTCACTTTTTTTACTAAAGCAATACTAAACTTTATATGGCCCGATAGCAGTTAATGATCTTGGGAGAAAAGTATTTTATGGAAGGAACTTCTTGAGTTAGATTATGAATTTCTTGGTTTGGAGTAGTTATGCTTTATTTTATTTGAGGTGTATCTACAGATGCTTGAGACTATATTTCTATACAGTTATGTTGTTCTCTGTGTTTTCAATTAAACACTTAATTAAAATGTTGTAATTTACTTATATAAGAGACTAACTATCTATGATTCTAGATTCTTAATTCTTGGGATACATGAATATAAATTTTCTTATAAATATTTGGAATGTGCGCATTCTATCTTTTCTTAGTATATGTGCTCACTCTATATATGTGTATAAGAGAGATAAAACATTAAGTAAATTAAATATTATAGTTATTTAATTTTTTTCTTACACTTTTTTTGAGCTCTCGATGTTTTTAAATTTCAATTTTTGGCATAAGAGCTTTTTATGGTCTTTATAATTTTTTTATGTGCATTGCACGGGATTCATGCTTGTAGATATATATATATATACATAATATTCTCTCTCCAACATTCATATTTCTTGTTCTTATCTTATAAATACAAATAATAATAATAATAATAATAATATTATTATTATTATTATTATCATTATCACGATTTTTTGGCGTCATCACTATTACTATTATCTATGTTATCTTCGCCATCTCAATCACCCTCTTCTCTTCCTACTACTATTTTACTAATATTGAAACACACTGAAAGCAAGAGAAAAAAAATAAAATTTTGTATTTCTTATCTCTTCACTAATTAATATATTTTTTACATAGATTTTTAAAAATTAACATAGCACAAAAATAGGTACCACTGATATCATGAAGTACATTTGTATATAATGACTTAATTACATGCTCTTTGCTTCGTCTTAAAATTCACATATTTTATTGACTAAATTACATACTTATTAGCCTTGCAAATTATATGATTTAAGTATACTGTTGCTGTTTGAGATACTTTAAAAAATATGTAGCATGCTTGAACGAATAAAACAGTGTTCAACTAGAAATATCTACAATCTGTACAGAATATAATTTTATTTTTAGAACGGGATTAGTTTGCTATCATTCTACTTTGGAAGATATAAGAATATTATGTCTATGCCTATGAGGGGGCTATCATAGGTGAATATATATATATATATATATATATGATATTAGAGCCCAAATTATGATAATCAAGCAGATGTGCTTGATTCCTCAAGATTTGAGAATTGTCCACTCAAACAATATTATTATTATTATCATTTATCCAATTTGAGATAAAAATATTCAATTTTTTATTTAGTATTACTTACTAGTGCAAATTGCTTTTATCACTGCTTAAATTATTATTCAATGTTGATTTACAGAGAAAGCTACTGTAATTGCCTTTTCAATTCCTATTACTGAATTACTGGAACACACTAAATAATCAATCGTTGCACTTTTACTTTTCTTCTTTTATTCATGTATTTTAAATAATAAAGAAAAGTATAATCTTGTAATTGTTATTGTTTCATAATAAAAATATTTTTCTTATTTTCAAATTAATTGAGCAATGATCTGTAATGTTTATGTTATTATTCTAAATCATGACTACAATTATTGACAAAAGTCTTGGGTAACTCCACCCCAATCCCCGCACCCTTGCTAGGAAACAGGATTGGGGGACATCACATTATGCCTTTTATATCATATAAGATTTGTGCTCAAAACTTGAAATGAAATAAACATAAATTAGTATAAGTGGTTTATAAAAGTAGATTATCATGTCTGTACAGACAATATGTTATGCCAAGGTAAACTGATATCTAGAGAAATAAAAAGACTACATATAGCTTTTGAGAGGAGATGTGTAGTTAATCAAGAACCCAACATCTCATATACTCAAGTAGACATATATGAATCATTGTCTGTTCAATGACTTTACGTAACTTAATAAATATTATATTTACTAGCATTTTCTTTCAAATTGATCAAAAATTATTATATATTCACATTTTATTTAGTTCTGACAATTTTACTTTAAAATAACAATATTTCCTTTGTTTATGCCTTTTATATATTTCCTTGTATTTATAACCTTATATGTCATTTTAGATGCATAATGCTTAATATTATATATTAATGTGATATTTTATAAATCTTAGATTTTTATGTCTAATTAAGTTTTTTTTCTTTTCTTTTATTTGGTTCGCTCTATCATATTTATGACAAATCAAGATGATCATAAGAGCTATCTGACACATACACACACACACACACCACACACACACCACACATACACACACACACACACACACACACACACACACACATATATATATATATATATATATATATATATATATATATATATAACAAATTAAGAGCTATATGAGGTCCGAGTATTGTAAGAGATTCAGGTGCAAGAGTAAGTAGCAATTTGAAGAAAAATTAACTTTATTTATTGCAATATATCTTAGCTTCTTCTCTTAGTAAAATATCAAACATTTATAGTGGCATGTATTGAATGTTGTAAGACTATTATTATTTTTAAATGAATGTATCTCCTATATTATTCTAGTATTTGTGGATGTTGAAAGAATGTGTTTCATATACTATTATACTAAGCCCTAATAAGATCATAAAATACGAGCGCATAATGCTATGTTAGTTCTAGTGACCGAGTGAAGGGTCGCCATGAGTAAAATCTCATGTTTGGGCCTATAACCACCAATTCTCACTAAGAAACCCATATTTTGCTTAAATTTTTTAGAAACTAGCAACTACTGATCTGTAGTCAATATATGAAAAATGGTGAGTCTTTCCTCATGATCTTTTGTCGCTTCCTAAAATACTAGATCCATCATTATTTCACCATGAGCTGTTAGCAAGCTCAATATATAGTTTTATTTTTATTTCTCTCTTCAAAGATTATTCATCATAGATATTTGTTACAAGTTATATGTAAAGTTTTGCAATTAAGGGGTAATGCGTATACTTGCTATACATCAATTTGCAAATGGAAATATGCTTAAAATAAATGTAAGAAATAAAACTTTTAAATAACTCTATGTACTTAAATATTCCAATTTCACAAAGTATAATATGTAACAACCCAAGTTGTTATTTTAGTCAATTAGAACTAATCTCAGTCTTAATCTTGATCCTAAGTATTAATCAAGCCTTTAGAAGTCATCAATTAAGACTTAGTCTAAATCAGGAGTCAAATGAATCGAATTCTGATTCTTGGAAAATATAGAAATCCTAAAATTTGACCTATCTAAATAGACCTCAAATCGAAAAACAGACTTCGCCATTGCACTCATTGCCCCCAAATTAGCTAGGGGTGATATTTTCGTGTCAATCGAAAGTCGTCAAAATTTTGACAAATATTTTAATAATATTTAAATGCCCCGAAAATTGGAAAAATAAAATACTCGTCAAATCGAAAAACCGACACCGCCGTTGTGTTCCTCACCCCTCAATTAGCTAAGGGTGATGTACTGAAAATGTTATGATGCAATTAATTTTTAATAAATTTGAAATGAAATTAATTAAATATTAATAAATATTAATTTTTTTTTTTTTTTAAAAAGGTTAACAGCGCCGTTAGTCTAGCTGCCGCCGTTAGCCCATATTGAACTCGGGCCGTCTATCTCCTAACGACGCGTCTGGGTCGTCTGATCCTTTGATCAGATGGCAGAGGTTCATCCCCTCTACCACGCGTGACGGGTGTTGCACGCCGCCCCCCTTTCCCCAACTGTCGTTCGCACGGCCTCGGCCGCTCCGCCGCCGCTTCCCCTTAAATCCTAAGCCCCTCCCCATCGTGAGCAGTTGCCTGCGAGGGACCCTAGACCTAATTGCGGCTGTCGGTTCCCACTCCCGCGTCTTGCGCAAATCCTGGGACGCCACATGGCATCCCGTGGGTCCCGTCGCCATTAAACCTACGGAAAAAAATCATTAGCAAAAATTATATAATTATATTATATATATATATATATATATATAGTTATATATATATATATATATATATATATATATATATATATATATATATATATCTGTAAATTAGTGTATGTATATGTGGATTAGTATAACTATATATGTATATCCTGTGTACATTATAGTTAAATTAGTTAATTTGAATGTTAACTGTAAGGTTGATTAATCTTAATTAGTTAGGCTAGTGTAATAATAATGCAATATATGTATAATATGTACAAACAGATATATCATAGTTCTAATCACATATTAATATATATATATATATATATATATATATATATATATATATATATAGGAGATATGTTTAATTATAAATAATGAGATAGTTAATGAGTAACTTCTGTAAACCTAATCTAAACCAAACAGTAAGTGATGAATTAAAATTATATATATATATATATATATATATATATATATATATATATATGAGCTAATTAATTTTAGTAGATTAAATTAGTGGGATTTAGCTATTAATTAATTAACTGTTATTAATTAGTTAAGTAATAGTACAGATAATTAAATAATTAATTAATTGTAGACAGTCAATGTTGAATTTACTTAATTAAATTAAAACAGTGGAATTAATTAATTTAATTAAACATAAAATCATTTAAATTGAAAAGTAAATTTATTTGAATTGTATTTTTAAATAGCAAGATAAAATAAATTAATTTAATTTAAATTTTAAAATTTAATAACTTCTTATACAATGATCCAAACATCGCAAATATAGAACTCATTTTACTCAGAAAAATAAAATGAATCAAATGACGTAAGTCAAAAATTCATTTCGAGGTACTATAATATAGTGACATTTTAGGTACTAGACAAACACTCTCAACTTTTAACATAGTTATCCAAATATAGGTAATATGGGTCTTAAAATACTCAGGAGAATAACCCTATTTCTATAGTAATATTAGATTCCTCATTTGGAGCTTAGTTTGGAAAGTGACATTTAGGACATTACCTAAAAATGATCAAAATGCCCACAATCTTCAAATGGTCGTAACTTGGTCAATTCAACTCCAAATTTAGAAATTCAAAGTGCTAACTAGCCTAGAATTTCAGTGTCATCAATAAACTGAAATAATCTTTATGATCTGAACCCTAGAAAATTAGAAATGACCAAAATACTCATAATCCTAGTTAGGTCATAACTTAACCATTTGAAGTCCAAATTGGGTCTACTTCATGTTAAAGCACTCAGTATACTATAGGGAAGCTATAGAAACTGAGTTTGCTGAATTTGGACCTCAAATGGAAAAATTCAGTTTTTGTCCCCTTTAACCCATAAAAATTATCGAATTGCCCTGAAAATTAGAACCTCTATAACTTAGCCATTTGACCTCATAATGCAGTATTCTTAGACTTTATAGAATCATTGAACAACAACCAATAGTAAACTGCATAAAATTTTAGATTTCATTAGGCATAAATAACTAAAATACCCCTTAGGTCAAAATCCTTAGTTTGAACCTATTGGACCCATTTCTTATCCAAATTGAGTGTACTTACTATCTATCTTCATGTTAGACAATAAGGAATCATTTGGCAGTAAGAAATTCCACTCAAAAAGTAGCTTTTGAACCCTTAAGTAGGGGCAAAATAATCATTTTTCCCAAAATTCGCACTTTGAATACTTGGCATACAGATGGTGGCTTCTCAATTCTTCTAATACTGTCCTGAAATGACCTTTGTGTTCCTTATTTGTCTCGGAGTATATTAAAATATCATCTATGAATACGATGACAAATTTGTCAAGATATGGCTTCAAGATATGATGTATTAGATCCATAAAGATTGAAGGCGCATTTGTCAATCCAAATGACACCACTAGAAATTCATAATGGCCATATTTAGTTCTGAAAGAATTCTTTGCTATATCAGAATCCTTTACTTACAGTTGATGGTAGCCTGATCGCCAAATCGATCTTCGAGAATACCTTTGCTCCTGCTAATTGATTGAACATATCGTCGATACGGGGCAATGGGTACTTGTTCTTCACTGTTACTTTATTCAGCTCTCTATAGTTAACGCACATTCACATCGACCCATCTTTCTTTTTGACAAATAGAACTGGTGCTCCCCGCGGGGATGAACTAGGCCTTATAAGACCTTTCTCTAAGAGTTCATGCAGTTGCTTATTCAGTTCTTGTAATTCCTTATGCGCCATTTGATAAGGAGCTTTAGAGATGGGCTGCGTTCCTGGAACAATGTCAATTACAAATTCCACTATCTGCATAAGAGGAAGATCAGGTAGATCTTCTAGAAAAATGTCGATGAATTTGCAAAATATGGGGTTCTAGGATAAGGAATCACCTTCTTTCTTTTCTCCTAGTATTGTCACTAAGAAGGCATCACAACCTTTCTGTACTATACTTTTTATTCTTATAGTATTGATTAGCGAGGCTCGAGTACTAAGGTTACCAATGAAGGATCTAGCCTTACTACTACCACACAAGGTAATCTTCTTCTTTGTACAGTTGATAGTGGCACCATGCTAGCTTAGCTAATTCATGCCTAATGTTATATTGAAATTGGCTATTGGGAGAACCACTAACTTGGCTTCATACTTCTAATTCACAATAGGGATTTGTACACTACAAAACTGGCAAGCTTGCATTTGGGCTCCAAAAGGTAACCCAACATTAAGAGGATTGGCTAGGCAGTACAAGGGTAGGTTAAGTGCTTTTGCCCAACCTTCTGACACAAAGGAATGGCTAGCCCTAGTGTCAAATAAGATATTACAGGGTTTGTCATTTATGCAAATTAAACTTAATTGCAAATGTAATTAATTACTAACTACGTTAAGCAAGTAATAACTATAAAAATTAGAGAGGTTCAAGAGCGCGTACCTGATATCACATGATTATCTTCAGCGGCCTCAATAGGTGTGAGGGTATAGACATGTGCAGGGCCGGCAGGCCTGTTGTTATAGGTCTGCCGTGGAGGGGACCAAGGTGCATTTGGGCAAGGGACATTAGCTGTCTCATGCCTCACATCTGAAGTAGAAGGTGGTGCTGGATGAGCTGCCGCAGGCTTCTGAAACAAGTCAAAGGCTTGGCGGCGCTTGGAGCAGTCGATTTGATCACCATCAATCATTTCCGTAGCCTTACAATGATAGAATATGTGGCCTAGCCATTCGCAGGTGAATCAGACATGATTCCCATGGTAACACTAACCATACGGGTGTGGTTTTGTGTAACTATTGAAAGGATCGGCGGAGGGGGCTTCGGCCTCAAGCTAATACACTCTGGCTCATTTGGGAGGATTCTGCTGGAATGAAGTGGACCCGATACTCCTCTTGGGTCCTTCTCAAGCTTGGTCTTGCTCTACTACCTTGGCAGTTTCCAGTAGCTCTACAAAGTCTGATATGCATAAAGGGATCACTTGGCTCCTGATGGAGGGTTACAGACCGCTCTGAAATCGATGACACCAGTCTGGCTCAGTGGGAATCAGACTGTGAGAGAACCTTGCGAGGCGACATACTTTTGCTTTGTATGTGGATACAGTTCAATCTCCTTGTTGCAGTTTCAGAAACATATCCCCCAAGCTATGTTTGGCGGACAGGGGAATGAATTGAGCCTGAATGCTCCGATGAGTTCGTCCCAGGTAATGTCCTCTAGTGGTACCTTGGCAAACTACGTGCTGTGGGTGGTGTCTTTCTAATATTTGGCCTCATCTTGCAGGAGATGAGTAGTAAGATGAACTACCTCCGAGTCAAGGTACTTGATACTTATCAGGTTCTTTTCCACTATTTTGATCCAGGTGGCGGTATCTACTATGGAGAGACTCCCGTTGAAGGTAGGGGGTCTCAGGCGAAGGAAGCTGTGTAATAGCCCATATGTGGACTGTAAGTGATGCTACTGAGGGCATTGTAACATCATGGCAACTTCGGTTGTGGTACAGTTCTAGCTTATATGAGCTACCAGCAACCGCTCCAATCTCTCAGCCTGCTTGGCCTGAGTATCGGCAACCTTCTTAGCATGTCTTTGGCTGGATTTTGCTTATTTGTGGTGGGATTCCACCATTAGTGTGACCACCTCCAATAAGGTACTTACCTCACTGGAGGAAGTGCTAGAGGGAGCAGGAGAGGGGCTCTATCCAGGATTTATTATCTTCTACTAGAGTCTGAATTAAAAACAATACACTTTCATAAATTTAGAAAATAAAGAATCATAACATTTCACCTCTTTTATTAATCATAATTAAAAATGAAAATACATCATCAAAAATAGTAGATAGAACATCAGATAATGAAAGACAGCAATTGGGAAAATATAGAGTCTATCCTATATATTCTTCAGTGAAGGCCTGGGAAAAGCCAGCATATGTCATCATTCGGTGCAGGCGATTAGCTCCGTGTCTGAGCGCCCATTGTTTTCGGGCCCACCACTCCTTGGCATAATCTTGGAGTAGGAGCTCGACAATGCTGAGCCGGATACGATCCAGGTAACTTAGCTCGTCGAACATTTTGGTTACTCTTCGTAACCACTCTTTTGCAAAGATAAGGAAATCCAACCCCCTGTATACATCATCTCTTAACATTCTTTCCAGTATGATGGCTCCTTTTAGGGAGACTCCCTGGACTTCCCTCTCATATCGTTTCGCCATGAGCACATCAAATTTCCACTTATTCTCAAAGCGGGTATAGAAATTGCATAATGACATGATTGTGTAGTAATATCCCTAGGTATCCTGTAACAACCTAGGTTATTACATTGATCAATTAGGACTAATCTTAGTCTTAAATATAATCATGAATGCAAATTAGGTCAATTGGAGTCAACCTCTAAAACTTAGTCCAAATCAGGAGTCAAACAGATCAAATCCTGATTTCTAGAAAAATCCAAAAACCCTAAAATTTGACCTATTTAAATAAACCTCCGATCGAAAAATGGACTTCGCCATTGCGCTCATTGACCCCAAATTAGCTAGGGGTGAAGTTTTCGTTTTAATCTGAAGTCGTCAAAATTTTGATGAATATTTTAATAATATTTAACTACCCCACAAATCGAGGAATCAAAACACTTGTCAGATCAAAAATCTGACCTCATCGTTGCGTTCCTCACCCCTCAAATAACTAGGAAAAACATGTTTGAAATTTTGTTTTAATATATATATATATTTATTTATTTATTTATTTATTTATTTATTTATTTATTTATTTATTATTATTATAGTTGACGGCGCCGTCCTACGCCGTCAACTTAAGTGGACGGCGCCGTCTGATCGGACGGGTCCATCAGGACCGTCCGATCCGCTCGAATCGGACGGCCCGCAACCGCGAGCCGAGCTGATCCGGGCCATCCACGTGTCGCGGGATCCAACGGTCCTGAGTCCTCCCCCTCGGCTTCTCCGTCCCCGAGTGCCACGTGGCCCTCCGCCCCTCCGGGCCAATCCAGCACCTCCCCGGCCTCGTCGAGGTCGCCGGCGCCCCTATAAGGACTCGACCACTCTCTGGGCTCCGGGTTTGCAAAACTGGAGCCCGATTCGAGCCCACCCGAGTTCGAGCCGTTCGCAGACCGTCCGCTTCAGGTACCTCTGATCTCCCTCGTTACTTCTTCAATATTTGCAATTCATGTTCGAAATGCTATTCCGGACGCTCGATTGACGATCCATCGGCTCTGATCTAGGCTAGCCCAACCGTATCGATCGGATTCACCGATCAATCCACAGTCGAAATCGTTAGAGGTTTCGACCGTAAACCCTAGGACCTAGGGTTAAAGATTGCCGGCGACTCCGGCCACCTCCGGCCAAGGTCCGCCCACCGACGTGTAGGCCCCGACGTAGGCTACCGTCGGCCGTGCGGACCGAGGTGGTCCGGCACCGGGAAGGCTGGCAAAAACCGTGCCCTAGCCCGGTGCCCTCGAGACGCATCCGCGAGGGAGACGAAGTCCAGGTCGGGCCAGGTTGACCCGAGCCCGACCCAACCGCGTCGAGTCCACCTAAGCCTAGGTGGGGCCCACTACGCCACGTGGCAGCCTCCAGGCACGCTAGGTGTCACGTGGGGTCCACACGCAGAGCCCGCGACTCTTCGGCTTCGGCCGTGGAGCCCACTGCGCCACGTGGCAGCTGCCGGGCAAGCCACGTGTCAGGTGGGGCCCACCGACAGAGCCTTCGCGGCCTCTCGGCTTCCACGATGGGGCCCACTGCGCCACATGGCAGTCTCTGGACACGCACGTGTCAGGTGGGGTCCGCTGTCAGGTCTCCCGAAACCTTTCGGCTTCCCCGTGGGGCCCACAGAGCCACGTGGCAGCCTCCGTGCATGCCACATGGCAGCCTCCGTGCATGCCACGTGTACCGTGGGGCCCACACACAGTACAGCGCCCAATCAGGCGCTGCCACGTGTCATAAATGGGGCCTACTATCATCTCAGACAAATAATTAAACTAATTAATTACTGTTAGTCAGTAATTAATTATAGATTAGTAGTTAATTAATTATAATTAGTACTAATTACTTTTAAACAGTAACTTAAATAATAAATTAGCTGTAATTAATAATTAAAGAATAATTAGGAATATTTTAATACTAATTAAATCTTAATAGTAATTAGAGTAATTAATTATTATTAAATAGTAAAACTATAATTAATTATTCTTAAATAGATATTAGCAGATAATTAAGGTTGATTAAACAATAATTAAACTTAATTACTTTTCAATAGTAAAATAATACTATTATATATTTAGATTAATTAATTATTAGATTAATTAAATTAATAATTAAGTCATAATTAATTAATTACAGATTAATTAAGAATTAATAATTTTAGAATTTATATATATATAACTTTAGGGATGAATAGTAAAATAATTTAATTTGAATAAATGAACAGTAAAATAATACAAATTGTATTTTTGAATAGTAAAACTTAAAAGTTTAATAACTTTTTGTAGGATAATCCAAATATAGCCAATATAGTTCTCAAAATACTCAGAAAAATAAATAGAATCAAATGGCATAATGTAAAAATTAATTTCGGAGTACGCATAACGATGTAATATTTTAAGACCTCTTTAGGACCCCATAACTTTTGACCTAGTTAATCAAACATAGTCAATATGGGTCTTAAAATGCTCAGGAGAGCGGCCCCATCACTGTGGTAATATTAGTTTTCCCATTTGAACATCAAGACAAAATGTCAACCCTATAATTCCTAGTTGACTTTAAGGAAAATTGACCAAAATGCCCCTAGAATTCAAATGACCATAACTTGGTCAAATCAACTCCAAATTCAAAAATTTAAGATGTTAACTAGTTTAAAATTTTGATGTCATCAATAAACTAAAATAATATTTATGATCTGAACCCTATAAATTTAGAAAATAACCAAAATATCTCTGGCCTCATTTTGGTCATAACTTGACCGTTTGGGGTCCAGATTGGGCGTACTTACTGTCAATCTTCAAGTTAGATAGTAAGAAATCACTTAGAATTAAGAAAATTCAGTTTAGCCCCTTAAACAAAAGTTGACTTTTAGACCCTTAAAGGATGGGAAAAATAGTCATTTTGCCTAAGATGGGAATAAGCACTCTTAACCCTTAATTAACATTCCAAAACATTAAAACCAATGTTATATCGTAGTAGTGACATTTTAGTGAGTAAAATCAACCATTATGTTAGAATCCAGGTTTTCCCTAAGTCTTTATCACTACACCTTAAGGACCTTTCCTGAGACTAGGACTAGATCATAGGTTAGAGTTCATTCATTATATAAATGGGTTACTCAATGGGTGAAACCTTGGTTTTATTAGTTTCTAGACTTTTCTTTTCTTTTATAACTTGTTCTGATTATTTTATCTTTTAACTTTAATTTTAGGATAGGAGATTCATCCTATTAAGCTTGATTACTTAATAGAATTTGCCTTAATTATTTATCACTATTATAATAAAACTTAGAACTTAGGCCTTATCCTTTTTGGATTATGTGATTAAACCTAAATCTCATAATATTTATCCATAATCTATATATTTAGAAGATCATGATCAGATCTTAGATAGAAGTCTAAATTCACAAAATTAGGACGTATGATTTATTGATTCAACTCATAGTCGTCTATCCGATTGAACTAGATTAGAACATAATCAGTTCTAATCCTTTTTAATTTATAAGGATGAGTTTCCAACTTACACTCAATAGTAGGAAAATGGTGATCCTGAACTTGTGTAACTTGGAATTGTTAGAATGGTTAAGTTAAAAACAAATGATATCACCATATTTAGTAGAGTCCCTAGCTTACTTTTGATGATTGTTGCTACGCATTCCTTGTATTTTTGTGCCTTAACTCATTGAGCATCTCATATAAGATCTTTGATGCATAAATAAAATGTAAGGAAAATATGGAGACTCCTTAGATTCATTGTAAAAATATTAAAGTGATTGATTAAAAATAATAATTGTATGTGTTAGAGCTGCCTCTCAGTTATGTCTTCTTTGCCTAGTCTCCTTGTTGACACTAGGAGAAGACCTTGTTTATATCTTCTTTGCTGAGTCTCCTTATTGACACTAGGAGAAGACCTTATTTATATCTTCTTTCTTAGTCTCCTTGTTGATACTAAGAGAAGATCTGTTATGTTTTTTTTGCATAGTCTCCTTGATGACACTAGGAGAAAACCCTATATATCTTGCCTAGTCTCCTTGATGACACTAGGGTTATATAGTTTTGCGCTTAGTCTCCTTAATGACATTAGGATCATTTTGATATTCAGTGGGTTAGATTAGCTCTTTTTTGTATGGCAGTTAATACACAGATATTTACATATATGTTTAATTTTGATATGTTGTTTACTTTTCAGCATTTTCATTCAGTCAGCTATTTTCTTTGTACTGCTTATATATTTTAGGATGTTATAATTTTGCTGCCATTTATATGTATCATTATTGAGTTCAGTTATTTTAATTGTCATATTTCTTTTGATCACCAGCATATTTAGGATGTAGTATTTCTCTTCCAGTACTTGCTTAGTTATTTATATTTATATGCCTTACTTTGTTTAGCTTGCATTTGAGGCATGTCTTAGCCTCTCTTTTTGTTTAAGTTATAAATGATTATTTATAGCTTTTTCATTCCTTATTGTATTGCTTGTTGCTCCCTTATATAGTTATTGCTTAGAGAATATAAATGGTGATATTACAAAACACATATAAAACTTATCAGCTTAAAATGTACTTAGATAATTGTCTAACACAAGATTCTTTCTTTTTTTTTGGCTGGGGCCATACATTATAAAACCTATAATGGCAGATCCTCTTCAGTTAGACGATCAAGATCTTGGTGTGGAGCCATATCCGAAGGAGGAGCCTGTGGAAGAAGCAGCTATTTAGTTTTCCTTTATAAGTGAGAATGAGCGCATATTACCTTCATTATTTAAACTTAAATTAATGTAATAATACAGGTACTCTTGACTGTGTATTTGGATTTTATGCTTATATTCTAAGATGTTTTTCATTATATTTATGTTGTGATGCTTGGATGTTTCTTATTGTAAATCACTTCTGCACTCTTTAATGAATTCTTATTAAGTGATTGAATATTTAATTTTATGCTTACTCCTTCCCTTATTAGGTAATTTGTGGATTTTACCCTAATCCAATAATAAGTGAAGGGTTAGCTAGAGTGACACACCACCCCTTAGCTTAATCTTGTTGATTAAGGGGTGGGGCGCCACATATCCATATCAAGCATCATAAGAATAATAGTTCAATTCTAACTCCAATATTTAAATTAAGATACAAAATGTAGAAAGTAAAATAGGTAGCATAGGAATGAAAGCTAAAATATCTATCCGATATATCTAGCGATAAAGGCATGGCAGAAGTCCGCGTAGGTGACCTACCTTTGCATTTCTTCACACCAATGGGTGAGTGCCCGAAGGGTGATGCTACACCAATCCTTGGCTTTGTTGTGTAAGAGATGGGATACAATGGGGATTCTAATATTGTCTGGATAGTTAGTAGTTTCAAACACAAAATCTGCCCCGTTTCAGCCACTCTTTGGCTACAACGGGGAGATCATATCCCCTGAATACACTTTGCTGGAGTAATAAATCCAGCATTCGGACTTTGAGGTCTGACACTCCTTCTACGAACCTCTTGTACTCCTAATGGATTTGGATGATGTACTCCCACCTATCTTCAAAGCATTGGTAATGCCACCTAAGCGTCATCCTAGAACGTCTAGTGATTTTTGTAAGTTACATTAGTTTACTGATATTTTACTTGTGCATGTGTTTTCATTTCCATACTCTTATTATTTTAAGCTCATGATTATGGTGCTTGGATGTAACTCATGTATTTACTTAATGATTGATTAGCAGAATAATCATCCATTAGGTAGAGTGGTATAAAATTTTCGATCTGACATCTTATGGAATTCTCTGATACCAACTATGGCGCCCCAGTCCTTAAGTTCACAATAATTAGACTAAGGAGTGGAGTGTCACTCTGGCAAATCCCTCACTTATCATTAGATTAGGTAAGATCCACAATCTACTACTAAGGGAAGGATGTGCATAGAATAAATAAGAGAATCAGTCACTAAATTAATATATACATACAGAGTGTGGAAGCAGTAAAAAGTAAAGATTACATCCATTCACCATACATCAGACATGAAATAAAATGAAATAGCTCTGGAAATAATAATGTGCAGAAAGTAAACATAGTCACGAGTACCTGAATTATTACAACATTTTATTTAAAGTTTAAGAAGTGGAATAAAAATAACTCTCATCCTCACAAGAATAAAAAGACATCTAAATATCCTCTATTCCAAGCTACTGCGCCTCCTCTATGTATGGCTCCTCAAACTGCTCAAGATTTGATATTATCAGTTTCACAATGCTAGGGCCCCAGCCAATAAAAGGAAAATCTTATTAGACTAAATATCTAAGTACATTTTAGGCAAGTAATTTATTAAGCATTCATTAATATCACAATTTTACTCTAATAATATGAAATATCTATCTAGCATGGGAGCAAGTAAGCATACAAGAGAAACATAATAAGTTATAAATGTAATATTTATAACTAAGCAAAAATTGAGGCAAAAGCACACTTCAAGTAAGCTAAACAAGGCAGGGCATACATATGTAACACAGTAAGTAAAAGTACCGAAAGAAAAATCTAAACCTAAATATGCTAATGATCATATGACATATGCTGAATTAAAATAGTAATCTAAAAGTAGTATATATAGTAAGCAGTAAAGTCTAGCATCCTATATATGTATCTACTCAAGTAAGCAGGTAAAACAGGGAAAAAATAGCTAACTGAAATAAAATGCATCAACAATATAGAAAATAGTAAGCTGAACTAAAATGGAACGTATAGCCACCATATCAGAAAGAATTGGCCAATCTGGTCCAATATATTCTCATAGCCTTTATGGGCTAAGGCAGACATAATATATCAATATAGTACAACATAACTGAAGAGGCAGATAATATTATGCAAATATCTTTTAGTTATTTTACTTTTATTTCTATAGATAATTTCGAAAATAATTGAGGAGTCAAATACGTCTATAAGACTAAATGGGTCCCAAGCTTAACACACTCTCCTTAATGAGTGAAGTTAAGCATCCTAATCTCTCCTTATCCCTGTTCATTTAAGTAATGTGCACCATAATCCACCATGAACTGAACCCAAATATAAATATTTTCCTAATATGCTAAGTTTTAATTTTCATGCAACAATGCTTTTCTTATATGATATGCTCAAGAAAAAATAATCACAAAATTTAAGGATTTCTTAGCACAAAGTTAAATAGTAAGTAAGGTAATCTACTAAATATAGTGATATAATTAATTTTCTAATTTAACCATTCTAACTATTCCAAGTTACACAAGTTCAGTATCTTCAATTCTTACTATCGAGTGTAACTTAGAAGCATGACCTTATAAGTTAAAAAGGATTAGAACTAACCAGGTTCTAATCTACTTCAATTAAGTATGACTATATGTTAAGAAATAAATCACAACATCATAATTAGATAAATTTAAATGTTATAATTAAGATCTAATCAAGATCTACTAAATTATAGACTATGGATTAAACACTATGAACTTTGGCTTAATCACATAATCCAAAAGGATAAGACATAATATCTAGGCTTTAGTCTAAAAGTGATCTTTTGATTAAGGTAAATCCTATTAAATAAATCAACTTAATAGGATAAATCTCATATCCTGAATCTAGGGTTAAAAGACAAAATAATCAAAATAATTTGTAAAATCTAGAAACTAATAAAGCTAAGGATTCATTCATTGAATAACCCCATTTTTAAATGAATGAAATCTAACATATGATCTAGTCATAGTTATAGGAATAGTCTTACTGTGACTTGTAAGGTCTTAAGAAAAGACTTAGAGAAAATTTAGGAATTTATCATTTTGACATAACAGTTGATTTTAATGCTTAGAATGATTATATTACCATCCAAACATTAGTTTTATTAACTTAGAAGAAAATCTAGGGTTTAAATATGCTTAACCTAAGTTTTGGGCAAAATGACCATTTTGCCCCTACTTAAGAGTCCGAAAAGTGACTTTTTAATTTAGAGTTCCAAATTGGAATTTCTTAGTTCTAAATGATTCCTTACTATCTAACATGAAGATAGACAGTAAGTACTCTCAATTTGGATAAGAAACGGATTCTATAGGTCCAAACTAAGGTTTTTAACCTATGGGGCATTTTAGTAATTTACTCCTATTGGAATCTAAAATTTTGTATAGTTTACTATTGGTTACTATTCAAGGATTCTATAGAGTCCAAGAACACTATATTCTGAGGTCAAATGACTAAGTTATAGCTATTTTGATTTCTAAGGGCAATTCGGTAATTTTGTCGGTCAACGAGGGACAAAAACCGAACTTTTTTGTTTGAAGTCAAATTTCAGCAAACTCAGTTTCTATAGCTTCCCTATAATATACTGAGTGTGTTGATAGAGAATAAATCCAATTTGGACTTAAAATGGTCAAGTTATGGCCTAACTAAGGTTAGGGGTATTTTGGTATTTTTCTAATTTTCTAGGTTTCAGATCCTAAATACTATTTCAGTTTATTAATGACATTGAAATTCTAAGCTAGTTAGCATTTTGAAATTTTGAATTTGGAGTCTATGGTCAATTGAAGTCTATGGGCATTTTGATCATTTTTAGGGTATGATCCTAAATGTTACTTTTCAAACTAAGCTCCAAATGGGGAAACTAATACTCCTATAGTGTTGGGGCTATTCTCCTAAGTATTTTAAGACCCATATTGCCTATGTTTAGATAACTAGGTTAAAAGTTATGATGATTTGATTATGACCTAAAATATCACTATGTTAAATACACCCCATATCGAATTTTTGATTAGTGCCATTTGATTCATTGTATTTTTATGAGTAAAATTAGACCTATGTTTGCTATGATTGGACTAGTATTTTTAAAGTTATTAAACTTTAAAATTTAATTAAATTTTAATTAATTTTATTATTCAAAATACAATTCAAATGAATTTACTATTCAATTTAAATGATTTTTTATTTAATTAGATTAACTAATTCTAGTGTTATTTAATTAGCATACTTATTGCATTATTTAGCTAAATTATTATTATTGTTTAATTAATTTCTGTTAACATAATTAATAATGAAATTAAATAAAATTAATTATTGAATGAATTGATTAGTTGTCTAATTAATGCTAATTTATTTAGACTAACCTACTGATTTAACTAAATAACATAACTGTTATTTGTCTTGGCATCTAATTAATCCTAACTAGTCAATATATATATATATATATATATATATATATATATATATATATGAATAAATTTTGTGAAATACATATATATATATATATAGTGTATATATAAATATATATTTGTTATTTAATATGCAGTTTTCTGTATGAATTAATACAACGGGATCTGCCATTGCCACGTGGCGGTCTACCACTGGCTGCGGCAGGGAAGGCGGGGCCCACAGGATGCGTGGCACTACAGGATTGGCTGCAGGGCTGCAGCGGACGGGACAGCGGGGCCCACGCCTTTTCGATGCAACGCCTGCCTGTCTGGTGACAGCGCGGTAGAGGGACCCGCCTCGGCTAATCCTATGCCTCCACGCGTCGACCCAAAATGGCCCACGGGTCAGGCTGACCCAACCCGGCTCGAGGTAACACGCCCTCCTCCTCCTTCCAATCAGGGCCCAAACCTAGGGCTCGAGATCTCAAGGCCCAGTCGCCGACGGTGGATCCCGACCCGCACAAGGACGTGTAGCTCCGGGCGTGACCTTCACGTCGATGGATGAAATGGGAACAGAGGACGCCTATACAACTGACGATACAACTGACGGGAAGTAGCCCTAGGTGGGGTTATGCAAGCAATGGGTGCGGTGAATGTGCTCGATACAAAACTTAGGGTTCACAATTTGATCTTGAAATGAGTTGAATTATGCTCGAACGAGGGCATTTAACAATTTAAGCAAAACAAGATAACAACTGACAGCAACAAGGGAATATGGAGGTAACTGGAATAGGACCTTTGTGGCAACCTAGAGCTCGCAGATGCTGCCTCTCGGACGCTCCGGAACGGTGCGCCACTCTGGGAAGAATAACCCGTCTCCCCGAAATAGCAGAAAACCAAACCCATCTGAAAGGCTGCTGACTCAACCTCAATGAGAGTTGAGAGCTAATACTTAAGATAAGAGTAGTATCCTTATCCTAAGTATTAGGCAAATACATACATTGGATTTAGAATACAATATGAAGAATTTAATATATGCATAAGATATCAGTATTTCCAGTATACTGATCACATCATAATACTAAGTTTAAGTAGTATATAAACAGAGTGCAAAAGCTAAAAGCAAATATCCAAAAATATTCATCACAGAAGCTATATGAAAATATTCATCTCAGAAAAGAAAAGAAAATACATCCAGAATTATTACAAACATTTTATTGAAACATAGAAATAAAGCTAAGTACTAAACTGAAATAAACTAAACATAAAAGTAAGGCTGAAGAAAAGTCCACTATTGCTCCATGGGCTCCTCCTGAATCTCCTAGGTGTCCTCCTGATCTGGCTCAATATAATGCTCAGGATCTAATAAATTGCTAGATCCCAAAAGTACCCCGTATTAGACAATAAGTCTAACACATCAAAACTAAGTTAAACAGTTCTAGTAATTTATTTAACATTTACATAATATAGGTTAAATATGTAGAAAAACTGTAAAGATAATTGAAAGTATAAAATTGAATAAAACTGTACGAAACTGAAGTAAAGTAAAGTAGAAATTGAACTATAAATTGAATACTGAAAGTAAACTAAAAATAGTAATGGATCTGAAACTGAGTAATGATCTGTAAAATTGTGTTGTATGTTACTGAAACTGTATATCTGAATATGTCACAACACTGTATGCTACTGATATACAACCAAAATATCACTGAATTGTTATGAGTAGTACGGTCCAATGTATACATACATCCAGTTAGGAACTGTAATGACAATGCATCCTGAAATCCCCCAGTCAATGTATGCAACATTCTATAACCCATAAATCATCACTAATACTCATATGTCATCACTAATACTCAACATCATACTTATGCTCATGCTCATGCTTCTAATCTACATGAGATAAATCCAGAAAAATGCTTAGAAATCTGATAATGAATTCAAGGTCTCCATTGTGCAGAACCCTGCTAAAGAGATTCTGACTCCTAGGTTCTAATTCGATAATTGGCTAAAGTTGAGAGTTTACTTAAAAATCATTAGATGGGATGATTGTATACACATATTTAGCATGTTTGCAAGAAAGACGGTTCTTAGCACTTAATTTGATTAAGGTGCCCTAACAAAGCGATCTTCGATATGAGGCATCAGCCGAAGGTGATTTGTAACTCAAGCTAAGTCATAAAGATGCCCAACTCATGATCATACTTAGTGTTCTAAAGAAGGTGACTCGAATTACTTAGTTTGTTTAAGCCACACCTATTGAAGATATCTTCGCTATGAGGCATCACCCGATGGCGATTTGTATTTTAATCAAACTAAGGAATAAGTCCCTATTTATAATATTCTTAGCCTTGGAAGATTTACTCTAACAGGACTGTATTCATCTAATTTCTCGAGATAGCACCTAGTAATAAGTCCACAGTGGAGTGAATCAACGAATCCTGAATACTACTGAAGTAATCCAGTACTATCGGTATACCATACTACACCAACCAATAATCTGGGTTCAGACAACTCTATTTAATCCACAAGAATTTATCAAAGCTATTAATCCTTACTCTAAATGGGTGAGTTCTACCAAGGCTCTAAGGGTGTGATCATAGAGATCACTCAATAATGATTTCTACTACAAGGGGGAAGTTCCATTCCAGATGCTTTAGGTAGTTCCTACCATAAGGTGTCAAGATCAACCTCTAAGGTTATGAAGGATCATCTAAGATTCTCACCTCAATAAGTTACAAAAGTTCTTCCTATCTCAATGTATCAATAATTAAGGTCTTTAAATATTTCAAGAATGATCATAAAGCAAGACCCTAAAGATCTCACTTTTCTACTTCTTAAGCTAATATTCAATGTTTACTTATTAGTCTTGGATTTTAGTGATCAGATCAGATGATTAAAATCTATCTAATCATACTTTATTCTATAATCATGGGATGAAATCAAATGTATTATTAGAGTTAGATCATTTCATAAATCATTATAATTATATTTTCCATCTTATGCCAATAGTCTTATATAAGAGAAAATCAAAGATTCAAGGCTTAGGTTCAGATGATTCAATCACACAAATTTAATATTAACCTTAACACTTCTAATTCAATAATTTAAGATCAATACTAAATCAGATGCATTATTGGAATAATGTCAATTAAATTATCTTTCAATCAAGTTAATTAATTAAGTGATTAAGGTTTAGATCTTAATTAAGACAAGTTAGGGTTTAACCCCCTAACCCTTCTACTATTAATACCAAAGGTTAATTTTAAAGGTCATTGACAAATTAATATATTATTAGTATATTATTGATGGCAATTTTAGGTTTAGATTAAGTATCATCTACTTAATCAAGTTATCAAGATTTTTATGTTCAATTATAGTTAAATGTCAACTAAGCACACTTAAGTGTCCAAATAAATGCTAAGGTTCTCTAACATACACCCTAAAATCATAAAAGCATAGAAATATAAATTTGACATAAAGTGGAAAGTAATTAAGATTAACTAAATTCTAAATCAAATTAAAGGAGTTATCACTTGATTACAAATCTAAAGGACTTAGGTTTCATGCCATTTAATTATTAAGATATACATATTCAATACAAGCTTTTAAGGATTCTATTATCTAGCAATTGGTACAATACATTTAAGATACATAATAGGTTTTGAGTACTTGATAAAAATGACAAAGTTTTAAACTTAATTTCAACATAGAATTTATGCAATGCTCAATTTTAAATAAAATAGGTTCAAATTTGATATAATTCTGTCCAACTAGGGTCCTAGGGACCTTAAAATGCAAAAATGGTAAAGTTTTAGCCATTTTAGTCATTTCTGGACATTTTCAAAAAATTCTGGGCAGTTTTATAGTTTCTGGGCACTATGGCGCGCTGTTGCGCACGATAGCGCGCTATGACGCTTTTGGCACTGTAACGCGCTGTGGCGCTTTTGGTGCTATAGCGCGCTGTGGCAGACTAACTTGCAAAAACACTGTTCAATTAATTTATTTTTTTGATTTTGTAAGGTTTTCCTGGGATGACGCTGCAGCCTGCTGTGGCGCTATGGCGCGCTGCAGCAGTCCACTTGCGGGTTACTGTTCAATTTGTTTATTCATTAATTTTATATGATTTTTCCCAAAATGATGCTGCAGCCCACTACAGCGCGCTATGGCGTGCTGCAGTGGTCCAGTTTCTACAACTTGGGCGCTGCAAATGCGCTGCAGCGCCAAATGGTATTTTCGCCAGTGCGAAACCCGTAAAGGCCTCATTTCAAGCTCAAATACTCCCAATCCAGAGTATTGCATGAGCGGTGCCATATAATAATGGAAAGGTCTTTCCGATACCTTTCCATTGACACTAAAATCGGCATAAACGAAGTATCCTAACTATACAAAAAATAGTGATAAATACAGGGGTATGCTAAATAGATGAAAAATAGAGTAGTTTTCTTTCAAGAAATGTGATGCTTTAAAGAGCCTTAATGGCTTCCATACATGCTTATGGATTTCTAAAGATACATTCAAGCATAATAGCGACATGAAAAAGGCAAGGAAGATGAGCAAATGGGTACCTTAGCCTTTTTAAAAGAAGAAGAAGAAACCTTTGCTTTCTTCAAAGCTTGGAGAGGAGCTGAACTTCTTCTTTTTTAGTAAGCACACAATGAAGGAGGGAGAGAGCTTCAGCTCATGCAGCAAAGAGGAGAATGAGGGGTTGTGCTTCTCCTTTAAAGGAGGAGAAGGAGATGGGGTGAATGTATGTGCTAAGAGCTAGGAGGTGAGGGGGAGTAGAGGGAGTCCTCAGCCATGCTTGTGCCTAGGGAAAGCATAGGGGCGTCGAAACCAGCATGGAGGGAGCCAGGTAGGAAAAAGAAAGGATTTAGAAAATAGGAAATAAATTAGAATACATCAATATTTATTTCTCTAATATAATTAGAAAATTCAATTTTTAGAAACGCACTCCAAAAAATCTCAAAAATTTACCCTTAGCTAATTTGAGGGTGAGGAATTCAATGGTGAAGTCAGATTTCGATTCCGACAATTATTTAATACTCCATTTTCTAGTGCATTTAATTATATTAAAATATTAGCGAAAATCTGATGACTTCCAAACGCGTCCAAAACATCACCCCTAGCTAATTTGGGGGTGACGATCGCAATGGCGAAGTCAGATTTTGATTTTGATATCAAATTAAATACCTCAATTTTCTAATTATTTAAATATTAAAATAATCCAAAACAATTGATTGAGCTCCGGATTGCTCCAAATTTTTAGGGTTTGGATCTAATGGCTAGATGAACTTAATGGAAGAACAATTAAGATACGATCAAGCTAAAATTAAGCTGGGCAACAACTTTAGGTTGTTACACGGATGGCGTTAGCTGGCACGGACAGACCGCTGACAGCGTCGTTAAGTGCAAAGTTAATTAATAATATAAATATTTAATTTCAATTAATTCTTTTTAATAAAATAAATTGATTAATTGGCTTCAGAAAAATTCTATATATTTACCCTTAGCTAATTGAGGGATGAGGAACGCAACGACGGTGTCAGATTTTCGATTTGATGAGTATTTTAATTTCCTAATTTTTTGGGTATTTAAATATTATTAAAATATTCGTCAAAATTTTAACGACTTCCGATTGGCACAAAAACATCACCCCTAGTTAATTTGGGGGCAATGAGCGCAATGGTGAAGTCCATTTTTTGATCTGAGGTTAATTTAGATAGGTCAAATTTTAGGGTTTCTGAATTTTCCAAAAATCAGGTTTTGACTCCTGATTTGGACTAAGTCTTTGAGTATGACTCATAATAACTTGATTAACACTTAGAACTAAGATTAGGACTAAGATTAGTCCTAATTGACTAAGATAGTAACTTGGGTTATTACAAGTAGATTCCCTTGCTTACTACCTAATTTTTGTGCTATGCATTCCTTATATTTTGTGCTTATTTCCATTAGACATATCACATAAGAAAACATTATTGTATGAAAATGAAAACTTAGAATATTAGAAAACCATTTGCATTTGAGTTTAATTCATGGTAGATTATGGTGCACATTTACTCTAATTGACAGGGGTAAGGAGAGATTATAATGCTTAACATTACTCATTGAGGAGTGTGTGTTAAGCTTGGAATTCGCTCAGTCTTGCAGACGTGCTTGACTCCTCAGCTGTTTCTAAAATTGTCCATATAAACAAAAGTAAAATAACTAAAAGATTTATGCATTATATTTTCTACCTCTTCAGCACTTTTGTTCTGTTCTATCTGTCCTAGCCCAGAAAGGCTATGGGAATCTCTGTCTGCCCTAGCCCAGAAAGGCTATGAGAATATTATTGAGCCATATTGGCCAATTCTTTCTGATATGGCAGTTATACATTCTTTTCAATTTTCAGCTTATTGTTTATTATGTTGATGATGCATGTTATTTCAGTTAGTTGTACCTTCCTATTTTACTCGTTACTTGTATAGATACATGTATATGATGCTAGACTTTATTGCTTATTATATATACTACTTTCATATTATTGTTTCAAATCAGCATATATTATATGATCATCATCATGTTTAGGTTTAGACTTTTCTTTCAGCACTTTCACTTACTGTACTACATATGTATGCATTTTCTTGTTTAGTTTACTTGAGGTGTGCTTTTGCCTTAATTCATGCTTAGTTATAAATATTACATTTATAACTTACCCTATTTCCCTTATATGCTTACCTGCTCTTATGCTAGATAGTTGTTTTATTTTGATTAGAGTAAAATGGTAATATTAATAAATGCTTAATAAATCTTCTGCCTAAAATGTGCTTAGACATTTTGTCTAATAATATTTTCTTTTATTGGCTGAGGCCCTGGCATTGTGAAATCGATAATGTCAGATCTTGATCGGCTTGAGGAGCCAGTGCCTGAGGAGGAGCCTTATATAGAGGAGGCGCAGCAGCTTGGAGCAGAGGATATTTAGCTATCTTTTTATTCTTATGAGAATGAGAATTATTTTTATTTCATTTTTAAACTTTAATTAAGATATTGTAATAATATAGGTATATGTGATTGTGTTTACTTTTTGCACATTATTATTTACTGAGCTATATTATTGTTTCTTACTTGATGCATGATGAATGGATGTAATGTTTATTTCATATTGCTTCCGCACTCTGCATGTATGATAGATTTAATGACTAATTCTCATATTCATTCTGTGCACCTCCTTCCCTTATTAGTGGATTGTGGATCTTATCTAATCTAATGATAAGTGAGGGATTTGCCAGAAGTGGCACACCACCCCTTGGGTATAATCCTGCGGACCAAGGGGCAGGGCGCCACATTATCATTACTTTAATATGCTAAAGATCAATATTTATTCATTAATTTGATGCCTTAGTTAGAATTATTGTATGAAAATTCTCAACTTTGATCCCAAGTTGTCACACTTAAAATCCCTTAAAATTTAGAAAAGTACATTCTTTACAAAATATTTAATTTTTGTATATTGAACACAATTTCAAATAAAAAAAATAAGTTGATGTAAATTCATAGAAATTATAAAAAGTAACATATTGTTAATATATATAAATAAAGATTCACTACAAGACGAAGGTTTGTGTGTGTGTGTGTGTGTATGTGTGTATTATCGAAATATTTCATTTCATTAAAAATATCAAAACATTTTTACAAATAAGCAAAAATTGCTGACTAGGCAAACCTAACCCCAACCTATCAACTACCAAAGCTTACCCAGATTAAACCCAACTGGGTAAAACAACAAAAAAAACTTGACCAAAAACTTTAGAATAATATTTAGAGGTAACAGAAAATCAGAACTGTAAGGATCCAAAAGCTAAACCACACCGAGAAGGCCACCAAAAAAGAGGGAAGATAGCAGAAAGTAGAGGACTCCACAGGTAGCCTATCACCAACAGCATCAATGCACCTAACCAAAAGGATTCTGGAACACCGAACAGTAGAGGGTTCAGCCGAGTAGAAAGCATATATTTGCAAAATTGGAGTAGATGTTCTAGCACCCATGCAATCTGGAAGCCCCCTGCCACTTTCCTGAAAAAAAGGTGTATACAAAACCTTCCTGGTTCTGACAAAATCGGGGGCGGGAATAAAACCTTAAATCGCAGCCACCTTGCCATCCGAGAGGGAATCGTAAAGTACTTTAAAAAGTACCTCAGAGACGGAAAAAAAGATAGCATTTATGCTAGAAAACAACTTAAATCCTATTTAAAAAGTCGGAGCAGTGCCTCAGACAATAGAAGGCCAACCGATAGATAATGATGACTAAGATATCTTCCAGAACTGTAGCCACTGATCCTACATCAGAAGAATGACAACTGAAAAGAAACCAGGAGATAGCCAGCGAAGGGATAAAAGCCAACATTTCCCTAAAATATTTATTCTCCCCAAAACGCACTACAGTTGCTGAAGAGCCATCCAGCAGTGCATATTTGGAGAAGAAACTGAGCAATAAATTCCTACGAATCCAAAGTTCAAACCAGCGAGAATTAATTTCCAGATAACCACTAGATCGTTGTCAGCTTGAGAGTCCCCCACTTGTCCAGCAAAGAAGATAACAACTTGTTACCCTTAATGATATTCAACAAGCAATTAAAAGAGTCCCTGTTCCTAATTAAAAAAAGATTATTCAAAGTACCAGTTCGCATCACTAGAACTTGACAAACAACCAGGAAATCAACCAGATTTTGATCCCATCCACCCGAGCATGCCAAGAAGCAGCATTAAAAAATTAGCCAGAATGAACAAGCCAATCCACTATAGTAAGCCAAACCGAATCAGAATTAAGCCTAGAAAAATAACAGTAGATTGATGATCTACCTCCCCAGTTCCTACATAGGGGACCACCAGGCTTCAAACCCGATAGATGAAAGTCTTTGTGCTCAAAGAGCCTTGTGAAAGTGTCATAGGGAGCAATTTTACCAGAAATAATGGCAAGCTGCATGTAATTTCCAATATAAAACATAGATTTAGCAACAGACATTGAAAAATTTTTCCGTCTAACTTGATTTCTGACTCGCCAAATGTAATAACCCTTGTTGTTACCCAAGCTTAATTTGGATTAATTAAGCTAAACCAACCTTTGAATTTGATTCCATTGGACTCATTGGGTCGTCTAAACCTAAACTTAGAAGTTTGGGATCATTTGGAGCTTAAATGAAAATTTTGGTATTTTGGCTATATTTGAACCCAGAAAATTCCAAAAATAATTTGATCTCCAAATCAAAATCTGATTTTATTTTTGGATTCCCCACCCCTATATTAGCTAATGGTGAAATTTTGAAAATTTTTGGAGATCATTTAGGCACATTTTGGATTTAATTTAAATTGGTTCAATTGCAAATTAGGGTTTTAAACTTTTCCTAATTACAAATATACCTTCCAACGGTCGGCGGGTTTCCAAACCGCGGGCGCCATCCGAGCCGTTCATTCCGCGGATTCAATCCAACAGCCCGCGCCTTCGATCGGATCCGCCTCATCTTGGCCGTTCCGCGGTTTCGAGATTCTAATCCGACGGTATCCAATCCACCCGCCGTAAGTATCCTCGATCAGCCGTTAGATCACTTGATCTAATCCAATGGTCGATCTCACCTCCGCAGTTCTTTGTTAAGTATCGAGAGATCAGGACCGTTCCGCCTCGATGGTCGATCAATCGGATGGTCCTGCGCACCCCGAGCACTGTGGATCATCTCTTTCGCCTCTCCCGTCTGCGTCTGGTCCCCCCCTCCCCCCGACAGCCATAACCCCTCCAGCCCCCGTGGTAGTTCGGGAAAAAGACCGAATTTCCTCTCCTGCCCTCGGCGCGTTTCATCTGGCCGGCTGTCTTTTTCCCAAATTGCCCATAACCGTTGGCCCGAGCCATTTCCTTCGGGCCGAGCCTCTTGCCATTGCCAAGCACTGGAAAACACCCCCCAGAGCTCCCAGCTGCCTATAAATACCCCCAGCACCTCCCGTCTCTCTCGGCATTTCCCGTTGACCCGAAGGCTTGAACCGCTGATAGAGGGCCCATCTGGTGTTCACGCCCCCTGTGAAGCTTCGTCTACTGTCCAGGAAGCTTCAGCGCACCTCAATTCCCCTCGGCCAAGCCTGCAGCCTGACTTGAGGTACAGCCTTCCCCATTAAAATTTCCTTAAGCTCGGTTTAATTATATCTTCTGGATTGAGCCCTGGATGTCGTCTAGAGCACCTTAGCCACTTAGGGAAACCGTGGTGATTGTCGTCTGGGGCTAAGCTAGCTCGAATCGATCGCATCGATCGATTGAGCTAGCGGTTGAGCCAAGGCTGAGTCCGAGTAAGGACCCAGTGATTGGCTGCGCCACAGGTTAAGAAAGTATGGGGATTCGACTCGCCTCACTTCCCTGAACGTGTAGGGATTGAACCCCGGTCGAATCGAGGCCCCTGTGAGGAGAATTGTCCCCTCACTGTCGGCCTGAGACGTCTTATTGAAGGCGTCCCGGTTGAGTAGCACCCCATCGATCCAGAGGGATCCAGATGGGGGTCTTGGTCCAATTGACGCGTCTTGACTCTAAGAATGTTTAGGGATCAAGTTGAGCCGCTGCCGTCATCGGAGCACCGAGAATTTCAGCGCGGAAGTTCTGCTGACTCAGGACTCGTCGAGAGGTTGAAGACGAAGTCCAGGTCGGGCTGACCCGTGACCCGCACGGTTTTGATACTGGGCTGTGGCTAATTAACATTTATTGGATAACATTTTTAATAGCTTTGCATTTAAATAATTAAACCCTATAGTTTTAATTTAAATAAAAATACAGATTAAATTAATTGAATAACTTTAGTTATATAAATCCAAATGGTATGATCCAATATGCCATTTGAATCAGAAAAATACAAGGAATCTAAAAATAAAATAAAATCTCAGATCCAATGGTTGGATTTAAAAATATTTACCCAATTCTTTGTTGTCCTTAATTAAATTATATTAAATTTAATAAATATCTAAATATGGAGATTAAGGGCTCTGATTGCTCCTTAGACCCTAGAGAATAATATCAAACCCTTAAAACCAATTTTGGATGCTAAATATTCTTAATCACCCAAATTAAAGATTAGTGAATTTAACTCTAATTAAATCTCTGATTTTAGACAAGCTAATTTCTAGTGTTATCTTAAGTATAGTAGAACTTATGAATAGGGTTGGATTATCCTAAAATGCCCTAAATTCACTAATCACCCTAATTGGCTTAAATAGGTGATTAGTGCTAATTAGCTTAATAAAAGGGTCAAAACTTAAGATAAGTGTATTTCCTACTTTAGTAATCAAGATGAAACACATTAAAATAGATTTGAAGTGAATTGGATAACTAAACCCTAAAATCCCAATTTTAGCCTTAAGAGGGGTATTTTGGTTATTTTGACCAAAATATGCTTAAGTGCCATAAAACCTTGGGAAATTCAGTAATTAACTCAAAATTAGATTATTAATGTCTCTCTGAACTCTTAAGCTAATAATATCAATAATATTCATATTAAACTAAAGAATCTTCATTTAGTCTTAATTAAAAGACTTAGATCTTGTGTGATCTTAAAGGGGTCACTATTGCCCTAATAATTGCACCCAAACATTGTAGATGCTAAGATCTCACATTAATATGTTCAGTTAAGTTAACTTATGAGCTTAAAATTCTAAAAGAAATAATAATGAAAAATTCTAAGTTAAAATTTAGCTTAAAGTCTAAAGTGATCAAACCTCAGTTCCTTAGATTTTAGATCTTAGACTTAGATCTTCAATTTGAATTGAATCATCTCCAATTGAAATTCTTTAAATGATTGATTGTTTAATCTTTTAAAACCTTCCATGTGGGTATAGAATGATTCAATCTATAAGATAGTGAAATCATCTTAAAGATTGAATATAGATCTTAGATTTTCAAGTTCTTAATCGATTATTTTATCTTATAATCAGTAGAATAACCTTTCACTAAGTTCTTAGTTCCTGGATCTTTCAGCTTATAGGATTCTATATCTTATTTCGGGGGAAAAGGTGAACCCTAGATCCTAGTTAGGTTACTACCTTGGATTTAGGATTTGAACTCAAAATTGGGGTTTAAGTTCTAAATCCTTAAATCTTGATTTACTTAATCAAAATTTGGGTATGAGAGTAAAATATTAATAAATTAGGTCGTTGATTTACTTACTTAAACTATATAGTCATCACATGATTTTTTATTAGAACTTGTTAAGTTCTAATATTAACTTTAAGGATGTAAATATGAGATTCTACTCGATAGCTAGATATTGGAGATCCTAAACTTGTACCTTCTCAGAATAGCTAGATTTGGTAATTATATAACATTAGATATCACATAAGTCTAGATTGAGTCTCTTGCTTACTTTGACTAAATTGCTTTGCATACCTTAGTTATTGAGCCTTATTCCTTGAGCATAATAGGAGAACTTAGGATATGGATGATACATCTTAAGTTAGTATTTGAATTGCATATCATTTAGTTTTGCCTTGATTACAGTTGGTAGAATATGTCCTAGCTTAGTCTGCCTATTCAGTATTAGTATTATATAGATTGGACTTAGACCTTAGTATATTTGGATGGCTAGGCTGGGGATTGATTAATTGATATTGGAGGACCTGGATGGCCTATTGGCTGGTATGGCAGTACTATGTCTTAGGCTTAGTGCTACTTGAGCTGGATTATTCAGTATTATTTTCTGTTTCGCTTTGCCACATGCTTCAGTGGCCTTATTTTCAGTACTTGCTCGCTTTGCCACATATCGCAGTGGCTTTACACAGATTGCTTTGCTTTTGCCACATGTCTCAATGGCATTTTATTTTCCTTTTCTTAATTAGCATGTTGTATGTATACTCATATGGTTTACTTATATATATTAGCATGTTTAGGATGCTAGAACTGCATATTTTCAGTACTTGTGTTTCTTTTATATACCCAGCATGTGTTAATATGATCATAAGCATATTAGGTTCAGAATTATATTGTAGTTGCTATTTTCTTTAGCTTATAATCTCACCTTATTTATTTTTACCTTATATGTTCTTTACACTAGTTGCTGGCTATAAATGGATAGTTTATAGTTACTGTTCCTTCATAGCTTGTTGCACCCTATTACTGCTTGCATGTTTAGCTAATTTAAATGTGATATCTTTAAAACTTTCAGTTCATTAAAATAGCCTAAAATGTACTTAGACAAGTGTCTAACTGTAACCTTTTTGTTTTGTTGGCTGGGGCCCTAGCATTTGTGATACCGACAAATGTCAGATTCTGACGTGTTCGTGGGTAGTGTCGCAGAAGAGGAGCAGGTGCAGGAGTAGGATCGTGCTGCTATTGTTTAGATAGATCTTGTATTTTATTTTCAGTGAGATTGAGAGTCATTTTCATCCTCTTTAAGAAATTCAGTTTGTAATAATTAATTCTGGATGTGTTTAATTTTTGCAATTCGATGAGTTACTATATTATTTTTCCTCTTTCTACTATGTATGCTTGTGGATGTTACTACTCGTCTATTTCTTCTGCTACTTTGATATTTATATATATACATATATTGATGAATGTTATAGCACTTGGTGACAAGTCATTGGCTTAAGGCAGATTGGGTTTACCTAACTTTACTTAAGTTGGGGATTTGCCATAGTTGGAGCACCGTACTTCCTTGTTGTTAGTATGGGGGGGCTCCACACCAAAGCTGCCAGCAAATGCAACAAATAAGAGTAAAGTAAAAGGGGTCAGCATTATTAGCAGAAAGAACTAGGAACAGGATAAACAAGGGTCTTTCTTGCTGATTTTACACAGGGTTTGACATTTTTACAAATTATGATTTGCATAATATCCCTAACATCAAGATAAATGACTAAGTAATCACAAATAATGTTAATCCACTCTCCAGTTAATCCAACACTCCCTAATTTGAATGTGTCCCAACTGCCATCGTCCAGAAATCAGCCACACTAACTTTTGGAGGCCTTCTGACAGGGAACCGAGAGTATAAATGACCCTTGCCGATCCAATTATCAAACCAGAAGGAAATTGAACCCTTAACCAGCTTCCAGAAAACATATTCTTCAGCAGCCAACTTAATCCTGAGTAAATTCTTCCAAACAATAGAATCATTATGCTTCAAATTTCTCATAACTACATGACTCGATTTCCCATATTTATTATTCGTAAAGTTTGCCCAAAGACCAACATCCTTTCTCAATCTCCACCAATCTTTAATGCAAAAAGCAGAAGCAGTTAAATTGAACGGGAAAAAACCAAGCCCACCAGAAAATTTGGGTAACACCACTTCCAACCAAGAAGACCACCGCACAGCCCTCCTTGAGCCATAATCACCCCAGAGAAAATCATTGCAATGTTTATTAGCAGCATTAACAAATCTGTAAAGAGGCTTAAAAATGGCAAGAAAATAATTCAGAATTGAATTAATGACTGGCTGCAACAACACAATACGACCTCCAAATGTTAAGCATTTGGAAGCTCGACCATTAATTTTGGTGGACATAGAGTCCAGAAGGGGTTGAAAGTAGGACCAAGTCACCTTGCCATAGAAAGAGGAAGACTAAGATAAATAATCAGAAGGTGAGCTCTAGATAAACCCAAAAGACTCAAGATTTCAGTTCTTCTATTACTAGCCACATGTTTACCAAAAACCACACTCGATTTATTCATATTGACCTTCATCCCAGAAATCGTCTTCATATGGTCCAGTATGTTCATAATGGAAGAAAAAGCTTTTATAGTACCTCTACAAAAAATAATTGTATCATCTGCAAAAGCTAAGAGGGGAATGATAGATTTTCCAGAGTTATGGAAACTTATCCCTTTTAGAAGTGAGAATTGAAATGAGATAAGTCTTAAAAAATAGTCATTTGCAATAATAAAAAGGGCCGGAAAAAGGGGATCTCCTTGCCTAATGCCCTTGGTATATTTAAAGAAGCCAACGTTATCACCATTCAAAAGAATTGAGAACCACACAATGGAGATAGATTTATAAATAAATTGAATAAAGACTTCCAAAAAGCTAAATATTCTAAGGATGGAAAGTAAGAATCTCCATTCAACCCTATCATACACTTTCATAATATCTAATTTAACTTGAGCATTCCCCCAAAGCAGGCTTTATCAATATCATGGACAAGCTCCTTAGCTAGAAGGAAATTATCCGAAAGAAAACTCCCTTTTACAAAATATAACAGCCCAAACTCTTAACACCAAGGTATTGTCTGATTTAGCCTGAAAGGCCTCACGGTTTTGCCCTCATAAGATAACTTCCTAGCAGGTCACCCATCATGAGAGTGCTCCCACCTAAGCACGCTTAACTTTGGAGTTCTTATCAAAAACTCCACCGTTATCTGAAAAGGCACCTCGATGTTTAAGAGTTTCACTTATTACTACTTAAGTGGGTCATCATAATCTCCCCAACTTAAGTAACTGACGTCCTCGTCAGTATCTACACATAGATCCAAAAACCATCCATTGGGTAGATAGGACTAAAGGTGACCCCTACAAGCACAAGAGATACCCACAACCATGTAGCACCTTAACCATCATGGGTTCAAAAAACTGCTCACATGAAGTGGTACTTTGCCCTATATGGCACTTAGCTCCTATCTGACACCCTATGATTTGCTCTGATACCATTTGTACTAGCCCAAACTCTTAACACCAAGGTATTGTCCGCTTTAGCCTAAAACACCTCACGATTTTGCCCTCAAAGATAACTTCCCAGTAGGTCACCCATCCTAGGAGTGCTCCCACCTAAGCACGCTTAACTTTGGAGTTCTTATCAAGAACTCCACCATTATCTGAAAATGCTCCTCGATATTTAAGAGTTTCACTTATTACTACTTAAGTGGGTCATCACAATCTCCCCAACTTAAGTAACTGACGTCCTTATCAGTATCCACACACAGATCTAAGAACCATCCATTGGGTAGATAGGACTAAAGATGACCCCTACAGGCATAAGAGGTACCCACAACTATGTAGCACCTTAACCATCATGGGTTCAAGAGACTGCTCACATGAAGTGGTACTTTGCCCTGTATGGCACTTAGCTCCTATCTGACACCCTATGGTTTGCTCTGATACCATTTGTAATAGCCCAAACTCTTAACACCAAGGTATTGTCCGCTTTAGCCTGAAAGGCCTCACGATTTTGCCCTTAAAAGATAACTTCCTAGCAGGTCATCCATCCTATGAGTGCTCCCACCTAAGCAAGCTTAACTTTGGAGTTCTTATCAAGAACCCCACCGTTATCTGAAAAGGTGCCTCGATGTTTAAGAGTTTCACTTATTACTACTTAAGTGGGTCATCATAATATTTGTAATAGCCTAAACTTTTAAGCACTAAGGTATTGTCCGCTTTGGCCAGAAAGGCTCACGATTTTGCCCTCAGAAGATAACTTCCCAGTAGGTCACCCATCCTAGGAGTGCTCCCACTTGAGCACGCTTAACTTTGGAGTTCTTATCAGGAACTCCACCGTTATCTGAAAAGGCGCCTCGATGTTTAAAAGTTTCAGTTATTACTACTTAAGTGGGTCATCACAATCTCCCCAACTTAAGTAACTAACGTCCTCATCAGTATCCACACACAGATTCAAGAACCATCTATTGGGTAGATAGAACTAAAGGTGACCCCTACATGCACAAGAGGTACCCACAATCATGTAATACCTTAACCATCATGGGTTCAAGAGACAGCTCACATGAAGTGATACTTTGCCATGTATGGCCCTTAGCTCCTATCTAACACCTTATGATTTGCTCTGATACCATTTGTAATAGCCCAAACTCTTAACACCAAGGTATTATCCACTTTAGCTTGAAATGACTCATAGTTTTGCCCTTAGACGATAACTTCCCAGCAGGTCACCCATCCTGGGAGTACTCCCACCTAAGCACGCTTAACTTTGAAATTCTTATCAAGAACTCCACCGTTATCTGAAAAGGTGCCTCGATGTTTAAGAGTTTCACTTATTACTACTTAAGTGGGTCATCATAATATTTGTAACAGTCAAAACTTTTAAGCACCAAGGTATTGTCCGCTTTGGTCAGAAAGGCCTACGATTTTGCCCTCAGAAAATAACTTCCCAGTAAGTCACCCATCCCGGGAGTGCTCCCACCTGAGCACGCTTAACTTTAGAGTTCTTATCAGGCACTCCACCATTATCTGAAGGCACCTCGATGTTTAAAAAGTTCAATTATTACTACTTAAGTAGGTCATCACAATCTCCCCAACATAAGTAACTGATGTCCTCATCAGTATTCACACACAGATCCAAGAACTATTCATTGGGTAGATAGGACTAGAGATGACCCCTACAGGCACAAGAGGTACCCACAATCATGTAGCACTTTAACCATCATGGGTTCAAGAGACTGCTCACATGAAGTGGTACTTTGTCCTATATGGCACTTAGCTCCTATTTGACACCCTATGGTTTGCTCTGATACCATTTGTAATTTCCCAAACTCTTAAGCACCAAGGTATTGTCCGCTTTGGCCAGAAAGGCTCACGGTTTTGCCCTCAGAAGATAACTTCCCAGTAGGTCACCCATCCTGGGAGTGCTCCCACTTGAGCACTCTTAACTTTGGAGTTCTTATCAGAAACTCCACCATTATCTGAAAAGGCGCCTCGATGTTTAAGAGTTTCAGTTATTACTACTTAAGTGGGTCATCACACAAAAGCATTTTGATAAGGGGAAATGATTTTTGGAAGAATGGAGCACAGTCTCTTGGCCAAAATTTTAGTACAAATTTTGTTAAAAATATTGCAAAGGCTGGTTGGTCTAAAATCTGACCAAGATTTGGGAGAAGACACTTTTGGGATAAGAGCAATGGCTATAGAGGTGACAAATTTGGGGATATAATTGGAATTAAAGAAATCTATTACAGCCTCCAAAATATCCTTATTTATAATTTCCCAGCAGTGTTTAAAAAGAGAGGAGAAAACCCATCAGGACTAGTGGCAGAATCCTCATTTATATATTTAATGACTTCCTCAATTTCCTTAACCGAAGGAGAGGAATTAAGTCTAGCATTTTCTTCCTCAGAAACCTTAGGAAAATGAATATCATTGCATAAAGAGTTCAGATCACAACCCTCACTGGACCAAAGACTAGCAAAGAAATCACAAGCATAGCTTCCAAGCAATTCTTGAGGAATACAATTCCCATCATCAGATTTCAAGCTAGCAAAAGCATTCGAGGCCTGTTTGACTTTCACCCAAGAATGGAAAAACTTTGTATTCCTTTCTCCATCTTTAAACTTTTTAAGAGTAGATTTTTGAATCCAGAAAGCCTGTTCCATATTCAGAATATTTTCCAAATGATCAAGAGCTTTGGATAACTTATCTTTTAAATCCCAGCAACTGAACGCATCAACTGCCGCTTCCAGCTCAGCTACCTCAGCTTCAGCCAATTTGACCACATCGAAAATATTTCCAAACTTGGATTTGTTCACAAGATCAGTGAATTTCTAAACCTCTTTAATTTAATATGTAGAAGAAGCATAGGGGAGGCCAGCGGTCAAGTGGAGGATGCCATTCATAGTTGACAAAATCCAAGAAATCAGGGTGATGAACCTACATATTTTGAAACCTGAACCTGTCCTTAGGTAAGAAAGAAGAAGCTAAAGGGAGAAGAAGTGGGGCATGATCTGAACCCAATCTACTAAGGTGAGATAGCTGAAGGTTATTGAACAAACTTTAAAAACTCGGGCTCACCATAATTCTATCAATCCTGAAGACCGTCAAGTTGTTTGACCAGGTGAATTTTGAGCCCGAGAAGTTTAATTCAATAAGACCAGCTTTACTTATCATATTGTTGAACTCTCTTGCAGCAATACCAGAGAATTTTCCTCTACCAATCCTTTCTGACTCCTTCCTGATCACATTAAAGTCCCCACCCACAATACAGGGTGAGTCATTCAAGTTGCACCAATTTTCTAAAAAATTTCAAAGCTGTTGCCTCATAATGCAGGAACAATTTGCATACACCGCTGAAAGCTTCCAACTCAGATTATGCCAGGAGCAGATACCATGAATACATTGATCCTCATTCACCACCACATCAAATAGAATAGGGGCTTTCCAGAACAACCAAATTTTATTACAAGCATTAACTAAGAAATTAGAAAAGCCCAGAAAGTTGGCTAACTTGACAATAGCCTCACAATTCAGAAGAGGCTCAAATAAACTAAGAAAAATGACATTCTTTCTCTTACAAATAGATTTAAGCCTTCTTCTAGAATTGGCAGCAGCAATACCTCGCACATTCCAAAATAAAAAAGATCTATCTATCATGAATTAACTATACTAGATTTCCTGGACTGATATCTGATCAGAAGCATAGCCTCTTTAGTCCTCCTAAACGCCCTCGACTTTTTCTTTCAAGTAACCCAATCTTCTTAGGTATCCAAAGATAAATCAGGGTCCAGAGACACCAGCTGAGCCTTGCCTCTTTCCTTAACTTTGTTTTCCAAAGCGTGAAGAATGAAAGAAATAACATTACTTTGCATCAACAGGAGGTCACAAACAGGACCAGAAGATTCTGACGCAAAACTCTTGTGAATAAAAACATTCGAAACAGTGTTACTTGCGTAAGGAACAATATCTTTTATCGGGTTCAACAAAGTACCCACATTATCTGGAGATTTCAAACCATATTGTTTCACCTTCCACATTTTCTTTCTTTTTTGCAAACAATCCTCGCAAATATGACCACATTTCCTACACAAAGAACACTTCACAAACTCCTGTTCCACAATTATTCTTTGAAAATGCTCAAAAATGTTACCATAAATTAAAATAGATTTGGGGCAATGCTTTGAAATATTTAAATTTACAAGAACTTGTGCCCTAGGGGCATGCCAAAAACCCGAAGACTTATCAATCGCAATCGGGGCGCCAATTAAACTAGCCAGGGCCCAAAGGTGATGGGGATTGTTGAGTTTTGGCCTAAGATTCGGAAAACTAATTTAATGAGGTTCACAGAAAGAATCCATTGGATCAACAGCCTATTTCTCTACCAAAAGTTTCAAAGTTCCCCTACCAAGCCTTATGAAATGAGAGGTAAGAAGATTCACAAAATCGTCAAAAAGAACCAAAGAAATCAAGAAACAGTTATTTGGAGCTGCAACAAGCCAAAAGCCACCAATATAAAAAGAATCCAGCCAACTATTTAACAAAGAAAATGAGATCCAGCCTTTAATGCAAACAGCCAATATAGAAAAGCCTCCACCCTTACAGGGAAGCAAAATCTTGGGGAAGAAGAAAGATTTTCCAGGAGATGATGGAGACTGTGTTACCTTTAGAACCTTTTGAGACTGAGGAAGAAGCGAAAAATCACGGTCGGAGAGGGACGACAGGACAGGAGCCTGTCGTTCTCCCCTATCCCTACCCCTAGAGGCATCGGGCGGTTTCCAAGAAACGGCGAAACCAGGCATCGATGTTATATATATATATATATATAGTATCAGATTTAGTTAGCGATAACAATATAAATGAACATAAGGGATTCAAGATCCTTGCAAGAACACAACTTCTATTTACTCTAAAAAAAAAATTTATTATATTATCTTAAGTAAATGAATTATTATTATTATTATTATAATTAGGTACTATTATAACTATCTCTTATTGATATTATTATATTAGTCTCTCTCTACTATCATCTTCTAATAATAATAATGAGAATAATAATAATCAGTATATCATCTTACTTATTATTATTATTATCATATAATTATAATCATAATATTGATAATATTATTATAATTATTATTTTATTCTCTCTTCATTTTTCATTAAATAATAATAAGTATGCTATTATACTTATTATTATTATTATAATCATATAATAAATAATAATAATAATTATTATTATTATCCTAATATTCTCTCTAAATAAATATGTGTATAAAATTATCATAAAAATTGATAATATTATTTCTTTCATATTATCATATTCTCTCACCATGATAAATAATAATAATACTCTTTACATGTAAATTATCATATAAATGATAATAATAATAATAATAATATAATAATATTATTATTATTATTATCTTGATTATTATCTCTACTTATATATATATATATATATATATTATTCTCTTTCTAAAGCATAATAATATTCTTTTTTTATATAACATTCTTATCTTATAAAAAGAAAATAATAATAATAATAATATTGATATTATTATTATTATCAGAATTTTCTACCAATATTATCCTTATTACTATTTAAGTTAGACTGCTTCTTCATCATTTCATTCATCCTCTACTCTCCCTATTTACATTTATTCTTCTTATTAACAAAGAAATAGAGAGAGAAGATAATAAAAATTTATATTTTTATAAAAATCTTTCATCACTTTATTAATCAAAAATTTTACACACATATTTACAAGAGATTAACTTAGAAAGAAAAATAGGTACCATAATATGATGAAGTACATTATATGTTGATTTTATTACATGGTGTTGCTTCGCTTTGAACCTCAAAATTTTTATTTTTGGTAAGTTGATAATAATTTTTGAAAATTGTTATTAAATTTATTATCACTTTAATAATATTTGTCACACATTTTGAGAAAAATTATAATGTATTATATGAAGTTATATCTTAAAAATAAATGTTTCGAAAAAGAATATATTTTGTTACTAGACCTGTATAAGTACTGTGGTGCCCCACCCCCTGGTCCGCAAGATTAGACTCAAGAGGTGGTGTGCCACTCTGGTAAATCCCTTACTTATCATTGAATTAGGTAAGATCCATAATCCACTAATAAGGGAAGGAGGTGCACAGAATGAATACAGGAGATGATCACTAAATCAACACAATCACAGAGTGCGAAAGCATATAAAATAAACAGTACATCCAATTTACCATACATCAAACATGAAATGAAATGAATAGCTCAAAGAATAAAAGTGCAGAAAAGTAATCACAGTCACAGGTACTTGTATTATTATAATATTTAATTGTTTAAAAGACTAAAAGTAAATATAAAAATCTCTCATCCTCATAATAAGCTGAAAGGAGACTAGGTAGCATCTGTCTCTCCTAGGTGATGCTCCTCCTATAAATAAGGCTCCTTTTCTTTAGCACCCAGCTCCTCAAACTTATCTGAATCTGACATTATCGGTTCCATAATGCCAGGGCCCCAGCCAATAAAAGAAAATTTTATTAGACAATTATCTAAGTATATTTTAGGCTAAATATTTTAAATGAATTATTAATATCACCATTTAAACTTACAATAAAAGTGGACAAAGTATAGGAGCAGTAAGCATATAAGGAACATGATAAGTTATAAATATAGCATTTATAACTAAACAAAAGGTGAGGCAAAAGCACACCTCAAGCAAACTAAGCAATGAATGTGTGGCGACCCTTCGCTGAGTCAGCATAGCTAATCCAGCATCACGTGCTCACTTCCTAGGATCATATTGGGATTTAGTATAACAGTATATTTAGAGGCGTATAAAATACACACACTTCCACATTCATTGTAATATACAAAAATACCAGAATAATAAAAGAAATATATTCATTACAAAAATAATAATTATTTTACAAAATTTGTTACACACTAAGCAAAAATTTTAAACTTTAAGAAAATCAGCGTCTAAGTTGCTACATCATGTATCAGCTCCTCTTCAAAGGCTTGATTCACAGATTGATCTTGAACTGCCATATATATATATATATATGATAGGGCAAACAAAAAAAAAGAAAAAAAATAAAAAATTTAATTAGACATAAAAGTCTAAGTAAAGTTTGTATGATATCAAAATTTGCATTTAAGCAGCATGATTCTGCATGAGAAAATAAAATGTGATATTTAAGTATGATATGCTTACGATTATTAATGTAATATACATATTTAAGATATGTGCTCATTCTGAAAGAAAATACAGCAATATAGAATATTTATTCTGTTGGACAAAGTTACAGAATAATCAAGGAGTTAGATATGTCTATCTAACTATCTGAGATATGGGTTCTTAACTAACTACACATTCCCCCTCAAAGGCTATGTGCAGTCTCCTTATTTCTTTAGATATCAGCATGTCCTAGCCTAACGTATTGTCTGTACAGACTTGAGATCAACCTGAATGAACTTATGATATTGATTTCTGATCATTTATTTCAAGTTCTGAGCACAAAATATCATATAAATATATCAAAGTGGGTCAAAACTTAATAGTGATGCAAATATTGCAAATGAAATAATTAAATGAAAAAGAATAATAGTCTTTATTTTATTTTAAAAATAACAATATTAATATTATCTAGATTATTTATCTTTATATATTAAAAATAATAATTTTTATTATTATAAGTAATATATATATATATACATATATATACATATATATATATGTATATAGAAAAAAATGATAGAAATGGAAGTTGCATAAATTAGGAAATATATACATATATAGAAAAAAAAGAAAATGACATAAATAAAAGTTGTAGAAATTAAGAAATAGATATATATATAGAAAAAAAGAAAATGACAGAAATAAAAGTTGTAGAAATTATGAAATATATACATATATAGAAAAAAAAAGAAAATGACATAAATGAAAATTGCAGAAATTAGGAAATATATACATATATGAAAAAAAAAAGTGACAGAAATGAAAGTTGCAAAAATTAGGAAATATATACATATATATAAAAAAAGAAAATGACAGAAATGAAAATAACAGAAATTAAGAAATATATACATATATAGAAATAAAAAATGACAGAAATAAAAGTTGCAGAAATTAAAAAATATATACATATATAGAAAAAAAAGAAAATAATATAAATGAAAGTTACAGAAATTAGGAAATATATACATATATAGAAAAAAAGAAAATGATAGAAATAAAAGTATAATAATAATAGTAATAATACTAACATTAATAATAATAATAATAACATTATTATTATTATTCAAAGAAGAAGAATAAATGAAAGAATAGAAAATATCTCATTTCTTACACATTTTTTACCCTATATTGACGTTTAATGAGGCTTTATTGGAGGTTGACGGGAGAAACCGGTGGTGGATGAGGAAGAAGAGGGGAGATGAGAGGAGAAGAGAGGTGGGGGGAAGAGAGGAGGAATGGGGGTGTATTTATAAATTTTTTTTTTTAAATTAATTAATTATTTTCTCTCTCATCCATTATTTGGATAAGATGGATGAGAGAAAATTTATCATGACTGTTGGAGTGTTCAATTTGATCTTTACTTCCACCTTCTTATATCCTCTTTCTCTCTCCTCTTTCTCTCTCTTCCATTTATTTTCCAAAAAATAACAAAACTTAATCTGGCAATGTATCTTGATGAGAAAAACACACTTGCACAAAATTTTTTGAAATTGGAGCAATATTTTATTTTTATTAATTTTTGAATATAAAAACTTTAAGAAATTAGTTATGGTCAATCCAGAGCTCTAAATTCAACAAAACTTTTTATGTAACTTTTTTATAATATTCTTAATCCAACAATACTAAAATTGCTAAATTTGAACTTGTATTTAATTTTCTCAATTTACTAAATTTAAATAATTCAAAAATTAATTTAGGAGTATTCGTTATCCAGATTGCTCCCAAATTTGGGCATTATAATCATAAAAATATGCTCTATCTAATAGTATTTTTAGTTATCTCTAATTTTAAAGTCACTGGGGATCCTAATTTTTGAGTTGGATTTATTCCTAATTATCTTAGTAACGACTTGGGTCGTTACAGAATGGACATATACATATATATAATACAGTAAGTAAAAGTACTAAAAGTAAAATCTAATCTTAAATATGATGATGATCTTATGACATATTATGATTAAAATTAGTAAGCTTGAACATTGTATATATAATAAGCAATAAAGCATAGGATCCTATAAATATGTACAAATGAGCAGGTAAGTAAAGAAATATAGCTGACTGAATAATATGCACCAATAATATAGTAAAATAGTAAGCTGAAACTAAACAGGTATATAAAAATTGTCATATTAAAAAATTGGCCAATTGGGCCCAGATAGAAATTCTCAAAGCCTTTTTGGGCTAGGGTAGACAGAACAAAATGACAAAACTGAGGAGACAGTAAATATAAATGTAAAATCTTTTAGTTATTTACTTTTATTTCTGTAGACATGTCCAAAAATATCTGAGAAGTCAAGCACGTTTGCAATACTATACAGGTTCCAAGCTTAACACACACTCCTCAATGAGTAATGTTAAGCATCCTTATTACTCCTTACCCATGTCCATTAAGGTAAATATGCACCAGAACCTACCAAAATATAACTGAACCCAAGACAATTGTTATCCTAATTATTCTAAGTTTTCATTTTATGCACAAAGTTTTCTTATATGACATGTCCAAGGAATTAAGCACAAAATACAAGAAATGCGTAGCACAAATAAATCAAGTAAGCAAGTGACTCTTTTAACATGGTGACACTGTTATTGTCTAATTAAACCATTCTAATTATTCTGAGTTACACAAGTTCAAGATCTTCAATTCCTACTATAGAGTGTAATTTAGAAGTACGTTCTTATAGGTTATAAAATATTAGGACTAGCTATGTCATAATATAATTAATCAAGGTCGACTATATAAGTTAAATAAGAAATTGCCATGACCTAATTATTGATTTTAGACGTTCTAAACTATAAGCTGATCAAAAGTTACTAAGCTAGAGATTATGGATTAAACAACATGAGATTGGGCTTAATCACATAATCCCAAAGGTATGACTTAAGATCTAAGTTTCAACCTAAATGTGATCTAATGATTAAGGCAAATCCTATTAAGCAAATTAAACTTAATATGATAAAACTCTTATCCTGAATCTAAAGTTGAAAAACAAAATAATCAGAATTAAGTTGTAAAATCTATAAATTAATAAAAACTAAGGATTCATTCATTAAAAAATCTCAATTTTCAATGAATGAAATATAATCTATGATCTAGTCTTAGTCTTAGGAATAGTCCTAATGTGAGGTGTAAAGTCCTAAGAAAAGACTTAACAAAATTTTAGGAATTCTACAAATTTGATTTAGCAGTTAATTTTACTCACTTAGAAGATTTTAATACTATTCTAATATTGGTTTTAGTGATTTAAAGAACAATTTAGAGGTTAAGGACTGCTTAACCTAAATTTTGGGTAAAATGACCATTTTGCCCCCTACTTTAGGGTCCAAAAAACTACCATTTGATTTAGGGCTCCAATTTAGAATTTCTTATTGTCAAATAATTCCTTACTGTCTAACTTGAAGATAGGCAGTAGGTACACTCAATTTGGATAAGAAACATATCATATAAGTCCAAGCTAAGGTTTTTGACCTATGGGATATTTTCATAATTTAGTCTTACTGGAATTTAAATTTTCATATAGTTTACTGTTGGTTACTGTTCAAGGATTCCATAAAGTCTAAGAACACTGCATTCTGAGGTCAAATGGCTAAGTTATAATTATTTCAATTCATAAGGGCAATTCGGTAATTTTGTTAGTCAACGGGGACAAAAATTGAACATTTCTATTTTAGGTCCAAATTCAGCAAACTCAGTTTTTTTAGCTTCCCTATAATATACTGAGTGTGCTAACATGGAGTAAACCCAATTTGGACTTCAAATAGTCAAGTTATGGCCTAACTATTTTCGTCATATTTGATTTTCTAAGGTTCGGATCCTAAATATTATTTTATTTTGTTGATGACATTAAAATTCTATGCTAGTTAGCACTTTGAATTTTTGAATTTGAAGTTGATTTGATCAAATTATGGTCAATTGAAGACTAATAATTTTTTGGTCATTTTTAGGGTATGGTCCTAAATGTTACTTTCTAAATTAAGTTCCAAATAGAGAAACTAATACTTCTATAGAAATGGGGTTATTCTCTTGAGTATTTTGAGACCCATATTGCCTATGTTTGGATAACTAGGTTAAAAATTGTGAGAGTTTGTTTATGACCTAAAATATCACTACATTATACGTACTTCAAAACGAATTTTTGAATTACGTCGTTTGATTCCATTTATTTTTCTGAGTAAAATGATATCTATATTTGTTATGTTTGGATCATTGAACAAAAAGTTATTAAACTTTAAAGTTTTAATTTAAATTTAAATTAATCTAATTAAATTTATTATTCATTTATTCAATTTAATTGAATTTTATTGTTTAATTAATTAAATAATATTAATTAAATCTAAATTATTTATTATTCTATCTTAATTACTGTATTAAAATCATAAGTTAATAATTATGCTAATTGATTTAATAAAATTTATTAATATATATATTAACTATTTAATAATAAATTAAATTAATCAATTAGTTTAATTAAATTATGTTTGTACATTAATCTAATAATTTTAATTTAACTGTTTTCATATATATATATATATATATATATATATATAACTAACTACTGCGGTGTAATCAATTTTAATTAACCTAATAATCATTAAAACTTTTTTTTTTTATATAGATATATTTATTAAAATGATTAGGTTAGGCTAATTGATCCTTAAATCTATTAATTGACATTAGCTAATCCTAACCTAATTCACTAATTAAGAGAATGCATATAAAATAGTATATGATAACTATATGTATATAATTAAAGTATACTTAATTAGATTTTAATGGATCTAATAACTATAATTATATATAACATAATTATGTAATATATTTAATTGTCTTCTGCAGGTTGACAGACAGCGGGACCCAGCCGGACACGTGGCGCCCTCTGGTTTTCTGAACCAGAGGGGGCGGGTCCCATTGGCTGACGACGGAGCAGACGCGGGACCCACCGAAGACATGCGGCGTAACGACACTGGTCACTGTGCTGCGAGCGGGTCCTACGGGAAGTGACACGTGACACACGTTACGCAATGATACGTGGACAGGATCTTTGTGGGTCCCATGGCAGCAGTCGAGTTGACTGCGAGACCCGCAGTCACACGGCCAGTGAGAGGTCGCGACAGCGCGACCCGAGGGGCCCCAGTGCTTCACGTACGCAGTCTCGGACGCGCCTGGGTCGGGCTCAGGTCGACCCAGCCCGACCCGAAGGAGTCCTCCTTCTTCCCCAAGCTGACGGAGCTAGGGCTTGCTGGATGGATGGCTTTTCAACACTGTATGGGTTTGGCCCGCATGCCATTTGAAAGAGGACACCGAGGGCTTGCCAACCGTAGCCGAACCGGCGCCTAGGGTGGACGGTGTCACCGGCAAAGCCTCACCCTATATTCTAGGTTTACGGACAGCGGGTTTTAATGAATACGACATCGGATCGATCTCAAAATTCGCTCGATCGATCCATCAGAAGTTCAATCCAAGTTGATTACACCCTAATCTATCTTAAGCAAAAGAGTATTGAATGAAACATGCATTGATCAAACGAAGTTTGGGGAGTGTGGAGCGTACCTTGCGATCGACGGCTCGGGTAGTTCTAGGGCTTGTAGAGCTGCGATCGGTTCTAGATCGTCCAACAATGGCTTAACCATGCTACGCAGAGGAGGTTTAAGGACCTCGGGGCAGAGCGGACGGGCGCTGGCTCGCCGCTGCAAGCGGCGGAACGCCGCGCGTCCCGTTTGCAACATGCGAACGAGATGAAGACTGAGCGCCGTCTGATCCCAGATTAGACAGCTCAGATCTGTCATTAGATTTCTGACAGACAAGCCTAACGGCATGTGTAAACAGGCGAACGACGTCAAGGTTTAAATGGTGCAGGATTAATTAATAAGTTTTAGTTTAAATAACTTAATTAATTAATTATTTAAACTTCTAATTATTATAATTAATTCTAAATAATTAATTAGCTCCCAAAATTTTCAAATACTCACCCCTAGCTAATTGAGGGGTGAGAAACGCAACGATGATGTCAGATTTTTGATCCAACGAGTATTTTAATATCCCATTTTTCGGGGTATTTAAATATTATTAAAATATTCGTCAAAATTTTGACGGCTTCCGATTGACACGAAAACATCACCCCTAGTTAATTGGGGGCAATGAGCGCAATGATGAAGTCTGTTTTTTGATATGAGGTCTATTTAAACAGGTCAAATTTTAGGATTTCTGAATTTCCCAAAAATCAGATTTTTATCCATTTGACTCCTGATTTGGACTAGGTTTTAGTGGAATACTCCTAATGACTTGATTAACACTAAGAATCAAGATTAAAACTAAAATTAGTCATAATTGGCTAAAGTAATAACTTGCATTGTTACAGGTACTGGGTTAGGCAGACCCGCTAGGGATATAAGGAAACCTTATCATTGCCTTAGAGGCTGTTGGTATTGTTTAAAGTGAAATATAATAAACAAATTACTAGATTTGGTAGACGCATAATTCCTCCCATTTTATACACTACTGCCTAAATAGAACACAAAAATTTGCTAGCGATATGTAAGACATATTTTCAACATCTTAAAATAGTGACAATTATTTATTATGATTATAAATGAATTATTTATTTGACAATTGTACATCTTTACTTATTCTATATTATCACACACTGATTATTATTTTGCAAAAAATATATTGCAAAATTTTGAACATACTAACATTTGCTTCATTCCTTACCGCTTATATATGATATAATTAATGATATCCAAACTATTCAGAGTATTCTCTAATGGGTGCTCAACGTAGGCATTTTGGTATAAATGCTAGGTTATGATTTTGAGGAAGAACTGGATCAACACTAAGATATTCAATCGCTGCACTCTTAAGTTATTTTACACTTTTTAGCTATCTATTTATTCAAATAAAGATAGATGTACTGATGTAATAATATTATATAATATTGAAATAAAATATTATTTTTCGTATTTCAAATTTGGATAAATAAATATATGCAATAAATTATATTATTATTTTAAATCCCGACTGCAATCCTAGGCAAGTCGGACAACCCCAAATTGCGTGCCCTCGTTAGCTCGAGAATTGGGGTATACTCAGTGATAGGTTAAGACACATAATTTAACACAAGGGTGTTACATAGAAAAATCAAAAAATCATGTTTAATATGTCAATAAACTCCTTAAACTGTGAGGAATCATTATGAGAAGAATTTGGCAAATTTTGATACCAAATTTACAAAGACAAATTTTGTGTATCAAAATAATAATATTTTAATTAAGATACTTAAATAATATATATAACATACAAGTAAACTCTCTAATCAAATTAGAATAGTAAGATAAGTGTTTTAAATTAGATTAAGGGCACAAGAATGCCATTGGTAAGGTTAAGTAGAATATCAAAATATTTGATCAGACTTAGACTCAGAACTAAGATGAGCTGAGTATAAGTGGTAAGATTAGTTAGGCTTTCAATCATGAATTCTAAGTTAGGAATTTGGAGAATAACAACATTAATCAAATATATAAATATCAAAGGAGGAAAATCCACCAACTTGCAGTTTTGAAGAAAATATTAATATTTTAGTTAAATTCTAGAATTTGTAAATTAGATAACTTAGTCAGCCTAAATTTCAATAGAAACTTTAGAATAGTTTCTAAGTGATGTGAGTAAGATTAAAATACATAATTAAATAAGAATGATAAAGATAAAGATACTATTTTGATTTTGATACCATTCTAAGACTCATTGTCTTTTATTTAAGCAAAGTCATATTCTACCATAGAAATCTGTAAGTTAAAGATTGAATTATTATAATCATAAATATGAACTCAGAAAAGCTAACGGAATATGATGGATAATAGAATCTAGTGATGCTACTAGTCGTGGAAAATTCATAAATGGAAAAATTCTTAAAAAATGTTAGAAGTTTTTTAATTAATATTCTAATATCTTTATCTTGAAAAAATAATTAAATTTACTTAATTAAAGTCTCCTCTATTATTCAATTAGTAACTTTTTTAAAACTAAGGGTTATTTACACTACTTCTAATGAACTACTAAATTATCAACCTAGGATTAAACATGAGCCTTACATTTTAATTATACCATTAATACACGCCAATGCTTAAGATTGAGTTACAAGTTATAAGCAATCTTATAATGTTAATCTAAATATTGGTGAGAGTGATTTAAGCTTACCTGTAAAGCTTAATAATGTGATTAATGAAAACAAAGAATGAATTAAGTAATTATTTGACATGTAACAATGAAACAAACAAACAAGCCATCACTTTACAAAATGAAATATTCAATCCATAGATATTCATGTAAGAGTTAATCTATGATTAAGAAATGATATATGGCTATAATAAGGTTTGAAGTCATCAAATCATGATTTGCTAAAAAGGCTAATTTGCAAAATATAAGCTTAACAATGGTCACACTATATTAAATTTACATATTGAGCATATTGTGTTGATTAATATAGAATTACGTTCATGATTATCTGGTCATAAAAGAATAAACTTAAGTTATAATAGGAGAATTTAGCAAGCTAACAAGAGTAGAATTATCAAGTTATATTTTAAAGTTTTGAGTATGAGTTTTTCTTGTTTTGTAATGTACTATGTATATTTTGATGAAGTGGTGAATCTACGCTATAATATTAAAAACTCATGAATAAAAGCTTATTTATATTATTTTGATATGTTTTTCTTTTATTTTTCCTATTTTGATCTCTGGTAGCCGCATATATTATATTTAAAAGTCTAAAATATTTTGACATATATATTTAATAGCTATGTCAAAACTCTAATGAAGTTTCGTTGGACTACTATAGACCAACATATATTTAATAATAATAATAATAATATAATAGTAATGTTAGTGCCCTTTTTCATAAATTTCATTAATTCATAAATAATAATATTATATTACATTCAAATGGTTTAGCTTTAGTTCACATTTAAAAATATATAGATAGTGAATCAGAATGACAAGTATTAAGAAACAAGTATAGTAATTTGGCTATGAGTTATTTGAATGTACTATTCATTATTCACCATTAATATTTGAATAACAACTCTTTTGTTCATTGCTATGCTACTCAAAGTAATTTTTATTTAGAATTTTGTGATTTAGACACATTATTCACCCAACATTATCTAAAATATGATGATAGTTGGATTGTCTTGTATTACAATGTCTCCATCACTTGTAATTTTTTTTGAAATTGTTGGTCTTTGGTAAAGTAGATGACACTGCTCTTGCATATATTGTTCCTAATCTCCTAATCTTTATTCCAAATTTTTATTCAATCAATAAACTTACCACTCAATTAAAAAATAAAAATAGATTAAATGTAAATGTCAATATTATCTTAAAAAGATCAAACAATAAATTTAACATGCAAATAATATTACACCAAAAAACACTTGGTGCAATTCAAATAACCATTCAATTTCAATAATCAATTATTTTATCACCATATTCTTACAATAAATTGTATAAAACAAATAGACAAGCTGGCAAAACGTCTACTTTAAATCCGCTTAAAATTCAATATCTGGCCAGCACAAAACCTCAGGGATAACAAGGGCCATTAGGCTAAGCAAGAGAGCCATGGCGGCGACATCTCGAAGGCCTCCGCTCGATAAGAACAGGAAAGAGGAAGGAGCTGATGGTTCGATACCGGAGAAGAACAAAATGGGACATGAGATTGAGCAAATTTTTAGGGATAGAAAGAGAAAAGGGAAAGATTCTCCAGGAGTTGTAGGGCAAATTTCAACGAAACCGAAGGTGGGAACTAGGAAAAAAGACAAGATGGTTGATGCGAAAACTGCTCTGAAGGACGAAAAGGCGGAGAAGAAGAAGAAGAAGATATATCCTGTCGATGAAAGCTCCCAAAGTCGCTCTAAGCGAAGGAAGACAGCAGACGGGTTAGCTATCTACTCTGCAGAGGAGCTTGGTGTAGGGAATCCAGACGCTGGTAACACGCCTCTCTGCCCCTTTGACTGCTCCTGCTGCTTTTGAGGCTTTTTAAGATGTAAGCAGCCGTTTCACAGAGTTGTTTTTTTTTTATATCTCTTTTTGTTGTCTTGATCTAACAAATAACTTGTTTTTTTCTTGTGGTCTTTATTTTGATCTAACAACTTCTACTGACTAACATTGATCGATTATTGTTATTTTGCCTCCCAGAACTTGTGGCTATTGTGAAAGAATTTTTGAGAAACGTTATGTTCCAATTTTTCAAATTATTTTTCAAGCAATTATTCTGTAAAATTGTTTTTTTTATTCATTAAACTTTATGTTTCTTTTTATTTCAAGGGATAGTAGTGAATTCTAAAGAAATCCTAATAAGTCAATCTCTCTCAATTTCTCATTTCTCGAAGTTTTATTTTTCAAACTATTTAGAGACATTGTGATATTGGAGACCTACTCTTCTCAGTGGAACTCTACCTATTTGGCTATGCTAAGAGTTATCATTCTTTCCCCTTGAAGTGGAAATTGTTTAAGGAGAGGCTTTTGCATATGTGGAAACATATTAAAGAGTTTAGTGCACATTGAAGAAAAGAACTTTGGAGAGTAAATTCATGAGAGTATAGTGCTTGAATGATAGGAAGAACTTTGGAGACTAGACGTAGGACTGTTGGTGTGATTTTAGGAAAATGAAGATGATTAACTTTTTGCAATCAATGAATTTGAATGTGGCTCCAAATCAAACAAGACTATCAAACCAACAATAACAAAACATGTAACAATTGAAAAAGCTTATTCTAAATGAACCAATGATGATTTTACAGCTGTACAATTAGATGACCAAGCCTTATATTGCTTCCAACATGCTTTAAAACAAGAAAATTTTATGAGAATTCTATTGTGTGCCACAGGAAATGAACTTTCAAAAAATCTTATCACGACATTTGAAGTTATGGATGACAATAAAAATTGCTAATGAGTATGTTGATACATAAGTATAAACTCTTCTAGATGAAACCAGAAATTTGTTAAAAATGTGTGTGCTTGACAGTTCATTATTGAATTGCATTCTCTTAAAATAATTTCATCAATTAAGATTAAGTAAATAAATTTCTTAATTTGGTATGCAAAAGTTCAAGTTTTACTATAATCTATGATCTAAATAACTATTCTCTTGATTTTTGTGGTTATTGTCAAAAATTATTAATTCAACAAAAGAGGAGCTAAAGTTAAAAGGGAAAGCTTGCCACTTAAGGACACAAGACGAGAGAAAACAATAAACGAATTAGTTACTGTAGGAAAAATCAACATGTTGATAATGAGAACGTTATATTTCTATGACAAAGGAAAAACAAGGATTGCCACGGATCTCTTTCTAAAGGCAAAGATAATCCCCAATCATTAATAAATTTGAAGTAATATTCTCATTTGTTATGAGTGCTGGATAAAGGACTCTCATTTAGTGGGTTTGTCCAAAGTGAGAATATGAGAAAAACAGCAAAGAAGACTTAATTAATGAAGAAGGTTTTCTTGGCTTAATTTTGATGCACAAGGCGATTTGAATTGAAGGAAAATGAGACCGGTCTTTTTTGATGACTGGAGAGCAAGATGAGGAATAAGAAGATGGAAGTGAAAGTGCCGTAAGCAAAAAAGTTGCATATAAATAGTTTGGAATTTTATAGAAAAATTACATGACTTGCAATTATTTGAAAAATAAAACTTTAAAGAATTTATATAAAAAATTAAGAAAAAAGCTTAAAAATGAATTTGTTTTTTTTAATAATTTTGATGTGATTTCATTGAGTTTTGTTTGAAATGAATAGTCTAATGAACTCATTAATAATGAGATACTCATTATATTTAAGAAAATAAAGAATTAAACATTACTGTTAATTTCTTGAAAATAAATCATGTGAGTTTGTATCTATATTTTATTGTACTTATTTCTTATAATAGAAAAGGAAAAAACTCACTTCTTCCACTTTTCAGGATAACATGTTGACATGGCATTTTTTGTTTGTAAAAAAGTTTATCATATTTCATTATCGAAAAAGTAAAATTGGAAATTAGTTTGGCATTTAATGAAACTAATATTTTAAGGATTGAGCCTAACATGATGTGTGCATCAAGGTTTAATGCTTGGCTTTTTTCTTATAAGTGTGCCTTTAAAAAGTACAAAGAAGGCATATGATTCTTGGATAATGACTACTCGAAGCAGAAGCAGATGATGGAGATAATTCAACATTTGCAACAATAAAGCCAAAGAGTAGGGAGTTACTATTGTAGATGTATTGTTTAATGCTTTGTTTTTTTCTTATAAGTGTGCTTTTAAAAAAATACATGAAGGCATATGATTCTTGGATAATGACAACTCGAAGCATATGATGGAGATAATAAATATTTGCAGCAATAAAGCCAAAGAGTAACTCTCCAAAGAGTAAGAGTTACCTTGATGGAGATAAATCAAGGCTTATAATGTTTCCTTTTTTTTTTTATAAGTGTGCCTTATAAAAAGTACAATGAAGGCATATGATTCTTGGATAATGACTACTCGAAGCAGATGATGAAGATAATTCATCATTTGCAACAATAGAGCCAAATATAATCATCTCATTTGATTGATTTTAGAAGCATTTTTTTATTTATGAAAAAGATTCTCTTAATTATGATATTTAGACATAATTTACTAAATATTCTTAAACTTTGTGATGAAAATTATGAAATTATATTTTTTTTACAAGGCTTTGCTAAAAATAAATGATCAAGTTGTTAAAGGCTTTGAAAACAGGACATTTATTTTCTTAATTTAAACTCAATTAATGATTTTCTTAGTTTAAATTATTTTAGAATTTTTATGAGTCTTAGGTGTGGCACTCATTTATCTGATGATTAGCATACATATATTGAAAAGATTTCAGATTACCTTTGTCATTGGTAGGCTAAAATTAAGATTTTTCAAAAGATTACTTTTTCATTCTTGTCAAATGAATAAGAAAAAAAAAATCATTTTATATATTCAATGTCATATCATATCAAGATCTCGATAAATTTTATGCATAGATTTGATTGGTCACATCAATTTTTTATATTTTATACATAAGAAGAAATCCTTAGGAAGAATTTTATTTATTTGGAACTTAGAGAGGGGTTTTTACTTGATTGTGCACAATAGAAATATAAGATTCATGTAGCTGACCCCACATAGTAGTACTAAGCTTAGTATTATTGTTGTTGTTGTTGTTTGCCTAATTTAGGTGGTAAAGACTGTTGTTATGTAATTATGGATATTTTACCAAATTTATTTGTGTGAAGCTTTCTTAGAATCAGAATGGTGCATTTGATGAATTTAAATTATTTGCTAATTGGATATAGAAATTTAATTAGTTTAATAGTTCATGCATCATCATTGAAACATCGCTTTATTTTAGTTGTTAATGGCTATTCATCCAAATGCACATAATCCATCTTGTTTGGGGAAGTCAAAGCTGATAATATAATGAAATTTTCCTGTTGGTTTTGCTTATATCGTTTCATTAAATTTGATAATTGTATGTTGTTTAGAAATGCAAAATTGATTGCTTCATGGCGCATTATAAGATAACATGGCCATATTCTTTAATGGAAAATGCTATGTTTCCCAACGTGTAGCCCAAAATGTGTTGGGCAACAATAACTCCATCGTAAGATTTGCCTCCCGCGCACAAAAAAGTGCATTACAACCATTCACAATTTTTTGTTCGCTATTGTGCCCACGCGGTTTGAGCTACCACTTGGGCACTGTAACAGACCCTTCTTTAATATGCAATCCAAGAGCCATTGGACTTGCATAGGCTTTAAAAAATATGGTTAAAATTGCTTTGAAAAGAATATTATGTCAAAGTGGCAGAAATATTGTGGACATATGGTACCACACATGGCAACAATTCAAGATGCTTTGTATTCATTAATATTTGAAACAGAGGCAATGCTACCACTTGAAGTGGAGTTTATATTGCTTCGTATTGCCATTTAGTATAAGCTTACTAATGAAGAAAATGCACAAATCTTATTATAAGAACTTGAAGCATTGAAAGAAATATGATTTCAAGCTTAATAAAGTTTGGAAAATTCTAGAACAATGATGACTAGGCACACAATCGTATGGTCCACCTTAGATGTAACGACCCAATGTCGTTATTTTTCAAATTAGGTCAGAGCCCGTTTCAGACATCAAAATTTTGGGGAATTTTAAACTAGGGCAAACAAAAATACCCTTAGATAAGAATAATTTTTAAGATCAAGGTGCCCTAGTTTGGGAGAAATCTGAATAACGGAAGCTCTCGTTTTATTTTCTGAATTATTTAAATCCTAAAAATTAAGAACATTGAAATACGTGTTAGAATTTATCGATTTCAGTGTCGTTGTGTTAAGTATATTATTTAAAAGCTGCTCAAGAAGTTTTATCAAATTATGAGCGTTGGATTTATTGTGGTTAATTTCTGAAATTTTCAAACTTCAGAAATTAATTAAAAATAAAATATTTGTCCGAATCGAAAATTTTCGACGCGAGGGTGTTCGTCATGTCGTAACACACTTCGGTGCCAAGTTTCATTGTATTTGGACGCCGAACGGTGAAAAAATGCGAATAATTTAACTTTAAGTATTTATTTTTAAATTTTCCTATATTTCCCCTATTTCTTCCCCCCCTCGTTCGCCCCCCTGCTCACCCGACCGATCGCAGGCTCTATCTGCGACAGAGCCTGCATCGGAAGTCCTGCCTGCCTGCGCTGTTTTTGGCGCAGGTGTCGGTCAAGTGGGCCGACCCCCTCCCCCTCATGCACGCCTATAAATCCCTCCCTTAGCCCACTTTCTCCTCCCTCACACAACCCCTCTCCTCCTCCAAACCCTAGCCAGCAACCAGCCAACCAACAAGCAAGCCGGCCCCCCAGCAGCCCCCGGCCAGCCCTCCAGCGGCAGCCGGCCACCCGACAACCCTCCTCTGCAGTTGCGAGCTTGCTGCAGCCCCCGGCCAGCCTTCCGGCCACCCATTCCGACCTCTCTCCGTTATTCCGACAATCCTAAACTTAAGATAAGATAATAAGTTTAAAAGATAGAAAAAGGGAAAAGAAAAGAGGAGAATTATTTTTGCTATTTCTATGTTCTTTTAATTTATACCTACATAATACTTATTATTATGATAATAATAAAGAATATAATATCATCATTCACATTAATATGATTCTCATTAATTAATAATGAAAACTATACATATGTTATAAAATGACTATAATTTCAGTTTAAGCGTTTTTCATTTTGTCAGTCATTTTTGTTACGTTCTTTCATTCCTATATTATTGTTGTCATTAAAATAATGATAACAATAATATTGTATCAAATATGATTATTATCCTCAGCAAATTAATAAACACTATAATAAACATTACTGCCATTGCAGTATCTTAAAAAATTAGACTTCAATCACAAATAAGAAAGCGAAAGGACATAATCTAAATGAAAATAAATGTTGCTCCTAAAAATATTTGGCTATGAGCTAATTTAAAAATGTCCAAAACCTAAATGCAGATTGAGCGAACTGTCACTCATTCGAACTGTTGAACTTTTTGAACTTAAAAGAACAAGGTACCAGATGTCTTTTATTACTTCTGTTTAAATATGCTTTTCTGCTCAGCATCGCACAAATTTGATAAAAGTGCTTTTTAAAGTCACATAAAATGATATATGAATTAGTTTGGATAAGTGAGAAGCAAGGCTTCCATGTTGCTTTATACTTTTTGTCTGATCAGACAACCGCTAGGACGGGGCTGTCCGACATCGGGAGTCATAAGGAGCCTATACTGATAAGCCTTTGAGGGGGCAGGTATAGAGGGAAGTTGAGATATGTAACACAAAAATGAACTCCCTTTTTCCTCGATTTTGTACTTGCCCAACAAAATCATATTTTTGCCTCAGATATCAAGCGCTAAAAAATTCTGTATTCATTTTTGTGATTGCAATTATTTTTATGCTAAGTTTCAAGTGCAATTGAAACAGGTTTGCAAGGATAATTTTGTACAGCTTTTATTTCCTGTCAAAAATTGATTATTTTGCTTATTATTTAACATTTGTAAAGATGACGTCTATCAGTACTTAGTTTCACAACTAACTGGTATTCGAATTCCCACATTTTTGAAACGTGCCCAGATCAGGAGTTCATCCTCGAGGAAAGGTGCTAAAGAACTGAGCAGTGCTGATACTGCTACCTGCCGATCCACCGCATTCTTTTTGACTCTATCTACTTTTAAAAACTTTGTAATTTTTCTTTTATTTTAATCTATGTATTCAAGACTCGTGAATTATTGAATAAATGAGTTATGTTTGATGTCTATATATTTGTCTCTTAAATCTCTCAATATGATCTTACGACTAGAGGACTTGTTGTTGCTTGTTGTTATTGCTATTACTCTTCCACAAGCAAACCGGTGTTGAGTTAGCTTCCGCTGATCCGGCATCGGGTCCTCACTTTCGAAGCCTTAAAAAAGGTGATTTAGCCCTTGTTTGTTGAAGATCTATAATTTCTCAGCACAAGTTAGAGGTAAATTTGTGCCAAATTAGAGCGAACACTTATTTTTAAAAAAGTTTGTGGAAGGGCATGAGAATACCTTGAACCTAAAAGACAATGAAAATATTTCTTAACGCAATTTTATATTTTATAATGCAGGGGCAATTTAATAGTTCGTTTAATACTCAAGGCAATTTCATAATTTAGTAATATATGATGCACGGCAATTTTATATTCTTTGTGATGTATGATAATTTCATACTTTCTAAGTCATTGGTGACTCCTAGTTAATCCAAATTTACAAGCCTTAATGAGGTTGAGTTTCATGACTTGTTTAGTATGTCTAAGCAATCGAACTGATGATTTTAGGTTCAGCAGGGTTAAGTAGCCAAGCTTAAAATTTAAATTGTATAACAAGCCTAAAAGGCTGAGTAAATTACTCACAAGTCCCAAAAGAATCGAGTTGCCTAACTCAAAAACCTAAAAGGTTGAACCGATATAAATAGTTCAACAAGTTTTGAAAATAGAACTTGATATTTCTTAACTTGTCCAACAACCCTAAAAGCAGGTGATGACTTTTAACCAATGGGTCAAGTTACTAGTTGACTTGTTAGATTCTTAAAGAAAGTTAGCACATGCCTTTCATTTTTAATCAATCTAAATAACCAAACTTAACAAACATACAAATTTGCTACTATTTGTTCAATTAGCCTAAATGGCCAAATAAGTAGCAACCCACAAACCTAAAAGGTTGATCAATCTTTCTGGCCCTTCAAGCTTTAAAAGCATGGCCAATATAACACCTTGAGTTCAACATGTCTAACCCTTGAATTCAACATGTCTAAATACTGAACCTAGAAGTGATAATAAGTCTAAAGGCTGAGTTAATTTTTCAAATTTTTAAATAAAAGCAGTTAATGACATTGCTAATATGATAAAGCATAAATTGTTAAATTAGCATGCTTCATTATGACGCAATATTCATTGGGGACAATTGAGATGCAACTTGCAAGGTTCACTAGCAATCAAGCCACAAATTGTCATCTCATGCAAAGTTGTCAATTGCATGGGTTTAGGCATGGACACATGTACCTTGTTCTCCGTGTGTTAGTCCAAGGCTTGAGACGCGCAGAGCTTTTGTCTGTGCTGTTCTCTGGACATGTGCAGAGGTGTGCGTAGGACCCATGTTCACCTTTGCGCTCAACTATTGCCGCCCGTAACCTCTTGTATCCTGTATCATGCCCATGCTCTCCCCAACCACTGGGTCTCACTTTCTCCTTGCGAACGAGATAAAGGCTCTGAATTGCCTAACGTCTTATGAGATCTGACCGCTTGATCCCTGCCTTGGATCTCCCACTCGCATGCCTAAGATTGCCAGATTCATATTTATGTAGCTAACCTAAATCGCTTTGCTTGAAATTGCCTCCCCAAACATGCCAAACCACCCTTTTCATTCTCAACAATACCCAAAGCTCTCAAAGCCCAAGGGAACTCTGCCCAAGCAACAGATAGTAGACTCATGTACTGTTGATTTTTGGTTTGGTTGTGAAAATTACATTTTGAGGACTCTTGTCTTGTCGATTTTTTGCTTGGCTAAAGAAATTTAAACATCACTTGCTGATCTTTGGCCTGTGCAAGGGAGGAGAAATCTTTGAATGCAAATTTGAGCGTCATTGTGCTGTTGAAATTGTGCTTACAATTTTGAGACAAATAAGAACATATTATTATGTTGTTGAAATTTTGGGTAAAATTATTAATAAAAATTAATTGAATAATTTAATTAATTGATTGATTAATTATTTATTTAAAATCGAGTCCATTACTAAAAAGTGTTCCAAGCTTTTGAATTCATATTTTTGTGCAAAGCCAAATGTTAATTTTTTAAATATAAAAAAATGAGTAACGCATAAAAAAGAGAAGAATTTGCATTATTTAAATATATACAAATTGATATGCTAACGTGTTTATTTGTAATTTAAAAAATTTGGATTCATGCGTCACTTATCGCTTACTTCTTACAAAATGTCTCTTAAAGCTTGCCCACACTGAAGTTCAAAGTACATTTCTTATGGCTGAGATTTCTCTCAACCCACATCTTAGAGTACAGATCTTAGTTTTTTCAACACTCTTACAATCTCTCAGAGTGTAGGTCTCAATGTATTCTTACTTGAACATCTGCTTTGATTATTGAGCTTGCCAAGCACCTATCCTCTTGCAAGATGAAACCTGCATACAAGTAAGAAAGCGTTCATTATAATATATAATAGGATATGCAAGACAGGAAAATATAGGAAATAAAATTGTAAAACTAAACAAAATAGCAATCTGACAGATTAAGCATACAAGTATTATAAAATTAGCAAATAATGTCAGCCCTTTGTTAATTTATGAGTCCAAACTGAACTTAAGGATTGTGTGTTTAACACATTCCATTCAATTTACTCGTGATATTTGAGATGAGATAACTCGTACTTGAGAATCAAAATTTCAGGATAGTTGCATAAAATGCCGCTAACATTAGCTAATTATATCCCAAGTCGATATAGGATGATAGAACCATGAGATTTTGATCGGGTCTATCTTTATCTACTTCTAATTGTATGCTATCTTATGTGTACTCAACCATTATTGAAACATTCTTTATCGACAGTACTCTGCGATACGCATGGGGGTAATAAACGATGGGGGCTTGTGCTCGTAAGAAATCTTAGACTTTGGATCTAAATAAATCTTAATTCATATCTTTGGGTAACAATTTGGTTAAAATATTCAAATCAACCTAAGAAAATTTACTTCTGAAATTCAGTCAGATGATGGCTTTTGCACTTTCTTGAACAATAAAATACATTTGTTCCCTTCCCTTGTATTTACTTCCGACATGCTACATGTGCACTCACATTAGAAGAAACTCTCGTGCACAGAAATGCCCGAATAATCATTGCTTAAGTAAGCAGATGCATAATAGTTATATTATTGTAAAAACCATGCCGTTTGCTATTTTAACTTGTTTGATTGTTTAATTAATGATGTTGAATTTGGTTATTTAAAATAGCATTAACTCGACAAGATTAATGTAATATGATCTGTAGGCATGAATGAATATTTAAGTGAATCTTAGTGATGTGAAGTTTATTAAAATTGCCAAATAATCAGGTAAATAAAGCAATATATTTATCATTTTTCTTATACACTTAAACAAACAATCAAATTTCTAATTCAGCAGCACCCTGGCATTTTCCTGTAACGATACCTTTTTCCCCTTTTGAATTTCTTGCAATGTTTTACAATCGTTGCACCTCATTTGCTCATCTTTCTTCTTTCTCATTTCAGAAATTCTGAAGAATGAGTAGAAGATATTTTCCTTATGGCTCCATTCTTAATTCAGCAAGCTAACTATTGCTTTGTATATGATAGCTGTTCATGTTGTTGATGGCCGAGTATTTGCAATAAACTAGCATCAGATCAGTTTTCAGGTTATTCCTTTATGGTTTATTGCGGGTTTTAAGTTTGTCAGTTTCAGGGTTTAGTCAAACTGATTTCAAGGTCATTTTGGTTTCACTGGTTTTAAGTTACTCTTTGAACTTCGGTGAACTTTTGGTTAAAACTAGGATTGGCAGTTTTGTTCAAAACAAGCTCAAATTTTTTTCAGTCAATTTTGAGTATGGGTATAAGAGTGCAACATTTGTGATGTTAAGTGTGCAGCTATAAGTGACATTTACCAACATTCATTTCAATTTAGCCCCGTATTATTAAATATGTTAATTTTAGTCCATCAACTGTTAAATTTGTCTAAGTTAATCTCTCAATTGCCATTTGAAAACTAATTTAATCTCTAAATTCTCATTTCTTAGGATTAAATTAGGCTTAAAATGATTAGGTGAAGGATTGTACAAATTAAAATAGTTGAGAGACTAAATTGGACAAATTGAATAGTCTGAGACTAAAATGATCAAATTAAAATAGTTGATGGACTATGTTAACAAATATTCTATTTTATAATATATTAAATATTGCTGAGGGTGAGAGATATTTATAAACTAGCCAAATTAAAAGATAAAAGTGCATGAATTTGATTGTGTAAATATATCAAACACCATATCAAAAAAGCTTTTTATGAATAAATATATTCAACATAGATACATAATTTATTTTACTAAGCTTTTTAATGAAGATTGTATCAATATGTGAGTTTGGTGTGATGTCCCGATGCCAACTTAGCAAGGACTGTCCTGACATTCAGGTAGTCACATAATGCAAGAACATATTGAGTAATTTGAAAGAAAAGGAACACACATAAAAGCTAAAGATATTTCTCATTCACTGTAACTATTTCTCATTCACTGTAACGCTGTCGATTCATCAGCAAGTTTGAAAATGTAAGAATTAGGGTTCTTGTTTGAATTCTCTTAGAAGCACCTGGCCTGGTATTGTAAAGAAAATAATATCGGGATTAGAATTCCCAGTAATTAGATAATACTCTAAGTACCACAGTAAACAATAAAATATTACCACTTTATAAAAGCAGAGATGCGATTAGCGAAAATAAGGGTGTAATAAACATGCAGGAAAAGTAAGGCAATATCGCAAAAATGAATAATCAATTTCCTGCGAAAAATATTAACCAAGCATCAATGTTATTGATGTCATTTTTCAGTAACAACCATGTTATGAAATGAATATTTGTTTCAAACAATCAACCAAGCTTTAATATTATTGATGTCATTTTTCAGTAACAACCATGTTATGAAACGGATGTTGATTTTAAATAATCAACCAAGCTTTAATATTACTGATGTCATTTTCCAGTAACAACCATATTATGAAAGGGATGTTGGTTTCAAACAATCAACCAAGCTTCAATGTTACTGATGTCATTTTCCAGTAACAATCACGTTATGAAAGGGATGTTGATTTCAAACAACCAACAAAGCTTCAATGTTACTGATGTCATTTTTTAGTAACAATCACATTATGAAAGGGATGTTGGTTTCAAACAACTAACCAAGCTTTAAAATGAATTTGGCTCAAAACGAAGCTAAATAACAATAAAGTGCAAAAAATAATACATGTCATATACTGGGTACCTTTTTCGTTAAGTTCAGAGAGTGACCGTTTGCTCAATTTGCATTTAGGTTTTTGATATTTTAATTTTGCTTTTTAAAAGTGATATGATATATTTTTGAATTTTTTTTTTCTTACATTCTTCTTTTCTATTATGCCTTTCTTTCATATTCTTATATTGATAGAAGTTTGTATTTTTAAGTTACTAATGTAGTAATATAATGTTATTATAATTATTATTTAATGATAATAATAATATATGAAAGATAGAAAGAAAATGATTGCAAATATTTCAAAACGTAATAATAATAATTAAACGTCAAAAAAAGAATGCTTATATGGAAATAATAGTCATTTTATAACATTTGTACTGTTTCTATTATTGATTAATCAGAACAATAATAATGTGAATGACTAATAAAAGAAAAATAAAAGAATCAAAATATCTTCTAATTTTTGTTCCTCTTAACTTCTCCTCTTACCTAGGATAGTATTGCCAAAAAGATGAGGGAGGCCGGACGGCTGAAGGGGGTGGCTGGAGTGGCTGGCCGGAATGGGGTGGCCGGACTGCTGCTCGCTGGCTGTTGGCCGGCTGAGGGAGGGCTGCGGCAGGAGGGAGCTAGTTGCTGGGTGGCCGGCTGCTGATGTGGGAGGGGAGGCCGGCTACTGCTGGGGAAAGGAGGAGCTGGCTGGCTGGCTGTGGGAGAGGGAGGAGAGGGGCTGGTTGCTGGCAGTAGGCAGGGGAAGCTGCTGTTGGCTGCTGCTGATGCCGCAGTGGGAGGCTGAGAGAAAGTAGGGAAAAAGGAAGGGAGGGGAGGGGTTATATAGGCAGGAAGGGGAGGGAGTCAAGTGGGTCGACAGCCTGCACCAAAAACAACGCAGGATGGGCGCTGCCTGGCGGCTTTGCAGGCTCCTGGTGCGGAAGGTTCTTCCGCCGGGCACAGGAGTCTCGATCGTGGGGGGGATAAAACAAAGGAAGAGAAAAAAATATAAAGGAAAATTTAAAAAAATCACTTAAAGTTAAATTTTTCTCATTTTTCCACCATCTGGCGTCTAAAAATTATAAAACTTGACACCGAGGTGTGTTATGATATAACGAACACCCTCACGCCAAATTTTTTTGATTCGGAGCAAAATTTTATTTTTAATTAGTTTCTGAAGTTTTAAATTTCGAAAATTAATTGAAATCAAACCGACGCTCCAAAATTGATGAAACTTATCGAGTAGTCTTTAAATAATATATTCAACATAACGGCATGAAAATCGATAAATTCAGACACATATTTAATATTTTCAATATATTGAATTTAAATAGTTCAAAAAATAAAGCGGGAGTTTTCGTTATCCAGATTTCTCCCAAACTAGGGTACTTTGATCTAAAAATTATTTCTATCTATTGGTATTCTTATTTACCATAAATCGACATTCCCCGGAACCCGATTTCTGAGGCAGAAATTTGACCTAATTTGCAGATAAAGGTATTGGGTCATTACAGATGGTTATAAAAATTGTATCAATTATAATTTTAGTAAAGTTGAGATTTGGAATGCTTTAAAGAGGATGAAGAGAAAAAAAGCAATATGATTGGATAACGCACCTATTAATGTGTGAAAATGTTTGGGTAAGGAATTTCTTAGCTTGCCAAGTTCTTTAATATTATTTTGAAGACTAAAGATGATAAATGAGTGGAGAAAAAATATTGCTATACTGTGCAAATTACAAAACAATCAAGTTAATATGGCATATATTGAAACTTTGGGAGAGTAATTGAATACAGTTTATGAAAGGATTTTCATATTTCACTAAATCAATATGTTCTTATGCTAGGTATGTCTACCATATAAGTTATACACATATTAAGAGGTTTAATGGAGAAGTTAAGAGAAAGAAAATAAGATCTTTATTTTATTTTTGTTAATCTTGAAAAGATTTATGATAGAATAACAGTATAAATTTTTTGGAGAGCTTTGGAGAGAAAAAGGATTTGTGTTGCATGTATTGATATATTTTTTGAAATAACGTGAACTTCAAATAAGAAGCAATTATGTGATTGGTGCATATTGAACTTTTAACATGGGATAACAAATCCAAAGCTTTAACCACTAGGCTATAAACAATTCACACATATACTGATGTTATAGAGAGAGATATGCATAATGGGGCTATAACATGTGTTGTCTTATAATCTTTTTATTACTATTGGATTACATTAAGGCTTAGCTCTTAGCCTATATTCTTTTGCTTTAATTATGGATATTCTTATGTTTCCATGAAGAGGTTTCTTAGTACATGTTATTTGCATCTGACATTCTACTAATTGATAAAACTATGGATGGAGTTAAAGCAAAAATTGAATTATGGAGGACTACTTTAGAATATAATTTTTTTTTAGTAAATTTAAACATAATATGTGGAGTGCAAGTTCAATTGTTATAGAAGCCCAAATCTTGTGGACCATGTGATCAAGAAGAGCGAGAGTTTTAAGTATCTTAGTTCAATTTTTTAAAATAATGGTGAAATAGAGAGTGATGTGATCCAAACTGGTTGAATGAAATGGAGTGATTTTGGAGTGTTGTGTGATCGGTAAAATCCCATTCAAAATTAAAGGAAAATTTTATAGAGCAGCTATACAACCAGCTATATTCTATGGGGGCTAAATACTGGTTACAAAGAAGAAAATTACCTTTTAGTAAGTGTTACAAAGATGAGGATGCTTAGGTGATAGAATGAGAAATGAGTTTATTCCATATTAAAAGAGGAAGAGAAAGACCAAAAAAGACATTAGAAGAAACCATTTGGAACTTAGGGAGGGGTTTCTATTTGATTGTGCACAATAAAAACAAAGAATTCATGTAGTTGCACCTATTGGGACTAAGGCTTGTAGTTGTTGTTGTGTTTTCGAGTCTTGGTTGATTGCTCGATTCTTTTCATGAATCGAGTCAATTCAAAACTAATAAGAAATATGTAAAGTGTTAAAAGGAGAGCGGAGGAAGGCTCTGTTCAGCTAGTCGTGGATGCAGTTTGTTATTGCTAGTTTACGGGTTCGAATTTACAAACAACCTAGGAGTTTATGTGGCTTTTGTGCTTAGTTTAAATTAAAGACTTGGGTTCAAATCAATCCATATGCAATACTATTATCAAATTTTCTAAAATATTACTTTTTTGGGAATGACTTTATTCATAACTCAATTCAAAATCGAATTATTTTGTGTTGGGTTGGCTCGGCTCGAATTTAGTGGAATTTAAATTGAGGTAAATTCAACAAATGTAAGTTCAAGTCGTCTAATTTACTCAAATTTGGCTCAACGTCAGCCCTAGTTAAAATTATAGAAGTATGCCGGGAATTCACTGAATATTTTGAGCAATGACCAAGGTTATGAATTTTTTGCGCTCCAATTTCAATCAAATTATTCTTTTCATTTTTTACTTTTTGCACAATGTGTTATTGGAGATCGGTATTGTTATATGTTGTTTCTTGTTCTAAGAGATAAAGTGCCTGCAAGTATAGAGCCTTACTGATGCCTTGCTCACCCACATTTTTGTGAAAGCTTTTCGGATGTAAATGATGACACTAGGACTTCAGTAACACATAATTGATGATGGGCACCAGTGTACCATCACATTTGGGAGGCCCCTTTAGGAACGGTGATTGCTTATGAGTGCTCCAACCAGCATGAGTAAATTGTATTAATGTACTTTGATGATATTAAAGAGGTACAGCTGGTGGAGAAACACTCTAATTATTTTTTAGTTGCGTTAGAGAGTTGAGGTGGAGTTGGACTGAAGGTTCAAAGTAATTACTTAGTTTTGTTGAATGAATACGAGTTCTTTAGAATTTGTTGTATTTATTTTTATATAGTTATGTTTTAAGACTTTATTTTAAATATTGTACTTTTGCTATTTTATTTAGAGAAAAATATTGTATTGTATATGTTTTGTTCTCTTGATGCTAATTATTTATAACTAAACACTGCAGGTGTTACAAAATATGCTAGAGATTCCAATTGTGCGTGATTTTAAACTCAATCCTTTCACTGAATATAGTGGATATCCCGTTATTTCATTGTTGATATGCTTGGTCATCATCATTATGTTCATTTCCAAATTTTTATGTGTTCAGTTATTTTCATATCAGTAGTTTTTGGTTGTGCCTCTATGATTAATTAGTTGAATTATTTTTTTCATATTAAGCATTGTTATACTTCATAAATTGATCAGCGATATTTCACCCACAATCATCAAGCAAGGCACAATTGTTCTATTGATGCCCTGCGTTTTCCCAAGACATTATCCCAATAATGTTGCCCACAAATCTTCAAACATGTTAAATTAGATAAATATGTTTCTGTTAAATTCTTAATGCTATGAATTCACTTGCAGGGCTGTGTCATGCTCATCATAATCAATGCTATTGAAGTAATTGACACAAATCATTATAGATTGATAATGAAAAATTGTATCTATAGTATCTACTATCAAATCTCATTTATGGCGAAGGGCGGATGAATATAGTTGTTTTGTCCTTGTCAACTCTTGTTCATTGTTAGGTGTATGTATTTCTTAAGCTCAACTTCATTTTCTACTAGCAATTTGTGACTACAACATCTGTGTATGTCGTAAATAGTTGTCTTTTCAATGAACTAACTGTTTGACCAATTTTTCATCTTTGATAGCAGGCATCCAAGTTGGTATTACTCTAACAATAGCCTTGCAAAACTTTCTTGCAGCTATTTGGCCATTTTGAAGACTTGCTTGTAGATCTGCATTGTTTTCGAGCCATTAGTGTATCCACAGCTGCATAACTTACGCTTGGCGAACCGCAGAGAATTCTTTTTTGGACCCAAAAATCTTGATATTGTTATGTACACATTATTAGATGAAACAATAAATATTTTTTCTATCATATTGTAGTTGAATTCAGAATATCATTTGCATGGTTTCATTTTACTTGAATCAATGCCTGAATTTGATGGAAAATTTTTTATTCGACAATTTATGATGAAAATTGGCTCTGAAAAGTGCACCGTAGATCTGCAATCCTTTAATTTTTGTTCTTTTTACTTGTTCCCTTTCGGTGGGTAATCACAATCTTTCGCACGATTAGCCTTCTATGAAATTATGTAGTTTCTAAAGAGAAATACTTCATTATTATAATTGACAATATTATGCTATGCTTAAACTTGAAAACCTACAAGTCTCAATGCATATTTAGAATATTATTAATCTAAATTAAATTTAAATAAAATTATTTGTTATGTATTTTATTAAGCAAAGTAATTTAATATTATTTTAGGGCATCTATTGAGAAATCTGGGAGAATTCAATAATTTTAGATTAATTGTATTTACTAAATGCTTAATGCTTCAAATTCACTTGCAAGACATCGTGCTCATTATATTCTACACAAATTATTAGAGAATGATATAAAGAATTTAAAGTATTCTTCTGTATCTTGGCATTGCTTTGTATACATTAGCATGAAAATAAATATTTCATCACACAAGGAAGATAGGCATGCAGTGAGGCAAGTTATGTTTTGGTATAGTAAAAAAAGAGAAAAATAAAATTAGAAACAATTTTTTGCAGGAGGACATTTATATCTTATTTTGCATTTGTTTATGCATTTGGGATTATAACACGAGTTATTTGTCCCCATTGGCCATTTCCTTCACTGGTTGAGCTCTCTCCCTCATCAGTGTTCATAGGCACAGCACCCGTTTGAAAATGCAGAGTCGATTTTTTTTGCTAATTTGTAATTGGGAGAGGAGCAGCGGCCGTCTTGGATGTCCCCGATTCTTCATTTTGGTTGCATTTTCTCCGGGGCATGCTGAAGCCGGCGGCTGCGGTGGTAGTGGTGGCGATGGCGGTGGCTATGTCGCTCGTTCAGAGGCTGGGGTTCGCGGGAGATGGTATATGCCACTAGGGTTTTTCGTCAGCTCTCCATCATTGGATTCGTTCTCGAGTTCATCTTCACTCAGAAGAAGGAGCATTTGGTCTTTTGTGCCTTATATATCAGACAATTTTTTCCTTGTGCACATAACAAGATTTAAACCATAGCTCGTTTCATTTGTGTGAAATTTGGAACGTATTCAAATTTGTTTGTCTAATTTATGCTATTTTTATACTTTATTTTGGGTTTGATTCATATTTTGTTAATTTGAAGATTATTGAACCTTTGAGTATTCAATGATAATATCATTTTTAAATGATATGTACATGATATTTAATATAAGCTAAACAAATGTTGATGTAAATAAGTTCATTAGTGTGTATGAACAAAATCTATAAGCACTTTACAAAAATACACTAAATATAAAATTTAAAACTAAGATAATAAATTTAAACAAGAAAGTATTATAGAATAAGTAATTTTTGCACAATATTTCAATTTGATCATATTAAATGACTTCTTAATTGTGTATTTGATCAAGTAAATTGAGCTTGTTCATAGATGCTTGAAAAAATCACTTGTGAATCCATATTAGCAATTTAAACTCAAAAACACTATCAACAACTGGAAAGTCACTTTATTATATTTTAACATCGACATTTAATAATGTTTTATTCATTTATAGCAAATTTTATAAATGCAAACAATCATCGTCAAACAAGATAAATAAGCATAAGAAAGTGGATAGATTCTTACATGAAAAACTTCTTTGCTGAATAAGTAAATAATGGACGAAGTGAAGCTCGAACCGAAAGCAAAAGTTGTATGATGGATGAAGAGAAGCTCGACCCTTGCAAGATATTTCGACGGGGGCTTGAGTGAATTGTTGAGATAACCGGGATATCTTCTACTCCGAAGAAATCCTTAGGATCAAGGTTACAACATGCAATCATACAGACACAAGAATATACATAAAAAACTTAAAAATGGGAAAAATCATCGACCCACACCACTACAAGAAAATTTATTATAGAAAGAGAGATTACAACATTACAGAGAACTTATCAATCTTTATAGGCGTTACAGAGAATTTATCAATCTTTTTGAGGAAGAAGAGATTCATTGCCTTAAGCTTTTTCTTCTTCTTCTCTCCTAAATTTCTCATTGTTCTCACTCTAAGATTTCAAACCTCCAAGTCTCCAAGAGATTTCACAAAAAATTGCCCACACACTAACCCTAACCAGCATGTTAGAATTTCTATGGGATCCCAAATCATCCCTCAAAGTGTATGAAATAGTCTTGGACACGTCACAACTGGACTTTGATTTCCATGGGCGCCTGGGAGCGCCTGAGAGTCCGTATTGCTATTTTTGGGGTGCTTAGGCGTCAGAACTTTTGTCTACTGGGCGCCTGGGAAAGCCTGAGCGTCAGAACTTCTATTAGTGGGCGTCTGAGCGCCAGACTTTCTGTCTGTTGGGCGCATGTGCGTGCCAGAGCGCCAGATCTGCTATTGGCTTTTATAGATCTGTCCTGGAATCCGCTGAAGCACTTTTTGCTCTCCCCTTGATGATCCTATTGGTCTCCACATCATAACAATATCTCATTTGGAGATCAATTGCGAGCAAGCTATCTTCAACCTTGGATTTCTTTAATTTTTCTTTCCTCCTTACAAAGTGTGGCGACCGAGGATCGAAGTTCGAGAGTCTTTAAAGAACAATTCATCTCAAATGTAAACATATACATTTTTATAAACAAAAGAACATAAAATAATAAAAGTCCAAAGTCTAATTATACAGATAGAGCCAAATATATATAAAATTTTATAACAATTTATCTCTTACAAAATAAATATGAAATATTTATATTCTCCTGCTTTTTTATTTATTCTTCTTTTATTTGGCAGATCTTTAATTATCAAAACCTAAAAAATTCAGTTACCAGTCAGGTAGGAGTACGCAAATCATTCTTATAAGAATAAATTTAGCATCCTATAATAGGCATGAATCAAGTATGAAAATGACTGAAAGTCTGCATATAAAATAAAGCAATTTTCCAAATTCAATTTCTGCCCTGCAAGTTAGCTGTGAAAATCAATATATATGAATAGCATGAAATAAATTTTATCTAAAGCATTTGTAACAATAAGTCGAGTCCGTAGACTCCTGAGCCCAAATGGGTAAACCTATAGGCATAACCTGTAGGAAGCTTATCTCGCTACCCGTCGGTAGCTTACTCAAAATAGGAACTGATGGTGTGTCTTTCCTCTGGATTTGCCTACTTCCTACAAAAGGCTAAATCCCTCCATATAACTCCCAGGGGCTGCCAGCAGGCCCAATCTGTACAGATTCTCAGTGTTGCGTTCCACCCTCTAAAGACAAATACCACAAAATATATATATACCATATTTCATTCTTTTTATTACATGCTATTTGATATCATTCTTTTGCAGATTAAAAAGCGGTAAGCAGTGTAAATAATACTCAAATGAAAAATGGCTCAAAAATAAGAATACTAAAATGAAACTTATAAGTAAATTTGCATACCTGACTATTTTGATAAAATATCAATCAATTCAATTTCTTTGATCTGCCAAAATAATTTAATTCATTAATTTAATATTTTATGTTTGTAATATTAGATTTCCTAAAATGATAATAAGATGAATATTTGAATATTTTGATTTATTTTATTAAGCTATTTAATTATTATGCCTTATAAGGTCAAATTGGGAATTTGACCTTATAAGGGCATTTTAGTAATTTTATCGTTAGTGAAATATAAAATTTTTATTAGTTTATTGTAGATTATGTCCTAAGATTTCTATAGAGTCCAAAATTATCAAATTCTGATATGAATTGGCTAAGTTATAGTCAATATAAATTCTAGGTTTAATAATTAGGGTTTAATATTATTAGTAAGTGATTAGTGAATTTAGTCACAAAATTATTAAACTAATTATACATTTAGGTTTTAATTTACTTTATGAGTTATCTAAAACTGAAATCACTTAATTTGGATTATTAAATTTGCTAATATTCACTAATCAAGTTTTTAGAGTAATTAGGGTTAATTAGGAGATCTAACCGTTGGATCTTAGATATTTTTGTAGTTTATTGTAAATTAGGATTTTTTGATCTAAATGGATATTTTAATTACTTAATTTGGGGTTAAATTGACTTACTTATGGCTATTTGAAGTTTTTAGGGTTTAAGGCTTAATTAGGATTAGGTCCTAGTTGTGATTAGTCTAAATTTAATTCAATTAGCAAAATTAATATTACTAAAATATTTCTTATGATTTTCTGAGTATTTTAAGACTCATATTAGGTATGTTTGGATAAGTGAGTGCAAATTTATAAATGTTTGAATATTTGTTACATAATTTGAAATATTTTAATATCTATAAATTTCACTATGTTAAATACTTATCATTGAGATTTGACAGTCTTAGATTATTCCTTGATTTTTGCTGATAAATTTAATATATTTGTTTGTATGATTTGAATAAATATTTTAGGAGTTATTTAATTTTAAAGTTTTTGGTATTAATTTGATTAAATTAAATTATATTGATATAAAATAAATTTATTTATTTATTAATGTTACTGTATTTGATTTTATTCTTATTAATTAATCATTTAAGAATACTTAATATATTAATTTATATCTAAATTAATTATATTAATTTATTTCTAAATTAATTATATTAATTTTCTGTCTTATATATATGTATATATATGTAAGTATAAATACTTATATGTAATTAATTATGTATATATGTTAGATATGATTATTATTTATATAAGAATTATATGTTTTAAATTAATTTTATTTATCTGCAGATTTACCAAACGGCGGGTCCCACATGCGCAGAAGGAGCACACGTGGCGCTCAGCTATTTGCTAGCAGGACTTGTGCAGGCCCCACGCTTGTGCTGACGGGGAACGCGCCGACTTGACCATCTAGACCGGCTAGACCGGTCTGAAAAAAAATCGAACAGGTTTAAAAAAAAAATGCGATCCTAATCTTTTTGATCACGGAAAATAGATGGATCAGATTCGCTTATGCAGATCTAACGGTGCGATTTGTGATTAGGCTAACTTAACTTATTTAAGTTAGTATTAAACATAATCTAATTAAATAAGATTATACTAATCTTAATCAGACGGACATGATTAAGCCTCGATCGACGATTTGATCCCATCCGTTGCTTCGTCATCTTTCCTGACACCTCTTCGTCTTCCCGAAGGTGCCGAGCGACGGATGGATCTAGGGTTACGACAGCCGAAGCCGATCGTCAAGACAACCCATTCGTGACGATTTACGAACTCAAGTCAAATAATGAATGCATATAATCGAAGGAGGTAGAAGAAATGAGTACCTTTGAGAATGGAAATTGAGTTTTAGGGTTAGCTCAAAAGTGGTTTTGAGAGTTCTTGCACCTTTTAATTCGATCTAGATCGTGTAAACTGAAGTTATAGGTTTGCAAGGTTTTAAAAAGAGGAGCTTAATCGGTGGAATGGTCGTGCGATTGCCATCTGGAGCGGCGAGGTGCCGCGTGTGGCCATATGAGCCATGCGTCCCTTCTTCGCAGACGCGTGAGGAAGAAAACACGCCTACCGTCCGATCTGTCGATCGGACGGTCTAGATTTGACCATCTAATCTAACTAGAAACATGGACGGCGTCAGTTCTGGATGGACGGCTCCGTTAATTCCTTATTTAAATATGTAATTAATTAATTTATTTTAATAAATTTAATTAATTAAACTTAACTTAATAAATATATTCCAAATATTTTAAATATATCATTCCTAGCTAATTGAGAGTTTCTGAACACAACGGTGCACTCGGATTTTTGATCCGACGAGTATTTAATTATTCAATTTTTCAGGTATTTAAATAATATTAAAATATTTGACTAAAAATCAACGACTTTCAAATGCGTTCTAAACTTCACCTCTAGCTAATTTGGAGGGTGGTGAACGCAATGGTGAAGTCAGATTTTTAATTTGAGGTCAAAATTAATTAAGTATTAATAAATAATTAAAATAAAATTTTGGTATTTTACACAAAGGACGTGGCGTGGCTTACCCCCATCCTTTTTTTATCCTCCGAGGTTAACTAAAGTTGAGAATAGCTTCAGTTTCTTCGCTGTTACTAATTTTGTGAGCATATCACCTGGGTTATTTGACGTGTGAATGTTTTCCAACGTCAGTTGACCGTTTTCTAACAAAGATCTAATAAAATGGTATCACAATTAAATGTGCTTCATTCTGTCATTCTTAGCTAGGTGGATGACAATTGTACTGTCACTATGTAGTCTTCCATTCCTTTGCTCCTTGCTCAACTCAACCATGAAGCTCTTCAATCGGATCATCTCCTTGTTCGCTTCAGTGATGGCGACATACTCTGTGTTAGTTGTTAATAGGGCAACTGTCTTTTGTAACCTAGAGATCCAACTCACTATAGTGCTACCCAAGGTAAACATATATCCAATTCTACTCCTCCTATTGTCAATATCTCTAACTAAATCTGAGTTTACGTATCATTGTAGTTCTATATTGGACGTACCAAAGCAAAGTGCTTTGTCCGCTGCACCTCTTAGATATCTGAGAAACCATTTAATTTCCTTCTAAGAGGCTTCCCGGAGCTTCTGATGTACCTGTTGACCACTCCCATTGAATGGGCATTATCTGGTCTTGTGCAAATCATCACGTACATTAAACTTTTGACTATTGAAGTGTAAGGAACCTTTTCCATGCATTCTCGTTTGACCTTAGTCTTTGGCATCTGCTCCTTTGTTAAGTTGAAGTGACTTGCTATGGGAGGGCAAACTGGCTGTGCCTCTTTAATGTTGAATCACTTGAGTACTCTTTCAACATAGTTAGTCTAAGACAACTTCAGTATCTCTGCACTTCATTACCTATTGATCCTCATCCCGAGTATGTGGTGCCCCACCCCCAATTCCACAAGATTAGGTTAAGGGGAATTGTACCATTATAGCATATCTCTCACTTATCATTGGATTAAGTATTTCCTCAATCCATTAATAAGAAAAGGATATGCCTTGAACATAAGCAATGAGATCAATCACTAAGTAAATAGCATCACAGAGTGCGGAAGCAAGAAAGATAAAATATTACATCTTGTTCCACCATAACATAAATATGACATACAACTTAGAATAAAATAGTGCAATAGAAGAAAATACATAGAATACCTGTATTATTACATCAATTTTGAATAAGCTTAAATAAAAAAAAAATCACTCATCTTTACTAAAGAAAAAGACAAACTACACTGAAGCTCTTTAACTCTGGACTGGTGCTCCTCCTGAAGTGGCTCTATCGCAGATATTGGATCCTCAAATTGCTTAGAAACTGACATTGTTGGTTTCACAATGCCAGAGCCCCAGCCAAGAAAAAAAAAATCTTGTTACATATATTATCTAAGTACATTTTAGGTTGATTAAGTTCATGTATTTTATAATATCATGACACTTTAAGCAAGACTAATCAAGTCTACTCAAGCTAAATAAAAATGCAAAAGAACAGAACTAAAGTAAGTAGAGCATCCTAACATGCTTATGTACATATGTGAAAATAAAAACTGTTGAAACATCTAAAATAAAAGCTGAAATAAAATAAAATAATTGCAAGGAAAATGCTATGTAAAATACTGAAGCAATACAACAAGTATTGTAACGCCCTGCCCCATCACCGCGCATAAAAGGTAAAACAGATCGGTGGCGGAGTGGCGCGCCGCTCGGGGAGGGATATCCCGTCTCCCTGAATAGCTGAAACCAAACCCATCTGAAGGGCTGCTGACTCAACCTCAAGGAGGGTTAAGAGCTAATACTTAAGAAAAGAGTAGTATCCTTATCCTAAGTATTAGACCAATACATACATTAGATGCAAAACACATGAGAAATCCAATATATGTATAAGATATCAGTATTTCTAGTATACTGATCACATCATAATACTAAGTATAAGTAGTACATAACAGAGTGTGGAAGCTTAAAGCAAATATTCAGAAATATTCATCACAAAAACTGTATGAAACATTCATCTCAGAAAAGAAAAGAAAATACATTCAAAATTATTACAAATAGTTTAATGAAATATAGACATAAGAGTTAAGTACTGAACTGAAATAAACTAAGCATAAAAGTAAAATTGGAGGAGAGTCCACTAGTGCTCCACGGGCTCCTCCTGAATCTCCTAGGTGTCCTCATGACCTGTCTCAATATACTGCTCAAGATCTAGCAAATTATCGGATCCCAAAATTACCCCGTGTTAGACAATAAGTCTAACACATCGAAACTAATCTAAATAGTTCTAATTAATTATTTAACATTTACATAATGTAAGTAAATCTGTAATAATACTGTAAAGATAACTGAAAGTATAAAACTGTGTAAAATTATACAAAACTGAAGTAAAGTAAAGTAAAACTAAACTGTAAACTGAATACTGAAAGTAAGCCAAAAATAATAATAGATCTGAAACTGAGTAATAATATGTAAAACTATGCTATATATCATTGAAGTCATGCATCTATATATGCCATGATACAATATGATACTGAAATCGTGCATCTGAATATGCCAAAATACTATATGTACTGATTTGCAGTTGAAATATCATTGAACGGGTATGAATCGTACAGTCCAATGTCTACCTATACCCGGTTGGAAATCCAGTACTAGTCATCCTGCAAATTCCCTGATTGATATATGTAACATTTTGTAATTCATAAATCATCATTGATACTCATACACAAAGCTCATGTTTGTACTTATGCTCATGCTCATGTTCATGCTACATGCCTTAAAATTCAGAAATCCAAAAAATGTTTTAAAATCCAAAAATGAATTCAAAGTTTTCATTGTGCAGAATCCTGCTAAGAGGATTCTGACTCCTAGTTCTATTTTCAAGGACTATATTTACTTAGGATTTTATTTAAGATCATTAGTTGGAAAGGTTGTATACACATGGTTGTATGTTTATAAGAAAAGTGGATTTAACCCTTAGCTTGTTTAAAACTGCACTTATCAAAGCGCACTATGATAGGAGGCAATACCTAGTCACAATTTATATATCAAGCTAAGCCGTTAAATGACCTAATTATAAGCATACTTAGTGTTCTATGCAAAGTGACTTAAGATACTTAGTTTGCTTAAACTGCACTTACAGAAGCGCACTACGATAGGAGGCAGAACCTGGTCGCAGTTTATTTCTCAAACTAAGGATTTAATTCACTAATTATAACACTCTTAGTCTTGGAAGATTTACTCTAATAGGATTGTATTTGTCTAATCCTTCGAGATATCACCTGATCATAAGTCTGCGTTGGAGTGACTCAATTAGTCCTGAATATTGCTGAAGTGACTCAGCACAATGGATAGGTATAATCATATCCAACCAATAATTTGGGTTCAGAAGATTCTATTTAATCAATAAGGATTCATCAAAATTATTAATCCTTACTCTAAATGGGTGAGTCCTACACAAGGCTCTAAGGATGTGATTAAGATCACTCAGTATTGATTGCTACCGCAAGGAAGAAGTTCCATTCTAACTGCTTTAGGTGATTCCTACCATGAGGTGTCAAGATCAACTTCTAAGGTTATGAAGGGTCATCTAAGATTCCTACCTCAACAAGTTACAAAAGTTCTTCCTACCTCAATGTATCAGTTTTTAAGGACTTTAAGCATTTCAAGAACAATCCTAAAGCCAGACCCTTGAGATCTCACATTTCTATTTCTTAAGTTAATATTTAAGGTTTACTTATTAGACTTGGATTAAAGTGATCAGATCAGATGAATAAAATCCATCTTATCATACTCTTTTCTATAATAATGGGATGAAATCAAAGATATTATTAGATATAGATCATTTCATAAATTATTAAAGTTTTATTATTCATCTTATGCCAATAGTCTTATATAAGAGAAAATCAAAGATTTAAAGTTTAGATTTAGATGGTTCAATCACACAGTTTTAATATTAACCTTAACACTTCTAATTCCATAATTTAAGATCTATGTCAAATCATATGCACTATTGGAATCATGTCGATTGAATTATCTTTCAATCAAGGATGCTTGAGTTAAGTGATTAAGGTTTATATCTTAATCAAGATATCTTAGGATTTAACCCCTAGCCTTACCAAATTTAAGACAAATGATTAATTTAAAGATCATTGATAAATTAGTGTATTATTGGTGTATTATTGATGACAAATTTCAAATTTAGATTAAGTATCATTTACTTAATCAAGTTCTCAAGATTCTTATATATGCATTATAGTTTAATATCAATTAGCACAATTAGGTGTCCAAATAATTATTAAATTTCTCTAGTATACATCTTAAAATTATGAAAGTATAAAAATGTAAAGTAACATAAAATAGAAGGTAATTAAGGCTAACCAAATTATAAATAAAACTAAAGGGGTTAGCACTTGATTACAACTATAAAAGACTTATGTTTCATACAATTTGGTTATTAAGATATACCTAATCAATACAAGCATTCAAAGATTCTATTATTTAGCATCTGATACAAAATACTTAAGGCACATAAGAGGCCTTTGCACATGCCATAAAAAAAGGGCAAACTTTCAAAGTTAATTATTACACAAAATTTTATGCAATGCTCAATTTTAACTAAACTAGGTTCAAATTTGATATAATTCAGTCCCACTAAGGTCCTAGGGATCTTATAATGCAAAAATAGTGAAGTTTTTTCCATTTCAGCCAATCCTGGGCATTTCCAAAAAATTCTGGGCGCTACGACGCGTTGTGGCGCGCTTTGGCGGAAAGCAGTGCTATGGCGCGCTGCAGCGCTTTTATGCTGCGGTGCGCTACGAGAAGACCAATCCGAGAGTTGGATGCTATGGCACGCTGCAGTGCTTTCAGGTGCTGCGGTGCACTGTGGTAGATTAACTTGCGGCAACACTGTTCAATTAATTTATTTTCTGGTTTCATATAGTTTTTTAGAAATGACGGTGCGCTGCAGCGGTCCAACTTGTGGGTTACTGTTCAATTAGTTTATTTATCAATTTCATATGATTTTTCCTAAAATAATGCTGTAGCTCGCTGCGGCGCATTGCAGCGGAAACTATTTGAATTGCGGGCGCTACGACGCGCTGTAACACTCAACGGTGATTTCTCCAGTGCGAAAAATGTGAATGGTCACGTTTAAAACTTAAAACTCTCAATCTAGAAGATTCCATGAGCAGTTCTATATATCAATTGAAAGGTCTTTTTGATACCTTTCTATCGATACCAAAATCAGCACAAATGGATTATTCAAACTATACAAAATATGCAGTTAAAGGTGCGGGTATACAGAATGGACAAAAATAGAGCATGAGATTTTCAAAATAATATGGTGCCTTTATGAACTTTAATGGCTTCCAAATACAGTCATGGATTTCTAAAGATATAAACAAGCATAATAGAAACATGAAGAAGACAAGGAAGAGGAGCAAATGGGTACCTTTAGCCTTTATAAGAGGAAGAAGAAACCTCTATTTTCTTCAAGGACTTAGAGGTAGAGAGCTCCTTTTTCTGCACAAGATGCAACAATAGAGAAAGGAGGGAAGGAGGGTTCAGATTTTGCAAAGGGGTAAGAAGAAGGATGCTAAGCTCTTTTTTAAAGGAAAGGAAGAGGAGGGATGAGGGCATGGGCTAAGAGGGCTAGTGAGGTGAGGGCCATCTCTTGCGTGCATTGGAGGGAGGCGCCGAATGAGGTAAGGGGGGGAAGCCAGGTGTGTCCCATGTGCAGGAAATGGAGAAAAGACAAAATAAAAAGGAAAATGCAATTTAAATGAATACTTAATTATTCATTTAATTCATTAAAAATTTAGATTAAATAAACGCACTCCGAAAAATCCCAAAAATTTTCTCTTAGCTAATTTGGGGTGAGGAATTTAACGGCGAAGTCGGAATTCGATTCCGACGATTATTTAATTACGCTAATTTTTGGGGCAATTATTTTGATTAAAATATTCGTGAAAATCCGACGACTTCCAAATGCGTCCAAAATATCACCCTAGCTAATTTGAGGGTGACGATCGCAATGGCGAAGTCGAATTTTAATTTTGAGGTCAAATTAAAAACCTTAATTTTTCTAATTAATTAAATTTAAAATGATCCAAAATATTTGATTGAGCTCTAAATTGCTCCAAATCTTTATGGTTTAGTTCTAATGGATAGATGAATCTAATTAATATACGATTAAGCTAAAATTAAGCTAGGTAACAACCTTGGGTTGTTACAGACTCCCCCACTTAAAAATGATATTATCCTCAACATCATCATTAAGAATGGAAAAGAAAATGCAGATGATTAAGGTTTGAAATTTAGATTTTTTTAAAGAGTACCTGGATTTTCAAAGAGACTTGGATATTTTTATTGCATATTGGCCTCTATTTTCCAAGTGGATTCTTCGACAAAGTGATTACTCCACTGAACCTTTACCATAAGGATAGAACGATTCATCAGCTGCCTTTGATCATGAGCTAAGATTATAATAGGCTTCTCCATACAGGAAAGATCCGGCTGAAGAGATACCACTAGAAGTTGGATTATGTGAGAGGGGTTATGAAGACACCTCCGCAGAGAGGAGATGTGGAACACATTATGAACTATAGAGAAAATTTTCAGGGTGTTTTAATTTATATGATGCAAAACCGATTTTATTTATTACTTCAATCGGTCCGATGTAGCGAGGACTGAGCTTCCCGGCTACACCGAAATGAAATACACCTTTCATTGGGCTTACTTTGAGATACACAAAATCTCCAACATTGAACTCCAGAGAACAATGATGGGCATCGTGATAGTTACTCTGGTGATCTTGAGCTGCTTTAATCCTCTGCTGGATCAATTGCACTTTCTTATTCGTTTCTTCAACTAAATCTAAGCCATACAGCTGAACACAGCCTATTTCAGACCATACTAATGGCGTACTGCATTTTCTGTCGTACAAGGCTTCATACGGAGCTATGCCGATACTTGACTGGATACTGTTGTTATATACAAATTCTACCAAGGGAATATGATCTTCCTAGAAACCTCTGAAATCCAAAATACACAGGCAAAGAAGATCTTCAAGAATTTGATTGACTCACTTAGTTTGATCATCTGTATGAGGATGAAAAGCAGTGCTCATGGATAGGGTAGGCCCCAAGTCTTGATGCACAGCTTGCCAAAATTTAGAAGTGAATCGACTATCACGATCAGATACAATAGACCTCAGAATTCCATGAAGTCTGACGATTTTCTTGATATACAATTTTGCCTATTTCTCTACAGAATCAGTTTGATGCATTGGAATGAAATGTGCCGATTTGGTCAGTAGATCGATAATAACCCAAATTGAATTAGCATCAGATCTTGATTTGGGTAAAACCATTATGAAGCCCATAGAAATATTAAACTACTTTCATTTAGGAATTGCTAGAGGGTGGAGAAGTCCTCTAGGCTTATGATGTTCAGCCTTGACTAGATTACAGGCATGACACTTCGATACAAAATCAGCCATGATTTTCTTCATTTTAGGCCACCAGAATGACTTCTTCAGGTCTTGATACATCTTAGTATTACCAGGATGTACTTGGTAACCAGAATTATGGCCTTCCACTAAAATCTCTTGATGCATGGATTTGGGAATCCATAGGTGATCCCCTTGATAGATTACATTACCTCGAAACTATAGATCAAAGTGACGACCACTTTTGATCTCTATTTTAAATTTCAGATAGTCTTCATCCTTTGTTTAGGAGATGGAGACATCACGATGAAAGGTTGGTTCAATGGTACTCATAAATATCAATTCGCTTAGCATAGCACCATTAACTGGCCTAATGTCAAGCCTTATGAATTTCTTATCTAAAGGACTTTAAGCTATTAAGGAGAAGAGCGTAGCATGATGACTGAGTGCATCGGCTACAATATTTACTTTACCGAGGTGATATTGAATCGATATATCATAATCGCTTATTAACTCGAGCCATCTTCGTTGATGACAGTTGAGTTCGCGCTGAGTGAAAATATACTTTAAGCTCTGATGAACTGTAAATATAGAACATTGGATGCCATACAGATAATGATGCCAAATCTTTAAGGCAAAGACTACGGCAGCTAATTCGAGATCATGAACGGGATAATTCTTCTCATGTGGTTTTAACTGATGTGACGCATAGGCAATAACCTTTCCTTCCTACATTAGCACACAACCCAAGCCTATCCCTGAAGCATCAATATAGACTTGGTAGTTCAAACTTTCTTTAGGTAAGGCGAGAACTGGGGCAGAAGAAAGAGCATCTTTTAACGATTGAAAGACATTATCACATTCCAGACTCCAGACGAATGGCACTGCCTTCTGAGTCAACTTTGTGAGAGGGGATGCTATCTGTGAAAATCCTTTTACAAATTTTTTATAATATCCTGCCAGACCCAAAAAGCTTCTGATATCAGCAGACTTTGGCTATGACCAATTCTTAACGGTGCTAACTTTATTTTGACCTATTTATTTCCTTGCGCATCTATGACGTGGCCCAGAAAAGTGACTGAGTCAAATCAAAATTTGCACTTGAAATATTTTGCATAAAGCTCATGGTTTCGAAGTTCTTGTAGGACTAATTTTAAGTACTTCTCTTGATCAACACTACTCTTTGAATAAATCAGGATATCATCAATGAAGACAATGACGAATTTATCTAAATAAGCTTTTAGTACTTGCTGCATTAAGTCCATAAAAATGGACGATGTATTTATTAAGCCTAAAGACATCACCAAAAACTCGTAATGTCCATAGCGGGTTTTGAATACAATCTTTTCTATACCCGCATCTTAACTCTTAGCTGATGATAACCAGATCGCAGATCGATCTTAGAAAATACCTTAGTTCCAGATAATTGATCAAATAGATCATCGATTCACGGTAATGGGAATTTATTCTTAATAGTTACCTTATTTAGTTCTCGATAATCGATGCACATACGCATCGATCCATCTTTCTTTTCCACAAATAAAACTGGCACTCCCCGAGGAGATGAACTTGGTTGAATGAGACTCTTTTCTAGCAGCTCTTAAAGTTGTTTGTTCAGCTCTTGCAGCTTCTTAGGTGCCATACGATACATAACTTTCAATAACGACTGGGTTCTCAGAATTAATTATATAGCAAATTCTAGTTCCCTACTGGGAGTAAGACTAGGTAGGTCTTCAGGAAAGACATCGGGAAATTTGCAAATTATTCTGTTCTTAGAAATAGGAACTACTTCCTTCTTTTCTCCCAACATTGTTATAAGATATGCATCACATCCCTTTATGACTAGCTTTTCTGCTTTCATAGCATTAATGAACGATGCTTGAGTGTTAAATTTTCCAATGAAGGTTTTTGATTGGCTCCCACTACCCAAAGTGATTTTCTTTTTTAGGCAATTTATGGAAGCACCATGTTCACTCAACCAATTCATGCATAGGATTATGTCAAAGTTTGTGATTGATAATATAACTAATTTAGCTCCATATTTTTGTTCACCGATAGGAATATCTATGTTGAAAAATTGTTAGGATTGCATGCGAGCTTCGGAAGGTAACCCGATGCTCAACAAGTTTGTTAATTGATATGTTGGTAGCTTAAGAGTTTTCGTCCAGCTTTTTGATACGAATAAATGACTCGCTCCAGTATCGAAAAGAATATTACAAGGTTTGTCATTTATCATTAAGGTTCCTAAGATTGTAATAATTTAATAAGAATTACTATTCAAATATTTGAAAATACTAAATAGTAAAGGCTGACTATTGAAATAGTAGTACTGAATAAAATTTAATTTAAGATGTACCTGGAATGACATCATTGTCTTCAGGTGCAGAGGCGGGTGTTAACATGTATACCCTTACAGAAGCTGTAGGTTATTTGCCCTGGGGCCGATAGCCTTGATGATTATAGGACAGCTTCTATGCAGGTACCATTGCCTTAACATTTGAAGTAGGAGATGGCATTACAGCTAGGGCAGGCTCTCGGTTGTCCCTCGGTTGTGCACGGAATACTTGTTTATGATGGGAGTGGTTGATGAGCACTCCGTCAATTGTTGTCTTAGAATTGCATTCGAAATAGCAGTGGCCTCTTTGACCACAAGTAAAGCACACACCACCAAAGTGGTAGCACTTTCCATATGGATGGGACCGCTTGCATTTGGAGTTTTGAGGTTGGGATTGTTCAGCCTCCATATTATACACCTTTGCTATCTTATGATGACCAAAATATTCTTTCCTTGGTTTCATGACTATTGCCTTCCTTTTCCAGTCCATTTGACCTTGAAATCCTTCTTGAAGATGAGCAACTTTGATCAATTCTGCCAGAGTTTTGATTTGGCAGGACTCTAGGTGAGACTTTATAGAGTCTCTTAGACCCTTCAGAAAATGATGGCATATAGATGCTTCCGTTCTAACTAAGTCCAGAATGAAGTGTGACAATCTCTGGAATTCCCATTCATAGTCAAACACTGAGTTATTGCCTTGAATGAGATGGAGGAGTTCATCCTCCAGGATTGCTTGAGACGATGCTGGTACGAACGCCTCACAAAATACTTCCAAAAATATATCACAGGGGATATCTTCTATTTCATAATCGGCAAATTTATTGTTCCGCTCATTCTCCCACCAATATTCGAATTCTTCATAGAACATATGAGTCACTAAGCGAATAGCTTCAGAATTAGGGCACTTGATACTAGCCAAGTTCTTTTTGGCCATCTTGAGCCAGTTTACTGTGTCCATAAGATTTAGCGCTCCATTGAATGTATGAGTTCTAAGGCGAAGAAAACTGTGCAGGATTTCATCACCAGTAAAGTGTGAAGATGATGAGAACCCTGATGGGGGTGAAGATTGTTGCCTAACAAGAATCAGAGCACGAGTCTCTTGTGCTTGCCGCGTATTACTTTCTATTAAGACTTTCATTAGACTAGCCATTATATTTGATTCTTCGGGTCCGCCAGACGATAAGATCGCATTCTTAATCGGGGTAGGGTGTGGCGCCCTACTCCCTAAGCCCACAATCATTAAGCTAAGGAGCGGAGGGTCACTTTTGCAAATCCCTCTCTTATCATTAGATTAGGTAGATCCACAATCCACTAATAAGGGAAGGACGTGCATAGAACATCTGAGAGGATCAGTCACTAAATCTAACATACATATAGAGTGCGGAAGCTAAATGAAGTAAATAGTACATCCATTCATCATGCATCACATAAGAAATAATAATAAGATAGCTCAGAAAATAATAAAGTGCATAAGATAAATCACAGTCACAGTACTTGTATTATTACAACATTTAAATAGTTTAAAAGTCTGAAAGATAAATAACTCATCCTCACAAGCAGCTAAAAAGAACTAAGCAATATCCAGCTCTCCTGGCTGAAGCTCCTCCCCTAAGTAAGGCACCTCTGCTTCAGCACCTAGCTCCTCAAACCTATCTGAATCTGACATTATCAGTTTCATAATGCCAGGGCCCCAGCCAATAAAATAAAAATCTTGTTAAACAATTGTCTAAGTATATTTTAAGCTAAATATTTTGCGTGTGTTATTAATGTCACCATTTTTATACTTAAGCACAACAAAGAGGTAAACTAAAGTAGTAGGAGCAGTAAGCATATAAAGAATAGGATAAGTTATAAATACATTATTTAAAACTAAACAATAAATGAGGCAAAGGCACACCTCAATAACTAAGCAAGAGATGGGCTATATACATATATATATATATATATATATATATATATATATATATATATATATACTACAGTAAGTAAAGTACTGAAAGTAAAGTCTAATCCTAAATATGTTGATGATCATATGACATATGCTGATTAAAGATAGAAATCTGAACATGGTACATATAGTAAGCAGTAAGTCTAGTATCTTATAAATACGTATAAATGAGCAGGTAAGTAAAGAAACATAGTTGACTGAAATATGCATCAAAATACAGTACACAATAAGCTAAAACTGAAACAGGTATGTAAAAACTGCCATATCAGAAAGATGGCCATCGGGCTAGGGCAGACAGAAATCCCCAAAGCCTTTCTGGGCTTAGGCAGACAGAAATTCCCATAGCCTTTCTGGGCTAGGGCAGACAAAATCCAATAGTAAAACTGAGGAGGTAGTAAATACAAATGCAAAATCTTTTAGTTATTTTACTTTGTTTTTGTGGACCCATCCAGAAACAGCTGAGGAGTCAAGCACATCTGCAAGCTTAACACACACTCCTCAATGAATAATGTTAAGCATCCTTATTACTTCTTACCCCTATCCATTAGGGTAAATGTGCACCCAAATCTACTAAATATATTGAACCCAAAGGCAACTGTTATCCTAATTATTCTAAGTATTCATTTCATACACAAAGTTCTCTTATATGATATGAACAAGGAATATAAGCACAAAATACAAGGAATGCGTAGTAACAAAATTTTATGCAATGCTCAATTTTAACTAAACTAGGTTCAAATTTGATATAATTCAGTCCCACTAAGGTCCTAGGAACCTTATAATGAAAACACAGTGAAGGTTTTGCCATTTCAGCCAATTCTGGGCGTTTCCAAAAAATTCTGGGCGCTACGGCGCGCTCCGGCGGAAAACAGTGCTATGGGGCGCTGCAGCGCTTTTGATGCTGCAGCGTGTTACGAAGAGACCAATCTGAGAGCTGGATGATATGGCGTGCTGTGGCAGATTAACTTGTGGCAACACTGTTCAATTAATTTATTTTCTAGTTTCATATAGTTTTTTAGAAATGACGGCGCGCTGCAGCGGTCCAACTTGCGGGTTACTGTTCAATTATTTTATTTATCAATTTCATATGATTTTTCTAAAAATAATGCTGCAGCGAACACTATTTGAGTTGTGGGTGCTACGGCACGCTGTAGCGCCCGACGGTGATTTCACTCGTACGAAAACTGTGAATGGTCATAATTCAAACTCAAATACTCTCAATCCAGAGTATTTCATGAGCGATGCCATATATCAATGGAAAGGTCTTTCCGATACCTTTCCATCGATACCAAAATCAGCACAAATAGATTATTCTAACTATATAAAACATGCAGTTAAAGGTGCAGGTATATAGAATGGATGAAAAACAGAGCATGAGATTTTTAAAACAATATGATGCCTTAATGAACTTTAATGGCTTCCAAATACAGTTATGGATTTCTAAAGATATAAATAAGCATAATAGCAACATGATGAAGATAACGAAGATGAGCAAATTGGTACCTTTAGCTTTTATAAGAGGAAGAAGAAACCTCTATTTTCTTCAAGGACTTAGAAGTAGAGAGCTCCTTCTTCAACACAAGATACAACAATGGAGAAAGAAGGGAGGGAGGGTTCAGCTTTTGTAAAGGGGGAAGAAGGAGGATGCTAAGCTCCTTTTTAAAGTAAAGGAAGAGGAGGGATGAGGGCATGAGCTAAGAGGGCTAGTGAGGTGAGGGAAGAAGAGATGGCCCTCAGTCATCTCTTGCGTGAAATGGAGGGAGGCACCGAATGAGGTAAGGGGGGGAAGCCAAGTGGGTCCCATGTGTAGGAAATGGAGAAAAAGATAAAATAAAATGGAAAATGTAGTTTAAATGAATACTTAATTATTCATTTAATTCTTTAAAAATTTAGATTAAATAAACATACTCCGAAAAATCCCAAAAGTTCAATCCTAGCTAATTTGAAGGTGAGGAATTCAACGATGAAGTCAGAATTTGATTTTGATGATTATTTAATTACGCTAATTTTTAGGGTACTTATTTATATTAAAATATTCGCGAAAATCCGATGACTTCCAAATGTGTCCAAAATATTACCCCTAGCTAATTTGGGGGTGGCGATTGCAACGGCGAAGTCAGATTTTAATTTTGAGATCAACTTAAGAACTTCAATTTTTCTAATTAATTAGATTTAAAATGATTCAAAATATTTGATTGAGCTCTGAATTACTCCAAATATTTAGGGTTTGGCTCTAATGGCTAGATGAACTTAATTAAGATACGATTAAGCTAATATTAAGCTAAGTAACAACCTTGAGTTATTACAGACTCCCACACTTAAAAATAATATCGTTCTCAACATCATCACTAAGAATGGAAAAGAAAATGCAGATAATTAAGATTTAAAATTTAGAATTTTTTAAAGAGTACCTAGATTTTCAAAGAGAATTGAATATTTCTGTTGCATATCAGCCTCTATTTCCCAAGTGGATTCTTCGACAGAGTGATTACTCCACTAAACTTTTACCATAGGGATAGAACAATTCTTCAACTGCTTTTGATCATGAGCTAAGATTCTGATAGGTTTTTTGTAACAACCCTAAGTTGTTACCCTAGCTAGACTTGGATTAATTAAGCTAAACCAAGGATTAATTTTGATTCCATTGGATTTAATGGGTCATTTAAACCTGACCATAGAAGTTCGGGATCATTTGGAGCTAAAATAGAAAATTTGGTATTTTTGGCTATTTTTAAGCCCTGAAAAATACCTAAATTATTTTGATCTCCAAATAAAAATTTGATTTCATTTTTGAATTCCTCATATCCTAATTAGCTAAGGGTGAAATTTTGGGAATTTTTGGAGCTTATTTGGTCATAAATTAGATTTAGATAATTTAAGAATAATTATATATTATTTAATTAATTTTATTTATATTTAAAATTAATTTTTATTTAAAATAAAACCCGAGATTTGCTGTTGGAACTGCGGCAGATCCACTGCGGGGTCCCGACAACGGCGCATGTATTTCGGCCACCTGATGTGTTAGCACGCATCCTGGCGCAAGCCATCGAACGGCGGGATCTCCTCCGTGTTAAGATTAAATCGTAGGCGTTAAATCCATCGTGCGTATCCAACGGCTACCATCCTATTCCATTAAGTAACGCATCAAAGCCATTCGAGACCAATGGTCGCGCCATCAGACGGTGAAGATGAACCGAGCACTGTGGATCGTCTCCCTCGCCTCGCCCGTCTGCGTCTGGTCCCCCTCGACAGCCAGGATCCTCCCTGCCGCATGGCAGTACGGGAAAAGCCACCGAATTTCCTCTCCTGCCCTCGGTGCGTTCGTCTGGCCAGCTGTCTTCTCCCCAAATTGCCCATTGGCCCGAGCCATTCCTTTCGGCTCGAGCCTCCTGCCATTGCCAAGCTCTGGAAACCACCCCCAGAGCTCCCTCAAGCCTATAAATACCCCCAGTGATTCATAGTGAGTTCCTTTGCTCACTGTGAACCCTCAATTCCCCCAATTGAAGTCTCTGGAGCTTCCGTCTTCCTCGACAAATCCAGGCATTCCCGAAGCTTGAACCGCTGATAGAGGGCCCGTCTGGTGTTCAGACCTCCTGTGAAGCTTTGTCTGCTATCCAGGAAGCTTCAGCGCACCTCAATTCCCCTCGGCTAAGCCTGCAGCCCGACTTGAGGTACAACCTTCCCCCATGGAAATTTCTTCAAGCTCCATTTGGTTTCTGCCCTCTGAATGAGCTCTGGATGTCGTCTAGGTTACCTTAGCCACCTAGGAAACCTAGTGTGATTGTCTCCTGGGGCTAAGCTAGCTCGAGTTGATCGTATCGATCCACTGAGCTAGCAGCCGGGCCAATGGCTGAGTCTGAGTAAGGACCCAGCGATTGGCTGCGCCTCAGGTTAAGATAGGTTGGGGGTTCAACGCGTCTCGACTCCTTGAACGTGTAGGGATCAAACCCTAGTCGAATCGAGGCCTCTGTGAGGAGAATTGCCTCCTCACAGTCGGCCTGAGATGCCTGTATCGAAGGCGTCTCGGTCGAGTAGCACCCCGTCGATTCAGAGGGATCCAGATGGGGGTTCTTAGTCCAATCAACGCGTCTTGACTCAGGGAACGTGTAGGGATCAAGCCGAGCCATCGTTGTCGTCTGTGCGCCGAGAATTTCAGTGCCAAAGTTCGGTTGGGTCGGGACCCGTCGGGAGGAAGAAGATGAAGTCGCGGGCATTGGGTCGGGCCGGCCCCCGGCTCGCGCCTTTTGATTTTGGGTCGTGGCTAATTAAATAATTATTGGATGACATTTTCTATGGTTGTGAATTAAATTAATTAAAACCTATGATTCCAATTTAAATAAACATTTAGATTAAATTATTTGAATAACTTTAGTTATATAAATCCAAATGGTATGATCCAATATACCATTTGAATCAGAAAAATTCAAGGAATCTAAATATAAAATAAAATCTCAGATCCAATGGTTGGATTTAAAAATATTTGCCAAACTCCTTGATATCATTAATTAAATCATATAAAATAATGTAAATATCCAATTAATGAGATTAAAGGCTCTGATTGCTCCTTGTACCCTAAGAAACAAGATCAGATCCTTAAGTTTAGTTTTGGATATTAAGTTTTCTTAATCACTCCTTAATCACCCTAATTAGGGATTAGTAAAATTAAATCTAATTAAGCCTCTGATCTTGATAAAGATTGTCCCTAATGCTACCCTAAGTATACTAGAACCATTTGGAAAGGTTGGATTGCCCTAAGATGCCCTAAATTAATAATCCCCAAAATTGGCTTAAATAAGTGATTAGTGCTAATTAGATTAATTAAGGGGTCAAAACTTAAGATAAGTGTATTTTCTACTCTATTAACCAATATGAAGCACATTAAAATAGATTTGGATTAAATTGGATAAGTAAAACCTAAGATCCCAAGTTTAAGCTTAAGTAGGGGTATTTTGGTCATTTAGACCAAATTGTACTTAAATGCCCTAAAACCTTGGGAAATTTCAGTGAACTATCATAAGTTAGATTAGAAATGTTCTCTAAACTCTTAGATTAATAATTATGTTAATTAAGACACTTAGATCTTAAGTGACCTTAAAGAAGCCACTTAAGCTTAACCCTTAAATTTAATCATTTCAATTATCAAAACCACTTTGATAAGTTCAATTTAGTTAACTTATGAGCTTAAAATTCTAAAAAAAAGAATAATGGAAAATTCTAAGTTAAAATCTAGCTTAAAGTCTAAAGTGATCAAACATCAGATCCCTGGATTTTAAGTAGCCTAAAAGGATCAATATGAGTTTGATGTTTAATCTAATGCTTAAAATTATCAATTTCAACCTTAATAAGCTCCATATAATTTAACTATGAACTTAGATTCTAAAAGAATCACAAATGGAAGCTCTTAAGATAAAGCTCTAATTTAGAGATCTAAAGTGAACAAACCTCAGATCTTTAGATCTTAAGATCTTAGACTTAGATCTTCAATTTGAAATTGAACCATCTTCAATTGAAATTCTTTAATGATTGATTGTTTAAATCCTTTGAAACCTTCCATGTGGGTATAGGATGATTCAATCTATAAGATAATGAAATTATCTTAAAGATTGAATATAGATCTTAGATTCTCAAGTTCTTAATCGATTGTTTTATCTTATAATCAATAGAATAGCCTTTCACTAAGTTCTTAGTTTCTGAATCTTTCAGCTTAAAGGATCCTTTACCCTTAATTTGAGTAATAAGTATGAACCCTAGATCCTAGTTAGAATATTACCTTAGATTTAGGATTTGAACTCAACATAGGATTTAAGTTCTAAATCTTTAAATCTTGATTTACTTAATCAAGATTTGGGTAAGAGAGTAAAATATTAATAAATTAGGTCTTTGATTTACTTATGTAAACCATATAGTCATCACATGATTTTGGATTATAACTTGTTAAGTTCTTATACTAACTTTAAGGACGTAAATCTAAGATTCTACTCGATAGTTGGATATTGGAGATCTTAAACTTGTACCTTCACAGAGTAGTTTGATTGGGTAATTAGATAACATTAGATGTTATATAGTCTAGATTGAGTCTCTTGCTTACTTTGATTAGATTACTTGGCATACCTTGGATATTGAGCCTTATCCCTTGAGCATAATAGGAGAACTTAGGATATGGATGATACATCCTAAGTTAATATTTGAATTGCATATCATTCAGTTTTGCCTTGTTTGCAGTTGGTAGAATATGTCATAGTTTAGTCTGCCTCTTTAGTAGTAGTATTGTATAGACTGGACCCAGACCTAGCATATTTGGATGGCTAGGATGGGGATTGATTGATTGATATTGGAGGCCTTAGATGGCCTATTGGCTGGTATGACAGTACTATGACTTAGGCTTATTGCTACTTTAGCTGGATTGTTTAATATTGTTTTTTCTGATTTGCTTTGCCACATATTTTAGTGGCCTTATTTTCAGTATTTGCTTGCTTTGCCACATGTCTCAGTGGCTTTATAGATTGTTTTGATTTTGCCACATATCTCAGTGGCTTTTCTTTTCCTGTTCTTGACTAGCATGTTGTATGTATACTCATATAGCTTACTTATATATATTTTGGCATATTTAGGATGCTAGAATTGCATATTTTTAGTACTTATGTTCTTTTATATACTTAGCATGTGTAACATGATCATAAGCGTGTTAGGTTCAGAATTATATTGCAGTTGCTGTTTCTTTTAGCTTTTAGCCTCACCTTGTTTATTTTGCATTGTATGCTGGCTATAAATGGATAGTTTATAGTTACCCATTTCTTTTATAGCTTGTTGCACCCTTTACTGCTTGCATGTGTAGTTAAATTAAAAATGTGACATCTTTAAATGTTCAGTTCATTAAAATAGCCTAAAATGTACTTAGACAATTGTCTAACTGTAACCTTTTTGTTTTGTTGGCTGGGGCCCTGGCATTTGTGATACCAACAAATGTCAGATTCAGAATGTTCGTGGGCACTGTCGCAGAAGAGGAGCAGGTTCAGGAGGAGGATCGTACTGCTGCTGTTTAGTTAGATTTTGCCTTTGTTTCAGTGAGATTGAGAGACATTTTCATTTTCTTTTAACTTCAGTTTGTAATAATTAATTCTAGATGTATTTTATTTCTGCATTGTGAGGAGTTACTATATTGCATTCTCTTTTCCTACTATGTATGCTTGTGGATGTTACTCTATTATTCATTGCTTTCGCCACTTTGATACTTGTATATTGATGATGTTATAGTACGTGGTGACGAGTCCTTGGCTTAAGGCAGGTTGGGTTTACCTAACTTTACTTAAGTTGGGGATTTGCCATAGTTGGAGCACCGTACTTCCATGTTGCCAGTACGAGGGCCCCACACTTCTCCATATAGGAAATATCCATCTAAAAAGATACCGTTGGAAGTTGGATTATGTGAGAGGGGTTACAAAGACACCCCCACAGAGAGAAGATGTGGAACAAATTATGAACTGCAGAGATATCTTCAGGGAATTTTAATCTATATGCTGCAGAACCAATTTTTTTTATTACTTCAAATGGTCCGACGTAGCGAGGACTGAGCTTCCCGGCTACACCGAAATGAAATACACCTTTCATTGGGCTTACTTTGAGATATGTAAAATCTCCAACATTGAACTCCAGAGAATGATGATGGGCATCGTGATAGTTACTCTGGCGATCTTGAGCCACTTTAATCCTTTGCTGGATCAATTGCACTTTCTTATTCATTTTTTCAACTAAATCTAAACCATACAACTGAACAATGCCTATTTCAGACCATGCTAATGGTGTGCTGCATTTTCTTCTATATAAGGCTACAAATGGAGCCATGCTTATACTTGATTGGAAACTATTATTATACGCAAATTATACCAAGGGAATATGATCTTCCCAGCAACCTTTCAAATCCAAAATTTACAGGCGAAGACGATCTTCAAGAATTTGATTAACTCGCTTAGTTTGACCATCTGTTTGAGGATGAAAAGCAGCGCTCATGGCTAGGGTAGTCCCCAAGTCTTGATGCACAGCTTGCCAGAATTTAGAAATGAATCGTCTATCATGATCAGATATAATAGACCTCGGAATTCCATGAAGTCTGACGATTTCCTTGAAATACAGCTTCACCAATTTCTCTACAAAATTAGTTTGACGCATTGGATTAAATAAACGCACTTCGAAAATTTCCAAAAATTTATCCCTAGCTAATTTAGGGGTGAGGAATTCAACGGCGAAGTCAGAATTCGATTATGACGATTATTTAATTATGCTAATTTTTGGGGTAATTAATTATATTAAAATGTTCGCGAAAATCCGATGACTTCCAAACACGTCCAAAACATCACCTCTAGCTAATTTGGGGGTGACGATCGCAACGGCGAAGTCTGATTTTGATTTTGAGGTCAAACTAGAAACCTCATTTTTTTAATTAATTAGATTTAAAATGATCCAAAATATTTGATTGAGCTCTGAATTGCTCCAAATTTTTAGGATTTGGTTCTAATGGCTAGATGAACCTAATTAAGATATGGTTAAGCTAAAATTAAGTTGGGTAATAACCTTAGGTTATTACAAGTATAGTCTAAAGTCAAGTACAAAAGTATCCAGGAGACATTTCCTAGAGCTATATGAATACAAGAATGATACTACTAGGAAACATTTCTCAGAGTATCATGAATACATGCCTCTTGCATCTAGGAGACATTTCCTAGATTAATAGGAGTACAGAGTATAAGTCATCTGGGGACATTCCCCAAATTATCAGGCATACAGAATATAAGTAGTAACTTTATGATGGCATAGTAAGTAAGACACATTACAAAATGAGGCAAAGTAAATAAAGTTATCCTACATTATCTAATGTGGCAAAGTAAGTAGAGTTATCCTACATCATCTAATGTTGCAAAGTTAGTAAGGTTATCCTATATCATATAAGGTGACAAAATCAATAAAGTTATCCTATATCATCTAAGGTGGCAAAGTCAGTAAGGTTATCCTACATCATATAATGTGACAAAGTCAGTAAAGTTTAACACTCATCATCTAATGGCATAGTAAGTAAAATTCAGCATTTATAATATAATGGCACAGTAAGTAAAATTCAACAATTAGGAAAGAAAGATATGTAAAACATAATATGAATAACACATTACACTCTCTGTGATATCATTTGTTTTTCTAATTTAATTTGTTCTAACTATCTAAGATAATATAAGTTCAGGATCTCCAACATCCTACTATCTAGTATAGTCTCAGTACTATGGTCCTATAAGGTAAAAACAATTTAAATCAGTGATGCCTATTTAGGTTAAATAGATAATCAATCGACCTGATTAATGAATTTAGACGGTATAATCTAGAATTCAAATGCAAACTGACCTCTCTAAGAGGTAAACTCTAGAAATTAACAAAAATCAAGGTTTCACTTATTGGATAACCCATTTACCCAATGAATGAAGTCTAACATAATTTTTTAGTCCTTATCCTTAAGGGAGGAAGATCTTAAGGAACTAAGATGAACACTGAAGCACTAATCTTAACTAATATTGATTGAAAGCTTAATTGAAATATCAGAAGATTTAAGGAAGGCATGATATGAGATGAATCTCACATCATGAAGCCTTATACTTATTTATTTTGCATAAAAAAGAGATACTATTCAACTCGCAGTTTTGTTACTATTTATTTCGCAGTTTCGGTTACTATTCATTTCACAGTTTTGGTTACTATTTATTTCGCAATTTTTAAAGAATGTACTAACAGAACTATCCCCACTTTCAATTTGAATATCATAGATATTATGTTAATTCTAGCACATAAGCTAAGAGCTACTCCAATTGAATTTATTGACTTTTTTTTTTCTTTGTGTATGAGTTATGAATTTGTGTCAATGCGATGAACTTTATCCTTCTATTTCATTCTAACTCTTTCCAATTTAACTGATTTTAATTATTTATTTGTCAAGTTATATATTAAATTAGTGATATTATAGGCACATAGGTTCACCAATTACAATGAAATGAATTTTTATCATAAAAAGCAATGTAGAAAGATTATGTGACCAAAGCATTAATTATACATAAGAAAAATGTGGCAAGCATTAAAAGATGAAAAGTAAGAAATTGAATTTAATAAGAAATAGATTAGCTTTAAAATAAAAGCTTATTTACATGCTAGAAAGAATAACCAAAATTGAAGCTTCATTCATCTCTATTTAATGTAGAACTGAGCTCAGCTCAAAGGTAAGTTTATTTTCAGCTCAATCAATTAAAAATAAACAAATGGTCAACATAATTTCAAGCCAAATACAAATGACACCTAAATTTTGTTATAAATCATATGTATTCATACACAATATCATTAAATTAAATTTATAGAAAAATCAAAGTAATAATCACAGAGAACTAATGATTTAATTTGGAACACTTATAGCAATCAACCTCAGCCAAAACTATACCAACCAAATTGTTTAATAAGATCTAGCCAAACCATGAATATATAAGTCATGAGTTGAGCTTAAATTGGATTTAACCGAACCTTATTAAAGATCAATAATACTATATCCTTATAGTATTCAAACTATATGATGGGGTAAGGAGGTACCTGCTTGCGCGACTTTAGGATTTAGGAGGTCGAGCGGTGGAAGAGGTCGGCGATGGAGGAGCTCAACAGGATGAAGATGGATGGCTCGATGATCCTTGGCTTTATGTATCTTGACGGTGTCGACATTGGGTCAACACAAAAGGTGGGAGTATTGCAGGAAACGGTGGTAAAGAGGAAGACAAACGAAATGATCTTGCGTTCCTTATGATTAATCGCACCAAGACAAACTTAAGATGAACTGAGAGATTTAATGTTGCCTTGAGAAATATTCTCACAATGAACTGGCTACGTCCGAGTGAACAAGAAAAAGGATCGACGATCCTTGCTGTGTTGACTGAGGAGGATCAAGAAGTGGAGGATGGATCAACAATCAAGAGCAGAGAGGGTTGCAGCTCGGCTCAATGTTAGAGGAGGTGGGGCTCAGCTAGGTGGAAAGGTTGACGCTTGACTTGGACAAGATTAAGGAAGTCGAGTGCTCATCATGACATTTATTTCCCAAAAGCCATAACTTAAGATTTGGAGCTTAGTTTATTTGAGTTATAGCTTATATCTGATCAGAGCATGATTCTCTTAATTACCTCTAATAAGGTCTTACATTTAATTGATGCGATGATGATATGCTCTAATACAAATTTGATCTATGATGCTTAAGAATAAAGGCTTCTCTAATGGAAATTATTAGGCACGCAGTATGGTTTTATGCAAAGGAAATGTATAATTCACAGCCCACCCATGCTAATTAATTGAATTACTTGCTGTCTTTAAATAAAACTTGTCTATATTGCGATTATAGAAATTGATTATGAAGTAAATCATGTTGAACTAAAAGGAAAATCAATACAGAAGACAGTTTACATTATTTTAACATATGATAAACTTGGTCAAGTTAAACCAATTTGCTATACAATGAATGCCAATTGAACTACGGTCTTTTATACAACTAGATTTTGTTGGTACTTCTCTCAATCAAGCATCACATCAAATAGATAATTGAGCTAAATTGAATCAGAATGAATTAGGAAATGAGGTACCTCCATGATGGCTTAAACAGGGTCCTAGGGGCGGCGGGCGAAGGCTCCTAGGGCGGAGGAAGCCAACTGAACCTCCCAATTTGCATGGAGTCTTGAAGGGTTGGGGGCGGAGTTAGTGAGGTTCGGGTAGACAAGGAGTGGTGGAAGCCACACGTCACCCGATTGCGATCCTTCTCTCGAAGGATCGGCCGCTCGAGAGGATTAGGTGAACGAGCGGTCGCGTGATCGCATTAGAGCAGAGGGATAACAGTATAAGGTTCAAAAAAAAAAGAAACAAATTTATTAATTAGTTAATTAGATTAATAAATGAGCTATTAAATAATTTCTTTTAATTAGATTTAAGCAAATATATACTTACCAAAATTTTTAGAGAAATTTGCTCTTAATTAAATTAGGGCTGGCAGACTCAAAAATGCAGCTGAAATTTCAATCGGAGGTCATTTTAATTATTTTATTTTTTTCATGGTATCAAAAATACAATAAAATATTTAGGAAATTTTGACGACTTTCAAATACTTCCAAAACATCACCCACAACTAATTGAGAGGTGAGGAACACAATGACGAAGTTAGATTTTTGATTTGAGGTCAAATTAAATAAGTTAATTTCTAGGGTTCCTGAAATCCCCAAAATCAGGGTTTGACCTATTCGACCCTTGATTTGGACTAGGTCTTGGTGGTGAACTTCTAATGACTTAATTAGGGCACTAGAACCAAAGTTAGGACTTGGATTAGTCTTAGTTAGCTAGGGTAATAACTTGGGTTGTTAGAGACCCACTTAAAAATGATGTCATCATCAACATTACTTAAGTAGGAAGAATAGTCATGAATGAGTGGGTAAAGCAGAAACAAGAGAGATGAGAGAGTGTCAGGATTCTCCATTTAGACTCCCAAGACTTAAGATTTTAAGGCTGAACCTTCATAATCCAACCTTATAGCTAAGGTTTAGAGGAAGCTATCCAAACTAAGTGGTAGCCATCAGTTTGATGAGGATAACAAATAAAGAAAGAGAAGCCATCATTCAACCAGGTTGAATGTTACCTTCAGGGTTAAGGGTTAAATACTAAGTCACAATGCATGACTTAGCACTATGGGATAGGACTGCTACTTTAGTAGGGGACATCACATGCTAAGCACTAATAGATTTAGGATCAATGATCCTAAAGATTTTTTTTTCTTCACTTAAGCGACATTCATCACTTAAAAGAGTTTAAGAAGATAGTTAAGTCATTATGAGACTTAACTAAGATTTAAGGGATATTAATGATTCTATTTTAATGAATTAGAATCCAAGGATTTGACATCAAAGAATTAGAGTTCTTTGACTACTTACCCTAATAGGATCTAGGATTAGAAGCTAGCCAAAGGAATTTGCTGCTAAATTCCACTTAGAAGATAGGATTGGGATGAATTAATTATATGCATTAGCCCATACTAGGTTTGGAACTAGTAAGAGGCATCCATCTCCTACCAAGGGTGTACTAAGGCGAAGGATCAATATCCAATTATGGATAAAGAGCCTCAAGGCTTAAGGAGATCTTAGGAAATTAAGTCACACATGATGACTTAACACCAAAGATTTAAAAGGTTTTAAAAAAAGCTCTTAACACAAGTCATAAACTATGGCTTGGTTAAGGAACTCACTTATCCATAAGGGTAAGTGCTAGGAAGCTTAATGAGGACTTAAGCAACTACCATAAGTTATAATCTATGACTGAGGTTAAAGACTCTAGACCTAAATGCCAAGATCTAAGTCACCAGGTGTGGCTTAGATTATTAAGGACTTAAAGGTTAAACTTAACCTAGCTTAAAGGAGAGCTCATTCCAAGGGAATGAACAACAAATGCTTGAGTCACATCATGACCTAGGCACAAATTTAAGGGTTGAACTTAAGCTACTTGGGAAGGAGGACTTTTTATTCTATGGGAAAGAAATATTCCACAACCTAACCACTGCAATTAAGTGACACTTATCACTTAAGAAAGATTATACTAAGGAAAAAGAATTTCCATCCCATTGAGATGGACAAAGAAAGGCACAAAGCTATCTCATTAAGTCACGACAAGTGTCTCAACTAAGAAGGGTTCCTAAGGATAACTAATAATTTCTAATCCAAGAATTAGAATTCAAGGTTTTGATAACTTAAAGGGAGGTTACATTTTCAAAGAACAATGATTCTTTGACTTAGAAAGGATTATATAGATAAAAGCTAGCTAACACCCCATTATTAGACCAAGTCTAATGAGGCAGGTTTTACTTTAATCTATACTTTTGAGTTTATAAGCATAGGTTAGAATAATCTAACCATAATGTATCTTAACACTAGGAAGGACTAGGACCAACTAACCATAAAGTTAATTCATTCTAAGGCTTCTATCATTAACAAGGTGCTCATCCTTATTTGGGGAATAAAATTAAGATACAGAGGGTGATCATCCAACTTAGATAATTAACCTCAAGGGAGAGGGAAGTTCACTGCATCAAGTCACAAATAATGACTCAATACTGACTAGTTAGAAGGATATACAAATGAATCAAGATGATGGGTTCCTCATCCAAATTAGGATGGTATAATAGGATATAAATCATAAGGCTACTACCAAGTCACAAAATATGACTTGATCAACTAAAGTTCTATGGTGACAATTTTCCACTCCAAAAAGATATGGAAATACTCATCCCAATGGGATGACATGTTGGAAATTCAAGGGAATGCTAAGCTAGCATTTTAGGCCACAATTGTGACCTACCCAATAATAAATTCAGGGGTTCAATAATTTGATCAACTTAAGGAGTGAGAAGGTGTTTACCCAATTGGATAAGTCACTACTCAGCAGAGGAATTATTATTATAAGTCACCAAAGCATGACTTAGAATCTAAGGTTTGATTAATCAATCATTCAATCAACAACACGACGTCCTATCACAAAATTTAATTTCACAAGCAAGATTAAAGGGTGACTATGAATAAGAATTACTAACGAAATAATGATAAAGCTTAAATACTGAAAATAATTCTGTGATCCAACATGTGTACCTGAAATAACATTGTTTCCTCTAGTCACACTTAGTGGTGTGAGAGTATAGGCTCTTGCAGGCCCAGCAAGCCTGCTGCTACATACATGCTTTCAAGGAGATCTAGCAGCAATGGGTCAAGGTGCGATATTCACTTTCTTCTTTTGACCTGGAGTCGTAGCTTGAGGGTGCCTGGAACAATCAATGCGAGTATTGTCCACAGTTTCATTGTATGTGCTATGTTGGAAGTAGTATTCTTGTCGGCCACAAGTATAGCAGCATCCCTTTCCATGATAACACTTTCCATCAGGATGGGGCTTTGTACAACCATTATATGGATCATTAGGTGTGGTTGCAGCTTTAATCTGGTAAACCCTTACTTCTTTAGGGTTGTTTTCGCGGTAGGGAGTTGACTCAACACTTCTCTTGGGTTCTCCTTCAGCTTGGTCCTGTTTGACCACTTTGGCTGATTCCAGGAGCTTGGCAAAGTTTGACAAATGGAGAGGAACAACTTGGCTTCTGATGGAGGCTTGCAGACCACTTTGGAACTAGTGGCAGCGATCCAATTCTGTGGAAACCAAGTTGGTGGCGAACCTCGCAAGGTGCCAGAACTCAGCTTCGTATGCGGATACGGAACGGTCCCTTGCTGCAGCTTTAGGAACATATTTCCTAATTTGTGTTGTGCTGACAAAGGAATATATTCAGCTCTAAATGCCTCGATTAACTCATCCCATGTGATATCTTTGAGCCTGATATTTTCTAATTGGGTACTCCTAGTGTTGTCCCACCATCATTCGGCCTCATCTTGTAGTAGGTGGGTGACAAGCCTTATCATTTCTATGTCCGGGCATTTTAAGCTTGTTAGGTTCTTCTCTACCATTTATAGCCAATTGGCTGTGTCTATTGCTGATAGACTACTGTCAAAGGTAGGAGTCCTTAAACAAGGGAAGCTGTGCAGAAGTCCGTCTGCAAACTGAACATAATGTTGGAAGGAGTGATTTGGTGCAAAAGCAGCTGCTGACTGAGAGAGGTTATAGTTTATGAGTGCTAGTTTATGAGTGCAGTCAACAATTTCTTAGTTCTCTTAGCTTGTTTGGATAGAGAGTCTGCCATGACTCGTACCACCTCAAGTAGTGCACTGGCCTCTGTTGAGGAGCAGCAGGGGAAGGGGTTTGCTCAGGATTCAAAGTGTATCTAAATTTAAAAGTGACACGATGTTAAGGTCTAGTGTTTTAATTTCTTTGGTCCTTTATGTTTTAGGAATGTTCAATTCAAGTTTAGTTAACCACTCACTACCCTGAGTTCATCTTTACTTAAGTTTTATAATTATGAAAGCATTTTCCATTTCATGCCTTTTATTCCAAGCATATGACTATGGTACTATGGATGTAATTTATGTATCTATTTAGTGACTGAATGGTAGAAAAATAATCCATTAGGTAGAGAAGAATGCAAATTCCAATTTGACACCTTATGGAATTCTCTGAAACAAGTATGTGGTGCTCCATCCCCTAATCCATAAGCTTATGTTAAGGGGAGGTGTATCATTCTAGTATATCCCTCACTTATCATTAGATTAAGTATAATCCTCAATCCACTTATAAAAAAAGGATGTGCCCTGAACATAAGCAATGAGATCAAACACTAAGTAAATAACATCATAGAGTGCGAAAGTAAGAAAGATAAAATATTACATCCAGTTCCACCATAACACAGATATGATATACAGCTCATAATAAAATAATGCAGTAAAAGAAAATACATAGGATACCTGTAATATTACATCAATTTAAAATAAGCTTAAATGAAAGAAAATAGCACTCATCCTTACTAAAGAAAAAGACAAACTACACTAAAGCTCTTCAACTCTGGACTGATGCTCCTTCTGAAGTGGCTCTATCACAGGTACTGTATCCTCAAATTGCTTAAGAACTAAGATTGTTAGTTTCACAATGCCAGGGCCCTAGCCAAGAAAAGAAAATTATTGTTAGACATATTGTCTAAGTATATTTTATGCTGATTAAGTTAATATATTTAATGATATTACGACACTCTTAGCAAGACTAATCAAGTCTACTCATGCTAAATAAAAATGCAAAAGAATAGAATTGAAGCAAGTCTAGCATCCTAACATGGTTGTGTACATATGTGAAAATAAGAGCTACTAAAACATATAAAGTAAAAGCTGAGATGAAATAAAATAATTGCAAGGAAAATGCTATGTAAATTACTGAAATAATACAGAAAGTATAGTCCAAAGTCAAGTACAAAAGCATCCAGGAGACATTTTCCAGAGCTACAGGAATACAAGAAGGATACTACTAGGTTACATTTCCCAGAGTATCATGAATACATGCCTCTTGCATATAGGAGACATTTTCTAGATTAATAGGAGTACATAATATAAGTCATCTAATGACATTCCCCAAATTATCAGGCATACAGAATATAAGTAGTAACTTTGTGATGGCAGAATAAGTAAGACACATTACAAAATGAGGCAAAGTAAATTAAGTTATCCTACATTATCTAATGTGTTAAAGTAAGTAGAGTTATCCTACCTCATATAATGTGGCAAAATCAGTAAGGTTATCCTATATTATTTAAGGTGGCAAAGTCAGTAAAGTTATCCTATATCATCTAAGGTGGAAAAGTCAGTAAGGTTATTCTACATCATCTAATGTGACAAAGTCAGTAAAGTTCAACATTCATCATCTAATGGCACAGTAAGTAAAATTTAGCATTTATCATATAATAGCATAGTAAGTAAAATTCAGCAATTTGGAAAGTAAGGTATGCAAAATATAATATGAATAACACATTACACTCTATGATATCATTTGTTTTTCTAATTTAATTCGTTATAATTGTCTGAGATTATACAAGCTCAGAATTTCCAACATCCTACTATCAGTATAATCTCAGCACTATGGTCCTATAAGGTAAAACCAAGTTAAATTAGTGATGCATACTTAGGTTAAATAGATAATCAATCGATCTAATTAATGAATTTAGATGGTCTAAGCTAGAATTTAAATGCAAAATAACCCTCAAAGAGGTAAGCTTTAGAAACTAAACAAAAATCAAGGTTTCACTCATTGGATAACCCATTTACCCAATGAGTGAAGTCTAACATAATTTTCTAGTCCTTAAATCCTTAAGGGAGGAGGATCTTAAGGAACTAAGATGACACTTAAGTACTAACCTTAACTAATCTTGATTGAAAGCTTAATTGGAAGATTATAAAATTTAAGGAAGGCATGATGTGAGATGAATCTCACATCATGAAGCCTAATACTTATTTATTTTGCATAAAAAAAGATACTATTCAACTCACAATTCTGTTACAATTCATTTCACAATTTTGGTTACTCTTCATTTCGCAGTTTCAGTTACTATTCATTTCGCAGTTTCTAAAGAATATACTGACAGAACTATCCCCACTTTCAATTTGAAAAGCAGAGCTATTATGTTAATTCAAGCACATAAGCTAAGAGCAACTCTAATTGAATTTATTGAATTTTATTTTCTGTAAGAGATATAAATTTATGTCAATATGATGAACTTTATCCTTTTATTTCATTCTAACTCTTTCCAATTTAGCTAATTTTAATTATATATTTATCAAGTTATATATCAAATTAGTGATAGTGTCATAGGCAGATAGGTTCTCCAATTACAATGAAATAAATTTTTATCATAAAAAGCTCACACCTAATAGATGCAGCAAAATAGGAGCAATAATTTAATCTGTTGAAGGAAATGTAGAAAGATTATGTGCCCAAAGCATTAATTATACATAAGAAAAATGTGGTAAGTGTTAAAAGATGAAAAGCAGGAAATTGAATTTAACAAGAAATATAATAGCTTAAAAATAAAAGCTTGTTTAGATGCTAGAATGAACATCCTAATTTATTTTAAGTCAGTAGCTATTTACAAGAATCACCTCTATGCTATTCTATTTCTATTAAGAGAGTATAAGTTATATGCTAAGTTTTTGAAATGCAAATTTTGGCTCAACTTAGTGGCATTCCTAGGCCATGTAATAGATGCTGAAAGCATTAGAGTTGACCAAAAGAAGATACAAGCTATGTAAGAATGGGTACAACCTAAATATGTGACTGAAATCTGCAATTTTTTAGGACTTACTGGATGTTACAGAAGATTGATTCTTAGATTTTCCCAAATAGCACCTTCGTTAACTCAGTTAACTCGTAAAGAAGTTCCCTTCATATGGAACCCATCTTGTGAGGAAGCTTTCTAGAAGTTGAAACAATTGTTAACTTCTGCACCAGTCTTAATGTTATCTCAAGATGGCAAGAACTTTCAAGTTTATACTAATGCCTCTAAGGTAGGACTGGGATGTGTTCTAATACAAGATCGTCATGTAATAGCTTATGCTTTGAGACAACTAAAGCCAAATGAGAGAAACTATCCTGTACATGATCTAGAACTTGCAGGAGTAGTTTTTTCTCTTAAAATTTGGAGACACTGCCTGTATGGAGTTAAGTGTGAGATGTTTACTGATCATCAAAGCCTAAAGTACATCTTCACTCAAAAAGAACTTAATTGCTGTCAGTGTAGGTGGTTAGAACTGATTTGTGATTACGACTTAGACATCATTTATCATCCAGGTAAAGCTAATCTAGTAGCTGATGCCCTAAGTTGTAAGACAGATTTGCCTTCATTCCATTACAATGATTCTTTGGTCAAGGACTTTGAGAGATTGAACTTAGAGTCGATCAAATCTACTGATCTGTGTAATTTTTTATGTACTATTCAGTCTGAGTCATCTCTTTGATCAAGAATAATTAAAGCTTAGAGAGAAGATTCTTCATATTCTCAATTAGTTTTTGATATTAATAATAGCAAGAGATCTGAATTACATTTGGATGCCAAAGGTGTGATTTTCCAAAAGTTTAGGTTATGGATTCCTAAAAGCTTACAGTTACAAGTACTGTCTGAAGCTCATAATTCTAGCTATACAGTGCATCATGGTAGTTGTAAGATGTATCAGGATCTCAAGCAATCATTTTGGTGATTCGGCATGAAATGGTATATAGCCATTTTTATTTCCAAGTGCCATCCCTGTTCCTTAGTCAAGGCCGAGCACCAGAATCCTTGTGGACTTCTTAAATCCTTGAACATTCATGAATGGGAGTGGTCCGAGCATCAGAATCCTTGTGGACTTCTTATCTCCATAAACTTCATTGTAAGTTTGCCTAAGAGTAGATCTGGTTCTAATTCAATTTGGGTGATTGTCGATAAACTCACTAAATCAGCTCATTTCCTAGCTATTCATCAGACAGATCCTGTTAATAAGTTAACTAAGCTTTATCTTAAAGAGATCATCTGTTTATATGGTACATCAAATTGTATAGTTTCTGACAGAGACAGTAGATTTACTTCTAGATTTTGGTCAGCTGTTCAGCAAGACATGGAGATGAATTTAGCATCGAGTACTGATTTTCATCCCCAGATAGATGGTCATACTGAATGTGTTAATCAGATCTTGGAAGATCTCTTGTGTCTTTAAGTTATTAATTTCGATGGATCATGGAAAAATCACTTAGCATTAGTTGAGTTTGCCTATAATAATAGCTACCAGTCCAGTATGGGTATGGTTCCTTATGAAGCTCTTTATGGAAGAAGGTGTACAACTCTTATTGCTTGGATTGAAGTAGGAGACTCACAACTCTATAGTTCTGAATTAATTGAAGAAACCACTAAGAAAGTTCAGCTGATTAAATGCAATATGATGGCAGCTCAAGATAGGCAGAAGAAATATCATGATGCTCATCATCATCAGTTAGAATTTCAAGTGGGTGATAGAGCTTATCTTAAAGTTAGTCCGATGAAAGGTGTGTAGAGATTTGGTATTTCTGAAAAGCTGAGTCCAAGGTAGTTAGGACCCTTTGAAGTGATTGAGAGAATTGGAACATTAGCATACATATTAGAGTTTTGATGAGACTTATCGGCTATACATAACATATTTCACATGTCATCACTAAGGAGGTGTTTGTTAAATCCTGCCAACATGTTCAGATACCAATAATGGAATTGCAACCCAATTCAACATTTGTTGTTAAGACAATAGCAATTTTGGGAAGAGATATTAAGCAATTAAGAAATCGCAGTATTCCTATGATCAAGATCCAGTGGCAAAATCATTCTGATAAAAAATCCACTTAGGAGAAAGAAGAGGACATGCAAAAGAAATTCCCAGAGTTCTTTTATTAATCAGGTAATCATTATTTTCTTATTTTCAATTAAGTTTCAATTAGACTTCCTCCTTGTATTTACATTATTGTATTTTTATTATTATGTGTCGTGGGCGACACTCTTTTTAAGGAGGGGAGTTTGTAACAACCCAGATCTTGTTACCCATCAAATAGTGACATAATTGACTCCAAACATCTTTTATTACTCTTATAATAGTGTTAGGAGTCTCTACTTCAAATTTTGTGCAATTTGGAGACTATTTATCAGTTTTCAACATTTTCTGGTTTTTTGATAATTATGAAAATACCTAATTTATTTTGACCTCAGAATCTAAAATAGAGTGCCATTGGACTCACCACACCGAAATTAGATAGGGGTGGTAGTTTGGAAGTATTTTGGAAACGTCAAAAATTTCATGAATATTTTATTAATATTTAAATACCTAGAAAATTGGGTAAATTAAATATATCTCTAGTCAAAAATCCGATTTCATTTTTAAGTTCCTCACCCCTCAATTAGGTAAGGGTAAAATTCAAGAAATTTTCAGAGTACATTTAAATATTTAAATTTAAGAATGAAATAAGTATAATTTAATAATAAATTATTTGAAATTAATTAATATCCGTTTAAATTATTTCATATGATAATTATTAAATTTAAATGCTTATTTTAAAAATGATGGGAATCATATGCTCTGCGCCTAACACCATAAAACAAATTGGATCGATCGTGACCATTCAATCTTAATAAAGAGATCCAATGGCCACAATTTACTCATACTCATCATATATAAAATGGGTCGTTCTATCAAAAGAAAGATCAAATGGTTCTTACTGAGCCACAGTGTGTCCTCCCCCATAATCTCTTCTATTCCTGTCGCAACATTCCTTTCATCCTAAACAATGATATTTCTGAATCCCTAAGAATCATGTTCTTAATCATTTTCCATAATATAGTTTTAGTAATGTGCGTGCAATCGATCGTTCCTTTGACTTAATATTAGGCATTTAATTGTAGATCAAAATTAATAAACCGTTCGAAAGTAAAACGATATTGTTTGCATACCATTTTACTTTTATTTGCATCTGCAATTTTTTATGTATCATAATCTGGAATCATATACGCTTTGTATAAAAATTAAATTTCATAAGTCATAGTTCCACCATTTGAAAGTGTCAGTTAAACTCCTTTCTACGAAGATCCTAAAAGGACACAGAAATGAGAGTATCCCAAGCTCCCGGTACTCCTTTCGATTATCTCCTCTCTGCGATTCGATTAACACTCTCTACTTCATTACTTACCTTATGCGATTCCTAATTGAATATCTCCATTTTGTAAGATTATTCTTACTGTAATGTATAACCAAGTTGGGATCATTTGAGCTGGTCCTCATCTAAAGTCACTCCAACTTTTCAACATATTCATTTCTCACAATATCTTTCTTATGTTACTCTCTCATCCACACTTACCTCTTTTTTATTTAAAATTGATTTACATTTGGGATTGCATGTGCTTTGTATTCAAATTTCTATAAAATTTGTTATGTTATTTTGCAATGTATTCTATGAGTATGTTTTTGTCACATTTAGTCTCTCCCTATGCCCCTAAATGAAAAAAGTCTATAGTGGTGAAGGGTAAATGGCATTGAGAGATAGGCTGCTGATGATGGAAAATATTCTTTCTTCATGCTATTCTGAACTCTGAATTACATGGGTCTTACCCTCAAAATGTCAATAGTCATCATATATTGTTTATTGAAGCTGCATGATATTAAGAAGTTCATGAGCTGATATTTAATCATGCTCAAGTATTATTTTTTGTGAAACTGATACTGAGAAGTATCACCATAGGATAATCTTTAGCTCATATGAGTTACAAGGAACCATTGAATATTATTTAGGAGATGTCTCTTTATTAGTTCTTTTGATAGTTATTGAGTTATTTTAAAATGGATTCATGAACAAGTTAAACTCTTACATTTCTAATTATTTTGTTTTTTGGAAAAGTGTGTACCAACAATTCTACTTATGCCATTTTTTTGAGAAAGCTCATGTAAATGATCTCAACTAGTAATATCTTAATCTAGAGATATGATTGAGCCGAGTGAGAACATTTGAACGCACAAATATGATATCAAACTTAGTTTTGTTTGATGATAAGTTGAATTTAACTATATTGAGGGTATAATTAATCTTTAGATTTATTATAAATAATAATAAGCAAGTTAAGTAGAATATTTCTATCTTTTACATTAGTGCCATTTGATTTTTATATGGATTAATTGCTGTCATTAAATGCATTGTAAGAAACAAATGATGTAATCTATTCTAATGTTTAAATCAAATGCTGTCATTTCTTTTGATGAAATCATATGTTGCCATTTATTATAAAGTAAGACCAATAAGATCATATGGGATCAAATGCTGTCATTTCTCTTAATGAAATCATATGTTACCATTTATTCTAAAGTGAGATCAATAAGATTGCTTGGGATCAAATGCTGTCATTTCTTTTGATGAAATCATATGTTGTCATTTATTATAAAGTGAGATCAATGAGATCATATTGGATCAAATGCTATCATTTCTTTTAATGAAATCATATGTTGCTATTTATTATAATGTGAGATCAATGAGATCATATGGGATCAAATGATGTTATTTCTTTTAATGAAATCATATGTTGCCATCTATTATAATGTGAGATCAAATGAGATCAAATAAGATCAAATGTTGCCATATATTATAATGAGATCAAAGGCTGCCATCAATTACAATATGAAATCAAATGTTGCCATATAAGATAATATGAAATCAAAGGTTGCTATTCTTTGCATGTTTAGTTATTTATTGCTATCCTTCATAAAGCTAATCCAAAAACAACTATTGTCTTTTATGAAAGCTATGTCTATGTTGCTGTACATCATTCTGCTGAATTTGTATTGTTGTATCTTAAATGCTGAACTAAATATAGCTGTTCCCTGCATATTAAGTAGAATATTATTGTCTTTTGCAGATGCTTAATCAATAATATTGTCCTTTACATTGTTGATATAAATTACTACTGTCCCTTTTTATTTGCTGAACCAAATGCTATTATTCTTTGCATATTAAGTCACATGATGCTGCCCTTTATATTGCTAATCTAATTTACTGCCTTCCTTCTTTATATTTTTTTAAATGTTTGATATAGGATGTGTGAATCCTAGGTTAGCAAATTGCTTCATATGATTTTCTCACATAAAATTATTAGAATTGGAAATAAGCAATCATATGTAATGGATTGACTTAATGTTAGTCTTATACTATTGATCTGTCTAATTAATCTTCCAAATGAATGGAAGACTTGTATGCTGATGTTCGATGTGTTTTTTTTGAGCAAATACAATAGAGTTCATGCTGAAATTCTTAGAATAAGAATTTCATTTTTATATTCTACATATTTTGCTTCTCCTTTAGTTGCATGTAAGATTTAAATTTAGAATCATTTAAACTCTTTTGTATTCAAATCAGCTCAACATTTTTAATCACTAAGCTAAAGTTCTTTAAAAGAACTCATAATAAGATTAGTGCTCAAATAATCAATTAGATAATTAGCATACATCATAATAGTCTTTGATCTTCCAAATTAGTTCTTGAATGATTTAAATTGAGAACAATAGCTCCTTTTCATGCTTTATATAAGCTATAGATTTCTAAATTCCTACAACTACAAATAAATTATTATTTGTAGAATATAATCTACTTTATTTTTTTACTTCTAAACACTTAACATCAATTAATCTTAGATAACTTCATGATTGGATTGATTTGATTCTTTCTAGCTTGTAAGCTAATTAGATGAAGCTATTTGAATTTCTTTTAGCTTATAATTTCATTAACTTAGCAGACTATAAACATTACTCTTCATTACTAGTTTCCTTAAACCTTAATCATTAATCTAAATGATTTGATTAGTATATGACTAGTATATGATGAACTTTATTTACACAAAAATAATATTTTCTAAGCTTATCTTCCTTCTACTATTAATTTCAATTGACTTAAAGATCAATATCTATAAGACAATTAAGAGCTCAATTAGCTTCAATCATCAAGTAGATCATTAAAAAAATTTAGATAACAAAAAGGATTTCACAAAGTTTATAATTATTGAAAATTATTGAATGACTTATTAACTTTGAGCCTTTTCCTTGAACATTCATACAAGATCGTTGTGCATAAATGAAACTTTCATAAGACTTTATGGGGAATGCCTTATGTAAATTTGAACAAGAAAGATAGCGCTTATAATATAACTTCACATTTTAGATAGAGTAAATGTATATGTTCGACCCCCCACTGTATCTAGTTAGACAGACGTGCTTAACTCCTCATTCCATTCTGTTGAATACTCCCACAGAATGAGATAGCTCCTAAATATAACTTCAATTAATTATATAAGAGTTCTTTTACAATCTTATTGATTGTAAGATCTCTTAATAACTAGTTAGGTATGCTTACTTTTCATAATCTTAGGCTATGTTTGTTTTAGACTGAGAGTCTAAGATACCTTTTTACTTTCTATGCTTTACACTCTCTATTTCTAGTATTGTGTATTATTTACATATAGTTCATTTAAAATACAATGTATGTTGCTTAATTTCATTTAATATTTCACTGTATTTTATTTGCTTACTTAGCATAAGTTTTATTGAACATATATTACTTTCATTTCATTTTACTTTAAATGCTCATAGTAATTTCTAGCCTTTAAGGATGCTTTTCCCTTACAATTTTAGATGCAGACTTGGACTTATATACAAGTGAGTATTCTTACTCAGTTTATTTCATACTATCTTTTTTACAGTTATGTTTATCTCCTTTTTTCATACTTGATAGCTTTTATAGCTCCGCTGCTTAGTTTAAATTGTAAATTAATGCTTATGATATTCTATTAACTTAAAATGTAGCCAATCTTAAAATGTGCTTAGAATATTTAGTATAACTATACTTTTTCTTTTATTAGATTTGCCCTATCATATTTAATTACCAAAATATGATAGATCAAGAGCTCTTTGATTCAGGTAATGCAGGTCCCAGTGCTTGAAAAGCTCTTAAAATGAAAAGCTTCCACTTACTATTTAAATTTTATTGCATTTTTGGTTTAATGAAGAGAATTGTTGTATTCTCTCTTTCCTTTTCATTTAAATGGTTTTGTAATAATTAAACTATAAATTGCTTATGTTTTCTTAAGTTATTTTTATCTACTCTTATATATCTATATTATGATTATCTATTTTGTAACTGCTTGGGATAAATGAGTGGATTATTATAATTGCTTATATTATATATAATTGCAATGTTGTGTTTTCATGTATCTCCTTAACATGAATCTACAATCACATTCACTTGTAATTTTATTTTAACTTAACAACCACTTATAATGAGACTTGGCCACTTAGCATCTATATTTGATTAGTATCCTTCTAATTGAGTATTGGGTGCTAAGGTAACATCCTAAATATTTGGATTAATCTTTTATCCAATTTTTGAGGTCATTATATAGAGTTATGGCTCTATAAGGTCAAACGTTAGAATTATTTAAGTTCTAATTCATAATCAGACAGTATCACCTACATAAGTTAAATGAATAAATCAATCACCCTAATTTGCATTTTTCCATTGCTACAACCAATCTTGATATAATTTATTAAGATTACAAGTTAAGATATTAAACTTTAACATGGGGTTTAAGTCCTTTAACTTAGGATTCTAAGCATCTAAAGTCTAAGTTATTCAATTTCAAATGATATTTAAGTTCTGAGCTAAAGGAAGGTTCCATTGAGTCTAATTAGATTCAATGAAATATCTAAATTCTAAGTTTTCTGATTTAAATATCATGAGAGAAATTAGTGGGCTCAAAGGTAACTTAAGATAATAATATTTTAAGGGTCTAAAAGCTAACTTTGAGATATAAGGGTCTAAATGGAATCTTTCTAATTCTATGACATTACTATTATCTAAGGAGTAATTCAACTCCTTAAACATCTTAATTGGACATCTATATATCCTAAAAATGAGTAAATAATGCTTGCCTAAATACAAGAGTAATTAACAAGATTTCTCACTAAAATCTAGGTTTTAGTTCATATTTTCATATTTATGATTTCCAAATAAGGTGATAATACTACTTAGTGAAAATTCACTAAGTAGTAAATACTCTCTTATATTAGCAAAGAGTTTCCTATGTCCTGATGTCATGGTTTTCAATAATAATCAATCCTTAATGATGCTAAGATATATGCAAGTGATGTACACACTTACATAGATCTCAAGAAAAGTTTGCATAATTAAATAAATATAGAACTCAATAAAGTTCAAAGTACTTGACGTACATGGCACAATTCTAAAGCTTCTGCAGTAAATAGTCACAGACCGAAAATAAATACTCAGCGCTTGCACGTAAGTTTACGTAGTATAAAGTAATATGGGATCGTAAGATCTCGAGCCTTATTTTCTACCTGGAACAATATTCTATCTTGTTATTAGAGTATACTTGATTTCACTAATGCTTAAGTGTTAAATTGGGTTGTTATTATTGGTCATAATTATAATTTCAGAGTTCTTGACTTGAAATTATTTTTGGAAGATTAGAGAGAGTTGGGATTTAACATGCAAGTTCATATGGGCCCATGCAAGCACTCTTCTTCTCAACTTCATGTTGAGTGAATTGGATTGATTTTATTTTAATTATTCATGGAACTTAGTCATCTTTAGTGAAATTACTGAATGGACTAAGTCTTGTCTAGTGCTCTGAAATGAACACTAGAAGGTTCAATTTCGGTACATAAACATTTATATGATCTTTATATTATGAGTTCATTTCTTACTTCTAAGTTATGAAATCTTGGTTTTAGTTTGAATATCACATAAACCTGAATCCACAAATGACTCACATGTATCCCCTCTTGATTTAGCTAAAGAATTAAGCTAGTAGGCTAAATGAGTTTATGTTGCTTCTCACCCATAGCACTTAGAGAATCAATGACCTCGCTTAAGCTTAGAGTGAGCTATGGAGCTCAATTAGTGGCTCTTGGCTCGCATGCGCCCTTTTTGTTTTAGCCAAGGTAATGTTCAATGAAGCTAAATGAGCCTATTACATGACTCAAAGCTTAATATGCAATAATCATCCTGTGTAAATCAGGAGTGATCTATGGAGCTCAGAGAGTGTTAACATATCTTATGGCTCGATTGATCAGGCTTTGTCTGAAGTTGTGATTGTGTTGTTTTTGCTCTGCGAATGTTGTCACAGACATTTGCGACGTTAAAGCTCAAGCATGCGCAACCTTTGGAAAAGGCGACCAATGAGCTCTATGAGGTTTTATAATGAAAATATTTATTCATATATTTGTAAAAGGAATCATAAGTTTCAATTCTTATATTTTACACAGCATGCAAACATTCGATATTTAGAACAATCATTCATTGATGAGAAGAACACATTGCATTAGATTCATACAAATCTACATGCTTATACCTAACCCTCCCCAAGGAGGGTTTAGGTTGCCATTATATTAGAAATACAAGAAGAGAAGCAAGAGAAACTAAGCAATTGCATGGCTTTTACAAAAAATAAAAATAGTAAGGAAATGGTACAATACTAGGGAACAGCTATTGCATTCTCTTGGATCTCTCTTCCTTGGATCTCCTAAGCTCTTTGCTCCATGTTATGCTCATTTTACTTGGCCTGCAGCTTCTTCCTTTCTTGGGTAGGGCACTATCCTCTGATATATATCAACAGCACTTTAGGTTAGGAAATCTTCCATTGAAAATTTGAAAATTTTCTTCAGTCTCCAGTCTTTGCTTTTATAATCCTTTAGACAACCTCTCAACATTTACACAACCAATCATTCTCCTTTTTTAAAGTTTAAATTTGCATTTAAGTTTATTCTTTTATTCTATTGGTAATAATGATTTTTAAATGCAAGCATTTGAATTCTTATATGGGGAATAGGAAGATATTAAGTTCAATTACTTTTCCAATGCTGACCGAAAGCGAGTTTAATGCAGAAAATGCAGCGGGCGCTATGGCGTGCTGTAGCACCAAGCCATATGTCCGTCGGGCGCTGCGGCGCTGTAGCACCTAGCTTGCTGTCTAATTGGCACTGCGATGCATTGTAGTACCAAGTTCTCTGCTTGATGGGCATACTGTAGCGCTAAATTCTCTGTTAGGAGAGCGCTACAATGCGCTGAGCACCGAGTTCTCTATTTGATGGGCATTACAGCATGCTGTAGCACCAAGTTCTTTGTTGGATGGGCGCTACGGTGCGCTATAGTGCTGAGTTCTTTGTCTGATGGGCACCACAACGCACTATGACACCTTACTCTAGGGAGCCCTGGCGCTACTACACACCATAACGCCTTGCTCTTGGGAGCTGGGACGTTGTCGCGTGCCATAGCGCGCTGTAGCGCTTCTTTTAGCACAAATCCCTTATTTCTATAATTTGTTTACTCTAGAGCGCAATGACATCAAAACATACTAAAACAATAACTAGTTTTAGGAAAACAAACATTCTAAATAAGAAAATGACTATAAATATGTGGCTAATCAAATAGCTTAGAAACTTAAAGCCTCCGACTTCCCATGGAGTATAGATAGGTTTTCCTAAATGAAGAAATGAAAGCAACAAGATGGATTTATTGTAATTCTTATTCTTAAGGTGCCAAATATATATTTTATCATTAACAATGAAATTTAACAGAGATTAAAAGTGCTATAACAGAAATTGAAGTTGTAAGCGATTTATTGAGAATACGAATATAAATTCCAAATTGAGGTGATCGCTTATTAGATTACTTAAATATACAATTAACTACAACAAAATCATGAAGTTAAACTAATTCAATCAAAATTGTTTTTAAATTTATATTAACTAAATGATAAATATAAATACTTGAAATTGATTAGTCAAGCTAAGTTAATTTTCTTGCATATATATATATATATATATATATATATTTGATTTCTAACAAAAATGATTACACATAATAATATTGGGCACTTACTTTTATGTTGAAGAACATAACAATACACATATGGCAATATGCTTAAGATCCCACAAATATTCCTTTTACCATTCAATGATATTAAAATGAATCTCAATAAATATGCGACTAACCAAATACTTAAGATAATAGTATGAAACACAGAATAATTGATTCAAGTCAACACTTGTAATTGTAAGCATCATGCAAACCCTTCGTAATTTCCTTCATGTCACCAAATTTTCTATTGATAACATCCTATTATGCTTATATGAGCTTTCCATAACAAAATGATAGATACCTTATTATATCACTATATGCAAACCATAAATAATATAAGCAAGATAGATTGCATTTAAGATTTTAAAATATTTTAGAATAACCAATAAGTATATTCAATGTCTGTTAACCTGAACCTAGCAAGTTTAGATTATGACTGAGTGGATTTAGTACCTAAAAGAAGATCGGTTGGAGAGGAAGAAGTGGCTGCTACGAGCTCTCGGCCTCTAGTCGAGAGAGAAGTCAGGGTGAGCTAGCTCTTTGTCTTCAGTCGAGAGGATAAGGTGGCCCGGCAAGTTGCCTGGAAGGATTGGCAAACTGCAAGCTAGCGGCTGGAAGGATGTGGCAGCTCTCAGCCTTTAGCCGAGAGGGAGAGCCGACGGGCTGCATGGGTTGGGCTGGCGACCGCATTCTTGACTTCCAGCTAAGAGAGGAGATGAGTTAATGGATGAACTCACGGCCTCCAACCAAGAGAGGAAGTTGGCTGGCTGGCTGCCCTCGGCCTTCAGCCAAGAGAAAGAAGAGCAAACGCCTCTAGACCTCCTGCCGAGAGGGACTGCGAGGTGGCACCTTCCTGTCGAGAGGGAAGGAGAGACTGAGTGAGGGGGGGGGGGGGGGTTCGGTCTCATGAGAGGGGAAGAGGACTTTTCAGCCTAGATAAATTAAGTTTAGGGGTGTTAGGGAAATAATATATATGGTGTAATCTATAAGTAGTCAGGTTGCTGAGAGCCACTTGATCAAGATCGAGCGGCTAATAATCATCCAAAACTTCTAAGATTTGATTGACAGTCGATTGAACTCTTAAAATTACAAACTTGGTATCAAAATGACTGTCTCAATGAGACAAACACACGCATTCAAAAGTTCTTGAATTTAGATGAGTATTTTATTTTATATTAATTTTTAAGTGAAAAACTTTGAAAATTTCCTACGATCAATTCATCGCTCGAAAATTAACAAAAAACATAGCATTATCATTTGATGTTTAACCTGAATATACAAATCTTTCTAAATTTTGATTTATATTTTATTTATTATTAATTTTTGAAGTTTAAACTTCGCGAATTAATTTAGGACGATCCGGGATCCCGATCACGTTCAAAATTAGGATCCCCTCAATATGCTTTATTGGAGGATATTTTTAATTTAATTTTTATTCGTGGGGGGGGGGGGGTCAGTATCATAAAAGTATCATAAAAGCGGAAGAGGACTTTTTAGCTAAGATAAATTAAGTTTAGGGGGGTTAGGACAATAATAGAGATGGTATTTTTTAATGGCAGACAGGTTGCTAAGAGCCACTTGATCAAGATCGAGCGACTAAGAATCACCCAAAACTTCTAAGATTTGATTGACAGCCGATTGAACTCTAAAAATTATAAATTTGGTACTGAAATAATCGTCTCGATGAGACAAATACACGCGTTCAAAAATTATTAAAACTGGATGAGTATTTTATTTTATATTAATTGTTAAGTGAAAAACTTTAAAAAATTTCTACAATCAATCCAACACTTGAAAATTAGCAAAACTTAAAATATAATATTCTCATTTGATGCTTAACCTAAATATATATGAATTTCTAAATTCCAATTTATATTTTATTTATTATTAATTTTTGAAGTTTGAACTTCATGAATTAATTTAGGATGATTCGAGATCCCGATCCCGCTCAAACTTTCACAATAGGATCCCCTCAATACGTTTTATTTGAGGATATTTTTTATTTAATTTTTATTCGACTTAAATTAGGATATTGATTTTTACCTTAATTTGATCAGATTTAGATTAAATCGACTTGGTAATAACCTTGAGTTGTTATAAGAACGATCACAAAAAGAGCTATGAGCATGATATTGCATATGGGTCTCCCAAAATAGTTATGGGCTGATACCATTAGCATGTCAGTGTATTTGATTAATAAGGAACCTTTGTACCCCTAAATGAAGGGATTCCTAAGGAGGCCTAGAGCGAAAAGGAGGTGAAAATAAACCACATCAAGGTATTTAGATGTTCATCCTATGTGTATATTGATGGAGGATCCAGAAGAAAGCTTGATGAAAATGTGGTTAAGTGCACATTTATTGGATATGGTGTTGGTGAGTTCGGTTACAAATTTTGAGGCAATCAGAACCAGAAAGTTATCAAAAATAGGGATGTCACTTTTAATGAAAATAAAATATGTAAGGAATGTATTGAAGTTAGGACTGCTTCCAATATTATTTTAGATAGTGAGCCTCAGGCACATAGAAGTTGATGACAACATTGAGTCAGATGAATGTGTGCATGAAGATACTTATGAGGGTGTTGATGTTGAACCACAAACACCCGTGTTGTGGAGATCCACAAGTGTCATGAGATCACCACAGAGGTACTCTCTTTTCTTATTTTAAATATTATTAACTAATGGTGGTGAACCAGAAAGCTTTGAAGAGACTCTTTAAGTAAAAGATTCAATCAAGTGGGAGGCTACCATGAATAATAAAATGGCATAACTCATGTCAAATGGGACATGCGAGTTGGCATCTCTAATAGTTGGAAAGAAAGTTATTCAAAACATGTGGGTTTACCGGCTACAGAAGAACTGGATTAGAGTAAACACTACAAGGTGAGGCTTGTAATAAAGGGTTTCTAGCAACAACATGAAGTTAACTATAGTGAGATATGCACCCCAATTATGAAGATGATAACCATTAGGGTTGTGCTGAACATAATTACAATTGAAGATTTGTATCTAGAGCAAATGGATGTAAAGACTATGTTTCTTCACACAGATCTAGAAGAGGAGTTGTACATGCAACAACCATAGGGGTGCAATGCTCAAGAGAAAGGAAAAGTTAATCAAGTGTGCAAGCTCAAGAAGAGCCTCTAGGGTTTGATACAAGCGTCTAGGCAATGATATAAGAGATTTGACATGTATTCTTAAAAACTAAGTATAAGAGATGCCAAGCAAATCACTGTTGTTATATAAAATAGTGTAAGTCCTCTTATATCATTCTATTATTGCATGTGGATGATATGTTGATCACAGGATCAGACATGAAAGAGATAAGGATACTGAAGGAGCAAATTTCAAGGAAGTTTGACATGAAGGACTTGTGATCGACCAAGCAGATTCTTGGGATAAAAATAGTAGGGAGAGAAGTGCAGGAATTCTGAAGCTATCTTAGAAGGACTATGTTGAAAAGGTATTAAAATATTCAACATGATTGAGGCAAAACTAATGAGCACTCCCCTCTTAATCACTTTATTTTATCAAAGGATCAGATGCTAAAGTCTGAAGAGGAAAAGGAACACATGCTGAAAGTTTCTTATGATTCAGGAGTTGGGAGCTTGATGTACTTGATAATCTACACAAGATCGGACATTGCACATACAGTGGGAGTAGTAAGTAGATTCATGGTAAGTCTAGGAAAGCACCATTGAGATGCGATCAAGTGGATATTAAGGTATTTGAAAGGTATAATAGGCAAAGCACTTTGCTTTGGTGGATCTGACATTTCTATACAGGGCTATATAAACTCAAATTTTATAGAAGATGTTGATAGCTGGAAGAGCACTGCTGGATATGTGTTCACATTGGGAAGTGTAGTGGTGAGCTGGATATACAGGCTACAGAACATTATTTCTCCATCTACCACTGTAACGCCCCATCCCATTGCTGCATGCAACAAAAAGATAATGACAACATAATTAGTGGCAGAACGGTGCATTACTCAGGAAGGCTGAACTTCTCATAATCAAATTTATTACAGTAAATATAACACTGAAACTGAAAGCAGGAAAAACTAAAATGAAACTGTAAATTAAAATAACTGAAAGTAAAACTTATTGGTAAATGACGAACCTTCCAGCACCATCGAGAACACTCTCTGCAGCGGAAGCAATTTGATTAGCGCACACGATTGAGGACCAGGGTTGCGTTGACAATTACCAAACAAATTTAAAATCACAGATCCACAAATAAAAAATCAAAGCACATACATGCAAAGCAAAATTAAATCACACAAACATCCAAACACAGAAGATTATGTGGAAAACCTAAGAATGGGAAAAAACTATGGAGCCACACCACATAAAATATCCACTTATAATCTTGAAGAGTCCCTTTTTATCATATTAAACCACTCCCGATAATATTCTTACAGAGTTACAAAGAGCTTAACCTTTGATATGAAACACACAATCTCTTACTCTAGGATGAAGGGGAGAGGAAGCAGCCACCACTAGGAGTATCTTCTCTAATATACAAGAGCTCTATTATACTATAGCTTCCTTAGGGCTTCACCTTGGGATCTCCTCCTCATAGAAACCTAAGCCTCTCAATCTGAGAATACTAACTTCTTAGATTGTATAGGAAACTCCTCCACATGTTTCCTTAAGTACCCAACTCATTTGCCAAGAGAAATTATGCACCGTAGCGCCTGGGGTCTCGAGTAGCTAGGTGCTGCAGTGCACTATAGCACCCGCCTCTCAGGTTGCCTGCTGCTGCAGCGCGCTGCAGTGCCCGCATCTCAGGTTGCTTGCCGCTGCAATGCCCCATAGCACCGAATTCCGCTATGGCACGCTGTAGTGCCAAATTCTGTTGTGGCTCACTGTAGCGCCTGCTTATTTGTCTACTAACTGCTGAGGTATGCGATAGCACCTATGTCTCGGGTGAGGGACCGCCAAGGGCACTGCGACTTGCCACAATGCACTGCAGTGCCTGTGCTGTTCATGGACTTCAAGCATTGTTCTGAATTTCCTTGGAACCTTTCGAAAGCTCACCAAAGCACCATTAACATCTCTATGATAGACTAAGTGCTCTCCACAATACCAAAAAACTATATCATTTGTCACTATATATGCTTCTGAATATATCACTAATTTTATGCCACAAATATGCATATTCTTATGCCACATAGTATCCCATAAATTCTAGGTGAGCAGAATCGCTATGCTAACATATCATATGCTAGCAGAATCGCTCAATTAATTACATGATATGCTTATGTGATTCATTATATGCGAAGGAGTTTAATACACAAAGTGCTATCAAATCATCAAAACCAAAAAATAAACATACAAAAGTTAATATCCCATTTTGTTGTCTACTATTTAACTTATTCCTTTAATACACACATTCACTTGAATACTATATAAATCAGGATGCTTAATTGTATGAGTTGTATAATTTAAGTTTAACTCTACTGAAATCAACATTTACTTAAGACTATAATTTCATAGTATCTTAATTCATCACATGGTTAGGAGTACATATATATGATTAGTATGTCCTAAGAATGGTAACTTTTAAATACTTAGTTTATTTAACTACACTTATCAACATGCATAAAGATAAGAATCATAATTCTTTTACAGTTTATTCTCTCAAACTAAATTGTTTAATCGCCAACTTTTAATATACTTTAGACTTGGGATGTTTATCCTGACCTAAACTGTACTTATCTAATTATCTAATATAAGATTGAAACTATACAATTCTATTCAGGGTAAATCAACTAATTCCATGTCTCATAAAATTAAATTAATTTTATGGATATGCACTACAATCTCTGTATGATAATACTAATATTCTCATAACTTATAATTATAACAAACTAATTTAGAACTAAAGAAATTCAAACTATAGTATCCAATCTCCATTATAGTAGGTTCTACATAAATGGCTCCAAGGAAGTGCCACATAAGTCACTCAATTTAGGATAGCTACCATAAAGGATAACTCAATCTAAGTTATGTTATGTTATCCTACCATAAGTCATAAGATCAATCATCTAAAGTTGATAAGATCATCTAAGGTATTACCTCAATGCATCACAAATAGGGCTATCCTACCTCAAAGTTTAACTTAACCAAAGGTATATTTTTCTTTTAATATAAAACTATCACTTAAAATTAGAAAGGTCTAAAACTCTTAACACTTACTTTTATAATTAAGGATTGATTCTACTATTCCAACTAGAGAGATTTTATGCAATGTCAAAGGACCAATCATTTAGTTTAAATGAAGAAATCAAGTATATTAACCTCTTAAATTCTAGTTCCATCGTAAGCACTCCAGTAATGAAGCAAATCATTAAGAACTTAAGATATGGTTGATTGATAAATCAAGCATCTTTTATTTGTTGATTAAGGATTTATTCAAGCTAGCCCCTTACTTAAGAGAAAATCAAGAGAATTATGGTTTAGATTAAGATGTAATTTACTTAAGCCTTAATATGCCATTCTAAAATCAAACATTAAAATCATCAATTGCTAACTTAATTTATGTTGATTTAAGGAATATAACATCAGTAATTTACATTATTAATTCACTACTAAACCAAAATAAGGCAAATTTGGGTTTTAGGCCAATTAGACATAGATAAAGATCAAACATACATAAATTGAATTAGAATGCTATTGCTAAGTCATTTATTATCTAAGGATCACTTAAATACCAAATTCAATGAAGTAAATTAAGCAATGAGATTAATCTTCACAAATTTAGGTTTTATACAATTAGCCATTAATCAACACAACTAGTTAAGGAGAGTGGTTCTAATCAATGCATTTATGTTCTACATGACATAATGAATAGATTGGAACATTAAACAAATCATTTGGGCACTTAGCTATCTTAAAATATACTAATAGGATTTTAGAGTAATTAAGCAATAATTACAAAATTAATCACAAAAAATAATTCCAACCATTATAATAAGGTTCTCTATGAAATAAATAAGTATTAAAGATTGAAATCATGCTTTTGGATAAGTGAACACCCTAATATTCACTAATCAAGCTAAAATTATAATTATGGCATAATTAGTAAATCCACCCATAAAAACTAAAATATATTTGCAGTTTATTAATATACATATTTTTTTGATCAAAATAGTATATTAGATTATACCATTTGGATGAGAATTGAGCAAAATAAATGAAACCCTAGTTTTATTAAATAATCCCTAAGTTAAGACTTTATGAATTTAATTTATGCATCACAATATTCCCATTTGGATTATTGGGCTCTGTCGGGTCAACCAAAACTCGACGGGTCAGCCCAGTGAAAGAAATAAGTGGGTCAACCGAAACCCGACAACCCTGCACTGTTACACAGCTTGTGCCACGAGTTAGCTCGACCCACGCTGTTTGTCTTTGTCCTGCAAAGGGATGGAGATGGAGGGTTTAGATTTCTTAATTAAACCATAAATTATCCTATCATAGAACATCTATATGCCTCATTAACATCCAAAAATATTCCCAGGGACAACAATATCCATTAGACCTAAAAACCCATAACTGGAGTTCCTTAAATCACTGGAACCCTAAATCTCCAATTCATCCTTTAAGGTTATTGTGGAGAAGCCATTCACTCTCCACTGTCCACCGGCTGGGTTTAGCTCAATCCTCACATGTTCCTTGGGTCAAAGCAAACTTAAGGCGTGTATAATTGGGACGGTAGATGATCTGGGTGTGTCAGACCTTATTTAGGCTCGGGCACTGTACCTGTAATGCCCCATCCCATCGCCACACACTAATGATATAATTAATAATTATAATTGATAGCGGAACAGTGCCTAAGCCTCCCTGTATAATAACTGCTAAATAGCAAATTACTGAGACTCAACCTCAAAAAAGAAGGGGGCTGAGTGCTAATCCTTAAGATAAGTGTATTGCCCTTATCTTAAATATTAGATAGGGTACTCGTGTATATTAGATTATAAATGAAAATAAGATCCAAGTTACACAAATACTAACATTTTCTATATGCTAATCACATCACAATACTAAGTATAAAGAATAAAAAGTACAGAGCCCAGAGGCTAAAGTATATATCTAAAATATTCATCACAGAAGCTAAGTAAAACATTCATCTCAGAAAGGAAAAGAAAATACATCTAATATTATTACAAATAGTTTATTTAATAAAATACAAAAATAGTCTAAATACTAAATAGAAAGTAAACTAAAGCAAGGAAAAGTAAATTCAGAAGAAGAGTCTTTTAGTGCTCCATGAATTCCTTCTGGATATTATGTGTATCCACCTGATCTTGCTCCATAAACTATGTTGGATCTAGCAAATTGATGAATCTCAAAAGTACCATGTGTTAGACAGTGAGTTTAACACAATGAAAGCTATACTAAATAGTTATATTTATCTAATATTTAGCATTTAAGTAATTTAACAGGGTTATAAGAGATATTAAAATAATTAAAATCCAAATAAAGTAAAGTAGAAAGTTAAGTAAAGTTGAAACTGAAAGCTGAATACTGAAATTTGAATGTTGAGAGCAAGGAGAATTATAAATGAATTAAGACTAAAATATGATAAATCAAACTGTGCCATATGCCATTGAATATATATACAAATGCATCTGAATATGCCACTGAACTATATGCCACAAATATGATGACTTGATGTCATATGACATCCCACAGGTCCTTAAGTGAGCAAATGCTCTACTAACAGAGTCCTTAGATGAGCCAAATCACTCTCCTAATACTGACATGACTTATGTATTTATGATATGCCAAGGCTTTAATTGCTGTATGCTTTAAATCATTAAAATGCATAAATCAATTCAAAATCAAGTAATGTTTCCATTTATCTCCATTGTGCAGAATTCACTTAAATGAATTTTGACTCTTAATTCTAATCCACTGAATGGTTTTAACTAAGATTATACCTAAGCTTATCAATTGAAGAGTCTGCATATACATAGATGGTATGTTTCTAAGAAGGGCTTTTTAAACATTTAGTTTGTTTAACTGCACATATCGAAATGCATGCCAATAAGGGATATAATCATTTCACAGTTTGTTCTCTCAAATTAAGCTATTAAATACTCTATTTATAAGCATACTTATAATGTCCTAAGAAAGGTAACCTGAAATACTTAGTTTGTTTAACTGCACTAATCAAAATGCATGATGATAAGCGACATAATCATTTCACAGTTTATTCTCTCAAACTAAGTTGTTCAACCCCCACTTATAACACTCTTGGACTTGGGATATTTATCCTAAGCTGAACTGTACTTATCTAACTACCTAAGATAAGACCAAAACTTTATAGTTCTATTTAGGGTAAATCAACTAATTCTACTTTATACTGAAGTAAATTAGTTATATGCATATACTTTATCATCTCCAATTGATAATTCTCTTGATTCTCATTCTAAAAATTCTACTTATAAATCAAGGAACATAAGCTAATGAATCCACACTACATTATGGTTAGTCTTATTCAAAGGTTCCATGGATGTGACATAAAAGTCACTTAATTTTAGGAGGCTACCTTAAAGGAGGATCTCATGCTAGAGTCTTTAGGTAATTATACCACAAGGATCTATGATGTAGCAACCCCAATATTGGATTCTGAAAATTGATCCAATAGTAGAGCGGTATCGCAATAATTAACTCCAGATTGGAAGGAAACCAACTGTGGCTCCCCTCCCCCAATCCACCTCAATATTAGATCAAGGACAGTGTGCCATGCTGAAATATCCCTCACTTATCATTAGATTAATGTGTAATTCTCAATCCACTAATAAAAGAAGAATGTGCCCTGAATGGTGCAGTAGAATCATTCACTAAGTATATATATTTAACAGAGTGTGGAAGTAAGGAATACTAGAAAATGCTACATCCAATTCACCATAATACAAGTAAAAAATAACATGCAGCTCAAAATAAAAGAGTACGATAAGAAAACATTCATAGATACCTGTATTATTACAAATATTAAATAAGTTTTAAAAGAAATAAATAACTCATTCTCACAGAATAAAAGATAGCTACTTACAGATCTTCTGCCCCAACCTGATGCTCCTCCAAGAATGGCTCCTTTTCAAGCATAAGGTTCTCAAATTTCTTAGAACCTTCCATTATCAGTTTCACAATGACAGTGCCCCAACCAAAGAGAAAATCTTATTAGATATATTATCTAAGTACATTTTAGTCTGTTTAAGTTCATGAGTTTTATGATATCATCATTTTACTTAGACTATAAACAAGCAAAATATATGGGTGCAATAAGCATACAAAGGAATGAATAAGCTATAAATAAAAGTATTTATAACTAAGCAACATATGAGGTAAAAGAACATACCTCAACACCAAAGCTATGATAAGATTAGGCATAATAGTATAAGTAAAGTAAATCAAATATTGAAAGAAAAAGCTCATCCTAAACATGCTTATGATTATATGAATTATGCAAATTTAAAAGGAAGAAATCCAACTATAATACATATAAGTAAGCAGGAAAGAAAACTAGCATCATATAAGTATACAATTAAGCAAGTAAAGCAAAGGCTAATTGTAGTAAAAGTAATAATAAAACAGAAAAGTAAGAATGTAAAGAATGTCATATCAGAAGGGTTGGCCAATAGCCACTGCACTATAAATTCTCATAGCCTTTCTGGGTTAAGGTAGAATTCCCATAACCTTTATAGGCTAGGGCAATATTTCCCATATGTAACAACCCAAGCTATTACCTTAGTCAATTAGGACTAATCTTAGTCCTAATCTTGATTCTAAGTGTTAATCAAGTCATTAGGAGTCAACCCCTAAGATCTAGTCTAAATCAGGAGTCAAATAGATGAAATCTTAATTTTTGGAAAAATTCAAAAACCCAAAAATTTAACCTGTCTAAATAGACTTCAAATTAAAAATCGGACTTCGCTATTGTGCTCATTGCCCCAAATAGCTATGGGTGATGTTTTCGTGTCAATCGGAAGTCGTCAAAATTTTGACGAATATTTTAACAATATTTAAATACCCCGAAAATTGGGAAATTAAAATACTTGTCAAATCAAAAACTTGACCTCACTGTTGCATTCCTTGCCCCTCAATTAGCTAGGGGTGAATATTTGGAATTTTTCTAAAATCAATTTAATTATTTAAATTAGATATGAAATTAATTAATTAAAATAATTAAATAAATGATATTTAAACCCTTATCGGGTTGGATCCCCGCTGCCTTTTGGATCCGACCCGATACCGCGTAGCAGTTTGGATCCGAAACCTGCCATCCTATCGGATCCGCGTCCGTGGATCCGCATTGCCCGAGACCGTTCGATCCGGGCCAGATCCAACGGCTGAGGCCCGTCTTCCCCATCGGTAGGTCCGCTCGCGCCATGTGGCATTCCCGCCGTAGCCCGAGCCAACCCATTGCCCCCGCGCCTCACCGGCTCCGCCCAAGGGTCCATAAAGACCCTCCCGATGCTCTGAGCTTTCCCGTTTACTGAACCAAGATCCCTAGGTGACGTCCAAACCCTTGAGCCCGACTCTTCCTCGGCAATCGTTGGAGCAAGGTACCTCTACAATTCAATCCTTACATTTGATTGTCTTATTTTTCTTTCTTAACTTGATTGCATAACGTAGATAGCATATCCTACGGTCTGATCGGGTTCAATCGAACCTGATCGAGGCGTATTGAGGGAGGGCTACAGTACAAACCGTTACCCATCGATACATCGAACCCTAGAAGCTAGGGTTAACTCTAGCTCCCTCCCTCATGCGCCTCTGGACTCCGAATCAGTCCCGTCGGGTAGGTCTTGCCGAGACCTTCCCTCGGTCGTGCGGATCGCTGGTATAGCTGTTGGAATCAAACCCTAAGGGGTCCTCTGCTCGGGACGAAGGAAGCCCTCTCGGGGCGGGCCGAGTCGACCCGGGCCCGGCCCACATCCCTTCGAGATGCATTACATGTGGATGGGCCCCGCGGCCAGCTGCCGCACACTGGCTCACTCTCGCGCTGTGCGGGCGGGGCTTGCGTCTGCTTCCGTGCTGACGCCATATGTAATATACGTTTATTTCAAATATAATTAATTAATAAAGTTTGAATTAGATACTTATTACTATTTTATTATAATAATATTAGAAATGAATTTAGAGAATATCTGATAAATTTTGAAAAAATTAATTTATGTCACGATTTTTCATGATTATTTTAATAAGAATTTAAATTTAAATTATTATTTAAAAATATTTTGATGTTAGAATTGAAAATTTTTGATATTTTTGGATTCAGTACGTCGATGTAAGCTAAATGGAAAATTTCATAAATTTAAAACAATTTTGAAAAAAAAAATTTTAATTTCTAGTTCAAATTGTTGCTTAATCGTTCGTCCAAATTTGACGTTGTTGGTATCGTTGGAATCGTATCAACGAGACCTTTCAACTGATACCTTAAAATTTTAATTTTTTGTTAAATTTTGATTTTTTGAATTTGTAAGAAATTTAAATTTTTATTTATTTATTTAAATTGAGTTAATTTGTAATTTTTATCTTTTCTTAAAATTTATCTTTGCAAACATATCCCTTAGGAATATTCTTATTCTATTTTCATTCCAAATAAAGACAAAATCTACCTCTTAATCTAAACCATCATTCTTATTTTGACTTATTTATACTTTTTGATTTAAATGTTACTTTATTTAATTTATTTTATACTTATTTATACTTTTTGATTTAAATCCTACTTTATTTAATTCATTTTATACTTATTTATACTTTTTGAGGGGAGATAATTTTATAATTTAAAATTTTCCTAAAACTATTAAATCCCTTCAAAAAGAAAAATGCATCTCCTTATCCCATCTCCCACCATCTCAAATCTTATTCTTCTCAATCTTCCCAAATTTCTCTTTATCCCTTAAGATTTCTAAAGAATCAAAGGTGAATAGTTGAAGCTTGCAAAAGGCTAAAATTTTTTTTTTCTACATCTCTTTCAAAAATAATATTCATTAAAGTATATATTTCTTTTAATTCAAAATTTTTCTTTTAACTTGATTTTATTATTAAAATCAAATTTGCATACAAAATTTCTGTTAATTGATTTAGATATCGTCATATTAAGTCAAGATCTAATACATAATTATTTTATTTTTTTATAAATTTCTAAAAGTTTAATTTTTTTAAATATTTCTCGTGCTTAATAAGTATATTTATGATAAATTTGTATATCTATATCTTTTAGATTCATTATATTTAGAACTTAAAATCTTTTCTAATATGTTCTCCTATATATAGGTTGCATGTTATTAGAAGAAACCTTTTTATGATTTTGCTTCTATGCTAATTTAAATTAATCCTAAAGTATAATGAAATTTCAATATTTTTTCTTAGAAAAATTCTAGATTTTTTAAAATTTTAAGATTTTGGTAATACTTTGAAAGTTTATATCTTTTTGGTTATCAAGAATATAAAGTTGTAGTCTTGCATATAGATTCCCCTATATATTGGGAAGAACTTCACTTAAGACATCCCAGAATTTTAGGCACTTTAAAGTTAACATTTAAGTGTTCAAAGTTCAATAAAAACTCTAAAAAAGTTTCAAATTTAAAAATAAATTTTTCTAAAATTTTATTGATATTTAGCTTAGTATAAATTTTATTCCAATCACAGTCAGATATTTATCTTTGGCAAATATAATCTTGGTTATATTGTGAGCAATTTTTCTATTAATTACTTGAGTTGATTATGTCATTAAGAAGGTTATTTAAGTGCTTATAATTTGCTAAAAAAATCACAAATTTGAATTTAGGTAAATGTTTTGAAATTTCAAAAAAATTTTCAATGTTTGAAATGATATAATTTCAAAATACAGAGAATCCAAATGTGATTTTGGCATGCATATTCTCTGAAATATAAAGAACAATTTATGTTTAAACATCAACAAAAAATAAGCACTCTAAAAATACCTTTTGGATGACACAAAATCAGCTAAAAAAATATAAATTTCTTAGCTAAAATTAGGAAAATTTTATAAAAATTAAATTTTCATTTCAAATGATATATAATTAATTTACAAACTTTATAATTGTTATAAGAACATAAATTTTGATATTTATGAATAATTTTAGTAATAGATTTGATTTTTGGAATATTTATAAATATAATTTCTCATAATAATAATATTATGAATTTTTCATATAATTTATTAAATGAATAATTTAAAGTGAATTAAGATAGTTGATTAACAAATTTAGATGTTGATTTAACAGATTAAAATCAACAAATTTAAGAAAATTATTCTTCAAGTCAGGAGCGAAATTATTCTTAAGTTTGATTTCAAGTATCTTAAATTTTGAGCTTATTTCCATTTGAATATTGCTTATTCATTTTATCATGCAAACCGCTTTATTAAATTTCAATATTTTCATATAAAAGTGTGTGACAAAAAGTAAAGAAATTTCTTTTCTGGTGTTTATCTTTAAAGGAAAAAATGAAAATGTAACCTGTACAGGTAGAGCTTACGAGTAGCTCATGATGAAATAAGAAGGGATCTAGCCCTTATGGAAGTGGGTAGAAGATCGAGAAGAAAGATACATAATTTTACATCTATAAGATGAGGCACTACCGATGGGTGGTGATAAGCTTCCATGGCCAATAGGTTTTACATGTTGGGTGATGAGTCATATGACTCAGCTTTGTATCACAATTTACTTTTAATTGAAAATATTTCACTTGATGCTTTTTAAATGTTTAATTTCATATCTAACATGCAGGGCAAGCTTGGTAAAATTTGCAGCACTTATTTTATTACATGTCAATATAAAAATTGAATTTGCTTGCCATTTCATTTGATTTACACCTATTTTAGGATGCTAGAAAATAATTCTTAATGGATAATTTTCGTACTCCTGCCTGACTGGCTTTACTGATGATTATTTCAGGTTTTAAAAATTAAAGCTTAAGAAGATACTCACTTAGGAAGAGCTTATAAGAAGAAGTGAGATTGGAGTAAATATATTTTCTTTTGTTATATATTATAATAATAATTGAACTTATGTAATTTTATAAGATTGACTCTGTGATGAATAAATAACTTATAATTTTATTATCTTATTCTTTATATTTCAAATGATGAGTTTATTATTTAGAAATTTTCAAACTTGATCACTCGGTCGTCACATCGCATGGGGCCTGCAGCAGTTGCCTCAGCCTCTCAGACCTTGCCATGTGTCCCAGTGGGTCCCGCCTTCCCTGCTCCATCCAGTAGCATGCTGCCACATGGCAGTGGCGGGTCCCGCGCAATAAATTCTTGCAAACAGTAAAAAAATAAATAAATATATATATATGTATGTATATATATATGTATATATATATTAGATTAGTTAGATTAATTAATTAATATTAAATAAGGATTAGCAATTAGTTAATTATGATAATTAGGGATTAATAGTATGATTAGTTGTTAATTAAATATTAGTTAGTTAATTTGTGGTTAATAAGTAACAAATTATTTAATTTAATTAGTTATAATTAATATTAAATAGTAGCTTAATAAATTAATTAAATACTTAAACATTAAATAATTAGCTTAATTAATTAATGTTTCATTAATTAAAAATAGTAACTATACTAATTAAATTAAATTTAATAAATAATCAAATAGTAAAGTAATTAAATAATATTATTATTAATTAACACTAATTCTAAAACTAATAAATAAATATTTAAATATAAATCATTAAGAGTAGGTTAATTATAATGATAATTCAAATTCAATAATAAATTAATATAATTAAACAAATAATTAATTAATTAATTAAATAGTATATTAAGTAATAATTAATTAAATTTAATGATAATTAAAAACAAATTAAAGATAATTAATTAATTAATAAATAAATACAGTAAATTCATTTTAACTATAATTAAAATTGAATAAATGAATAGTAAAATTTATTTTAAATTATTTAATTCAAAAACTTTAAAGTTTAATAACTTCTTATAGAATGATCCAAACATAACAAATATAGATCTTATTTTACTCAGAAAAATAAAAGGAATCAAATGACATAATTCAAAAATTCATTTTGGGGTAGTATAATGTAGTGATATTTTAGGTCATAAACAAACCATCATAACTTTTAATCTAGTTATTCAAATATAAGCAATATGGGTCTTAAAATACACATGAGAATAGCCCCAACACTATAGAAGTATTAGTTTCCCCATTTGGAGCTTAGTTTGAAAAGTGACAATTAGGACCCTACACTAAAAATGACCAAAATGCCCTTAATCTTCAATTGACCATAACTTGGTCAATTAAACTCCAAATTCAGAAATTCAAAGTGCTAACTAGCCTAGACTTTTAATATCATCAATAAACTAAAATAATATTTAGGAGATGAACCCTAGAAAATTAAATATGACCAAAATACACATAATCCTAGTTATGACATAACTTGACCATTTGAAGTCTAAATTGGGTTTACTTCCCTGTCAAAGTACTCAGTATACTATAAGGAAGCTATTGAAACTGAGTTTGCTGAAATTGAACTTCAAACGGAAAAGTTCAATTTTTATCCCCCATTGATTGACAAAATTACCGAATTGCCCTTAGAAATTGAAATAGCCATAATTTTTCCATTTGACCTCAGAATGCAGTGTTCTTAGACTCAATGAAACCCTTGAATAGTAACCAACAGTAAACTACATAAAAAATCTAGATTCCATTAGGTGTAGAATTACTAAAATGCCCTTAGGTCAAAGACCTTAGTTTGGACCTATAGGACTCATTTCCTTATCCAAATTAAGCGTACTTACTGTTTATCTTCATGTTAGATAGTAAAAAACCATTTGGCAGTAAGAAAGTCCAATTTGGAACCCTAATTCAAAAAGCAATTTTTGGGACCCTAAAGTAGGGGTAAAATGGTCATTTTGCCTAAAATTTAGGTTAAGCATCTTTGAACCCTAGATTATCTTGCGAGTCAATAAAATAGGTGTTAGAACTGTATAGAACCATTTAAGTGATCAAAATTAGTAATTCTATCAACTAGTGAAACTCCTTAATTTTTCTCTAAGTCCTTCCCTTAAGATCTTTTCACCTCACATTAGGGCTATCCCTAAGATTATGGCTAGGTTATAGGTTATACTTCATTCATTAAAAAATGGGATTTTTCAATGAATGAATCCTTGGCTTTATTAGTTTTTAGATTTTTCAATTGAGTTTGATTATTTTATCTTTTAACCTTAAATTCAGGATATGAGATTCATCTTATTAAGTTTGATTTGCTTAAGAAGATTTGCTTAATCAATAGATCACTTTTAGATTGGAACCTAGATCTTATGTCTTATCCTTTTGGATTATGTGATTAAGCCCAATCTCGTGGTGTTTAATTCATAATCTATAGTTTAGTAGATCTTGATCAGATCTTAGATAGAGCATCTAATTTTATCTAATTAGGATGTGGTGATTTGTTTCTTGACCTATAGTCATACTTGATTGAACTAGATTAGAACTAGATCAGTTCTAATCCTTTTAACTTATAAGGCCATATTTTTAAGTTACACTCAATAGTAGGAATTGGAGATCCTAAACTTGTGTAACTTAAAATAGTTAGATTAGTTAAATTAGATAACAAATAATATCACCATATTTAGTAGAGTACATTGCTTACTCCTTGATTTTATGCTACACATTTCTTGAACTTTGTGCTTATTTTTCCTTGAATATGTCATATAAGAAAAACATTATCGCATAAAAATGAAAACTTAGAATAATAGGAAAACATTTGCATTTGGGTTCAGTTTATGGTGGATTATGGTGCACATTTACTCCAATGGACAGGGGTAAGGGAGAGATTAGGATGCTTAACATTACTCATTGAGGAGTGTGTGCTAAGCTTGGGACCTGTTTAGTCTTGCAGATGTGGTTGACTCCTCAACTATTTCTGAAATTATCCATAGAAATAAAAGTAAAATAATTAAAAGATATTTGTATAATATTATCTACTTTTTCAATCATACTGTACTATATTGTTATATTATGTCTACCCTAGCCCAAAAAGGCTATGGGAATATATTAGGCTGGATTGGCCAAATTCTTTCTGATATGATAGTTATACATTTCTTCTTAGTTCAACTTACTGCTTTCTATATTATTGATGTATTTTATTTCAGTTAGCTGTATTTTTTTCTATTTTACCTGCTTACTTAGATAGATGCATATATAGGATGCTAGACTTTACTGCTTATTATATATACCACTCTCAGATTAATGTTTTGAATTAGTATATGTCATATGATTATCAGCATGTTTAGGTTTAGACTTCTTTTTCAGTACTTTTACTTACTGTATTACATATGTATGCCCAGCCTTATTTAGTTTACTTTAGGTGTACTTTTGCCTCAATTCTTGCTTAATTTTAAATATTATATTTATAATTAATCATGTTTCTCTTGTATGCTTACTTGCTCCCATGCTAGATAGATGTTTCATGTTGTTAGAGTAACATGGTGATATTAATAAAAGCTTAATAAATTACTTGCCTAAAATATACTTAGACATTTTGTCTAATAAAATTTTTTCTTATTGGCTGGCGCCTTAGCATTAAGAAACCAACAATATTAGATATTGAGCAGTTTGGGGATCTTGTACCTGAGGAGGATCCTTACTTAGAGGAGGCGCAGTAGCTTGGAGCGGAGGATATTTAGCTGCATTTTTCATCATTGTGACGATGAGTGATATTTCCATTTTCAGCCTTTTATAAACTTTAATTAAAATAATGTAATAATATAGGTTCTGTGACTGTGTTTATTTTCTGCAATTTATTATTTGCTAAGCTATATTTCAATTTTCTTACTTAATGTATGGTGAATGGATGTAATGTTTACTTCTCATATGCTTTACCACTCTGTATGTATGCTAGATTTTAGTGACTGATTTTTATATTCATTCTGTGCACATCCTACCCTTATTAGTGGATTGTGAATCTTACCTAATCTAATAATAAGTGGGGGATTTTCCAGAGTGGCACACCATCATTTAGGTTTGATTGTGTTGATCAGGGGGCGGGGCGCCACACCATAGCCTTTCTGGGCTAGGGTAGGAATTATACCGAGGAGGCAGAAAATACACATACAGTAAGTTTTTTATTATCTTACTTTACTTCTGTGGACACATCCAGAAGGGGCTGATGATTCAAGCACGTCTGCAAGACTATTCGGGTTCTAACTTAACATAACTTTCCTCAATGAGTACGTGTTAAATGATTATTTTTTCTCCTTACCTCCTGTCCAGTGGAGGTAAAAGTGCACAAGATTTGACTAGAAACTGAACCCAATGCAAATATTGTCCTAATTTTTCTATATTTTTCATTTCATGCAGCAATATTATCTTGTATGACATGTTCAAGGAAAAAGGCACAAGGTACAAGGAATGCAAAAGTAACAATAATTCAATAATAAACAAGGGACTCTACAACACACAGGTGATATCTATTGTTATTTACTTAATCCATTATATATATTTTAAGTTATACAAGTTCATGATCTCTGATTCTTGCTATCAAGTATAACTTAGATCCACGACCTTATGAGTTAATAACAATTTGAACTGATCATACCCTAATTTAATTTAATCAATGATGCTTACAAGTTAAATAATTAATCAGTACATTCTATTTGATTACTTTAGATGATCTAAGCTAAGATCTAATCAAGATCTACTAAAACTAGGGATTAGGAATTAAACTCCCAGTTTTGGGGTTTAACCTCATAATCCCAAGGGTAATTGTAACAACTCAACGTTGTTACTGGTCAATTCAGACCTAAACCTGAGCGGATTAAGTTGAAATTCAAGTATATTTTTAAGTTGGATAAAAATTAAATAAAAGTATCCTCTGATGAAGTGCATCAAGGGGATCCTTCTACCAAAATTTGAGCGCAATCCAAATCCAAGATTGTTCTAAATAAATTTGGAAAATTTAAACTTCCGGAGTTGATAAAAAATAAAATAAAAGTCGAATTTTAGAAATTTTTATAGATTTGAGTTAAGCATTATAGGAGGACACTATGTTTTAAGTTCGTAATTTTTCGGGCTCCGGATTAATCGTAGCGAATTTTTAAAGTTTTTCACTTACAAATTAATATTAAATAAAATACTCGTCCAAATTCAATAATTTTTAGACGCTTGCGTTCATCTCGTCGAGACGGTCGTTTCGATACTAAGTTTGTGATTTTTGAAGTTCAGTTTATTATTCAATCAACCTTATAATTTTCAGTGATTCTTAGCTACTCGATCTTGATCGAGTGGCTCTCATCAAATTCGTTTGAGTTTAGATATAACTCTCTCTTATAACCTAAATTTCCTAAAGACCTAAATCCCTCTTTTTCCCATAGCCGACAACTCTTTTCCTTCAAGTCGCACGAGTCGTGAACCCTCTCCTTCCTCTCGGCTATGGCCGATGGCCTCTCCTCTTCCCCTCCCGACTGGGCAGAAGCTCTCATCTTCTCCTCCCGATCGAGCAGCAGCTCTCATCTTCTCCTCCCGACTGAGCAGCAGCCGAATCTTCTCCTCCCGACCGAGCAGCACCTCTCTTTGTCGAGCACTCATTCTCTTAGCTGAGCTCTCCTTCTCCATCGCCGACCGAGCTGCAGCTCTCTTCAATCGATCGAGCTCCTCTTCCCTTGACCGACTAGTAGCAGCCGCTGATCCGGCAACTTGATGCCCTCTCGACTGAGTACCGATCCTCCTTGGCCACATAAAGCTCCGCCTCTCTGCCGAGCTTCGATTGCATGGGAGTCGATCCTTCTTCCACCTTCGCCGCCCAATTTCAGAAAGGTATATATTTATATACAAATATATATATAAATTGTAGTGCACTTTAATTTCAGAATAATACTATCAAACCCATCCTTTAGCCATTTCAAATGAGCAACAAAAGATGACTGTTGTTTTGATACCACCCCAAAATGAACAATACAAACTCCTAAGATGATAAAATATAGCAAAACTTAATCAATACAAAGTACAAAATGCTTGCTCCCAAACCCTGTTACTACACACACACATATATATATATATATATATATATATATATATATATATATATATATATATATATATATATATATATTTATATATTTACTATATATATATATAATGCCGATATTTATAAAATTAATACATGGTGATTATTTTGTAAGAATTAAAATGCAGTGTTGAGAGGTTTGTTCATCTTAATGTTGCAGCTATTATTTTTTGTTCTTTTTATGTAAACGGATTAAGGAGTATTAATCTTCATTTTTATAATGCAAGATTAATAGCAAACAAAAAAAAATGATCAAGAATTTCATGAGCCAATATGATAAGGGCTAATGTACGCAGAAATACAAAAAAAAGTTACAAGCAATTCATGTGATAAGGGTAGTTATTATTGTAAGAGGTATGCAGATTTATTCAAGCAATGAGCAGATCTGATTCAGGAAACAAATTCTCATTGATTTTCTTAAAAGTTTCTTTTATATATATATCATATATACAAGGTAAGTTAGAATAAACTGAGAAGTTTGAACCTCTCCTTAAAAATATGAATAAAATACATCGTTATCTTCAGTAGCATTAACCACAAACTATGGTTTTTTGCCAATAATATTTTAACAACTAATATTTCATAAATATTATTAAATTATTTACTTGTAAAGCATATTAAAACTTAAATTATCATCTTATTCGAAATTTTTATCACTGTACACACTTAAGACATTATCATTTACACTTAATTTGGCTTAATTTTGATTTGATTAGTAATTTAGAATAATTTTAATTTACTAATTTGTTTATCGTAACAAATTTGAGCTTAACTTATTTTCAAATTAAAGTTAATTAACTATATAGTAAATATTATGAATTAATAAACACGTGTGTGTGTGGTGACATAATCCTAAATCTTTGGTCGCAAGTAAAGAATCAGTAGATATTGTAGATATATCTATATTTTTGAATACTTGTATTAGTCATTGTTTAATTGGCTTTGTTCATTTGAATACTTGAAATGCTTAAGTAATTGCAAGTGATTTTATTAGAGTTCTCATTATTTGCTACACCCATATTTTTAAGAATGAATAAATCGATTATTCAGAATTTAGGTTATTTTATTGTTTTAATTCAGCTAATGCCATGGTTGACTATAATGGGATTGTAATAAGGATCTTCTGCTATGGGACTATAGTCATGAGGCTTTTCTTTACAGGTACGTTACGTACTTAGAACTTTGTTGAGTTATGTATTATTTCAATTGTATTATTTTCTTGAGCTCTATGTACAGTGCGTACACTACTACATAGATCTTAGCATCATTAGTGATTGGATTGTTATTTAAAAACCATAACATCAGGGTATAGGAACTTTTGCTAACTAAGTAATAATCATTACCTTAGTTGAAAATTGTAAATTATGCGGACATGAATTAGAACCTAGAGTCAAAGCTAAAACACTCCCTTAGGATCTTCACTTCACCTTAGGATCTTTTCCTTAAGATTAGGAATAGACACTAGGTTAGACATCATTTATTGAATAAGTGATTTATTCGATGAATGGAACCTTGGTTTTATTAGTTTCTAGATTTTCATAATTTCATTTTGATTATTTTATCTTTCAACTTTAGATTAAGAATAAGAGATTCATTCTATTAAGCTTGATTTTATTTAATAGAATATGCTTTAATCATCAGTTCACTTGTAAATTGAACTATAGACCTTAAGCTTACCTTTAGATTATGTGATTGAACCCAAATTTGTGGTGTTTAATTCATAATCCATAGCTTAGTAGATCTTGATCGAATCTTAGCTTAGAACATCTCAATTCATCAATTAGGATGTGATGATTTATTATTTAACTTATAATCGATTTTGATTGAACTAAATTGAAACCTGATCAGTTCTGATTGTTTTCAACTCATAAGGTTGTGCTTCTAAGGTGTATAACTTAGAATAGTTAGAATAGTTAAATTGGATAACAATAGTGTCACCATGTTAGAGAGTCCCTTGCTTGCTTGATTTTTTTTGCTACGCATTCAGTATTTTTGTGCTTAATTTCTCATGAATATTATATAAGAAAACTTTGTGCCTGAATGAAAACTTAGAATAATTAGGATAATAGTTGCCTTTCGATTCAGTATACTTGGTAGATTCGGGCGCGCATTTACCCTAATGGACAGGGGTAAGGAGTAATAAGGATGCTTAACATTACTCAGTGAGGAGTGTGTGTTAAGCTTGGGACCCGTATAGTCTTGCAGACGTGCTTAACTCCTCAGCTGTTTCTGGATGTGTCCACAAAAACAAAGTAAAATAACTAAAAAATTTTGCATGTGTAATTACTGCCTCCTCAGTTCTACTGCTGGATTCTATCTGCCCTAGCCCAGAAAGGCTATAGGAATTTTTGTCTGCCCAAGCCCAGAAAGGCTTGGGGATTTCACCGGCCCGATGGCCATCTTTCTGATATGACAGTCTTTACATACCTGATTCAGTTTTAGCTTATTGTATACTATGTTTTGATGCATATTTCAGTCAGTTGCTTTCCTTACTTACCTGCTTAGTTGTATGTATTATAGGATGCTAAACTTTTTTGCTTATTATATGTATCATTTCAAATTTTTATTTTTAATTAGCATATGTCATATGATCATCAGCATCTTTAGGATTAGATTTTACTTTCAGTACTTTTACTTACTGCACTATTTATATGTATATGCCCATTCCTTGCTTAGCTATTGAGGTATGCTTTTGCCTAATTTTTTATTTAGTTATAAATGTTATATTTATAAATATATTTGTTTCTTGTTACACTTACTGCTCATACTGCTTAGTTACCTTTTTATTGTGCTTAAGTTAAAATGGTGATATTAATAACACATGTAAAACATTTAGCTTAAATTGTACTTAGACTTATTAAAGTCTAACGAGATTTTCTTTTTTTTTTTGCTGTGCCCTGTCATATATGCACATATGGCAGATCAGGAGTATAGGTCAGATCCAGCACTTGAGGATTTAACTGTTAGCAGGTTAAAGTAAAGTACAGCTCATTAAAGAAGATATGCTTCCATCTTCTTGGACTGCATTTAGTAAAAGTGTAATAATTAAATTTTCGTATTCTTACTGTTCTGCATTTAATGTATTGTATGTGAATGAACTAAATGTGGACTGTGTCTGGATACCACCTCTTTACTTATTTTTGTACGGCTATACTATATGTATATTTCTGTTGGTTCTTGCTCAGCTCTTGATTAGTATTACGGATATATTTTTAGTTTAATGTCCGTAGTACTAATGACAACCACCTCTTAAACTTAGTTGATTAAGGGGCGGCCGCCACAGTAATACTTAAGGACTAAGGTTTAAGTCTAAGTTATAAACTAATGATTAGGGCAAATCATATTAAGCAAAATCAGGCTTAATAGGATGGATCACTTAATCTTAATCTAAAGTTAAAAGATAAAATAATCATAATTAAAATAAGAAAATCTAGAAATAAATAAAATTAATATTTCATTCATTAAATAACCAATTTACTTAATGAATAAAATCTAACCTAATTTCTACCCCTAAACACTTAAAGAAAAGATCCTAAGGAAGCTCCTAATGGATAACTTAAGAAGTTTAAGAATTGATAATAATTTGCACAATTTATCTTTATTTGCTGATCTAATTAACTTAAGAAAACTGGGATGTGAAATTAGAACTAAGTTAAAAGTTCATTATTTTTACATAAGAATTTAATTAACCATAAATGGGGATTCTCTAAATTCAACCCAATTATGAGTTTAAGAGCCTAAACTGATTACTAATCAGTTTTATTACTGATTTTAATATTTTAATTGATGTTCTAGAAGTTAAGGGCACTGTGATAACCCGTGCCATCACTAAGTCAAATTACACAAGATCAAGGCTAAAAAAAAGAAATAAATAAAAGTATTTTTATCCCCCAAAAAAAAATAAAAATTATTTTTATACCTTGGATTTGATTTTTTACTGAAAATTTAGGTCAGGAATGTCATAATTAGCTAGAAGGAAAATTTTAAGAATTTTTGGAGCTTAAAATGAACAAAAAATGCACATAATACATTTAGAATTAAATTTTTCATATAGTTTTTAATTAAAATTTTATTTTTCAAAATTTAAAAATACTTAAATCAAAAAGGCGGGAATCCGCTGTTCAGGTCCGAACAGCGGACACCGTTTTTGGCCAATCCGAGCCATCAGATTAGGTGTGATGATTGGGATGCTGCCACGTGGCAAAATACGGGACACCGTGTGCCACGTGGCAGTGCAGCGGAACTCTGAAGCCACGTGGCAGGACGTGGCAGCGCCGCGTAATCCTAATGCCATGTGGCTGCACCTCATTGCACCGCGGGGCCATGGATGCCACGTGGCAGATACGTGGCAGCACTGCGTAACCCGTGTACCATGGTGAATCTATAAATTATATCTAAAATAAAGGAAAAATTCATTTATTTCTGATCTTAAAACTGCTCCTTTAATCAAATTGTGTTTATCTTTTCAGGAAAAAGGCCTATCCAGGGAATTCTGAGTCATTTGTGAAATTTCCAAAATTTTTTAAAGGAAACCGCTGCCGCGTGTTGCAGCACGGGTCAAGTTGCGAAATACGGGTAGGTGCTGTCGTGCACTGTAGCGAAGTATTTTGCGAAATGCTACCGCTTCAGCGTGCTGCAGCAGGTCATTTTGCAAAATCTGGCACTGACGCATGCTGTAGTGGGTCATTTTGTAAAATCTGGCGCTGACGCGCACTGCTGCGGTTCAAGTTACGAACTGCGGGCGCGATCACGCGCTGCAGCGGAGCTTTTTACGAAATGCTGCCGCTCCAGCACGCTGCAGAGGTGCGATTTGCAAATTCTGGCGCTACCGCACGTTGCTCTTGCAAAATTTGATCTTGAAATCTGGGATAAGAAAAGAAGTGAGAATGTGCTTGCAGATCATTTATCTAAATTGACCCACCTGGATAATGATAAGCTGACCGAAATTTGTGAATCATTCCCTGATGAGAAGCTTTACACTGTCGCTTCAAATTATTCTCCTTGGTTCGTTGACATTGCAAATTATCTCACAGGTGGAGTCATACCAAAAGACATGAGTTACCAACAAAGAAAAAAAAAATTTCGCAAATATCAAAAATTACTTTTTGTATGATCCATTTTTGTACAAGTGCTACAATGATCAACTCTTAAGAAGATGTGTCCCTAAATTAGACATTAGAAATATTCTCTATCATTGTCACACATCTCCATATGGAGGGCACCATGGGATTGAGCGAACGACTGCAAAGGTGCTTCAATCCGGATTCTTTTGGCCCCATTTGTTCAAAGATGCCACCGACTTTGTCAAAAGCTGTGACAAGTGCCAAAGAACCGGGAATTTAAGTAAAAGGGATGAGCTCCCTTTAAATAGAATTTTTGAAGTGGAGCTATTTGATGTGTGGGGAATCGACTTCATGGGACCATTTCCCTTATCCCAAACCAATATGTATATTCTTGTGGCAGTTGAATATGTGTCCAATTGAGTTGAGGCATTAGCATGTGTTAACAATGATGCTAAAAGTATTATTAAATTTCTCAAGGAGCACGTGCTAGCTAGATTTGGGATGCCCAGATTTTTAATCAGTGATGGGGGAAAACATTTTTGCAATCAGCAGTTGTAAAATGTCTTAAAAAGCTATGGGGTGAGGCATAAGGTGGGTACTCCATCCATCCTCAAACTAGCAGGCAGGTTGAAGTCTCCAATAGAGAGCTTAAGCAAATTCTAAAGAAAACTGTGAACCAAAATAGAAAGGATTGGACTTCAAAACTTCAGGATGCCTTGTGGGCTTATAGAACTGCCTTTAAAATCCCTTTAGGAATGTCTCCTTATAAGCTCATTTATGGAAAATCATGTCACCTTCTAGTATCACATAAAGGTCTTTCTCGTGTCAGGCTGAGACATCAAAACAAGCGCTGATTGGGAGGCAACCCAAGATTAAATAGGTTGTATTTTTCTTTTTTATTTTTTGTATTAGTTGTTTTTCTTTACATTTTTCATTTTGTGTGTTTTATTTTTGAGATATTAATTTATGAATTCTCATCTTCCCTAATTTTTTTAGTATCCAAAAATGACAAATTTTTTTGAGTTTTTAATGAAATGAAAGTCACAAAATTTCAATAAAGACAAGGATATGAAGTAAAAGGGTGCTTGACAAAAAGTGATCAAATGCATTGATAGCATTAAAACCTTTTAACTAAGGAATAAATTAAGTTTAATCTAATCTCCAAAAAATTTAAAACATGCTTTGAACAAAGTGTGGGGGAAAACTTGGACTATGACTTGAGATTTTGGTGAGTACTCTAAAAGAGTGTGTTAGGCTCCTGTAGGGCTTCATGATCACAAAGAGGTGAATTGGGAATGAAGAAAAGTATCTCTCTCTAAAATAAAGGAAAAATAAATAAATAAATAAATAAATAAAGAAAAAGAAGGATGATGAAAAATATCTCTCTCAATTGAATGAAATGAATAAAGATGATGAAAAATATCTCTCCTTTAATCTATTCATCTTTGTGATTCATAAGAAGGAGTACATATGGCATAATACTCTCGAGTATTTCACTACCTCTCTTATCTAAGTTTTCCATGGAATCTTTCTCATTACCTAGTATCAAGCATGAAAATCAAATACTTGGAAATTAATTGATTAACCTTACTTCATATCCAAGGTTAGAATACCTAAATGCCAAATGACTTGAATCACTTTAGTTAAGCACATGTCTTGACTTACATATCAAAAATCTAAATTGATATCTTTTGTTGACTATCATAACTATAAAAATAAAAAAATGCTATTTTAAGCTCACTCGAGGACGAGCAAGAATTTAAGTGTGGGGGTGTGATGAATCCATAAATTATATCTAAAATAAATGAAAAATTCATTTATTTATGATCTTAAAACTAATCCTTTAATCAAATTGCTTTTATCTTTTCAAGAAAAAGGCCGATCCAGGGAATTCTGAGCCATTTGTGAAATTTCCAAAATTTTTCAAAGGAAACCGCTGCCGCACGTTGCAGCGGGCCAAGTTACAAAATACGAGCGCTGTCGAGCGCTGCAGCGGAGCATTTTGCGAAATGCTGCCATTCCAGCGCGTTACAGTGGGTCATTTTGCAAAATCTGGCGCTGACGCGCGCTGCAGCGGGTCATTTTGCAAAATCTGGCGCTGACGCGTGCTACAGCGGTTCAAGTTGCGAACCGCGGGCGCGATCGCGCGCTGCAGCGGTTCTAGTTACGAACCGCGGGCGCGATCGCGCGCTGCAGCGGTTCTAGTTACGAACCGCGGGAGCGATCACGCGATGCAGTGGAGCTTTTTGTGAAATGCTGCCGCTACAGCGCGCTGTAGTGGTGCAATTTGCAAATTCTGGCGCTACCACGCGGTGCAGCGGAGCATTTTACGAAATGCTCCCTCTCCAGCCCGCTACAGCGGTGCAATTTGCAAAACGCTAGCGCTACAGCGCACTACAGTGGAACACTTTGCGAAAAATGGACGCGGTAGCGCTTGGCAGCGGGACACTTAGCAAAAATTGCTTGCGCCATTGCACGCTGCAGCAGCCCACCGCAATTACCTCTGGCAGGAGCATTTATTGCAACTAGGACAAGACCCTCAACCTGCATCTTGTCCTCAGCCATCATTCCCTCTACAGCTGCTATATTTTTAAATGAAAAGGAGGCTTATTAAATGATGTATTGGCTAAAAAAATGAAGATATTGGTCACCTCACAATCAATTGGGATTTTTGTCATCATTGCTCAGAATTTTCAATTGGAATTGCTGGTTTGGATCTTAAGTGTGATGAATGCAGCCCCTCTCTTATAAAGATCACTCCTCTCGACTAGAGGAGGGTTCCAATGTTTGCTTAAATCACTTAAGGAGAAGGGTTGTATAGTGGAAGAGAGGAACTCCCCAAGGGTGGAAGAGCCAATTTACCAAGGAGAAGAAGAAGGAAGGTAGCACTAGCGACCTAATAGAGGAACTTCAAGAAGGAGAAGAAGGATCCGGAGAACTTCTAAGGAACGTTTCTAGTATCTTCTAAACTCTTCTTTTGTAATTTCTTTTCTTAGTTGATCATAAAAGGGTCTTTATCCATGTATATATTCTTTTTCATCTCTTTTGTAATGGATAGCTAAATCTCTCTTGGGGAGGGTTGGGGTAATCCCATGTGTTTGATAGTTACATTTTAATTGTATAAAGTTTTCCTCAAGTACTAATAAAATATATGAACTCAATGCCTTGCTCAAGAAATGCTTATTATTACTATAATCTTGATTGTGAACTAAATGAAAATGAACTAATGAACTCTAAAACTAAAGTGTCTTGTGCTCCATAGCTCACCTTTAGTTAGATACTAGATCTATGAGTGCATAAAAGCTTAGAACTATGTGAGAAAAGCTCTTGAGCTTAGTGCACCTTAATCTAAGCTCAACTAAAGTGTTGATGCGTGCGATGCTAAGACCCACTAAGTGAGCTCCTTAGCTCAACATAATTGAGGGAGGGAAAGAAATAGTTGTGTGCTCATGAACGAGGTGACATAGTCATTGAGCCCAACATATTATTCCCTCATTTCAACTATGTGAGATGCGAGTGACGCTCCTAGTGGAATCAATGCTTATAAGATCAAAAGAAAATTTAATAATCCTTATCTCCTTGATCAAGAGATAAGATGAAAATTACAAACCTAAAATCTTATAAAAATCTTTGTGCCGAAATAAAACCAACTGTGTGTTCATTTCGTGCACAAGATTTGAAATTGTGAAACCTTGAGAATAAAACTCAAGGAAGAACAATGTGCACTTGATTTAATTTAAAGTAAATGAAAGACTACGCTTGAGGAATCATCATACATAAGTAACTTATCATGACATGTGGGATGAACCTAACTCTCCTCTTCCTTTTATTTAACTTAATTTCTACTTAGTGATTATTGTGCTTAGTTTAGAACCAACTCAAACCAATTATATCATAGCTTAAACATTAGTGAGAATAGATAAACCTTAGTAACAAAATAACCAATTCTTTGTGGTTTGATAAATCCCGAAAACTAACACTTTTCACTTATTAATTCAGACCACGTACACTTGCGTGCAAATGCAGACGTGTATTTATAGTCTATCATGCCACGTGTCAACTCCTGATCGCGCCGCGGAGCCGTGGGTGCCGCATGGCAAAGATGTGGTAGCCCAGGTGCCATGTGGCAGCACCACAGTGCGCCTAAAGCCACATGGCGACATGTGGCAGCACTGCAACACCGGTGCACAGGTAAGCGACACGTGTCATGCCTGGATTTGACGGCAATGGAGTCCTCGAGGGGGGCACCCCCGCCTTTTTAAAGCCCCCGGTGAGCCCTAGAGGAGCACACCATCGAATAGCTGGAAGACCGTTGGAGCTCATCAGAAATCGCGCCTGAAGTTCACCGGAGGCAAAAGTTCTCATCGAGGTACCCGCCTCAACTGCTCCTCTTTTCTCATATTTATTTTTTTCAAAATGCTATTTCACAAGGAGTAGAGTAGGATCGAATAAAAAATTCCGCAAAAAGATGAAGAAATAGCTGGAAAATCGCGATCGATGAACGGTAGTTCACTAGAGTTACTGTTCATCGCCCAAGAAGATGAACAGTAACTGCCACATGGCAGCCACGACAACTCAGAGAGTTCCACAGTGCCACGTGTTAGTCAACGATCTTCTTTTTTGTACACGTGGCAGCCACATGTAACCCGACGCCATATGTGGGATTTCTGGGAATCTGCTGCCATGTATCAGCCACGCAGCCGCCACGTGGCACCGTGCCCTCCGCCATTAACGGAAAGGGAATATTCCTAGATTATTCCCTTTCTGTCAACTACAGTATGGTTACCGTTAATGATAATGGTAACTTAACAGAAACCGTTAACGATAACGAAAGTTTAACGGTTGCCGTTAACGATAACAGTAACTTAACGAAAACCATTAACGATAACAGAATATTCCGTTTGCCCAAAAATATTAAAAATTCTCAAAATTTTAAAAATTCATATCTTTCAAAATAAGAGTCCAAATATAGCAAAATTATATATCAAATTGATCAGAAAATGCAAGGATTTTGAAAATACAATCAAAGTATAATTTTAGTATCAGGATTTAAAAAATCTCTTTTCGCTTAAATTTTTCATCATAAAGCGTGCCATAATCGAATTTTTGCAAAATTAACATCGTTGTACTCGTAATCACCCGAATAGCTTAAATTAAGCAAAAGAACTTGCACACCCGCTCTCGCGCTTTGGAAAACGATCACTCAAAATTTAACCAAATCAGGAGATTAGTCAAATTTTTTGCTAACTAAGGCTAAATACTAAATCGTGCAGGTAACTTGAGGATCACACAAGAAAGGTACTGGATATCTTCTTACATTTATTACCTTGCTTATTTTCTTTTGATGTTTTAGCACCATTTTGAGCCTTGAATTCAGTTGTAATTTTACTTTCTTTTTTTTAAATACTGTCACTATAAATGCTGAATGAGATGTCTTGAGAATGCATGCATTATTTTTGGGTTCTTAAAATGGTGGCTTGGGTGTTAATAATGGCGGGGCTAGCCAAGAGGGGAGATAAGGGAGCTTGTTGTAGCGTACGAAGGGGAATAATACAATATTCTATTATGATATGAATATACACTCTGTCTGACCCTAAGGTTCTGTGATTGCCCAACAGGACAAATTGCTTACGATTATGCTTACTGATGCAAGACATATCATATACATTTGATATATTCAACACTTTTTAATGTATTTTCTTAAAAACATAACAAGTTGTTTTGTAGGATAAAACAATTACACACTTTCTATTTATATCTCTTTATTGCTTACTGCTAATGCTTTTATAAATGTATATTGATATTTTGTACTTAGTCTACGAGACTAACCGGCATTCCAACGCCTGCACTTTTAATGTGCTAGTTCAGGAGCTAATGGGAGATAAAATAGTAGAGAAATGAGGAGGACCAGAACTTAGCAAATTTGTATTTATTTTATCGCATAATCTTGTTGTAATAAATTGAAGTATGTAATCTCAAACTGTTATAATGAAATGAATGGATGCTTTTATTCTATTTACTTATTGTATTACTTAAACTGCTCAATAGGATCCCTCGACAGGGAGCCTCAGGCGGGGTTGATCCTCTGACATCAACCCGGCGCAGAGGAGCCCCCACAGGCACTTAACCTAATTTTGGGCAAAATGACTATTTTGCCCCTACTTAAGGTCTAAAATACTACTTTTTAATTAAGGGCTATATATTAGATTTTATTGATGTTAAGTGATTTCTTGCTATCTAACATGAAGATAGACAGTAGGTATTTTCAATTTGGACATGTATTAAGCCTTATGAGTCTAATTTAAGGATTTTAACCTATAAGGGTAATTTGGTAATTTCACTCAATGAAGTCTAAAAGTTTAGTCAATTTATTGTCGTTTAATGTCCAAGGATTCCATAGAACCTAAGGATGCTAAATTTTAATGTCTAATGATTAAGTTATGATCAAATCATATTGGGGCTCAAATATGTAAATTTAGGGTTTTTAAGAATATGTCAAAAACCTAATTTTTCCATTTGATGTTCAAATTCAATAAGCTCAATGGCTATAGATTTCTTATAACACACTAAGTACTATGACATGAAGTACACCCAGGTTGGACTTCATTTGGTCAAGTTACGATCAAATCAGGGTGATTAGGGAAAATTGGGGTTTCTAGTGGTTAAAACTTAGTTTTTATTTTTGTTTACTATTAATTAGGTTTTTCTGATCTAAATGATATATTGGAAGATCTAATTTGAAGTTCAATTGACTAAGTTATGGTCAAAATAATTTATAGGTCAAATAGGGTAATTATAATGTAATTAGTCAGAATATTAACTTAACAACTAAGCCAATACTATCATTATATTCCTGACATTTTTTGGATTAAAATGAGACTCATATTAGCTATGTTTGGATCAATGGATACAAAATTATGGATGTTTAAAGTTTTATAAGGTTTAGGGTTAAGTAAGGAGGTTATATAAAGTCATTATGTTAAATATGTGTCATACAGGATTTAACACTACCATAATATTTTTCTTATTTTTTTGAGCAAAATAAAATATATATATATATATTTGGACTTATAATTTAATAGTTATGAGAGTTAAAGTTTTTGTACTTAATTTAATTCAATTAATTCTATTTGAATTAAATTAACCTATTGTTTACATAAATTTAACAACTTTAATTAAATAACATTTTTTTTTAAATGGTGAGACCCACAGCCACAGAAAATAAGACAGTGGGCCTCGCACTTTGACAGGTGGCGGAGCAGGAGAGGGCACGGAACAGCGGCGGGCCCCGCGGCTGCATGACAGTATGTATAAGTGGGCCCGCAACGTGACGCACTGGCAAATCCACGTGCGCCAGCTGGTTCCATGGTTCCCACCGACTCGAGCTATCTGCTAACGCAGACTGAACCCGTGGCAATACGGGTCGGGGTCGGGTCGACCCGGCTCGATCTGATCTTCCTTCATCTCCGTGCCCTAACCCGAGAGGGTTTGGCTAGGGCACGAATATGCTAGCCATTCAAGCCTCGCCAGAGGCTGGCCCGCTCGGCATGGGTAAGGCCATGAGGAGACCAACCCATGGATAGTCAGAACATCGCCGGAGGGGACCCACAGCAAGAGATAGAGCGAACCCTAGGTTATGCCACACTGAACCTAACGGTTTCTACTGTGGACTAAGTCCATGATCCGCTCAATTGAGTTTGATCTAACCTGATCATTAGCCAATCAGGAACATGCAATAGGGTTACGAAAAGGAAATTCGACAATCATTTGATTAAAGAGGAAGATCAGAGGGGTACCTGGAGGAATGGTTATCGTGCTAGGGTTTGATCGGGACACTCCGGCTTCCAATTTGCGCAAACGGTGATTCCTACGTGCGAGTGAGAACCTTATCAACACCCAAGCGATGCCTGTGAGGATGGGAACATGGGGATTGGGCCGTGCTAGCAGTAGAGCGCCACGCGTCGCAGGCAACTCTCGCAAGGGAGACGATGGATCACGAGCCATCCAATTGGATAGCTCAGATCAAGCCAATATATCCTTATCGGGCGCAGACCCGATAATCGGGATCTGAACCGCTATGGCTAGCTGACTCGACCACTAAGCTATTTTAGGCAGGTCCCATCCGCCGGATAATTAGAGAATTAATTTAGTAAATTAATTAAATTAAATTCTAATTTAATTAATTATATTTAAATATTTAAATGGCTTCCAAAATTTCCCAAATAATCACCCCTAGCTAAATAAGGGGTGAGAAACGTAATGGTGGGGTCAAATTTTGATTTTGGTGAGTATTTATTTTTCCTATTTATTGGGGCATTTAAAATACAAAAAAATATTCGACTAAATATTTGACGACTTCCGATTGCCTCCAAAATATCACCCATAGCTAATTTGGGGGCAATTAGTGCAATGACAAAGTTCAATTTTTGATTCGATGTCAAAATAATTAGGTCAATTTTTAGGGTTTTTGGAAATTTCCAGAGTCAGGGTTTGATCCATTTGACCCTTGATTTGGACTAGGTCCTTGTGGTGAACTAATGACTTAATTAAAGTGCTAGAATCAAAATTAGGATGTGTTTTAGTCCTAATTGATTAGGGTAATTACTTAGGTTATTACACCAACCCAATTATTGAATGTTGAGTGGCCAAGAATTTTTGTGAGGGTGTTAAGTTAAAATGGGAGAAGGTAGAAGAAAGAAAGTATATGAATTTAAAGTAAATGAAAATAATTACAATTACAAGTAAGTAAGAAGTAATTACTAAATATGAAATATGCAATTTAGTGGAAGTAGATGGAGAAAGAGTTACATATTAATAGAAATTTGCATATAAGGAAAAAATATAAATGTTCATCCATCCATCCATTTATCTAAACCAAATATTTTAAATATGAAAATAAATCCATCACAGAATAAGTAAAAACAAATGCAAAAAATTAAATTATTACAAACTTAAAATTTAAAGAGCAATAAGAAATAAAAATCACTCTCTCACATAAGGTAAAGTAAATGTAATTTAGAAATAAAGCGGAAGCAGATTCTTATAAGTTCTTCAAGTGCTAGGTCCAGCTCCACTTATATTATATTGCTCATGATCTATCATATTTTAGTATTTAAATATGATTGGGCAAAGCTAAGAAAAGAAAAAGAGTAGTTAGATTAAACAGTCTAAGCACATTTTAAGATTGGCTAAGCATTTATAAGTTAATTTGGATATCACAAGCTAATTTACAATTTAAAATAAACAACCGAGCATTTAAAAGCATTCAAGTAAGAAAAGAAAACAAACATAATTATAAGGAACAGTTGAAAGTAAGATGAGTAAGAATACTCACATGTATAATCATTCTAGCCTGCAACCAAAAAGAGTAATGGAAAAGCATCCTAAGTAATACCAGAAACTACTAAAGTGCATTTGAAAGTAAAGAAATGGAAACATGTATATGCCCAAAAGAAATCATGCTAAGTAAGGAAAAAAAAAGCAGTGAAGCATTTAAATAAAATTAAAGCAACATACACTGCAGTCTATATGAACAATAAATAAGTAAAGCACGGTACTAAAAATAGAAAGTGCAAAGCATAGTAATTGAAGGAAAATCTTAGCCTCTTGGTCTAAGATGCACATAGCCTAGGACTATGGAAAGTAATATGGCTAGAAAGCTATGATGAGATCTCACAATCAATAAGATTATAAAAAAACTCATATTTTATTAATTAAAATTATTTTGTAAAAATATTCATTTTGTGGGCACATACAAAATGAATCAAGGAGTTAAGCACGTCTACCTAACAAATCTAGGAAAGTGAGGTCTCAATGAAAATAAACACTCATATTCACCCTATGAGAATGTGAGGTCACCTTATATCTCCTATTTAGCCTGCCCATGGCTATCTACCAATACAAAACCACTATATTCTTATGAAAGTCTTATTTATGTATTAATCTTGTATGTATGTTCAAAGGAATAGGCTCAAAGCTATGCAAGCATTCAAGGAAATTCAATTAAATGTAAATTATGTGATATCCAAAGTTATCTAATTTTAATGATCTACTTAATGATTGAGCTAATTGAGCTCCCAATTGACTTATAAATATTTATTTCTAAGTTAGTTATAAGTATTAGTATAAGTAAAAGAGTTTTGGAAAATAGTAGATTAATTTAGTTTATGAAGTGAGAAAAATATTTATAGTATATTCATACAAATAAAAATTATTCTATACTAGTCCTAAGTTAGTCAAATCAATTTAATTAATAATTAAAGTTTAAGAAACTAGTAGGAAAGGGTATAAATCTAATGGATTACTAAGCTAAAGGAAATGTATACTAAGGATCCAATTAATAGTTTGGCACTAGTATTATATAGGTCACTTAGTGAAATTAAGTATACTACTAGCAAAGTATTTGACAATTTATTAGAGGACTTGAGGTAAAATCTAGAAGTTATGGGATTATCACTAAGTCTCATTCAAATTAAAGTGTACTAGTTCTATTAAGTTATTTTTATGAATTTAGGCACACTATTATTATACAATTAGGATGAGATAGGTTAATTACACCATAATAAAAAATTAAAAAAATTTTAATTCAATCAACTAGGAACTTAAAAGAGAACAAGAACTAATGTAAAAGTGTGATAAGATTAATTCTAAATGCTAAGAATCAATCCTAATAGTTTCATAACATTGAAAATATATGAGTGTAAGTGTTATCAAGATTAATTGGAATAAATGTAGCTCTTAAAATTCATAAGCAATTCATGATTACCAATCAATCCTATAGCATCTCTATTAAGGATGAGGGGTAAATCAATAGTTTGCTAAACATTCCAATTATGTAAATTATCAAATTTAAGTTTCAAACATATAATTGAAAGTGTATGGGAAGTTAATAAAATGAGACATATTTGCTGTCCTAGGGTTTAAAACACCTAAAGCATGCATCTAGTATATTATTGTAGTGCCCCGCCCCGTCACAGCGCTCAAGAGAGATAGTTATAATCAAATTTGGCGGTGGAGTGGCGCGCCACTCGAGAAGGCATATCCCCTCTCCCTGGATAGCTGAAACCAAACCCATCTGAAGGGCTGCTGACTCGAACCCAAGAGTAGGGTCGAGAGCCAATACTTAAGATAGGAGTAAAGTATTAGGCTAATATGTACATTAGATTTAAAAAGGTAAATAGGAATCCAATATACGTTATCAATATATCAGCATTTCCAGTATGTTGATCATATCACAATACTAAGTATAATAGTAAAACAACAGAGTGCGGAAGCTAAAGCAAAACATCCAAAATACATTCATCAAAGAGCAGTTGTAAACATTCATCTCAGAAAAGAAAAGTAAAATGCCTTCAGATTTATTACAAACTATTTTCAAAATACTGAAAAGTAAAGTTCATCTAAAGTACTGAAAGCAAGAACAGTAAAGTAAAAGGTGGAAGATGGATCCATTAAGGCTCCATGTACTCTTCCAGGATCTCTTGCAAGTCCTCCTGCCCTACCTCAATAAGTTGCTCAAAATTTAGCAAATTGTCGAATCCCAAAAGTACCCCATGTTAGATAAGAAGTCTAATATATTGCAACTAAACTAAGTAGTATTAAACTAAATACAAGTCGACAGTAAAATAAATAAAATTGTAGAACAGCTGTAAAGGCACTAAATCACTAAAACTGTAAAGACTGAACATAATAAAACTAAATTGAAAACTAAATGCTGAAAGTAAGTGAAAATATCAAATGCTCAAAAACCAATGTAAAAATGTTCAATGCTATACTATATGTCACTAGGATAATGCATCCAAATATACCACAACACGGAATGCCACAAGTATGTAACAAAACTATCACTGAAAGGCTATGAGTCATACGGTCCAATGTGTATATACATCCAGTTGGGAATACAGTTTACTGTGATGCCGATGCATCCTGAAATTTCCCAATTGATGTAAGCAACATTCTGTAACCCATAGATCATCACTGATACTCATACGTCACCACTGAAATTAATCATCAAACTCATGTTCATGCTTCTATACTACATGAGTCAAATCCAAAAATCCTAAATACTTTAAATCCGAAAATGAATTCAGAGTCTCCATTATGCAGAATCATGCTAAAAGGACTCTGACTCCTAAATTTTATTATAATGATTAGTTCAAGTTGGTATCTTAGTTATAAATCATCAGATGGGAAGGTGATATACATATATATAGAGTATTTTCAAGAAAGGTAGTTCTTAACTCTTAGTTTGATTAAGCCATCCTATTGAAGCGATCTTCGATAGGAGGCATCACCTGATGGCAAATTTATCTCATGCTAAGCTATTAATATACCAAATCACAAGCACACTTAGTGTTCTAAAGAGGGTGACTAGGATCACATAGGTGGTTTGAAGCACACCTATGGAAGCGATCTTCGATAGGAGGCATCACCCGATGGTGATTTTTCTTCAAACAAACTAATGATCTAAATTCCCTAATCATAACACTCTTAGGATTGAATGATTTAGCCTAAGAGAGACCATGTCCGACTAAACTCATAGGTTAAAACATAGACATAATCTATACTAAGCTGAATCAACCAATCCTGAATACTATTGGAGTGATCCAGTACTATGGATATACCTAACTATACCATCCAATAATTTGAACTTAACAGTTGTATTTAATCAATAAGGATTTATCAAGCTATTGGTCCTTATTCTAAAATAGGTGAGTCCTACACAAGCCTCCAAAGATATAATCAAAAGATCACTCAAAATTGAGTCTACCGTAAGAAAAAGGGATAATTCTAAGTGTCTTAAGTGATTTCTACCACAATGTATTAAGATCAACCTCTAAGGTAAAAAGGATCATCTAAGATTCTACCTCAACAAATTTCAAAGATTCTTCCTACCTCAATATATCATTAATTAAGGTCCTTAAAATATTTTAGAAATGATTCTTTAGTAAGGTCCTTGAGATCTCACCCTTCTAATACTTAAGCTAACACTTAAAGGTTTGATTATTAATTTGAATCAAGGTGATCAGATTAGATTACTAAAATCATCTGACCTCCTATTCTATAATCATGGGAACAAATCAAGGTTATTAGTAGAGATAGATCACTTGTTTAATTAATATGATTTTATTATCGTTCATATGCTAATGATCTTATTTACATGGAAATTAAAGATTCAAAGCTTAGATTTAGATAAATCAATCACATAGATTCATTATGAACCTTAACATGTCTAATTCAATGGTTTAAGATCAATACCAAATCAGGCGCATTATTGGAATAATATAAATTGCATTATCTTATAATCAAGCCATTTAATTAAGGTTTAAGAGTTTGGATCTTAATCAAATAGATTAGGGTTTAACCCCTACTCTTTTCTAATTAAGATCAAATATTTATTTATAAGTCAAGTGTCAAATCAGTGGATTACTGATGTATTATTGGTGGCAATCTCAGATTTAGATCAGTCTTAATAGCTTGATCAAGGTCTTAGGATTTCTTAAGATTAATTAAGATAGTTAAGTTCTCAAATTTAAGTTTGTTGAAGTTATCACTTATAAATTGACATGCATGGGTTGTATATAGCTACCGCATTATTTATAAAGCATAAAAATAGAAAAATTAAAAAAAAAAAAGAAAGTAATTAGTGCTAATCAAATCCTAAACCAATTCAAAAGGATTAGCACCTAATCACAAATCTAACCATCAGAATCTCATACAACTTGGTACATAAGTTCTATTTAATCATATAATAAATCAAAGACTAAGTTTGCTAAGATCCAATAATTAAAAATGCTAATTTTCACTAATCATAGTTTAACAAGATTATGGCATAAATTAAAATACAGATATTAAAAAATTAAACTACTTAGCACATGCATTTTATTGATCAAAAGAAAACTAATGGCACCTTAATCATGCAATTTGGCTAAATACACATGCTAATCAACCCTAATTAAGATCTAACATAATTAGGCAAAAATCGAAAATCTAGCCATTATATGTTCAATATTATTTTATATTCTTATTCCCGAGGATTTTCTGATCAATTTGATATATAATATTATAGGGTTTAAACTAGTGGATTAAAAGTTATTCAATTAATAATTTAAGTAATTTTATTTAAATAATTCCCTATGATTTGATTAATTGAATTATTTTCCTTCAGGAAAATAAATCAATTAATTGGATTTATATTTAAAATGGGCTCGGCCAAATATCAAAAGGCGCGGGTCGATCAGGGCCCGGGGACCCGGCACTATCGCACTGCACGGGTCATGGGCTGACCTGGCCCGCACAGTGTCGTCCTCCATAACCCCTTCCCCGATACCCAGGGAATTTGGGTTGGCTTCCGTGGCAAAATTCTAACCACTTCGACCATGCCGTGACCTCCAATTCATCTTCACGCGATCAGTAGGCCAAGACGCTTCGATTGAACCCATTAGCCCCTTGTGAGGTGGTCAGGGAAGCCCGGACCTTAGTCACCCGAGAGGCTTTACCTCAGAACTACTGGGGGGAGATAATTCTCCCCACAGAGACCTCAATTGGCCCTGGGTTTGATCCCTACACCTTTAGGGAGGTGAGATGGATCAAACCCCTATGGTGGCTGGGTTTGTGGGGGTCCGTAACGCTAGGTCCTTACTGGGACCCAACCCCTTTTACGGGACTTAACCTGATCGATCGAATCGATCGATCAGGACTATCTCAAAGCCTAATTTTGATTACAATGGGTTTGATTCAACAATTACAAACCATACACACTAAATGGGGGAAAGCCCGAGCCTCATTGGTTCAGAACTTGCAAGAATGGGTACCTATTTTTGACAGGGGTTGTGCAAACAATGCAGGGGTCAATATCAGGCTTGCTGAGCTTCCTCAAGGTGCTCTAAGAGTTCTTGAATGCCACGTGACTCTTCTATCAGTGGTACATACACCGGGAATTCTAGGGAGAGCTCAACCAATCAGCAATGGCAATTTGGGGGCAAAGAAGAAATTGGACTCAATTAAGCAGCAAAGGGCATCAAGGAAGAGTACTGAGGATATTTATAGCCTCAGTAGGGAATGGGGAAGGTTCCAGAGGGGAGGCATTGGGCTGGAGGGGCTCGAGAGGTCGGTCCATGGCCGAGCTCTCGAATTTCCAATTTGAGCTCGGCCGGGTCACGAGGCCCGATTGGGGCAACTAGCCATAACGGGAGGATCCCCAATGGCTTGCTGAGCTAGAGGCACGAGTGGGGGGACAAGTCAGGCAACTGGCAGTACAGGGAGGATCTTTGGGCGAGCGCGCGAGTGAGTAGAGACGAAGGTCCACAGTGTCGGGACCTTAGGATGCCATTTGATCGATCGAGGGAGAACCACGGATCCAGGAGGAGCATCCGACAGCAGATCCGTGGTTCCGTGAGACCTAATCCTAACCATAGATGTCTTAAGTGTGACGACGAGATTTACGGGGCTCTGCTGTCACGCGACCCAGGCTCTGCAGCGGATCCGGACCGTTTTAACGGGTAAGGGATATATTTGTAAATTTGAAATGTTATGAACCCTAAGATGCAATTAGACCAAATTAAATTAAATTGAATTATGGTCTAAATGAGCTCTAAATTTTACTAAACTTTTACCCCTAGCTAATTTGGGGGTGAGGAATTCAAAAATGCAATCACATTTTAATTCTGAGATCATAATATTTTAAGTTTAATTTAGGGTATCGAGACTGATCAAAATGTCATCTTGAACTTAGAGAAATTTAATTGAATTCAAATTTTCATGATAGACTTAATTTGATGTTCTAAAAGTAATGGCATTAAAATTAATAATTAATTAGGCTAGAGATTATCAGGGTAATAACCTAGGGTTGTTACTGACTCCCCCACTTATGAACGATGTTGTCCTCGACATCATCTTAAGAGAGAAAACCTTAAATGCAGAAGAATTCAGAAAATTAACAGATACCTGGATAAAAAGTACTCCCTAGGAATGTCCCATAGTAGGGATGGGACCCATACAAGAGTACAATGAAATCCCAAACTAAGGAAACTTCTAACTCAAAATCTCTTATAAAATATTTATTAACCCCTTTGTTTTCTTTTGAGTTGAAAGTTTCCTTGGTTTGGGGTTTCATAGTATCTTGTATGGGTCCCATCCCTACTATGGGGCATTCTTAGGGAGTACTTATATTGGAACTTTTTTGGATAATTGATTTATTAAGGAGCTAGGGGTGGTCTCCTTACCTTTTGGGGTTCATAGTACTCTTGTATGATTCTGGAGGCTACGGTGGGGCATTCCTAGGGAGTACTTTTCTGGAATAATTTTTCTGCATATCAGTCTCTTTCTCCCAAGTGGATTCTTCTAGGGAGTGATTCCTCCACTTATCCTTCACCATTGGAATTGATCGATTTCTTAACTGCTTTTGATCACGAGCTAAGATCTTAATTGGCTCCTCAGCATAAGAAACATCTAGCTGAAGAGATACTGTTGGAAGTTGAATTAGATGAGATGGATTACGAAGACATCTCTGTAGAGAGGAGATGTGGAATACATTATGGACTGTAGAGAAATCTTCAGGAAGCTTCAATTGATAAGCTGCAGAACCAATCTTCTCTAGGATTTCAAAAGGTCCGACGTAGCGGGGACTTAGCTTCCCAGCTACACCAAAATGATACACACCTTTCACCGGACTGACCTTAAGATACGCAAAATTTCCAACATCAAATTCTAGAGTACGGTGATGAGCATCATGATACTTACTCTGGCAATCTTGAGCTGCTTTGATCCTTTGCTGAATCAGTTGAATCTTACGACTAGTTTCTTCAACTAATTCTGAGCCATATAGTTAAACACTACCTATTTTAGACCAGGCTAAATGAGTGCTGCATTTCTTATCATACAGAGCTTCATATGGAGCCATGCCGATAGTCGCCTAAAAATTATTGTTGTATGCGAACTCTATGAGAGGAATATGATATTCTCAGAAACCTCCGAAATCCAGAATACAGAGACGAAGAAGATCTTCCAAGACTTGATTGACTCTTTTCGTCTGTCCATCGGTCTGAGGGTGAAAAGCGGTACTCATGGCTAGAGTAGTTCCCAAGTCTTGATGCACTTCTTGCCAGAATTTAGAAGTGAAATGACTATCTCGATCAGATACGATAGATCTTGGAATTCCATGGAGCTTGACAATTTCCTTGATGTAAAGCTTCGCCAATTTCTCAACAGAATTAGTTTGATGTATAGGATAAAATGTGCTAATTTGGTCATTCGATCGACAATGATCCAAATTGAATCGGCACTGAATCTTGCTTTAGGTTAACCCATAACAAAATTCATAGAAATATCAAACCACATCGATTCAGGAATTGCCAGAGGATGAAGAAGTTCTCCGGGCTTCTGATGTTCAACCTTGACCAAATTACAAGTATGACACTTTGCTACAAATTCAACCACACTTTTCTTCATTCCAAGCCACCAGAATGATTTCCTTAGATCTTGATACATCTTAGTGTTACTAGGATGTACTTGGTATCCTGAATTGTGGCCTTCCACCAAAATTTCTTAGTGCATAGATTTGGGAATCCATAGGCAATCTCCTTGGTAGATTACATTACCTTGAAGCTGAAGATCAAAATAGTGACCACTTTTGATCTCCAATTTAAACTTCAGATAGTCTTCATCCTTGATTTGGGAGATGGAGACATCGTGATGAATTGTTGGTTCAACTGAACTCATGGATATCAGCGTGCTTAGCATATCACCATGTACTGACCTAATTTTAAGCTTTCTAAATTCTTTCTCAAGCGAGCTTAATGTTATCATGGAAGACAGAGTAGCATAATGACCGAGTGCATCAGCTATGATGTTTGCCTTTCCTGGATGATACTGAATGCTCAAATTATAATTGCTTATTAACTTGAGCCATCTTCGTTGGTGACAGTTTAGTTCACGCTGGGTGAAGATATACTTTAAGCTCTGATGATTGGTGAATATGGAACACTGGATGCCATAAAGATAATGACACTAGATTTTTAGAGCAAAAACTATAGCTGATAGTTAGAGATCATGGACAAGATAGTTCTTTTCATGCATTTTTAGTTGACGAGATGCATAGGCTATAACTCTCCCTTCCTGCATTAGCACGCATCCCAAACCTATGCCAAATGCATCAGTATAGACTTGGTAGTTGAGACCTTCTTTAGGTAAGGCTAGAACTGGTGCAGAGGAAAGAGCATCTTTCAATGATTAAAACGCCTTCTCACACTCTGGACTCCAAATAAAAGGTATTGCTTTCTACGTCAACTTCGTGAGAGGAGACGAGATTTGTGAGAAGCCCTTGACAAATTTTCTATAGTAACCTGCTAATCCCAAGAAACTTCTGATATCGGTCACGGATTTTAGTTGTTACCAATCCTGAACTGTGCTTACTTTATTTTGATCGACTTTGATCCCTTGAGAGTCTACAATGTGACCCAAGAAAGCAACTGAGTCAAGCCAAAATTCACATTTGGAATACTTAGCGTATAACTCATGACTCTGAAGTTCTTCTAATATTAATCGTAGATGGTTTTTGTGTTCAGCTTTGCTTTTTGAATAAAATAAGATATCATCGATGAAGATGATGACAAATTTATCAAAATACGCTTTCAATATGCACTGTATTAAATCTATAAAAATGGACGACGCATTTGTCAAGCCAAATGACATTACCAAAAATTCATAATGTCCATAGCGGGTTCTAAATGTTGTTTTCTCAACATCTGAATCCTAAACTCACAGCTAGTGATAGCCTGATCACAAATATATCTTTGAGAAAACTTTAGCTCCAGATAGTTGATCGAATAGATCATCGAAATGAGACAAAGGGTATTTGTTTTTGATAGTTACCTTATTTAGTTCCCTATAATCGATGCACATTCTCATCGATCCATCTTTCTTCTTCACAAACAATACTGGCGCTCCCCAAGGGGATGAAATGAGACATTTCTCAAGCAACTCTTGAAGCTGTTTGTTCAATTCCTGAAGCTCCTTAGGCGCCATACGATACGAAACTTTTGACAACGATTGTGTTCTTGGAATTATTTCAATTGCAAACTCTGCTTCTCTAATAGGAGGAAGACCGGATAGGTCTTTGGGAAAAACATCAGGATATTTGTGAATGATTCGACTCTCTAAAAGGGGCACAACTTCTTTTTTCTCTCCCAACATAGTTACAAGGTATGCATCACAGCCTTTCATAACTTACCTTTCCGCCTTCATTGTGTTAATTAACGACACTTTAGCACTAAATTTTCCTATAAATGATTATGATATATTCCCATTGCCAAGGGTGATCTTCTTCTTTTCGCAATTAATTGAAACAGCATGCTGGCTTAGCCAATTCATGCCCAGGATTATGTCAAAATTTGTGATTGGCAAAATGATCAGTTTAGCTTCATATTTTTGTTTACCAATAGGAATATCTATTTTGCAAAACTGTTGGGACTGCATACAGGATCCGGAAGGTAACCCGATGCTTAATGAGTTTGTTAAGCGATACGATGATAACTTAAGATTTTTAGCCCAACTCTCCGATACAAACGAATGACTCACTCCTGTATCAAAAAGGATGTTACAAGATTTATCCTCTATCATTAAGGTGCCTATTATAATATTTATGATAAGGGTTATACTACTAAAGCAGAAAATATAAAATATAGAAACAGACATGATCGAACAAGAATTAATTTAAGGCATACCTATAAACCACATCATTGTCTTCAGGAGTAAAGGTAGGAGTTAACATATATATTCGTGCAAGTGCTGAGGGTCATTTGTTCTGAGGACTTTGACCTTGACGATCATGGCTCAGCTTTTGTGCTGGTATGATTGCTTTCGAGTTTGAAGTTGGAGCCAACAGTATAGCAGGAGCATGCTCTCGGCTGTTCCTTGGCTATGCACAGATAGCTTGCTTATGACGGGAGTGATTGATGAGCACTCCGTTGATTGTGTTCTTAGCATCGCAGTCGAAATAATGGTGGCCGCTTCGACCACATGTAAAGTATACACCACCGAAGTGGTAGTATTTCCCATACGAATGAAATTGTTTGCACTCAAAGTTCTGAGGTTGGGATTGTTCATTTTGCATGTTATAAACTTTTGCCATCTTATGATGACCAAAGCGCTCCTTCCTTGGTTGCATAACTATTGCCTTTCTCTTCCGGTCTAGTTGACCTTGGAATCCCTCTTGTAGACGGACAGCTTCGATCAATTCAGTTAGACTTTTGATCTGATGGGTAACTAGGTGGGCTTTAATCGAATCTCTTAACCCCTTCAAGAAACGATGGCATCTAGATGCTTCTGTTCTCACTAGGTCCGGAATGAAGCGTGGCAATCTCTGAAATTCTTGTTCATAATTGAACACTGAATTATTTCCTTGGGTGAGATGGAGGAGCTCATCCTCCAAGATTGCTTGAGATGATGCTGGTATGAATGCTTCTCGGATTTCTTCTAAGAACATGTCCCAGGGAATATCTTCTATTTCAAAATCAGCAAATTTATTGTTTCGCTCGTTCTCCCACCAACACTCGGCTTCTTCCTAAAATAGATGAGTCGCTAAACTGATAGCTTCAGAGTTAGGGCACTTGATATTGGCCAGGTTCTTCTCGGTCATCTTGAGCCAGTTTACTGTGTCCATAAGATTCAGCGCTCCATTGAATGTGGGAGTTCTAAGGCAAAGAAAATTGTGTAGGATTCCATCACCCATATAGTGTGAAGACGATGAGAATCCTGATGGGAGTGCAGATTCTTGTCTAATAGATAGAATTAGAGCACGAGTTTCTTATGCTTGTTGCGCATTGCTTTCTATTAAGGCTTTCATCAAACTAGCCATTAGGTTTGATTCTTCGGGTCCGCCAGATGACGAGACTGTATTCTTGATCAGAGTAGGAGCAGAAGGAGAACTAGGGTTCATGACTGTAAATGTAAGTATGAATTTAGAAAATAAAATTCTACTATAATTTTATTCATTTCTTTTTCAAACGAGAAGATACATGGATCTACAAAACATATGACTGAGAAAATGACATAATAAGATCTCTAAAATCCTAGTTACAATATTCTACCCAAAAGGCAGCACAGAAGTCATCATATATGACTATGTGGCTCCTCAAAGCTAATCTCCTATAAACCCAAAACCACCAATGACTTGCTGATCCCCTTAGTAGGATCTCTACGATCTATAGACGATACTCTTCTGAATAGGCTGTCTCTCGAAGTGCGGTAGTAACGTGATCCAACCATTCTCTGGTGAGTGCTGAAAGACTGGTGCCTCCAAAGGACAAGTTGATAAGGATTTTATCTAGCACCTCAACTCCACAAAGTGATTCTTCCTCGACGACCCTTCCGTAGATCTGGCCATCTCAAAGGTCATTTATTGAGTAGTCGTCAAATCTGCTAAGGTAGAACCAAAAGGTTGACTGCAGTATTCTATTCCTAAAATAGCTCAACTTATAAGTATTTCATTCATATTATATTATTAGCTTCAAAGTTCATTCAAATCCTAAGATATCCATTTCATATTTAACTGTTCATAGTTTAAATGAAGTTATTATGTAAGTTAAATTCCTAGGATGTCCTCATTCTAGATGATGAATCCATAAATTATATCTAAAACAATGGAAAACTCATTCATTTCTAACATTTAAACTGCTCTAAAATCAAATATTATCTATAATTTTCAGGAAAATGGCATCCAAAGGAGTTCTGAGACAATTTTTGCAAAATTCCTAAATTTTTCAAAGGAATCCGCTGCTGCGCGTTGAAGCGGGTCATTTTGCAAATGGGGACGCTATAGCGCACTGCAGCGGGTCCATTTGTGAATTGCGGGCACGGTAGCGCGCTGCAGCGGGTCCATTTGCGAACCGCGGGCGCAGTAGCATGCTGCAGCGGGACCATTTGTGAATTGCGGGCGCGGTAGCGCGCTGCAAGCGAGTCCATTTGCGAACCGCGGGTGCGGTAGCACGTTGCAACGGGACCATTTGCGAACCACTGGTGCGATAGCACGTTACAGCGGGTCCAATGGTGAACCGCAGGCATGGTAGCGCGCTGCAGCGGGACGTTTTGCAAATTGAGCCGCTACCGCGTGCTGCAGCGGAGCATTTTGCGAAATGCTCGCGCTACAGCGCGCTGCAGCTGTACTATTTGCAAAAAGACCGCTATTGCGCACTGCAGCGGGTAATTTTGCGAAATGTGGACGCGGTAGCATGTGGCAGCAGGAGACTTAGCATTATTTTGCTTGCTCCATTGCGCGCCGCAGCGCGCTACAGCGGCCACTGCCAGTTTTGCCAGTCAGATGCATTTATTGCGGCTGGGACAAGACCCCCAACCTGCATCTTGTCCCCAGCCATCATTCCCTGTAGCAGCTCCGATTTTCAATGGAAGATGGCCTCTTGATTTGATAAGAAGGTTAAACAAAGAAGGATATTGGTCACTTCATCTTTAATTTGGGATTTGCCATCATTACTTCAGATTTCTTTTATCAAATTGCTAGTTTTGGAGATTTAAAGGAGTATGCAGCCCCTCTCCTATAAATATATCTCCTCTTGACTGGAGGAGGGTTCACAATTTTTCTCAAGACACTAAGTAAAGAGGAGGAGTGCAAAAGGAGAAGTGAGGAACTCCCCAAGGGTGGCAAGGCAAGCTCTAGCTAAGGAGGAGAAGAAAGAAAGCAGCACTAGCAACCTAAGGGAGGAGCTTGAAGAAGGAGAAGAAGAAATTCGGAGAACTTCCAAGGAACGTTCCTAGTATCTTCTAAACCTTACTCTTGTATTTTCTTTTCTTAGTTGATTATGAAAGGGTCTTTATCCATGTATGTGTTTTTCTTCACTTCCTTTGTAATGAGTAGCTAAATCTCCCTTGGGGAGGGTTGGGGAATTCTCATGTGTATGTGTTATTATTAATGTATGAAGTTTTCCTCAAGTGAAATTAAATTGTAAAGGACTTAATGAAATATGCTTTTTATTATTTGGTCTTGAATGTGGATAAAATGAAATGAACTAATAATTTCAAGAACTACATTATCTTGTGCTCCATAGTTCACCTTAGGTTGGATGATAGGTTTATGAATGCATGAGAGCTTAGAACTATGTGACAAAGTTCTTGAGCTTAATGCACCTAAACCTAAGCTCAATCAAAGTGTTGATGCATGTGATGTTAAGACCCACTAAATGAGCTCCTTAGCTCAACATAATTGAGGTAAAGGAAGAAATAGTTGAGTGCTCATGAACTAAGTGACATAGTCATTGAGCACAACATATTAATCCCTAATCTCAATTATGTGGGATGCAAGTGATGCTCATAGTGGAATCAATGCTTATAAGATCTTAAAATATAAATAATCATAATCTCCTTGATCAAGAGATAAGATGAAAATCTAAAACCTAAAATCTTATAAGAATGTTTGTGCCAAAGTAGAACCAAATGTGTGTTCATTTTGTGCACAAGATTTGAACTTGTGAGACTTTGAGATAAAATCTCAAGGTGATCAATGTACACTTGATAAACAAAATATAAATGAAAGATAAAGCTTGAGAAATCAAAAGTACATTGGTAATGTGTCATCACATGTGGAATAACCCCAACTCTCCTCTCTCATTTATCTAACTTATCTTCATTTAGTAGTTACTGTGCTAAGTCTAGGACCAACTCATCAATTAAATCATAGCTTAAACATTAGTGAGAATAGATAGACCTTAGTAACAAAACAACCAATTCTCTGTGATTTGATAAATCCCGGAAAGTAACTCTTTCCACTTATTACTTCAGACCACGTACACTTGTGTGTGCGCACAGACGTGTATTTACAGTCTGTCACTAGACATAGTCAAACCTTTCATTTCTGAGATAACTTAATGAACTTTTCGATGTTTGCTTGTCATTACACTTAGTAACTTGTGATCTAGACCTGATATAGAGAACGGGTCATAAAGTAGATAGGAACAACCTCCTTATCTAACACTTTATAATACTTTTCTGATACTAACTGTAGCGCCCCGCCCCATCGCCGCGCACAAGAGAGATAGTTATAATCAAGTTTGGCGACGGAGTGACGCGCCACTCGGGGAGGCATATCCCCTCTCCCTAGATAGCTAAAACCAAACCATTCTGAAGGGCTGCTGACTCAAACCCAAGAGTGGGGTCGAGAGCCAATACTTAAGATAGGAGTAGAATGCTTATCTTAAGTATTAGGCTAATATGTACATTGGATTTAAAAAGGTAAATAAGAATCCAATATATATTATCAATATATCACAATTTCCAGTATGCCGATCACATCATAATACTAAGTATAATAGTAAAATAACAGAGTACGGAAGCTAAAGCAAAACATCTAGAATACATTCATCATATAGCAGTAGTAAATATTCATCTCATAAAAGAAAAGTAAAATGCCTTCAAATTTATTACAAACTATTTTCAAAATACTGAAAAGTAAAGTTCATCTATAGTACTGAAGCAAGAATAGTAAAGTAACAAGTGGAAGACGGATCCACTAAGGCTTCACGTACTCCTCCTAGATCTCCTGCAAGTCCTCCTACCCTGCCTCAACAAGCTGCTCGGGATCTAGCAAATTGCTGGAACCCAAATGTACCCCGTGTTAGACAAGAAGTCTAACACATTGAAACTAAACTATGAAGTATTAAAGTAAATACAAGTAGATAGTAAAGTAAAGAAAACTGTAGAACAGCTGTAAAGGCACTATATCACTAAAACTATAAAGAATAAACATAATAAAACTAAATTGAAAACTAAATCCTGAAAGTAAGTGAAAATATCAAATGCTCAGAAACCAATGTAACAATGTCCAATGTTATACTATATGTCACTGAATAATGCATCCAAATATGCCACAACAAGGTATGCCACAAGTATATAACAAAACTATCACTGAAAGGCTATGAGTCGTACGATCTAATGTGTATATACATCCAGTTGGGAATATAGTTTACTATGATGCCAATGAATCCTGAAATTTCCCAGTTTATGTAAGCAACATTCTGTAACCCATATATCATCACTAATACTCATATGTCACCTCTGAATATAATCATCATACTCATGTTCATGCTTCTATACTACATTAGTCAAAATCCAGAAATCTGTAAATACTTTAAATTCGATAATGAATTCAAAGTTTCCATTGTGCAGAATCTTGCTAAAAGGACTCTGACTCCTAAATTCTAGTACGATGATTGGTTAAAGTTGGTATTTCATTTATAAATCATCAGATGAGGAGGTGATATACATATATATATATATATATATATATTTATATATATATATATATAATGTGTTTCTAAGAAGGGTAGTTCTTAACACTTAGTTGATTAAGCCATCCTAATGAAGCGATCTTCAATAGGAGGCATCACCCAATGGAAATTTTTATCTCAAGCTAAGATATTAATATACCATATCACAAGCACACTTAGTGTTCTAAAGAGGGTGACTAGGATCACATAGGTTATTTGAACAACACCTATGGAAGCAATTTTTGATATGAGGCATCACCCAATGGTGATTTTTATTCAAACAAGCTAATGATCTAAATTCCCTAATCATAACACTCTAAGGATTAAATGATTTAGCCTAAGAGAGACCATGCCCAACTAAACTTATAGGATAAAACATAGACATAATCTATACTAAGCTGAATCAACCTATCCTAAATACTATTGGAGTAATCTAGTACTATGGATATACCCTAATATACCATCTAATTATCTGGACTTAACAGTTCTATTTAATCAGCAAGGATTTATCAAGCTATTGGTTCTTAATCTAAAATAGGTTAGTCCTCCACAAGCCTCCAAAGACATAATCAAAAGATCACTCAAAATTGAGTCTACTATAAGAAAAAGGGATCATTCTAAGTGTCTTAGGTGATTTCTACCACAAGGTATTATGATCATCTTCTAAGGTAAAAAGGATCATCTAAGATTCTACCTTAACAAATTTCAAAGATTCTTCCTACCTCAATATATCATTAATTAAGGTCCTTAAAATACTTTAGAAACAATTCTTTAGTAAGGTCCTTAAGATCTCACCCTTCTAATACTTAAGCTAACACTTAAAGGTTTGATTATTAATTTGAATCAAGGTGATCAGATTAGATAAATAAAATCATCTGATTACCTCCTATTCTACAATCATGGGAACAAATCAAGGTTATTAGTAGAGATAGATCACTTGTTTAATCAATATGATTTTATTATTGTTCATATGCTAATGATCTTATATACGAGAAAATCAAAGATCCAAAGCTTAGATTCAGATAAATCAATCACATATATTCATTCATTATTATTCTTAACATGTCTAATTCAATGGTTTAAGATCAATACCAAATCAGGTGCATTATTAGAATAATGTCAATTATATTATTTTACAATCAAGTCATTTAATTAAGGTTTAAGAGTTTGTACCTTAATCAAATAAATTTGGGTTTAACCCTTACTCTTTTCTAATTAAGATCAAATGTTTATTTATAAGTCAAGTTTCAAATTAGTGGATTAATGATGTATTATTGGTGGGAATTTTAGACTTAGATCAGTCTTAATATCTTGATCAAGGTCTTAGAATTTCTTAAGATTAATTAAGATAGTTAAGTTCTCAAATTTAAGTTTATTGAAGTTATCACTTATAAATTGACATGCATGGGCTGTATATAGCTACCCCACTATTTATGAAGCATAAAAATAGAAAAATTTAGAAAAACAAAAAGTAATTAGTACTAATTAAATCCTAAACCAAATTAAAAAGATTAGCACCTAATCACAAATCTAATTATCATAATCTCATACAACTAGGTACATAAGTTCTATTTAATCATATAATAAATCAGAGACTAAGTTTGCCAAGATCCAATAATTAAAAACCCTAATTTTCATTAATCATGGTTTAACAAGATTAGGGCATAAATTAAAATACAGAGATCATAAAATTAAACTACTTAGCACAGGCATTCTACATATCAAAAGAAAACTAATGGCACCCTAATCATGCAATTTGGCTAAGTACACATGCTAATCAACCTTAATTAAGATCTAACATAATTAGGAAAATTGGAAAATCTATCCATTAGATGTTCAATATTATTTTATATTCTTATTACTGATGATTTTTTGATCAATTTGATATATAATATCATAGGATTTGGACATGTGGATTAAAAGTTATTCAATTAATACATTCTGTATTTTTATTTATATAATTCCCTATGAATTTATATTTAAAACGGGCTCGGCCCAATATCAAAAGGCGCGGGTCGACCGGGGCACGGGGACCCGGCACTGTCGCACCGTGCGGGTCATGGGCTGACCCGGCCCACACAGTGCCGTCATCCCCAACCCCCCTTCCCCGATACCCAGGGAATTAGGGTTGGCTTCTACAGCAAAATTCTGACCACTTCGACCATGCCATGACCTCCAATTGATCCCCACACTATCAGTAGGCCAATACGCTTCGATTAAACTTATTAGCCCCTTGTGATGTGGTCGGGGAAGCCCGGACCTTACTCACCCAAGAGGCTTTACCTCAGAGCTACTGGGGGGAGATAATTCTCCCCATAGAGACCTCGTTTGGCCCCGAGTTCGATCCCTACACCTTCAGGGAGGTGAGACGGATTGAACCCCTAAGGTGGCTGGGCTATGAGGGTCCACAATGCTGGCTCCTTACTTGGACCCAGCCCCTTTTATGGGACTTAACCTAATCGATTGAATTGATCGATCAGGACTTGCTCAAAGCCTAATTTCAATTGCAATGGGTTTGATTTAACAATTACAAACATACTCATCAAATGGGGGAAAGCTCAAGCCTCATTGGTTCAGAACTTGCAAGAATGGGTACCTATTTTTGACGGGGGATGTGCAAACGATGCAAGGGCAATACCAGGCTTGTTGAGCTTCCTAAAGGTCCTCTAAGAGTTCCTGAATGTCAGGAGAATCTTCTATCAGCGGTACGCACGCCGTGAACGCTTGGGAGAGCTCAGTCGGTCAGCAATGGCGATTTGGGGGCAGGGGAGAAATTGGACTAAATTAAGCAGCAAAGGGCATCAAGGAAGAGTGCTGAGGGGAGGCATTGGGCTGGAGGGGCCCGAGAGGTCGGTCCATGGCCGAGCTCTCAAATTTCCAATTCGAGCTCGGTCGAGTCACGAGGCCCAATTATGGCAACTAGCCATAATGAGAGGATCCCCAAGGCTTGCTGAGCTGGAGGCACGAGTGGGGGGGACAAGTCGGTAGTACGGAGAGGATCTTCGGTCGGGCGCGCGAGTGAGTGGAGATGAAGGTCCACAGTGCCAGGACCTTTGGATGTCTTTAGATCGATCGAGGGAGAAGGCGCTACGGCTCGAATCTTCCGGATCCTAACAGCCGAATCCGATTGGATCCACACCATAGGATCCACGGGGCACATCCAACGGTAGATTCATGGTTCCTCGGGATCTAATCTTAGCTGTAGATGCCTTAAGCGCGATGGTGAGATTTACGGGGCTACGCCATCGTGCGACCCGAGCTCCGCAGTTGATCACCCGCGGTCCGCACAGCGGATCCAGATCGTTTTAACGAGTAAGGGATATATTTGCAATTTTGAAATGTTAGGAACCCTAAGATGCAATTAGACCAAATTAAATTAAATTGAATTATAGTCTAAATGAGCTCCAAATTTTACCAAACTTTCACCCCTAGTTAATTTGGAGATGAGGAATTAAAAAGTGCAATCATATTTTAATTCGGAGATCATAATATTTTAGGTCTAATCTAGGGCATCTAAATTGATTAAAATATCGTCTTGGACTTAGAAAAATCCAATTGAATTCAAATTTTTAGGATAGCTTAATTTGATGTTCTAAAAGTAATGGAATTAAAATTAATGATTAATTAGGCTATAGATTATCAGGGTAACAACCTATGGTTTTTACAATTATAAAAATACAAAATTACACTAATTAAGGAGCTAAATACCTAAATCATCCCAATGTTGTCCAAATGGAAATATGAGAGTATATATGAAGTTTTTATAGTATAAGGAGAATAATGACACTAAGTAGGTCAAAATTGAACTTCAATTGCTCAAATTATGTTACATACAAAGTTTAGAATTTATTTGCAATTAATTAATTAACCTAAATAGTGATTAATGAAAGTAATCTGTAAAACAAAAATTAAATGTTATATTATTAATTTACTCAATTTTTCTGATCAAAATAGTATATAAAATTACGTATTTGGGTGAGTATTTTACAAGATACACTTAAATGAAAATCTGCATCAAATAATTATTAGCAATATCATTACCAAATATACAGCATAATTCAAATCATAACTATTTTATTTAATTAAATGACTTTTGGGTGATGAGATTTGAGAGGTATCAAAAGGATGGAAGTGATGGGAACAGAAACAGAGAGCTGACATCGTCTTAAATGACAGGGTGGGCCCCGCGTGTTGGTGGAGTGAATATAGAGTCGACATGTGGATGCCCCAATTTTAGCATAAATCGGGTGGGTTCGGCGTGGTTTACTAGCATGAACTACATAGTGTTGCGGTTCGGATGAACCGCACACTATGCATCTCCTTCCTCAGATAGAGCCGACGTTGGGAAAACAAAGGTTAGCCCTAGCTTAGCAACCTGGTGGTGCAGCAATGCGTATGACCCACTGTTGGAAAGCTAAGGACAATATCTATTTGATTAAACTAAAACCCACATGCCATTAGCATCCTATAATCCATGGATTAAGAAGGAAATTAAGGAGGGTCTATAATAATGAGGAGATCAAATCAAACTTTCCTGAACTTGATTTGATCTCAGTTCGACTTTAAGAAATTCCTAAACATGCTATCTAAGATATGAATCATCAAAAGGAAATAATAGAAGTAAGAATTAGGAAATGAGGAGAGTACCTAATCTCCACCTTCAGCTTAGGGTTAGGGTTCTGACGGGTGATCGACTTGCTCAAGACGATTCCTCAGTAGCTCTCAGCTCCAGCAAAATGCCTCAAAAATTTAGAAAAAATGGGAAGATGAGTCGAGAGGGTAGTTTATTTGGAGCTGAGAGAGGGCAGCCAGTAGGAGGGTACGACGGTCCGTGCGAACGCAAGCACAACTGGTGGTCTCCTAACAGGGGAGTACATGACTTAATTATGACCATCGAATTATGCGATTGATCTGACGGTCTAATTGTTGGATCGCATACGAGCCGAGAGATCTGGCCTAGTTCAGGTGTGACAGTTCAAATCGGCAGATCTTGCTGCACGCTGTTCAGTCGGATGCAGTGGATCCACGCGGTTCAATAGAAGATGGAATTATATTAAACATAATATATATATATTAATTATTTAAATGAAATATAATATTATTTAATTATCTTAACTATTTACTTAAATTTAAATACTCAAATGGACTCCAAAAAATCCCAAATTTTTACCCTTACCTATTTGAGGGGTGAGGAACTCAAAAAAAAAATTGGATTTTCAATCGGAGGTTAATCTAATTATCAAAATATTCTAAGTAATTAAATAATATTAAAATAATCGGCAAAAATTTGATGACTTCCAAATAATTCCAAAATATCGCTCTTAGCTAATTTGGGGGTGATGAGTCCAATGGCAGACTCTATTTTTGATTCTGAGATCTAAATAAAATAGACATTCTCAGAATTATTAGGAAAATCAAAAAATGTTGGAAAGTCTCAAATAACCTCCAAATTGCACGAAACTTAATGTGGATACATTTAGCGCTATTATAAGAGTATTGGAAAATGAACGGGATCAATTATGTTATTAATTAATGGGTAATAATACTAGGGTTGCTACATATGATCAGAATCTAAAGATATTAATGTTCATCTATGCTTCTATCTCAAAGTCAAATAATAAGCTCTTCCTACCTCAATAATTTGACTATTTAAATGTCTAACATTATGATTTAATCAACCACTAGCTTTTTTATCTTAAGGTTATAAGCACTGAAATGTACCTTTATAATCTAAGTTATAAGATTCATATTAAATCTATGAGCCTTAATACTTTAAGGTGGATTATACAAATTAGGTGGGTAAACCCATCAATCACAACCTATACGATAATTATGGATACAATCATAAAAATTATTAGGAATTGATCATTTCATAAATCATTCTTATTTTATTATACAGTTTATGCTAATGACCTTTCTTATGAGAAAATTAAAGATCTAAATATCAGATTCAAATGATCAATCATATAAGTTTATTTTAGATCTTACCATTTATTATTAGTTTAAGGTTAATGTCAAATTAATTAAAATCATGCAGGTTCTTTAAGTATTCAATCAAGTAGATGATTAAGATTTGAATCTTAATCCAGACAAGTTAGGGTTTAACTCCTAACTTGACCCAACTAAGACCATTTGCTTAGTCATTGGTTAATGATAAAATCAATGAATTTATTGTGCATTATTGATGTCCAAATTGAGGTTAAATCAATTTTTGTTTAGCTTAAGCCTTTCTTAAGATCCTTAGGGTTTAAGTATTAATTAATTTTAGATTAATGATTTAAGTGTCCAAATCATAGTTTAATGTATCTAACATGCATATTACTATTATTAAAGCATAAAAATATCATGTTGATTAAAACAAACAGTAATTAAGGCTAATCAAACCCTAAATCAAACTAAGATGGATTAGCACTTAATTACAAATTCAATTATCCAAAATTCATAAAACTGGATAATTAAGCTCTACTTAGTCATACAAGTAATCAAAGACCTTAATTCTATATTATGAATAATTACAAACCTTAATTTTTACTAATCATACATTTTAAAGATTAAAGCATAATTAATAAAATATTAATCAAAAAATTAATTCACCGAATACATGCATTTTGTTAAGCATAAGGAACATAATGAAACTTGAATCATGCAAATTGGCTAAGTGTACATTCTAATCAATCCTAATTAATTTTTGGAGTAATTAAGCTAAATTAGAAAATCTACTCATAGAAAGTGTGTTATTATTTTATATATAGATATCTTATGATTTTTTGAACGAGATGGTATATAATTTCATAGGGTTTGGATAAGTAGATAACAATTTATTGCATTAATTTAATTTATATTTTTTTTCTAATTAAATTTCCCTATAGTTTAATTAATCATATTATTTTCCTTAAGGAAAATAATTCTGATTATTCTTAATATTATTAGATGGGCTCGGCCCATTATCCAAACTGCGAGGGTCAGCCGGTGTAACAACCTCAATATCGAGTAGGAGCTCAATTTACAGAATGACATGATGAGTTAAGCACACTGCCTAACTAATAAGAGAAAGCAGGTTTCAATGAAAATAAACACTCACATTCACCCTCTGAGAATGTGAGGTCTCCTTATATCTCTTATCTAGCATGCCTTTGGCTATCCACCATAATATAAACCCCTATAGATTTATTGTGAAAGACTTATTTATGCACAATATCTTGTATGTATGTTTAAAGGAATAGCCTCAAAGTTAAATAAACATTCAATGAAATTCAAATTATAATAAACTATGTGATATCCGAAGTTATCTAATTTTAATGATCTACTTAATGATTGGAATAAATTGAGCTCCTAATTAACTTATAGATATAATTCTTTATGTCAATTTTAAGTAATAGTAGAAGTAAAGAAGTTTAGGAAAATAGTGGTTTAAATTAATTTCTGAAATGAGAAAATAATTTATAATTATATTCTTATAAATGGAATTATTTTTATAATAGTCCTAAACTAATCAAATCTAATAGATTAATGATTAAAGTTTAAGAAACTAATAGGGAAAAGTAATACTAAAGGATTACTAAGCTAAAAGAAGTATGGATTAATATACAACCTTCTATCTTCATTTAATTTAGCATTACAAAATGAAAGGTTTTTCAACCAAATCATTCACTAACTTAGTTATGATCAATTAGTAGAAAATGTCTAAGTTTAAGGAACAAGTAAGATTAGAAGCTACAAGCTCTATATTTACTATAGTTTGTAAATTAACGAATACTATAGGATACATCAATCACAATAAAAAGCTAAGAAATTCCTAATTTGATTATTAGAGAACTTAAAAGAGAACTAAGAACTTGATGAGATACGAGAACTAAAGATCTAAATCTAATAATTGAACACTAGTCATATTAGATTCTTTTAATGAAATAAGACATACAACTAGCATACAAGTCCTCAACTTGTTAGAGGACTAAATGTAAGGACTAGTGTTAGAACCATCACTAAGTTTAATTTCATTATAATACATTAATTCTAATAGGTTCTCTCAAAAAACTAAGGTATACAATTTGCATAATATTTGCATTCTATAAACAAGGAATATGTTTAACTAAGATTTTGATGACAATTCACACAGACTAAGTTTCTAAATTTCATAAGTATTCTAAGCATGGAAAATTGAATTTAGATTATGCTATATAAATAGTCTCATTAAATTCCAATCATTGTAAACATATGAATGTGAAAATTATCAATCTTAATTTGAATATTCAAGTTCAAAAAATCACATGCAATTTATGATTTCAATTCAATCTTGTAGCAATACTACTAAGGATGAAGATTAATTCAAATAAATTGCTAAGTGTTCTAATTATCAAGTCATGAAATTCATGTCTCAAACATACAAATTTAAAGTGTATGGAATGAGACATATTTGATGTCCTAGTATTCAATAAACTTAAAACCTGCATAAATGAAATAAAATTAAAAAATTACCCAAATTGAGGAACCAAATACATAAAATCTCTAATTGTTGTCCAAATGAAAATATATACATAAATATGGAATTATTATAGCATAAAAAGAATAATGACACTAACTAGATCAAATTTGGATAACTTTGGGAAATTAAGGTTTTTGAGATCTCCTAATTAGGGTTAATAGTTATAAAAAGATTTAGGGTTCAAAACTTAAATTTGATTTCATATTATTATTCTACACATTTTGTGAATTAAATGGACTATTTAAATAATAAATGTGGACATCAATTGATCAAGTTATGCCTTTTATAAGATTTAGGTTAAATTAAAATTAATTAATTAACCTAAAATATTGATTAAATAAAATTATCAGCAAAATATAAATTTAATTTTGTATTAATGATCTACACATTTTTGTGATTGAAACAATATATAATATCACATATTTTGGAGGTGTATATTTGAAATTATGAAGGAAATGAAATTTGTATTTAAAATAATCAAATTTCATTTAATTAATTTTTATACGTCATTCAACCGACGGCACAAAAATTGATGGCGCAAAAAATGGAGAGAGTCGGCTGTCAGCTGTGCTAACAATGAGGATCGGCGCGGAATTTTGCATGTCAGCCTTGAACTTTAAGCCAACGCGTGTCGATGTAGGATAGGGCGCCGACTCCCACTCGACGGCACAGTTCAATAACACTTGACCGGTCTGGTCCAGGCGGATAACACGGACTAAAAGCAAACCCAAAGTCAGCCACTTTATCTAGATGCGATCCACAGAGGTCATTGTTAGGGTTGGTGTGGCAACCCGCTCCCCGCCGTGGTCCTGTTAACTCTTAAGTTAACATGATTACGGTGAGGCGGTCACTAAATGACAAGATCCTTGCTTATGAATAGGATAATGACTAATACTAACCCATTAAAATCAAAGACTTTGCCATTTACTCAAAGGAATCATCACTAAATATAAATACAAGTAAAAACACAGTGCGAAAGCATAAAAATATAACATCCATCCATCACATATAAATACAACACCTCAGAATAAGTAAAGTAGTAGAAAGTAAAGTTTAACCCTGTATTATTATAATATTTAAATAATTTAAGCAACACTGAAATAAATCACTCTTCCTCACAATGTAGAAAAGAAACTAAGGATCTTCAGGTCAACGCTCCTCCTCCACAGGTAGATCTCCTGAAGGCTCTATCACCCCAAATAGCTCAGAATCTACCATTGTTGGTTTCACAATGATAGGACCCCAGCCAACAAAAGAAAAATCTAGTTAGACAATTGTCTAAGTACATTTTAGGGTAATCAATTTATTAAGTTTGTTAGATATCACCATAAACAAGTAAATACAAAAGCATAATAGGAGCAAGAACGCGTAAGAAAGAACAAAGTAAAGCTATAAATAATTAGTTTATAACTTAAACAACTATGAAATACACATACCTCCTCCATAGCAACTGCAACAAGGTCAGGTAAGTATAAAACAAGTGACTAGAAGTAAAAATACATCCTAAACATACTTATGATCAATCCAAAATTATGCTAATTAACATAAAAGTAAATGAACATGTAAAATGATTAAGTGACTAAAAGTGAGACTAGCATCTTATAAATGTAAATAAGAAGCAAAACTAGTATCCTATAAGTAGAAGTAAAGCTAGTAAATGCTGAAGAATAGTAAGTAAGAAAGTACTGAAATGTAAATTGAAACAGTAAGTATGAACTGAATTCATTATGATTGAAACAAGATAAACAATTATAAAGTAGAAATGTACCTAAATTAGTAATGCCAATAAAAGGTAGAAAAGGATGTAAAGTATGAAATTTATAGTTTAATGTATACCATCCTAGCTTGTCTTAGGCCTAAGCTTGGTTAGACTCACTTTAGACAGATGTATACCACCCTAGCCTGACATAGGTCTAGGTTTGGTTTGTACTAAAGAATGGGTACAGAAAAAGGCATACTAATTAGGCTACATTCTATAAATCATACATTTAACTTGACAATGATGATGATATATGCAAATGTTATTATGCAAAACATGATTGACATGAAACACTTTTCAAATGTCATATGTATAATATATACAAACAAGGTAGAAGGCTCAAAACGAGGTAAGCAAAGCATCTAAGTCAAAGTGAGCAAGAGACTCTACTAGGACACAGGTGATATCCATTTATTATCTAATTTAATCATTTTATCTACTCTAAGTTACACAAGTTCAGGATCTCCAAGTCTTACTATCGAGTGTAACTTAGATTCACGACCTTATAAGTTGAAAACAATTAGAACTGATCAGATTCTAATCTTATTAAATTAATGTCAACTATATAAATTAAATAATAAATCAAACATCCTATTTTAATGTTTTATCATAATCCCAACCCATCTTGATTGATCAAATTAAGATGAAAGGATTAAGAATTAAACTCCAAACATGGGGTTTAATCACTTAATCCAAAGGTTCATCAAAGGATCTAAGGTTTAAAACCCATATCTCATAGATTAGATTAAGGTAAATCCTAATGATTAATAAACTCATTAGGATAGATCTCTATCCTAAATTCTAAGGTTTAAAAATCAAATAATCATTAAATAAACTAAGAAAATCTATAAACTAGTAAACTCAAGGTTTTACCTATTAAGTAACCCAATTTACTCAATAGATGAACTCTAACCTAAGATCTATTCCTAATCCTAAGAATTAAGGCTCTTAATTACTAAGAGTATCTCTCAAATACACATCCTAACTAGTGTTATAAGAATCTATGGAAAGATCTAAGAAGGATTAAGGAAGGAAGGAACACTCAAATTTTACTTAAGGAGTTTCCTTAAGGACTTAAGAATAAAATTTTGATAAAAAATCAAATTAAGGTTTGGACTTACAAAATTTATGTGTTAAAATACTATTCTTACTGTTTATAACATTTAGAATAGGATTCTAGGGCTTAAAAATGCTAAACCCTAAATTTGGGCAAAATGACCATTTTGCCCCTACTTAAGGGTTTAAAAGATCAAATTTTTGATCTAAGGTTCTAAATCTAAAATTTTCAGTAGAAAAGTATTTCTTACTATCTAATATAAGGTTAGACAGTAATTACACAAATTTTGGGTAATTATTAAGCCTTATGAGATCAAATTAATAAATTTGACTCATAGGGGCATTTTGGTAATTTGGCTTAATGGAATCTAAATTTTCTTTTTGTTTATGGTTGCTTACTGTCTAAGGTTTCCATAGAACCTAAGATTACTGAATTCTAATAAGTATTGGCCAAGTTATGGCCAATACAAACTTAAGTGTAAAATGGTAATTTATGGTTCGTTAATTAAGGGTCAAAAATCTTAACTTTGTCAATTGGTATCTAAATTGAGTAAAATTAGTGGCTATGTTTCACAAATGATCCACTGATTACAATGGCTAGTGGTAGGCTCAATTTGGACTCTAATTGGCTAAGTTATGACCTAATTAGTTTTTAGGGTGATTAGTGAGTGATTAGTAAAATTAATCACCAAATCACTAATTCAACCACACCACCAGGTTCTAATCTACTCTAGGAGTTCTCTAAAACTTAAATTATTCAATTTGAATAATTAGATTTGCTAATCTTCACTAATCATGCTTTAGGGTAATTATGGTTGATTAGTAAATATAACCGTTGAATCTAAAATATTATTACATATTACTGTTAATTAGGTTCTCTTGATCAAAATGGATATAAGGCCTAATTTGGAGTTCAATTGACCAACTTATGGTCAATTGAAGTTCTAGGGTTAATTGACCTAATTAGAGTTGAGTCCTAAATATCATTAGTCTAAAACTAATCCAAACAACAAAATGGATACTATTAGATTAATCCTTAAGGTTTTTTGAGTACTTTGAGACCCATGTTGGGTATGTTTAAACGTGTGTGCACAAAGTTATGATCAAATGAAATTATGTGATTTTTAGGGTTAATTTAGGAATCTCAAATGTCACTATGTGATAAACAGCTCCAATTGGAATTTTGATAGTGCCAAAATATTCCTTATATTTTTCTGGTTTCTATAATATAAAATTTTGCTATGACTGGATGTATAGATTTCATTTTATGATTGACTGAATATTTGTATTTTACTTAATTTAATTGAATTATGAAATTATTTATTTTCTAATTATTCGGCTGATCAACTACACGCGTGGCCCGCCAAAATTTGGTTAATGACGCGCACGAGGCCCGGGCAAAACCCACGGGTCGTCCTCGACTCGATTCGGCCCGCACAGGACTCGATCTTGGGACGGCGAGACCGAGAGGTCTTCGGCAAGGCCAGTTGCTACAACCGCCGAGTTAACCCCGCCGGAGTCCGATTCGCTCAGAAATGGATAGAGTATTGCCAGTCTTTCCTATCGACATCTGAATCTCGCAAGTGGAGATAACCTGAATCATTCACAAATCTAAACCCTAAATTAGCCCTAATCTAGGTTGAAGAAAACTTGATCTTCCATCCACCTTATTCTTCAATTCACACGATCAGCATAATTACAAACCAAACAATCATCGCAGATTAAACTCACAGTTGTAAGGTATGCTTATGAATTAATTGATTGATGAAAAAGGAAGGAAGAGGGGTACCTCAAGGATGCGCCAAGGGTTTGCGATAGTCTTGGATTTTGATTCCCTGCAGAGAAGGAGATCCAGCCAATTCATTGAAAGAAGGTTTCAAGACTTGATTTCAGGTGTTTAATGGGAGCTTCAAAGTGGCCAGCTCCACGCATAAGAGAAATCCGGCTGTGAACAGAGGCACTCGCCATGCGCAAGCTCTGCGTGTTCCCACGAGGAAGATGGATCGGGGCCGTCCATTTTGGACGGTCCGATCAATGAGATCGGTCCAAACTGATCCAGGTCGAAGGCTCGACCCGCACGCAAGTGTTATTCCCCAGGTTCAAATAGTGGGGGCGAACGGTGTTAGAGGATTTAACGGGAACCGTTAGATCAATTTAAAATATTTAATATTTAATTATTAATTATTGATTTTATTATTTAAATTTAATTAATTAAACACCTCTCAAAAATTCCCAATAAATCACTCCTAGCTAATTGAGAGGTGAGGAACGCAACGGCGCACTCGGATTTTTGATTTGACGAATATTTAATTAATTAAGTTTTTCTGGTATTTAAATAATATTCACCAAAAATCCAACGACTTCCAAATGCATCCAAAACTTCACCCCTAGCTAATTTGGGGGTGGTGAACGTAATGGCAAAGTTGGATTTTCAATCTGAGATCTAAATAAAAAGTCAATTTCTAGGGTTTTAGGATTTTCCAGAAATCTAGATTTGACCTAGATTTTAGAGATGAGTTCTAAAGGACTTAGTTAGTGTACTAGATCCTCAATTAAGACTAAGATTAGTCTTAATTGACCTAAGTAACAACCTGGGTTGTTATAGTTGGACTCCCTGGTCGAACCGGGGGACCCAAAGCGCGACCCGCATGTCGACGGGGAGCTCTTGCTGAACCGATTCGAAAGGACCAAACCCATCTCTCAATGTCGACCCATAAGCCGACAAACTCAAGCCCTAATTTTGTGGCTTGATTAGGGTTTGGCAAAAAGATGTAAAAATGCAAGCCCTAACCAGAACGGGGTCGATTCGAGCTCAGATGGGGTCGATCGAGCTCATCTGAGCTCGATCGACCCCTCATAATTATTGCTCAATTGTATTATTAGGTGAGATATTACACAAATTAGGGAGAAGATGAGGATAAATGTACCTAAAGCTTGCGATAAAATCCCTTCCTATCAGCCTTTTAGGGTTTGGCAACGGGTTTGCAGCTTAGCTCTCCGCTCACAGCCTCTCGCTCCCGCCAACGCTTTAGGTAGTGCGAAATGAAGAAATGAGAAGATAGAGGCTTAATGACTCGACAGAGAAGGGCAGCTAGCCACCTGGGTGACGTACGCCTCTGCGCCCGATCGTAGTGCAGAGAGGCATATAGTAAACCACTCTAAGCCGTCGGATCAGACTGGCGATCCGATGGTTAGATCTTAATCCTACAAACTCGCTGTTCGATTAAGATCAAAGTGGGATTGATGGCTTAAATGGAGGGAATTCACTGTTCCATATTTTGCTTGGCACAACAAATTTTTGCCTTTTTAAATAAGCCGTTTGATATTAATAATTATTATGTATATTAATTTAATTTAAACGTAATATAATATTATTTAATTATCCTAATTATTTACTTATATTTAAATACTCAAACTGACTCCAAAAAATCTCAAATTTTCACCTTACTTATTTGAGGGGTGAGAAACTCAAAAATGCAATTGAATTTTTGATCGGGGGTTAATTTAATTATCGTAATTTTATGGGGACTTAAATAATGTTAAATTATTCACGAAGAATTTGATGACTCCCAAACACTTCCAAAATACCACCTCTAACTAATTTGGGGGTGTTGATTCCGATGGCAGACTCCATTTTTTATTTTGAGGTTTAAATATAATAGGTATTCTCAGAATTATTAAGAAATTAAAAAATATTGGAAAGTGTCAAATGATCTCCAAATCCCACAAAATTCGAGGTGGAGGCTCTTAACACTATTATAAGTGTATTGGAAAATAAATTAAGCTAATTAGGTTACTAATTAACAGGTAACAACACTATGATTGTTACAGTCGGGGCCCAAGTGACCCGGGACTATCGCACCGCGTAGGTTGCGGGCTGGCTCGACCCGCACAGTACTGTCATCCCCAATCCCCCTTCCCTGATGAGTAGAGAATTATGGTTAAGGTCCAGGGCTAATTACGGGGTGCTCCAACCATGCCACGACCTCAATTTGATCCCTACATGATAAGTGGGTCGAGACGCATCAATTGCACCCAATAGCCTTCTGGGAGAAGGCCGAGAACTCCCGAACCTTAATCACCCGAGAGATTTGCCATGGAGCTACTGTGGGAAGTCAATTATCTTCACATAGGCCACGATTCGCCCTGAGTTCAATACTTACACCTTCAAGGAGGTGAGACGAATCAAACCCCCATGGCAATAAATTCCAGGATGCAGTCTATCGCTGGGTCCTTACTCAGACCTAGCTCTCTGAACAAACCATAGCCTGATCGGTCAATTCGATCAATTTGGGCTAAGGCAGGTCCCAAAATTATTGTCGTGGGTTTGATTAATCTAAATGATCATTTATGAATCAAAAGGGATAATGTATTGAGCCTAATTGGCTCAGTACAACAAGGTGAGGTACTTGGTTTGACTGGACAAAGCTGGATTAATCGACAGGGGGCAATCTAGAGGCTGCTGAGCTTCCAAAAGGTGCTAGGGGACATGAACGTCAAGTGTACACCCTCAGATGAAAACTATTGGGACAGTAAGCATTGGGAGAGCTCGGGAGGACAGAGTTAGCCTAGAGGGAGGGAGCTCTAATTGTAAGTTTACAGAGGGAACTAGCCCTTCAGATTATTCCCAAGGCTATTTATAGCCTCGGAGAGGAGCTTGGGTGATGCTAGCGGGTTAGGGATAACCCGAGAGATCAGGTCAATACCGAGCTCTCAAATTCCAATTTGAGATCGGCCGGGCCATAGGGCCCAATCGGGGTGCCTTACCAAGTTGGGGAGGATTCTAATGGCATGCTGAGGTGGCTAGGGGAGAGGGGGACGGGGCTTGCTATTTGGGTATAGAGGATCCTCTCGGTCAGGGACGCAAAGGAATGGGGATGAAGATCTATAATGCCGGGTCCCCAGATATGTAACGCCCTGTCCCGTCGCTGCGCGCAAAATACAAGTATAATTCATAGTTTGGCGGCGAAACGGTGCGCTACTCGGGAACAGTGGGTCGTACAAGCAAGACCCATCCTCCTGAATAGGCTATAGAGACAAAGCCATACTAAAGGCTGCTGACTCGAACCCTAAGAGTAGGTTCGAGAGCCAATATCCAAGATAAGAATGAAATACTTATCTTGGGTATTAGGCTAGTACATACATAAGGTGAAAGGGAGTGGATAGGAACCTAGGAACATTACAAAATATATCAGCATTTTCAGTACGCCGATCACATCACAATACTATGTATAGTAGTATAACAGAGTGCGGAAGCTAAAAGCAAAACATCCAGAATACATTCATCTCAAGCAATAGTAAATATCCAGCTCATAAAAGAAAGTAAAAATGCATCCAAAATTTATAACAAACCATAAAAATGTAGAAATATAAAGAGTCTAGCTAGAATACTGGAAAGAACTAGAAAGTAAAACTAGGTGCTCAATCCCCTACATCTCCAATAGCTCCTCCTGAGTCCCTGGGACGTCCTCCTGACCTGCCTCCAACAATTGCTCAGAATCTAGCAAATTGTCGGATCCCAAAGTACCCCGTGTTAGACAAGAAGTCTAACACATCGAAGCTAGCTATACAAGCTAAACTAAACATAACGAATATGCAAGAATGTAAAGTAAAAGTGCAGGAAAAACTGTAAAGACATCAAATAACTGAGCTGTAAGAACTAAACAAAGTAAAACTGCATCAAAGTTAAATACTGAAAGTAAATGAAAATGTCGGATGCTCATAAACCAAGGTGAAAGGAATGTCAGATGCTGAGAAGGATTCTATAAGCTGCACTATATGCCACTGAAATAATGCTCACAAATATGCTATACCACGGTATATCACAGAACTATCACTGAAGGTTTATGAGTTGTATGGTCCAATGTAAGCACAATAGTTAGGAAGTCAGTATGGTGACACAGATGCACCCTGAAATCCCCCAGTCTGTGTATATAACATTCTGTATCTCATACTGTATCACTGATAACCATGTGTCACAACAGAAGGAATGAGTTCAACTCATGTTTATGCTTATGCTTATGCCATTATATGGTATGAATGGAAAATCCCAAAATCCATGAAGAATATAGTAAGAAACAAAAATGAATCCTAAGTCTCCATTGTGCAGAATCCTGCTAAAAGGATTCTAACTCTAAATCTCTAGATCGATATTTAGTTAAAGTTGCTTTTTACAGATCATTAGGCAGGGTGATTGTACACACATATTAAATATGTTTCAGGGATAGGACTCTCAACATTTAGTTTGATTACGCCACCCTAATAAAGCAATCTTCATTAGGAGGCACCATCCAATGATGATTTTGTATCTCAAACTAAGTATTTAGTCACTAAACTAACAATTATACTTAGCATCTTAAGGAAGGTGGTTCCCCTTTACTTAGTTTTATTTAAGTCGTACCTATTGAAGCGATCTTCGCTAGGAGGCATTGCCCGATGGCAACTGTCCTTCAATAAAACTAAGGAATGGGCACCCGCTTAATACACTCTTAGGATCGATTGATTTACTCTAAGCGAGGTTATATCCGCCTAAGCCCGCAGGATAGCAACAAAGATAAATCTCACTTAGAGTGACTCAACTAATCCCGAATATTCCTGGGACCAGTAATATGGGTATACTATACTACACTACCCAATAATCATGGTTCAATCAAAGTCTATTTAATAGAACAAGGATTTATCAAAACTATAAGTCCTAAACTAATAGGTAAGTCCTATACAAAGATTCATCAAGTGAATGTGATCCAAGACCACTTAATATGGATTCTACCACAATGAGGTGTATCTCTTCTAATGTCTTAAGTGACTACTACCACAAGGAGAATAGATCGATCTCTAAGGTGATGGGATCTTTTATGCTTCTACCTCAAGGATTCATACAAGGCCTCCTACCTCATCATATATAAATTTAGGTCTTTTAAATAATTCAAGATGATCTTATGAAGAGAATATCAAGGTCTCTCCTTTAGATGTTGATATTAGTCTATTAGGTTCTGGTTCATAATTAGATTTAAAATGATTAGATCAGATGATGGAATCATCTGATCATACTTAGACTAAGATTAAGGGGTGTAAATCAAACATATTGTTAAGGATTTGATCACTTGTTAAATCAACATAGTATTAATGATCTTGTTATGCAAGTTTATTACTTAAGAGAAAATCAGGGATCTTAAGGTTCGATTCAGATTGTGAAGTCACAAAGGGTTATTATTGACCTTATTTTACCTAATTCAAATGTTTAAAATCAATAGTAAATCAAATGCATTATTGGAAAATGTTCAATTCAAAGTCTTGTAATCAATATAATTAAGTTAGGGTTTTTTATGGTTTTAGATTTTTTTTAAGTAGATTAGGGTTTGACTCCTTCTCATATCTTAAGCAAAATCAAGTATGGATTTAAAGATCAATATCAAATCAGTAGATTGATTAATTATGCATTATTGGTGGCAACCTCAGACCTAAATCAAGTCTTAAAAGCTTGATCTAAATCTTAAGATTTCTTAAGTTAACTAAGATATTTAAGATTCTAATTCTTTGAGTTTATTCAAGCATACTTAATAAGTTTGTAAGAATGAATTCAGTTCATTTGCTTGCTGTTCTAGACCAAACTGATAATTCAAGTTCTAAAACAAGGGTTACCTAGTGCTAATCAAACCCTAATTCAAATCAAAAAGGATTAGCACATAAGTATAAATCCAACCATTCAATTCTCATGATATTTGGCATGTAAGTTCTACTTAATCACACAAGAAATTAGAGACTAAGTTTGCAAAGATCCAATAAGTATAAACCCTAAAATTCACTAATCATGTTTTAACAAAATTAAGGCATAATTTAGAGTACAGAATTCAGAAAAATATTCTACTTACCACATGCATTCTATTCATCATAAGTAAACTAATGGCACCCTAAACATGCAATTTGAATTAGTAAATTTACTAATCTGCCCTAATTAAGATCTACTATAATTAGGCAATAATTAAAGATCTTACCAATAGATGCATGATTTTATTTTATATTGAGGTTCCTGAGGTTTTTCTGATCATTTTCATATATGATATCATAGGATTTGGATCAGTGGATTAAAAGTTATTTGAATAATACATTCTGTATTTTTATTTAATCAAAATCCTATGATTTGATTAATCAAATTAAGGAAAATAATTCCATTAATTCGATTTAAATAAAATGACTCGGCCCGAAATCGAAAATGCGCGGGTCAACCGGGGCCCGGGAGACCCGGCACTGTCGCACCGCGCGAGTCGTGGGTCGACCCAGCCTGCACAGTGCCGTCATCCCCGATCCTCCGTCCCGATGAATAGAGCCGATTAGGGAACCCTAATCGCCAAAATTCTGGCGCATCCAGACCATGGCTCGGCCAGCATTCAATCGCTACTCCATCACCGTGGTCAGACACGTCGATTGGGACTCCAAGCCCCTTGTGATATGGTCTGGATTAGCCAGACCTTACTCACCCGAGGATTCTGCCATTTGAGTTACTGTGGGGAGATAATTCTCCCCACAGAGGCTATGCTAGACCCCGGGCTTGATCCCTACACCATCAGGGAGGTGAGGCGGATCGAAGCCCTCTGGTCTGGGGGTCTGGGGTGGTCTAGATCACTGGGTCCTTACTCAACCGAGGCGATCCAGAAAGAAACTGGCCCGATCGATCGATTTGATCGATCGGGACTAACTTATGCCCTAATTACGATACGGCTGAGTTCGTATTGACAATAAGCACGAAAACGCATCAAATGGAATAGGATAGGAGCCTTATTGACTCGAACCCTACAACTGGGATACTTGAATTTGCCGAAGCGTATGCAGCCGTCGCGGGAGCAAATGCTGAACTGGATGAGCTTCCTTGAGCTTTCTTTGAGAGTTCTTGAACTCCAGCAGACTCTCCTATCAGCGGTACGCACGCCTGGACGCCTGGAGAGCTCGGACAAACAGCAATGGAGCTCGGAAATGGCGGGAGCAAGATCGACTCCAATTGATCAGCAAGGATCAAATGGAGGAGAGCTGAGGCTATTTATAGCCTCAGGGAAGTGCCGTGAAGCTTCCAGAGGCTTTAATTGGGCTGAGGAGGGTCGGAGGGTTCGGGCCATGGCCGAGCTTTCAAATTTCCAATTCGAGCTCGGCCGGGCCACGGGGCCCGATTGGGGTCCCTTAGCCATTAGGGGATGCTCCGCAACGGTCTGCTGAGCTGGAGAGGGGAGTGGCAGACCGGCTGGCCAGCTGGCAGTACAGGAAAATTCCTGTCGGGCGAGGGAATCTGGCGGAGACGAAGATCCACAGTGCCAGACCCCGCGGATGCCGTCTGATATATTGATCAAATGGCGGAACGGTCAGATGTGCTCGGATCTTAACGGCCGATCGCGAAAGCGATCCGGGCCGTTAAATCAATCGGGTAGATCCTACGGTTGATCCGCGTTTCCGCAGAATTAAATCTCAACCGTTAATTAAAAAGGCGGAACGGCTAGATTCACGAGATGCCGCTGTCGCGTGACCCGGGCTCCACAGCGGATCGCCCGCGGTCCGCACAGCGGATCCCGGCCGTTTATTTAGGTATGAGGGTATATTTGCAATTATGATTTAATAGGAACCCTTATGTGCAATTGAGCCAATTTAATTTAAATTAAATTATGGCCCAAATGAATTCCAAATTGGACCAAAATTTCACCCTTAGCTAATTTGGGGGTGAGGAATTCAAAAATGCAATCAGATTTTAATTCTGAGATCAAAATTTTTTGGGTCTAGACTAGAGCATCTAGACTGATCAAATTGTAATTTTTGACTTAGAGAAGTCCAATGGACTTCAAATTTTCTAGATAGGCTTAAATTGATGTTCTAAAGGCAATGGCACTAAAAGTTGAATTAAACAACCTGTAATTAGCATGGTAACAACCTAGGGTTGTTATAGACTCCCCTACTTAAGAACGATGTCGTCCTCGACATCATTTTAAGAGAAGATAATTATGAGAGAATATGAAGAACATGAATAAGACTTTTGGATTTAAAGAGTACCTGGAGTTTCAAAGAGATTGGGATACTTCTTTCTCATATCCATCTCTTTCTCCCAATTAGATTCTTCTAAAGAGCGATTTCTCCATTGAACTTTTACCATCGGGATGGAGCGATTCCTTAGCTGCTTTTGATCATGAGCTAAGATCTTAATCGGCTCTTCTGCATAAGAGAGATCTGGTTGTAGCGATACGGCTGGAAGTTAAATTAAGTGAGATGGATCACAGAGACATCTCCGCAGAGAGGAGATGTGGAATACATTATGAACTGCAGAGAAATCTTCAGGAAGCTTTAGTCGATAAGCTGCAGAACCAACCTTTTCTAGTATCTCGAAAGGTCTGACGTAGCGAGGACTTAACTTTCCAGCTACACCAAAATGATAAACACCTTTCATTGGGCTGACCTTTAGATACACATACTTTCCCACATCAAGATCCAGAGCACGATGATGAGCGTCGTGATATTTACTCTGCCAATCCTGAGCAGCTTTGATTCTTTGCTGGATTAGCTGAATTTTACGATTTGTTTTTTCAACCAATTCTGACCCATAACTGAACACTGCCAGTTTCAGACCACGCTAATGGCGTACTGCATTTTCTGTCGTACAAAGCTTCATATGGTGCCATACCGATACTTGCTTGAAAACTATTATTGTATGCGAATTCTACAAGGGGAAGGTGATCCTCCCAAAAACCTCCAAAGTCCAGAATACAGAGATGAAGGAGATCTTCCATAACTTGGTTGACTCTTTCAGTTTGTCTATCAGTTTGAGGATGAAAGGCGGTACTCATAGCTAGAGTAGTCCCCAAGTCTTGATGTACTGCTTCCCAAAATTTTGAAGTGAACGACTATCTCGATCAGATACAATGGATCTCAGAATCCCATGGAGTCGGATAATTTCCTTGATATATAACCTTGCCAGTTTTTCCACAGAATCAGTCTGACGCATAGGGACGAAATGAGCTGATTTGGTCAATCGACCGACAATGACCCAAATTGAATCCGCACCAGATCCTGCTTTAGGTAAACCCATAACAAAATCCATAGAAATGTCGAACCATTTCCATTCAGGAATTGCTAGAGGGTGAAGAAGTCCTCCAGGCTTTTAATGCTCGACTTTGACTAGACTGCAAGCGTGACATTTTGCTACAAATTCTGCCACACTCTTTTTCATTCCAGGCCACCAGAATGATTTCTTTAGATCCTGATACATCTTGGTACTACCTGGATGTACTTGGTAGCCTGAATTATGACCTTCGACCAGAATCTCTTGATGCATGGATTTGGGAATCCATAGACGATCACCCTGGTAAATTACGTTACCACGAAGCTGAAGGTCGAAGCGACATCCACTTTCGATATCAACTTTGAACTTCAAATGATCCTTATCCTTGGTTTGAGAGATGAAGACATCATGATGGAAGGTAGGTTCAACTGAGCTCATAGATTTTAGTGTGCTTAACATATCTCCACGCACTGGTCTGATTTCAAATTTTCAGAATTCTTCCTCCAATGCACTAGTGCAAATTATAGAAGATAGCGTAGCATAACGGCTAAGTACATCTGCTACGACATTCGCTTTTCCTAGGTGATACTGAATGCTTAAGTCGTAGTCGCTTATTAACTTGAGCTATCTTCGATGTCGACAATTCAACTCACATTGGGTGAAAATATATTTCAAGCTCTGATGGTCGGTGAATATGGAACACTGGATGCCATACAGGTAATGACGCTAAATCTTTAGAGCGAAGACTACTGATGCTAGTTCAAGATCGTGAACAGGATAGTTCTTTTCATGTGGTTTCAACTGTCGAGATGCATAGGCTATGACTCTCTCTTCATGCATTAATACACATCCCAAACCTATACCAGATGCGTCGGTGTAAACTTGGTAATTCAATCCTTCCTTGGGTAGGGCGAGAACTGGGGCAGAAGAAAGAGCATCCTTCAATGTTTGAAATGCTTTTTCACATTCTGGACTCCAGACAAACGGTACTGCTTTTTGAGTCAGCTTGGTAAGAGGAGACGCAATTTGTGAGAATACTTTGACGAATTTTCTATAATAGCCTGCCAGTCCTAAGCAGCTTCTGATATCCATCACAGATTTTGGTAGTGACCAATCTCAGACTGCGCTTACTTTGTTTTGATCCACTCTGATCCCTTGAGAGTCGATGACATGACCCAAAAAGGTGATAGAATCAAGCCAAAACTCACACTTATAATACTTAGCATAGAGTTCGTGGCTCCTGAGTTCTTCAAGTACTAAACGAAGGTGTTTCTCATGATCGGTCTTATTCTTGGAATAAATTAGTATGTCGTCGATAAAGATGATGATGAATTTATTCAGATATGCTTTCAACACACGCTGCATTAAGTCCATAAAAATGGATGGTGCATTCGTCAATCCAAAAGACATCACCAAGAATTCGTAATGTCCATAACGAGTTCGAAATGCTGTTTTCTCAATATCAGAATCCTTAACTCGCAATTGATGATACCCAGATCGCAAGTCTATCTTGGAGAAGACCTTTGCTCCAGATAACTGATCAAATAGATCGTCGATACGTGGCAAAGGATATTTGTTTTTAATAGTTACTTTGTTTAACTCCCTATAATTGATGCACATTCTCATCGATCCATCTTTCTTCTTAACGAACAGCACCGGCGCTCCCCAAGGGGATGAACTTGGACGGATGAGACCCTTCTCTAATAATTCTTGAAGTTGGTTGTTCAGCTCTTGGAGTTCCTTTGGCACCATGCGGTACAGAACTTTTGACAGTGGTTGAGTTCCGGGAATTACTTCTATGGTGAACTCTACTTCTCTGTTCGAAGGAAGACCAGGCAGGTCTTCAGGGAAAACATCATGAAATTCACAAACTACACGGTTCTCGGAAAGAGGTATGACTTCTTTCTTTTCTCCCAACATTGTTACAATGTACGCATTGCATCCCTTCTTTACTAGTCTCTCTGCCACCATGGCGTTGATTAATGACAATTGGGTGCTAAATTTTCCCACGAATTATTTGGAGTTTCTTCCGCTGCCCAAGGTTATTTTCTTCTTTTGGCAGTTAATGGATGCACCATGTTAGCTTAACCAATTCATACCTAGGATTATGTCGAAGTTGGTAATTGGCAGTAGAATTAGCTTAGCTCTGAAGTTTTGATCCTCAAAAGGAATATCTAGATTGCAGAATTGTTGAGACTGCATATGAGCTCCAGAAGGTAGCCCAATACTTAATGAACTGGCTAGTTGATGTGTCTGTAGTTTAAGTGTTTTAGCCCACTCTTCTGATACGAAAGAATGACTTGCTCCCGTATCGAATAAAACATTACAAGTTGTGTCGTTTATGGTTAATGTGCCTATAGTTGCGATAATTTTGCGTAAGGATAGTTCATTCGAGAATTGAAATACAGGAATAGTAAGGGACAAATATTTAATACAGCAAGAAAAGAGAATTTATTTAAGGCGTACCTGATACCACGTCATTATTTTCAGGAGCAGAAGCTGGAGTTAACATATATACTCGGGCAGGTGCCGAGGGTTGCTTGTTCTGGGTTCCTGCATCTTGGCGGTTGTATGTTGACCTTTGCACCGGTACACTTGCCCTAGAGTTCGTTGTAGGAGCCAGCATTATAGCAGGAGCGGGCTCCCGCTGGTTCACGGGTTGAGCACGAAAGGTTTGCTTATGGCGGGAGTGGTCGATGGGCACACCATCGATGGTATTTTTCTCCCTACACTCATAGTAGTGGTGGCCCTTACGGCTACAAGTGAAACATACACCACCGAAGTGGTAGCACTTCCCATACAGATGCTTCTTCTTACATTCAGAATTCTGAGGCTGAGGTTGTGTAGTTTCCATGTTGTAGACTTTGGCCATTTTGCGATGGCCAAAGCGCTCATCTCGTGGGTGCATGACTATGGTTTTTCTCTTCCGGTCCAGCTGACTCTGGAATCCTTTTTGCAGACGGGTAGCCTCAATCAACTCTATTTGAGTTTTGAACTGCCGTGAGACTAGGTGTGCTCTAATAGAATCTCTCAGACCTTTCATGAAGCAGTGACACTTGGATGCTTCCGTTCTCACTAGATCTGGAACGAACCTTGACAGTCTCCTGAATTCTTATTCGTAATCAGATACTGACCTACTCCCTTGCGTGAGGTGAAGAAGTTCATCTTCTAGAATTGCTTGTGCTGAGGCCGGAATGAAAGCTTCGTGAAATGCTTCCATGAACATATCCCATGGAAAGTCCTCTATCTCGAAGTCCGCAAATCTGTTATTCCGTTCATTTTCCCACCAATATTCCGCTTCTTCTTGGAACAGGTAGGTCACCAGACAGATTGCCTCAGAATTAGGATATTTAATTAAGGCCAAATTCTTCTCTACCAATTTTATCCATGTTACTGTATCCATGGGATTTAATGCCCCATTGAACGTGGGAGTGCAAAAATGAAGGAAGTTGTGTAGGACTCCGTCTCCTAAATTATAAGAAGAAGGTCCGGAGGATTGTTGTTTGACTGAGAGAATGAGAGATCGTGTCTCCTGCGCCTATTGCGCATTACTGTCAATTAAGGCCTTTATTAAATTGGCCATAAGACTCGATTCCTCAGGTCCGCTTGACGATGGGATCGTCTTTTTAATAGGAGTGGGAGCAAAGGGGGAACTAGGATTCATAGCTACAGTTACAATGTAAATTTTAGAAAATTTCATTCATTTTCAAGTTCTTTCTCATAAGAGAAGATACATGGATACATCAAAATATATAAACAAGATAACAAGAAATGACATAAGGAAATTCCTAGGATCTAGTTACAATACTCTACCCAGAAGGCAACACGAAAGTCATCATATGTGACTATGTGACCTTTCCGAGCTAATCTCCTATCGACCCAATACCACCAACGACTCGCTGATCCCCTCAGTATGATCTCTACAATCTCTAGGCGGTACTTCTCTGGACAGGCTGTCTCTCGAAGTGCCGTGGTAACACAATCCAGCCACTCTTTGGCGAGTGCTGAAATACTGGTGCCTCTGAATGATCAATGAACCAGGATCTTGTCCAGTACCGTGACTCCTTGGGGTGATACTCCATCTACCGTCCTCCCGTAGATCTGACCATCTCGAAGGTCATCTATCCAATAATCATCAAACCTCCTAAGGTAGAACAGAAATGCTGACGGCGAGTATTCCATCTCCTAAAATAGTTCAACCCATAAATATTTCATTCATTTATTTCTTTCAAAATTCGTTCAAATCCTAAGATGTCATTTTAAGTTATCTTTTTATGTGCGTTTAATTCCTAGGGTGTCAGTATTGTAGAAATAATTTCCCTTTCTATTTCTAAGACAGCTTAATGAACCTTTTGGATGTTTGCTTTGCACTACACCTAGTAATTGTGATCTTGTCCTAACACAGAGAACATATTATAAAGTAAATAGGAACAAGCTCCTTATCTGACACTTTATAATACTTCTCTGATACCAACTGTAACGCCCCGTCCCATCGCCGTGCGCAAAATACAAGTATAATTCATAGTTTGGCGGCGGAACGGTGCGCTACTCGGGAAAGGTGGGCCGTACAAGTAAGACCCATCCTCCCGAATAGGCTAGAGAGACGAAGCCATACTGAAGGCCGCTGACTCGAACCCTAAGAGTAGGTTCGAGAGCTAATATCCAAGATAAGAATAAAATACTTATCTTGGGTATTAGGCTAGTACGTACATAAGGTGCAAGGGAGTGGAGATGAACCTATGTTCATTATAAAATATATCAGCATTTCCAGTACGCCGATCACATTACAATACTATGTATAGTAGTATAACGAAGTGCAGAAGCTAAAAGCAAAACATCCAGAATATATTCATCTCAAGCAATAGTAAATATCCAGCTCATAAAAGAAAGTAAAAATACATCCAGAATTTATTACAAACCATAAAAATGCAGAAATATAAAGAGTCTAGCTAGAATACTGGAAAGAACTAGAAAGTAAAACTAGGTGCTCAATCCCCTACAGCTCTAATAGCTCCTCCTGAGTTCCTGGGACGTCCTCCTGACCTGCCTCCAACAACTGCTCGGGATCTAGCAAATTATCGGATCCCAAAGTACCCCGTGTTAGACAAGAAGTCTAACACATCGAAGCTAGCTATACAAGCTAAACTAAACATAACGAATATGCAAGAACGTAAAGTAAAAGTGCAGGAAAACTTGTAAAGATATCAAATAACTGAGCTGTAAAAACTAAACAAAGTAAAACTGCATCAAAGCTAAATACTGAAAGTAAATGAAAATGTTGGATGCTCATAAACCAAGGTGAAAGGAATGTCAGATGCTATGAAGGATGATATAAGCTGCACTATATGCCACTGAAACAATGCTCACAAATATGATATACCATGGTATATCACAGAACTAACACTGAAAGTTTATGAGTCGTACGGTCCAATGTAAGCACAACAGTTAGGAAGTCAGTATGGTGATGCAGATGCACCCTAAAATTCCCCAGTCTGTGTACATAACATTTCGCATCTCATACTGTATCATTGATAACCATGTGTCACAATAGAAGGAATGAGTTCAACTCATGTTTATGCTTATGCTTATGCCATTATATGGTATGAATGGAAAATCCCGAAATCCATGAAGAATATAGTAAGAAACAAAAATGAATACTAAGTCTCCACTGTGCAGAATCCTGCTAAAAGGATTCTGACTCCAAATCCCTAGATCGATATTTAGTTAAATTTGCTTATTTACAGATCACTAGGCGGGGTGATTGTATACACATATTAAATATGTTTCAGGGATAGGACTCTCGACATTTAGTTTGATTACGCCACCTTAATAAAGCAATATTCATTAGAAGGCCCCATCCGATGATGATTTTGCATCTCAAACTAAGAATTTAGTCACTAAACTCACAATCATACTTAGCATCTTAAGGAAGGTGGTTCCCCTTTACTTAGTTTTATTTAAGTCGTACCTATTGAAGTGATCTTCGCTAGGAGGCATTGCCCGATGGCAACTGTCCTTCAATAAAACTAAGGAATGGGCACCCGCTTAATACACTCTTAGGATCGATTGATTTACTCTAAGCGAGGTTATATCCACCTAAGCCCGCAGGATAGCAATAAAGATAAATCTCACTTAGAGTGACTCAACTAATCCCGAATATTCCTGGGGACCAGTAATATGGGTATACTATACTGCACTATCCAATAATCATGGTTCAATCAAGTCTATTTAATAGAATAAGGATTTATCAAAACTATAAGTCCTAAACTAATAGGTAAGTCCTATACAAAGATTCATCAAGTGAATGTGATCCAAGACCACTTAATATGGATTCTACCACAAGGAGGTGTATCTCTTCTAATGTCTTAAGTGACTACTACCATAAGGAGAATAGATCGATCTCTAAGGTGATGGGATCTTCTATGCTTCTACCTCAAGGATTCATACAAGGCCTCCTACCTCATGATATATAAATTTAGGTCTCTTAAATAATTCAAGACGATCTTATGAAGAGAATATCAAGGTCTCTCCTTTAGATGTTGATATTAGTCTATTAGGTTCTGGTTCATAATTAGATTTAGAATGATTAGATCAGATGATGGAATCATCTGATCATACTTAGACTAAGATTAAGGGGTGTAAATCAAACATATTGTTAAGGATTTGATCACTTGTTAAATCAATATAGTAATAATGATCTTGTTATGCAGGTTTATTACTTAAGAGAAAATCAGGGATCTTAAGGTTCGATTCAGATTGTGAAGTCACAAAGGGTTATTATTGACCTTACTTTGCCTAATTCAAATGTTTAGAATCAATAGTAAATCAAATGCATTATTGGAAAATGTTCAATTCAAAGTCTTATAATCAATATAATTAAGTTAGGGTTTTTTTATGGTTTTAGATTTTTCTTAAGTAGATTAGGGTTTGACTCATTCTCATATCTTAATCAAAATCAAGTATGGATTTAAAGATCAATGTCAAATCAGTAGATTAATTATGCATTATTGGTGGCAACCTCAGACCTAGATCAAGTCTTAAAAGCTTGATCCAAATCTTAAGATTTCTTAAGTTAATTAAGATATTTAAGATTCTAATTCTTTGAGTTTATTCAAGCATACTTAATAAGTTTGTAATAATGAATTCAGTTCATTTGCTTGCTGTTCTAGACCAAACTGATAATTCAAGTTCTAAAATAAGGGTTACCTAGTGCTAATCAAACCTTAATTCAAATCAAAAAGGATTAGCACATAAGTATAAATCCAACCATTCAATTCTCATAAAATTTGGCATGTAAGTTCTACTTAATCACACAAGAAATCAGAGACTAAGTTTGCAAAGATCCAGTAAGTATAAACTCTAAAATTCACTAATCATGTTTTAACAAAATTGGGGCATAATTAAGAGTACAGAATTCAAAAAAATATTCTACTTAGCACATGCATTCTATTCATCATAAGTAAACTAATGGCACCTTAAACATGCAGTTTCGATAAGTAAATTTACTAATCTGCCCTAACTAAGATCTACTGTAATTAGATAATAATTAAAGATCTAACCTATAGATGCATGATTTTATTTTATATTTACGTTCCTGAGGTTTTTCTGATCATTTTCATATATGATATTATAGGATTTAGATCAGTGGATTAAAAGTTATTTGAATAATACATTATGTATTTTTATTTAATCAAAATCCTATGATTTGATTAATCGAATTATTTTCCTTAAGGAAAACAATTCCATTAATTCGATTTAAATAAAACGGCTTGGCCCGAAATAGAAAACGCGCAGGTTAACCGGGGCCCGGGAGACCCGGCACAGTCGCACCGCGCGGGTCGTGGGTCGACCAGGCCCACACAGTGCCGTCGTCCCCGATCCTCCGTCCCGATGAATAGAGCCGATTAGGGAACCCTAATCGCCAAAATTTCAGCGCATCCAGACCACGGCTCGGCCAGCATTCAATCGCTACTCCATCACCGTGATCAGACGCGTCAATTGGGACTCGAAGCCCCTTGTGAGACGGTTTGGATCAGCCAGACCTTACTCACCCGAGGATTCCGCCATTTGAGTTACTGTGGGGAGATAATTCTCTTCACAAAGGCTATGTCAGACCCCAGGCTCGATCCCTACACCATCATGGAGGTGAGGCGGATCGAAGCCCTCTGGTCTGGGGGTCTGGGGTGGTCTGGATCGCTGGGTCCTTACTCGACCGAGGCGATCTAGAAAGAAACTAGACCGATCGATCGATTCGATCGATCGGGGCTAACTTAGGCCCTAATTACAATACGGCTGAGTTTGTATTGACAATAAGCACGAAAATGCATTAAATGGAATAGGATAGGAGCCTTATTGACTCGAACCCTGCAACTGGGATACCTGAATTTGTCGAAGGGTGTGCAGGCGTCGCGGGAGCAAATGCTGGACTGGATGAGCTTCCTTGAGCTTTCTTTGAGAGTTCCTGAACTCCAGGAGACTCTCCTATCAGTGGTACGCACGCTTGGACACCTAGAGAGCTCGGACAGACAACAATGGAGCTCGGGAATGGCGGGAGCAAGATCAACTCCAATTGATCAGCAAGGATCAAATGGAGGAGAGCTAAGGCTATTTATAGCCTCAGGGAAGTGCCGTGAAGCTTCCAGAGGCTTTAATTGGGCTGAGGAGGGTCGGAGGGTTCGGGCCATGGCCGAGCTTTCGAATTTCCAATTCGAGCTCTGCTGGGCCACGGGGCCCGATTGGGGTCCCTTAGCCATTTAGGGATGCTCCGCAACGGTCTACTGAGCTGGAGAGGGGAGTGGCAAACCGGATGACCAGCTGGCAGTACGGGAAAATTCCTATCGGGGAGGGAATCTGGCGGAGACGAAGATCCACAGTGCCAGACCCCGCGGATGTCATCTGATCTATTGATCAGATGGAGGAACGGTCAGATGTGCTCGGATCTTAACGGTCGATCGCGGAAGTGATCCGGGCCGTTAGATCAATCGGGTAGATCCTACGGTTGATCCGCGTTTTTGCGGAATTAAATCTCAACCGTTAATTAAAAAGGCGAAATGGCTGGATTCACGGGATGCCGCTGTCGCGTGACCCGGGCTCCGCAGCGGATCGCCCGCGGTCCGCACAGCGGACCCCAGCCGTTTATTTAGGTATGAGGGTATACTTGCAATAATGAATTTAATAGGAACCCTTTTGTGTAATTGAGCCAATTTAATTTAAATTAAATTATGGCCCAAATGAATTCCAAATCGCACCAAAATTTCACCCTTAGCTAATTTGGGGGTGAGGAATTCAAAAATGCAATCAGATTTTAATTCTAAGATCAAAATATTTTGGGTCTATGCTAGGATATCTAGACTGATCAAATTGCAATTTTTGACTTAAAGAAGTCCAATGGACTTCAAATTTTCCAGATAGGCTTAAATTGATATTATAAAGACAATGGCACTAAAAGTTGAATTAAACAACCTGTAATTAGCATGGTAACAACCTAGGGTTGTTATAAGATATCCGTTTGATTGATCGATCAGAACTGCGGAATAGTTCTAATCTTTTAAATCCTAACAGCTAGATCTGGAATTTTTTGGGTCGTGGGATCTAGAGGGCAAATCCAACACTCAATCCGCGCTCTCGCACGATTAGATCTAGGTCATTTGGATTGAGTAGAGGGACGGCTAGATATCGCGGAGCTCCGCTGTCATGTGACCTAAGCTCCGCAATGATCGCTCGCATCCCGCACAGCAGATCCCAGACGGGTAAATTTGTTGTGCTATAAATGTAACTTTTAATTGTAAAGAACCCTCATGTACAATTTCCCCAATTTGATTTAAATTCAATTAGGGTCTAACTAATATCTAAAAATTCTCAAACTTGCACCTCTAGCTAATTTGGGGGTGAGGAATTCAAAAGTGCAATCAAATTTTGGATTGGAGATCAAAATATTTTCGCTATTAACTAGGGTACCTAATTGGACCAAAATGCCCATTTAACTTAGAGAGGTCCGATTGACCCCAAATTTTCAGGATTATCTTCTAATGATCTATGGAGTGCAATAGAATAAAAATAAAACTATGATTAAGCTAAGTAACAACCTAAGGTTGTTACAATACCCCACTGTACAGGCCCAAGCCAACTGCCTATCAGTCAAGCTTGAACCAACCCGTTCGATTACAATAATCGATCTAGAATTAATTTTAATTAGCAATCAAACATGATAGGAGCAGAAACAAAGGTTCAACACTCGGGAAGAAGGGCAACTGACTGGTCGAGCTTGCGAAGATGGAGAAGGCTGACCAGTTGGCTGGGGAGCTGGAATTGGATCGACAAAGCTTACTTAAACTGGTAGGGAGCTCAAGGGGACTCTAATTCCGAGTTTCTCCCTCATAATTCTACAGGGATAGAAGCTTCAAATTGCTGGGTCGATTGGAACGACAAGGGAAAATGGGGAATTTAGGCACTGGATGGGGTTTAGCTAGCTCAGAAGGTGCAAAGGGACCTTCTGAGAGTGTTCCTAAGCTATTTATAGCTCGGGGAGGTCCATGGAAGTCGGGCCAAGGTTAGTTGGCCCAAGTCCGATTGACAATGCCCAACTAACTAGAATGGAAGAGGCCATGTCGATTGGCCCGCCAGCAGATCCTTCCATTCATGGTAATGGAGAGAAACGGTCTCTTTGTCGTGGATGGGAAGCGGGAAATAAGCTCTGGCACGAACATACTGGTGGATTATGCCCGTCAAGACATTGGGCAAAATGAAGACAATGGTGAACCACACATGAGAAGCGAGAGTCGTCTGATTGATCGTAGAAATGATGTGACCCTGATCTTTTGGAGCATAATTGTCGAACGCGGATGCAATCCAGGTCGTTGGATCACTGGTATGATCCAATGCCCGAGATTAGACGCGGTAGGATCTGAAGTGAACTGTTGGATTAAGTACGCCAAGATGCGTGCGATGGCACGGAGTGGTCAAGAAAGCTGAGCCATTGTCAGGGCCCCGTAACAGATCTATCGTGATTTTGACAGCGGATCTCGATCGTTGGGATTTAAGCAAATTTTAATTTAAATACTTAAATAATTTTGAATAATTCATAAATCCAATTTATGATTAAATGATCTTCAAAAATTCTCAAAATTGCACTTCTAGCTAATTTGGGGGTGAGGAATTCAAAAATGAAGCCAAAAATTGATTTAGAGATCAATTTAATTTGGCTAAATTCTGGGTTTCCAAAATTAGAAAAATTGCCAATTTAGCCTATTGTGGTCTGATCGACCCCAAATTTTCAGAGTTAGGTCCTAATGAGTTTTAGACTTAGTGGTACTCTAGCCTTACATCATAATTAAGCATGGATTAAGCTGGGTAACAACATAGGGTTGTTACAATTACGAAGCCAGAATACTTCGCCATTATTGAGGCATGTAAAGAGATGATTTGGCTAAAAGGTTTTATGGCTTAACTGAGCAAGGAGCGGGAAGATGTGAAGCTCTACAGCAATAGTATGAACATTATTTACCTTGTGAAGAATACAGTATTTCATGCCTGGATGAAGCACACAGCTTCGGCACAATTTCATCATAACACTGTTGGAAGAAGAATAGCTCGGACTGGAGAAGATTCACACTTCAAAGAGTTCCACTGACGTGCTTACGAAAGCAATAACGATGAAGAAATTGAAGCTATGCGCTGCTTCAGTTAACCTCAACACGTGATAAGAGAGCGGGGGTGAGTCGCACCACGCCCTTGACAGAAATTGAAGAAGACAATGAGGGATCAAGGCTAGAAGATGGATGATTTCAAAATATCTCTATGTGGGAAATTGTTATGTTGTGGAGACCATTCAAATCATCATGAAAATGCTAATGGAGCTCCGGTGAGCCTCCGGGAGGTTCCGAGGTGATACGAAACAAAGTTAGAAAAGCTCAACTGCAGTAGGTGCCACAGCGCATCGTGGTGCACTGTTGCATGCCATGGTGGCTAGTAAATAGAGGCCAGGGAATAGTAGCATGCTGTGGTGAGTGGAGTTCAAATACTGGGCGCTATAGCACACCGTAGCCCGCCCCCGCTAGAAGCAAACGGAAACTGGGGTGCAGTAGCACACCCTAGCGGTAGGCAATCTAGAAACTAGGGAACTATGTGTGCCGTGGTTCGCCATAGTGCATCCCAGCGCTAGAGCACCAGAGACCAGGGAGCTACGACGCGCCCTGGTGCCTGGCTACCCGAGGTCTGGGTGTTACGGCGCGCTGTAGCGCCTTGAAATTCTATTTTGGTCTTGGTTATGCCCTAAGCAATTTTGGGAGTATTTTGGACCATTTGGGGTTCAAATATCAGTTGGGTACTTAAGGAAACTTATTAGAGAATTTTCCAAGATTGATAAAGACAAGCTAAGGGCTTTGGCTGCTATTGGAGAGAGCCCTAAAGGAGGTGGTTGTTGCTCTCCTTCTTCTTTCTAGAGTAAAAGCTAGTGTTCTCTGGTAGAGAAGAAATTGATCAGGAGGTTTTATAAATTGTAAATCCTTCTTTCTCTTGTGAAAGTGAAGCTCTTTATAACTCTGTAATCTTTCTTCATACATAATGAAATTTTCAGTGTGATATGATTCTGTGGTTTTTCTCATCCTTAGGTTTTTCACATAAAATCCTTGTTGTTTGGATGTTTGTGTGTGGATGCATGTGTTGTGATCTAGATTGTTTTGTGCTTAAGATTTTGTTATTTGCATGGTAATCGTCAATGCAATCCCGATCATCGAGCGCAAATAGCTTCAACTGTGGTGCTCGTAAGGATAGAATGAAAAGTGAGATTTAAATATTAAATCAAGATATATTAATTATAATGGGTTGTGGAGGGGGCACGAAACGTATGCATGATTTTTGTTAAAAAAATCATACTTAAGAAATAATAATAATAATATTACTTGGGATGAACCTCAATTACTTGTGGCATCTGGTGAGGCCCTATTTAGGTTTACGTTGGTCTAGCAAAGATCAATCTAGTTAGTGGCTGCGGAGGTCGGCAAAAATCTAAGTATTAACCACTGAGTTGCAGCATCTCATATATACATATATGTATATATATCATCATATGGGTGTTAAATCTTTCGTTCAAATTAATATGCTTAACGGACTATTTTCTTTAGATTTTTATAATTTTTATTTATTTTGGTTAATTTGAAATTTTATATCATATGAATTTAATGTTTCCTTTTTTCAGCTTCATAAGTTAATGTATAATTCCTCACTAATACCCGAATTTTTCTTATTTCTTTTACATTAGCACGATAATTTAAATGTATATATTGAGCATACCATGTTGACCAGTCAAATATCACATAAATGATAGTACTATAGTAGAGAATTGATCACAAATCCATGTTTGAAACTTGAGTACTATTATTGAGCTAAAAGAACTCTCTATATCCTTTTGTAATAATTTAAAAAAAACATTGTATTTTGATGTAATTTGTTATAAAATAAGAAATCAAAATTAGTAATAATATTATTAGATGAACATAACATTTTCTTATATAAATTGATTTCTATCTTTATCTTGATCCTTAACTGTCAAAATATTAAGGAACCAAAACAAGATATGTTAATCATAATAGAAGCTTATACATCAAGGATATGATATTGAAGATCAATTCATCAAGAAAAGTGATGCTAAAACACTAGTTCAATTATAGTAAATAAAGAGATGTGATTTTTTAGGATTATAGTAAATGTTCGTATGTCAATGTTATTATAAAATAATATAGAAATACACCAAATATGTTGATCTCAATTTTTGCATCATTTATAAGCTTCAGCAGTCTTCATGTAGTAAGTTATCATTATTATTGGATTAATAGTTCTATTCTTTACAATCAACATTTTAGCATTTCCTTTTTTGTGCAATGAAGTTATTTGATGGTTTAGTATTATCAGTTAGGCTTCTTGCCCTCTCTCATAAGTTTGTTATTTAATGTTAAAGGCAATGAATCCTAGAGTAACTATTTTGAATCAAGTTAAGACTAAATTATAGTCACGTGTATTGCCACAAAATCATTTAGTACATGCAAACTGCCAACTCTATTTTTGTTTGTTATCAGTACTTGAACATCTTTTGATACCTCAAGTGCTTCACCTTCACTAGTTAGTTAAAAACCTTTGACATCAAAGCTTATGAGAGAAATCAAGCTTCTATTTAACTTTAAAACACATTTGACTACATATTATATTAGTAAAGGTTCTAACAAATTTGCTAAACATTTTGATGTTCATTAGTCTAATTTTTTAAATGTATCTTATTCACTACAATATCACCCCAAGTGATAATTCTATGAAAAAAGTGATACCTATCATTAACGTGTCTCATTTTTCATGAAATATTCAATCCTTTGTCAAAAATATATCGCTCGCTCTATAAATCCTAAAAATAGTTTTCTCAAATATTGCTCTTCAAATATATTGCCATCCAATTTAACTTTCTTAATTTTTATATATCCTTATGGCAATAAATATATGGATCAAATATGATCATGTATGTACTTTAATGTACATCAAATATATATATAGAATATGAAATATTTTAACTCCTTGATCTCTAAATATATATACAAAATATCCTTTTTTTTAATTAAAATCTTTAATTTTAAATTCATCCTTTAAAAAAATTTGTAGCTTATGAATGTACAATATTTTCATACCTAAATGTATTCACAAAAAAATTTCCAATTTAAATTTTTAATCTTCTCCTCCCTTAATAACAAAGAATTTTGGCTATATTTAAGTCTCCTTATCCAATTTATCATGTGAATGATACTGAAAACCAACTATTATGTTCTAAATTCTACATAGTGAGATTAAAACAATATTCGAGTTGATATGGATTCACATCAGTAAGAACACATCATTGAAGTACTTGACTATATCATTTTATTCAACCTATCCTCGTATATAGTTTATTCAACACAATGGATGCCTTTCTTTACCCTATACACATATTAACACATGAATGCAAATTCTCTTCTAGAAACTTTATAAGTTCCCCAAACTTTTTGTCTTTTTCTTCTTCCATAATCATTAAAAACATATAGTTTTCTAGAATTTCCCTTGAATAAGTTCATAACTCTTCAAACACCATAATCTTGTTTATAATAAAAAGAGCAAATTATATAAAAGCCAACTCATGAAATCTCTATGATTCTCTAATCACTCTCCCAAGAAATTGATAGAGTTGCATTACCAAGGTTTTAAATTTTCACTCTTTGAAATTGTTTAAAAGGATTTAATTGATTGTAACACCAATTTCAATCTATACCTTCTTCAAATTGCTCAAACTAATATCCACTAGGATTAGAGGATGAATTTTTCATCTCTACAAGAAAATACTTTTCTTCAAAGATCATTTATTTACTATTAGTGATATTAGATTCATCAAGACTTCATAGTTTATAACCATACACTCTATTTTCAATTCTATATCTTGAAAAATATACATTTTAATCCAAGATTTAGCTTCTTAGCAACATAAGCATATGTAGGACAATTTATGTATTGTTAAATTAGAAATAGTTGGGAGGAGTACTTGATCATAATACATCAACAACGCTTGAGTATTTTTGAAAGAGAGGAAAGCGATTGTTTAAATAGCTGTCAATCAAATTACTTTAGCCAAAATCCATTTCACAAATACTAAGTCTTCTCTAAAATTGTCTATTCTACCTCTCAATTACCCCTTTTTGTTGTTATATTCTAGCATAAGTGTGGTTCCCTATAAAATTTTCATCCATACAAAATTATTGCAATTTTATGAGTAGAACTTAAATTCATTAATAGTGTGGAGACGCTTGATTCTATTTCTAAAAAAAAAAAAAAAAAAAGTGGTGCTTTAATGCTTTAAAGGCATCAATTTTTTCTTCTTAACAATATAGCAAGCCTTCTAAAAGGTATCTTCAAAGAAGGTATGTACATACCATGCATTACTAAGGGTACACAAGATGACCATCAAAGATATGAATATATGTAATCTAAAGTCTCCTTTGTTATATGAACTGCACCATTGAAAGAGACTTTTTTCTACTTCCCAACACAAATGATCTCTTGCTAAACACAGTCACCCCTCTTTTACTTATGTCCCAATCTCATATATTAGAATCTAGCCATATTTTTGCATATGACTTTTAATTGTGTTCTTCAAATGGTGACCAAATGTGGGAGCACATTGCAAACATCATGGAGAGTCCCAAAGGCATCACCCTCTAATAAAAATCAACTATGTAGGGTTAAGAGGGCAAGGCCTCTAGACAAAATATTTAATGTAAATGTATTATGAGAATGTGTGTTTTAAGGGAATGCATGAGTATGCATGTGTATTGATAATGTTTACACTTTGGAGAAGCTAGTCCTCCCCTTGTCTTAATTATTCCCATTAAGGCTTTCCATATAAAATTCTTATGCTCATCTATAATTTAATTTGTGTGACCATGTGCTTGATTTCTCATGATTTAGTCTATACCTAACACTTTCAAGTGCATGCAAAGAAGTTGTGGGTTAGCCATTTTTTGTATATTGTTGTTGCCGCATGCATGTCTCCTATGAGACAGCCCTTTAGATTCAAAATAATTCTCAACAACCAAGTTTTATTTAAACCCCTTCTCCATTTAATAAGAGAATTTTATCAAAATATATCCTACACCAAAGCACTTTTTCTTGAATGTGTTCCACAAGAACATCCCTAATTAACATTAGGAGATATTGAGAAAGAACATATTGCAATTCAATTGAAACAAAGAATTAATTACACAATATGTTTAGACACATGCAATTGCTCCATTATTCATGTCTTTAATAACTTCAATATAGCTGATGCAAACTCAAGTGAATACTCTCCGAAAAACCTATCTATGTACACTTAAATCTTTATGTTGTAGAAATCTTCTTGCAAGTGATAATAATTTGTTCTTCTATTTTCTTGAATAATGTATTAGCAATCATAAAATTATAAACTAAAAGAAACTCTAAAATAATTTATAGTTTCAATAGTACAACAAACACTAAGTTTTTTAGCTTCTTTTCCAACACACATTTAAATTTCACATGTTAAATAATATTTTTGCTTGAAGCATTTTTTTAACTCACCATTTTTTGTTAAATCTTACCAAGTACAGAAACTTTAAGAACCTATATCATTGTTTTTACTTCCTCATCTATGCTCTTTGCTTGCTAAAACAAAACATTTATCATTTTATTAATCATAATATTTACTAACACAAGCTTGCTGAGCAAAGAACCATTATTCCAGCTTTATCTTCTTAGACTATGATTTTAGACTATCTTATTTATCTGTAAATTAGATAATATGAAAATCATTGCTCAAGAACACTGCACATAAACATCAATGTAGCAGCTTTTGCACACTTATTGCTGCATTTAGCAATACTACACATTGTTTCCAGGGAATTCACAATTTCTCAAATGATTCAGGTGATGTTAATTTGACAAAATTTCATTGTGTAATCACTAGTGCACCCTCCGCCTTGAACAATCTCAGATATCTAAATTCATCATGTAATCAAGTCATGCCAGAAAAAAAAAAAATTTTGATCATGCGATTTTTTATATTGATTAAGTAATCATTCATATTATTGCATTTTTAATATGAATACATAATTTAAGATGCAACAATCTAAACGTACAGTATACCACAGCTGATACTATAGTACAGAATATTCCATCTTGAATAAAAATGATTGTATGAGCATCTGGAGCAATTTTTTACCAGTCTCTTATAGGCCAAGTTTTTCCACCTTGATCAGCCAATCCCTCAAGTTAAAAGGTCAAGGTTATGAAACTTTTCCATAAAGAATATATACATATATATATATATATATATATATATATATATACATAATATATAAAGCAGTTGTCATATAAATGCCCAAAGGGAAATGCTTGGCTGTAAGACTTATATCTCAAAATAAGGTCTTCTAAGACTAGGATGGAAGGCACTAGGCATGCAAATGCCACGTGTAATCCATCTAAAGATCCGGATATTTATTTTGAGCTATATTTTACACACTATACCATTACTCGCCAAACAATTTCTAAGAATGTACAGCTGTAGAGAGAAGAAGTATCCACACACAAACAACCTAAGAAGGAAATCCTGAAGAAAGATCACTGTATTGCTTTTGATATGAAGGATTCATGCATTTAAAAATAGATGGTTTCTTCTTCGGCTTGACGCCGAAAAGAAAATTACGTAGTGGAATGTGAGTTTTTGACGAAAAATACTTAAAGGGGCGGTTGTGTTGCCTGCTTACTTGAGAACCGGAGAGTTCAAACTTCTTCTGAAACTCTGACAAGATCTTCTCCACTTCAGTTCGAAGGCCCCTTACATGATCTACACCAAGTTGCAGTTCATTCGCAACTTTAGAATTCTCGTGCTGCATATTTGCGACCTCTCCTTGAAATTTTGCTGCCTGGTATGGCGACAACTTGACTGTGTCAAATTCCAGACTGGTAGCAAGAGCTTCTGAAATCTCCTCTTGTATGCTACATAAAGACTTGAATCTAGTTTGAGATTCACCTTCTAACAAGTCATTCTGCTCCAACCAAACCTGCAGCTTGGTCTTTAATTCTCTCAGCTGCTTGTCAAGTGGTTCAGAATCTGATGAAGCACTGCCGCCATCCTCTTCAAAATTCCTCTCATCCAGCCTCTTGAATGCAGCTTGCAGAGCATCGAATTCAAATTGGAATTTTTGAATTTGTTGGAAAGAAGAGCTGAATCTTAACCAGAAATTCAAGTTCTCGTCAAGGAGCGCATCAATGTCTCTTCGAAACTTTTCCTCTACTTGAGAAGCGGTTTGTAAGGTATCTATAGCTTCATATTCTGAATCCTTTTTAACAGTACCTTGGAAGGACGCGCTATCAGACATCCTAGGGCCTCTTAGGCTTGATAAGCTCTTCTTTTTATTTGAGACTTCTGGTTCATTTTCATTTGGGTTCCTCTGCTGTTTGCTGAGTAATTGATGCATTGATCTAAGTTCCTCATCCTTCAAATCATAAGCTTTCTTCAATTCCACTAACTGTGTTGTTGTCTCTAGAACATAGGCTTGATTTTTCTGATCAACCTTGAAAAGCTGCTTCTTTATTTGCTCGTAATTGCGTAGGATAGATGTGTACTCTGTCAACAAGATCTTTTCTTTATCATCTGCACCTTTTGATAAAGACTGCATTAAGTTAAGAGAATCATCTTGCAGAAGCAATTGACCCCCAGACGCTATACTTAACAGAGAGGTAGAATCCTCAGTTCCATAAATTTCATTAGTGACATCGGCAATTGAAACACCCGTTCGATCATCCATTTCCTCAATTTCTTTATCTTGAGACATTAGAGGTTCTGTGATGGGATGAGCTATCTCTTCCTCTTGAGAGTAAAATGCAACTTTAGCCTCATGTTTGAGATGCTGCAGTTTCTCTAAATTAGAGGCACCATCAAGCGGCGCATCATTTAAAATTGTGGAAGCATCGTCCTTAGCACCACAAGAAACTTTATTAATATCCTGAATTTTCTGTAATTCCTCTTCTGTTTGCTTTAATCTGTCACTCAAACTACCCGAGTCCTGAATCAAAGTCAGTTTCTCCTCTTCTAAGCTCTCCACATGTTTGTGAAGTTCATCAGTTTCTGATCTTAAATTTTCTATTTGTGCATTCTGAGAAGAAGTTGTAAGCTCTAAAGTAATGACTTTGTCGACAACTTCATTAATTTTCTCAGCGAGTTCAATTAGAGACATATTAGGACCGATTTGAACAGATATTTGATCCAGTTTGGAAACGGGAACATCTTCTACAACAACTGCACTCAAATTTGTGCTGTCACTCTTTTCAGAGATTATTCTGTTCTCTTCGGAACCTTGCTTGAAAGATTTGAGCTTCTCTTTAGCCATCATTATTTTCTTGGATCCAATCCTAGTGAATTCTACAGATCTTCTATGATTTTCCTGTAAGCTAAATAAGGTATCCTCACAGGACTTAAGAGCAGCTGTTGCCATCAGGGTGCGGGCTTCATCATCTTCAATTGCAACACTGTCGCCAAACTCATCTTGCAGAAGACAAAGTTCGTCTTGCATTGATGCAATCTGATTTTCGATCTCCTGGTATCTGGCAATCGCATTTTCATAGGAACTTCTAATGAATTCCTTTTCAGTCTGAAGAACTAAAATTTCCTTCTGGATTCTGTCTATCTCCTCAGGTACTCTCCTCCTGTCAATCTTGAGGTGAGGATGAGGCCTATTAAAGGATGGGTTTCCCTTTTTTTCACTTTTCAAGCTATCCCGAGAAATATCTAAGGCTAGCCTACTTAATCTACTGAAGTCTATTGATGTAATTGCTTTAGGTAAATGATCTCCGTCATCCTCTTGCACATCAATCTGCACCTGGTCCGGAAAAGCAGTAGCTATGGTATGGTTGGCCTTGTGCAACTCCCCTGAAATGTGATCATATCTTTCAGCTAATGCTCTATAAGCTCTGTATGTCTCTTCCACAAGTTTTATAAGCTCAGGCCTCTTCTTGAAGTACAACTCTGCCTTTTTTGAAAATGAATCTGCATCTTCTTCAATAATCTTCAGCATGGCCTTAACTCGGTCGTCCATCTCTGCAATCAAAAAAATATGCACCATTTTATCAATAGCTGTTGATAGAGAAAATGGCCCAATTAAACTGATCGAAACACAGCAGATCTGATTTATATAAATGAATTCAACTGCTACCACAAATTAGATTAAAAAAAAAAAACTAAATGAATGACGGAAAAAAAGTTGCAGATTCAAACATGTTTAAAATAGAATTGCATACAGAAAACTTTCGGACATGCAATTCAACTTCCCACCGCTATGATTAAAAGTTTTTGCTTGACCTAAACAATAGGTTTCAGCTCAGCTTGCTGGCAAGACAAGCCAAAAATGAAAAGATAGGAGAGATGAGTATTGGGGTTATGGTAATGACAAACCATCAGGGAAACAAAATAGAAGATGGAAGAACAGGAGCAGCATGAGATGCAAAATATGAATCTATGTGCCTTCAACTGTTATTCTTGGCAAACTCATCAACAAGAGGTGCAAACTGTCGAAGTGCAATTAAACATATCCTTATAAAGTCAACTTGGAAAAGAGCCAATAACATCAAACACTAAAGGTTATTAACATGTCATCTTAATCCAAAAAAAAAATAAGAAACAAGTGGTTTCCTTTAGACAATGCAATAAAATGTTATATATGGTATTATTCATCCCACCGACAATGCCCGCAGCTTTAATTTTTCCTATTTATAAACCGCACACCTTTCACACAAGAGCATTCGAAAGCTTGCAGGCACTTGGCAAAGACGAACCAAAATATTCATAAGCAAATTTGACGTGTAAACATGATAGAATATACGAGGAAAAAAAAATCAAATTCAACCCCCCAAATGCTGTTTTAAGCAATATTTATCTATTATATAAGAATTTACACACCTTTCATTTAAACTAGTCACTTTACCCTTAAAATCATATTAAAAATTAAAAACTACCCCATAGCACAATGATCTTATTCCATAAAGTGAGTCAAAAACCTTTGAGGACAGGGAAGGAGGGGAAATAATGGAAGAGACTAAAGAGCAGAAATTTTAGTATACCTTAAATACATGTAAAATATAAAATATAGGAGCTGTTTGGCACGAGGAAATCTGAGCGTAAAGTAATCAGATTACTTTACTAATGTTTGATAGTTTTTCAGAAAACTTAAGACTTTTTTTTTTGAATCAAGTAATTCGAGAATGTGGTATTTTGAGTAGATTAGGGAGGTAATATTACCCTAAAAAAATAATTTTTTTGGAATCTAGGGTTCTCAAACAAAACAAATAGGATTCATTCGATCGAACGGATTTGATTGAATTGTTCGATCGAATCGTTCAATTCGTTGCCGGAGAAGAATGTTTCACAAACAAACAATTCGATCAAATCATTTGATCAAACGAATCGTTCGTTCAAACAAACGATTCGACATTTCGTTCAATTGAACGATCGAACAAACGAATCATTCGATTTGTTCTCGTAAAAGGAGACTTTGCATCGCAGTTGCTCGGCCTACAGAGGTCTTCTCGCTTGCATCTCGTTCGTTTGACTTTGACTTCTCCGGCGAAACGGCGTAATCGCGGGTTATGCCCGATTCAGGCATAACTACATTACGCCATACCCTTGTATATAAGCACAAAATTGAATTACATTATAAAAGTTTTTCACTCATTGTACTCTAAACCAAACACAAGTAATAATCTCACTTTACCCGAAAATATTTTACTTCACCTCAGTTTTAGTTCAAACCAAACATCCCCATAATTAAAATTGCTTATGCACAGAGGTTTTTGTGCCTACAATAGAGTATAGAGTTGCTAAGTTTTCATCATCAGTCACAGTTTTAGTTCCTTGCAGCAGAGAAAAAATGATTGCATCACAATAGACACTACAAATAGGAGAATGCAAAGAATAATTCTTAAGAAACATTCAATAAAATGTGATCGAAGATTTACAAAATATGCAGTAAGAAATGAAACAACAAGAAAGAAACTTGCAAAATGTTTTGGTTGCATTTTTTTATTCTGTTTACTGATGTGAGATAGACCAGAGTTTGAGATTTATATGCTTCTTAAGCAAAATTTCCAAAAGAAAAATGCTACCTGATTAGATTTGTCACAAGCACGCCTGCTAAATGGGTGAACAAATAGGTTCATCATTAGGCCAGTAAAACATTTACACAGATTAAATTGGCTCATTTAACCCCTCTAGTCTAGGAGTGAATGAATGAGTGTAGGTGTTGAGATTTAACCCCTCTGGTTCACATCAATGAAGTTCTTAAGATCTAAAAATCAAATGTTTATCCCTTGTTTGGTTTTCACGCTTAGCTTAACTTAATTTAAGCTGCAAACAATTTTTATCTTACAGATTACTTAGTTCAGCTGAAGTCTACTTAAGCTACATCTAAGCGAATACTAAGCTTAAATTAGCTTAGATTTAGTATAATTATAAGTAAATAATTTTTATTTATTTATTTATGTATGATACTATAACTAATAATATTCATTATAATTCTAAAAATTATATAGTTATATTATTATATTTATTTATTTATGTATGATACTATAACTAATAATAGTTTTTCGATTAAGTATTATTTTCATTAATTATTAATAATCACAATAATAATACCTTAATATATTAATACAAAAATTATCTAGTTATATTTTTATATTAAATAAAGGGGATTGCTACAATATCCCAAAAAATCCCAATTTTGGCAAATGTAAAATTTGGATTGGCTTAATAAATTTTGGCATGATGGCCCCACATTTCTCGCACCTCTATTTTTAATAAATCTGTGTTATGATTTAGGAGAATTTGGGAAATTTTTAGGGTATTATAGTATTTATCTTAAATAAATTATAATTATACTTAACAGTAATTATAATTAATTAAAATTATCAAATGATATTAATTATATTATTATTATTATTATTATTATTAGTTTTATTTATATGTATATATAGTTGAATTATCTATTAATTATAAATAATAACAATTATTGTTATTTCAGATTATATCAAATATAGTAAATTAATAAAATTCTTTTATTATTTTATTTACGTTAATTTGTATTATTAATTAATTATTAAATAGTCTAAATAATTGTTTACATTATTTAGAAAACCAAAATAAATCTAGTATAAATAACTTTTAGCATAATCGATTTAAGTCGGCTAAAATTTGCTTAAGCGATTTAATAAAACAAGCTATTTTCTTAACAAATTAGTTTTGTTTTGTTTACCCTGCTATGCCAAAATTAATTTATGAAGTTTCAAAAGTAGTATTGATTATAAGGGAAAATTGAAAATCATTCATTTGAAATTATTATTCTTCAAATTGATTAAGACGTCACAACAAAAAGAGAGAATAAAACTCCTGCAAAATGAAAATCCGTAGTACTGCTAGAGTATAGATTGCCCAAGTATTTTTTAATAACCCCATAAGACCACAATGATATTACAAGTGCTAATTACAGTTTAAACATCTCACTAATATTTTGACGATTATAATGTTACATTGTTTTTATAGTTTGGCTATTAATACATTTTCTTGGATCTATTTCAATCAAAACTTAGCCTCTTAAATCATAAGATGAAACTAGCCTACACGTGATTAGGAGTGGATCTCATATTCAAGTTTAGACTTGCTCAAGAATTAAAGTTTCTTTGACTTAGTTTTTGCTCCTAGTTTTTAGTTCTTTCTCTCTTAAGTGCCATTTTGTATTGCTCTTAAATCAAATATAGGACTGATAGCTACTTAAAACATTTAGGATATCTTTGAAAGCTTCTTGTCTTTTTTTTGTCTATGCAATCATAATTGCAAGCCTATAAAGATTGTCATATTATTGTTAATTCATAAACACGATAGATTACAATTTTCTTCCAAAACTTATTTGCATATTCAAGTCACTTCGTAATTACAATCAATGTAAGATCATACTTACAATATATCACAAAAATCATGATACTGTAGTAACAAAAATTTGAATTTGTAAGATCATACTTACGATGTAGCCTACAGCGCTTCATAGTAGAGATCCACTGCACGGGCCAGGCCATCCTTTGCTCTGCTTCCTGCAATGCAAACAGCAGCTCTTGCTTCTACTTCACCCTTTGTATATCGTCCACTTTTTCCTTCTCCTTCCAGTATCTCATCACCAAAGGCTGCAACTTTCCCTCAAATCATCTTTGTCGAAACAAATTTTAGGGATTGAATTTTTAATTAATTAAATTTTAGAGATTAAAATGAGAATTTTATAAATTTTAGGGATTTATTTGATAAAACACAAACTTCATGAACTAAACTAGGTAAAACTACAAGGACTAAAACAAAATTTCCCTATTCTTTTGATTCGCATCATTTTACATTTAAATCATTCTTTATAACATATATTTTTCTTTAATTGTTATTTGGATATCTAATATCATATATCCACCACCACACATCTTTATAACATATATTTTTCTTTAATTGTTATTTCGATATCTAATATCTTATATTCACCACCACACATCTTTTACGATTAAATGCTCCTTCTTTGACTCATCAAGCATACTTTCAACTATCTTACAAATATAATTAGTAATCAAATTCCACATAAAGATGGCTTCACCCTCACTCCAATTTTTAAAGCTTTACTATTAAATATAAATATATATAATTACATATATATATATATATATTTTATTTCATATAGTTTAAAATATATTTTAGATTAAGTATTACTTTCTTATTTTTATTTTAAAATTTAAAGCTAATAATCGATGTTGGATCATCAAACAATCACCTATAATAATCTTATAATTCTTATAAAATAAATTATCCATTTTTTAAGAGAAAACAATAATCTGAGTTTTAAAGTTTCATTTTTATATGAGATAGAATGTCCACTCTTTTTTTAAGTATTAGCATTATAAGATTATAAACTAAAGCAAACTCTAAATATATTCTTCCTTTTTTATTAAACCCCCTTAATAAAATTCATCATGAATATTAATAAATTCTTCACACCTTTCCAATACATTTTTGTTTAAATATCTTCATATAATATCATTTCCTTTAGAGGTATTCCGTTACCAAACTCTTTTGAATTATGCTAAAAATTTTCTTTTATACTTATACCTAATCCTGTTGATGAGCATAAATACTTGCAATATTAAAAATTGTTCCATAATAATAATCTTTGAAGATAAGATTCTATCTTTCTAGTCTCTTAACTTGCACTACATTATCCTTTAAATTCCTATCCAAAATAATACCCATACTAGTAATATGACGATTGTTACCCAAATATCATAACTTAAAGCATAAACTACTAATTTATTTTACTTTCTCTCCCACCCACTTCATTTGGTGAAGACATAAAATGTTTGTCCTCTATTTTATAATACTATCTACCAACTCAAAGACTTGCCACTACTCTAGCATGATTTCTTAAGATATTCAAGCCAAAAAATGATTCAACAATGTTTTACATAGGCTGTTAATTACCTAATGCAACCCTCCTTTCTCATTCAAGACTTAGAGTTAATCAAATTACCCCCAAATCAAAAGTAGTTTGATTACCCCCATTAGTGTAAAAACATTGAAGCTCAGGCCATGGTTTTCCTCCCATCCATCGTCCACCGTCCAAGGTTATCAATGGCCAGCCAGCCTACATCAGCCCTCCTGTCCATCATCCAAGTTTTGCAAACCTAGCACAGGCTAACGTATGCCCTTATTTGAGCTTGCAGGGCTACAAACGGCCTTCACCGATCCTCTTATCCATCAAGCAGGTTCACCAACCCTCATCACCACCAGCCAGTCTATGTTGCCCAAATAGTTCATTATTAGGGATACCAACATTGCAAGGCAGCACTCATGCTTCCTCACTTATGGCCAATCTTCGCCAACCCTTCTCTTATGTGGTCAGCCTTCAGCAATCCTGCCATAGACACCCTTCAACAGTTCACAACTGTTTCTTATTTTTTATAAATTAAATTAATTTACACCAAATTTTCACCCAACTAAACATCACTTATATCACTAGAAATATTTTATTGTAGTTCAAACATAAGGAAAATAAAATATTAACTTAAAATTGACTTAAATTGTTATAACTACCTCCATAAATCAACTTCAGCAAACCAAACAACCTCTTTATCTTTTATCACGTGAACGTCATGCGGCCAATAATTTCTTTCAAGTTATTTATATTTTATCATAAATTTTAAATTTATCAAAACGCAATTCACCCACTCTTAGGTTGTACTTGTTCAAAATGAATATTATTATGCCAAAGTAATTAATATTGTATTTTATGTCAAAAATATGACACACATTCAAGCTATTATTAGAAATAGATTGTTAAGAAGATGAAAACAAAAAATTTCACATTTGAATATATTTAATTATATATGTTTTGTCCTAAAAGAGAGTAAAGACATGACTCAAAAGTAAATGAGGTAATATTTGTCGATCACTTATCTTCTAAAAATCATATAGAGTATATAAAAAGATAAAAATAACTAAATGATAATTGATAAATGTTATATTTAATGAATCTATTTATACTCCTCAAAAATCTAATGTAGAAGATGACATTCTAAAAGAATTCAAGAACCTAGATCTTGTTTTGCTAAAATTAATAAAAGTAATTTACAGCATATAATCACAATTATAAACCAATATAAATCATTGGAGATGCTTTCTGGAATGTAAGAAAATATAATTGAGATTGAAGTAAATTACTAAACTTTTTATTATCAGTGAAACCAAAACCAAACATGCCAAGTTCTTGTCATTAGTCACTCAATTTACATGCACAATCACAGTTCTTTTCAGCAGAGGAAAGGTAGTTGCATCACAAGTAACACTGCAAATAGAAGAATACAATGAAAAGCTCTAAAGCATTCAAAGAAATGTGATCATAGTGAAGAATTTGAAGATCTTTCGCTTGAAAATTATTATGCTTTAAATAAAATAAAATATAACATTTCAACTCTAGGCTAAATGAAGTCATAAAAGAGGTATAGAACATTTTGTGAAATATCGAGGTCTAAGATAATTGAATATTGATTGAACCTAATTATTTTTGGCCAAAGTAATTAATACTATATGCTATATCATAGATAAGGCAAATACCTGAGTAGCTATTAGGAAAAATTCATATGAATTATTTAAAAGATAAAACAAAATTTCATATTTGCTTATATATAATTGTAAATATTGTTTTAAAAGAGTAAAAATGAATATGACTCCAAGAAAACCAGACAATATTGGTCAGTCAATCATCTTCTAACAAAGCATACAAATTATTATATTTTAAAATAAGAAGATAACTATATAAGAATTAATAAATTATATTTGGTGAACCTAATGTAGAAGATGATATTGTAGAAGAGTTTAAGAATCTAGATCTTGTTGACAAAATAGATAAAGTTAGTAGAAATAATTTACCAAGAGAACAAAGGTATGATCACAATCATTCTCCAGAAAAAATCATTAGAGATGTTTCTAAGATGCAAAGACAAGAAATGCAATTAATATTAAAATATATCACTAAGCTTTTCCATTATTATTAAAATTAAAACTAGTAAATGCAGTACTTAAAAATAAAAAATAGAATATAGGAATGCAAGAAGAATTAAATTACTTTGACAAAAATCAAATTAGGATTTAATAACTAAACTCAATGATAAAAGTAATATTGCAACAAAATTAGTCATTTAAAATAAATTATATTATAAAAGCATAGTAATTTAAAATAAGATTAAATTAGTGGTTAATAACTCTAATTAAATTGAATACAAAGATTTTAAAGAGATCTATACACATACAGCTAGACTAATGCAATTAAGAAGTTGCTAGATTTTGCATGTCAATGCAACTCCAAACTCATCAAAAGAAAGCAAAAAATGCTTTCTTATACAAGTATATTGAAGATAATGGATATATAGAACGGCCATTGGGTGATTTGAAAACATAGAGTATCCAAATTATATATACAAATTAATGAAAACTTCTAGTAGTTTGAAGAAAGTACCTCAAGCAAGGTAAGCGGAACACTTTTCTCACTTTAAACAAATTCATTAGAGGTTTGATAGGCACAACATTATTCCTTAAAACAACTCCATTTGAGCTTTTAGTTCTCCAAGTATAAGTAGATGACATCTATTTGGTTCAACAGATAGCACCTTGTATTAATTCCAAAGGCCAAGTATCTAAGGTGCAACATACTTAAAGCTCAACTAGAAGCTAAACATGGGCTTACATGTGGATTAAAGTTAAATATAATTTATAACATTGAGTACTTCATTATGTAAAAAGAAGAAATATCCATAACCCTAGGCAATTTCTACTACAACTTAGCATGGTGGATCACAAAATTTTACCTTGATCTTTTAGCAAACTAAACTAAATCATATCATATATTAACTCAAAATACATCCATAAGAAAGAGCAAGCAAAAGTCATTTACATAGTTCTATGCATAAGAGATCACATGCAACATAACCACATAAAAATGGCATAAAAGAGAGCATAAAATTGTTCACCTTATTAAATTACAAATTTAAAGATCCTATACAGAATTATTTATGATGTAAAGAAACTTAAGGAGCCACACAAGGGTGTTGAATGGAAGTAGATGAATAAACTTTAGATTAAGGAAAAGAGAAAAATTGGATGCAATAATCCAACGGCATAGCAAGAATACATCATGATATTGCTCTCACATCGTAGAGAGCGTGAAGAAGAACGCTAACAAAGCAAAGCAGAAAAAAAAAGAAGATAATATAGGGGGTTGAGAAATGGTGGGTAGTAAATGGATTACCCCAATATTTGAATAGCTAGTAGCAAACTAGGCTTCTAGAAGGCAAGTGTCATGATTGGCATTGTGACCAACATATCATAATATCAGTCATTTAATTTTATGATTTGACTCAAATCGTTTAGGATGATCTGTTAAAGATACGAAACCTTGCATTCTTGTTCTACAACCTAATGTCTTTGCATCTCCACAATACTATTCAAAAAACTACGAAAGAAGCAAAGTTGATTGTATATCAAAAAATAGATGAAGATTAGCCAAATGGCAGAATCATAGTTATCGACTGAATTCTGAAATAACAAATATTGTGCTTATATTAATCATGCCAAAACTAAAGAGATTCTATACTCTACCATTAGAAAAACATAATTTTGTAATTTCATAAAATGCCCCCAAAATGTTATCCCAGTGTTTTGAGGTCTAGCCAAGCAATTATGAAATAATTGATGCGAGTTTAATTATATTATAAACAAATAAGCAAATACAAAGAACACAAAATAACAGTTAGGCTTCCTATGATATATGTCCACTACCGACTGTAGATTTATGTAAAATAGTAAGAACATACAATATAAACAAATGGTTTGCTTTGTTGTTGATAATTATAGATGATTAAATTATCAATTAAAGGAACTGTATGCCGGAATAAAAAATTTTAAATCAATATAAAAAATAAAAGTTGTGAAAAAGTCCCATCCTCACTATGGGTATCCATAGTGTCTCAAATTGTATCTCGACTGAATAGTGGCTCTATATGATTGGTGAGCAAATGAAGGCTTCATTTCAATTGAGAAACTACGTTAGTTACATGAAAGAATAAGATGCCTGCCTAGACAGGTAACAAACAATCCATGGCACATGAGTTGAAAACTTGGAAGTCTGTCATTAATGTAAATAAAAAAACAAAGCATGTTAATTAAAAGCAGAACTGAGAATCTAGCAAGCTGCTCTGCTAGTGGACCAGGAGCTCCCCAAATAGATTCTAAGATCAATATGATTTAGTTTTTAAATTGATCCCAAGATGGGATACATGAATGATCAAAAATTAGCTGATAACAAATATATATATATATATATATATATATATATATATATATCAGGTGAACATTAGACCAATCAATAACTAAAATGTAACAAACTAATTTTTCTTAATCACTTAATGTAAGCTACCTTAAGATAATATAGATGTTGGATTAGCATGTTCTACTTCATCCCGTACCATAAATAGAATAAAATAAACTTAAAATTATCTACCACAAATATATATTGAATCATGAGGAACTAATATAGTTTTTGAGAAAATTTAAAGTCAAGATTTGAAAATTCTATCCTTCTTCACTTTTAAGCCGAATTTTCTCATCATCATGTTAAGAATATTTTTGAGAGGTCTAATACAGCAAAATAACTCAAACCACAAACCAAGTGATATCAATTCAAGCAAATAAAAATTATCTTCATTTACATAAAAAAAACACGCCTCAAAGTTTATTGATCTTTTACATGATGATTTAATCATTAGTAAGATGGCACTATTGTTCTGCAGTTTTCTTTTTCTTCTAAATAAAGCTTCTTCAAAGGCTAAATTTCTTGGGAGAAATCTACCAATGAACTGCTTGCCTAAAACACAAAAGGGTAGTTCCTCTAGCAAATTAAGGTGGCAATGCCCTTGTACTTATATAAAGGAGGTGGTTCCCTCGCCATGAAAGAGGAATATCATAGCCTAGAATGAAGACATGTGAGAGTGCTGAGCCCTGTAAGGATTTCTCTATCCTTTTTAAGTGAAGAAAAATAGCAGTTGATTTCTAATGTAAATGCTCAAGTGATCTAGAAAGAACTTAAAGATGAATGTAGGTCTTAACGGACTAAACTACTTAAAAGATTACTCTCATAATATTTCTAAATCACATTTATTTTAATGTGCCGCTTTAATTCTATAACCAAAAATGCTCAAGTGATAAATTGTCTTTATTGAATTTATGCTTGCAAAGAAATATGATGATATTTTGGTGGGGCGCTATAACTTTCACTACTACATTGCCTTAAATTATTTTAAAGTCTCCATCATATTTATTTATTTCTTTAAATTTCAATGTTAATTTTCCATTGTGCTCTTAATAAAACAAATCAATTGTAATTAAAATAAATAGTCATGCAATTATGTGTGAATCAAATTGCTCTATAAATTATTCAATGATTTGTGAAATTAAGCTTGGTATGGTACAAAAGGCAATCTAATGAATATTTTAAATTAACCTGGGATCTTTTAAGATTGCTTGTATGACACCCTCAAGCTTGTATTGTACATATCTAGCATGTGAACTATGATATTATTAAAACTAGCACCTATCTTACCTATATGGACTTCTCGAGGCATGCTATGGATCAGTTATTGTGTCATCATTGGAGTTTATCAATTAGCCTTCTTGCGAAAAATCTGGCATGATTATATTCTGTTAAAGGATTGACATCTTAAAGTTCTTTGTGGTAAGGCAAAGGAAAATTGATGTTGCAAGAGTCTCAATCCATGTCACTATCCTTTTTTTTGGGCATTTATGTTGACAATGACACCAAAAGAAGGGAACTTGGAGGCAAGGCGTTTGATTTCTCCACTACTCAAGCTACTTATCTTGATTGTATTCACAACCAGAACCTTCATGACCTGGGCTTTATTATGACCAAGTTCACTTTGTATGATAATAAAATTGAGAATAATCATGTTTAGGAAAACTTGGACAGGTTCTTACTCAATTTCATACCTTTAGACCTTCTGGGGTATCCTTTAAGAACCTCATTCAGATCGCCTCTAGCCAATTTTCACTTATGATTACCAACTCAAATTTTGCTTTAAGAGCTAAGTCAACGGCTATAATTTGAGGAAATGTAGTTAGAATATTCAAAAGCCTACGGAATTGTTCAACAACCATGGAATCATCCTACAAGGGGCTCACTGACCTCCATTCTCGATCATAAGACGGTTTGAAAGCAGGTGTTGTGCAATGGGGCAAATGCAATCTCATTTTAAGAAAAAGCAGTTGAGTTCTCTTTCTAACATAACAAAACTCAACAGAAGAATGTTGGCGAGGCATGTGGCAGCGTTAAATTATAAAAACAGATTTATTAAGTGGATCAAGAGTTTATTCGTGTTGAGGCCACATTGCGGGTTGGTTGGGATAAAGAGCCAATATTATATGGCTAACTCATAGTGTGATCACAGCTCCTCCTTTTTCCAACATTTTGTGAAACAAAGAAAGAGATCTAATACTACTTTGACGCTTGAAGATGACAACAGGATTTTTACTTACAATCTAAATGAGATTGATTGCTTTTTACTCCATTTTTTCAGCTAAATGGGGTTCTTCCTTGCCGATCTCTATCTTTCCTTTGCTTTTCAATCCGAGGTGCTCTCTTAATGACATTAATGCTGCCTCTCTGGAGAAATTCATCTCGAATGAGGGAGTTTAAGTAGCGCTAAAAAACATGGGAACTAACAAAGCACCAAAATCGATGAGATCACCTCCCTTTCTTTAAGGGCTATTGAGGTGTCAACTAAGAAGATCCCTTTGTGACCATTGAATCCTTTTTGCATCAGGCAGTTCTCAAAGTAGTGAAGGGATACCTTAGTGGTTCTTACCCTAAAGAAGAACAATGCCATTTTCCCAAAAAGCTCAAACCCATTAGTATTTACAATATAGTTTATAAGATCATGGGCAAAATTCTTGAAAACCCCTTCAAAGAGTTGCTTCCAAAGACAATTTCTCAATAGCAAGGTGCAATCGCATTGGGCAAGGATAATAGTGAGACTTATCTCACTATTCAAGAATAACTCTAAAATTGCCCAATCAACTTCGTCTACAGGGCACATGGACATCAAGGTTCATATAGTGTAGACATGACAAAATGATATGGGATTACTTGTGTTGTCCTTATCGAATTTGGCTTACATAGCAATCCAATTCAGCACTTTAATGGTATGTGAACCGAGATTCGGATTGTCGGTCAAGTCTAGGAGAAGGTTTTGGAAAGGCTACTCGCTTTCATTATACCTCTTTATTGTATGCTCAAAATTAATCTCAATGATAATCAAGCACCATATTAGTAGATTGATTGGGATTAAGTTTGGCAAGGCAAGTGTAATGACCCTAGGTCATTTTGAAAAAGATATTAAAACCCTGCAAAAATCAAATTCCGCTATTCCCGCAAATTTTTATTTTTCCTGTTAACATTAATCTGTAACTGAGAAAGTTTAGGAAAATTTATACTCAAATCTTAGTATTGATTGTAGAATTGAATACAAGTAAATTATTAGAGACTTATAAAACAGTCAAGCATTTCAAAAAAAAGAAATCAACAGTTTTAGTAATAAATTTTACCACTGAAGGGTGTGAGGACCCGGTTTGCTTGTGGAATAGTAATAGCAACAAGAACAAGCAACAACAAGTCATCTAGCCGCAGAATCATATTGAGTGATTTAAGAGACAAATATATAAACATCAAACACAACTCATTTATTCATTTATTCACGAGTCTTGGATACATAGATTAAAATAAAAGAAAAATTACAAACTTTTAAAAGTAGATAGTCAAAAAAGAAATCGGTAGATCAACACGTAGCAGCATCAGCACTGCTCAGTTCTTTAGTACCTTTCCTCGAGGATGAACTCCTGATCTGGGCACGTTTCAAAAGTGCGGGTATTCGAATACCAGTTAGTTGTGAAACTAAGTACTGATAGATGTCCTCTTTACAAATGTTAAATAATAAGCAAAATAATCAATATTTGATAGGAAATAAAAGCTGTACACACTTATCCTTGCAAATCTGTTTCAATTGCACTTGAAACTTAGCATAAAAATAATTGCAGTCACAAAAATAAATACATAATTTTTAGCGCTTGATATCTGAGACAAGATATGATTTTATTGGGCAAGTACAAAATCAAGGAAAATGAGGGTTCATTTTTGTGTTATATATCTCAACTTCCCTCTATACCTGCCCCCTCAAAGGCTTATCAATATAGGCTCTTATGACTCCCGATGTCAGACAGCCCCGTCCTAGCGGTTGTCTGATCAAACAAAAAGTATAAAGCAACATGGAACCCTTGCTTCTCACTTATCCAAACTTATTCATATATCATTTTAAAAAAAAACACTTTTATCAAATTTGTGCAATGCTGAGCAGAAAAGCATATTTAAACAAGAGTAATAAAAGACATCCGGTACCTTATTTTTTTAAGTTCAACAGTTCATCAGTTCGGATGAGTGACAGTTCGCTCAATCTGCATTTAGGTTTTGGATATTTTTAAATTAGCTCTTAGCCAATATTTTTAAGAGTAACATCTATTTTCATTTCGATTATATTCTTCTTTCGCTTTCTTGTTATGATTGAAGTCTGATTTTTAAGGTACAGTGATGACAGTAATATTTATAGCATTTATTAAGTCGCTGCGGATATAATCATATTGATATTTATTATTATCATTATTTTAATGATAATAATATAAGAATGAAAGAACATAATAGAAATGACTGTCAAAAAAAAAACTTAAACTGAAATTATAATCATTTTATAACATATGTATAGTTTTCATTATTAATTAATGAGAACCATATTAATGTGAATGACGATGTTATATCGTTATTATTTTTATAATAATGACTATTAAGTAGGTAAAAACGAACGAAGAACTAGAAAATTCTCCTCCTTTCTCTATCTTTTAAACTTATAATCTTACCTTTAGGATTAGGATTGCCGGAAAGCGAAGGGAGGCCAGAGCGGGGTGGTCGGAGGCTGGCAAGTGGCTGGCCAGCTGGAGGAAGGCTGGCTGGGCTGTTGTTGGCCTGTCGGAGGAGGGAGGCGGCTAGCCGAGCTGTTGGGAGAGGGAGGAGGGGCTGAGGGATGCTGCTCTTTGGGAGAAGGAGATGAGGGGAAGGCTGAGGGAGGAGAGTAACTGCTGTGAGGGGGAGGAGAGGGTTGCAGGTTTAGGGTTTGGAGGAGGAGGGGGCTGTGGGGGGAATAAGGAAGGAAGGGGGGGCGTTTATTAGGGGAGAGGGGGGTCGGCCAGGTGGGGCGACCAGCCTGCGCCAAAAACGGCACAGGCGGCCCCTTCCTAGCGCGGAAGGTTCCGCGCCAGAAGCCCTGTCTGGCGCGTCGCGGGAAACAGGGGGGGCGAACGGGGGGAGAAGAAGGAATTAGAGGAATTAAAAAAATTAAAAACTTGAATAATACTTTGAGTTAAATTATTCGCATTTTTCCTCCGTTTAGCGTCCAAATATAACGAAACTTGGCACCAAGGTGTGTTACGACATGACGAACACCTCGCGCCGAAAATTTTCTATTCGGACAAATATTTTATTTTTAATTAATTTCTGAAGTTTAAAACTTCGAAAATTAATCACGATAAATCCGGCGCTCAGAATTTGACGAAACTTTTCGAGCAGCCTTTAAATAATATACTTAACACAATGACACTGAAATCGATGAATTTCAACACGTATTTCAATGTTTTGATTTTTAGGATTTAAATAATTTAGAAAATAAAGCGGGAGCTTCCGTTATTCGGATTCTCCCAAACTATGTCACTTTGGTCTTAAAAATTATTCTTATCTAAGGGTATTTTTGTTTGCCCTAGTTTAAAATTCCCTGGAGTTTTGATGTCTGAAGCGGACTCTGACCTAATTTGAAAAATAACGACATTGGGTCATTGCAGAACGCCCCATTAAAAGCTTTCTCGTAACCCCTCGCGCATTTCAGCGTTTTTTTCAGCCGACGCACAGGCGTGCCTTACATATGCACGCCTTATTTAAGTCAGAAAGCCGCTCCCCATCCTCACAAGCCTTCGAATCCCTCTTCCTCTCTTCTGCTCGAGTCTGTAGGAGCGTACCTGAGCCGACGACAGGATGCATCGGCGAAAGCAGTCTGCGCAACAGGAGCAGACGAGAACACTGTCGACGCCTCAACATGCACGCACGATCCGGTCCTCCCACCTCTGCGTCGATCACCGCTCTCCTCTTCCGCTCGACTCTGCGCCAATCGCCTAGCCTTTGCATTGATCCCTCTTCGCTCGATTCTGCGCCGACCCCTCTCTATGCGCTCGACCGAGGGTAAGATACGACCTTCCTTGCAAGCTATACCTTTAGGCGATAGGGGAGTTGCATATGTGAACGAATTAGTTAGTCAACTGATATCAATACGACTTCATTTATTCAATTTATTTTATGTTGAGATCAAAATTAAATACTACGATAATAGTAGATCATTATAAATTGACTAAGTGCTCTTTTTGATATCATTAAAGTACTTTTACTTAGCATGGTGGTGCTATGAACCTAGTGTTTATCAATAACTTAATCATACTTAATCACTTGAACTTAAGACTAGGTTATTTAATTACGCTTTATGAGGTATTAAATTTATTAAAGCAACAGCTTTATGATTAAGGATTTGGTGTAATCAATCCTGATTTAATCATAGCTGTGTTGTAGAGGAAAATTGATGTCTAAATTTCAGTATAATGATTAAGTCCGACTAACTAACACTAGGAAAAGATCTAATCGGTACAATTTAGTCGTTTGATAAATTCTTAATAAAGGCAAAGAATTACAAGATCTATGTGTAGTATAATAAAGTCAGTTATAAACGATTTTGAATGTTGTCAATATCAAATCAATAATTATTATGTCTTAACCTATGATTTAAGGAACACTAGGCTTTTGAGTTTATATCAATTCAAGAAGTTTTCATATCTTGCTTTAATGAAGCATGTGTGTTGCTCTAATATATTAAATTAATTCTATGTTGCTAAAGGGAGATTTTATATTAACGATTCAATTAGACTTATTTTACTCCAATATTGTAACTTGGTTCTTTCATATAAAGTTGTTTAATTTCTCCAAGTCCAATCAAGGGTGATTTTAGTTTAAATATAATAAATTAGAGTTATGAATTAGACCTCTTATTGTATAATTTACTCTTATGCCATGTGAGATATAGATTAAAATAATCAACTAAAGTCAAATTTGAGAACACGAATACTAGTTCTAATTTTGTAAATAAGTAATTTCATAGTTTAATAAAAATTTCAATTATAACTTTTGCAGACATATCAAGGTTGTGAGTGATTCGTCTTGTTAAATAAAACACAATGGTGCACTGGATATTAATTTTATGCTTCCTACCTTTTTGCTGCTTAAGCATCACTTTGAACCTGTTTTATATTGCTATTTAATGCTTTACTCTTACCGCTAATCATGTAAGAGAGGTAAAATGATGTTTATGTATCTTGTGAATATTGCAAAGGGTTCCGAAATTGAGGTTGAATTAAGTTAGGGATGGGGCTAGTCTATCAGAAGTTATAAGGATGCCATCTAAAGCCTTTGAGGAGGCCCAGGTGAAGGTTATGCTTAAATGCATATATGATGCCATCTGGAGCTTTTAAAGGGGGCCTAGGTGAATGTTGCCATTTGGAGCTTTGAAAGAGGCCCAGGTGAAGGTGCCATCTAGAGCCTTTAAAGGGGCCCAGATGAAGGTCATGCTTAACTGCATTTTTATAAACCCAACCTCATGGTTCTGGCTTTGCGCATCAAAACTGCTAACATTGTTTCATAATATCAAGTCATAAATATAAATATGAATTTTTACGCTATTATTGCTTTTTCCTTTGAAACTTGGCATGTGACAAAAGAATATTTATTTTGCAGGAGTTATGATTATCTTTTTGAAATAAATTTATATTTCCCTGCAAATTTTTATCATTTTTACCTTCCGCTTTGCTTTAAGTATATTTTTAATATCCTTTGTATTTAGAATGTGGACTAGTGCATTATTTTTATAATGCCAGATCAGATACAACTGAAGGAAGTTGATTTAGTTTAAAGTTATTAGAAAGAGGAATGGCACGAAAAATTAATGAATTCTAACTACCCTTCAAGGGACAATCATTTTTGTATAAAAACATTTATGTAATAAATTCTAGATATTATTTATTTTAATTTGAATGAATGTTATTTCTTTATATTTGAATGGCTCTGGATGTTGTTTAACTGCTATTTTACTTAGCCGCAAATATGATCCTACGGAAAAATGTATCCAATATTAGTTTGGTTGTTACTAACCTAACATGGGTCATCACACCAAGTCTTCTTGTTCCTTCTCTATTTTGATGATATGATTCTTTCTGCTCTCACCCTTTTAGCTGAAGACAAACAATTGCAATGAATCATGGAGAATATGGCAATTGTACAAGGCAATCCGTGAATGCTAGCAAATCGCAATTTTTTAGATAAAGCACCCTAGGTACAAACAAAGATGCATTGCTTTGCTCTTGGCCTTGTTAGTAACAAAGAGTTTTGCAAATTGAGGATTATTATCAATGGAAAACTACAATAAAAGAGGACCATCATCAAGCGACAGACAAAGAGTGTCAAAATCAAAGCTTGTAGCAAGCAACTCCTTTTACTTAGAGGCCATTTGTGCTAGCTAAGTTGATACCATCAACAATTCTAGGATATGCTATGCTCAAGTCCCCAACACCCATGCTTTCTTGAGATCAAAAGCTTATGCATGCTTTCCTTTGGAAAGGAGCTGACAACAAAGTGATGCACTATAATACCCTAAAGGCGCCCACCTCTCTTGTTTAGTGGCTTGGGCGTTCACAATTTCAAACTTAGGAAAAGGCATTTTAGTTGTTCAGCATGCCTTCAAATTTGTAAATTGAGTGAACCTCTTGTCGATTCGTGCTATAGAGTTCAAGCATCGTGCTAGGGCTGAAACTTTATGATAAAGTGTAGCAGCTCAATTGTTTGGAGGTTGTTATGCAAAAGTTTGAAGATTGTCCCAAAGTATGCTTATCGGTGGATTGGCAATGACCAATCCATATCAGTTCTTGACGATGATTATAGTGGGCATGGAAAAACCTTCAACAATTACCACATTTGGGTAATTTTTAAGATAGAATTGAAGCAGCTCTAATACTGCAAAGGTAAAAACCGCACTAAACTCAATTAAGTCTTCATGTAGTCCATATGCAACAACAACCGACTTCATACCACCGATCGGGATGAATTTAAATAAAAGCATGTCAGTTATAGCATGGTCTATAGAAAAGAGAATTAGAGAATGAGTAGCAGCACTATGATACTTAGTCTCCATTTAGGTCCTTGGGGAGGACATTTTTATGGATTCTCATAAATGTCATACCAACTAACCATTAGCTCTTTGTTTGGGGCCTTGCCACTTCAACCACTTGGGTTTGGGGTTGTGAGAAGATCGAGGGTGTGGATTAGCTTTTCTAAAAGGTACCCTTATACTTTGGCTATTCATGCAACTCTTGTCAAATAGAGAGTAATAGTTGCTTTTATCAATGACTAGGCACACCTTGTAACCTTGTTCTCCAAAGGCACTTTGAGATCAAGGATCACTTTAGAAATAAAATTTATGATTACATTCTCTACCAAGTTTAAAGGAACAGGTTAGTCAAGAAGCATAAATGATCATTTCCTACTCCAACAATCTGTACTAGTTGCATCATAGTGACAGCACTTGACATTGACTTGAGCACTTGGGCGAGTCCCAGAGGCCCTTGAGCCACTCTTGGCCCCTCTTCCAAATCTTCTTGATGATCCCCATCAAAGTGGATCAAGATCAACATTGACAAATCCTTCTTGTACGAGGAGCATGAGCTCTATGGTGCTTCATCATTCATCATGATAGAGGAGAGTTTGTGACGGCTTGTGGAGTTGTGCTTGTGCCCAATCTTCTCTTAAATGAAGTTGTACGCAAATACTCCTACAACAAACGGCACATAAGTGGATGAGGAGATTGATGATCTCATTAAAGTAAGCGATGGCCTTCTTGACATTGCTCGAGTCCAAAGAACTTGGGAGTAGTTGACATTACCCATCCAGAGAGCATGGAAGTGTTTCAAGAAGGAGCAAATATACATTATGACATTTTCTTATTTTTGTTAATATATAAAAACATTTTGCTTAATTGTTTACAAGATTGTCATCACATCCCCATAGCAAAGAATTTTTTATAAGCTTTTAGGTACCCTTCAGAAAGTTGTCAAGTGGTATCCACCTAGGACAGTTCTTTGTTTAGGTTTTGTTTTGATGATTAATGTGTGATATTTAGGATTTAGCTGATTTTTCACATAAACTCTTCTACAAATTTTTGTAACATTAAGGCCATCTCATAATAATTATACTCCAATGGCTGGGTTCAATGGCCCTACAAAATGTCAAAACTGAATTCCTTGTTGTACCCTCTGTCACCAACCTCAGCAATACCCTCTAACGTCCATCTAACACTACCCTTATGAAAGCCTTTGATAATTGCCCAACAATATCTCTTTGATCTCCACTCAATGGTTCCCTATTGACAGTCTTTGTCAGGGAAACATGTCTTTTATATCTACATCTGTAATGACCCTCGGTCATTAACGAACATGTTAAAGTCTATTAAATGTTATTAAGACTTAGAATCATAACTAAATTGCTATAGGATGAAGTTGGAACGATAAGAGAAAAAGAAAATATTCTTGAATATTTTAATAATATTACATGAATTTATTAATTAAGAAAAATAAAAATTAAAAAATGTTATTTATTTATTATCATCTCCATTGGTGACTCTTCATTTCCAACAATGACTCTACATTTCCAATGATAACTCTTCATTTCCAATGATAACTCTTCATTTCCAATGATGATTCTTCATCTCCGCCTCTTCTCTACAAATATCTCCTCTCAACTTCTTCTCTTCTCACACTAAGTCATTTTCTCAATTCTATATTCTCCAGCAACCTCCTCTTCCTCCTTATTCTTCGACCTACCATGCCGACCTTCCTCATTATTTTCGGCCGCCCTCCTCAATGCCACTTCGAACAAAAGACCTTCCCGACATTAGGGAGCCCTAAGGAAGCTCCAGGGACCCTCGATCAGTTGACTCGCCTCTTTTCCCAAGCCGAGAACACCCCAACTACGGCGGTGCGTCATCGTCGGCCAACACCATCTCCTCCCTAGGCATCCAAAGGTGTCCATATCACAACTACACTCTATGAAGCCATAAGACCTTCAACCCCGCATAAATATTATTGTTGAATCCAGCCTCATCCTTGCCGCCATGATTTCTACTAAGGTTCTTGCAAATTCACCCAACCTCATCACCACCCTTTTTAGAGTTAAGGTAAACTCCCACTTGCCAATCAATTTCATGTTTGCATGATCATGGTAGTCTATTAAAGTAATTGAAAATATCAAGTAAACTTAACAAACCGCAAATGACATACTATGGCTAATTAATGTACATTTTGTGGAGCTCTTCATAATGTTATTATGGCATGAAAATCATAGTATTTACTTTATGTATAAATATAAAAAATGATGATGGAGAACTCAAGATGATATTTATTAAAAGCTTCTTTTTTTTAGGTAGATACATATGTTTATATCACATGTATATATATAACCATGAAAATACCTTTATGTAAGAGTATATATACATAAATATATTTAAGCATACATGGGTACAACTACACAAAAGCACATATACTTGTACACTTACTAGCCCCTTATGAAAACCTACATAAAAATCACATACACGATGCACACATAAATAGATGTACACCTAATTGTACATTATTCAAAGACAAGTACACTTATATATATATACCACTAAAGTAAGTATCAATGCATGAATTATCATTTGAGTAAATCAAAAGTAATTGAGATAATAAAATACAACTTAATAATAAAAATATATATTTAATAAAATGCACATCTATTGGTAAGCATATTTACTTAGAATTAAGAATTTGCTAAAATATACATATAGGTATCCACATATAAATAAACCTAATTATACACATATACTTGTAGATATATATACGTACATAAATATTACAATAAACACAAATAATTGTTTACAAAGAGAGTAAGCTACGTAAGTGAAAATGCTTAATACATGAATATATAAAGTTACATAAATATGTACATGTTAATTTGGATACAAGTATTACTAATGCACACTCAGATGGCAAGACCATCCCATCTGTAGTTATTCTATAAACTTAAGTAACTTAAATTATGAAATTTAACTAAGAATGTCTGTGTAAGCTTCTAATAATGCTACATAAACCACACATACATAATACCCATATTTATACGCTCAATCTCATATCATTATCATTGAATCAAATGAAATATAATATGCATAATCATTCGCATATAAACCTAAGAGTGCAAATTAATACCATAAAACTAGTAAAGTATTCAAATTATCAAGGGAGAAAGATGAAAAAAAAAATCAAGCGTATTAGAATATAAAAGCATTATTTAAGATTTTAAGCATTGAGACTCAAGTATTTATAAATGTTGAAATAATAATTTTTTGCAGATACACTCAATTTATGAGAACGTCTTTCAATCAACTAGGAAAAGATATCGAATATCATTCGTTACATTTATTGCTTTTATACTGTTGCTTAGCATTGCCTTTGATAAATGCATCGAGTTATGATATTTAGACTTTTAGAGCTTTTACCGTATTTCAAATTAATATGATATTTGGATTTTTAGCTCTATCAAAATGTCACAAATTATGTATTATGTTGAGATATCTTGAGGATGCATGCAAGTTCCAAAAATGTGGCATTGGGTGGATTTTTATGACGGTGCTAGTCGAGCAAAGTAATAAGTGAGCTATACTTTGGTCTACGGGGCATGGTGTAGAGATATGATATATATGACATATATGATATATGAACTCAACTAGTCTCCAACCCAAAGTTCTGAATGTGCCCAAAAAATGAAAGAATAAAATAAATATACTTACAGATGCAAGACATCTTTTATTATGTATTTTTGATGTGACATATTTTGAGACACTTGGAGCAGAACTGATTAAAATGTTTAATGAATTTTATGCAACCAAATAAAATATTTTGCAAGAATATACTATTGTTGTATGCTCTTTTAAATGATCTTATATTTTTATTTTCCTGCATTTTTACTTATTGCACATCGCTTGTTGTTTTGAAAAATGTAAAGTTCGATATCATACGATACCTAATCTAGGGACTAACCGATATTCAAATGTCTACACTTTTGAAATATGCCAGATCAGGAGGTAGTAGAAGTGCAAGAAGGAGAAGCGTGAGGATCTATGTAGTTGGCATGCTGCTATGCATCTTTTAATTGTTACCTGCATTTTCTTTTCATCTATTGTTTTATATTAAAGCCATGTAAAATTAATGGATTGTTTGGAACATATTATGGATTGTATTTTGCAAATATAAATTAATATAAATTGATGGATCTTTTATTTTTTTATTATGTATGGCTCTGTAATGTACTATAATATTATCTCATTTAAAAACTCAATAGGATCCTACGACTCAAAAAGTTTAATACTGATTTAGCTTGTGCTAACCCAGCATCGAGTCCTTGAAACGCCTCCCTTAGCACAAATTGTTATATGATTGGCAACATCAAAGCACATCCTCCCAACCATTTTATAGAGCTCGTTTTAGAACTTAGGTGCTATCTAGCCCAATAGTATTTAAGTATTTGTACTGAATTTGAGTCGTTAAAATTATAATCCTACCAAACATGATTTAAGAGAATGTTAAAGCTAAGAGATACCTAAACCATCCAATGTTCACAAATTAGGATAAATAAAAAATTATAAATCTAGGTAGATTTTGAAGTAAACAATGTATTCACACATTTTAGGTATTTTGAAATATTCAAATAAATCCCTAATCAAACAGCATAGCTGGATTTATTAAGATTTATTAAGCCTTGTTCCAAGACAAATTTAAGATTTAATATCCATCGGTGTTACCAAACTCAGATTTACTAAACCTTACTTAGTTGTCCTGCTACTTGCCAAACAGTCGCATTATGATTATTTCCATCAATTCACCTTAGCATATTATAACTTTTACATTTATGTTAAAGTTTCTATTACTTTAGTCTCAGACTCTCACATTGGTTTATACCATTACAAGACTCTCTCCTTTCATTACTTGGTATATATAATCTGAGCCATGCTCTATAAAATGAAGCTTTTATTGTGCATTAAAGTATAATTATGTTAAAAATAATTCTCTCAAACAATTAAAAGAAACTTGTTCACTTCTTTGATTGAATATGCCGGATGAGCATAAGAGAATATTGAAAAAAAAAATGTTTTCTTCAATAACTCACAAATTATTTCCCTATTTAATTTGAGCAAAGAGAGGAAAGAAAAATCGGGAGCAAAGTATAATATAGCTTAATATTTATAAATTATAATACTACAAAACCTTTCATTAAATAAATAGGGAGCGAAAAAAATGTATATACATTACTAAGATTATCATAAGAACTCAATCTTCAACCTTCAAATTCCGATCTATCATCCACCCAACCATCGAACAAACAGAAAGAGGCAAAAAGGAAAGAAAATTTATAGCGGATCGAAAACTCACCGCGAATAATGTTTTCAAGCCATTTAGACTGACTGGTGCGAATATGGCTCGCCCACCACCACGAGTACGCATTGCTCGCCGCTCTCCGCAACATGCCGCTGCTCACCCCGAACTCCTGAGACCTAAATTCGGTGCCGACAGCAGAATATGGAGGCAAAACTCTGCCAACTTAGAATCGGTAAATAAAAACAACAAGGAAAACGATATCATCTTTATGGAGGGAAGGGATTGACACCTCAACCGAATTCCAACGACGAATAGTTAAAATTGGAAGGATAAGCAGAGACAACGAGAACAGAGGTTGTTGAAAAAGAAGAAAGAAAAGGAATGAAGAAAAAGAAGAGGATGATGATGATGAAAAGAGGCATCACAGGGGCCGAGTGATTCTACGCTGCTTTTTCTTCCCGTGGATCGTATGCTTCGCTGTAAGCGCAGCGGATAATTGGAAAAAGAAGCTTCGGATAGACGGAGACCGCCGCTGAGAACCAGACTGCGTAGCTAAGTGCGATCCACGTCTGTATTGTCGGGTGACCATTAAAAATAAATAAATAATATATATATATATATATATATATATATATATATATATATATTTTTTTTTTTTTTTCTTAAAATATATGAAAGAGAATATATATATATATACATGAAATGAAAGGGAATAAAGAGAAAGAGTTAGCCAAAAATTATTATTTCAAAACGAGCTCTATAAAAATTCTTTTTTTTTTATTTAAAAATTTTAAAAGAATTTGTTTTTTTTCATAAAATTGAGTGCTTAAGTAAATAATTTATTTTATTAAAAATAATTAATCATTAAATTTTATTTCTTAAAATATTTATTAATATAATACTTCTTAAGTTGAAATATAAAACCTATTTTTTATCTATAAATATTTCTTATATTTGAGTGCGATGTTAACTCTTAATAAGTTAATTAGTTAATTATATTTATTTTAAAATACAAAAATATTTTGATAAATTATTTTAATAATAAATAATTTAATTTAAAAAAGATTACTTTAAATAATTTAAATTATTTAAATTTAAAATTAAATTTAATAAATAATAATAATTGATTAATAATTCTAAAAATTTGAGTATAACACTTATTTTATTATTTATTTATCTGTAAATATATTTCTTATTAAATGAATTATTTTTTATCTTTATTTTAAAATTTTTTAAAATACTTTTAATAATTTTTATGTATTTTCACACTCTCAATCTTTAATTACTTTTAATAAAATATTCAAAATCTTCATGAATTAATAATAATAGAAAAAATATTTTTAAATAATTTAAATTATTATCAAATTATTTTATATTATTATACAAAAATTTGAGAAAAATTTATTTATATTTTTTAATTTTCTACACATTATTTCAATTTTTCTCTCTCATATACATATATATATATATATATATTTATATAGATTATATAGATATATGTATAAATTGTGCTATTCATTTTTGAGAGATATTTGAAATATTTAAATTCGCTGACATGGCACTTAAGAAAATTCATTCAATTAGATTTGGACATTATTTTAATATAAATTTTAAAAATAATATTTATATTATTTTAATATAAATAAATAAATACTAATAAAATGATATCAAAATCTTATTGTATGAATTTAATTGAATATTTCATATATATATATATATATATATATATATATATACTCATTATATTTTAATTATTAAAAAAATTTTAAGCAGAATAATAATCTTGGCATAAATGCTAAGGTTGATTGAAGGTTTAATCCCCACTGATTATCATAAAAATCATAATTAATAATATTATTTGTAATTCCTATCTAATATATAATTAATAAGTATATAATAGTTAGTATTATAAAATTTTTAAAGAGAACCTTTTATTTACTATCTTTTTTTAAGTGTCCCTCTTTGTCAATGCTCAATAGACCAACAATGCAAAATTAATTAGGAATGTTAAATAATTATGAGTTGTATTTTAGCAGATATACTTTTGTGTTTAAATTGTAAGCAATTTTGGATGCTACCTATATAAAAATCATTAATTAATTAGTTATATATATTTATATATATGAGAGAGAAAATGAAGTGGTAGCATTTTCTATACAGATGCATTTATTTGCATTCAAAATTTTGAGATTAGGTTGTGTGGTTTCCATGTCATAGACTTTTGCCACCTTATGATGGCCAAAACATTCCTTCCTTGGCTGCATTACTATTGCCTTCCTTTTCCGATCCAATTGACCTTGGAATCCTTCTTGTAGACGGGCAGCCTCGATTAATTCAGTCTGAGTCTTGATCTGATGAGATACTAAGTGGGCTTTAATAGAGTCTTTCAGACCTTTCAGAAAACGGTGGCATCTAGATGCTTCCATTCTAACTAAATCCGGAACGAAACATGATAGTCTCTGAAATTCCTGCTCGTAGTCGAACACTGAATTATTTCCTTGTATGAGATGGAGTAGTTCATCCTCCAGAATTGCTTGAGTTGATGCCGGTATGAATGCTTCACGGAACACTTCTAAGAACAGATCCCAAGGTATGTCCTCTATTTCATAATCCATAAATTTGTTGTTTCGCTCGTTCTCCCACCAGTACTCAGCTTCTTCTTGAAATAAATGAGTTACTAGGCAGATGGCTTCAAAGTTAGGGCACCTGATACTGGCTAAGTTCTTCTAGGCCATCTTAAGCCAGTTTACTGTGTCCATAGGATTCAGCGCTCCATTGAATGTAGGAGTTCAAAGATGAAAAAAACTATGTAGGATTCCGTCGCCCGTATAATGTGAAGACGATGAGAATCCTGATGGGGGCGCAGATTGTTGTCTAACTGAGATGATAAGAGCATGTGTCTCTTGCATCTGTTGCGCATTGCTATCTATTAGGGCTTTCAATAAACTAGCCATAGGGTTGGACTCCTCAGGTCCGCCTGACAATGCGACCGTATTCTTAATTGGAGTAAGAGCAGATGGAGAGACAGGATTCATGTCTGCAAATACAAGTATGAACTTAAAAATATAAAATATAATTTTATTCATTCATTTCTTTCTTAAAAGAGAAGATACATGAATCCACAAAACACATAACTGAGATGAAAGAAAATGACATAATAAGATCTCTAAAATCTAATTACAATATTCTATCTAAAAGGCAGCACAGAAGTCATCATATGTGACTATATGGCTCTTCCGAGCTAATCTCCTATATACCCAATACCACAAATGACTCGTTGATCCCCTTAGTAGGATCTCAATGATCTTCAGACGATACTCCTCTGAATAGGCTATCTCTCGAAGTGCGGTAATAATGCGGTCTAACCATTCTTTGGCGAGTGCTGAAAGACTGGTGCCTCCAAAGGATGAATTGATTAGGATTTTATCTAGCACCTCAACTCCTCGAGGTGACACTCCGTCGATGACCATTCCGTAGATCTGGCCATCTCGGAGATCATCTATCTAGTAGTCATCAAACCTCTTAAGGTAGAACCAAAATGCTGACTGCGAGTATTCCATCCCTAAAATAACTCAATTTATAAGTATTTCATTTTTTTATCATTACCTTCAAGTTCGTTCAAATCCTAAAATGTCAGTTTTGATATTAAGAATATATATAGTTTAAATCAAGTTATTATGTGCGTTGAATTCCTAGGATGTCATTATTCTATACATAGTAAATCCTTTCCTTTCTGAGATAATTTAATGAACGTTTGGATGTTTGCTTTTCATTACACTTAGCAATTTGTGATCTCGACCTGACACAGAGAACAGATCATAAAGTAGATAGGAACAAAACTCCTTATATGACACTTTATGATACTTCTCTGATACCAACTGTAACGCTCCCCCATCGCCATGTGCAAAAGACAAGTATAATTATAATCAGTGGCGGAGCGGTGCGCTACTCAGGAGGACAAGCTTGCAAAACCCATCTTCTTGAATAGGCTATGACAGAAGGGACTGAGCCACACTGAAGGCTGCTGACTCAAACCTAAGAGTAGGATCAATAGTCAATACTTAAGATAAGAGTAGAATACTTATCTTAAGTATTAGACTATTACATATATTGGATTTAAAGAGGTAAATATGAATCCACTATATGTTAATCAATATATCAATATTTCTAGTATGCTGATTACATCACAATACTAAGTATAATAGTATAACAGAGTGCCGAAGCTAAAGCAAGATATCCATAATACATTCATCACAGAGCAGTAGTAAACATTCGTCTCAAAAAATAAAAGTAAAATATATCCAGAATTATTATAGACTGATTTAAAAGATGAAAAGTAAAGTCTATCTGAAGTACTGAAAATAAAGCAGTAAGTAATAGATGGAAGACTGATCCACTAAGGCTCCACGTACTCCTTCTAGGTCCCCTGTAATTCCTCCTGCCCTGTCTCCACAAGCTGCTTAGGATCTAGCAAATTGCCGGATCCCAAAAGTAACCCGTGTTAGACAAGACTAACACATTGCAACTAACTAAACAGTTCTAAAGTAAATACAATAGACAGTAAAGTAAACACGACTGTATAAAAGGATAGTAAAGGCACTAGGTAACTAAAACTGTACAGATTAAGCAAAGTAAAACTACTTCGAAACTGAATGTTAAAAGTAAACAAAAATATCAAATGCTCAAAAATCAAGGTTAAAAATGTCCAATGCTGTACTATTATGTTACCAAAATGATGCATCCAAGTATGCCACAACATGGAATGCTACGGTATATAACAAAACTATCACTGAAAGACTATGAGTCATACGGTCCAATGTCTACATACATCCAGTTGGGAAGACAGTATGGTGATGCTGATGTATCCTAAAATTCCCTAGTCAATGTATACAACATTTCATAACCCATAATTCATCACTAATACTCATATGTCACCAATGAATCATTTATCATGCTCATGCTTATGTTTATGCCATGCTTCTATGCTATATGAAGAAAAATCTCGAAATCCACAAATACTTGAATACTTATAATGAATTCAAAGTCTTCATTGTGCAGAATCCTGCTTAAAGGATTATGACTCCTAACTTCTAGGACAATAATTGATTGAAGTTGAAGATTTACTTAAAAATTATTAGATAGGGTGATTGTATACACATATTTAGCACATTTGCAAGAAAGGTGATCTTGGCACTTAGTTTGATTATGCCACCCTAACGAAGCGGTCTTCGATAGGAGGTATTGCCCGTTGGCAATTTGTATCTCAAGCTAAAGTCAGTAAGATGTCCAACTTACAATCACACTCAGTGTCTTAAAGAAGGTGATTTTAATTACTTAGTTTGTTTGAGCCACACCTATTGAAGTGATCTTCGCTAGGAGGCATCGCCCGTTGGCAATTTGTATTTCAATCAAGCTAAGGAATGAGTACCTATTTAATACACTCTTAGTCTTGGGAGATTTACTCTATCGGGACTATATTTGTCTAATCTCTCGGGATAGCACCTGCTCATAAGTTCACATTAGAGTGAATCAACCAATCCTGAATAATACTGAAGAAAAACCAATATTATGGGTATACCATACTACACCAACCAATAATCTGAGTTCAACAATTCTATTTATTCACAAGGATTTATCACAACTATTCATCCTTATGTTAAGTAGGTGATTCCTACTCAAGGCTCCAAGAATGTGATCAAAGATCACTTAATATAGGTTCTACCACAAAGAAAAGGGTTCACTCTAAGTAGCTTAGGTGAGTTCTACCACAAGGTAGTAAGATCAACTTCTAAGGTAAAAAGGGACCATCTAAGCCACTACCTCAATGAGTTATACAAAATTCTCCTACTTCAATGTATATTTAAATTTTGGTCTTTAAAATATTTTAGATGATTATCTTATGATGAGATGCTTAAGATCTCACATTCTTAATTTTGATGCTAACATGTTAAGTTTTCTTATCTTTTAGATTTAGAGTAATCAAATTAGATGGTTAAGTCATCTGATCATTTCTTATTCTAAGATTATGAGATTTAAATCAAGGATGTTATTTGTGGGGCCCCCGTACTGGCAACATGGAAGTACGATGCTCCAATTGTGGCAAATCCCCGACTTAAGTAAAGTTAGGTAAACCCAACCTGCCTTAAGCCAAGGACTCGTCACCAAGTACTATAACATCATCAATATACAAGTATCAAAGTGGCAGAAGCAAGGAATAATAGAGTAACATCCACAAGCATACATAGTAGGAAAAGAGAATGTAATATAGTAACTCATCACAATGCAGAAATAAAAATACATCCAGAATTAATTATTACAAATTGAAGTTTAAAGAAAATGAAAATATCTCTCAATATCACTGAAACAAAGGCAAAATCTAACTAAACAGTAGCACACGATCCTCCTCCTGAACCTGCTCCTCTTCTGCGATAATGCCCACGAACACGTCTGAATCTGACATTTGTCGGTATCACAAATGCCAGGGCCCCAGCCAACAAAATAAAAAGGTTACAGTTAGATAATTGTCTAAGTACATTTTAGGCTATTTTAATAAATTGAACATTTAAAGATATCATATTTTAATTTAACTACACATGCAAGTAGTGAAGAGTGCAATAAGCTATGAAAGAAATGGGTAACTATAAACTATCCATTTATAGCCAACATACAATGCAAAATAAATAAGGTTAGGCTAAAAGCTAAAAGAACCAGCAACTACAATACAATTCTGAACCTAACATGCTTATGATCATGTTACACATGCTGAGAATATAAAAGAACACAAGTACTGAAAATATGCAATTCTAGCATCCTAAACATGCCAACAAAAATATATATAAGTAAACTATATGAGTATACATACAACATGCTAGTCAAGAACAGGAAAAGAAAAGCCACTGAGATATGTGGCAAAAAGTAAATCAATCTATGAAATATAAAACCACTGAGACATATGGCAAAGCGGGCAAATACCGAAAATAAGGCCACTAAAATATGTGGCAAAGCAAATCAAAAAAATAATACTGAACAATCTAGCTAAAGTAGCAAGAAGCCTAAGACATAGTACTGCCATACCAGCCAATAGGCCATATAGGGCCTCCAATATCCATCAATCAATCCCCAGCCTAGCCATCCAAATATGCTAGGTCTGAGTCCAGTCTATACAATACTACTACTGAACAGGCAAACTAAGCTAGAACATATTCTACCAACTGCAAATAAGGCAAAATTGAATGATATGCAATTCAAATACTAACTTAGGATGTATCATCCATATCCTAAGTTCTCCTATTATGCTCAAGGGATAAAGCTCAATATCCAAGGTATGCAAAGCAATCTTGTCAAAGTAAGCAAGAGACTCAACTTATGTGATATTTGATGTTATCTAATTACCAAATCTAACTATTCTGAGAAGGTACAGGTTTAGGATCTCCAATATCCAGCTATCGAGTAGAATCTCAGATTTATGTCCTTAATGTTATTATTAGAACTTAACAAGTTCTAATCCAGAATTATGTGACGACTATATGGTTTAAATAAGTAAATCAATGACCTAATTTATTAATATTTTACTCTCTTAGCCCTAGGCGATAATCATCATGGGTTTCCTAGTTAGCTAAGGTGCTCTAGACGACATCCAGGGCTCAATCCAGAAGATAGAATGGAAATGAGCTGAAGAAATTTCAATGGAGGAAAGGCTGTACCTCAAGTCGGGCTGCAGGCTTAGCCGAGGGGAATTGAGGTGCGCTGAAGCTTATTGGACAGTAGATAAAGCTTCACAGGGGGTCTGAACACCAGACGGGCCCTCTATCAGCGGTTCGAGCTTCGGGAATGCCAAGATTTTTCGAGGAAGACGGAAGCTCTAGAGACTTCAATTGGGGAAATTGAGGGTTCACAGTGAGTAAAGGGACTCACTGTGAATCACTAAGAGTATTTATAGGCCAAGGGGGCTATGGGGGTGGTTTCTAGAGCTCGGGCAATGGCGAGAGGCTCGAGCCGAAGGAAACGGCTCGGGCCAACGGCTATGGGCAATTTGGGGAGAAGGCAGGCGGCCAGATGAACGCATTGAGGGCAGGAGAAGAAATTCAGTGGTTTTCCCTTACTGCCACGCGACAGGGAGGATCATGGCTGTCAGGGGGGACCAGACACAGACAGGCGAGGTGAGGGAGATGATCCACAGTGCTCGGGTTCGTCTCCACTGGTCTCGAACGGATCTGATGCGTTACTTAATGGGATATATGGTAGCCGTTGGATACGCGCGATGGACTCAATGCCTACGATTTAATCTTAACGCAGAGGAGATCCCGCCGTTCGATGGCTTGCGACAGGATGCATGCTAACGCATCGGGTGGCCGAAACTCGTGTGTGGCTGTAGTGGCCGCCCCTTCTAATCATAAGGCTTAAGGAGTGGTCGTCACTAAGCACATCTTATACTTAACATTAGGTTGGAATTTAAGACTCCAATCCAATCTTAAGGAAAAGGTGTACTTTTCATAATAAGATAATGATTAACAATCACTTAATGAGTATCAGAGTGCAGAAGAAAAGTAGCAACTGAAGTAAACATCTATGCTATAAAATAAAAACATCCAGCTCAGAATATATACAATGCAGAAAAGTAAAGTACAAATAGTTCTGTATTATTACAAACGATTAAAGTTTAAAAGTTGAAATGAAAAGAGTCTCTCATCCTCACAATATAAAAATAAAGCATTTTAATAAGTAAGCTAAGGTCCCTCAATAGTCTGGACCTCCTCCTAGATCTGCTCCTCAGTAGATTCAATCTCCTCAAAAATCTCAGAATCTACCATTATCGGTTTCATAATGGTAGGGCCCCAGCCAACAAAATAAAAATCTTGTTAGACAAAATGTCTAAGTACATTTTAAGGTAATGAATTTTAATATATTTTAATGACATCACAACTAAAATTAAGCATAATATAGCAGTAAAGCACAAAGAAAGGAAGAACAAGTATTGAGGTAGAAAATTAGGATTAGCTACGTCCTAATTATAAATAAATCAAATATCACCTATAAAATTAAATAAGTAAATCAATCGTCCTAAGTTTATTATTTTTATAAACCCCAAATAAATCTTGATTAGCCATATCAAGATTTAAAGGATTATGAATCAAACTCAAAGAATGAAGTTTAATTCTTAATCACAAGGCTATCATAAAGGACTAAGTTTTAATCCCATCTTATTGATTAAGTGTTAAGGAAAATCCTATCGAATTAAGTCAAATTCAATAGGATAGATTTCTAATCCTAATTCTAATGTTAAAAGATCAAATAATTAATTAATAAACTATGAAAATCTAAAAAACTAGTAAAATTAACGTTTCACCTTAATGAGTAATATATTTTACCCATTAGATGAATTCTAACCTAAGATCTAATCTTAATCTTAGGAATTAAGGCTTTTAAGTACTAAGAGTATCACTCATACACACCTCCTAACTAAGGTTATAAGATCTAATGGATGATATAAGAAGTTTAAAGGAATTGAAATTTCTCTCATAACTTACTTAGGTTTTATTTAAAACTTTAACTTAGGGTTTTGGTCAAACTTCTAATTTGAGACTTATAATTATCTAAATCAAAGCATAGATTATTTTAATTACTATATATTATGATTTAAGAATGAATTTAGGACTTAGAAACATTAAACCCTAAATTTGGGCAAAAATGACTATTTTGCCCCTACTTAAGGGTCTAAATCTCACCTTTATGAATTAGCACTTAATTCTAAATTTTAATGATGTGAAATGATTACTTACTGTCTATTATGAGTTTAGACAGTATGTTCATTAATTTTGATTAAGTATTGAGCCTTATAAGGTCAATTTAAGGAATTTGACCTATAAGGGTATGTTGGTAAATTTACCCTAATGACATATTATTTTTCTATTAGTTTACTGTAGGTTATGCCCTAAGGTTTTCATAAAACCTTAAATTATTGAATTCTGATATGTGTTGGCTAAGTTATAGCCAAAACAAGTTTTTAGGGTTAAAGTGTAATTAAGGGTGCTTAATTAAAGGTCAAAAACCATAACTTTATCATTTGATATCCAAATTGAATAATTTTAGTGGCTGTATGTCACAATTGATCCACTAATTCTAATGACTAGTGGTAGGTTCAATTTGGACTCCATTTAGCTAAGTTATGGCTTAATTAGGGTTTAGGGTGATTAGTGAGTGATTAGTGAAATTAATCACTCAATCACTAATCCAACCCTGCAGTTAGGTTCTAATAGATTCTAGGAGTTCTCTGAAACTTAAATTGTCTAATTTGGATTATTAGATTTGCTAATATTCACTAATCAAATTTTAGGGTAATTAGGGGTGATTAGCAAATCTAACTGTTAGATCCTAATTGTTTTTGTAGATCTCTGTAAAATAAGTTTTTATGATCTAAATTGGTGTTTGGATCACCTAATTTGGAGCTAAGACGACCAACTTATGGTCATTTGAAGTTCTAGGTCAAATTAGGCTAATTAGGGTTAGGTCCTAAACGTCATTAGGCTCAAACTAATCCAAACAGCAAGATTGACCCTACTAAAATATTCCTTAGGGTTTTGTGAGTATTTTAAGACCCATATTCAATAGGTTTGGATTAAGGGTTGCAAAGTTATGATCATTTGAAATTTTGTAACATTATTTAAATTTAATTAATACCCCTAAATGTTGCTATGCTAAATATAGGTCCAAATACAAAATTGACAGCACCAAAATGTTCCTCTATTTTTGTAGATCAAAATGGTATATTTATTTGTTATGATTAGTCTTATATTTATTAAGATATGAGTATATAAAGTTTTGGTGTTTAATTAATTAAATTATATTTAACTAAACTGAATTTAATTAAATGATTTAATTTAATAGATTTTTATTTACTAAATTCATAATATATATATATATATATATATATATATATATATATATATAGATATATATATTTAAATTATGTTGCAGGTGGGAGCCTCGGCTATCACTGGACACATCAGCAGGACATGTGGCGCAGAGGGATTGGACGAGAGCTCTCGAGTGGGCCCCACGACGCCAGCCGAAGGGACTGCGGGGACCGCCTTCTGAACAGCGCGAGTTACACGCCGTGGGCCCCACGCATCCATGCGGCGGCTCCAGCAGTGGACAACACATGCGCTGGGCTCCGCTTCTGTGCGCGATCCTCGGTGGCAGCACATACCGGGCTCGGGCCAGCCCGGCCCGCCCAGGCTACTTCGGCATCCTCCTCTAACTCCCGATGGGGCGAGCTAGGGCACGCGAATGGAGGACTTTCCCGACGACCAAACCTCTCGACCCGCATGGCTATGAAAAGAGAAAGAGCTTGGCTATTTAATGGTGTAAGGATCTGCAGCTGAGGTGGTAAGAATCGAGCACATAACTAAACCCTAGTTGTATTAGTCGCGGTTTTAGGAATATAACGGTATGTGCTGTAGATATTTTGCAAAATTGGAAAAATCGAGCCATTTATCATTTGATCGAGTAAAGCTAACAATTAATCGGAGGCTTGAAATAGCAATTCGAATATTAAGATTGATAATTGCATGAATAACTAAGAGGATTAGGGTGGTACCTCGACGAACGGTGCTCAAAGCTTTATTGCTAGGTTCCGAACTTTTGGTTTGAAACCGAGCAAATCAGGAGTCCTAGTAGTCTTATACTAGCCTTATTGCGGTGGCTAAGAGCGGTGAAAAGCCATCTGTCGAAGACCTTCGACACGTGTCGAGGCCAGCACCCACGCGTCGAGCGTTTCGGGGACGATAAGGCATAGCCGTCTGATTCCGCGATTAGACGGCGTAGAATGCGCGTTAGGATAGACGGTGCAGATAAATTTTTAGGGTAACGGCGCTGAGTTAAGTAACGGCGCCGTTTAAGATATTTTAAATATAATATTATTTAATTATTTTCAAACCTATTTTATTAATTAAAATTAACTAAATAAATGTATTCAAAAAATTCCTAATAAATTACATTTAGCTAAATGAAGGGTGCTGAGTGCAACGGCGCACTCGGATTTTTGATCCGACGAGTATTTTAATTATTTGAATTTTCAGGTATTTAAATAATATTAAAATATTTGCCGAAAATTTAACGACTTCCAAATGCATCCAAAACTTCACCTCTAGCTAATTTGGGGGTTGTGAATGCAATGGAGAAGTCAAATTTTTAATCTGAGATCTAGATAAAAAGTCAATTTCTAGGGTTTTGAGATTTTCCAGAAATCAGGTTTTGATTTATTTGATCCCTGATTTGATCCAAATCCTAGAGGTAGGTTCTAAATGACTTAATTAAGCTACTAAAACCATAATTAAGACTTAAATCAATCTTAATTGACCTAAGAAATAACTTGGGTTGTCACAGCCGCTATCGGGACCCACAGCGGATCTGCCGCGGTAGCTCTTCAAGAAAAGCATCAGCAAATTCATTAACCACTTTAATCTCAGAAAGTGGTGTATCCTTTTTACTTTCTCCTAGCATAGTAACTAGGTGTACTGTACAACCCTTGTTCACTAACTTACTTGCTGTTATTGCATTAATTAGTGAACTCAAAGTACTAAACCTCCCTATAAATGTTGATGTAGTGTCTGGTGATCGAAGTGATATCTTCTTTTGTTGACAGTTAATAATAGCGTTGTGAGTACTAAGCCAGTTCATACCCAATATTATATCAAAGTTTACTATTAGTAAAATTATTAACTTGGCTTGAAACACTTGCTCATTTAAGGGTACTTGAAGGTTACAGAATGGGTGATATTGAGTTGAGTTCTGGATGGTAGCCCAACTGCTAAAGATCTTGCCATTTTGTAACGAGGCAAATTTAAACCTTTAACAAAATTTTCAGATATAAATGAATGGCTTGCTCCCGTATCGAATAGCAGTTTGCACGGATGATCATTAATACTTATAGTGCCTAAATAAAATAATAATTACTTAGAACTTATTAAAAGCTTGAAAATAAATGCAATATGAATTATGTATACCTGATATCACATTATTATCCTCTGTAGCTTCCATAGGAGTAAGAGTATATACTTCAACTGGTCATGTAGACTTCTTAATAGCCACCTGCTTTTGAGGATTTCGAGATGTGCTGGGTTGATTTGCCCTTCCTTTATCATTCCTCTGGATAGTTCTTTCAGTTTGTGGAGTAGGCATAATGGTCAGTGGTTGATCCCATTGATTGATTGGAGTTGGATTTAACATTTGATTGCGTCTGGAATGATCAATATGAACTCCATCTATAGTTACTTCATAATTACATTGCTGGTAGAAGTGCCCTTTACGACCACATGTATAACAACATTATTTATTATGATAGCATCTTCCATATGGGTGTGGTCTTGTACACCCATTGTAAGGATCTGTTGGTGGACTCTCAGCTTTCATCTGATATACTTTTCCAGAAGAAATCCTAATTCTTCTGGGATCATTATTCCTTTGAGAAGACATATTAAAAGTTCTCTTACTTTCTTTTTGAATTAGATTCTGATCAATTACACGAGCTATTTCTATAAGTTTCATAAAGTTGGATAGCCTTAATGGAATAATTTGCTCTCTTATCGATTCTTTAAGACCACTGAGGAATCGGTGACATCGAGATCCTTCTGTTTGTACCATGATTGGTGCAAACATGGATAATTTTCTGAATTCTATCTCGTATTCTGATAAAGTCTGATTGCCTTGCTTGAGATTTAAGAACATATCCCCCAAATTATTTTGTACAGAGGGAGGTACATACTCAGCCGTGAATGCTTATACAAACTTACTCCAAGGGATTGTATCAATCCGATACCCGGCGAATACTGACTGGCGGATATGATCCCACCAAAATTCTGCTTCTTCTTGAAGCATATGTGTAGTTAAACGAACAGATTCTATCTCAGGACAATTCAAACTTATAAGGTTCTTTTCAACTATTTTTATCCAATTAACTGTATCCATTGCAGACATAGTCCCATTGAATACTGGGGTTCTTAATCTAATGAAACTATGTAGCAATCCATCGGTAGTTTGTTGATATCATTGAGAAGGGAGATTCGATGTTGGGTTAACTGATACAGGAGAGGGGTGGTTCTGTATAGCCAATAGCCTTTCTATTTTCTCTGCCTGCTTGGCATTAATTTCCACTAATATTTTGACAATCTCCAATAACGCACTGATCTCGGATGATTGACTGCTTGTTGCAGCAAGAGCTGATGAAGATTGACCGGGACTCATTATTATGCCTGTATTTAGATAATAATATTCTATTTAGAAGAATGAAAGGGTATTTTATTTAGTTATTCCAATCATGTAATATTAGGAAATAGTTCTATGTTAATTTGTTCTTAGAGTTCCTACTGAATTTAAGTACCTTTGTGTTATTACTCTAAGTGTTTTATTCCTGCTATTCTGACTATCGGATGATGAAAATGAGGATGTTTATTCTAGTATTCATTTAGTGATTGTAAGGCAGAAGAACTATCCATTAGGTAGATAGAAATACAAATTCCAATCTGACACCTTATGGAGTTCTCTGATACCAACTGTGGCGGCCTCCCCTTCTAATCATAAGGCTTAAGGAGTGGTCATCACTAAGAACATCTTATACTTAACTTTAGGTTGGAATTTAAGACTCCAATCCAATCTTAAAGAAAAGGTGTACTTTTCATAATAAGATAATGATTAACAATCACTTAATGAGTATCAGAGTGCAGAAGAAAAGTAGCAACTGAAGTAAACATCCATACTATAAAATAAAAAAATCTAGCTCAGAATATATACAATGTAGAAAAGTAAAGTACAAATAGTTTTATATTATTATAAATGTTTAAAGTTTGAAAGCTGAAATGAAAAGAGTCTCTCATCCTCACAATATAGAAGTAAAGCATTCTAATAAGTAAGCTAAGGTCCCTTAGTAGTTTGGACCTCCTCCTGGATCTGCTCCTTAGTAGGCTCAATCTCCTCAAAAAGCTCAGAATCTACCATTATCGATTTCATAATGGTAGGGTCCTAGCCAACAAAATAAAAATCTTGTTAGACAAAATATCTAAGTACATTTTAAGGTAATGAACTTTAATGTATTTTAATAACATCACAAGTAAAATTAAGCATAATATAGCGGTAAAGCATAAAGAAAGGAAGAACAAGTATTGAGGTAGAAACATACCTCAACTCAGGCTGTAAAATAATATAAGTAAAGTATAAGGGAAATTCTACTAAATACAAAGAAAAGTTTTAAGTAATATGATTAATTAACATGCCAGTTATATTATAAGTAAAAGTACAGTACTGAAAATATAAAGGCTAACATCCTAACGTGCACTCAAGTGAGTGAAATGGCTGACATACAAAAAGTTCTGAAATGTAAAGGAACTACAGAAAATGAAAAATATGAAAGAAAGAAAAGTGTACTGAAATAGTAAAATAAAATAAGTCTGAAATGTAAAGAAAGTATGTAAAGTAACTGTAAGAGGTCTGAAAAGTAAATGTAAGTAATGTTGATTAATTTACTATACTTGTGATATTCTTACTTAATCTGCCAAAAAGTAAAGTCTGTCTGGTAATCTAGGAGAAACATCCTAGATTAAAGTAAAGTTCCACCAAAAGGGGCATCCAGGAGAAATATCCTAGATCCTAAAGTAAATCCACAAAGTATCTAAAGGGCAAATAGGAGAAACATCTCAATGCCAAAGTAAAGTATCATAGGGGAAATTCCCTAGGCAAAAGCAGTCCTAAAGTAAAGTCATACTAAGTGGCAGGCTAAGTAAAACATAAACCATAAGTATTATGTTATTTATTAATATTTCTTTTAAAATTATGCATATGACATGTGAATGAAATTCAAAGTATAACATAAAGTAAGTATCAAGTATTTAAGTATGTCCAAAGGTATAAAAAGGCTTAAATGACAAGAAAAGCATAGCATTTCAATTTCAAGGGATTAATAAATAGCACTACACAAACTTTTTGTGACATCATCTATTTTTCTAATTTAAACATTCTAACTACTCTAAGTTACATAAGATTCAGAATCATAAATCCCTACACTGTCTGTAACTTAGAATCACGAACCTACATGTTGAATGTAATTAGGATTAACTACGTCCTAATTATAAATGAATCAAATGTCGCCTATAAAATTAAATAAGTAAATCAATCGTCCTAAGTTTATTATTTTTATAAACCCCAAATAAACCTTGATTAGCCATATCAAGATTTAAAGGATTAAGAATCAAACTCAAAGAATGAAGTTTAATTCTTAATCACAAGGCTATCCTAAAGGACTAGGTTTTAATCCCATCTTACTGATTAAGTGTTAAGGCAAATCCTATCGAATTAAGTCAAATTCAATAGGATAGATTTCTAATCCTAATTCTAATATTAAGAGATCAAATAATCAATTAATAAACTATGAAAATCTAATAAACTAGTAAAGTCAAGGTTTCACCTTAATGAGTAACCCATTTTACCCATTAGATGAATTCTAACCTAAGATCTAATCTTAATCTTAGGAATTAAGGCTTTTAAGTACTAAGAGTATCACTCAGACACACCTCCTAACTAAGGTTATAAGACCTAATGGATGATATAAGAAGTTTAAAGGAATTGAAATTTCTCTCATAACTTACTTAGGTTTTATTTAAAACTTTAACTTAGGGTTTTTGTCAAACTTCTAATTTGAGACTTAGAATTATCTAAATTAAGGCATAGATTATTTTAATTACTATATATTATGATTTAGGAATGAATTTAGGACTTAGAAACATTAAACCCTAAATTTGGGCAAAAATGACCATTTTGCCCCTACTTAAGGGTCTAAATCTCACCTTTATGAATTAGCACTTAATTCTAAATTTTAATGATGTGAAATGATTACTTACTGTCTATTATGAGTTTAGACAGTATGTTCATTAATTTTGATTAAGTATTGAGCCTTATAAGGTCAATTTAAAGAATTTGACCTATAAGGGTATGTTGGTAAATTTACCCTAATGACATATTATTTTTCTGTTAGTTTACTGTAGGTTATGCCCTAAGGTTTCCATAAAACCTTAAATTATTGAATTCTGATGTGTGTTGGCTAAGTTATAGCCAAAACAAGTTTTTAGGGTTAAAGTGTAATTAAGGGTGCTTAATTAAAGGTCAAAAACCATAACTTTATCATTTGGTATCCAAATTGAATAATTTTAGTGGCTGTATGTCACAATTGATCCACTGATTATAATGACTAGTGGTAGGTTCAATTTGGACTCCATTTGGCTAAGTTATGGCTTAATTAGGGTTTAGGGTGATTAGTGAGTGATTAGTGAAATTAATCACTCAATCACTAATCCAACCCTGCAGTTAGGTTCTAATAGATTCTAGGAGTTATTTGAAACTTAAATTATCTAATTTGGATTATTAGATTTGCTAATATTCACTAATCAAATTTTAGGGTAATTAGGGGTGATTAGCAAATCTAACCGTTAGATCCTAATTGTTTTTGTAGATCTCTGTAAAATAAGTTTTTATGATCTAAATTGGTATTTGAATCACCTAATTTGGAGCTAAGTCGACCAATTTATGATCATTTGAAGTTCTTGGTCAAATTAGGCTAATTAGGGTTAGGTCCTAAACGTCATTAGGCTCAAACTAATCCAAACAGCAAGATTGACCCTACTAAAATATTCCTTAGGGTTTTGTGAGTATTTTAAGACCCATATTCAATAGGTTTGGATTAAGGGTTGCAAAGTTATGATCATTTGAAATTTTGTAACATTATTTGAATTTAATTAATACCCCTAAATGTTGCTATGCTAAATATAGGTCCAAATACAAAATTGACAGCACCAAAATGTTCCTCTATTTTTGTAGATCAAAATGGTATATTTGTTTGTTATGATTAGTCTTATGTTTATTAAGATATGAGTATTTAAAGTTTTGGTGTTTAATTAATTAAATTATATTTAACTAAACTGAATTTAATTAAATGATTTAATTTAATAGATTTTTATTTACTAAATTTATAATATATATATATATATATATATATAGATATATATATTTAAATTATGTTGCAGGTGGGAGCCTCGGCTATCACTGGACACATCAGCAGGACACGTGGCGCAGAGGGATTGGACGAGAGCTCTCGAGTGGGCCCCACGACGCCAGCCGAAGGGACTGCGGGGACCGCCTTCTGAACAGCGCGAGTTACACGCCGTGGGCCCCATGCATCCACGCGATGGCTCCAGCAGTGGACAACACATGCGCTGGGCCCCGCTTCTGTGCGCGATCCTCGGTGGCAGCACATACCGGGCTCGGGCCAGCCCGGCCCGCCCAGGCTACTTCGGCATCCTCCTCTAACTCCCGATGGGGCGAGCTAGGGCACGCGAATGGAGGACCTTCCCGACGACCAAACCTCTCGACCCGCATGGCTATGAAAAGAGAAAGAGCTTGGCTATTTAATGGTGTAAGGATCTGCAGCTGAGGTGGTCAGAATCGAGCACATAACTAAACCCTAGTTGTATTAGTCGCGGTTTTAGGAATATAACGGTATGTGCTGTAGATATTTTGCAAAATTGGAAAAATCGAGCCATTTATCATTTGATCGAGTAAAGCTAACGATTAATCGGAGGCTTGAAATAGCAATTCGAATATTAAGATTGATAATTGAATGAATAACTAAGAGGATTAGGGTGGTACCCTCGACGAACGGTGCTCAAAGCTCTACATAAAGTGACTCAGGGCACTCTATGTGTATCAGAATGGACTCCACTCAGCTCAACCATTCTTGTGTATATATGGGAAAGTTGAGCCCTCGATATACAGCTTGCTGTAGAAGCTTCTCCAAGACCAAAATCACTTTTGTTGAAACTCCTTCAATCTGCCAGTTACTTTCCTGCCTCCATTTGAAGCTACAGCTCCAAACTCTCTTGAAAGCACGCTGATAATAGTCTATATCGGACTCTTTAGAATCCATTTGACTATGAGGACAGAATTTTATTACATTTGTGTTAGACTCCAGATAACTAAATTATTAGGATGGGAGTATTCTCCTCCTACATTTTGCATAGAGTTACTGACACTACTATGTTATGGATGTCACTTATATTAATGTTTGTATTTCAGAAGAATGGTCCATTTGGTAGAAATGAATCATAGACCCCATTCTGGTACCTTATGGTGTTCTTTGATACCAACTGTGAGGCCCCCGTACTGGCAACATGGAAGTACGGTGCTCCAACTGTGGCAAATCCCCAACTTAAGTAAAGTTAGGTAAACCCAACCTGCCTTAAGCCAAGGACTCGTCACCAAGTACTATAACATCATCAATATACAAGTATCAAAGTGGCGGAAGCAAGGAATAATAGAGTAACATCCACAAGCATACATAGTAGGAAAAGAGAATGCAATATAATAACTCATCACAATACAGAAATAAAAATACATCCAGAATTAATTATTACAAACTGAAGTTTAAAAAAAAATGAAAATGTCTCTCAATCTCACTGAAATAAAGGCAAAATCTAACTAAACAGCAGCAGCACGATCCTCCTACTGAACCTGCTCCTCTTCTGCGAAAGTGCCCACGAAACACGTCTGAATCTGACATTTGTCGATATCACAAATGCCAGGGCCCCAACCAACAAAATAAAAAGGTTACAGTTAGACAATTGTCTAAGTACATTTTAGGCTATTTTAATGAATTGAACATTTAAAGATATCACATTTTAATTTAACTACACATGCAAGCAATGAAGGGTGTAACAAGCTATGAAAGAAACGGGTAACTATAAACTATCCATTTATAGCCATCATACAATGCAAAATAAATAAGGTGAGGCTAAAAGCTAAAAGAACTAGCATCTACAATACAATTCTGAACCTAATATGCTTATGATCATGTTACACATATTGAGTATATAAAAGAACACAGGTACTGAAAATGTGCAATTCTAACATCTTAAACATGCCAACAAAAATATATATAAGTAAACCATATGAGTATACATACAATATGCTAGTCAAGAACGGGAAAAGAAAAGCCACTGAGACATGTGACAAAAAGCAAAAAATATTTATGAAATATAAAACCACTAAGACATGTGGCAAAGCGGGCAAATATTGAAAATAAGGCCACTGAAGCATGTGACAAAGCAAATCAAAAAAACAATACTGAACAATCCACCTAAAGTAGCAATAAGCATAAGACATAGTACTGCTATACCAGCCAATAGGCCATATAGGGCCTCCAATATCCATCAAGCAATCCCCAGCCTAGCCATCCAAATATGCTAGGTCTGAGTCTAGTCTATACAATACTACTATTGAAGAGGCAGACTAAGCTAGGACATATTCTACCAACCACAAACAAGGCAAAACTGAATGATATGCAATTCAAATACTAACTTAGGATGTATTATCCATATCCTAAGTTCTCCTATTATGCTCAAGGGATAAAGCTCAATATCCAAGGTATAAAAAGCAATCTAGTCAAAGTAAGCAAGAGACTCAATTTAGACTTATGTGATATTTGATGTTATCTAATTACCAAATCTAACTATTCTGAGAATGTACATATTTAGGATCTCCAATATCCAACTATCGAGTAGAATCTCAGATTTACGTCCTTAAAGTTAATATTAAAACTTAACAAGTTCTAATCCAGAATCATGTGACGACTATATAGTTTAAGTAAGTAAATTAATGACCTAATTTATTAATATTTTACTCTCTTACCCAAATCTTGATTAAGTAAATCAAGATTTAAGGATCTAGAACTTAAACCCCAAATTTTGAGTTCAAATCCCAAATCCAAGGTAATGCCCTAACTAGGATCTAGGGTCACATTTACAACCCAAATTTAAGGTATAGAATCCTATAAGTTGAAGGATCTATGAACTAAGAACTTATTGAAAGGTTATTCTACTGATTATAAGATAAAATAATCAATTAAGAACTTGAGAATCTAAGACCTATTTTCAATCTTTAAGATAATTTCATTATCTTATTGATTGAACCATCCTATACCCACATGGAAGGCTTCAAGAGATTAAACAATCAATCATTTAAAGAATTTTAATTGGAGATGGTTTAATTCAAATTGAAGATCTAAGTATAAGATCTAAGGTCTAAGGATCTGAAACTTAATCACTTTAGATTTCTAAATTAGAGTTTTAACTTAAGAGTTCCCATTTGTGATTCTTTTAGAATCTAAGTTTATAGTTAAACTATATGGAGCTTATTAAGGTTGAAATTGACAATTTTAAGTATTAGTTTAAACATCAAACTCATATTGACCTTTCTAGGTCTACTAAAGATCTAAGGATCTGAGGTTTGATCACTTTAGACCTCAAGCTAGATTTTAACTTAGGATGTTCCATTATTGTTTCTTTTAGCATTTAAGCTTATAATTTAACTAGTTTGAACTTATCAAGTGACTTTTGAAATGATCACATTTAAGTGACTTCTTTAAGGTCACTTAAGATCTAAGTGTCTAAATTAGGGCTTAATTGAAGATTTCTTGAATTAATGATCATATTGAAATTGTTATTAGTCTAAGAGTTCAGAGAACAATTCTAATCTATCTTAAGGTTAATTTACTGAATTTTCTAAGGTTTTAGGTCATTTAAGCACAATTTGGTCCAAATAACCAAAATACCCCTACTTAAGCTTAAACTTGGGATTTTAGGATTTAGCTATCCAAATTAGATATAATCTATTTTAATATATTTCATATTGGTTAATGAAGTGAGAAAATACACTCATCTTAAGTTTTGACCCCTTAATTAATCTAATTAGCACTAATTACTTGTTTAAGCCAATTTTGGGGATTAGTAAATTTAGGGCATCTTAGGGCAATCCAACCTGTCCAAATGGTTCTAGTATACTTAGGGTAGCATTAGGGACAATCTTTATCAAGATCAGAGGCTTAATTAGGTTTAATTTTACTAATCCTTAATTAGGGTGATTAAGGAGTGATTAAGAAAAATTAATATCTAAAACTAAACTTAAGGGTCTGATCTTGTTTCTTAGGGTACAAGGAGCAATCAGAGCCTTTAATCTCATTAATTGGGTATTTACATTATTTTATATGATTTAATTAATGACAGTAAGGAGTTTGGCAAATATTCTTAAATCTAACTATTGGATCGGAGATTTTATTTTATATTTAGATTCCTTGAATTTTTCTGATTCAAATGGTTTATTTGATCATACCATTTGGATTTATATAACTAAAGTTTTTCAAATAATTTAATCTGAATGTTTATTTAAATTAAAACTATAGGGTTTAATTAATTTAATTCGCAATCATTAAAAATGTTATCCAATAAATATTAATTAGGCGCGGCCCAAAATCAGAACCGCGCGGGTCCCGGGTCGGCCCGGTCCCGAACCCGCGACTTCGTCTCCTTCCTCACGACGGGTCCCGAGTCAGCCAGGCTTCAGTGCCAAAATTTTCGGTGCTCCGGCGACGACAGAGACTCAACTCGATCCTTACACGTTCAGGGAGTCGAGATGCGTCGATTGAACCACGAACCCCCATCTGGATCCCTCAGGATCGACGGGGTGCTACTCGACCGAAATGCCTTCGATACGGGCGTCTCAGGCCGACTGTGAGAGGACAATTCTCCTCACAGAGGCCTCGATTCGATCGGGGTTTGATCCCTACACGTTCAGGGAAGTGAGGTGAGTCGAACCCCCAATCTATCTTAACCTGAGGCGCAGCCAATCACTGGGTCCTTACTCGGACTCAGCCATTGGCTCGGCTGCTAGCTCAGTGGATCGATACGATCGACTCGAGCTAGCTTAACCCCAGGCGACAATCATCACGGGTTTCCTATTGGCTAAGGTGCTCTAGACGACATCCATGGCTCAATCGAGAAGACAGAATGGAAATGAGCTGAAGAAATTTCAATGGAGGAAAGGTTGTACCTCAAGTCGGGCTGCAGGCTTAGCCGAGGGGAATTGAGGTGCGCTGAAGCTTCCTGGATAGCAGACGAAGCTTCACAGGGGGGTCTGAACACTAGACGGGCCCTCTATCAGCAGTTCAAGCTTCGGGAATGCTGGGATTTGCCGAGGAAGACGGAAGCTACAAAGACTTCAGTTGGGGAAATTGAGGGTTCACAGTGAGCAAAGGGACTCACCGTGAATCACTGGGAGTATTTATAGGCCAAGGGGGCTATGGGGGTGGTTTCTAGAGCTCGGTCAATGGCGAGAGGCTCGGGCCAACGGCTATGGGCAATTTGGGGAGAAGGCAGCTGGCCAGACGAATGCTTCAAGGGCAGGAGAGGAAATTCAGTGGTTTTTTTGTACTGCCACACGACAGGGAGGATCCTGGCTGTCGGGGGATTAAATAGTTTAAAAGGAACTGAAAAGAAACACTCGTCATCACAGAAGCTGAAAGGAACTAAGGATCTTCAGTGGGACGCTTGTCCTCCAAGTGCAGATCTCCTGAAGGCTCTACAAACTCAAACAACTCCAAATCTACCATTGTCAATATCACAATGATAGGACCCCAGCCAACAAAAGAAAAATCTTAGTTAGATAATTTGTCTAAGTATATTTTAGGGTAATCAATTTATTATGTTAATTAGATATCACCATAAATAATTAAGTACAAAATCATTATAGGAGCAGAAACATGTAAGAAAACAACAGGATAAAGCTATAAACAAATACTTTATAACTTAAACAGCTAGGAAGTAAGCACATACCTACTCCAAGTAATTGCAACAAGATCAGGTATGTAAAAGAAAGACTAAAGCAATGACTATAAAGAGAATACATCCTAAACATGCTTATGATCAATATATGATTATGCTAAGTGACATAAATGAGAATATAAGAATATTGAAAACAAAACTAACATCCTATATATATATATATATATATATATATATATATAGTAAATAAGACTAGCATCCTATATGAAAACAAAGCTAGAAAATGCATTAAAATTATAAGTAAAGAATAGTACTAAATGCAAAAAAAGATTAAAGTAAAACAGTAATCCAATACTAAAAACTATCTTGGCTACTCAAGCCACTCAAACTGTAAGTAAAGAAAGTAATACTTAGCCTGATGGGCTAAGACAGAAGCTCTGAATTGAAAATCACTGAAACCTCTTAGCCTGATGGGCTAAGGCAGAAAATACTGAACCAATAATCAATGTATAGAAATCCACCCTCAACTAGTACTCACTATGTCCAATCCTGACTAATAAGGTCATATGAGTGCAAAATCTATTTCTCGCCACCCTGGGAATCATCTCAACCAGGCATGGATAGACTTACCAATAATAGCAATCCCGCGTGCTATGCCGGACTCAAGGTTTGGAGAGGCGTACTAGTTAGGTTATAACTTACTAAAAGACTAAAAACATTGATAAAACTCGAATGATATGTATGCAATTCAAAATTAACATGAGATATTTATCAAATATCCTATGTCCAATATATATGTAGAAGATAGGAGGCTCAAAACAAGGTATGCAAGCATCAATTCAAGGTGAGCAAGAGACTCAACTAGGACACAGGTGATATCCATTATTATCTACTTTAATCATTCTATCTACTCTAAGTTACACAGGTTCAGGATCTCCAGGCCCTACTATTGAGTGTAACTCAGATTCACATCTTTATAAATTGGAAAACAATTAGAACTGGCTAAGTTCTAATTGATTAAATCACTGACGACTATAGGTTGAATAAATAAATCCATCGACCTATTTTGATAATTTTAAGAATCCCAAACTCATCTTGATTAGCCAAATCAAGATGAAAGGATTAAGAATTAAACTCCAAATACGAGGTTTAAATCACTTAATCCAAATAGTGTATCTAAGGATCTAAGATTTAATACCCATACTCACATATTTTAGATTAAGGCAAATCCTAATGAATAATCAATTCATTAGGATAGATCTCTACCCTTAATTCTAAGATTTAAAGATAAAATAATCATTAAATAAACTTTGGAAAATCTATAAACTAATAAACTCAAAGTTTCACCTATTGAGTAACCCAATTTACTCAATAATAAAATTCTAACCTAAGATCTATTCCTAATTCTAGGAATTAAAGCTCTTAATTACTAAGATTATCTCTCAGACACACATCCTAACTAATGTTGTAAGACCTAAGAAAAGATCTAAGGAGGACTAAAAAATAAAGGAACGCTCAGGATTTACTTAAGATTTCTTAAGGACTTAAGATTGAAGTCTTAATCAAAATCAAATTAAGGCTTAAACTGTAACAACCCAGGCTGTTACTTTGCTCAATCAAGACTAATCTAAGTCTTAATTAAGGTTCTAAGTCACTAATTAAGTAATTTAGAACTCACCTCTAAAATTTAGGTCAAACCAGAAGTCAACAAAGTCAAATCTGGAATTCTAGAAAATCCCAAAAACCTACAAAATTGACTTTTTATCTGAACCTCAGATTGAAAATTTGACTTCACCATTGCATTCAGAACACCCAAATTAGCTAGGGGTGAAGTTTTGAAGTCATTTGGAAGTCGTTGATTTTTCATCAAATATTTTAATAATATTTAAATTCCCTAAAATTCAAATAATTAAATAATCGTCGGATCAAAAATCCGATCACACCGTTGCATTCCTTACCCCTCAATTAGCTAGGGGTGATCTATTGAAAAATTTGGGACACATGTATCTAATTATTTTTAATAAAGAGAATAGGTTTAAAATATTAAAAATAATAAATAATATTTATTCATCTTAACAGCGCCATCTCAAACCGTAACTGCGCCGAAGCTTCCGTCATCCAACCGCGCATCAGGCACCGCCTATGAGCCCCCACAGGCTTGATCGACCCTCCTTTATCATCTCAATAGCTGACCTAGTTCAGTTTCTGTCAATAAGTGAGCTTCCCTAATCTTCAAAGCCATTCTTCTTCTACCTGCAGTTCGACGAAGCATTAGATCCAGGTACACCTACCTTTAATTGTTAGCTTAATCATTGATTTGTCAATTAAATTTATGTTCGTATCCATCGATCGAATGCGTATGATCTGATTGTATCAAATTTCTTAAGTGCATATTTTAATTGTTATCGAGACGTCTGTGCGCCGTAGGTTAGGGCATCACATTAACACCTGAATTTTTGCACAAAAGATTGAATTTTTGGGTCCTAATGAAAGATCTAATCAATCTCTGCTGATTGGCATGTGAGTTGTGTGTCACGAAGCTCTGTGCACCGAGAAAATTGAAGCCCTAAATCCCTTCCGTTCGGCGCTAAGAAGAGACGAAGGAGCAGAGATTTCGGGTCGGGCTCTCTTCGGCCCGTTCGCACCGTAAGTGGTGGGGCCCACCCGTCACTTTTCTGACTTGAAGAGTGGGTCCTGCCGCCTGAAATTAATGTAATAATAATATACGCATTAATTTAAACAGAGTAATTAAATTAAGTAATTCAATTATAAATTAATTAAACTTAGGATATTCATAAATCTAAATTCAATAATCCAAAATTTATAATGTTATATATCAATGGAATCAAAAAAATATGATGAATATTTTGGCAGTGTCAAATTTCCAATTGAAATTGTATATCACTTAATGACATTTAGGATCCCTAAATTAGCCCTAAATGACTCAAAATTTTATTAGCTCATAACTTTGTGTATGTTGATCCAAACATACCTAATATGGGTCTTAGAGTGATCAGAAAACCCTAAGGATTACTTTGATAGTGTTTATTTTGCTGTTTGGATAAATTTTTGCCTAATCACTTTTAGAACTTAACCCTAATTACCATAATTAGACCTAGAACTTCAATTGACCATAACTTGATCAATTGAGCTCCAAATTGAATGATCCAAATATCAATTTAGATCAGAAAAACTTAAATAACAGTAATTTGTAAAAATATTTAGAATCCAATGGTTAGATTTGCTAATCACCCCTAATTACTCCAAAACTTGATTAGTAAATATTAGCAAAACTAATAATCAAAATTGAGAGATTTAAGTTTCAGAGGACTCCTAGAACCATATAGAACCTATCTGTAAGGTTGGATTAGTGTTTGAGTGCTTAATTTTGCTAATCACTCACTAATCACCCTTAACCCTAATTAGGTCTTAACTTGGTCAAATTAGATCCAAATTGAGCCTACCACATGTCATTATGATCAGTGGACTAATTGTAAACCATAGCCACTGATTTTGCTCAATTTGGACACTAATTAACAAAGTTAAGATTTTTGACCCATAATTAAGAATTCTTTAATCACCTTTTAACCCTAAATCTTGTATTGGTCATAACTTGGCCAATACTTATCAGAATTTAGCAAATTTAGATTCTATGGAAAGCTTAGTCAGTAAAGAATAGTATTCTGAAATAGAATTGAACTTTCACTTAGCCAAATTACTAATTTGCCCTTACGAGTTAAATTTACTAATTTGACTTCATATGGCTTAATAATCATCCAAAATTAATTTAGTTGCTGTCTAATCTTACATTAGATAGTAAGAAATACTTTCCAAAATAAAATTTAAGGATTTAAGCCTTAGATCAAAATTTGATCTTTTGAACCCTTAATTAGGGGCAAAATGGTCATTTTGCCCAAATTTAGGATTTAGCCTTTAAAAGCCATAAATTCAGTTTTTAATCATTAAAATTAGTAAATATAATGATTTAGAACTGAAATTAATCAAATCCAAGTCTAAATTAGATTTTTGATTAAAATCTCAATATTATCTCATTAAGAAAAATTTCTAAGTAAATTGTGAGTGATTTCTCTTCTTAAATCATTCTTAGATCTTTCCTTAGGTTCTTATAACATTAGTTAGGATGTGTGTATTGAGAGACACTCTTAGAAATTAAGAGCTTTAAATTCCTAAGATTAAGAATAGATCTTAAGTTAGAATTCATCTATTGAGTAAATTAGGTTACTCAATAGGTGAAACCTTGAGTTTTCTAGTTTATAGATTTTCTTAGTTTATTAAATGATTATTTGATCTTTAAACTTTAGAACTAAAGAATAGAGATCTGTCCTAATGATTTTGATTTATAATTAGGATTTGCTTAAACCTAATCTGTGAGATTTGGGTTCTAAACTTAGACCCTTAGATTATACCTTTAGATTAAGTAATTAGACCCCATCATCTAGAGTCTAATTCTTAATCTTTTCATCTTGATTTGGCTAATCAAGATGAGGTTGGGGTAAATTAAATTACAAATCTAGGTCGATGATTTATTCATTTTAACCAAATAGTCATCTTTTGATTAAGTTATAATTAGGACTTGGCCAGTCCTAATTATCTTCAACTAGTAGGATTCGTGATTCTAAGTTACAGAATGCGTAAGAATTGATGATTCTGAAACTTATGTAACTTAGAGTAGATAGAACGAATAAAGTAGATAACAATGGATATCACCTGTATTTTAGATAGAGTTTTCTTGCACTTTGATTTTGATGCTTCGCATTCCTTGATTTTGAGCCTTATACCTTGAACATATATTATGAACTTAAGATATTTAATAAATATCTTATGTTATTTTGGAACATTCATAAGCAACATTATGTTTTCATTTCACAAGTGGTTTGTAAGGTGTAGCTTGATTTGTATACCTCTTCGTTCAACTCATTCGGGGTCGGCAACCTTTCGAGGGTTTAGTGTCCGACAGTCTATTGGCCATGCCTAGTCCGAGTGATAGGATGGATAGACTCTCGCCCTACTGACTATAGAGTCAGGATTCTGATATGGATATACTAATTCAAGTACACTTACATTCAGTTTTGTCTTAGCTCATCAGGCTAAGAGTTTTCAGTGACGTTCAGTTCAGAGTTTCTTAGCTCATCAGGCTAAGACTTGCTGAGTATATTTTCAGTTTGAGTGACTTAGATGATTACTGCAGTTTCCGTTTTTAGTTACTGTTTTACTTATATATTCTTCATGGTAGCACTGTTTTACTTACAGCTTTCCTGCACGTGTTATATATATATATATATATATATATATATATATATATAGGATGCTAGTTTTACTTACTATTTTCATATATAGGATGTTAGTCGTTTTCAAATTTATACGGTTAAATTTCTGTATGTCACTTAGCATATTCGGTTGATCATAAGCATGTTTAGGTTGTACTTTTCTTACAGTTTTATTTAGTCTTTTGCTTACCTGTCTTTGTTGCAGTTGCTTGGAGGAGGTATGTATTACTTCCTAGTTGCTTAGTTATAAACTATTTGTTTATAAGTTATCACTGCTCTTTTGTATGCTTTTCTGCACCTATTTTGCTCAGTTCTATTTTTACGGTGATATTCAAGTAACTTAATAAAATTGTTTGCCCTAAAATGTACTTAGACATATTGTCTAACCAGTTTTTCTTTTGTTGGCTGGGGCCCTACCATTATGAAACTGATAATGGTAGGCTCTGAATTTGTTGGAGCAGTAGATCCTATGGAGAGCTTACCATTGGAGGAGGAGCCCATTCTTGAAGAACTTTAGCTTTAGTCTTCTTTCTTTCAGTGAGATTGAGAGTTCCTTTCAGTTCTTTTAAGCTTATTAAATGTTATAATAATACAGGTTTATATTTCTCTTTCAGTACTTTACTTATTCTGTATTATTATATTTATACTATAATGGATGGATGTTATACTTTATATGCTTCAGCACTATGAGTTCATGTATAGTCATTTAGTGATAGTTCTTAAGGATTGAATAGCAAAGTTCTTATTTAAGTTGGATTAGAACACATGCCTAATTCAATTCTAAATGGGAACTTTGTCATTTGGTGACCCCTCCACCGTAATCATGTTAACTTAAGGGTCAACAGGACCACGATGGGGCAGGGCCGCCACAGTTGGTATCAGAGAATTCCATAAGGTGTCAGACTGGAATTTGCATTCCTTTCTACCTAATGGACTATTTTTTTGCCACTTGATCACTAAATGAATACTTGAATTGACATCCATCACATTATGAGTATAACTCAGAATAAGTTAAGTTATTAAATAACTATAAAAGATGATAAACCATAAATATCAAATTATGTATATATATATATATATATATGCTCAACAAATCTAAGTAGAATACTATAATTATAGGAATAAAAGATCATATAAGGATGGCATTCATGACATACTTAAAGGAGTTCGAGACCATTTGGAAATATGAACATAAGTTAGGAAAGAAGTAAGGATGAACTATTGAAGGAGTATCAGAACAAGGATCACAAGTAATAAATAAATTACTGAAAGAAGGCGTCTATAGAGGCCTTGATTTTCCAATATTAGCAAAGGAGTGGCTCGTGAGAGTTGACCATATATTTGGTGTTATGGAGTGGCCTAGTCACATCAAACTAAAAGTGGTGCTATGCCTTCTGCGTATGCAAGCAAAAGAATGGTGGATTATGTCATACGGAGAATTATTTCATAAAGCACAGGAGGAGCATCGTGAAGTAACTTATGAAGACTTTCGTAGAGCATTTTTCAGTAAATATATAGGATGGGAATAGTTTCATAAATCTATGATGATGTATTCTGTTGTTTCAATAAAATTTTAAATAAATGAGAAAAGCAGTAGTTATCTTACATCTTGTTTTAATAAAGAACTCAAGATAGTTGTTTTGATTTCAGGAATATGAATCCTGCTACTTCTCCAAATAATACTCCACTTAACCCTCAACCATCTGTGAGTAACGCTCCAAACAATACTGTGGCCGCTTCTAATACTATTGATGAAATAACCTCTCTAAGAAATATGGTTACTGCAATGCTAGAGAATCAAAATCAGCAGGCTCTAGCTATTCAAAAGTTAGTATCTGTAATACCCGCCACTAATGCTAGCACCTCTTCAGCATCTCCCGCTCCACAAGTTCCCAATACCTTTCGACAATCTGCAGATGGGATACTTCACAGTTTCCTAAGACTAAGGCCTCCTACCTTTGAAGGATCTGAATCACCAATGGACACTCTGGCATGGCTGAAGACAATAGAGAAAAATATCACTAGCCTGGGTTCTTCAAGCAACCAATCTGTAAGATTAGCTACTCATCTTCTGCAAGGAGAAGCAGAACATTGGTGGGAGCAAGAGAGGAATATGCATTTTGAGGAATTCGAATTAGATGAAATAGAATGGAGCTGGTTTGTCCAAGCATTCAAAGAATCATTTATTCCACCATCCAATAAGAACATAATTGGCAAATCATTATTGAGATTAACCCAAGGAAATCGATCAGTAGCTGAATATACTTCAGAATTTCGGAAACTTATTCGATTTTCACCTCACTTGGTTCCTACTAAAGCAGATAGATGTTTCAGATTTGAGAATGGACTTCGAGAATCCATTAAAGATCACGTAATTCCCCTACAACACACCCAGTTCGAGAAATTGATTGAAACAGCACGAGTTGTAGAGCATCATCAATCAGTCAAGGACATGAAGAGAAAGGCTTTCAATATGAACAAATATCCTCAGAACTTCAAGCAACAACGAACAAACTAAGGAAGGGTATATCAGATGGAGACCACTGAAACATCAAGCCAAACTGCCGCTTGTAATAGGCCACATCTTTATGGAAAATGTTATCATTTTGGCAGAGTATGTTTTAATTGTGGAAGGCAAGGTCATGCGTATAAGGACTGTCGATCAAATAAAATGATTGATGGAGTAACTATTGAACGGAATCGTACGAATAAAGTATTTCGTGCCACTCCCATCAATTTCAGAGAACCTCAGAGGACTCTTATGCCACCTCCTGCTCAAGAGCGAACCATTACAAAGGTTCAATATGCTGCAAAACCTTCAAACCCAAATCAATCAACAGCTCAGACATCTGATAGCAGACCTGCTGGAAAGGCAAAAGTGTACAATCTCACTCATGTAGAAGTAGCAGAAGACAACAATGTAGTCTCAGGTACAATTTGCAACTTTTTGCTTTTCTTACTGAAATTAGAACTTCCTAAAGTCTATATTTTATTAATTAGGCACCCTATACTTTAAAGATGAGCCCTGCAATATATTGTTTGATACTGGGGCTAGTCATTCATTTATCTCTGAAAATTTTGCTAAGAGATTAGGACTAACCTGCTTCAAACTTGCGAAGATCTTAAGTGTTGGACTTCCTTCTGGAGCCCAACTTAGTGCAAACAAATTCTGTGACATTCAAATACCAATCAATAACCATACCTTCCTAAGCCAAGTTAATTATGCTACCTATAGTAAATTTCGATATCATACTAGGCATGAATTGGCTTAGTATGCATAACGCTACTATTAACTATCAAAAGAAGAAGGTTATCTTGCAAACTCCAGGAGCTTCAACAATGTTTATTGGGAAGTTCAGCACTAGTAGCTCCTTAATCAATGCAATTCAAGCAGAGAAAATGGTGTGCAAAGGTTATAGTTATATTTTGATGGTGATGATGGGTAGTAGCAAAGAAGTAACCCCAATCTCTAAAATAAAAGTTGTTAGAGATTTTGAAGATGTTTTCCCTGAAGATCTGCCTGGTTTACCTCCAACCAGAGAAGTAAAATTTGAAATAAATGTAGTTTCGGGGACACAACCTCTATCAAAAGCACCATATAGAATGGCCCCGAAAGAACTGCAAGAGTTAAATGAGCAATTACAAGAACTGCTAAATAAGGGGTTTATTAAACCAAGTATGTCCCCGTGGGGAGCTCCAGTATTATTTGTAAAGAAGAAAGATGGGTCTATGAGAATGTGCATAGACTACAGGGAGCTGAATAAAGTCACTATTAAAAATAGATACCCACTTCCTCGTATCGATGATCTGTTCGATCAACTTGCCGGTGCTGTAGTGTTCTCTAAAATTGATTTAAGGTCAGGGCATCATCAAGTGAAGGTAAAGGACTCATATGTAGAGAAGACAGCATTCAGAACACGATATGGGCATTTTGAGTTTCTTGTAATGTCATTTGGTCTCACTAATGCCCCATCTCTGTTCATGGACTTAATGCAGAGAGTTCTGAAACCTTATCTAGATAAATTTGTTATAGTATTTATTGATGATATCTTAATTTACTCCAAGACAGTAAAGGATCATGAAAAGCACTTAAGATTGGTTCTGGAGAAGCTTAGAGAGCATGAGTTATATGCTAAATATTATAAGTGTGAATTTTGGTTGGATTCTGTATCATTTCTTGGACATGTGGTTGATGCTCGAGGAATCCAAGTAGACCAGAGTAAGATTAGTGCTATTCAGGATTGGGTTCAGCCCAAGACAGTTACTGAAATTTGTAGTTTTCTGGGTCTAGCCGGATACTACAGGAAGTTTGTTAAAGGCTTCTCCCAGCTTGCCGCACCTCTTACAAAATTAACCCAGAAGGCAGTTCCATTTGTTTGGTCAGAAGAATGTAAAACTGCATTTCAGTCTATAAAGAACGCATTAACTTCTGCTCCAGTTTTAGTTCTTCCAAAAGAAGGAGTGAATTATCAGGTGTATACAGATGCATCTGGAATTGGGTTAGGATGCGTATTAATGCAAGAAGGCAAAGTTATAGCATACGCATCTCGCCAGCTTAAAACTCATGAAAGGAACTATGCTGTACATGATTTAGAATTGGCAGCATTAGTTTTTGCATTAAAAATCTGGCGCCATTATTTGTACGGAGTTCAATGCTCTAAATTCACAGATCACCAAAGTCTGAAGTACATCTTTACCCAAAGAGAATTGAACTGTAGGCAAAGAAGATGGCTGGAATTAATTAGTGATTATGACTTAGATATCCAGTACCATCCAAGAAAAGCTAATGTGGTAGCTGATGCGTTAAGCCGTCACACTGTTCTTAACAACTTAATTTCAGAAAGTTCGTTGATGAAAGAGTTTCATAAAATGGAAATTTCTCTTGCTAAGGGAAATTCAGTCAGTACCATCATATCCATGAATAATATAGAACCCACATTCCATAGAGATGTTACAATCTCTCAAAGCAAGGATGATGAATATTTAAACCTTAAAGTGGCAATAGAAAGTGGTCGTCGTCCAAGATTGCATTTTAAGAAAGGTGCTATTTAATCGTCTCTGGATTCCTAAATCCATACATAAAGAGATCTTGATTGAAAGTCACAATTCAGGATATCAAATTCATCCAGGGAATTCTAAGATGTATCAAGACCTAAAACAATCATTCTGGTGGCCAGGGATGAAGAAAAGTATTACAGAATTTGTTGCAAAATGCCACACTTGTTGCTTAATAAAAGCAAAGCATCAAAAGCCTGGTGGCTTATTGCACCCACTAGAAATCCCAGAATGGAAATGGACTGATGTATCCATGGATTTTGTCATGGGTTTGCCTCGTTCAAGATCTGGAGCTGATTCAATATGGGTTATAGTAGATCGTCTTACAAAATCTACTCATTTTATTCCAATCCGTCAAATTGACTCAGTGGAGAAATTGGCTAAACTATATATTAAGGAAATAGTCAGATTGCGCGAAATTCCTAAAACAATTGTATCCGATAGAGACAGTCGTTTTACTTCTAAATTTTGGCAGGCTGTCCATCAAGATTTAGGCACAACTCTGGCCATGAGTACAGCATTTCATCCACAAACAGATGGCCAAACAGAGTGAGTTAATCAAGTCTTAGAAGATCTTATGCATTTATGTATGTTGGATTTTTTAGGAACCTGGGAAGAGCATATCCCTTTAGTGGAATTTGCATATAACAATAATTTTCAATCAAGTATTAAGATGGCACCATATGAAGCCCTATATGGAAGAAAATGTTCATCCCCACTAGCATGGTCTGAGTCAGGAGATACTCAATTATATGGATCTGAGCTAGTGGAAGAAACAAATAAAAAGGTTAAACTAATTCAGCAAAGAATCAGAACAGCTCAAGATAGGCAGAGTAAATATCATAATAACCATCATCGTCCTCTAGAATTCAGCGAAGGAGATTCTGTATATTTAAAAGTGAGCCCGATGAAAGGAGTCTATCGTTTTGGAGTTTCTGGAAAGCTCAGTCCAAGATATATTGGACCTTTTAAAATTTTGCAGAAAATTGGTTCAGCAGCTTATAAATTAGAGCTACCAGAAGATTTTGCTGCTATTCATAATGTATTTCACATTTCATCACTAAGGAAGTGTCTTCGAGATCCTTCTCATCTTATTGAACATCCTGCAATTGAAATTCAACCTGATCTTTCCTACATTGAAGAACCAATTAAAATCCTAGATCGTGATATGAAGAAATTAAGGAATCGATCTATTCCAATGATAAAGATTCAGTGGAAGAACCGGTCTTGTAATGAAGCTACCTGGGAGAAAGAGGTGGATATGCGTCAAAAGTACCCAAACCTTTTTAAACAAGGTGATTCTTCAACTCTATCTTATTTCAATTCGTTTCTTTATATCTGCTTAATTCCTTTTTCTCACTTGAGTGATGTCGAGGACGACATCATTCTTAAGTGGGGGAGTTTGTAACAACCCAGGTTGTTACTTTGCTCAATCAAGACTAATCTAAGTCTTAATTAAGGTTCTAAGTCACTAATTAAGTAATTTAGAACTCACCTCTGAAACCTAGATCAAACCAGAAGTCAACAAAGTCAAATTTAGAATTCTAGAAAATCCCAAAAACCTAGAAAATTGACTTTTAATCTAAACCTCAGATTGAAAATCTGACTTCGCCATTGCATTCAGAACACCCAAATTAGCTAGGGGTGAAGTTTTGAAGTCATTTGGAAGTCGTTGATTTTTCATTAAATATTTTAATAATATTTAAATTCCCCAAAAATTCAAATAATTAAATAATCTTCGGATCGGAAATCCGATCGCACCGTTGCATTCCTTACCCCTCAATTAGCTAGGGGTGATCTATTGAAAAATTTGGGACACATGTAGCTAATTATTTTTAATTAAGAGAATAGGTTTAAAATATTAAAAATAATAAATAATATTTATTCGTCTTAACGGTGCCATCTCAAACCGTAACTGCGCCGAAGCTTCCGTCATCTAAGACCAAATGGCGTCTTTTGACCGTTCGATCACAGATCGAACGGTCGAGGCATTCTCTTCTATGAGCCAGGCACCGCCTATGAGCCCCCACAGGCTTGATCGACCCTCCTTTATCATCTCAATAGCTAACCTAGTTCAGTTTCTGTTAATAAGTGAGCTTCCCTAATCTTCAAAGCCATTCTTCTTCTACCTGCAGTTCGACGAAGCATTAGATCCAGGTACACCTACCTTTAATTGTTAGCTTAATCATTGATTTGTCAATTAATTTTACGTTCGTATCCATCGATCGAATGCGTATGATCCGATTGTATCAAATTTCTTAAGTGCGTATTTTAATTGTTATCGAGACGTCTGTGCGCCGTAGGTTAGGGCATCACATTAACACCTGAATTTTTGCACTAAAGATTGAAATTTTGGGTCCTAATATCTCTGCTGATTGGCATGTGAGTTGTGTGTCACGAAGCTCTGTGCACCGAGAAAATTGAAGCCCTAAATCCCTTCCGTTCGGCGCTAAGAAGAGACGAAGGAGCAGAGATTTCGGGTCGGGCTCTCTTCGGCCCGTTCGCACCGTAAGTGGTGGGGCCCACCCGTCTCTTTTCTGACTTGAAGAGTGGGTCCCGCCGCCTGAAATTAATGTAATAATAATATACGTATTAATTTAAACAGAGTAATTAAATTAAGTAATTCAATTATAAATTAATTAAACTTAGGATATTCATAAATCTAAATTCAATAATCCAAAATTTATAATATTATATATCAATGGAATCAGAAAAATATGATGAATATTTTGGCAGTGTCAAATTTTCAATTGAAATTGTATATCACTTAATGACATTTAGGATCCCTAAATTAGCCCTAAATGACTCAAAATTTCATTAGCTCATAACTTTGTGTATGTTGATCCAAATATACCCAATATGGGTCTTAAAGTGATCAAAAAACCCTAAGTATTAATTTGATAGTGTTCATTTTGCTGTTTGGATAAATTTTTGCCTAATCACTTTTAGAACTTAACCCCAGTTACCATAATTAGACCTAGAACTTCAATTGACCATAACTTGATCAATTGAGCTCCAAATTGAATGATTCAAATATCAATTTAGATCAGAAAAACCTAAATAACAGAAATTTGTAAAAATATTTAGGATCCAATGGTTAGATTTGCTAATCACCCCTAATTATTCCAAAACTTGATTAGTGAATATTAGCAAAACTAATAATCAAAATTGAGAGATTTAAGTTTCAGAGGACTCCTAGAACCATTTAGAACCTATCTGTAAGGTTGGATTGGTGTTTGAGTGCTTAATTTTGCTAATCACTCACTAATCACCCTAAACCCTAATTAGGTCTTAACTTAGTCAAATTAGATCCAAATTGAGCCTACCACATGTCATTATGATCAATAGACTAATTGTAAACCATGGCCACTAATTTTTCTCAATTTGGACACTAATTAACAAAATTAAGATTTTTGACCCATAATTAAGAATTCTTTAATCACCTTTTAACCCTAAATCTTGTATTGGTCATAACTTGGCCAATACTTATCAGAATTTAGCAAATTTAAATTCTATGGAAAGATTAGTAAGTAAAGAACAGTAATCTAAAAGAAAATTGAACTTTCACTTAGCCAAATTACTAATTTGCCTTTACAAGTCAATTTACTAATTTGACTTCATATGGCTTAATAATCATCCAAAATTAATTTAGTTGCTATCTAATCTTACATTAGACAGTAAGAAATACTTTCCAAAAGAAAATTTTAGAATTTAAGCCTTAGATCAAAATTTGATCTTTGAACCCTTAATTAGGGGCAAAATGGTCATTTTGCCCAAATTTAGGGTTTAGCCTTTAAAAGCCATAAATTCAGTTTTTAATCACTAAAATCAGTAAATAGAATGATTTAGAACTGAAATTAATCAAATCCAAGTCTAAATTAGATTTTTGATTAAAATCTCAATATTATCTCCTTAAGAAAAATTTCTATGTAAATTGTGAGTGATTTCTCTTCTTAAATCATTCTTAGATCTTTCCTTAGGTTCTTATAACATTAGTTAGGATGTGTGTCTTGAGAGACACTCTTAGAAATTAAGAGCTTTAAATTCCTAAGATTGAGAATAGATCTTAAGTTAGAATTCATCTATTGAGTAAATTGGGTTACTCAATAGGTGAAACCTTGAGTTTTCTAGTTTATAGATTTTCTTAGTTTATTAAATGATTATTTGATCTTTAAACTTTAGAACAAAAGAATAGAGATCTGTCCTAATGAATTTGATTTACCATTAGGATTTGCTTAAACCTAATCTGTGAGATTTGGGTTCTAAACTTAGACCCTTAGATTATACCTTTAGATTAAGTAATTAGACCCCATCATCTGGAGTCTAATTCTTAATCTTTTCATCTTGATTTGGCTAATCAAGATGAGGTTGGGGTAAGTTAAATTACAAATCTAGGTCGATGATTTATTCATTTTAACCAAATAGTCGTCTTTTGATTAAGTTATAATTAGGACTTGGCTAGTCCTAATTATCTTCAACTAGTAGGATTCATGATTCTAAGTTACAGAATGCATAAGAATTAATGATTCTGAAACTTATGTAACTTAGAGTAGATAAAACGAATAAAGTAGATAACAACGGATATCACCTGTATTTTAGATAGAGTTTTCTTGCACTTTGATTTTGATGCTTCGCATTCCTTGATTTTGAGCCTTATACCTTGAACATATATTATAAACTTAAGATATTTAATAAATATCTTATGTTATTTTGGAACATTCATAAGCAGCATTATGTTTTCGTTTCACAAGTGGTTTGTAAGGTGTAGCTTGATTTGTATACCTCTTCGATCAACTCGTTCGGGGTCGGCAACCTTTCAAGGGTTTAATGTCCGACAGTCTATTGGCCATGCCTAGTCCGAGTGATAAGATGGATAGACTCTCGCCCTACTGACTATAGAGTCAGGATTCTGATATGAATATACTAATTCAAGTACACTTACATTCAGTTTTGTCTTAGCTCATCAGGCTAAGAGTTTTCAGTGACGTTCAGTTCAGAGTTTCTTAGCTCATCAGGCTATGATTTGTTGAGTATATTTTCAGTTTGAGTGACTTAGATGATCACTGCAGTTTCCATTTTCAGTTACTGTTTTACATATATATTCTGCATTGTAGCACTATTTTACTTACAGCTTTCCTGCACGTGTTATATATATATAGGATGCTAGTTTTACTTACTATTTTCATATGTAGCATGTTAGTTATTTTCAAATTTATACGGTTAAATTTCTGTATGTCACTTAGCATATTCGGTTGATCATAAGCATGTTTAGGTTGTACTTTTCTTACAGTTTTGTTTAGTCTTTTGCTTACCTGTCTTTGTTGTAGTTGCTTGGAGGAGGTATGTATTACTTCATAGTTGCTTAGTTATAAACTATTTGTTTATAACTTATCACTGCTCTTTTGTATGCTTTTCTGCACCTATTTTGCTGAGTTCTATTTTTACGGTGATATTCAAGTAACTTAATAAAATTGTTTGCCCTAAAATGTACTTAGACATATTGTCTAACCAGTTTTTCTTTTGTTGGCTGGGGCCCTACCATTATGAAACTGATAATGGTAGGCTCTGAATTTGTTGGAGCAGTAGATCCTGTGGAGAGCTTACCATTGGAGGAGGAGCCCGTTCTTGAAGAACTTTAGCTTTAGTATTCTTTCTTTCAATGAGATTGAGAGTTCCTTTCAATTCTTTTAAGCTTATTAAATGTTGTAATAATACAGGTTTATATTTCTCTTTCAGTACTTTACTTATTCTGTATTGTTATATTTATACTATAATGGATGGATGTTATACTTTATATGCTTCAGCACTCTGAGTTCATGTATAGTCATTTAGTGATAGTTCTTAAGGATTGAATAGCAAAGTTCTTATTTAAGTTGGATTAGAACACGTGTCTAATTCAATTCTAAATGAGAACTTTGTCATTTGGTGACCCCTCCACCGTAATCATGTTAACTTAAGGGTTAACAGGACCACGGCGGGGCAGGGCCGCCACATAAACTCACTTAATTTCTACTCTAAATCATTTCCTTTATTGATTAAGTTATTTAAAAAATAATTTTGGGGTTTTAAAATGTTAAACCCTAATTTTGGGCAAAATGATCATTTTGCCCCTATTTAAGGGTTTAAAGATCAAAATTTGATCTAGGGTTCCAAATCTAAATTTTTTTATGGCAAAGTGTTTCTTACTGTCTAATATAAGATTAGACAGTAATTACACAAATTTTGGGTGATTATTAAGCCTTATGAGATCAAATTAACGAATTTGACTCATAGGGGCATTTTGGTAATTGGGCTATATGGAATTTATATTTTCTTTCAATTTATTGTTATTTACTGCTTAAGCTTTCTATAGAACCTAAATTTGGTAAATTTTGATAAGTATTGGCTAAGTTATGACCAATACAAGCTTAAAAGTAAAATGGTAATTTAGGGTTTCTTAATTAAGGGATCAAAAATCCTAACTTTGTCAATTGGTATCCAAATTGAGTGAAATAAGTGGCTATGAATCACAAATGATCCACTGATTACAATGATGAGTGGTAGGTTCAATTTGGACTCTAATAGGCTAAGTTATAGCCTAATTAGAGTTTAGGGTGATTAGTGAGTGATTAGTGAAATTAATCACAAAATCACTAATACAACTACACTATTATGTTTTAATATACTCTACAAGTCCTTTGAAACTTAAATTATTCAATTTGGATCTTTAGATTTGCTAATATTCACTAATCAAGTTTTAGAGTAATTAGGGGTGATTAGCAAATCTAACTGTTCGATCTAAAATATTTTTATAGATTACTATAAATTATGTTTGGCTGATCTAAATTGATATTTGGATCACCTAATTTGGAGTTCAATTGACCAACTTATGGTCAATTTAAGTTCTAGGGTTATATGGCCTAATTAGGGTTAGGTCCTAAAAGTCATTAGGCAAATACTAATCCAAACAACAAAGTTAACACTATTGAAATGTTCCTTAAGGTTTTCTGATTAATTTGAGACTCATATTGGGTATGTTTGGATTAGTGGGTACTAAGTTATAACCATTTGAATATTTGTGATATTTATTGAATTTAATTAATACCCCTAAATGTCACTAGGTGATATATTGATTTTACTGTAATTTGGATAGTACCTTAATATTCCTTATAATTTTCTGATCATAATAATATATAAATATGTTAAATTTAGAGTTATAAATTAGAAGTTATTAATATTTGAAATTTTCTATATTATGAAATAATTAATTTAAATCTAATAAATTAATTTATCTAACTAATTTTATTTAATTTTATTCTATCATGAAGGTGGGACCTGCACGATAAAAAGGCGACTACATCCATCTGACTAGCTGGACACGTGGCGGCCTAGGAGAGATTCTGAACCTGCAGTGGGACCCACGCGCTGTCGTGGCTATCCAATTGGTCAGCCGAAATGATGGCGGGCCCCACACGCACAGCTGTGGCGCCCTGCACCCTTAATCCGCCAAAAGATTAGGTTAAGGGTGGGGTGTCACTCTGGCTAACCCCTCACTTGCCATTGGATTAGGATAGACTCCACAATCCACCTGATTAGGGAATGATTAAAATAGAATCAATCTAACAGTCACTATAAGTAAACAAACAGAGTGCGGAAGCGATTTAAGGAAATGTAAACCATCCAAGCATCACAATATAAATAGCAAAAGTAGAACTCAGAATATAAGCATACAATCCAAATACGCAGTCAATGTACCTATATTATTACATCATTTAAGAAGTTCAAATATAATAGAATGTGCAAATACTCTCATCCTCACATATAAAATAAATGCTAAACAGCGGCTTCTTCTACGGGCTCCTCCTCTGGGTATGGCTCCACTCTTAACTCCTGGTCATCTAACTGTAGAGGGTCTGCCATTGTCGATTTCACAATGTAGGGCCCCAGCCAAAGAAAAGAAAAATCTGGTTAGACAATTGTCTAAGTACATTTTAAGCTGATGAATTATTATATGTGTTAAGTAATATCACCATTCTACAACATCTAAGCAACATATATTTATATAAAGGAGCAGCAGGCAATACAAGAGAAAAGGGAAAGCTATAAATCATCATTTATAACTTAAGCAAAGAAAAGCAAAGAGGTTGAGATATGCCCCGCATACAAACTAAACAAGGAAGGGCATATAAATATACATAACTAAACAAGTACTGTAAGAAAAGTTCTACATCCTAAACATGCTAGTGATCAACAGAAAATATGCCAATTAAAATAAGTTAACTCAGCAGTGGTACATATATATAGCAGCAAGATTCTAATATCCTAAATATATATAAAAGCAATACAAGGAAATACCTGACTGAATAAGAATACTGAAAAGTAAACAACAATAACTGCATATAAAACCATACTTGTATCGACTGCCATATAGAAAAGAGCTGTAACAACCCGAGTTGTTATCATAGTTGATTAGGACTAATACTAAGTCTTAAACACAATTATAAGCGCTAGTTAGGTCAAGTGGAGTCAACCTTTGAGACCTAGTCCAAATCAGGAGTCAAACGGATCGAATCTTGATTTCTAGATATCCAGAAACTCTAGAAATTGACCTATTTAAATTAACCTATGATCAAAAAACAGACACCGCCATTGCATTCCTTGACCCCAAATTAGCTTGGGGTGAAGTTTTCATGTCAATTGGAAGTCGTCGAAATTTTGACGAATATTTTAAAAATAAAAATACCCCGGAAATCGAGGTATCAAAATACTCGTTGGATTAAAAATCCGACTTCGCCATTGAAATCCTTGACCCCAAATTAGCTAGGAAAAACATGTTCAAAATTTTCTAAAAATTTAAAAAAAAAAATTAAAAAAAATTTAAAATAATAATTTATTATGACGGCGCCGTACGGCGCCGTCAACTTAAGTGGACGGCGCTAACGGCGTCGTCCGATCGGACGGATCCATCCGGACCGTGCGATTTCGCGGATCCAACGGCCCTCGGCGCGATCCGCGTCGTGCGATCTGGGCCGATCCGGACCGTCTGCGATAGCGCGGTTCCAACGGTCCGGGGCCGTCGTTCTCGGCCCCATCGCCCGCACACCATGCGGCGCGCCCGCCGCCCGCCTGGCCAACCAGAGGCCTCTCCCCGACTCAGCTGCTCCGTCCGGAGGTCCATAAGGACCTCCCCCGCGCCCCCCATCTCCGGTTATGCGAACCGGAGTCCGCACAGCCCGAACCGAGCCGAGCCGCCGTCCGCCGTCCAAGCCAGGTACCTCGATCTCCCCTCTCCGCCGTTAGATCCGGACCGTCTGTAGATCTTAGGTCTGATTGTCGATCCATCGGACCTAATCGACCTCAATCAGGTCCGATCAACCCAGATCTGGGTTTGAAACAATCGGGTCTCACCTCATCGCCCTAACCGAAACCCTAAAAATGGGTTCGACTTTTGCCGGCGACTCCGGCCTCCTCCGGCGATGGTTCGCCCACCGACGTGTAGCCCCCGACAAGGGCTACCGTCGGCCGTGCGGGCCAAGGCAGTCCGGCACCGGGAAGGCCGGCACAAGCCGTGCCCTAGCGGGTGCCCCCGGGGACCCCTCCGCGGAGAAGATGAAGTCCGGTCGGGCCGGGTCGACCCGAGCCCGACCCGACCTCGGTTGGGTCCGCGTAAGCCTAGTGGGGCCCACAGTGCCACGTGGTGCCATCCTGGCCTGCCACGTGTCATGTGGGACCCACAGGCAGAGACCGCGTCTCTTCCGCTTTGGCCGTGGGGCCCACGGCGCCACGGGGCAGCCGCCCGGCGTTCCACGTGTCAAGTGGTGCCCACAACCCGAGCCCGCGCGGCTCTTCGGCTCCCCACTGGGACCCACAGTGCCACGTGGCCGCCTTTGGGCCCACCACGTGTCAAGTGGGACCTACTGACAGTCTCTCGCGCGACGGTTCGGCTTCCCGTGGGGCCGATAGTGCCACGTGGCAGCCTCTAGCAGTGCCACGTGTCTAGTGGGGCCCACTGTCTGTTAATTAAAATTTAATTAAATTACTGTTAGGGTTAATTAATTACTATTTAGCCATAATTAATTACAGTTAGTGGTTAATTAAATTAGGATTAGTACTAATTACTTTTGAACAGTAACCTTAATTAATTAAGTATAATTAGAGATTAATTAGGGTTAATTAAATATTGATTAAACCTTAAACAGTAATTAGGTTAATTAATTATCATTTAACAGTAAAACCTAATTAATCATTTATAATTAAATATTAACAGATAATTGGGGCTAATTAAAAAGTAATTAGTGCTAATTACTTTGCTATAGTAAAATTAAAAATAATTATAATTAATTAGTTAATAGATTAATTAATAGTTAATTAAGCCTAATTAAGTACAGATTAATGAAGATTAATTAATTTCAGAAAAACTTTAAGAATGAACAATAAATTAATTTAATTTGAATAAATGAATAGTAAATTTATTCAAATTGTATTTTTGAATAGTAAATCTTAAAAGTTTAATAACTTTTTATAGGATGATCCAAACATTACCAATATAGGTCTTAAAATACTCAGAAAAATGTAAGGAATCAAATAATATAATGTAAAAATTTATTTCGGGGTACGTATAACGAGATAACATTTTAGGACCTATTTAGAGCCTCATAACTGTTTACCCGGTTATCAAAACATAGTCAATATGGGTCTTAAAATGCTCAGGAGAGCGGCCCCATCACCGTAGTAGTATTAGTTTTCCCATTCGGACATCAGGACAAAAGTCAACCCTAGAATCCTAGGTGAAAAATGACCAAAATGCCCCTAGACTTCAAATAGTCATAACTTAGTCAAATCAACTCCAAATAAGAAAATTCAAGATGCTAACTAGCCTAGAATTTCAATATCATCAATATAATAAAATAATATTTAGGATCTGAACCCTAGAAATTTAGGTAAATGGCCAAATTACCCCTAGCCTTATTTTAGTCATAACCTGATCGTTTCTCGCCCAATTTAGGCGTACTTACTATCTATTTTTAAGTTAGACAGTAAGGAATCAAATGGAACTAAGAGAATTCAATTCTAACCCATAAGTCAAAAGTTGACTTTTTGACCCTTAAAGTAGGGGCAAAATAGTCATTTTGCCCTAAGATCCGATTAAGTACCCTTACCCTTTGGATAACATCCCAAAATGCCAAGAATAATATTATAATCATCTTAGTAATGTTTAAGCATGTGAAATCAACCCTTAAGTCAGATTCTAGTTGTTTTTCTAAGTCTTAAGCACTACACCTTAAGGATCCTTCTGAGACTAGGACTAGATCATAAGTTAGAATTCATTCATTGGGTAAATGGATTACTCAATGGGTGAAACCTTAGTTTTATTAGTTTCTAGACTATCTTTTATTTTACAACTTGTTCTGATTATTTTGTCTTTTAACTTTAGATTTAGGATAGGAGATTCATCCTATTAAGTTTGATTACTTAATAGGATTTGGCTTAACTAGTAGCTCACTTATAGAATAAAACCTAGAACCTAGGTCTTACCCACTTGGATTATGTGATTAAACCTAATCCTCGAAGTATTAAATCCATAATATATAGGTTTAGAAGATTTTGATCAGATCTTAGTTAGAACGTCTAAATTCACAAAAACTAGGATGTATGATTTATTGATTTAACTCGCAGTCGTCTATCTGATTAAACTAGATTGGAACCTGATCAATTCCAATCCTTTTTAACTTATAAGGATGAATTTCTGGGTTACACTCGATAGTAGGAAAATGGTGATCCTGAACTTGTGTAACTTGGAATAATTACAAAGTTAAGTAAAAAACAAATGATATCACCATGTTTAGTAGAGTCCCTTGCTTCTATTTGATACTCTGTTGCTTACACGTTCCTTGATTTTTGTGCCATATTTCCTTGAGCATATCATATAAGACATTTGATGCATGAATAAAATGTTAGGAAAATATGGAGACTCCTTAGATTCCTTATGAAAATATTAAAGTAATTAATGAGAAGATAATGATTTGATATGTTTGAGCTGTCTCTCAGTGTTCTTTTGCTCATACCGATTGTTGCCCTAGCCATATCATGCTAGAAACCGCCTTAGCCGTACTGGTGCTAGGATCTTTCGGGTATGACTGTTGGTGACCTAACCGTATCGTGCTAGGAACCACCCTAGCCGTACTGTGTTAGGGCCTTTTTCATTGACTGATGTTGCCTTAGCCGTATCGTGCTAGGAACTCCCCTAGCCGTACTGGTACTAAGATCTTTAACCCTATTTGGTGAGCTAATGTAGCTCTTTTCTATATGGCAGATTGTATACATATAGTTTTATATGCAGTTGTTGTTATTTACTTTTCAGTATTCTCATTCAGTCAGCTATTTCCTTGTACTACTTTTATATATATTTAGGATGTTAGAATCTTGCTACTATTTATATGTACCACTACTGATTTAACTTATTTTAATTGGCATATTTTCTGTTGATCACCAGCATGTTTAGAATGTAGAACTTTTCTTACAGCACATGACAGTTATGTATATTTATACACCATTCCTTGTTTAGTTTGTATGCGAGGCATGTCTCAGCCTCTTCCCTTTTCTTTGCTTAAGTTATAAATTATGATTTATAGCTTCCCTGTTTCTTTGCATTGCTTGCTGCTCTTTTTCATATATATATATGCTGCTTAGATATTGTCAAATGGTGATATTACTTAACACTTATAATAATTCATCAGCTTAAAATGTACTTAGACAATTATCTAACGAGATTTTTCTTTTCTTTAGATGGGGCCCTACATTGTGAAACTGACTAATGACAGACTCCTATCAGTTAGACGAGCAGGAGTTAGGTGTGGAGCCTTACCCAGAGGAGGAGCCCGTGGAAGAAGCTGTCGTCTAGTTCCTTTATACTTCGAGTGAGGATGAGTGGTTTTCATTCTATTTTTATTTAAACATTTTAAATGATGTATTAATTTAGATACTATTGACTGTATATTTGGATTGTATGCTTATATTCTGAGTTCTATTTTTTCCTATTTGTACTGTGATACTTGGATGGTTTACATTTCCTTAAATCGCTTTCGTACTCTGTTTGTTTACTTATACAGTGACTGTTAGTTTGATTTTGTGCTAATCCTTCCCTAATCAGGTGGATTGTAGAGTTTATCCAAATCCAAGGATAAGTGAGGGGTTTGCCAGAGTGACACCCCACCCTTAACCTAATCATTTAGCAGATTAAGGGTGCGGGGCGCCACAAGAGCTAATCTAGCCCATCGAATATCAAAGAAGCTTAACACCATCCCGGCTAAGTCATAAAACTGTGTACCCCTAGTGATATAAGGAGGCTAGGCAAATAAGCACACAAAGCAAGCGAAGGGTCTGAGCACCAGTACGGTTAAGGCCCAACTGTATGCCCCTAGCGACATAAGGAGGCTAGTAAACTAAGCATACAAGGCAACCTTAGCACCAGTACAGCTAAGGCACCAATAATGTACCCCTAGCAACATAAGGAGGCTAGTAAACTAGGCACACAACAAAACAGGTCCTTCCCCTAGCGACATAAGGAGGCTAGGAAATAAGGAAGTATCTAAGAGGTAGCTCATATAATTATCATCTTTTCATTAATCACTTTAATATTTTCACAAGGAATCTAAGGAGTCTCCATATTTTCCTAATAGTTTATTCATGCATCAAATATTTTATATGATATGCTCAAGGAAATATGGCACATAAATACAAGGAATGCGTAGCAATAAAGTATCAAAGTAAGCAAGGGACTATACTAAACATGGTGATATCATTTGTTTTCTACTTAACCATTCTACCTATTCCAAGTTACATAAGTTCAGGATTACCATTTTCCTACTATCAAGTGTAACTCAGAAACTCGTCCTTATAAGTTAAAAAGGATTAGAACTGATCAGGTTCTAATATAGTTCAATCAGATAGACGACTACGAGTTAAATCAATAAATCATACGTCATAGTTTTGTGAATTTAGACATTCTAACTAGGATCTAATCAAGATCTTCTAAACCTATAGATTATGGATTAAACACTACGAGATTTAAGTTTAATCACATAATCCAAAGAGGTTAAGACCTAAGTTCTAGGTTTTATTCTATTAGTGATCTAATAGTTATGGCAAATCCTATTAAGTAATCAAACTTAATAGGATGAATCTCCTACCTTAAATCTAAGATTAAAAGATAAAATAATCAGAATGAGCTGTAAAATAAAAGAAAGTCTAGAAACTAATAAACCAAGGTTTCACCCATTGGGTAACCCAATTTTCCCACCAAATGAATTCTAACCTATGATCTATTCCTATTCTCAAGAAAGGTCCTTAAGATGTAGTGCTTAAGACTTAACAAAAATTATTGGAATCTAACTTAAGAGTTGATTTCACTCACTTGATTGATACTAAGAAAATTATAACATTAGTGTTGGCATTCTGGGATATTATCCAAAGGGTAAGGGCACTTAATCCAATCTTAGGGCAAAATGACTTTTTTGCCCTTACTTTAAGAGTCAAAAAGTCAACTTTTGACTTAGGGGTCAGAATTGAATTCTCTTAGTTCCAATTGATTCCTTACTGTCTAACTTGAAGATAGACAGTAAGTACGCCTAAATTGGGCGAGAAACGGTCAAGTTATGATTAAAATAAGGCTAGGGGAAATTTGGTCATTTACTTAAATTTCTAGGATTCAGATCCTAAATATTATTTCAATATATTGATGACATTGGAATTCTAGGTTAGATAGCTTCTTGAATTTTTGAATTTAGAGTTGATTTGACTAAGTTATTGCTGTTTGAAGTCTATGGGCATTTTGGTCATTTTCACTAGAAATTCTAGGGTTGACTTTTTATCCTGATGTCCGAATGGGAAAACTAATACTACTACAATGATGGGGCTGCTCTCCTGAGCATTTTAAGACTCATATTGACCATGTTTCGATAACCGAGTAAAAAGTTATGAGGCTCTAAAGAGGTCATAAAATGCTACCTCGTTATACGTACCCCAAAACAAATTTTTATATTACGTTATTTGATTCCTTACATTTTTCTGAGTATTTTAAGACCTATATTGGCTATATTTGGATCATCCTATAAAAAGTTATTAAACTTTTAAGATTTACTATTTAAAAATACAATTTGAATTATTTTACTATTCATTTATTCAAATTAAATGATTTTACTGTTAATTCCTAAAGTTTTTATAAAATTTATGAAATTATTAATCCTTAATTAATCAGTTATTAATTAGGCTTAAATATTAATTAACATTAATTAATCTATTAATTAATTAATTAAATTATAAATATTAATATTTTATTGTAGCAAAGTAATTAATGCTAATCACTATTTAATTAGTCTTAATTATTTATTAATATCTAATTATGAATAATTAATTATACTTTACTATTTAATAATAATTAATTATCCTAATTACTGTTTAAGGTTTAATTAACCTTTAATTAACCCTAATTAATCTCTAATTATACTTAATTAATTAAGATTACTGTTCAAAAGTAATTAACACTAATCCTAATTTAATTAACCACTAACTGCAATTAATTAATCATTAACAGTAATTAATTAACACTAACAGTAATTTAATTAATAATTTAATTAACAGACAGTGGGCCCCACTAGACACGTGGCACTGCCAGAGGCTGCCACGTGGTAGTGTGGGCCCACAGGGGCTGAGTCAGCTCTGTGACTGGGCAGTGGGCCCCACATGACACGTGGTACTGTCAGAGGCTGCCACGTGGCACTGTGGGCCCCACGGGGTGCCGAACCGCCGCGGGTGACCGGGCAGTGGGTCCCACTTGACACGTGGCGTGCCAGAGGCTGCCACGTGGCACTGTGGGCCCCACTAGGGAGCCGAAGCATCGCAGTTGACCTGGTAGTGGGTCCCACTTGACACGTGGCAGGCCCAGAGGCTACCACGTTGCACTGTAGGCCCCACTGGGGAGCCGAACCGCCGCGCGGCTCGGGTTGTGGGCCCCACGTGACACGTGGCGTGCCGGCTGGCTGCCACGTGGCACTGTGGGCCCACGACCGAAGCCAAAAGGTTGCGGGCTTCGGCTGGTGGGTCCCACTGGATATGTGGCAGGCCCAGAAGGCGCCACGTGGCTTGGTGGGCCCCACTCGGCTGACGCGGACCCGGCTCAGGCGGGTGGGGCTCGGGTCGACCCGGCCCGACCCGGACTTCGTCTCCTTCGTGGAAACGGCCCGAGGGCGCCGGGCTAGGGCACGGCTTTTGCCGGCCTTCCCAGCGCCGGACCACCTCGGCCCGCACGGCCGATGGTGGCCCTCGACGAGGGCTACACGCCAATGGGCGGACCTTCGTCGGAGGTGGCCGGGATCGCCGGCAAAACTAAACCCTAATTTCCTAGGGTTCGGGTAACGGTTTCTACTGTAGACTAAACCCTAATTCTCGACGATCCGGTCGGGCTAGCCTAGATCAGGTCCGTTGGATCGTCAATCGGTATCGTGTAATAGCATTTCGAATGTAAAATTGCAATAATCGAAGGAGGAACGTGGGAGATCCAGTACCTAGGGTTCGACGGCTGCGGTGGCTAGGGGCGTCGGGGCTCGATCCGGGCTTGGGTTAGCAAAAACCCGGTGCCCAGAGGTCGGCCGAGGTCTTATAGACCCGACAGCGACCTCACCGAGGCCGGGGAGGGCTCGGACTGGCCGGGAGTGGCGGCGGAGCGCCGCGTGTCGCGTGGACGGAGCCGTCGAGGACGACGGCTCCGCAGCCGTTGGATCCAGGCGCGATCAAACGGCTGAGATGGCGCCGTCTGGATAGACGGCGCCGTCAGCTACTGTGGACGGAAAGCTTAAATACTTAACGGCGGCCGTTAAAGATTAAAATAATATATATATTTTTTTAATTTTCCAGAAATTTTTGAACATATTTTTCCTAGCTAATTTGGGGTCAAGGAATTCAATGGAGAAGTCGGATTTTCGATCTGATGAGTATTTTGATACCTCAATTTCCAGGGTATTTTTATTATTAAAATATTCGTCGAAATTTCAACGACTTCCGATTGACACGAAAACTTCACCCCAAGCTAATTTGGGGTCAAGGAATGCAATGGTGGTGTCCTTTTTTCGATCGGAGGTCAATTTAAATAGGTCAAGGAATGCAATAGGGTTTTTGGATTTCCAGAAATTAGGATTCGATCCATTTGACTCCTGATTTTGACTAGGTCTCGGAGTTTGACTCCAATTGACCTAATTAGCACTTATAATTATGTTTAAGACTTAGGGTTAGTCTTAATCACTATGGTAACAACTCGGGTTGTTACAACAGCTGTGCTGACAGAGTAGGCCCGCCCATCAGCGGCTCGACTCGTGGATGACCCAAACAAAACTGACACGGGTCGGGCCCGGCCTGACCCAGCCCAAGACCTCTCCATCTTCTTCTTCCCGAGCCGCTAGAATTAGGGTAGATGATTTGAAGGTCGATATGTGATCGATGATGTTGAACTTGCATACCGATTGGATGGGCTCGACTGGATCTTTCCAACGGTGGGTGAGATACTGCCTTAGGTGACCGATGCAACTAACGCTACTGAACCTTAGCTTTGTAGGTCACAGAGCGGACACCAACTGCATACCTGTGGATCCCGATAAAAATTTGATCAATTGATCCTTCCTAAGTTTGATCGAAACCATTCCATTGCCAATCTATTGATTGAAATAAGTTTACAAAATGGAAATACCAATATTGAATGGAAATCGAAGGGATAGGGGTACCTCAAGATGAACGGCTCGGACTATCTTAAACCTCAATTGAGAGCTCCTTCGTCTTTCACGGGTCCACAATTGTGAAAACTTGTGGGAGAGATCGATCTAAGCTTTTAATTAAGCTTTAGTCGGCGATTCCTGGCTGTAAGAGGCGCGTGGAAAGGGAGCAGAACGACGTGCGGCATTGCCCTCATACGCGTTGCTTCCTTTGGAACGATAATCTATAGCCGTCTGATCGAAGCAATCAGACGGCTCGAAATTCGCCTTTTGATTCCACGGGTAGCCTAGCGGTGCACGAAAATGCTTGGACGGCACCGTTTAGACTTAAAACTAAATATTTAAAATACTTATTAATTTAAACTAATTTGCATAATTAATTAATTAAAATTTATTAAGTAAATGTATTGCAAAGATCTTAAATAAATCACCCCTAGCTAACTGAGGGGTGAGAAATGCAATGGCGCAATTGGATTTTCGATTCGACGAGTATATAATTATTTGAATTTTCTAGGTATTTTAATAATATTAAAATATTCGCTGAAAATCTAACGACTTCCAAATGCATCCAAATCTTCACCCCTAGCTAATTTGGGGATGGTGAACGCAATGACAGAGTCAGATTTTAAATCTGAGGTCTAAATAAAAAGTCAATTATATTATGGTTTTGGGATTTTCCAGAATTTCAAAATTGGATTCATTTGACTTTAGGTTTGACCTAGATTTTAGAGATGAGATTTAATGACTTATTTTGTGTACTAAAACCTCAATTAAGATTTGTATTAGTCTTAATTACCCTAAGTAACAACTTGGGTTGTTACATAAAGTAACTAAAAAAACTTATGAATTCTCCTAATAGAACTAAATGAAGTGTGAAAGATCTAAATTGAACTACTACTTAACCACATTGGATACTATCTGGGAGTGCAACTACAATTGGGGTCAAGAAATTAAAAGATATGTAGACTAAGTTTTAGCCCAAGGAGTCCTAGTTCTAGACAAGCTTCTTTAGCAACCCATCTTCAGAGGTTTTGACTTCACAATTTTAGCCAAGGAATGGTTGAATTATATGGAGTCAATTTTGGATCATATAGAACGCCCCGATTCCATCCGTGTCGATCTTTTGACCTTTGCTCCAAGATGCTATAGAAGATTGGTGGATCAACATCAATTGGAAGTTGGAGAGAAAATGCATGAGGAAGCACTATGTTATTACCTTCGCGGACTTTCATCTAGCATTTTGTGCGGAGTTCATTAAGGAATCCTAGTGCTTAATATAGTACTAGTGATTGTAACCTTTAACATTTTATGTGTTAGCATTTATAAGAGATATCCTTCCTCTTAAAGCTTTTCTAATATTCACTCAATGGGTAAGAAAATTTGTGATTTTCAAATTTAATGTTAAGACTTTGTCTTCTTTCTTTAAATTTATTCTAAAGTAAATATTCGTCTTGCTTGAACAGGATGAATCTTGGATCAATCCAGTCAACTACATCCATTAAGAATGCAGTACCATCTAGTAGTTCTACTGATGAAGTTACTCATCCGTGGAGTATGATAGCAACTATGCTAGAGAACCACACTCAGTAGGCATTGGCAATTCAGAAATTAATCTCCATTCATCCAGTGCTTACAACCACTAATAACATTGCACCAGCAGCACCGACATCCATCAAACTTCACTCATTCTATCAATCAGCTGATGAACAATTGCACAACTTCCTGAGGTTGAGACCCTCAACCTTTAGTGTAAACCTATCTCCAATGGATACTTACAGACTGAAATACACGTCTGTGTTTACACGCAAGTGTACATGGTCTAAAGTAATAAGTGGAAAGTTTAATTTCCAGGATTTATCGTCCTCAGGGAATGGTGGTTCTGATACCAAGTTATATTTTCTTTTGATAATGTTTAGATATCAAATTTTGGTTGATTTTTTGGTTCCTAGTTTAGTGATACAAATGACCTTAAGTTAAGAAACAATTTGATTAAAAAGGAGAGAGTTAAGATTTTATTGTAATAGTTGCAAGGGTTGGTGATATAACTTTATTATTGAATGTATACTTTCAGTTTACTTACTTTATTAAATCAAGTGAACACCATTGGAATCGGAGTACCCTCCAATTACATTAGGTTCAAGTTTAGTGCACAAAGAGAACTCCTTTTGGGTTCTTCCTTGGCACATAAACTCTCATGAGATCATGATCCATTAATTAGATTTTGATCCCCTATGACTAGGTTACCAAAGGATATCTTTTATTTCTGATGATCTCACAAATAAGACTTCCATTAACCATGCATCATGCACGTCACATGCAGTTTAGCTAGATGGGAGGATGTGTTGGGTCAATGGATTATGTCACATCATCCATTGAGTTTTCCCAATATCCTCTTATCCCTTCTACTTTGTTGAGCAGCAGAGCAAGGTTAATATAGAATTTGGTTCACAAGTATCAATCTCTTGGTAGAGCCATTAAGGAAAGGTGCGAATGAGCTTGAGAATTTTGTCACATAATTCTCAGCTCTACTCACACTACCTTCCTTGCTCTTACTCAATTGATGAGCTTGGAACACAAGTTCTTTTAAATAAATAATTTAGATTTTAGTTCATCCAAGCATTCAATACAACATAATATATAAACGATAAAAACTTTGTTTATACATTCAATCAAATTCATCATACACCAACTTACTCTTACATATTCTTACAATTACATCTCAACTCTCTCCAAAGGGGTTTTAACCTTCCATTACTAAATAAGCATAAGCATACATACAAGGAAAAGTGAACCTCACCATCAGTTTATAGCATAAATAAATTAAGGGAATTTAGGAAGAAATACTAGGAATCACCTGGAGGTTTTCTAGTGTTCTCTTAGATTCTTCCTGCCCTTCCTCTTGAAGCTCCACCTATTTTTCCTTGCTATCTTCTTAGTCTTCTTGTGCTTGGTCAGCCTTCTTCCCTTTGGAGAGTTCTCATTTCTCCTCTTGCTGCAGCTTTTCCTTTAGGGTCTTTGAATACCAAAAGTTGGAACCATCTTAAGGTTTGAGATTGGCCCTTAAATAAGGATGCACTCAGCCTTAGAGTATTAATGATGTGACTTTTCCTCTTCCTTAGCTTTAATCCAATCTATTTTAATGTTTCATTCATTTATTCTATTGGGATTCAGCAGTAATAATGCTCTTCAAGTTTTCAAGACACTAGGGAAGGCCAAAGGTTGCATTTTGTGGCCTTCCCTATGATGCAATTACTGTTGTTCTGGAAGTTTCTGGATCGTCTGCTGTGGCGCGCTACGGCAACAACACTTCAAACACTATTCCTGCATAAAGATTAGTATCTTTTCTTTGGTCTCTGCAGTGTCCACTGTGGCGCACTACAGCGGATAAACCTTCGTAATCACTTTTCAAATAGTTCACCTATAGTTTTTATGATAAATAAATATTCCTCTATGGCGCACTGCGGTGGTTGCAAGTTCAACAATGCAGAAGAATCATCGTTCAATTAGTTCATATATAAGTTTGTGTGAATAATCAGAAATGCCACCGCGGTGCGCTCTGCCATGCCGCGGCAGTTGAAAGTCCAAAAATGCGGAAGATTCACTGTTCAATTAGTTCATCTATATTTTAAATAATTAATAAAATATTCCACTGTGGCGTGTTGTAGCAGAAGATACTCAAAAACGCGGATCATTGGTTCACCTATAGCTTTATAAAATGAAAATTTACCCATTGCAGCACGCTGCAGCGGAAGTATTTTTGAAACACTGTTCAATTTCTCTTTTATATAGTTTTAATATTTTCTCGAGAAATGACGATGTGGCATGCTGTGGCGCGCCATGGCGTGCGGCTGCGGACAGACTTTCAAAAATACTACAATTACTCTTCTATATTATTTTTATTTAACTTTAGCAAAATGAAGCTGTGGCACGCTGTAGCGGTCTTTCTTCCAAGTCTGCAGTTTAGCTTCTAGGTGAAGAATTTTGATGAGCCGCCATGGCGCGCCGTGGCAATTTTGACCAAAAATTTGGTCATTCAGTCATGCATTCCATTTTCTTCATTTTCCTACAAAAGTACCATTTTCCACTAAAAGTATATGGATATGTATGATGATTTGACTGTTTAATTACTAAATTTTGCTATAAATTCCAAATTTATCAGATACAATCAGTTGGCTAAAGATGGTAGAGAAAAACTTGAACAGCATCAAGTGTCTGAATTCTGAAGCTATTCGTCTCACCGCCCACCTATTCTACGAAGAGGTGGAAAATTGGTGGGATAATGTCTGAAGCACTTTCTTTGCCGATTAAGATGTTGAGGATATTCTATGGGACAAATTTGTGAGATTCTACAAGTCTGAGTTCATTCCCCCATCTGTTAAAAATATGATATAAGATACCATTCTGAGGCTGAAGAAAGGCTGTTGTTATATCTCAGATTATGAGATTGAGTTCCGGAGGCTTACCCTTTTTTCCCTATATATAATCTGATTCGAATCTGCCAGGTGTCATAGGTTCCAAAGTGGATTGCATGATAACATCAAAGATCATGTTGTTCCAAAGTGGATTGCATGATAACTACGTCTTACTGATTTCTCCCAACTCGTAAAACCTGCATGGGTGCTGGAACACCACTAGTCCAAAAGGGAATTGAAGCGTAAAGTTAAAGTGGTACCAAATTGCCATGAAGCTTTTAAGAGGCACAGGCCTCAATCTGCTAAAGTTTATTAGCTTGAAGTAACTCCATCTGCTGAACCTATTCCAGGATTTAACAGGCATCACCCCTATGAGAAGTGTTATCACTTCGGCCATAAGTGCTTCACTTACGATCATCAAGGCCACATGCTTTAGCATTGCACACATTTGGAAACTATGGATGGTGTCCGTATGAATCATTCACAATGGAACTAGGTTTTCCGAGCAACACCTTTGAACAAAAGAGATCCAGAAATGATAATAATGCTAACCCCTGCATCTGAACTGGCAAAGGAGCAAGTTGTCACTTCGAAGTTCCAGCATAACTTCAAGAAGTAGGTTAACAATCGTTCTGGTGGTTCTGCACAGGTTTATGCTCTAACGCCACTTGAAGCTCAGAAGATAACAATATGGTATCAGGTACGCATGTTGAACCCCTTTCTTTAATTCATATTTCATGCATGTTAATATTGCAATTAGTAATGCAGTCTATTTGCTTAACTTTAGGAACACTCTATTTTAATGACAAACACTACAATGTGTTATTCGACACTAGGGCCAGTTATTCTTCTATATCTGAACATTTTATCTACACTCTTAATCTGCATTCGTACAAATTAGCTAAGTCGCTAAATGTTGGACTTCCATCCGGAGCCCAACTCAGTGCTCATAAGTTTTACGATGTTATAATCTCAATAAATAAGTAAGTTTTCAATTCTAAGTTAATTGTTTTGCTTCTAGCCAATTTTGACATTATTCTTGGAATGAATTGGCTTAACAATTATATTGTGATAATAAATTTCCTAAAGAAGATAATCACTCTTCATTCTCATAGCAAGCTCAAAACTTTTGTAGGGAAGATTAGTACTCAACTGTCGTTAATAAACGCAATCAAAGCCGAAAAATTAATCAATAAGGGATGTGATGCTTTTCTTGTCACCATGATGGGCAATATCAAGGAGAGCATTCTTCTCTCCAATTATAAGATAGTAAAAGATTTTGTCAATGTATTCCCTGAATATCTACTAGGAATGCCTCCATCTAGGGAAGTAGAATTTTCCATTGAGCTAGTTCCCAAAACACAGCTAATATCTAAGGCTCCTTACAAAATGGTGCATAAGGAACTGTAAGAACACTTGAGCAAATGCTTCATTGGGCCTAGCATGTCACCTTGGGGAGCGTCTATTTTGTTTGCAAAGAAGAAAGATGAATTTTTAAGGATGTGCATAGATTATCGTGAACTAAATAAAGTCACTATCATGAAAAAATATCCATTGCCCATAATCAATGATTTATTTGATTAGTTATCAAGAGCGGTCACATTTTGATATTATCAATTGCAACTGAAGTATAATGATATTGAGAAGACATCTTCCATACTCACTTTGGCCATTATGAATTCCTTGTGATATCTTTTGGACTCACCAATGTGCCTTCAATATTTATGGATTTAATGCAGCTAGTTCTTAAGCCATATCTGAACAAATTTGTGATTATCTGTATTGACGATATTATTATCTATTCTCAAACTCATAAGGATCATGAAGATCATTTAAGAGCTGTATTAGAAACCTTACACAATCACTAGCTTTATGACAAATTCTCCAAATGCAAATTTTGGTTGAAGAAACTAACAAGAAGATTTAGTTAATTTAGCAGAGAATTGGTTTAGCTCAAGATCATCAAAGTAAATTTCACGATGCTCACCATCGTTAAGTAGAATTCAGTATTGGAGATTCTGCTTATTTAAAAGTCAGTCTGATGAAAGGTGTCTATTGATTTGGTGTAGCAGGGAAACTCAGTCCCTGTTATGTCAGTCCTTTTGAGATATTAGCAAAGGTAGGGTCAGTGGCCTACAGGTTGATTCTTCCTGATGATTTTGCAACAGTTCATAATGTGTTCTATGTATCATCATTAAGAAATTGTCTTAGAGACCCTTCTCATCCGATGCAGCTTCAAGTAGTCGAGATCCAGCCCAATCTTTCTTATGCGGAAGAACAAATTAAAATCTTAGCTCGTGATCAAATATAACTAAGGAATTATTCTATTCCAATGGTTAAAGTTCAATGGAAGAATCGCTTGTTTGAAGAATCTACTTGGGAAAAGGAAGCGAATATGTATCATAAATATCCAAAGCTTTTTGAATATTCAGGTACTTCTTTCTATCCATTTTCTTTTCTGTTATTATTCAATATTTCAGTTTCATTATACTTTCTTCACTTGAGTGATATCAAAAATGGTATCATTCTGAAGAAGGGGAGTCTATAACAACCTTAGTTATTTCTCTAAGCTAAGCTAGTCAAAGTCAATTTAAGCTAAACCAAGCTTTGATTTTTATTCTATTAGACTCAATGGGTCATTTAAACCTAACCATAGGAGTTTGAAATCAATCAAAGATCAATTGATCATTATATATATTTTGCCTATTTTACGATCCTAAAAATTTTCTAATTTAACTTAGCCTCCAAGTTAGAATCTGATTTTATTTTTAAATTCATTGCACCCTAATTAGCTAAGAGTAAAATTTTAGGAATTTTTGAAGATCATTTAGGCATGTTTAGATTTAATTTATTTTGGTTCAATTGCATATTAGGGTTCCCAACATTTCCTAATTGCAATTCTATTCTTGTTCCAACAGTTGGCTGACCCCAAAATGTGAGCGCCATCTGGGCCTTTGATCCCATAAATCTGATCGAACAACCCACGCCTTCAATCAGATCTGATCCATCTTGACCGTTCCGCGGTTCAGAGATGAGATCATACGACATCTATCCCTCCACCTTAAGTATCCATGATCACCGGGTGGGTCTTTAGATCCAATCTGACAATCGATCTCTTCTCCGCGATTGACTGTTAAATGTCTGAGGAACAAGACTGTTCCTCTCCAATTGAAGATCAATTAGACTGTAAATACCAAAAATTATTCTCAAAATTGTTTATTAATATTCAAATAGTTTTGATCTCAAATTGAAAATCTAACTTTACCATTGCGTTCACCACCCCCAAATTAGCTAGGGGTGAAATTTTGAATGCATTTGGAAGACGTTAAAGTTTCATCAAATATTTTAATATTATTTAAATATTCCGAAAATTAAGATAATTAAATAAAAGTCAAATCAAAAATCTGAGTGCGTCATTGCGTTCAGAAACCCTCAATTAGCTAGGAATGATAATTTAAAATTTTTCTTAGAACATATTTATTTAGTTAAGTTTAAATAATTAAAACTATTAAAATAAATAAAATAATAATATATTTTCATATTCCTAACGGCTGCCGTTTCTTCTTAATCACGCCATTCATTTTCCCCTAATACCATCGATCTTCTATGGTTGAAGTAAACGACCGATCTCGATCGTTCGATCGAAGATGGAACGGCTGAGCTCTTTTCTTCCTCGCGTGCCCTGAATAGGGCAACGCGTGTCCGGATCGCGCGATACGCGTCTCTCGCTCGTCGAGCCGAATGGCGTCTACCGCTATCTCCCGCCGCTCTAAAATCCCATAAACCCCCCATTTCTTCATACATTTTAAAAATTTGTTTTAACTTTAAGTTTGTCTTCGAATGTCTGTCTTCTTCCAAAGATAAAAAAATCGCAAACCCTAAATCAGGTATATCTTCATATTATGTATGCAATCAGTCTTTAAATTGTTTGGGGATATTGAACTAATCTTCGATCGAATTAGATCATGATTGGATTGAACCCGATCACACCATTCGAGCGGTGGCTTCGTCTAACCCTAATCGCCTTCCGTCGCATAAGGGAAGACGAAGCGTCACCAAACGATCCCCGAACCGGACCGGACCGGCTCAAATCTTCCGTGAACCGGCCACGTTTCGACCATGAGAATTATGCATGTGGGTACCGCCCTTTACATCAGCTGCTGGATCGAGCCACATCTGCCGCTCGATTAAAGCGTGGGTCCCACCTGCTAAGAAAAGAATTTTAAATAAAATTATATATATATATATATATATGTATATATAAATTAATTATATTACATAATAAGTATTATATATGATTATATATATATATATATATATAAATATATAAATATAGAATACCTATACAATTTTAAATAATTAAATCAGAAGAATAAATTTATTAAGGAACATATAATCTTAAACAGAAATATTAAACATTAAATATTAATATAATTAATTCACTTAATTAACCAAACTTTATAAATTCATAACTTATAAAATATCTAACCAAATTTAGCAAATAAATATACTAAATTAATCAGAAAAATATGAGAAATTTAGTGATGTAATTTATTTTACTGAAAGATCAATAATTCATATAGTGTCATTTAGAAATATTAATTTAATTCAAATAATATTATAATTATTCAAATAGCTATAGTTTAGTATCCAATAATCCTAACATACCCAATATGGGTCTCAAAATACTCAGAAAATCCTAAGGAACATTTTAGTAATGTTAATTTTGCTATTTAGATTAGTTTTAGACTAATCACAATTAGAACCTAACCCTAATTAAGCCCTTTAACACTAAAACTTTGATTTGCCATAAGTTAGTCAAATTAGCTCCAAATTAGGTAATCCAAATATCAATTTAGATCAGAAAAACCTAAATTACAGTTAACTGCAAAAATATTTAGGATCCAACAGTTAGATCTCTTAATCAACCCTAATTACTCTAAATTTTGATTAGTGAATATTAACAAAACTAATAATCCAAATTAAGTAATTTTAGTTTCAGAAGACTCATAAAATAGATTAGAACCAAGCTGTATAATTAGTTTAGTAATTTTGTAACTAATTTCACTAATCACATTAAACCTTAATAATTAACCTAGAAATTGTATTGGCTATAACTTAGCCAATACATATCATAATTCAATGATTTTAGGTTCTATGGAAACCTTATGACTTAATCTACAATAAACTAATAGAAAATTTTAGATTTCATTAAGTGTAAAAAATTACTAAAATGCCCTTATAAGGTCAAATTACCGATTTAACCTTATAAGGCATAATAATTATTCAAAATTAAGTAACTTAATAAATTAATCTAAATATTCATTTTATTATTATTTTAGAATCATAATATTACAAATCATGATAAAAATATTAAATTAATGAATTAAATTATTTTTGGCAGATCAAAGAAATTAAATTGGTTGATATTGCATCAAAATAGTCAAGTACGTAAATCTACTTATAAGTTTTATTTCAGTATTCTTATTTGAGGCATTTTCATTTGAGAATTATTTAACTGCTTACCGCTTATAATCTGCAAAAGAATGTTATCAAATAAGCATGTAACAAAAAGATAAAATATGGTATATATTATTGTGGTGTTTGTCTTTGGAGGATATAAAGCAATACTGAGAATCTGTACAGATTATGCCTGCTGGCAGCCCCTAGGAGTTATATGGAGGGATTTAGCCCATTTTAAGAAGTGAGAAAATCTAGAGGAAAGACACACTATCAGTTCCTATTTTGAGTAAGCTACCGATGGGTAATGAGAAAAGCTTCATACAGGTTATGCCTATGAGTTTACCCATTTGGGTTCAGGAGTCTACGGACTCGACTTATTATTACAAATGCTTTTGATAAAATTTATTTATTTCATGCTCTTCATTTATATTGAAATTTCACAGCTAATTTGCAGAGCAATACTTAAAGTTGAAAATTTTGCTTTTCTTTCTTACATGCTATGCAGATATCACATTTATTTCCATATTTGATTCATGCCTATTATAGGATGCTAAAATTACTCTTATAAGAATGATTTGCGTACTCCTACCTGACTGGTAACTAAATTTTTTAGGTTTTGAAAATTAAAGTATTGAAGATCTGCCAAAGTAATAACAGAAAAGAAGAGATAGAGATGTGAGATATGAATAGTGAATAAATTTTTATTATAAATATTAAAACTGTTGTAAATTTCATATATAAATGACTCTGAATATAAATATGGATATATATGTATTTTATTTTTTATTTTCATAAATGCATATTTTTCATTATATGAATCATTCTTTAGAGACTCTCGAACTCCGATCCCCGGTCGCCACAAAGACGGTTCTGGAAGCACCCGTGACTGTGGATCATCTCCTTGCTCAGATCGCACCCGACAGCTGAATCCTTTTCGTACATCCACGTCTCCAGCTGGTCTGCCACTCCCGTGCCACAGCATGTATACCGTTGGGGATCCATACTGTGGTGCCCCGTACCATCCGTGGTTATGCTAATACTGTGATTAACATAATTACGATGAATATGGTGACCAAATGTGGCAATCCTCCCAACTATAGTTGAGTCAGGCATAAACCCAACTCGCCTTAGCTAAAAAAATTTCCACCTAAAACTGAGAGTCATATATCAAAATATCAAAGTAGCAGAAGCAAGTAAGAGTATAATATTCACATCATAGTATAGAAAAAAAGTATAAACACTAACTCATCTCAAAATGAAAAATACAGAAAATAAATATATCCAGTATATGCAATTATTATAATTTGAAATTAAAAATAAAGGAACACTCATCCTCACAGCTGAAAATAAAACTAGATAGGCTAAAGAGGTAGGAAGATCCTCCTCAAGATTAAGCTCCTCTCTAGAAGCAACCTCAACGAATAGCTCCGAATATGACATTATCGGTATCACAATGCCAGGGCCTCAGCCAAGAAAAGAAAAACTTATAGTTAGATAATTGCTTAAGCACATTTTAGGCTAAATTAAATGAAACTGATTATTTAAGATATCACATTTTTTCTAAGCATTGAAATAATTAAGGTGCAACAAGTTATAAGAAACAAGATAGTTATAAACTAAATATTTACAACTAAATAAAAATAAAGTATGTAAATAAATATACCTCATCTAGAAGTTGCAACAAGGTTATGCTAAAAATAAAGTTGAGTAGTACTAAATCATTCACTAGTACTAAAAATATATAAATAGTTGAATAGTACTAAAAATAAACTCATCATAATATGCTTATGATCATATAAGTACATGTTGATTTACCTAAAGGAAATCTGAACTGAAGCATAAGAGAACTGAAATAAGACTAGCATCCTAGAATATGCAAGAGCTAAGCTAAACTGAACTAAAAATATTGAACTAAAATGAACCGCAAAAGCGTACATAAAATAATAAAAATGCAAGTAAGACATATGGCTAAACAAGCCACGGAACTAGAACATAACTGAAAGGTGGAAGTATGCCTAAGTTAGTACTGCCATAATATAAATGGACCAAAATAGGGCCGCTTCACATAAAGTTCAACATGTATTTTAGAGCCCTGTCCCTTAACCATATCAAGATTAGATCAAGGAGCGATGTGCTACTCTAGAAAATCCCTCAATTATCATCTGATTAAGGTGTAATCCTCAATCCACTAATAAGGGAAGGATGCGCCCTGGCTAATACAACAAAATCATTCACTAGGTATATACATTCAACAGAGTGTGGAAGTAAGGAAAGAATAAGAGGTTACATCCAAATCCGCCAGAATACATGATAAGGAATAAATAAACATGCAGCTCATAATAAAATAGTACATTGAATAGAGAAAATACATGAGGTACCTATATTATTATATCAATTAACTAAGTTAATGGAAAGAGAAATATCACTCATCCTTACTAAAGCAATAAAGACAACTAAACTACAGCTCCTCAGCTCTAGTCTGATAATCCTCTTGGAATGGATCCTCCTAAGGCACAATATCCACAAATTGTTTAAAACCTAACATTATCAGTTTCATAATGCTAGAGCCCCACCCTAGAAAGAAAAAAATATAGCTAGACATATTATCTAAGTATATTTTAAATTGTTTATGTTTATGAGTTTTATGATACTACCATTTTACTTAGACTACCAAAGCAGCAAAATATATGGGTACAACAAGCATTCAAAGAAATGTCAGGAAGTTATAAATAAATTCATTTATAACTAAGCAACATGTGAGGTAAAAAGGGCATACCTCAACACCAAAGCTGTGACAAGATTAGGCATATATATATATATAAATATATATATATATATATATATATATATATACATATATATAAAGTAAATACTGAAAGAAATGACTCATCCTAAACACTCTTATGATCATATAATTTATACATATTTAAGAGAAATAAATTTGACTGTGATACATATAAGTAAGCAAGAAAGAAATCTATCATCCTATAAGTATATAAGTAAGCAAGTAATATAAAGGCTAACTGTAGTAAAAGTAAGCTATAAATTAGAAAAGTAAGTATATAAAGACAGCCATATCAAAAGGATTGGTCAATCGGGCCACAATACTATAATATGTAAGATCCCATGGCCTTTCTAGGCTAGGGCAGGAATTAGAACTGTACTGAGGAGGTAGAAAATACACATGCAATAAGTTTTTAGTTATTTTACTTTATTTTTGTGAACACATACAGAAGTAACTGAGGAGTCAAGCATGTCTGCAAGACTGTTCGAGTTCTAACTTAACACAACTCTCCTCAATGAGTAAGTGTTAAGTAATCCTTATTTCTCCTTACCCCATGTCCAGTGGAGGTAAAATGCGTAAGATCCAACTCGAAACTGAACCCAATGCATATATTATTCTAATTTTTCCATATTTTCATTTCATATAGCTATGTTATCTTATATGATATATTCAAGGAAGAAAGGGCACAAAGTACAATAAATGTAAAAGCAATAATAATTTAATACTAAGCAAGGGACTACTACACACAAGTGATATCTATTGTTATCTACTTAATCCAATCTAACAATTCCAAGTTATACAAGTTTAGGATCCTTAATTCCTACTATTAAGTATAACTTAGATCCACATCCTTATGAGTTAAAAATAATTAGAACTAATCAGGTCCTAATTTTAATTCAATCAATGATACTTATAAGTCAAATAATTAATCAGTACATCCTATTTGATAAAATTAGAAGATCTAAAATACGATTTGATCAAGATCTACTAAGATTAGGGGTTAGGAATTAAACTCAAGTTTTGGAACATTCACAAAATCTCAAAGGTAATACTTAAGGACTAATGTTTAAGTCTAAATTATGAACTAATGATTAGGGCAAATATTATTAAGCAAAGTTAAGGCTTAATAGTAAGGATCTCCTAATCTTAATCTAAAGTTAAAAGATAAAATAATCATAATTAAAATATGAGAATCTAGAGATTAATAAACCAAGTTTTCATTCATTGAATAACCCATTTACTCAATGAATGAAATCCAACCTGATATCTATCCCTAATCTTAAGGAAAAGATCCTAAAGTGAAGTGTAAATCATAATAAAGCTCCTAATGGATGACTTAGGGAGCTTAGGAATTGGTGATAAATAGAGCAATTTGTCTTTATTTGCTAACCTAATTTAGTTAAGGAAGATAGAAGGTGAGATAAGAACTAAGCCATAGAGGTATTAGTTTTACTTCAAATTTTCAACCCAAAATTGGAGATTTTCTCAATTCAACCAAATTACGAGATTAAGAGCCTAAATTGATTACAAATCAAGTTCATTACTGGTTTTAAGATTTTAATTAATATTATAGAGGTTAAGGGTACTTAACATAAATTTTGAGCAAAATGACCGATTTACCCCTGCTTAAGGGTCTAAAATGCTTCTTTTTGATTAAGAGCTTCAAACTATATTTTTTTGATGCCAAATGATTACTTACTATCCAACATGTTAGATAGGCAATAAATACATCAAATTTGGATAGGTATTAAGTTTTATGGATTTAATTTAAGGATTTTAACCTATAAGGGTAATATAGTAATTTTATCTAGTGAAGTCTAAAACTTCAGTTAATTTATTTTTATTTACTGTTCAAGGATTTCATAGAGTTCAAGAACTATGAATTCTAATGTCAATTGGTTAAGTTATAGCTAAAACTATTATAGGGTCTAAAAGTGAATTTTAGGGTCTAAGAGTGGGCCAAAAACCTAATTTTCTCAAATGAGGTCTAAATTCAGCAAATTCAGTGGCTATAGCTTTCTTATAATACACTGAGTACTATGACTAGAAGTAGACCTAGATTGGACTAAATTTTATTAAGTTATGATCTAACTAAGTTCTAGGGTGATTATGGCAAATTGGGATTTCTACTTATCAAAACCTAAATTTTATTTCAGTTTACTGTTAATTAGGTTTTTTTGATCTAAATAGTATATTAGATGACCTAATTTGGAGTTCAATTAACTAAATTATGCTCAAACTAATTTATAGATTAATTAGGGTAATTAAGGAAGGGTCCTAAAAGTGATTAGTCAAATTATTGACCAAACAACAAAATAAACACTATCAAACTAATTTAGGCATTCTTCTGATTAAAATGAGACCCATATTAACTATGTTTGGATCAATGAGTACAAAGTTATGGCTAAGAGAAATTTTCTAAGGTTTAGAGTTTAGTGAGGGGTCCTAAAATGTCACTATGTGAAATACACCTCATACAGAAAATTTGATAGTGCCATAATATACTTCATTTTTCTGAACAAAGTGAGTTATATATTTAATATATTTGGATTATTATATTAACATATAAGAGGGTTTAAAGTTTTTGCATTTTAATTAATTCAATTTATGCAAATTGAATTAATTAAACTTTACTGTTTAAATTAATTTAACAGATTTAATTAAATAATTTAATTCATTGTGGCGGGATCCACAGAATTCGACGGTTGAAGACGGTGGGCCCTCACGGAAGACACACGGTAGCACGTGGTCACAGAGCGAGACCCACACGCTACGGATGGAGGAGACAACACCAAAGGTGGGCCCCTCCCGTAGGTTCTTGCGGTTCAGATGCGGGCTCCACCTGCCACGCCAGCGGCCCGAAAGTGCATGGGTCAAACCGACCCAACCAACCCTTCATCTTCCATGATTTGCAACTGAGACAGGGATCTTAGGGCTTGTAAAATGGAGAACCTCCCATTGCCACCAGAGAATGATCCAACCATGGTTGGAAAGTTCTCGGAGAGACCTTTCTAACGGTAGCATAAACTCCACCGGAGGTGGAGTGTACTAATAGCAGGATCAAACCCTAGTGAGCTACACGCGACAAAATGCGATGCCACTGTAGGCACTGCGGATTGTATCCTAAAATCCATTCAATCGGATTCGATCGAACCTGATAGAACTTGATAGGAACTCAAGCGATGCAATGAAATAACCATGCAAAAAGAGTAATTGCAATATTTAATGGGGGATGTATGGATCAGAGCTTACATAATTTGGACAGTTAGAAAATGGTTAAGGTTCGAAGAGGATGCAGTAGCCTAGTTGATCCCAATGTACGCAAACAGTCGACCTCTTGCATGGATGAGGACCTTAATGGCCTCAAGATAGAGATGGCGAGGTTGGGGGAACATGGATTGGGTGGTGCGAACAGTGGTCTGCTGAGAGTCGTGGGCGACGCCTGCGGGGAAGGAAATAAATTGCGAGCTGTCTAATTAGATGGCTTGGAGGATGGCCCGGATGGAGCCTGTAGGGCCCCACTTCATCGCAGCATGCAATAAGAATAAATTAAATCGGTAGCAAAGTGGTGCGCTGCTCGAGAAGGCATAACCCATCTCCCTGAATAGGACTAGTACCTCTGAAGGCTACTGACTCAACCATGAGAAGGGTCAAGAGCTAATACTTAAGATAAGAGTAGTACTTATCCTAAGTATTAGATTAATACATACATTGGATATGAAAGTAAAATGAGGAACCCAACATATGTATAATAATATCAACATTTTTAATATTCCAATCATATCACAATACTAAGTATAAGTAATATAAACAGAGTGCAGAAGCTAAGCATACATCTAGAATACATTCATCTTAGAAGCTGAAGTAAATATTCATCTCAGAAAAGAAAAGAAAATATATCTAAAAATTATTACAAATGATTTACTGAAATAGTACTAAAAGTAAAGCATAACCATTAAACTAAAATGAAAATAGAAGGAAATAGTAAGGCTGAAGGAAGGTCCACTAAGACTCTACGAACTCCTCCTGAATCTTCTGAGAGTCCTCCTGGCCTTGGTCAACATGCTGCTCAGAATCCAACAAATTGCCAAATCCCAAAAGTACCACATGTTAGACAATAAGTCTAACACATCAAAACTAAACTAAACAGTTCTAATTATTTATATTTGATAGTAAATAAACAAAACTATAGAAAGACTGTAAAAGTAACTGAATCACTAAAACTGTATAAAATTGAAGTAAGGTAAATCTAACTCTATACTGGATGTTGAAAACAAATAAAAATAGTATATGCTCTAAAACTGAGTAAAATAGCATATAAAACTACATTGTATACCACTAAAGTCATGCATATGAATATGCCATAATACTGTACATCACTGATATGCAACTAAAATATCACTGAACTGTTATGAGTAGTATGGTCCAATACCCACATACACCCTGATAGGAAATATAGTTTACAGTGATGCATGAACATCCTAAATTTCCCCTGTTGATGTATGTGACATTCCATAACTCATAAATCATACTCATACATCATGCTCATGCTCATGCTCATGCTCATGCCTATACACTACGTGAATTAAATCCAAAAATTTAGAAATGCTCCAAAATTAGATTATGAATCAAATGTCTATATTGTGCAGAATCCTGCTAAAAGGATTCTGACTCCTAGGTCTAATTTCAATAATTAGGTTCTCTTGCTTAGGATTTCACTTGAGAATAGTAGTTGGAAAGGTTGTATACTCATGGTTGTATATTTTTAGAGAGGTGAATTTAGTACTTAGTTTGCTTATAACTGTACTTATTGAGGCGCACCAAGATAAGTGGCAGAACCCTGTAACAGTTATTCTTCTCCCAAACTAAAAGTCTAATTCACACTCCTACATTTCGAGGATTTACTATAGCGGGACGGTATTCGTCTTATCCCTTGGGAAAGCACCTGATTATAAGTCCATATTGGAGTGACTCGACCAAACCTGAATTTTACTGAAGTGACTCAGCACCATGGGTATGCATAATTATGACCAACTAATAGTCCAAGTTTAGTCAATTCTATTTAATAACCAAGGATCACCAAGGCTATGAATCCTTACTATAATTAGGTATATCATACATAAGGTTCCAAGGATGTGACCAAAAAGTCACTCAATATAGATTACTACCACATGGGAGAAGTCTCATGCTAGTGCCTTGGATGAAACTACCACAAGGGTTAAGATCAACTCTTAAGATTAAGGGAAAATCATCTAATTTCCTACCTCAAGGTTCAACAAAATATCTACCTCAACGTACTAACATTATTTAGGCTTTTCAGATATTATAAAACACTCTTATAGTGAGATCATTAAGATCTCACTCTTCTAACACTTATACTAATTCAAGGTTCCTTTTGGATTAAAGTGATCAGATCAAATGGTTAGATCCATTTGATCACATTCGATTCTATAATCATAGGATAAAATCAAGGATATTATTAGGATTAGATCATTCCATAAATAAATACAGTTTTATTATCAATCTTATGATAAGGGTCTTATATAAGAGAAAATGAAGGATCTTAAGCTTAGATTCAGATGTTTCAATCACATAAGTTATTTATTAATCTTAGTACTTCTAATTCAATGATTTAAGATCAAAATTAAATTAGATGCATTATTAGAATCATGTCAGTTGAATTATTTGTTAGTCAAATTAATTGATTATGTGACTAAGGGTTCAAGTCTTAATCAAATAGGTTAGGGTTTAACCCCTATCCTTACCCAACTAAGACCATTTGTTAGTTTATAGATCAATATCAAATCAATGTAGTATTAGTGTATTATTGATGAAAAATCTCAGAATTAGACCAAGTGTTAATAGCTTGATCAAGATCTTAAGATTTCTTAAGATTAATTAAGGAATTTAGCTACTTAAATCTATTTAGCTAAAATAAGAGTTTAATATATATATATAACATGGGCTCTTTATATTAATTCATACTACTATTATGAAAACATAATAACAGAAATTTGCAGGAAACAGAAGGTAATTAGTGCTAATTAAACTTTAATTCAATACAAATGGATTAGCACCTAGTTACAAATCAAACCATTAAAAAATCATGAAACATGGTGATTATATTCTACTTATTCATGTGAACAATCAGAAATAAGTTTACTAAATTTGGATAATCAAAAATCCTAATTTTATTAATCATGTATTTACAAGATTAGGGCATAATTAAGAATATATCAATCATAAAATTAGTCCACCTAGCACATGCATTCTATAAGGTATAAGGAACACAATGGCACATAAAGCATGCAATTTAGCTAAGTATACATGCTAATCAACCCTAATTAAATTTTGTAATAATTAGACTAAATCAAAAAATTCAACCATTAAAAGTGTAATATTATTTTATATTCTTATTCCTCATGATATTCTGATCAATTTGATACATAAGGTCATAGGGTTTGGATTAGTGGATCAAAAGTTATTTAATTAATTTATTATGCAATTTTCCAATTTTATTTCCCTATGATTTGATTAGTTGGATTATTTTCCTTAAGGAGAATAAATTCATTAAATTGAATTTATTAAAATAGGTTCGGCCTGATACCAAAAGATGCGGGTCGGTCGGGGCCCGAGATACCCGGGATGGTCGCATCGCGCAGGTCACGGGTCGGCCTGACCCGAATAGTGGCATCATCTCCGACCCCTCGTCTCAATAAAAGGCTGATTAGGGAAACCCTAATCGTCAAACTCATGAGCATCCAAGCCATGGCATGACCAACCGAAGGTAGCTACACTTTTACCATGTCCAGACGCACTAATAGAGACCCGAAGCCCCAAGTAAGGTGGTCTGGATCAAATGGACCTTACTCACCCAAGAGCTTCCGCTATGGAGCTACTATGGAGAGTCAATTTTCCCCATAGAGAGCATAATTTACCCCGAGTTTGATCCCAACACCTTCTGGGAGGTGAGACGGATCGAACCCCCCAGGTGGTCAGGTCTGGGATGGCCTAAATCGTTGGGTCCCTACTCAGACCCAGCCCTCTTACGGGACTTAGCCCAATCGGTTGATTTAGATCGGTTAGGACTAGCTTAAGGCATAATTATGATTGCATTGAGTTCATTTCTACAATACTATCCATCATGAATCAAATGGAGGAAAGCCCGAGCCTCATTGGCTCAAAGCTTGCAAACCGAGGTACCTAGTTTGACGGGGGAGCTTGCAGACGACGAAGGGAGTGATCCATAAGCTTAGTCGAGCTTTAGAAGAGAGCTAGGGGTCCTGAACACTAGGACACACCCACTATCAGTAGTACGCATGCCTGGGACGCCTGGGAGAGCTCAGGCAAACCATCAATGGTGGAGGAGACAGAGGGGAAATCAAGCTCAATTAAGCAACAAAGGATTAAAGGGAGCAATACTGAGGCTATTTATAGCCTCAATAGGGGATAGGGAAGCTTCAAGAGATAATAGCTCGGGCTGGGGAGGCCCGAGAGTTCGGGCCATGGCCGAGCTCTCATTTTTCCAAATTGAGTTCGGCCGAGTCACGAGGCTCGATCGGGGCTCTATATCGAGACGAGGGAGGTTATAACGACCTCACTGAGCTGGAGGCGCGAGTGGGGGACAGGGAGAGCAGCTGGCTTACGAGAGATCCCCCCTGTTTGGGATGGGCACGATTGGGACAAAGGTCCACATTGTTAAGATTTTTGGATGTCGTTTGATCGACAGAGGGAGAAGGCACTACGGTCCTGATTTTCCAGATCCTATTGGTTGGATCTGATTTGATCTGAGCCGTGGGATCCAAAGGATGGATCCACGATCCCGCAAGATTAAATCCTAACCGTGGGGTCTAAAGGTGCAACGGTGAGATTAGCAAGAGCACTACTGTCGCACGACCTAGGCTCCACAGTGGATCGCCCGCGGTCCGCATAGCGGATCCGGACCGTTTAATCGGGTAAATGGGTATATTTGTAAATCTAAATTGTTGGAAACACTATATGCAATTAGACCATTTTAATTTAAATTAAATTATGGTCTAAATGATCTCCAAATTTTACCAAACTTTCACTCATAGCTAATTTGGGGGTGATGAATTCAAAAATATAATCAGATTTTAATTTTGAGATTAAAATATTTTAGCTTTAGATTATGGCATTTAGATTGATCAAGAAGCTAAATTGACTTGGAGAGGTCCAAATGACTTCAAATTTTTAGGATTAGCTTAACTTGGAATTCTAAATGCAATAGGATTAAAACTAATGCCTAATTAAATTGAGAATTAACAAGGTGACAACCTGGGGTTGTTACAGAGCCGATTGGATCCCAGATCTGACCCGCTAAGGATCGCGGATCTATCTCGATAAGAAATGGCAGATCCGATCCGTTAATCCCAAATGGCGGGTCCCTCCTGCCGGTATAATAATTAATTATTTAATTTAATAATTTATAATTTTAAATTTCAATTTTATTAGTTAATTTCAATTATTTAAATGGCTTCCAAAATTTTTCAAATATTCACGATGACTATCGATTGCCTCCAAAAATTTTCAAATATTCAAATAATTGAGGGGTGAGGAACATAATGACGAAGTCAGATTTTAATTTTAACGAGCAATTAACTTTCTTATTTTCCGGGGTATTTAAAATATAATAAAATATTTGACTAAATTCCGATGACTACCGATTTCCTCCAAAACATCACCCATAGCTAATTTGGGGGCAATGAGCGCAATGGCGAAATCTGATTTTTGATTTGAGGTCAAAATAATTAGGTCAAATTCCAAGGTTCCTAGAATTCCCAGAATCAGGATTTGATCCAGTTGACATCAGATTTGAACCAGAACTTCAAGATGAGGTCCTAATGACTATCTAAGTGCATTGTAATCAAATCTAAAGTTTGGTTTAGTCCTAATTGGCTGAGGTAACAACTTGAGCTGTCATAGACTCCCCCACTTAAGAATGATGTCATCCTCGATGTCACTCAAGTAGGAATATCAAAACATGAACGATATTGATGAAATAGAAAATAAGGAGGGTTAAGGAAGTTATCAGGATCCACAAAGAGCTTTGGGTACTTTGATTGCTTATTTGACTCCTTTTACCAAGTGGCTTTAGCAGAGGAATTATTCTTCATTGAACTTTGACCATTATGATGAAACGACTTCTTAGTTGTAACTGATCCTTTCCCAAAATTCTTATAAGTTTTTCAATGAATGACAGATCTCACTGAATCTCAACTTGAGGAATTGAGATTAGATCATGGGGTTCTCTTAAGCACTTTCTGAGTGATGACATATGGAACACATTGTGTACTACAAAGAAGTCTTCTGATAATTCCAACATGTATGCTAATGACCCAATTCTTGCCAAGATCTTGAAGCATCCAATGTATCTGGGACTGAGCTTTCCAGCTACTCCAAAGTGATAAATTCCTTTCATAAGGCTGACCCTCAGCTATACTAGATCATCCTCTTAGAATTTGAGAGGAAGATAATGAGAGTCATGGTACTTACTCTGTCGGTCATGAGCTATCTTAATCCTTTGCTAGATGAGCTTGAATTTCTTGTTTGTCACTTCTACCATTTTAGAACCATATAACTGTACATCTTTTGTTTCTGACCAGGCTATCAGAGTGGAGCATTTCCTTCCATATAGAGCTTCATATGGAGCCATCTTAAAACTTGCTTGGAAGCTATTATTGTACATGAATTCTACTAAGGGAATGTGATCCTCCCATGAACTGGAGAAATCAAGGACACATAAGTGGAACAAATCCTCCATAATATGATTTACTCTTTTAGTTTAGCCATCTGTTTGGGGATGAAAGGCCATGCTTATAGCTAGGGTGGTTTATAGATCTTGATGTACTGCTTATCAGAACTTAGAAGTGAATCAGCTGTCTCTGCCATATATGAATATCTTAGGGAAATGCAGCTTGACTATCTCTTTAATATATAGCTATGCCAGTTTCTCAGTAGAGTCAGTTTGACAGATAGGGATAAAGTGCAGTAATTTGGTTAGGCGGTTGACTATAACCCATATTGCGCAGCACCAGATCTTGTGTGAGGCAATCCCATGACAAAATATATCGATATATCAGATTATTTCCACTTTAAAATCTCTAAAGGATGCAGCATACCACCTAGCTTCTGATGCTCTGCCTATACTAAATTGTACGCATAGCACTTGGCTACAAAATCTGCAACGCTTTTCATCATTCCAAGCCCCAAAAAGGATTATTTCAAATTCTGGTATATTTTTGTGCTTCCGGGATGCACCTAATATCCAGAGTTGTGACCTTCGACTAGAATCTCTTGAAGCATTGACCTTAGAATCCATATATGGTTATTCAGATATGTAGCACCCATCTAAAAGTTTAGCTTGGGATGTCGACCACTTTCAATTGCAACTTTGAAATTTAAGTAGTCCTCATCCTTTATTTGAGAGATGGATACATCTCTGTGGAATGTTGGCTCTATATTACTCATGGAAATCATCTCACTTAGCATATCTCCACGTACTGGCTTGATGCCTAACTTATGAAATTTCTCTTCTAATGGGCTCTTAGAGATAATGGAATTAAGAGTAGCATGACAGGTTATTGGAGTATCTGAAGATTGCATAATTTCTTTGAGGGGGAATATGTGTGTTTGCAGTTAACCACACTTTTATATAAGTTGAATAGAGGTACTGAACTCCTCGCTTGTTCTGCGCCCACATAATAAAATACATAATAAATAAATCATAAACTGCATATCTCATAATCTTATTAATTGTGAATGATTATTATAGTCATACGACTATATTTATTTAGTTTTTGAAACTTAGATTGCTTTACTTATTTTCTTATAATAGTTTATTATTTTAAGTTTACTTACAGCCTTTGCAATGTAGTTGTTAAATACCAATTTCTTTCAAATTTAGTTTTCTAATTTTTGAATTTACAATAAATTGACAAAATAAAATTATAGGACTGCTAAGAATATTTATTAGAAAATTTTTGATAATTTATTTGGAATTTTTTAAATTTCTGGTTTCTAGTTATTTTATTAGTTTATTTAATTAAGAAAAATAAGCTAATTATTTTGACCTCTGATTGAAAATCTGATATCGCCATTGCATTCATCACCCTCAAATTAGCTAGGGTGATATTTTGAAAATTTTTGAAAGTCGTCAAATTTTTCTGAATATTTTAATGTAATTAAATAAATAAATAACAATAATAATAATAATATAATTAAATTGATCTCAAAATTAAAATTCAACATCATTTTTGAGTTCCTCATACCAAATTAGCTAGGGGTAAATTTTTGAGATTTTTCGGAGCTTATTTATAAAAAAATGTTGTTAACGGTGTTAACGACGTTAACGACGTCGTCTATCTAAGCGACGTATCCTACGACTGTTGTCATCTGCCGCTCAAGTGGATGGCGCAGATGGAATTTGAGCCTGACACTATCTATAGTGAAAACGACCGCCGTTAGTGGCGGTAACGGCCCCGTTAATGGCGCCGTTAACAGGCAGGTCACTTAAAAAAATAAAAAAATCAGAATTTTCAAATGCAAATTGCGGCTCAACTATTTATCCAAATTTGGCGATTTTGGTATCTATGGAATCCTCTCATCAAGGCCTACCTATTGGACACCTCAATTTGAAATTTAAGTAATTTTATATCATCAATTTTAGGGATTATTAAACTTTCATTTTAAGTACTTTTGGGCAAATTAATCAAAACTTTCACAAAAATTTCATCTTAATTCTATCCATAGGAATAAGATTTGATATATCCAAAATTCATAGCAAAAATATAGTGTTCAACTCTCAAACTATCATATATATCCATATATTTTGAGTGAAAATTATACTTTTTCAAGAAAAATAATGAAAATGGGTAGCATGAGCTGAATCATTGAATTCTAGCTGAAAATCATTGTGGTGCGCCGTAGTGCACCACAGCGCGCCATGGCGGTCCATCAAAATCCTTCACCTGGATGTGTACCTGGAGACCTGAAAAGAGGACTGTTGCAGCGCGCCACAGCGGGCCGTAGCGTCATTTTTCGAGGGAAGAATTAAAACCTTATGCGGAATAATTGAACTGTGCAATTCGCTTTCTCGAAGGATAAACCGCTACAGTGCGCCACAGTGCGCTACACCCCATCAAGATTTATACTAACCTGGGACAAAACTGCCACATCCCAGCGCAGCGCGTCACGATGACATATCTAATTAATTATTAAAAAACTTTATGTGAACTAATTGAGCAATCACTATTCTGCGTTCACAAAAGTTTTACCACTGCAACGCGCCACGGCGGAATCTCTAATTATACATGCAAACTTTATGTGAACTAATTGAATAGTCACTATTCCGCATTCACGAAAGTTTAAATGTCGCAGCGTGTCATAGCACGTCATGGCGGAATTTTTGATTATTTATGCAAACCATATGTGATTTAATGGAACAATTACTATTCTGCCTTTTCGTAAGTTCAACCGCCGCAATGCGCCTTCAGCGCACCACAGCAGATGGGTAGCGACCTCATGGAAACCATAAAAATATACAGCTGAATAGTATTTTGAACTTCAGCTGCTGCACCACGCCACGATGGAACAGTGTTTGGATCAAGACAGCTATAGCGCGCCGCAGTGCCCGCTACAGAAAATTTCAGAATTCTCATTAAATGCAGCATGGGAAAGGTCACAAAATAAAATCTTTGGTTTTCCCCTGCCTCTTAAAACCAAAACAACACTAAAACTAGGGGGAACCAAGGAGACTTGGCAGGATAAATTGAAAGGCTTGCATTTAAGTGGATGAATAATGAAGGGTCATATGCAATTAATGCTAAAGGCTGAAAAACACCCCTATTTAAAGGCCAATTTAAGGCTAAACAAGAGTTCTAAATTTTGATATTAAAAAGTCTAAGAGAAAGGCTGCAGCAAGGAAATGAGGAGAACTCTCTAAGGGGCCAACAGTGATCCGTGAAGAGTGAATAGAGCTAGACAGCACGGGAGAAGGAGGAGAAGTCAAGTAGAAGTGCAGGAGGAAATTCAAGAGAACCCTAGAAAACCTCTGGGTGCTTCTTAGTATTTTTTTCTAAACTTTCTTTTAATTATTTTCTACTCTAAATTGATATCAAGGTTTACTTTCTTTAGCATGTATGCTCATATTTATCTCATAATGGAAAGCTAAACCCTCTTGAAGTGGGTTGGGATGTAGTTGTAGGAAGATGTAAGGATAATATGGTATTGTAATGGAAATGTTTTAATGAATGAAAATGATTTTTATGTAACTGTATATATTTATTATTGTGATGGATTGCTTGGATGTAATTATTTCAAGCCATTTTGCTAAAAATAAAACTTAAGAGAATTATTAGTTAAAGAACTTGAGTTCTGTGCTCATTAATTGGACAGGAGCAAAGAAGGTAGCGCAGGTAGTGCTGAAAACTATGTGACAAGTTTTCAAAGCTCACATGCACCTTTTCTTAAGAGCTCTATCAAGAGGTTTGATGCTTGTTAACCAAGTTCCCATCAACTCATGCTCTACAGCTCAGTAAAGTAGAAGGGATGAGAGTACATTGGGAACCCAATGGATGATGTGACATAGTTCATTGGATCCAATGCATCCTCTCATCTAATTAAATTGCGTGTGTAAGCGCATGACACATTATTGATGGAAATCATGTTTGTGAGATCTAACAAATAAAAGAAGATATTTGGTAACCTAGACATATGAAATCAAAGGTAAATCAAACCACGATCTCATAAAAATTTAAGTGTCGAGGTAGAACCCCAAAGGGAGTTCTCATTTTTGTACTAAATCTGAACTTGTTGTAATTGGAGGATTGCAACAACTCTAATAGTGATCACATGATTTAATTAGGCATAAATAAAACAATTTATACATTTAAATAAAGAAGTGACAATACCAAGTCTTTGCAAGTACTATAATGAAACTCCATCTCTCTCTCTTTGAACAAATCGTATCTTATCTTAAGGTCATTTGCATTGATAATTTAGGAATCAAATCAAACTAAAAAAAATTAATCTTCTAAACATTATTGAAAGAAGATATAACTTAGTATCAAAACCACCATTCCTAGAGGACGATAAATCTTGGAATTAACTTCCACTTATTACTTCATACCACGTACACTTGCGTGCAAGCGCAAACATGTATTTTGCGTATGCCAAGTTTTTGGCGCCGTTGCCGAAGAGCGGTTTTGTTTTGTATTAAGTATAATATTCAAGTAATAAGTGATTTAGAACTTTATCACATGTGTACATTTGTTATTAGCTATAATCATATTTAATTTGACATATAGAACTAACTATGCTGGAAATTAGTTGCTGTGATCACTAATGCTATTGTTACAAAATTAGGTGCGTGTTAAAATTCTTATAATCTTAAGTGCTAACTACAAACTTGTGTTGAATTCATTTCCTACTTGAATTGATCTTTGCTAGCTGGAAATTTCTGAATTGTATGAATAGAAGAGATTCTACTTATTTATTATTTGACCCTAAAATTGGGCGTAATTACCTAAGGGCTAGAAGAGAACGAGCAATTACTAACCAATTTCAATTAGAAATGGATCACCAAGAAGCCAATCCCTTAGAGCCACATGTAATGGTAAGAGGTAGACTATTTAGAGACTATGCCCTCCCTACCATAGGAGGAATTCTTAATGCTATTGTTAGGCCCCTAATTCAAGCCAACAATTTGAAATTAACCCTTCAATCTTGAACATGGTCCAGAATAGCCAATTTAGTGGACTAGCCTTAGACGGCTTGAATACTCATATCTCCAACTTTCTAGAACTTTGTGTTACCTTCAGGATGAATGGTGTTTCAGATGATGCACTTAGATTGAGACTCTTTCTATTTTCACTGAGAGATAGAGCCAAGATTTGGCTCAGTTCACTCCCGGAATATTCTATTCGCACTTGGGATGATTTGGCTAGGAAATTCCTAGCTAAATATTTCCTGCCCGCGAAAATAGCCCGGTTGAGAATTGAGATAATCAATTTTAGCCAATTTGAGGGGGAAACTTTGCATGACAACTGAGAGAGATTTAAGGAGTGCCTAAGGCAATGCCCACATCATGGGTTTCCTGAACGGATGCAGCTTTAAACCTCTTATAATTATTTGAATGCACCAACTAGGATACTCATTGATGCAGCTGCTGGAGGGTCACTTAGCAGTAGTAAGACCCAGGAAGAAGCCTTTGATTTCTTAGAGGAGATGGCCAGCAATGCCTATCAATGGCCCATAGAGAGAATCAACCCTAACAAAAAGGAAGTTAACCAGATTGCTGAATTAAGAAGTCAAATTTCCCAATTAAACTAATGACTTGAGAGTATGCAACTAAATTCATTTCATAATAGAGAAACTGAAGGTGTTAATGCTATCCTAAACTACAGGAATCAACAAGGTGAGGATGCAATAGGACTAGAGCATTCCAGTAAAGAGCTTAGAACTTCCACGATCGATTTCATGAGCAAAACCACGCAACATTAAATCGGCATGAATACACTCTTTTGAGCAAAGAGAAAACTGTTAAAAGAATTGAGCTGAAATTAAAGGAAATAATGAGCCAATTAAATAAATATGTCCTAGTTGGAGATATAAGAAACTATGGGAATGAATCAAAAAATTTTATAATTTTATGAAGTGGGACAATTATAGAACCAGTTGTGTTTAAAGAATCTGAAAATACATCTAAAACTTTGAGAAAGGATTCAATGGAGGAAATTAATAAGGAAAAAAGGAAGGAAATAAGCGGGGAAGCTCAAACACAGTTCATTAAGCAATCTGAATACACCCGTTACATTCCTTACCCGCAGTGGATGGCAAGGGAAAAGTTAGACAACTAATTCTAAAAATTTCTTAAAACATTTAATACCCTTCAGATAAACATACATTTTGCTGAAGCCTTAGAGCAAATGCCCAGCTACGCCAAATTCATGAAGGATAACTTATCAAAGAAAATAAGTATAAAAGAGAAATAAATGGTAGCCTTGACTGAGGAATGTAGTGCCATTCTTCAGTAGAAAATCCCCACCAAAAGGAAAGATCCAGGGAGTTTCACAATTCCTTGCACAATAAGAAATCACTCTTTTCAAAAGGCTCTATGTGACTTAGGGGCTTCAATAAATTTAATGCCATTCTATATTTTTAAGAAGTTAGGAATTGATCTCTTAAAACCTACATTAATCCTTCTACAACTAACAGATAGATCCGTGAAAGCTCCCATGGGAATCTTGGAAAATGTCCTAGTCAAGATTGACAAGTTTATCTTCCCCGCTGATTTTATCATTTTGGAAATGGAAGAAGAAACACAGAAGATTCCTATAATTATGGGAAGACCATTCCTTGCTACTGGCAAAATAATGATAGATGTTGATAAGGGGGAGTTGAGTATTCACTGTGAGGGAGAGGAGGTAATGTTTAAAATAGGAGATTCGATGAGGCACCCTATTAAGCTAAATGAAGAATATTTGAAAGTGAATGTGATGGAGGAGGTGCTGATTTCAAAAGATGTTGGGGAATCCAATTTAGAGGAAGGGGAGGGAGCTGTAGATTATGAGGTAGAGAACAAGGTTGATAAGCTAATTGAGGAAAGGAAGAAAATACAGTTGTCTCTTGATGAATCTCCTGAATTAGAACTTAAACCTTTACCCAATCACTTAAAGTACATTTATCTAGGAGATGTAACAATACTACCTATGATCATTTCTACTTTGTTGAGCCCAACCCAGGAAAATAAATTATGTGAGCTGTTGAGAGATCATAAGAGGGCGACTGGATGGAGCATCTCTGATTTAAAAGGACTAGCTACACTGTGCGCATACACCGCATCCTGTTGGAAGATAATTCTAAACCATCCATATAACCTCAAAGGAGACCAAATTCAAATATCAAAGAAGTGGTGCATAAGGAAATTATTAAGCTCTTTGATGTTGGGATCATTTTTCCAATTTTCGACAGCCCTTGGGTAAGCCCAATTCATGTGGTTCCCAAAAAGAGTGTGATAACTGTGATCCTTAATGAAAATAATGAATTGATTCCAACTAGAAAAGTGATGGGGTGGAGGGTCTATATAGATTATAGGAGACTAAACAAAGTAACCAGGAAGGATCACTAATATCTCCCATTCATTGATTAGATGCTCGATAGGTTGGCAGGAAATCTGTACTTCTATTTTTTTGATGGTTATTCAGGGTACAATCAAATTTTGATAGCCCTGGAAGACCGAGAGAAAACTACATTTACTTGACCATATGGAACATTTGCATTTAGAAGGATTCCCTTTAGGTTATGCAATGCCCTTGCAATTTTTCAAAGGTGCATGATGGCTATCTTTTCAGATATGATAGGAGAATTCTTAGAAATCTTTATGGATGATTTTTTAGTAGTGGGTAAATCTTTTAAGGAATGTTTGATGAATCTAGGTAAGGTTCTACAAAAATGTAAAAAAACTAACCTTATCCTAAATTAGGAAAAATATCATTTTATGGTAGAAGAGGGGATTATATTGGGTCATCTTATTTTTAAAAAAGGAATTGAGGTAGACAAAGCTAAGATTGAGGTGATTGAAATGTTGCCACCACCTACCAATGTGAATGGAGTTAGAAGTTTTCTTGAGCACTCAGGGTTCTATAGAAGGTTCATCAAGGATTTCTCGAAATTTAGTTTACCGCTGTGCAGGCTTCTAGGAAAGGATGTAGAATATGAATTTGATGAAAGCTGCATTAAGGGATTCAACACAATAAAATTTGCTTTAATCTTAGCCCTTATAATTTCTACACCTAGCTAGGATCTCCCTTTCGAAATAATGTGTGATGCCAGTGATCTTGCTATGTGAGTAGTCATAAGGCAGCGAAGGGAGAGAACTTTCTATTCCATATATTATGCAAGTAAATTAATGGATGAAGCCCAAATGAACAATGCCACAATAGAAAAAGAACTTTTATTAATTGTGTTTGCATTCAACAAATTTAAGCCTTATCTTATTGGGTCAAAAACAATTGTGTACACGGATCATGCTGCAATCAAATATCTTCTTCAAAAGAAAGAAGCAAAACTGTAAAATACCAGAAATTCTTTTCAAAATTATTTATTAATATTTAAATAATTTAGAACTCAGAATCAAAAACGGAGTCTACCATTTGAACTCAGTAACTCAAAATTAACTAAGAGTGTTATTCTGGGAATTATTAAAAATCATTGATTTTCCCAAATATTTTCGATCACTCAGAAATTTTCGTCAAAAATAGGAATCCAATTTAAATCAAATAAAAATATAATAAAAATATCCTCTTATAAAAGGATCCTACTGCAAAAATTTGAGCGCATATGGGATCCTGGATTGTCCTGAATAAATTCATGAAATATAAACTTCAAAGGCTAATAATATGAAAAATATAAATCAGAATTTGAAAATTTTTGTATATCTAAGTCAAGCATCATATGAGGATGCTATGTTTCAAGTTTTGTTAATTTTCGAGTTTCCGATTTAACTTAATTAATTTTTCAAGTTTTTCACTTAAAAATCAATATAAAATAAATTACTTGTCCAAATTCAATAATTTTTGGACGCGTGCATTCATCTTGTCAAGACGGTCATTTCGATACTAAGTTTGTAATTTTTGGAGCTCAAATGACTCCAGATCTTGTCTCAGAAATTCCAACCATTTTTTTTAATCCAACGGCTAATATAAGATCTTAGATTTACTTATAAACCTAACCTAATTTCCTCCTTATCTAAATCTGCCCTCAGCCGAAACTTCCTCTCCTACGCCAGCGGACCTCTTCACGACACTTGCCCTTCCCATCGCTCGACAACACCTCCTTCCATTCGCACGAAGACCTCCCCTCCAGCTGTCTTTGCCGAATCGATAAGATTCAGCTCCATCCCCATCTTTCTCATCATTTCGAAAGGAGCATTATAATAAGGATGGTGCGTTCGAAGGAAGAGAACAGCGAACTCTAGCCGAAAGCCGAGGAAGCCGAGCGTCTCCTTCCACTCGCCGAGCACCTCCATTCGCCGAGCCCCACCACTCGCTGAGCTCCTCCATCTGGCCGAGACCTTCCAAGACAACTATCCACTCGCCAAGTCTCCACTCGCCAAACCCCCCTCTCACCGAGCCCTCATCCTCGCCTCTTCTCCTTGTTTCTTCGTCGCCGGCGAGGTACTTCGCTTACTTTTCCTATCAATTATAGTTCATATGAAATAATCTGGAATGATCTCTAAAAACTCACAGATAATTTTGTGATGGAACTTTGTTTTCTACATAAGATTTTCTCCTAATTCTTCCAGTAGTATTATTCATATAAAATCAATATTAAAATCAATGTTAAATTAGAACTTTAAGCTATCAAATGAGGATTCATTAGAAATCTGTTTTCAGTATGAAAGAATAAAAGATTTAAGTTACAAATAACTTCTTGCTTAAAAGGAAATGATTGAATGAGTTATATCGTTTAAAGATTGATATAAAAATTTTCAACTTTATTAAACAAAATTTATTTGATACAACATCATTAATTGAGTATAGTATGCTGAATGTAATTCCTTATTATAAAGTTCATATGCTGAAATTGATGAAAATAGCTGAGAATTTAATATCATACTTTATTTTAGGATGTTCAAACAGCAGTATTAAATAGTGAATTACTGATTTAAGTTGCTTAAATAACATATTTCATTCTCTTCATCCCTTTCATTTATGTATATCATGCTTTAAAATGAATCAATAGCATATCATTATATTAAACATTTAAGTGAGTATGTATTAAATTTTCAAAGGATATAAATCATTATGATTATAAGTGTATATACAATTGAAGTAATGAGTCTATTTTTGTCACAATTATATATAATGAATCATATGAAGTGTACAGGCATGCAGTAAAATTATAATTGAAATTGAGAAAGATTTTTATAACTTGGTATTAAGAGAGCTCATAAAGTTCTTATTATTTTCTAGTTGCTGAATCTGTTGGAAGTTATGGTTGCCTATTATTGCTGCACAATGTCTCAGTTTTTGATATGAGAATCAATATTATTTTTTATCTTACGGCTGCCACTTAGTTATGTGTTGCAAGAAATGACAATATATGGTATGAGCATTAATATTATTATTTCTTTATAAGATTATTTGCTGCCATTAACTATAAATGATCAATTGTTACTATCAATTATATATGAGGATCATATGCTGCGAACTCTTGTTCTTATGTGAGATTAAATATGATCTTAGGTGGCCAACGATATAGATAAGAGAATAAATGAGATCTCAAATATTATGATAAAATGAGAGAAAATGTGCTAATATTTGAATTCAATATAAAGTAAATAATTTCATGAGTCAAATACTATTAGCATTTGTATTATAAGATTCAAATTACTGTCATAAATCAAATTGTTGCCATTTAAATTATTCAAAATGTTGCTATGTGTTTTAAGAAATACAAATACTGTCTTTTATTTCATTTTTATCAAATACTATCTTTTCAAAATCACAAAGATAAAATGCCATACTATTATTTGATTATGTATATATTAATTTGATTTAAGCTTATTAGAGATTGCCAAGCTAAATTACTTTGTGGTATTGTTGAATGGGTGGGAGATATTGAATTTGTATACTTATTGCATGCTGCCATCACTTACTCTTTTATAGTACATTCAATTTCTAATACCATTCTTATGTTCTAAGAACATCTGTTAAGCCATTTGTTGTGTTTGGATTTCTATATTGTATAAAATTGCATAAGGAAGATGTATGCCAATTATATTAAAGAGTCAACTGCTGCTATTTATTTTGTGTAAGTAATAGATCAATTGCTGCCATAAATTATGATTAAAATGCATATGTTGCTATCAATGGAGTAAGAGTCAAATACGGCCATTTATCCTTTAAGATTACATGTTTTTGCTGAATTTAGATTATGAATGCAATCATTAGAAATATAAGTTACCATAAGATCAAATGTTCAATGCTGCAATGAGATCTAAATTGTGGTTATTTAACTTTAATAAACCAAAATGTTGCTATCTTATAATTTCAAATGCTTTCATTTTAAGTTCATTTACATTTAGGGGCTGTTATATTATAAATGTTGTCATATATTTAAAACATCATATGCTGCCATTGAAATTAAATGAATTTGTTTTTTTTTACATTTACAAACTAACCTTAAAAGATATTATTCCTTGCAGGTTGTGAAATAGAAATAATTCAAGCATGCTAAATTAAACACTATGTGTAAAAAATCATATATTGCTGATTTTAGTCAGCATATCTTTTTATTTGATGTTTAATACAGGAATTTGTTATTAAACTACTTAGTTTGAATTATGTATTTAAAGTTACAATAGAATTAGAAATGAGCAATCCTGTAAAAAGGATTGAACTCTATTTTAGAACTGGAATTAAATTTTATAGTAGAACTGGAAATGAGCAGTCCTGTAAAAAGGACTGAACTCTATATTTAGAATTGGAGATTGATTGTGAAAATGGAAAATTTGAACAAAAAACAAATGAGACTCTGTCCGAAATTTTTGAAAATTTTAGAACTTAGAAAATTTATAGGAAATATAGATGTTTTCTCATATTTCTAAAAATTTCATATAACTTGTCTTTTTATTTGAAAATATTAGTCATAAAAATAATTAATTAGATAAATCCAAATATCAAATATCATAAAAATCTATTATTACAAATCATGAAGCATTAATTAATAACTTAAACTACTTTTGGCAGATCAAACAAATTAAATTGGTTGATTTTATCAAAACAAACATGTACGCAAATTTACTTATAAGTCTTATTTCAGTATTCTTATTTGAGCTATTTTCCCATTTGAGTATTATTTGCACTGCTTACCGTATTTTAATCTGCAAAAGAATTATATCAAAAAGCATGTAACAAAAAGAAATTATATATATTTTGTGGTGTATGTCTTTGGAGGGTGGAATGCAACACTGAGAATCTGTACAGATTGGGCCAGCTAGCAGCCCCTGAGAGTTATATGGAGGGATTTAGCCTCTTATAGAAAGTAGGCAAATCCAGAGGAAAGACACACCATCAGTTCCTAATTTGAGTAAGCTACCGACGGGAGGCGAGATAAGCTTCCTACAGGTTATGCCTATGGGCTTATCCATTTGGACTCAGGAGTCTCCGGACTCGCCTTACTATTACAAATGCTTTTGATAAAATTTATTTCATATATGTTGATTTTCGCAACCATTTTGCAGAGCAGAAATTGAATTTAGCAATTGCTTTATTTACATGCAGATTTTCAGTCATTTTTATATCTGATTCATACCTATTATAGGATGCTAGATTTATTCTTATAAGAATAATTTGCGTACTCCTACTTGATTGGTAAACTGAATTTTTTTCAGGTTTTGATAATTAGAGAACTTAGAAGATCTGCCAAATTAAAAGAAGAAGAATTTAAAGAAGCAAGAAGAATGTAAATATTTTATTTCAGAACTTGTAAAATTCAAACTACTGTAACTTTTCATATATGTTTTGGCTCTATGTATAAAAGAACTGTAAAATTTTATTATTTTATTTTATGTCCTTTTTGAATTATAAAAATGTCTATATTTTCAAATTAAGATGAATTGTTCTTTAAAGACTCTCGAACTTCGATTCCCCGGTCGCCACAAAAACTACATCTCATACGTTGAATTTTGCTTCTACAAGAATATGATTTAGAGATCCATGACAAAAAGGGATGTGATAATGTGATAGCAAATCATCTTTCAAGATTAACCCATATAACTCATAAAGAAGGTGAAGAAATTTGTGAGACTTTTCCCGACTAGCAACTTATAAGATTGTAGCAAGTGGACTTCCTTTGTTTGTTGATTATGCTAACTACCTTGCAGGAAAGGTGATTCCAAAAGAGCTTAATTTCCAACAAAGAAAAAAATTTCTTGCTGGCATTAAAAATTAATTTTGGGAAGACCACTTTCTATATAAGTACTGTGCATATCAACTCCTTAGAAGATGTGTGCCGGATTCTGAAGCAAACAACATCCTATATCATGCCACACATCCCCTTATGGAGGGCATCATGGGATTGATTGCATAGCGGTAAAGGTGCTGCAATCTGGGCTTTATTGGCCAAGGTTTTTTAGGGATGCTGCTGAATTTGTCAAAAATTGTGATAAATGTCAAAGAACAAGAAATTAAGGTAAGAGAGATGAGTTACCTTTGAATGGCATTTTTAAAGTAAAACTATTTGATGTTTGGGGCATTGAGTTTATGGGAACATTCTCTGCTTCTAATTCAAACAACTACATATTAGTAGGGGTTGATTACATTTCTAAATGGGCGGAAGCAGTGGCATATGCAAATAATGATGCTAAAACTGTAATTAAATTTCTTAAAGATCATGTCCTGGCTAGGTTCGGTACACCCCGAGTGCTAATAAGTGATGGAGGAAAATATTTCTACTATAGACAACTATAAACCCTTCTGAAAGGGTATGGGGTAAAATATAAGGTAGGCACGGCTTACCACCCTCCAATTAGCGGTCAAATAGAAGTATCTAGCCATGAATTAAAGCAAATTCTTAAGAAAATGGTTAGTAAAAACAGAAGGGACTGGTCAACGAAACTGAACGATGCACTTTGGGCTTATAGGACAGCTTTCAAAACTCCTTTATGTCTCCCTACAAGCTAGTGTATCGGAAATCTTGTCACTTGCCAGTTGAGCTGGAACATCGGGCCTTTTGGGCAATTAAAAAGTTAAATTTTTCAAGCTAGCTAGAGAAAAAAGAATTCTACAACTAAATAAATTAAATGAATTTAGGCTGAATGCTTATGAGAGTGCCAAGCTGTATAAGGAGAGAACAAAGAAATGGCATGATAAACTAATAAATCTTGGGGAAGATCAGCCTGTTATCCCTAGAGTAACTTTTATCCGTTGAGCGACAGCCCTACCACTCGGCACCGTCAGATCACTAAGGCCGACTTTCGTCCCTGCTTGATAAGTGGGTCTTGCAGTCAAGCTTCTTTATGCCCTTACACGTATAAAGCCAATTCCCGTCTGGCTCAAAGAAACCTTTGCGCGCCTCCGTTACTTTTTAGGAGGCCTACTGAAGCACTTTGAACTTGGAATGAAAGTGCTATTATTTAACTCTAGATTGAAGTTTTTTTCAGGAAAACTAAAGTTAAGATGAACAGGCCCATTTACAATAGAGAAAGTATATCCTCATGGGAGTGTCGATATCACTTCAGCTGAGGGGACACTAAAAGTAAATGGGAAGCATCTAAAGCCTTATTTAGATGAAATTGACATGCAGAAGAAAGAGGAATGGACATTGCAAGACCTCCCTAGGGAAGGAAAAACTTAGTAGACTCGAATGGCATCGGGCTGAGATGTAAAAACAAGTGCTTTGTGGGAGGCAACCCGTTATATTAAGGTTGTATTCTTTTGTTTTACAATTTCTTATTTTAGTATTTCATTACTATTTTTGTTCTTTTATTTTGTCTTTTAATTCAATAAAATAAATTTTGGATCATTGGCACCCTTATCATTGCTATGACGTATTTAAAAGTTAAAATTTTTCTAAATATAATTACTTCCTGGATTCAATAATGAACTCATATGTGTAATAATAAGGACACTAATAAGCTTGAAATTAAGATGATAAATCTATATTTCTAATCCTGCACCTCTTGATCAAGTTTAAGGCTCTAGTGAGTTTTTGTTTCCAACAAGTTGAATGAACATGTGCTTAGGTTTAAGTGTGAGGGTGAGGAAACTTAAGGAATTAAAACCAAGATGATAAAATGTGAGTGAATAAATGTGTGTGTTAGGCTCCTGTAGGACTTAATGAACACAAGGAACTAAATTTAGGGATGAAGAAAAATGTCTCTCCCTTAAGCTGAATTCAAAAAAAGAAAAAAATAGAGATGATGAAAAATATCTCTCCCATATTTAAACATTGAGAACTTAATATGACGAAAAATATCTCTCCTAAAAATACAAAATATTCCTTGTGAATCATGAGAAGGAGCACACATGGCACAATACTATTGTCACTCACCAAATGCTCAATTAAGGTTTGAATTTCCTAAAGGTAATTACCCCCATAATGAAAACATAAGCATGGACATTTGAGATTGGAATTAGATGGTAATTAGAATTTGAAGATTGATTTAGGAGGGTAGTATATGTTGGAATTATGAAATCACCTTAACCTAGAGCAACACTTAGTGACTAAATATAATAACCCAAGTTGTTACTTAAGTCGACTAAGACTAATCTAAGTCTTAATTATAGTTCTAGTACACTAACTAAGCCATTTAGAACTCATCTCTAAGATCTATGTCAAATCAGGAATCAATTAGATCAAATTTAGATTTCTGGAAAACCCCAAAACTTTAGAAATTGACTTTTTATTTTGACCTCAAATCAAAAATTTAACTTCGTCATTACGTTCACTACCCCCAAATTAGCTAGGGGTGATATTTTGGAGGCATTTGGAAGTCGTTGGATTTTTGGCGAATATCTTAATATTATTTAAATACCTGAAAATTTAAATAAGTAAATACTCGTCGAATCAAAAATCCGATCGCTCCGTTGCATTCCTCACCCCTCAATTAACTAGGGGTGATTTATTGTAAATTTTTGGAATGCATTTGATTAATTATAAATTAATTAATAAAATAGGTTCAAAATTTATTTAATAATAATATATATATATATATAGAAGTAAAATTTGATTTTTAAAAAAAAGAAAAAAAAAAAAAAATATATATATATATATATATATAAAATAACCTAAATGGCACTGTCAGCAAATGATCCACGCCGTTCCCTTTCCCTTAACGTCGTCTGGATCAGCGTGACGCAGTCCAAAGCATCCGATCAGATCTGATCGGACGACCACGAAGTCATCTTCCCCGTCAAGCGAACGCGTGTCGAGGGCGAGAGACGTGCGGCACTCACTGCGTCCAGATGGCGTGCACCACCTAAGGGGCTCGTCAGGTGACCATTTAGGAGCTCGATCGACCTCCTGGATGATTCGTCACAAAGAAACCAACGGAGATCGATCGAATCGGGAGGAAGCTGGAGCCATAGATCTTCTACCGTTCAATTGAGGTACGAGCATATACTTAAATCCTTACTCTAATTTCGCAAAGTCTGTTTCATTTTGCAATTTGATGATATGTATTAAATTTTGAATGGATCGGATTGGGTTCATTGGATTGAAATCGATCAAATTTAGCGTATGATCCACAGTGGAATTAGTTTAGGTTCGGGTGTATATACCGTTCGAAACCTTGAATTAGGGCTTGTTATTTTTAGCATCCCGTGATCTCTTCGCAAGCTAATACATACATGGGTTGGTAGATCTGAACAAGAGCTACACATCACCATACATAACAAGCCTTGCTGTCGAAGGAAGTACCGCCAAACAGCGTGCCCTAGGTTTTGGCCTGCGAGGGGAAGAAGAAGAAGACGATGGGTCGGGCCGGGTTGACCCGAGCCCGACCCGAAATCCTCTGGACTGTCTCGTTGGCTAGAGAGGTGGGGCCCGCTCTGCCCGGCCCATCATTTCTGCCTGACGCGTGGGCGTGGGACCCACGGCCAGTCAGCCGCAGAAGTGCCGCCTCGATGGGGGACAACGGGTCCCTCCCGCAGATCGTCAGCATATCTAGAGCCGCCAAGTATTTCTGTGGGCCCCATTCTCGGGCGCCGTCTGACCTTTTGGGCCTACCGCTATAGAAAATTAAATTAAAATATATATAAATATATTAAAAATAGAATAAGTTAATTAAATTAAATTAGTTCAAATTAATTTAATTCAAATAATTTCTAAACTTTAAACATCCCTAATTTACAAAATACATGCCTAAATTACACAAATAAATATACCAAATAAATTAGAAAAATTCAAGGAATTTATTGAAACTATCAAATTTCCATTTGGAGTAGTATATCATATTGTGACATTTTAGGATATTTAAATTATTCCAAAATTATCATTTCATTCAAATCATCATAACTTTGTACACACTAATCCAAACCTATCAAATATGGGTCTCAAAATAATCAACAAAGCCTAAGGAACATCTCTATAGTATTGGTTTTGTTGTTTGAAACAATATTAGGTTAATCACTTTTTGGCATAATCCCTAATCTTCCTAAGCTCGTAACTTTTCAACTCTTAGTCCAAACCTAGCCAATATGAGTCTTAAAGTGATCAGTCAAACCTCTAAAATAACCTAGTAGTGTTCAATTCTCTGTTTGGATTAATTTGAGCTTAATCACTTTTAGGATCTAACCCTAATTAGGTCAATTAACCATAGAACTTTAATTGACCATGAGTTGGTTAATTGAACTCCAAATTAGGTGATCCATATATCCATTTTGATCAGGAAAACCTAATTAACAGTAAACTGAAAAAATATTTAAGATCTAACAGTTAGCTTTATTATTCAACCCTAATTACTCTAAATCTTGATTAGTGAAAATTAACAAATTTAATGATCCAAATTGAATAATTCAAGTTTCAAAGAACTCATAGAGTATATTAAAACCTAGTGGTGTGGTTGGTTTAGTGATTTGGTGATTAATTTCACTAATCACTCACTAATCATCCTAAACCCTAATTAGGCCATAACTTAGCCAATTAGAGTTCAAATTGAGCTTACTACTAGTCAAAGTAATCAGTGGATCATTTGTGAACCATAGCCACTGATTTTACTCAATTTGGATACTAATTAGACAAGTTAGGATTTTGACCCTTAATTAAGAAACCCTAAATTACCCTTTTACCCCTAAGCTTGTATTGGCTATAACTTAGCCAATACTTATCAGAATTTAGTAATTTTATAGAAACCTTAGACCGTAATAAATAATAAACGGATGGAAAATTTAGATTCCATTAGGCCAAATTATCAAATTGCCCCTATGAGTCAAATTTATTAAATTAATCTCATGAGGCTTAATAGTTACCCAAAATTAGTGTAATTGCTATCTAATCTTATATTAGATAATAAGAAATACTTTGCCACTGAAAATTTTAAATTTGGAACCTTAGATCAAATGTTGATCTTTTAAACCCTTAAGTAGGGGCAAAATGGTCATTTTGCCCAAATTTAGGGTTTAGCATTTTAAAGCCCTAGAATCATATCCTAAATATTATAAACAGTAAATATAGTGAATTAAACCATAATTTATGTGAATTCAAGTCTTAATTTGATCATTGAACAAAATCTCAATTTTAGCTCTTAAGAAAATCCTAAGTAAAATTATGAGCTCCTCATTCTTCCTCAACTTTATTAGATCTTTCCATAGGTCTTAATAAAAATTAGTTAGGATGTGTGTCTAAGAGATAATCTTAGTAATTAAGAGCCATAATTCCTATGATTATGAATATATCTTAGGTTAGAGTTCATCTATTGATTTAATTAGGTTACTCAATAGGTGAAGCCTTGAGTTTACTAGTTTATAGATTTTCCTAGTTTACTTAATGATTATTTGATCTTTAAATCTTAGAACTAAGTATAGAGATCTATCCTAATGAGTTGATTAATCATTAGGATTTTCCTTAACTTAATCTGTAAGACTTGAGTTTTAAGCCTTATACCCTTAGATATACTCTTAGATTGAGTGATTAAACCCAATATTTGGAGTTTAGTTCTTAATCCTTTCATCTTAATTTGGTTAATAAAGATAGGTTTGGGATTATTAAAATTATTAAAATAGGTTGATTGACTTACATTATTTTAACTTATAGTCGTCTGTGATTTAATCAATTAGGACTTGGCCAGTCCTAATTATTTTCAATTTATAAGGTTATGAATCTGAGTTACACTTGATAGTAGGACTTGGAGATCCTGAACTTGAGTAACTTAGAGTAGATAGAATGAATAAATTAGACAACAAAGGATATCACATGTGTCCTAGTAGAGTCTCTCGCTTACATTGAATTTGATGCATTTTTACCTTATAATTGAGCTATATACCTTAAACATATATTCTGTATATAGGATATTTGATGAGTATCCCATATCAACTCTGAGAATTCATAAGTAGTATTCGTTCTTTTTTCCGTATTTTTAGTAGAGTGTAGCTTAATTAGTATACCTCTTCACTTCTTTCATTCGGGATCGGCTTTAGTGTCGGGTCAGCCCGATAGTCTATGCCATGCTTAGTCTATGGGATAGGATGGGTTGTACGTAGACTCTTGCCCCACTAACTGATTAGTCAGGATTTGATATGGTTATACTAATTTAAGTAAACTTATACTTTGTTTTTCGGTTATAGCCTATCAAGTTAAGTACGTTGATACTATTCTTTCAGAGCTTCTGTCTTAATCCATCAGGCTAAGTGAGACTATGTTCATTTACAGTTTGAGTGGCTTTAGTAGCCAAGACAACTTTCAGTTTTGCATTTACTATTTTACTTTACTCTTTTTTTGCATTTTAGCACTATTTTTACTTACATTCTTTTCCAGCTTTCCTTGCATATAGGGTGCCAGTTTTACTTACTACTTATACACTTGTATGATGTTAGCCTTACTTGTGGTTTTCACATGTATAGGATGTTAACTTTATTTTCTATTTTATGATGTTTTTATATGTTCATTTACTTTGATGTCAATTAGCATAATTTTGGACTGATCATAAGTATGTTTAGGATATATTTTCTTTATAGTCATTTACTTTAGTCTTTCTTTTACTCACACGACCTTGTTGTAGTTGCTATGGAGGAGGTATGTGCTTACTTTCTAGTTATTTAAGTTATAAACTAGTTGTTTATAACTCTACCTTGTTCTTTCTTATGCGTACCTGCTCCTACTTTTATGCTTTTGTGTTTAATGTTAATGGTGATATCTAATGAACATAATAAATTGATTATCCTTAAAATGTACTTAGACATTTTGTCTAATTAAGATTTTTCTTTTATTGGCTGAAGCCCTATCATTATGAAACCGATAATGATAGGTTCAGAGTTATTTGAAGTAGTTGATCTAGTGGAGGACTTGCCATTGGAAGAGGAGCGTGTACTTGAAGATCTTTAGGCTTAACTTCTTTTATTTCCTGCATTGTGAGGTTGAGTGCAATTTTTAGTTCCTATAAACTATTTAATATTGTAATAATACAGGTTAAATCTCTATTTTCTACACATTACTTATTCTGAGATATTATATTTATATATGATGGATGGATGTTTGTATTTATGCTTTCACACTCTGTTCTTTTTGTATTTTCATTTAGTGATGATTTCCTTGGATAATGACAAAGTCTTTGATTATAATGGGTTAGTATTAGTCACTAACCTATCCATAAGCAAGGACCTTGCCATTTGGTGACCGCCTCACCGTAATCATGTTAACTTAAGAGTTAATAGACCACAGCAGGGATCGGGGCACCACACTAAATTATTTCACATTGACATCCCACATTGAATCCAATAATTAAGAAATTCAGAAAAATTATTTGTGCGCTTACTCGATGATAAACAAGAATTTAAGTGTGGGGTGTGATATATCTGAAATTTATAGCAAAATATAGTGTTGAACTTTCAAACCATCATATATATCCATATACTTTGAGTGGAAATTACACTTTTTCAAGAAAAATGACAACAATGAGAAGCATGAGCTGAATCACTGAATTTTGGGTGAAAACTTGCTGTGGCACGCCGCAGTGCGCCACAGCGGGTCATGGTGGTCCATCAAATTCCCTCACCTGTAAGTATACTTGGAGCCCTAAAAAGAAGATCGCTACAGCACGCCATAGTGGGCCTGTGGCACCCCACCCCATGATCAGCAAGATTAGACTCAGGAGGTGGTGTGCCACTCTGGAAAATCCCTCACTTATCATTGGATTAGGTAAGATCTGCAATCCACTAATAAGGGAATGAATGTACACATAATGAATACAGGAGAGCAGTCACTAAATCTGACATACATACAAAGTACAGAAGCAAAATGAAATAACCATTACATCCATTCACCATATATCAAGTAAGAAATAGTACTATAGCTCAGCAAATAATAAAGTGCAAAAAAGTAATCACAGCCACAATACTTATATTATTATAATATTTAATAAATAATTTAAAAGACTGAAAAAAAATCTCTCATTCTCACAAAAAGGCTAAAAAGGAACTAGATAACGTTTGGCTCTCCTAGCTGGTGCTCCTCCTCTATGAATGGCTCCTCTTTCTCAGCCCCTAGCTCCTCAAACCTATCTGAATCTGACATTATCGGTTTCATAATGCTATGGCCCCAGCCAATAAAAGAAAATCTTATTAGACAATTGTCTAAATATATTTTAGGCTGAATATTTTACATAAATTTTTAATCTCACCATTTTATACTCAAGCGCAACAAAAGTGAACTACAAGCAGCAGGAGTAGTAAGCATACAAGGAATAGGGTAAGTTATAAATATAAAATTTATAACTAAACAAAAAGTGAGGCAAATGCACACCTCAAGCAAACTGAGCAAGGAATGGGCAAATAAATATATATAGTATAGCAAGTAAGAGTACTGAAAGTAAAATCTAATCCTAAACATGTTGATGACCATATGACATATGCTAATTAAAGACAAAAATTTAAAAATGGTACATATGGTAAGTAGTGAAGTCTAGCTTCCTATAAATACATACAAGTGAACAAGTAAGTAAAGAAACATAGCTGACTGAAACATGCACCAATAATACAGTACACAGTAAGCTAAGACTGAAATAGGTATGTAAAGACTGTCATATCAAAAAATTGGCCAATCGGGCTCAGTAAAATTCTTAAAGCCTTTTTGGGCTAGGGCAGACAGAAATCCCCATAGCCTTTCTGGGCTAGGGCAGACAAAACAGTAGCACTGAGGAGGCAGTAAATACAAAAGCATAATTTCTTGGTTATTTTATTTTTATTTCTATGGACACATCCAGAAACAGTTGAGGAGTTAAGTACGTCTGCAAGACTATACGGGTTCCAAGCTTAACACACACTCCTCAATGAGTAATATTAAGCATCCTTATTACTCATTACCACTGTCCATTAGGGTAAATGTGCACCAAAACCTACCAGAACATAACTGAACCCAAGGCAACTGTTATTCTAATTATTCTATATTTTATTTTATGCACAAAGTTCTCTTACATGATATATCTAAGGAAATAACCACAAAATACAAAGAATGTATAGCACAAATAAATCAAGTAAGCAAGTGTGGCGCTCCGCACCCTCAATCCGCCAAAGGATTTGGTTAAGGGTATGGTGTCACTCTGGCTAACCCCTCACTTACCATTGGATTAGGATAGACTCCATAATCTACCTGATTAGGGAAGGATTACCATATAATCAATTTAACAGTCACTATATAAGTAAACATACAGAGTGCGGAAGCAATTTAAGGAAATATAAATCATCCAAGCATCACAGTATAAATAGCAAATATAGAACTCAGAATATAAGCATACAATCCAAATACACAGTCAATGTACCTGTACTATTACATCACTTTAAAGTTTATATAAAAGAAAGTGCAAATACGCTCATCCTCACAAATAGAATAAAAGCTAAGCAGCGGCTTCTTCCACAGGCTCCTCCTCTGGGTATGGCTCCACTCCTAACTCCTCCTCATCTAACTGAAGAGGGTCTGCCATTGTCGGTTTCACAATGTAGGGCCCCAGCTAAAAAAGAGAAAAATCTGGTTAGACAATTATCTAAGTACATTTTAAGCTGATTATTATAAAGGTTATGTAATATCACCATTTTACTACTTCTAAGCAATAATATGTATAAGAGAGCAATAAGCAATACAAAAGAAAAAGGGAAAGCTATAAGCCATCATCTATAGCTTAAGCAAAGAAAAGGAAATAGGCTGAGATATCTAATGAACATAATAATTTGATTATCCTTAAAATATACTTAGACATTTTGTCTAATTAAAATTTTTTTTTTGTTGGCTGGGGCCCTATCATTATGAAACCGATAATGATAGGTTCAGAGTTATTTGAAGTAGTTGATCTAGTGGAGGACTTGCCATTAGAAGAGGAGCGTGTACCTGAAGATCTTTAGGCTTAACTTCTTTTATTTCTTGCATTGTGAGGCTGAGTGCTATTTTTAGTTCTTATAAACTATTTAATGTTGTAATAATACAGGTTAAATCTCTATTTTCTACACTTTACTTATTCTGAGATATTATATTTATATATGATGGATGGATGCTTGTATTTATGCTTTCACACTTTGTTATTTTTGTATTTTCATTTAGTGATGATTTCCTTAGATAATGACAAAGTCTTTGATTATAATGGGTTAGTATTAGTCACTAACCTATCCATAAGCAAGGACCTTACCATTTGGTGACTGCCTCACCGTAATCATGTTAACTTAAGAGTTAATAGACCACAGCAGGGATCAGGGCACCACACTAAATTATTTCACATTGACATCCCACATTGAATCCAATAATTAAGAAATTCAGAAAAATTATTTGTGCGCTTACTCGATGATAAATAAGAATTTAAGTGTGGGGTGTGATATATCTGAAACTTATAGCAAAAATAAGGCAACAACAGTCAACATATAAGGCCCTAACACAGTACGTCTAGGGCGGTTCCTAGCACAATACAGTTAGGTCACCAACAGTCATACCCGAAAGATCCTAGCACCAGTACGGCTAGGGCGGTTCCTAGCACGATACGGCTAGGGCAACAATCGGTATGATCAAAAGAACACTGAGAGGCAGCTCAAATACATCAAATCATTATCTTCTCATTAATTACTTTAATATTTTCACAAGGAATCAAGGGAGTCTCCATATTTTCCTAACATTTTATTCATGCATCAAATGTCTTATATGGTATGCTCAAGAAAATATGGCACAAAAATACAAGGAATGCGTAGCAACACAGTATCAAAAAGAAGCAAGAGACTCTACTATACATGGTGATATTATTTGTTCTCTACTTAACCATTCTAAATATTCCAAGTTGCACAAGTTCAGGATCACCATTTTCCTACTATCGAGTGTAACTTGGAAATTCGTTCTTGTAAGTTAAAAAGGATTAGAACTGATCAGGTTCTAATCTAATTCAATCAAATAGACGACTACGAGTTAAATCATCAAATCATATGTCCTAGTTTTGTGAATTTAGACATTCTAACTGAGATATGATCAAGATCTTCTAAACCTATAGATTATGGATTAAACACTATGAGATTTAGGTTTAATCACATAATCTAAAGAGGATAAGGCCTAAGTTCTAGGTTTTATTCTATAAGTGATCTACTAGTTATGGCAAATCCTATTAAGTAATCAAGCTTAATAGGATGAATCTCCTATCTTAAATCTAAGATTAAAAGATAAAATAATTAGAATGAGTTGTAAAATAAAAGAAAGTCTAGAAACAAATAAAACCAAGGTTTCACCCATTGAGTAACCCAATTTACCCAATGAGTGAACTCTAACCTGTGATCTATTCCTAGTCTCAGGAAAGGTCCTTAAGATGTACTGCATAAGACTTAGCAAAAAATTTTGGAATCTGACTTAAGGGTTGATTTCACTCACTTAATTGTTACTAAGATGATTATAATATTAGTCTTAAGGGTTTGAAGTATAGGGGCATTTTGGTCAGTTTTCATTGGAAATTCTAGTATTGACTTTTTGTCCAGATGTTCGAATGGGAAAACTGATACTACTACAATGATGGGACTGCTCTCTTGAGCATTTTAAGATGCATATTGACTACGTTTCGATAACTGGGTAAAATGTTACGGGGTCCTAAAGAGGTCCTAAAATGCTACCTCATTATACGTACCCCGAAATAAATTTTTACATTACTTTATTTGATTCCTTACATTTTTCTGAGTATTTTAAGACTTATATTGGCTATGTTTGGATCATCCTATAAAAAGTTATTAAACTTAGAAGATTTACTATTCAAAAATACAATTTGAATTATTTTACTGTTCATTTATTCAAATTAAATGATTTTACTGTTCATTCTTAAAGTTCTTATATAGAATTTCTGAAATTATTAATCCTTAATTAATCTATGATTAATTAGGCTTAATTATTAATTAACATTAATTAATATATTATTTAATTAATTAATTTATATTTATTAATATTTTACTGTAGCAAAGTAATTAGCACTATTATTATTTAATTAGTCTTAATTATCTATTTATATTTATTTAAGAATAATTAAGTATATTTTACTATTTAATAATAATTAATTATCCTAATTACTGTTAAGGTTAAATTAATCTTAAATTATCCCTAATTAATCTCTTAATTACATTTAATTAATTAAGGTTACTGTTTAAAAGTAATTAACACTAATCCAAATTTAATTAACCACTAACTGTAATTAATTAATCATTAATAGTAATTAATTAACACTAACAGTAATTTAAGTAATATTTTAATTAACAGACAGTGGGCCTCACTAGACTCGTGGCACTGCTAGAGGCTGCCACGTAGCACTGTGGGCCCCACAGGGGCTGAGTCAGCTCTGTGACTGGGCAGTGGGCCCCACCTGACACGTGGCACTGCTAGAGGCTGCCACGTGGCACTGTGGGCCCCATTGAGAAGCTGAACCGCCGCGGTGACCGGCAGTGGGTCCCACTTGACACGTGGCGAGCCCAGAGGCTGCCACATGGCACTGTGGGCCCCACCCCACGTGCCACATGGGGCAATGGGCCCCACGGCCGCAGCCGAAGAGTCGCGGGGCTCGGGCAGTGGGCCCCCACATGCCACGTGGCGTGCCCAGAGGCTGCCACGTGGCGTGCCCAGAGGCTGCCACGTGGCGTGCCCAGAGGCTGCCACGTGGCCCTGGTGGGCCCCACGGCCGAAGCCGAGGGGTCGCGGGCTCGGTGTGTAGGCCCACGTGACACGTGGCGGGCCCGACACGGTCGTAGTGGGCCCCACCCGCGACTTACTCGGACCCGACACGGTCGGGTCGGGCTCGGGTCGACCCGGCCCGACCCGCACTTCGTCTCCCTTGCGGAGACACCTGAGGGTGCCGGGCTAGGGCACGGCTTTTGCCGGCCTTCCCGGTGCCGGACCACCTCGGCCTGCACGGCCGACGGTAGCCCTCGACGAGGGCCACTCGCCGATGGGCGGAGACGGCGGCTATGGCTAACCCTAGATCCTAGGGTTTCGACGGATGCGCGTAAATTTGGCCCGAGGCTTTAAGCCTCGGCCTGAGTCAGCCGGACCTGATCGAGGTCGATCAGGTCCGGTTGATTGTCGATCCTAGTGTAGATCTACAATTCCTATACTACGCAACGGCGAAATAATGAACGGAGGGGGAGATCGGGGGTACCTGGCTTGAACGGCGGACGGTGGCTTGGGGCTTCGGGCTCGATCTGGGCTCGGGTTTGCAAAAACTCGGAGCCCAGAGGTCGGCCGAGGTCTTATAGATCCAACGACGACCTCGCCGAGGCCGGGGGAGGCCGTGGTTGGCCGGCATGCGCGGCGGACGTCGCGTGGTGTGCGAAGGCGACGGGGCCAAGGGAGATGACCCCGTAGCTGTTGGATCTTGATTAGATCCAATAGCTGTGATAGCGCCGTTCGATCTGACGGTGCCGTCAGCTACAGTTGACGGTAACAGTAATTACTTAACGGCGACCGTTAAGTAATTAATTAAATTTTTTTTTTGAATTTTCCAGAAATTTTTGAACATGTTTTTCCTAGCTAATTTGGGGTCAAAGAATTCAATGGCGAAGTCGGATTTTTGATCCGACGAGTATTTTGATACCTCGATTTCCGGGGTATTTTTATTATTAAAATATTCGTCGAAATTTTGACGACTTCCGATTGACACGAAAACTTCACCCTAAGCTAATTTGGGGTCAAGGAATGCAATGGTGGGGTCCGTTTTTCAATCGGAGGTCAATTTAAATAGGTCAATTTATAGGTTCCTAAAATTCCCAAAATAAAGATTTGATCCGTTTGACCTCTAGTTTGGACTGGGTCTTGGTGGTTGACTCCTAATGACTTAATTAGCACTTAGGATTAGATTTAAGACTAAGATTAGTCCTAATTAACTAAGGTAACAACTTAGGTTGTTACAGCAATGGTCTCTTCTATACATGGTGACACTGTTGTTATCTAATTAAACTATTCTAAGTTACACAAATTTACGATCTCCAATTTTCTTACTATCGAGTATAACTTAGAAGCACAGCCTTATAAGTTAAAAGGATTAGAATTGATCATGTTCTAATCTAATTCAATCAAGTACGACTACTGGTTTAATCAATAAATCACAATGTCCTAATTTGATGAATTTTGACGTTCTATCTAGGATCTGATCAAGATCTACTAAACTATAGATTAACACCATGAGATTGAGCTTAATCACATAATTCAAAAAGAATAAGGCATAGGATCTAGGTTTTATTCTAAAAATGATCTATTGATTAAGGTAAATCCTATCAAGAAAATCAAACTTAATAGGATGAATCTCCTATCCTAAATCTAGGGTTAAGAGATAAAATAATTCAAATAAATTATAAAATCTAGAAAATAATAAAACCAATGATTCATTCATTGAAAAACCTTGTTTTTCAATGAATGAAATCTAACCTATGATCTAGTCCTAGCCTTAGGAATAGTCCTAATATGAGGTGAAAGATCCTAAGGAAAAGACTAAGAGCAATTTAGGGAATTTAACCAAATCTGATTGAAGGCTTAATTGAAATGTTAGAAGATTTAATGAATGCATGATGTAGGATGGATCTCACATCATGAAGATTATTACTTAACTATTTTGAATAAAAAAAGATATGATGCAATTCAACTCATAATTCTTTTACTATTCAATCTGTTGTTTACTATTCAATCTGTTATTTTTTACTATTCAATCCACTATTTTTAGTATTCAATCCGCTATTTACTATTCAATCCGCTGTTTTTTACTATTCAATCCGTTGTTTTTACTATTCAATCCACTGTTTTACTATTCAATCTATTGTTTACTATTCAATCCGGTGTTTTTACTATTCAATCCGTTGTTTTTATGATTAGCGAGTTCAACTATGAGTTGAACAATTAACTATAATTCAAATATGATCATGCATATCTACAAGGTCTTAATAATTATACCAATTCAACTAAAACTATTAAATTTATTATAAATCAAACTATTGAGATTCTTAGTCTATGAACTTAGTCAACTATATTACTATGCACCTTTTGTCGTACTCATATCCATAGTTTTACTGCTCTTATATAGATTGTAGATGAGCAAAAGCTTTGCAAGATTGAAAACTAAACGTGTGCTTTAGATGATAGTCTATTGAGGAGCCTACGCTCATGATGACTTATGAGTCTTAAGAGATGTGCACATGAGTAGCAATTTGCATGTGAGTTGAGAGTATATGCTACACTAAGAGAGCACAAGTTTTGAATATTTAAGCTTGAGAGGCTTAGAAAGGCATGATTTACTTAGAAAGCACTTGGTTTATCAAAATATTATTAGCTTAAGCTAATGACTTGACTCACAAAATGGATTAATCTAATGAAATAAAAAGTAATATATTATTCTAACAATAATTCCAAGTTTGCAAGGTATTATGATGATTCACATTGTATGTCTAAAGTACTAATTGCTTTTATTACCTTTCATACATTTTGTTGGGTGATTAAATAGATCACTAAATGTGAGACTATACTAAGCTAACGATTTCCGCTCTAAGTTTTATTATTTGATCTCATAACAAGATTGTGGTTATTTATATTTCCAGACTTTAAAGTTTCTTTGATGATGCTTATATATTTATAAAGGCGAGATTACAAAAATTCTAAGCTCAGCTGGACATAATATATGGCTGTCTAAGACTTATGATAAGAACTTTTGCAATTCTCTAAACTCATTAATTAAAAGAACTATAATTTTATTTATAATAATAGCACCCAAATGCTTCATAACATATGCACATAAGATTCATGATACAGCTGTAATATTCTGGTATTCAGCATACTTTACTTGGATGATAAAAGCCCATTTTAAAGCTTAATGCTATTTTCATGATAAAAAACCTGATTTGTGACATTAATATGTATTTCTTACTAAATTTCTAAATATCCCTGCAAGACGCTAAGTTTAGAGGTTATGGGAGCCAATTTGTCATTCAGCATTGTGCCTTTTAACGATTAGTAGTGGAAGGGCGATAAGTAGATATCTAAGCCAAGTTGCTAGAGCATTATGCATAAGAGCAGCATAGTGCATTGAGGGACAGCTCAAAAAGCATTGATATGCAATGTTTTCGCCCATTGGGACAGTAGAGTTTTCTTTTAGGCCCTCGCAAACTTGTATTATGTGAGGGAATGGGGATGTTATGTTTATAAAGAAAGGAGGGGTCTAATTTTAATACAAGGTGGGTTACAAGCAACCTTTGTGATCGAAAAATCACACAAAATATGATACAAGCCATGCATTATATTGAATCAACTGGCTTGTTGCATACAATGTCATGTAAATTAAGGTTTTCTTTGATCGTGCTAATCGTCTCTTCATGCATGCACAGTATCCTCCATGATTTCAAGAGAATTAACATCGAGAAAGCATTGAAATGAGTGAAAGAACGTGGGATCTGTGATTGATGGCGATCACGTGAACATTTTGCGGACCATGGGTGGTTTGGATTGCTTGGCCCACACATATAACTAATTCCTTATAACATAAAGTCACGCAAGCATGCATACAATCACAAGCAAGAGGCAAGGATGTGCGACAAAGGTTATGGAAGAAGGTGGTTATATGCATAAATGTCGGAGGTGTGGGGATCCAACCACAATTATACACGTAAATGGCAAAAGTGAAGTGATTTAACTAATCTAATTTGATTCACCAACTATTCAATATGTCCAATTTAATTCTCAACTATTCATTTAAGCCAATTTTGTTCAACGGGTGAAAAGAATTAATATTTAAATTGATTTTAAAATAAAATACTTGGGAGACTTAATTGGATAGAATGAATAATCTTGGACTATATTGTCCAATTTGATAAATTCAATGTACTATTTTGGTAATCTACTCCAAAGGTTATTCAATCACCTTAGTCATTTACAAATAAGTAACCTACAATCATCTCATCTGCACAAAATTTGTTCAGATAGCAAATGGAAAGAGAACGTGGAAGGCACACAATTGTTGAACGATATTGTTACTAGGAATATGGTTTCAAACAAGTTAAAAGAAAAAGAAAAAAAATTGAGAATGCACATTCAGCCAATTCAATTTATTCAGTTAAATGATTAAATGAGCCATTCTGTATATCCAAAAAAAAAATCAACCCAACTAAACGCCATTCAAAAATAAATTGAACACAATTTCACTTCAGTTGGGATCGGATAGGACCAAAATATGATAAATTATATATGCATAACATCAGTTTAATACTACATTAGATTTGACAATATGGAGAGAACACCTGATGGAAAGGACTAAAAAAAATGACCTCAGAAGGTTTGTACGACATGTGCAGGAGAGTCATTTCTTTCCAAACACAGTATTAGTTGTTTGTACAGCAGATCCAAATGTTGCCAGTCATTACTTTGAATTTAAGAATAGAAAGAACAATAAAAAGAAAAAGTTGAATTTGGTATGATTCATATATCTTCAAAGCATTCTGACCATACAATAGGATTAGGGAGGTACTTGGTGTCGACAAGCGAAGCGAGCTTGACGCACTAGGAGGAGCTCTCGGCCAAGTTGAGGGGGCAGTAGACGGCTGCTCTTGGCTGGATGGAGGTAACTTGATGGTGATGAATGGGCGATCGGTGAGTGAGGGTTATGGAAGGATCAGTGTTCTGTTGATAGGGAGGAGTCGTGAGACCTTGCGCCAAACGTCGATCGGAGTAGAGGAAGAGCGACACGGCTCTGCCTTGTGACGCTCGACAGCCCGCGAGTTGTCCCCTTATGTTGGTGATAAGAAGGATACGAGGCGGAGGTTACGAGGAGGCAAGGCGACAGAGATTCCTAGGCGGAGGAGACACGTGCCTCACGAACAAGGGGGAGGAGAGGCCACTTGAGTGCTCGAGAGGGGAGAGGGCCGAACGTGTGCGGTCGAATGAGGGATTAGGGCACCATGCGGTTTTGGGAGAAGAAATAGAGATTTGGAAATAAAGATTTTATTTATACTTTTTAAAATTAAATTAGTTTTATAATTAAATTTTCTAACTTTTTATTAATTGATTAAATGATTTTCAAAAATCACCAATTATTCACCCCTAGCTAATTGAGGGGTGAGGAACGCTACGGCGAAGTCGGATTTCGATTTCGATGAATATTTATTTTTCTCATTTCCCGGATATTTAAATATTATTAAAATATTCGACGAAATTTTGATGACTTCCGATTGACACCAAAATATCACCCCAGCTAATTTGGAAGCTATGAGCGCAATGGCGAAGTTCGATTTTTTATTTGTGGTCAATTTAGACATGTCAAATTCTAGGGTTTCTGAATTTTTTAAAAAAATATGATTTGATCCATTTGACTCCTGATTTGGACTAGACCTTGGAGGATAACTCCTAATGACTTGATTAATACTTAGGATTGAGATTAGTCCTAATTGACTAAGGTAACAACTTGGGATGTTACAGGGTCGTAGCATCATTTTTCGGGGGAAGAATTAAAACCTTATGTGGAATAATTGGATAGTGCAATCCGCCTTCTCTAAGGATAAACTGCTACAGCGTGCTTCGAGCGCGCCACAACGTGCTACACCCCATAAGGATTTATACTAACTTAGGACAAAACCGCCCACAGCCCGCTGCAGCGCGCCACGATGGCATATCTAATTAATCAGTAAAAAACTTTATGTGAACTAATTCAACAATCATTATTCCGTGTTCACGAAAGTTTTACCGCCACAGCGCGCCACAGTGGGATCTCTAATTATTCATGCAAACCTTATGTGAACTAATTGAATAGTCACTATTCCACATTCACGAAAGTTTAACACCGCCGCGCGCCTAAGTGCACCACGGCGGAATTTTTGATTATTTATGCAAACCATTTGTGATTTAATGGAACAGTAACTATTTCGCCTTTTCGTAAGTTCAACCGCCATAGTGCGCCTTCAGCGCGCCACAACGAATGGGCAGCGACCTCAAGGAAACCATAAAAATATACAGCGGAACAGTATTTTGAACTTCAGATGCTACAGCGCGCCACGGCGGAATAGTGTTTAAATCAAGATCGCTACAGAAAATTCCAGAATTCTCATTAAATGCAGCATGGGAAGGCCACAAAATAAAATCTATGGTTTTCCCCTACTTCTTGAAACCAGAACAACATTAAAACTGGGGGAAACTAAGGAAACTTGGCAGGATAAATTAAAAGGCTTACATTTAAGTGGAAGAAAAATGAAGGGTCATATGCAATTAATGCTAGGGGCTAAAAAACTCCCCTATTTAAAGGTCAATTTCAGGCTAAACAAGGGTTCCAAATTTTGATATTCAAAAGTCTAAGAGAAAGGTTGCAGCAAGGAAAGGAGGAGAACTCTCCAAGGGGCCAACAGTGATCCATGAAGAGTGAAGAGAAGCAGACATTAAAGGAGAAGAAGGAGAAGTTAAGTAAGAGTACAGGAAGAAATTCAAAAGAACCCTAGAAAATCTCAGGGTGCTTCCTAGTATTGTTTTCTAAACTTTTTTTTTAATTATTTTTTGCTATAAACTGATGTCAAGGCTTACTTTCTTTGGCATTTATGCTAATATTTATTTCATAATGGAAAGCTAAAGCCTCTTAGAGTGGGTTGGGATGTAGTTGTAGGAAGATGTAAGGATAATATGGTATTATAATGGAAATGTTTTAATGAATGAAAATGATTTCTATTTAACTATATATATTTATTATTGCGATGGATTGCTTGGATGAACTTTTGTCAAACCATTTTGCTAAAAATAAAACTTAAAAGAATTATTAATTAAAGAACTTGAGTTTTGAGCTCATCAATTGGACAGGAGCAAGGAAGGTAGTGCAGGTGGTGCTGAGATCTATGTGACAAGTTCTCAAAACTCACTTGCACCTTTTCTTAAGAGCTCTATCAAGAGGTTTGATGCTTGTTAACCAAGTTCCCATCAACTCATGCTCTGCGGATCAGTAAAGTAGAAGGGATGAGAGTATATTGAGAACCCAATGGATGATGTGACATAGTCCAATGGATCCAATGCATCCTCTCATCTAGTTAAATTGCGTGTGTAAGTGCATGACACATTATTGATGAAAACAATCTTTGTGAGATCTAACAAGTAAAAGAATATATTTGGTAATCTAGAACTAGAAAATCAAATATAAATTAAACCATGATCTCATAAAGGTTTAAGTACCGAAGTAGAATGATGAATCCATAAATTATATTTAAAATAAAGGAAAATTCATTCATTTCTAACTTTTAAACTGCTCTTAAATCAAATTTTATCTATCTTTTTCAGGAAAATGACATCCAAATGAGTTCTGTGACAATTTTTGCAAAATTCCAATTTTTTTCAAAGGAATCCACTGCCGCGCGCTGCAGCGGGTCATTTTGCAAACAAGGACACTATAGCGCGCTGCAGCGGGGCCATTTGTGAACCGCGGGCACGGTAGCGCTCTGCAACGGATCCATTTGCGAACTACGGGCGCGGTAGCACGCTGCAGCGGATCCATTTGTGAACCGCGGGTGCGGTAGCGGGCTGTAGCAGGACGTTTTGCAAATTGAGCCGCTACCGCACGCTGCAGCGGAGCATTTTGCGAAATGCTCCCACTACAGCGCGCTGCAGCGGTATGTTTTGCAAAAAGAAATCGCTATAGCACGCTGCAGCGGGTAATTTTGCGAAATGTGGATGCTGTAGCCCGCGGCAGTGGGAGACTTAGCTAATTTTGCCTGCTCCATTGCACTCTACAGCGCGCTGCAGTGGCCGCTGCCAGTTTTGCCAATCAGATGCATTTATTGCGGCTGGGACAAGACCCCCAACCTGCATCTTGTCCCCAGCCATCATTCCCTGCAGTAGCTCTGATTTTTAATGGAAGATGGCCTCTTGATTTGATAAGAAGGATAAACAAAGAAGGATATTGGTCACTTCATCTTTAATTTGGAATTTACCATCATTACTTTAGATTTTTTTATCAAATTGCTAGTTTTGGAGAGGATGAAGGAGTATGCAGCCCCTTTCCTATAAATACACCTCCTCTTGACTAGAGGAGGGTTCACAATTTTGCTCAATATACAAAGTAAAGAGGAGGAGTGCATAAGGAGAAGTGAGGAACTCCCCAAGGATGGCAAGGTAAGCTCTAAGTAAGGAGGAGAACAAAGAAAGCAGCACTAGCGACCTAAGGGAGGAGCTTGAAGAAGGAGAAGAAGAAATCTGTAGAACTTCCAAGGAATATTTCTAGTATCTTCTAAAACTTACTCTTGTATTTTCTTTTCTTAGTTGATCATGAAAGGGTCTTTATCCATGTATGTGTTTTTCTTCATTTCCTTTGTAATGAGTAGCTAAATCTCCCTTAGGGAGGGTTGGGGAATTTTCATGTGTATGTGTTATGATTAATGAATGAAGTTTTCCTCAAGCGAAATTAAATTGTAAAGGACTTAATGAAATATGTTTTTTTTTATTTGGTCTTGAATGTGGATACAAGGAAATGAACTAAAATATCAAGAACAAAATTATCTTATGCTCCATAGCTCACCTTAGGTTGGATGCTAGGTTTATGAGTGCATGAGAGCTTAGAACTATGTGACAAAGTTCTTGAGCTTAATGCACCTTAATCTAAGCTCAATCCAAGTGTTGATGCATGTGATGCTAAGACCCACTAAATGAGCTCCTTAGCTCAATATAATTGAGGTAAAGGAAGAAATAGTTGAGTGCTCATGAACTAGGTGACAAAGTCATTGAGCCCAACATAATCCCTAATCTCAACTATGTAGGATGCAAGTGATGCTCGTAGTGGAATCAATGCTTATAAGATCTTAAAATATAAATAATCATAATCTCCTTGATCAAGAGATGAGATGAAAATCTAAAGCCTAAAATCTTATAAGAATCTTTGTGCCAAAGTAGAACCAAATGTGTGTTCATTTTGTGTACAAGATTTGAACTTGTGAAACTTTGAGATAAAATCTCAAGGTGATCAATGTGCACTTGATAAACAAAATATAAATGAAAGATAAGGCTTGGCAAATCAAAAGTACATTGATAATGTATCATCACATGTGGAATGACACCAACTCTCATCTCTCTTTTATCTAACTTATCTTTATTTAGTAGTTACTGTGCTAAGTCTAGGATCAACTGTAACAATCCAGGTTATTACTTAGGTCTATTAGGACTAACCTGAGTCTTAAGACTAATCATAAGTGCTAATTAGGTCAAATGGAGTCAACCTCTAAGACCTAGTTCAAATTAGGAGTCAAATAGATAAAATCCTGATTTCTAGAAAATTCAGAAATCCTAAAATTTGACCTATTTAAATTGACCTCCGATCATAAAATGGACTTCGCCATTGCGCTCATTGACCCCAAATTAGCTTGAGGTGAAGTTTTCGTGTCAATCAGAAGTCGTCGAAATTTCGACGATTATTTTAATAATATAAAAATACCCCGGAAATCGAGAAATCAAAATACTCGTCGGATCGAAAATCCGACCTCGCCATTGCGTTCCTCACCCCTCAAATCGCTAGAAAAAATATGTTCAAAAATTTTTGAAAAAAAAAATATTATTTAATTAAATACTTAACAGCGCCATTAAGTATTTAACCTTGCCGTCAACTGTAGTCGACGGCGCCGTCTATCCAGACGGTGCCATCGCAGCCGTTGGATCGGGTCCTGATCCAACGACTACGGAGCCATCGTCGCCGTCGAGAACGACGGCTCCGTCCCGAACGCCACGCGGCACGCCCGCCGCCCTCCGCGCCCAACCGGCGCCTTCCCCGGCCTCGGCGAGGTCGCCTGAGGTCTTATAATACCTCAGGCTAGCTCGGGGCTCCGGGTTTGTGAAACCCGACCCCCGAAGCGTCGAATTCGAGCCGACCCCATCCAGCCGTCGAACCTCAGGTACCCCCGATCTCCCCTCTTGTCCATTCGAACTGTAATGTTTTGCCTGATTATTGTAGGATTTAGGTTGGATTGTTGATCCATCGGACCTCATCGAGTTCGATCAGGTCCGATCCACCCAGATCAGGGTTTGAACCCTATGGGTTCCGCCTTGTCTCCTCGTAACCGTAACCCTAGACGTAGGCTTAGGTTTTGCCGGCGACTCCGGCCTCCTCCGGCGATGGTCCGCCCACCGACGTGTAGCCCCCGACGAGGACTACCGTCGGCCGTGCGGGCCGAGGTGGTCCGGCGCCGGGAAGGCCGGCAAAAGTCATGCCATAGCCTGTGCCCTCGGGACCCCTCCGCGGAGAAGACGAAGTCCGGGTCGGGCCAGGTCGACCCGAGCCCGACCCTACCTCGGCCGGGTTCGCGTAAGCCCAGTGGGGTCCACAGCGCCACGTGGCGCCATCCTGGCCTGCCACGTGTCATGTGGGACCCACAGGCAGATACCCGCGTCTCTTCGACTTCGGCCGTGGGGCCCCTTGCGCCACGTGGCAGCCAGCCGGCACGCCAGGTGTCCCGTGGGGCCCACAGTGCCACGTGGCAGCCTCTGGGCCCGCCACGTGTCAAGTGGGACCCACTGCCCGGTCACCCGCGACCCTTCGGCTTCCTTGTGGGACCCACAGTGCCCCGTGGCAGCCTCTGGGCCCGCCACGTGTCAAGTGGGACCCACTGCCCGGTCACCCGCGGCGTTTCGGCTCACTGTGGGGCTCACAATGCCACGTGGCAACCTCTGGCAATGCCACGTGTCAGGTGGGGGCCCACTGTCTGTTAATTAAAATGAGTTAATTACTATTATTGATAAATTCATTACAGTTAGTAGTTAATTAAATTAGGATTAGTGTTAATGACTTTAGAAGAGTAATTTTATAATTAATTAACTGTAATTAATAATTAAGAGATTAATTTGGATTATTTTAATACTAATTAAACTTTAAACAGTGATTAGAATAATTAATTATTATTAAACAGTAATTGCAATAATTAGTCTTAACTAGGTAATTAGTGTACAATTAAGACTAAGCAAATAGTGATTAATAATTAATTACTTTGCTATAGTAAAAATAATAATAAATAATTAATTAATTAATCTATTAATTATTGTTAATTAATACTTAAGCCTAATTAATTATAGATTAATTAAAGATTAATAAATTCTAAAACTATATATATAAACTTTAGGAATGAACAGTAAAATTATTTAATTTGAATAAATGAATAGTAAATTAATACAAATTGTATTTTTGAATAGTAAATATTAAAAGTTTAATAAATTTTTGTAGGATGATCCAAATATAGCCACTATAGGTCTCAAAGTACATAGAAAAATGTAAGGAATCAAATAATGTAATGTAAAAATTAATTTCGGGGTACGCATAACGAGGTAGCATTTTATGACCTCTTTAGGACCCCTTAACTCTTTATCCTGTTACCAGAACATAGTCAATATGGGTCTTAAAATGCTCAGGAGAGCGGCCCCATCACTGTAGTAGTATTATTTTTCTCATTTGGACATCAGGACAAAAAGTCAACCCAAGAATTCTTAGTGAAAAATGACCAAAATGCCCCTAGACTTCAAACGGCCATAACTTGGTCAAATCAACTCCAAACTCAAAATTTCAAGATGCTAACTAACTTAGAATTTCAATATCATCAATAAGCTGAAAAAATATTTAGGATCTGAACTCTATAAATTTAGGTAAATGACCAAATTACCCCTGGCCTCGTTTTGGTCATAACTTGACCGTTTCTCGTCCAATTTGGACGTACTTACTGTGTATCTTCAAGTTAGACAGTAAGGAATCAGTTGGAACTAAGGGAATTCAATTCTGACCTATAAGTCAAAAGTTGACTTTTTGACCCTTAAAGTAGGGGCAAAATGGTCATTTTGCCCTAAGATTGGACTAAGTATCCCTAACCTTCAATTAACATTCCAAAACACTAGAACTAATATTATAATCATGTTAGTGACATTTAAGTGAGTGAAATAAACCCTTAGATTAGATTCCAAGATTTCCTGAGTCTTAAACACTACACTTTAAGGACCCTTCCTAAGACTAGGACTAGATCATAGGTTATAGTTCATTCATTGGGTAAATGGGTTACTCAATGGGTGAAACCTTGGTTTTATTAGTTTCTAGACTTTTCTTTTTTTTTACAACCTATTCTGATTATTTTGTCTTTTAACCTTAGATTTAAGATAGGAGATTCATCCTATTAAATTTGATTACTTAATAGGATTGGCATTGACTAGTAGATCACTTATAGAATAAAACCTATAACTTAGGTCTTATCCTTTTTGGATTATGTGATTAAACTTAAATCTCGTAGTGTTTAAACCATAATTTATAGGCTTAGAAGATCTTGATCAGATCTTAGTTAGAACATCTAAATTCACAAAACTAGGACGTATGATTTATTGATTTAACTCGTAGTCATCTATCCGATTGAACTAGATTAGAACTTGATCAGTTCTAATCCTTTTTAACTTATAAGGACGAATGTCTATGTTAGACTCGATAGTAGGAAAACGGTGATCATGAACTTGTGTAACTTGGAATAGTTATAATGGTTAAGTAGAAAACAAATGATATCACCATGTTTAGTAGAGTCCCTTGCTTCTATTGATATTTTGTTGCTACGCATTCCTTGTATTTTTGTGCCGTATTTTCTTGAGCATATCATATAAGATTTTGATGCATAAATAAAATATTAGGAAAATATGGAGACTCCTTAGATTCCTTATAAAAATATTAAAGTTATTAATGAGAAGATAATAATTGGATGTGTTTGAGTTGCCTCTCAGTATTACCTTCTGATTGCCTAATCAACTTATGTCACTAGGGGAAGGCCTTTGTTTTGTTGTGTGCTATTTGCCTAGTCTCCGTGTTGACACTAGGGGTACACCGTTGGTGCCCTAGCCGTACTAGTGCTAGGATCTTTCGATTATACTGTTGGTGCCTTAGCCATACTAATGCTAAGATCCTTTAGCCTTTTCTGGTGAGCTAGATTAGCTTTTTTCTGTATGGCAGATTGTACACGGATGTTTATATGCTGTTTGATGTTTTGGTTACCTTTCAATATTCTTATTCAGTCAGCAACTTCTTTGTATTGCTTTTTATATATATATTTAGGATGTTAGAATCTTGGTGCTATTTATATGTACCACTACTGAGTTATTTTATTTTAATTGGCATGTTTCTTTTGATCACCAGCATGTTTAGGATGTAGTACTTTTCTTACAACACTTGTTTGATTATGTATATTTATATGCCTTACCTTGTTTAGCTTGCATTTGAGGCATGCCTTAGCCTCCCATTTTGCCTAAGTTATAAATGATGGTTTATAGCTTTTCCTTCCATTTGTATTGCTTGCTGCTTCCTTACACATTGTTGCTTAGAAGTTATATAATGGTGATATTACTTAACACATATAAAATTCTGGGGCCCTACATTGTCTAACCAGATTTTTCTTAAAATGTACTTAGACAAATGTCTAACCAAATTTTTCTGGATTATGAATTTCATCCTAATCCAATTATAAGTGAATGGTTAGCTAGAGTGACACACCACCCCTTAACTTAATTCTTGCTGATTAAGGGGTGGGGTGCCACACCAACTCATCAACTAAATCATAGCTTAAATATTAGTGATAATAGATAGACCTTAGTAACAAAATAACTAATTCTCTGTGGTTCGATAAATCACGGAAAGTAACTCTTTCCACTTATTACTTCAGACCACGTACACTTACATGTGAGCGCAGATGTGTATTTACAGCCTGTCATAGAATCACAAAGGGAGTTCTCCTTGTTGCACTAAATATGAACCTATTGTAATTGGAGGATTGCTCAAATTCTAATAGTATCACATAATTTAATTTGGCATAAATAAATCAATTTATATATTTAAATAAAGAAGTGACAACATGTGGCGACCCGCACCCTTAATCCGCCATGGAATTAAGCTAAGGGTGGAGTGTCACTCTGGCTAACCCCTCACTTACCATTGGATTAGGATAAAATCCACAATCCACCTGATTAGATAAGGATTAACATAGAATCAATCTAACAGTCACTATATAAGTAAGCGTACAGAGTGCGGAAGCAATAAATGACATACAAGCATCACAATATAATATAAGTGCAAAATATGGCTCAGAATATAAGCATATAAATCCAAATACACAGTCAAGGGAACCTGTATTATTACAATATTTAAAGTTTAAATAAAAGGAAATGCAAATGCACTCATCCTCACATATAAATCTAAAGACTAGATATGTTCTAGTCCGAGCTGCTGCTCCTCCTCTACGTATGGCTCCTCCTCAAATACTAGATCCTCTATCTGCTCTACGCCTGCCATTGTTGGTTTCACAATGTAGGGCCCCAGCCAAAAAAAGAGAAAATCTTGTGTTAGACAATTGTCTAAGTACATTATAGGCTGATACGTTTTTATGTGTTTATTAATATCACCACTTTACATTTCTTCCAAGCAACAATACAATATGAGCAACTAGCAGTACAATAAGAAATGGGACAACTATAAATAACATTTATAACTTCAGCAAAATGAGGCTAAGATATGCCTCAAAAGTGAGGTAAACAAGGTAAGGCATATAGTATAAGTAACTAAACATATGCTGAAAGGAAATACTACATCCTAATACATGCTGGTGATCAAATGAAATATGCAAATTACAATAATAAATCTCAGCAGTGATACATATAAATATCAACAAATTCTAACATCCTACTGTATGTAAGCTATACAAAGAAATAGCTGACTGAATTGGCAGAAGAATCTCCCATTAGGTAGATAAGAATACAAATTCTAATCTGACACCTTATGGACCTCTCTGATACCAACTGTGGCGACCCGCACCCTTAATCTGCCAAAGGATTAAGCTAAGAGTGGAGTGTCACTCTGGCTAACCCCTCACTTACCAGGATTAGGATAAAATCCATAATCCACCTGATTAGGGAGGGATTAACACAGAATCAATCTAACAGTCATTATATAAGTAAACGTACAAAGTGCGGAAGCAATAAATGACATCCAAGCATTACAATATAATATAAGTGCAAAATATGGCTCAGAATATAAGCATATAAATCCAAATACACAGTCAAGGGTACTTGTATTATTACAACATTTAAAGTTTAAATAAAAGGAAATGCAAATGCACTCATCCTTACATATAAATCTAAAGACTAGATATGCTCTGGTCCAAGCTGCTGCTCCTCCTCTACGTATAGCTCCTCCTCAGGTACTGGATCATCTATCTGCTCTACGCCATCGAGCGCCCACCGTTTGCGCCCAAACAGATCTGGACCGTTCGATAAAACTGATTGAACGACCCTCAGCCTTCATCCCGAGCAACCGCGGATCGCGCGCCATGCGGCGCCTGGCCGCCAGCCGTGGCCAACCGGCACTCGGCAGGGCTTTGCAGACTCCGCCGCAGCTCTGACATAAGACTCCAAGCGTCCCCACTCCTCGGGTACCTCGCGAAGAACCCTAGGATCCATCGGCTGCATCCGGGCATCGATCGCATGAACCCTAAGTCGCTCCCCGTCCACATCAGGTACTCCCTCTCCTCCTCCTTATGCAATTTCTGGCACTCTGTTATTGTTCAGCACATCGGGCAAGTGATTGATCGAACCCAATTAGGATCAATCGATCGATAGAATTACCGATCGAAAGCGAATCCTATATCCCGTAGTGTACGAACTAGGGTTATGTCTAGGAGCAAATCCCTCCCACCTTAGCCGGTGAACTACCCCTCCGTTGGTAGAGCCCGACGAGCCCTACTCAACGGTAAGTGGATCGTCGTCGATGGCCTCCGGGATCGCCAGCCGTGGCGTGCCCTAGCCTCGATCGAGAGGGAGGGAAGGCGGAGCGTCGCGGGCCACGTCAGGTCGAGTGCAACCCGGCCCATTCCCATGCGGACCCGTCCACGTGCGCGAGCGCAGACGTCAGTGGTCCCCGCTCCACGGCTCACGCGCTGCCGCGTGTGCCTGGTGGGGCCCGACTCTGTGCTGCGGTCGCCTCGACCGCAGCAGTGGGACCCACATGCAGGGCGGCGGCCAATCCGGCATGAACGCGTGTCCCTGTGGGACCCAGCCGTCTTGTCCTGCAGAATATATATATATATATATATATATGTATTAGTATATAGTCATATATTTATATACATATATAAATATCAGTAGATTAATATCATAATAATTAATTGGATTAAGATAATCAGTTAACAACGATGGGCTAGTTTTAATTAAAATAGTAATGCTGAGTAATTAGTTAATTGGTACTTAGATTGATTAACTAATTAATTAATATTAAGTAATTAATTTAAATAACAGAATAAGTTATTAGTACACAAACATTAATTAATTAATATTAATAATCTTAATATCAATATTTATATAGTTAAAATATTTAATAATTAATATTAATTACAGATTAATGATAATAAATGTAGTAAATTTAATTTTAACTTTAGGAATGAATAGTAAAATAATATAAATTGTATTTTTGAATAGTAAAACTTAAAAGCTTAATAACTTTTTATAGGATGATCCAAATATAGTCAATATAGGTCTCAAAATACTTAGAAAAATAAAAGGAATCAAATGACGTGTGCAGAATTTAGTTTCGGGTTACACATAACGAAGTAGCATTTTATGACCTCTTTAGAATTCCATAACTTTTGACCTAGTTGATCAAATATAGTCAATATGGGTCTTAAAATACTCAAGAGAACAGCCCCATCACTGTAGTAGTATTAGTTTTCTTATTTGGGCATCAGGATAAAAAGTCAACCCTATTGACTTTAGTGAAAATGACCAAAATGCCCTTAAGATTCAAATGACCATAGCTTGGTCAATTCAACTCCAAATTTAAAAATTCAAGATGCTATCTTGTTTATAATTTTGATGTCATCAATAAACTGAAATAATATTTAGGATCTAAACTGTATAAATTTAGAAAATTACCAAAATACCCTTCCTGAGACTAAGGCTAGATCATAGGGTTGATTTCATCCATTAAAAAATAGGGTTTTTCAATGAATGAATCCTTGGTTTTATTAGTTTCTAGAATTTTTTAACTTATTTTAATTATTTTGTCTTTTAACCTTAGATTTAAGATAGGAGATCTATCATATTAAGCTTGATTAATTAATAGGATTGACTTTGACTATTAGATCACCATTAGAATGAAACCTAGACCTTAAGTCTCATCCTTTTTGGATTATATGATTAAGCCCAATCTCGTGGCATTTAATCTATAATCTATAGTTTAGTAATTTTAAGTTAGAATGTCTAAAATTATTAATTAGGTCATAATGATTTATTATTCAACTTTTATAGTCGACTTTGATTTGGTATATTAGGACCTAGCTAGTCCTAATATTTTGTAACTTATAAGGATGAGTTTCTAAGTTACACTCGATAGTAGGAAAATGATGATCCGGAACTTGTGTAACTTAGAATAGTTAGAATGGATAATTATAAAACAAATAATATCACCATATTAGTAGAGTCCCTTGCTTACTTTGATACTTTGTGCTATGCATTCCTTGTATGTTTGAGCTTACTTCATTTGACATTTCATATAAGATAACTTTACGCATGAAAATGAAAACTTAGAATAATAGGATAACAGTTGCCTTTGGGTCCGATTTGTGGTGATTATGGTGCATATTTGCCACGATGGATAGGGGTAAGATGAGATCAGGATGCTTAACATTCTCATTGAGGAGAGTGTGTTAGGCTTGGGACCCATATAATCTTGCAAACGTGCTTGACTTCTCAATTATTTCTAACAGTTGCCCATAGAAACAAAAGTAAAATAACTAAAATATGTTGCATAAGTATTGTCTGTCTCTTCAATTATGCAGTATGTTCAGTATGTTTACAGATTGAGATGTTTATATATGTGGGCCAGTTCGGCCAAGTCTTCTGATATAGTAGTCAGTAAACAGAGTTTGATGTACAGTTTTAGTATTTGGCTATGTTTTAGCATTGCTTATTCAGTCAGCTATTTCTTTGTACAGCTTATATACAATAGGATATTAGATTTTGTTGCTATTTATATGTATCACTACTGAGATTTATTATTGTAATTTGCATATTTCATTTGATCACCAGCATATATTAGGATGTAGTATTTCCTTTCAGCACATATTTAGTTACTTATATTATATGCTTTACCTTGTTTACCTTGCTTTTGAGGCATGTCTTAGCCTCCTTTTGCTTAAGTTATAAATGTTATTTATAGTTTTTTCTCTTTCTTATTGTATTGCTAGTCGCTCCTTTATATATTGTTGCTTACGAAAAATATGTAAAGTGGTGATATTATAAAACATATAAAAATATATCAGCCTATAATGTACTTAGACAAATTGTCTAACCAGATTTTCTCTTTTTTGGCTGAGGCCCTATATTGTGAAACCGACAATGGCAGGCGTAGAGCAGATAGAGGATCTAGTACTTGAGGAGGAGCTATACGTAGAGGAGGAGCAGCAGCTCGGACCAGAGCATATCTAGTCTTTAGATTTATATGTGAGGATGAGTGCATTTGCATTTCCTTTTATTTAAACTTTAAATATTGTAATAATACAGGTACCCTTGACTGTATATTTGGATTTATATGCTTATATTTTGAGCCATATTTTGCACTTATATTATATTGTGATGCTTGGATATCATTTATTGCTTCCGCACTCTGTACATTCACTTATATAGTGGTAGATTGATCCTATGTTAACCCTTCCCTAATCAGATGAACTGTGGATTTTATCCTAATCCAATGGTAAGTGAGGGGTTAGCCAGAGTGACACTCCACCCTTAGCCTAATCCCTTGGCGGATTAAGGGTACGGGTTGCCACACAACACCATGTCCTTGTAAGTACTACAATGAAACCCCAGCTCTCTCTTTTGAACAAATTGTATCTTATCTAAAGGTCATTTTCATTGATAATTTATGAACCAAATTAAACCAAAAAAAAAATAATCTTCTAAACATTATTGAAAGAAGATATAACTTAGTATCAAAACCACCATTCATAGAGGACGATATATCTCAGAATTAACTTCTACTTATTACTTCTAATCACGTACACTTGCGTGTAAGTGCAGATGTGTATTTTGTGTATGTCACTATTCATATAATAATAGATATTTTCTGTATTAGATGACAAAATGATCACCATCCAATCTTAACCATTCAAGCTCTCCAAGATGAAATACTCTCCATTGGATCTATCATAGTGCCTTCATTTGGAGTCTTCTTAGTCATACTAAGAAAAGGGGGATGGACACTTTCTCATCTCCCTAAGACTCCATTGATAACTTTATTAAGCACTTAAGGCCTCTCCACACCTCTCTCTCATACTTCTTCCTCAAGCTAAGACACTTCATCCTACACCTTCTCAAAGACTGAAGGAGTATCAAGAGACTATGAGTTCCCAACAAGGTGATAAGAACTCTAGCAAAATCATCATCATCTTTTAATCTATCCTTGTTTCCATAATGAACAAGTATATTACAAAGGTATCCCCTTTCCCTATGTCTCTTATATGAAATTAAAATTAAATTTTAAGTCATGAGTAATGACTTAAATTTGGTTTAAGTAATTTTATGAAGTAGATATAGATCAATAATTTATCATGAGAAAGTTGCAAATCATGTCTAAACTTAAGAGAAATAAATATGTTTTTATTGATTATTTATGTTTATGCAAAAGATTAAGATGATAGTATATATATAATTTTAGTTTATATGTTCAAGTTGTTATTTAAATTAATGTTTAGATTTAAATTTATTTGCAAAGCTATATCTTACATAAATTTGAGTTTCATATGTTCAAGTTCTTACTTAAATTAATGTTTATACTTATTCTCATATTTAAATAAGATTTGGAAAATAAGATCTTATGTAGGATGAAAATTTATATTTTTGGAAACTTTGTATTTGTTTCCATAAGAAAGAATATTATATGTTCAATTTTTATTTAAGATAATATTTAAATTTATTATATGTCTTATGTTAGGAATAAAATTATTCCATTAGTTTTTTTTTTCTATTTGGAGATTAGTTTCACTAATCACCTTTTTGCCTAATTAACCATTTAATCTCAAATATTGATAATATCAAAACTTATTCAAATCACATTCAAATATAGTGATTTAATATACCATTTTGATTAGAAAAATGTAAGGAATACTAATCTATAAGAAAATTTTAATTTTTGTCATTGGATTTCTAAATTTAGTCTAATTACTCTAAAAATAGATTAATGAATATTATACTCATTAATTATTCAAAATTCAAATTTTATGTTTCGAATGACTCACAAAATAGAGGAGAACATATTAGTGTATTCAAAATAATTTTTCTTCAGTTAATTTCACTAATCACTCACTAATCACTAATTAATGAGCTTAAATCCTAAATTAAGCTCATTAGCCTTAATATTTAGCCAAATTGAGTGTTCTTAGAGTCTATCTTCATATTAAAATATAAGAAAATATTTGGCATTAACAATATTTAATTTAAAACCCTAATTATCACTTTTTGGACCCTTTTAGAGGGGCATTTTGGTCATTTTGGCTAAATATCAAATTAAGTAAATTTTAATAATTTTAATATGTTCTTTATCTTTTAAATTAGTAACTTAATGATTCAAAATCAATTTAAAAATATTTAGGTCATTTTATTATTTTAAAAAATCTAAATTATTAAATTTAGTGCTTATAAACTTTAGGTTATAGTAATAAATAATAAATCATATTAAATCATAAAATATTAAATTAATGAATTAAATAATTATTTGGCAGATCAAAGTATTGATTTGGTTGTATTTTTATCAAAAAAGTCAAGTATGTAGATCTGCTTATAATTTTTATTCCAGCATACCTACTTTGAGTTATTTTCATTTGAATCTCGCTTATGCTTTCTAACATGCTTACTACTTATTAATTTGCAAAAAAATATTATCATAATGCATGTAATAAAAAGATAAAATGTATTATATTATTATGGTGTTTATCTTTGGAGGATAGAAAGCAACACTGAGAATTTGTATAGATTCTGCTTGCTGTCAGCCCCTAGGAGTCATATGGAGGGATTTAGCCATTTTTAGAAAGTGGGCAAATCTAGTGGAAAGACAAACCATCACTTCCTAATTTTTAATAAGCTATCGACGGGTAGCGAGAAAGCTTCCCAAAATTTATGCATATGGGTTTAACAATTTGGGCTCAGGGGTCTCCAGACTCGACTTTATGTTACAAATGCTTATGATAAATTTTATTTAATGTTTTTCTTATGCTTTGAATGCAAGGCTAACATGTAGAGCAATAATTTATTATATTGGCAAGTTCTTTACTTTCTTATATGTGATGCAAAACTTTCTTCATATCACTCTTATATTTATTTATGCCTACTATAGTATGCTAGAATGTAACTCTTATAGGAATCGTCTATGTACTCTTGCCTGACTAGCATCTGTTGAAACTTTTTAGATTTTGATAATTAAGGAGATCTTCTTGCCATTTTGGTTAAAGTCAAAGCCTTTGAGAAGTGAGTAGAATGAAGATATTTTAAATTTTAAACTTCTTTTGTAATAATTATAAATTGTCTAATTCATATGGATGGCTCTGGATGTATTTATGGACATTTATATTTTTATATTATTTTCTTTACTTTCATAAATTTATGTCTTCAAATTATGAATTATTTCTTAGAAATTTTCGAACTCGATTCCCTGGCCATCGCAGATTGGTATCAGAGCAAAGTTTGAGAAAATCTAAGGAATAATTCATCAAAGCCAACAATATGAATAAAATTTTGAAAATACTTTAGTATAGTAAGTTTAATTAGGAGTTGAACTTCAAGTTGGAGAGAATGATAGTATTAATAGTATTATTAATCTTATTACTTCCCTAGGTTTTGGAAAGCCATAATTAAAACAACAACAATCAATTTCAAGATGATATTATTCATCAGAACACTCTTAGCCACAATGAAACTGTTTCACCTAACGCAGAAGCAATTTACCCTTTTGACACTAATGGAGCAAATTAGATGCTCCAATTCTTAAATATTATGAGCCAATTCATTAATAATCAACAATTCCAAAATCCAACCCCCATTTTAGCCCAAAGAAAGGGAGTGAACAAAGGTATGCAAATCTTTCTTAAGCTCCAGCCCTCAAAATTCAGTGGAAAGGCGACTCCTTACCAAGCTGAGGAGTTGATTCAAATAATAAAAAAAGAATTCAATCGTGCCAAGAGCTTTAAAGATTAAAAAGTATCTTTAGCCACCTACTTACTGACTGAAATTGCTGAAAAATGGTGGAGAACAACCAAAACCACTACATTCCAGGGCAGATCAAAAGAGGTGGGTAGAATTTTTGAAGGTATTCCTGAACAAGTTTGCATCTCAGCCTTCTAGGCAGACAATGAGGAAAGAACTCCTGAATTTGAAGTAAGAGAGTCATTCAGTCACCGAATATGAGGAAGAATTCACTCCCTTAGCTAGTTTTTGTAATGACCCAATGTTGTTACTTTGTGAATTAGGTCAAATCACGCCTCAGTATTCAGGATCCCGAAAACTTTGAATTAGGGCAAACCAAAATATTGTTTATTAGATATAATTTTTTAGATCAAAGTGCCCTAGTTTGAGAAAACTCCTACTTTATTTTTTCTGAATTATTTAAATCTAATAAATTGAGAAAATTAATTATATGTTTGAATCCATCATTTTTCATGTCATTGTTTTATGTTTATTATTTAAGGGTTGCTCGAAAAGTTTCATTAATTTTTGAGAGTCGATTGGCCTCAATTAATTTTTGAAGTTTCAAACTTCAAAAATTATTTAAAAATAAAATATTTTCTCGAATCAAAAATGTTTGGCATGAGGGTGTTCATTACATTATAACACACCTCGGTGTTAAGTTTCGTTATTTTTAGAAGCCAAACGGCATAAAAATGCAAAAAATTTAATTTTTTATTCATTTTTCCTTCTTCCCTCCCATGTTTTCCCCTATTTTATGCAATCGATTCCGCCCCCACCCACCCCCCCCCCCCCACTCAATCCTATGATTGGATTGCAAGATCTGTCCTACATGCATGAAATTTTCCATGCCATGAAGGTGTCGCCTGCGCCATTTTTGGCGCAGGCTGGTCGACCCACTTGGCCGACCCCATCTCCCTTTATTTAAACCCACCGTTCCTTCCTCCCCCCACCCACACACACACAGCCCCTCTCCTCCTCTCTTAAACCCTAGCCAACCAACTCATCCTGTGGCGGGCGCCCCCTAATCATCCGGATTAGGAGGCGGTCGTCAACGAGCAAACCCTCATTTAGCATTCAGATTAAGGAATGGTCATTCTTAATCAAATGCCAAAGGAGGATATGCCCTGAAAGGGAAAGAGCAAAGGAGGGACAATCACTAAATGAGTATACTATAATATATCAGAGTGTGGAAAAAAGATAAATAACAACATCCATACATCCAAACAAGAACTATATAACTCAGAATACATAAGCATGAAAAGTAAAGCAGTTTAAATTCTATATTATTACAAAACATCAACAAAAATTTTAAGCAGAAAGTAAAGATCACTCAATCCTCATAAAGCAACAGAAAGAATTAAGAGTCTTCTCCTGCACACTCCTCCTCCTGAACCAGATCTCCAAAAGGTTCCACAGCCTCGAAAAGCTCAAAATTTACTATTGTCAGTTTCACAATGATAGGGCCCCAGCCAACAAAAGAAAATTAAGTATATTTTAGGTTGTAAATTGTTAATTTAAATAATATCATAACATTTAAGCAAAGTAGTAGCAATAAAGCATCAAAGAAAGGTGACAAAGTTATAATTAACATAATTATAACTCATACAAGGTGTGAGGTAAGCACATACCTCAACTCAAGCTACAGAAAAAGGTTAAGTAGTATATAATGAAATCTACTAAACACAAGGAAATTCCTAAGTAATATGATCAACTTAAGACATGCTAGTTACAATATAAAATGAAAGTACTAAATAGAAGGTAAAGTTCTAACATCTTAATATGCCATAAAGTAAAAGTAAACTACTAAAAAGTACAACATACATGTAAAGAGGTAAGTACTAAAGGAACTGCTGTATGTAAGTATGCTGAATTGTAAAGCAAAAGATATGCTAGAACCATAAAGTAACGGTAAAGTAAATGTAAAGTAAAGGTATAAAGTAAAGTGTAGATATACTCTTACTTAGTCCTGCCAAAAAATAAGGTCCATCTGATCATCCAGGAAAGAGTCCCAGATTAAAGTTAATTCCATCTGAAAAGTACCTGTTGAGCTTCTAGGAAAGTAATCCCAAATTAAAGTATGTCGCACTAGGAAAGCGTCCTAGGCAAAAGTAACACGCACTAGAAAAGTATCCTAGGAAAAAGTAACACACACTAGGAAAGTGTCTCAGGCAAAAGTAACACTCACTAGGACAGTGTCCTAGGAAAAAGTAACACGCACTAGGAAAGTGTCCTAGGCAAAAGCTATCTCAAAAGTAAAGTTATACTAGAAGGCAGACTAAATATGACCTAACCCACACAATTTAGTAAATTTATTTCCTCCTTAAGTTATTAAAATGCCATATGAATGTATTCAAATTTTAGCATAGAATATCAAATATTCCATATTCAATATAATGTGTCCAATTATATAATGAAGTCCAAAATAAGGAAGGCATAGCATATAAATTTCAATGAATAAAATAATACTAAATAATTTTGTGATATCACTTTATTTTCTAATTAAATCATTTTAACTACTCTAAGTTACATAAGATTCAGAATCATTAATTTTTATACTATCTGTAACTTAGAATCATGATCCTATGGGTTGAACATAATTAGGGCTAGTTAGGTCCTAATTAAAACCGAATCAATATCATCTATATAATTAAATAAGTAAGTCAATGGTCCTAATTTGTTATTTTAAAAAATCCCAAACCCAATCTTGATTAGCCAAATCAAGATTGAAAGGATTAAGAATTTAACTCCAAATAATGGGGTTCAATTCTTAATCACAAGGTTATCCTAAGGACTAGGGTTTAATCCCATCTCACTGACTAAATGTAAGGTGAATCCTATTGAGTAAAGTCAAACTCAATAGGATAGATCTCTAATTAAAACTCTAAGATTTAAAGATCAAATAATCATTTAATAAACTATGAAAATTTATAAATTATTAAAACCAAGGTTTCACTTAATGAGTAACCCGCTTTACTCATTAGATGAATTCTAACCTAAGATCTACTCATAATCCTAAGAATTAAGGCTCTTAAACACTAAGAGTAGTACTCAGACACACATCCTAACTAATGATATAAGACCTATGAGCGATCTAAGAAGTTCAAAGGAAAGAAAAGGACTCACATCTTTACTTAGATTTTTACTTAAGACCAAAACTAAGATTTTCCTTGAATTTCTAATTTAAGACGTAGAACTATCTAAATTAAAGTCTAAATTACTTTAATTACTAATTATAATGTTTAGAAAATAATTCTAGGGCTAAAAAGTATTTAACCCTAAATTTGGACAAAATGACCATTTTGCCCTTAGTTAAGTGTCAAAAGATCAACTTTTGATCTAGGGTTCCAAATCTAAAATTTTTAATGGAAAAGTGTTTCTTACTATCTAATATAAGATTAGATAATGATTACATTAATTATGGATAATTAATAAGTCTCATGAGATCAAATTAATAAATTTAACTCATAGGGGCATTTTGGTAATTTGGTCAAATGGAATCTAAATTTTCTATCAATTTATTGTTGCTTACTATCTAAAGTTTTTATAGAACCTAAAATCATTAGATTCTAATAAGTATTGGCTAAGTTATAGCCAATACAAGCTTTAGGGCTAAGAATTAAGGTTTAGTGTGATTAGTGAGTGATCAGTGAAATTAATCACAGAATTACTAAACCAACCATACAACTAAGTTTTATTCTACTCTAGGAGTAATCAAAAATTAAAATTACTCAATTTGGATTATTAATTATGCTAATATTTACTGATTAAGTTTTAAGGTGATTAGGGCTAATTAAGAGATCTAACTATTGGACCTAAAATATTTTTATAGTTTACTATTAATTAGGTCTTCTTGATCAAATGGTATATTGGAAGACCTAATTTGGAGCTCAATTGACCAAGTTATGGTCAATTGAATTCTTAGGGTTAATTAAAGTAATTAGGGTTAGGTCCTAAATGTGATTAGGCAAATACTAATTAAGAGATCTTACTATGCTATTCTAGAGGTTCTACTGATCACTTTAAGACCCATATTGCTTATGGTTGGACTAAATGTTACAAATTTATGAGCTTAGGAAGATTAAGGTTTGGGTCCAAAAAGTGATTAGTCATATTATGTCTCAAACAGCAAAAACCAACACTAATGGATTAATCCTTAGGGTATGCTAATTACTTTAAGACCCATATTAGATTTGTATGGACTAGTGTGCACAAAGTTATGATATTTTAAAGTTTTGGGATATTTATGTCAAATTATGGGATCCTAAATATCACTATGTGAAATATACCTCAAAATGGAATTTTGATAGTGCCATGTTGATCCTCTAATTTTACTAATCACAACGGTATATAATATCACTATATTCTTATTATTGGATCATGAGTTATGTTGGATTAAAGTTTACAAATATTAATTCAAATAAATTTCTTTTTATTTAAATTATGTAATCAAGATTTAATTTTTATTTCATTTACTGAAGTTAGCATCGGGCCCCACCTTATTTACGGAGGGAAATCATGGCCTGACAGCTGGCAGTGACAGGCCCACCTTCATCAAACAACAGTGCCAGCCCGCGGGACCCACAGCGCAACAACGGCGCATGCGGGACACACCACTTGACTTGGTGATTGGCAGGAACCGGCCCGCACCGCTTTTACGCGAGTCGAACTTGGCCCTCTTCGGCCCGAACCCGCGAAGGACCCTTCACCTTCCATCATTTTAGGGCATGCGAAAATGGACACTTAGGGTTTGCGAAACTTTTGGCCATTCGAGCTTATAATAACTCTATTAAATGAACTAGAGTTCAAAAATCACCATATAGCATAAATGAAATGCTTAAGTGAAGATTTGGAGTATGAGAGTACCTTCGATCGGCAGCTTAGGTATAGGGATCTTTTGAAACTATCTTGATTCTTTCTTGCAGGCTAACTTAGGCGTTTAGAAGAAGAATATGCTCTAAATGAATCTTAGATAGGATCCTAAGCGACTCCTAAGCGGTGGCTAGATGCGTAGCGTGGTGAGCGAAGGTCGCGCGTTCGCGCGTAAGCCATGCGTTCTGCGCATGGAGGGTTTCAATAGGGATGATGAGGAGGTCATCTGATCTTTCCATCGGATGGTCGAAATCATCCGTTAGATGCAACTATGAATGCGGACGGTGTCAGCTCCAAATAGAGGGCGCCGTTAATCCTTATTTAAATAATGTTTATTCAATAAATTTATAACTATTTTAGTTATGCAATTAAATGGATATAGAAAACTTTCAATAAATCACCCTTAGCTAAATGAGGGGTGAGGAACACAACGGTGCAATTAGATTTTTGTTTCGATGAGTATTTAATTATTTGATTTTTCGGGGAGTTAAATAATATTAAAATATTCGTAAAAAATCCAACGACTTCAAAATGCTTCCAAAACATCACCCCTAACTAATTTGAGGGCAATAAGCGCAATGGCGAAGTCAGATTTTCAATTGGAGGTCAATTTAGACAAGTCATTTTCTAAAAATTAGGAGTTTGGTCATTTGATCCCTGATTTAGACTAGATCTTTAAAGGTGAGTCCTAAATGACTTAATTAAGATACTAAAATCATAATTAGGACTTGGATTAGTCATAATTGATCTAAGTAACAACCTGGGTTGTTACACATCCCCTCCCTTCCTCCAGCCAGCAGCCAGCCATCAGCAGCCCATCCAGCCCTCTTCCAGCCGGCCAGCCACCTACCGGCCTCCGGCCACCGCCCCTCAGGTCCCTTCAACCACATCCGGCTTCCGGCAATCCTAACCATAAGTTAAAGGAGAAAGAACAATGGGGAAGAAATGAGGAGAAATTATTTTATTTTATTTTCTTATTTCTTTTTATTTATAAATATACTATCAATATTGGTCATTCACATTATTATTATTCTCATTAATTAATAATGAGAACTGTACAATGTTATTAAATGATTATTATTTCTATTATGTCAAATTTTAATTAAAGCATTTTTATTCTGTCATTTTCTTTCTTTTATTATTATTACTATTATTACTTTATACAATCTATACAGTCATTTCCATTATGTCTTTCCTTTCATACATTATTATTATCATTATTATTAAATAATGATAATAATAACACTATTATAAATATTGTTACTACCTTAGTAAAAGTTGAACTTCTTTTAAGAAAAATAGTAAAAGAAAAATAAAATATAAACAAAGATAATAATTAATACTAAAATTATTAGCTAAGAATCTAATTCAAAATAACAAAAACATAAATGCAGATTCAATCAAATTGTTGAACTTTTGAACTTAAAAGAATAAGGTACCAAATGGTTTCCTTACTTTTATTTAATATGCTTTTTCCGCTTAGCATCACATAAATTTAAAATGCCTTTAAAAGTCACTTAAAATGATATATGAACAAGTTTGGATAAGTGAGTAGCAAGAGTTTCGTAATGATATATTTTTAGTTTGATCAAACAATTGCTAGGACGGGATTGTTTGACATCGGTAGTCATAAGGAGCATATATTGATAAGTCTTTGAGGGGGCAGGTATAGAGGGATGTTGGGATATGTAACACAAAAATGAACCCCCCCCCTATTTTTCAATTTTGTACTTGCCCAACAAAATTATATTTTGCCTCAGATATCAAACGTCAATATTCTATATTTATTTTTGTGACTGTAATTACTTTTATGCTAAAGTTTTAGTACAACTGAAATATGTTTGCATGGATAATTTTATACATCTTTTATTTCCTATCAAATTATTGATTATTTTACTTATTATTTAACATTTGTAAAGATGACATCTATCAATACTTAGTTTCATAACTAACTGGTATTCAAATTCTCGCACTTTTGAAACGTGCCTAGATCAAAAGTTCGTCTTAGAAGAAAGACGCTAAGAACCAAGCAGCGTTGATATTACTTCCTGCTGAATTATCGCTCTTTTTGACTCTTTTTAAAAGTTTATAACTTTTATTTTGATCCTTATAATCAATAAACTTTTTAATTAATGAATAAATGGGTTATGTTTGATGACTATATATTTGTCTTTTAAATCACTCAATAGGATCCTGTAGCTAGAGGACTTGTTATCGACCCCTTGAAAACTGGTGCTGGATTAGCTCCTGCTGACTCAGCATCGGGTCCTCACAGTTTTTCCTCGGAGATGGTAACAACGGAAGAATTTAGGTGTCACTTGTTCCTTAATAGATTAAGGAACAACTTTCAGCATATTCTAACACCTCTTCAAATTTTAAGTTTTGCTCAACTAGTGGAGAAGGCAAAGCTTATGGAAGCTCAAGAAAAGTAGTATTCTTCAAGAATTAGTTGCAAGATATAAAACAATATTTTATAGAACCTAGTAGTTCCCCATTGGGAGCCCAAGTACATTTTGTTAAGCAAAAAAGATGGGAGCATGCACTTGTGCATTGATTATCGGGAACTTAATAAAGTTACTATTAATAACAAATACCCCTTACTAAGGATCGATGATCTTTTTGATCAGTTAGCTGGTGCTTTGATATTTTCTAAAATTGATTTATGGTCTGACTATCATCAACTTCGCATTAAAGAAGATGGCATTTCTAAATCTGCTTTTAGTACGCATTATGGGCATTATGAATTTCTAGTGATGTCTTTCAGGTTAACCAATGCTCCATCTTACTTTATGGATTTCATGCATCAGATAATGAAGCCATACTTAGACTCATTTATCATCGTCTTTATTGATGATATATTAATTTATTCTAAAAATGCTAAGGAGCATGAAGAGCATCTCAGGATTACCTTAAACTTATTAAAGTAACATCAATTATAAGCCAAATTCTGTGGCAACCCTCCGCTGGGTTAGCATAGCTAATCCAGCAACAGGTGCTCACTTCCCAGGATCATATCGGGGTTTAGTATAACAGTGTACTTAGAGGCGTATAAAATGCACAATTCCACATTCATTGTAACATTCGTAAATACCAGAATAATAAAGGAAATATATTCATTTTAAAGATAATAATTGTTTTACAAAATTTATTACGCACTAAGCAAAAATATTTAAAACTTCAAGAAAAGCAGCATCTAAGTTGCTCCATCATGTATCAGCTCCTCTTCAAAGGCTTGATCCAGAGATTGATCCTGAACTGCTATATATATATATACATAAATATATATGTATATGACAGGGCGAATAAAAAAAACAAAAAAATAAAGAAAAGAAAAGAAAAGAAAAGAAAAGACAAGAAAAGATTTAATTAGACACAAAGTCTAAGTGAGGTTGTAAGATATCAAAATTTGCATTTAAGCGGCATGATTCTGCATGAGAAAACAAAATGTGATATTTAAGTATGATATGATTGTGATTATTAATGCAATATATATATTTAAGATATGTGCTCATTTTGAAATAAAATACAACAATATATAATATTTATTCTGTTGGACAAAGTTAAAGAATAATTGAGGAGTTAGATATGTCTATCTAACTATCTGAGATGCAGATTCCTGGCTAACTACACATTTCGCCTTAAAGGCTATGTGCATTCTTTTTATTTCTCCAGATATCAGCCTATCCTGCCTAACGTTTTGTCTGTACAGACCTGAGATCAACCTGAATGAACCCATGATACTGATTTCTGATTATTTATTTCAAGTTTTGAGCACAAAATTTCATATAAATATATTAAAGTGGGTCAAAGCTTAATAGTGATGCAAATAATGAAATGAAATAATTAAATAAAAAAAATATTCTTTATTTAAAAAATATATCAATATTAATATTATCTTAATTATTTATCTTAAAAAGTAATAAGTTTTATTATCATAAGTAATATACATACATATATATATATATAAAGAAAATGACAGAAATAAAAATTGCAGAAATTAGAAAATATATACATATATAAAAAAATAACAGAAATAAAAGTTGCAGAAATTAGGAAATATATACATATATAGAAAAAAAAGAAAATCACAGAAATAAAAGTTACAGAAATTAGGAAATATATATATATATATATAAGAAAATGACAGAAATGAAAGTTGCAGAAATTAGGAAATATATACATATATAGAAAAAAAAGAAAATCACAGAAATAAAAGTTGCAGAAATTAGGAAATATATACATATATTAAAAAAAAATAACAGAAATGAAAATTGTAGAATATATATAAAAAAAGAAAATGATAGAAATGAAAATTACAGAAATTAGGAAATATATACATATATAAAAAAAAAGAAAATGACAGAAATAAAAGTTGCAGAAATTAAAAAATACATACATATATAGAAAAAAAAATGACAGAAAAAATTTAGTAGTAGTAATATTAACATTAATAATAAAAATAATAATAGCATTATTATTATTACTAATGAAGAAGAAGAAAAAAAAATGAAAAGAGTAGAAAATATTTCATTTCTTACTCATTTCTTACACATTTCTTACCCTATATTAGCATTAATGAGGCTTTACTAGAGGTTGATGGGGGAAATCGATGGTGGATGAAGAAGAAGAGGGGGAGATGGGAGGAGAAGAGAGGTGGAGGAATAGAGAGAGTGGGGAAGGGAGTGTGGGAGGAGAAGAGGAATGGTGGATGGAGGAGGGTAATGGGAGTATTTATAAACTTTTTTTTTTAATAAATAAATAATTATTTATTTTCTCTCTCATCCATTATTTTGATGAGATGGATGAGAGAAAATTTGTCATGATTATTGGAGTGTTCAATTTAATCCTTACTTCCTTCTTCTTATCTCCTCTTTCTCTCTCCTCTTTCTCTCTCTTCTTTCTCTCTCTACTTTCTCTCTCTTCTATTTCTTTTCCAAAAATAACGAAACTTAACATAGAGGTATATCTTGATGAGAAAAACATACTCGCGCAAAAAATTTTCAATTTGGAGCAATATTTTATTTTTTATTAATTTCTCAAGATAAAAACTTTAAAAATTCATTCTGGTCAACCCGGAGCTCTAAATTTGACGAAACTTTTTCTGTAGCCTTTTTATAATATTCTTAATCCAACGACACTAAAATCTTTAAATTTGGACTTGTATATAATTTTCCTAATTTACTAGATTTAAATAATTCAAAAAATAATTCAGGAGTATTTATTATCCAGATTGCTCCCAAACTTAGGCATTATGATTACAAAAATATACTCTATCCAACAATACTTTTAGTTTTTTATAATTTTGAAGTCACTCAGGATCCTAATTTTTGAGTTAAGTTTAGTCCTAATTATCCTAGTAACAACTTGGGTCGTTACAAATTCCCAAAATAAGAATTTTGGCTTCAATCAGTAGCCTTTTTAGGGCATGTGGTCAGTAAGGATGGAAAATCTATTGACCCTAGTAAGATTAGTGCAATTTAAGAATAGCCGCAACCTTTTTCAGTGACCGAGTTTCATAGTTTCTTGGGATTACTGGATATTATCATAAATTTGTTTAAAAATTTCCCAAATTGCAGTCCCTCTTACTCGTCTTACATAAAAAGGTGTACCTTACATATGAGATTTATCTTACAAATTAGCATTTCAGAAATTAAAAGAATGTCTAACATTAGCTCCTGTTCTAATTTTCCTTGTTGAAGGAAAAGATTATCAAATTTATAGTGATGCTTCTTGGATTGTTTCGACTGTGTTCTTATACAAGAAGGTAAGGTTATAGCCTTTACTTCCAGACAACTAAAAACTCATGAGAAAAACTATTTCGCCCATGATTTAGAATTGGCTGCTGGTAAATCTAAGATTTATGCCAAAATAATTAAATAAAATAAACATTTTTATGATAGAAATGTATACTTTGATGCATTTTTGCTTCGTTTTTAGGAAAAAGTTGTGCAAAGAAAAATCTAGTCCAATTGTAGAAATACTGGAAGAAATTGATATGGCGCGCCACAATGCGCTTAATCAGTTTCAACTAGAGAGCTCCCCGCTACAGTGCGCCACAGCGGTCTCGAACTGAGAAGCAGGCGCTACAACGCGCCACAATGATCTCAACTCGAGATGTTGGCGCTACAGCGCGCCACAGAGAAACTCACTGGATCCAAGAACCTAGCAAAATTCTCAAGGGCCTCGCTACAGCCCGCCATAACGGTCTCAACCCAAGATCCTGGTGCTACAGCGCGCTGCAGTGGATACAAACAGAGAGCTCGATACTACAGCGCACCACAGTGGATCAACAGGGCTAAGACTTGTGAGAATATTTAAGGCACAGCGCACTACAGCGCGCTTAAGTATGCTCAACCTGAGAGCTCGGTGCTATAGCGCTGTAGCACTACAATAATTCGAGGAAACTTGCTATAGCGTTCCACATCAACCTTAACCCAAGACACATGCGTTACAGCGCACCGCATCAGGCATTCACCTGAACGGGCAATTAACTAGATATTATAAGGCAAAAACTACTGTAGCACGCACAAGCGCGCCCAGCAAACCCAAACCAAGACGCGGGCGCTGCCGCTCACCACAACGCACCACAATGATCCCAAATCGAGATGTGGGCGCTGTAGTGCGCCGCAGCTCCCATCGTAATCTCAGCCAGAAGTGAACATTTAATTAGCATGGGGAAGAAGATGAAAGGAATGATAGAATTAATTTAAATGGTTGGAAGTAGCAGCTATAAAAGCTAAGGAAAAACACTTAAAGGGGGTTCCCCTTTTTGACATTCTCAACTCTAAAAATTCTGAAGCTGCATCCAAGAGAGAAAGGAGAAACCCTACCCAAGGAAGGTGAAGGTGTCCACCAAGGGGAAGAATGAAGAACACTCATGGAACCACCAAGGGAAGGTGAGGTTGGAGAGCAAGAAGGAAACTGGTGAATGCTAAGGGTTATTCGTAGTATTTCCCTTAATCTCCTTTTTGATTTTCTTGGTGTAAGAACAATGCAAGGGTTTATTTTCTTGTTTTGTATTTTCTGTATTTTTTTTGCTATGGAAGGCTAAACCCACCTTGGGCAGCATTGGGTTAAGTCATGTAATCAATATTGGGATAAAATGTGTTTGTACTCATTTTCTTCAATGAATAAAATTCTTAATGAATTTTTGGTTTAGATATGAACTTGTTTGAAAGCATGATGTGTGATGAATGATTATTCTAAATTAAATTGTTATAAATGAAAATACTATCAAGTTGACTCGGTACATTGAAACTAAGGACATGCACATAAAGGTCCTCACCACGAATATATATGACAATATTCATTGTGCGATGATTCTCGGTGTAAACACCTTAGGATTAATGTGATAAATAAAACTCTGTAACTTAATCCTCTTAGAGCTCCAGAGCTCACAAATTGGCATAAAACTAGGAACATGTGCACTAGTGCTTGGAGCTCAGTGACAAGCTCTTAAGCCTAGTAATATTGTTCTTTGAGCTCAGTTAAGAGGTGGATGCATGTGAGCTAAGAGCCACCAACTACGCTCCGTAGCTCATCATAAGCTGAAGGAGGAAGAGGAAGAATTGTGTGCTTATGGATGAATGTGATATAATCCATTTAGCCCAATAATTCACTTCCTTAGCTAAACCGCAAGGGAAGTATGTGATGCTAATTGAGTGGAATCAAGTTTGTGTGATTGCTGAAATTAAAACTATAAATTTGATAACTTAGATGTAAGAAATCAGATTTGACTCATATCAATCACACAAGGTTCTATGAGCTGAGATTGAACCTTCTAGAGATCATCTCGTGCACTAGGTGCGAAATAATTGGAATTAGAGGACCAATCTAAGGAATGCTATTATCACTTGATTATAATTTTTATGTAAATAAGTATCATTTAATAGTTGAATGAATAAGAGTACTTATGTAACAACTCTAGTGTTTTTACCTATCAATTAATAACCTAATTAACTCTAATATTCTTCTATTAGTCTTATAATAGTATTAAGAGCCTCCATTTTAATTTTCGTGCAATTTGGATATTATTTGGCAATTTCCAGTATTTTCTGGTTTTCTAATAATTCTGAGATTGTCTATTTTATTTAAACCTCAGAATCAAAAATGAAGTTCGCCATTGGACTCACCATATCCAAATTAGCTATAAGTGGTATTTTGTAAGTGTTTGGAACTCGTTGAATTTTTTTCGAATATTTTAATAATATTTAAATACTCAAAAAAATAAGATAATTAAATTGACCTTTGATCAAAAATCTGCTTGGATTTTTGAGTTCCTCACCCCTCAATTAGGTAAAAGTGAATTTTTAGGATTTTTCGAAGTGCGTTTAATTATTTAATTTTGAATAATAAAATGTGTATAATTAATTAATTAATTAAAGTAAATAAATTAAATTATTTAAATATAATTTAAATTATATTCCAGCGGTTAAAATCTGGATAGTCCAGATCCAGTGCATGAGTTCAACGCACGGGACAGCCGCGCGACTTAATCTGATCCGTTGCACTTTGTCTAAGGAAGATCAGACAGCCGACGTGCGTAGATCTGATCTAGCCGTTGGATCACACATCAAATCCAACAGCTAAGCTTCTTCCCCTGTACATCTTCCTCAATCATGTTCTTCTAGTGTCAGGAAAGGACCGTATTCACCTCCAGCTAGCCACTTCGAGCCCTTTAACCTCTAATTTCTTCCTCCATTCTTCCTTTGGCTCTTATCTGAAGCTGTGGCTGAAATGAGGAGCTCTGAGGTGGTCTGTTAGTCGATTTGGGAGCTTTACGAAAACCTTAATTCTACTCGACGCATCCTACCAGGTATACTCCTAATTTTGCCTCTTAGAGTTCTTTTCTTTCACTACAATCTTTACTTCGTAACTGCTTTCAGTTTTTAAACCAAATCGAGTTCAATCGCCCATTTTAGTTCTTTTCTGAGCTCTGCCCTAATGACCCTATGGCATCGCTTTAATGGTGATTATGTTACCTATTGACCCTGATGTTGGTCTTGGATGATCGGTCTCAATAAGAACTCCTTGCCGGTGGGCGGGCCAAGCCAAGGAGCCATCAGAGTCGATGAGTACATCTAACCCTAACTTCATTTCTTCCATTTGAGTTAGGGATGAAGCGGTCTGAGGTTTTGTGTTTCGGTTCAGTAAATGCCTCTGAACTAAGCCGGTCCAGTTCTGTTAAACTGCGGGTCCATTTTAAATGGCAGCGGGACCCACCTTGACATGCGGCTCCCGTAGGGAGTGAAGTATGTCTGGCGGCTTTCGAGTTTCGTGTTTGACAGCCGCCGCTTCCCAAAAATTGAGGCATCATTTTCAACGCCTTAGAATCCTGTGATGAGTGGTTAAGTTTCTGAAAAGAAATCATTAATGATTATAATTTTTAAAGTGCAGGAATACGAATTAAAAAAGAGGTTCAAAAATGTGTACCTGAAACCACATTGTTATCTTCAGCGGCTTCAAGCAGAGTTAGAACATAAACTCATGCATGACTAGCAGGACGGTTGTTGACCTGCTTCTCAAAGTTATGCTGGAACTTTGGAGTGGCAGCTTGCTCCCTTACTGGTTCAGATGCAGGAGCTAGCATCGTTGCCATTCCTGGTTCTCTTTTGTTAAAAGATGAAACTTTGAAATCTTGGTTCCACTGTGAATGGTTTATACGAACACCATCCACAGTTTCTGAGAGCGTGCAATTATAAAACATGTGGCCTTGACGACCACAAGTGAAGCTATAAAATACCAAAATCTTGTTTCAAATTGTTTATTAATATTTAAATAATTGTGACCTCAAATTGAAAAAAATATGACTTCGCCATTGCGTTCACCACCCCCAAATTAGCTAGGGGTGAAGTTTTTAATGCATTTGGAAGTCATTGAATTTTCGATGAGTATTTTAATATTATTTAAATACCTGAAAAATCAAATAAATAAATACTCATCGGATCAAAAATTTGAGTGCACTGTTGCGCTCAGAACCCCTCAATTAGCTAGGGTGATTTATTGAAATTTTTTGAGATGTATTTAATTAATTAAATCTAATTAATAAAATAGTTTAAAATTAATTATTAATAATATAATTAATTTACATTTAACGGCGCCGTCCGTATTGAAGTAACGCCGTCATTATTTTATTAAAGCCGACCGTTTGATGGAACGGATCTTTTGATCTGTCCAATCGAGGATCCGACGGTCCTCCATCGTCTTCTCCACGTAACAACGCGTGGCAAACCCTACGCACGCGTCAAAAATCCTTCGATCGCAGATGGCAATCGCTTGATACAGGTGGAAGCCGCCGCTAAAGAGCCTGTCAAACCTCCATTTAATCTTCCTTTCCTCGTTTTTACAGTAAATTTAAGTGTGGAACAACTTCCTCACTTCCTTCTAGGTTTAACCGTAAGCTCTATCAGGTACTACACATCTCCTCATTCTTTTCAATCATAACTAGAATTCGATTGTTCAATTTTCAAATTCAATATTGTATTATCGCAAATCAATTTTTTTGATTACTGATCGTCTATCTGCAATTCTTGCCGTCTGCGATAGAGCTTATTAGGGTTGCATTTTGCTTAAGCTCGGGAGATCTTTAAGTCTTGATTCCACCACGGGTAGATAGATCTCAATTAGCCCGATCATTTGTCATCTGAGATCATTTCGACCATCGACTAAATCACCGGATGTAACTGTGCCCTAATCTAGCTCTACGTCGGTCTACCGAAGAGGACGTCGACCCACTCGGGGCTGGATCGAGCCATACGTGTGGCGCCCCACCCCTTAATCCATAAGAATCAAGTTAATGGGTGGTGTGTCACTCTAGCTAACCCTTCACTTATAATTGGGTTACGATAAAATCTACAATCCACCTAATAAGGGAATGAGTAAGCTTAGAATCAAACATTCAGTCACTATCTAAGTAAACATACGGAGTGCGGAAGCGATTTTCAATATATATAAACATCCAAGCATCACAATATAAGTATAAAGAAATGTATCTCAGAACATAAGTATAAAATCCAAATACGCAGTCATCAATACCTGCGTTATTACATCATTTAAAAGTTTAAATAAAAGAAAGTGCAAATACACTCATCCTCACAGATAAAACTAAACAGCTGCTTCTTCCACAGGCTCCTCCTCTTCCGGATATGGCTCCACACTAAGATCCTGATCGTCCAACTGAAGAGGATCTGCCATTATCGGTTTCACAATGTAGGGCCCCGGCCAAAAAAAAGAAAAATCTGGTCAGACAATTGTCTAAGTACATTTTAAGCTGATAAGTTTTAATATGTGTTAAGTAATATCACCATTCTATAATATTTAGGCAACAAATGTATAAGGGAGCAGCTAGTAATACAAAAGAAAATGAAAAGCTATAAACTATCATTTATAACTTAAGCAAAAAGAGAGACTAAAGTATGACTCAAATGTTAACTAAATAAGATAAGGCATATAAATATACATAATCAAACAAGTGCAGTAAGAAAAATGCTACATCCTAAACATGCTGGTGATAAAAAAAACATGCTAATTAAGATAAAATAACTCGGCATTGGTACATATAAATAGCAGCAAGATTCTAACATCCTAATATATATAAAAGCAGTACAAAGAAATAGCTGACTGAATAAAAATGCTAAAAAGTAGCGAAAACATTAAATTGCATATAAACATCCGTATATAATCTGCCATAAAGAATAGAGCTAATCTAGCCCACCAGAAAGGCTGAAGGATCTTAGCACCAGTATGGCTAAGGCACCAACAGTATAATCGAAGAATCTTAGCACCAGTACGGCTAAGGCACCAACGGTGTACCCCTAGTGTCAACAAGGAGACTAGGCAAACAACACACAACAAAATAAAGGCCTTTCTTTAGTGACATAAGTTGACTAGGCAATCAGAAGACAATATTGAGAGGCAGCTCAAACACATCCAATTATTATCTTCTCATTAATCACTTTAATATTTTTATAAAGAATATAAGGAGTCTCCATATTTTCCTAATATTTTATTCATGCATCAAAAATCTTATATGATATTCTCAAGGGAATAGGGCACAAAAATCAAGGAATATGTAGCATCAATCATCAAAGTAAGCAAAGGACTTTACTAAAATATGGTGATATCATTTGTTCTCTACTTATCCATTCTAACTATTCTAAGTTACAGAAGTTCAGGATCACCATTTTCCTACTATCGAGTGTAACTTAGAAATTCATCCTTACAAGTTAAAAAGAATTAGAACCGATCAGGTACTAATCTATTTCAATCAAATAGATGACTACGAGTTAAATCAATAAATCATACATCCTAATTTTGTGAATTTAGACGTTCTAACTAAGATCTGATCAAGATCTTCTAACCCTATAGATTATGGAGTAAACACTATGAGATTTAGGTTTAATCATATAATTCAAAGAGGATAAGACCTAAATCCTAGGTTTTATTCTATAAGTGATCAACTAGTTAAGGCAAATCCTACTAAGCAATCAAATTTAATAGGATGAATCTCCTACCTTAAATCTAAGACTAAAAGACAAAATAATCAGAATAAGTTATAAAATAAAAGAAAAGTCTATAAACTAATAAAACTAAGGTTCCACTCATTGAGTAACCCATTTACCCAATGAATGAACTCTAACCTATGATCTAGTCCTAGTCTCAGGAAGGGTCCTTAAGGTGTAGTGTTTAAGACTTACGAAAATCCTAGAATCCGATCTAAGGATTGATTTCACTCACTTAAATGTCACTAACATGATTATAACATTAGTTTTAGTATTTTGTAATGCTAATTGAAGATTAGGGATACTTAGTTCAATCTTAGGGCAAAATGATCATTTTGCCCCTTTTGTAAGGGTTAAAAAGTCAACTTTTGACTTATAAGTCAGAATTGAATTCCCTTAGTTCCAATTGACTCCTTACTGCCTAACTTCAGAAGTTAGATAGTAAGTACGATTAAATTGGACGAGAAACGGTCAAGCTATGACCAAAAGCAAGGCCAAGGGTATTTTGGTTATTTTCCTGATTTTTAGAGCTCATATCCTAAATATTATTTTAGTTTATTGATTACATTGAAATTCTAAACTAGTTAGCATCTTGAATTTTTAAATTTGGAGTTGATTTGACTAAGTTATGACTGTTTGAAGTCTAGGGGCATTTTGGTCATTTATCACTGAGAATTCTAGGGTTGATTTTTTGTCCTGATGTCCAGATAAGAAAACTAATACTACTACAGTGTTGGGGCCGCTCTCCTGAGCATTTTAAGACCCATATTGACTATGTTCTGATAACTGAGTAGAAAGTTATGGAGTCTTGAAGAGGTCCAAAAATGCTTCCTCGTTATGCTACCCCGAAATTAATTTTTGACTAATGTTATTTGATCCCTTACATTTTCTTGAGTATTTTGAGACCTATATTGGCTATGTTTGGATCATCCTACAAAAAGTTATTAAACTTTTAAGATTTACTATTCAAAAATACATTTTGTATTAATTTACTATTCATTTATTCAAATTAAATAATTTTACTATTCATTCCTAAAGTTTATATATATAGTTTTTGAATTTATTAATCTTTAATTAATCTGTGATTAATTAGACTTAATTATTAATTAATAATCATTAATCTATTAATTAATTAATTAAATTATAATTATTATTATTTTTACTATAGTAAAGTAATTAATTATTAATCACTGTTTGTTTAGTCTTAATTATACACTAATTACCTAGTTAAGACTAATTAATTACAATTACTATTTAATAATCATTAATTATTTTAATTGCTGTTTATAGTTTAATTAATATTAAAATAATCCTAATTAATCTCTTAATGATTAATTATAATTAATTAATTATAAAATTACTGTTCCAAAGTCATTAACACTAATCTAAATTTAATTAACTACTAACTGTAATTAATTAATCACTAACAGTAATTAACTTATTTTAATTAACAGACAGTGGGCCCCACCAGACACGTGGCACTGCCATTGGCTGCCGCGAGGCACTGTGGGGCCCACAGGGAGTCGAAATGCCGCGGGTGACCGGGCAGTGGGTCCCACACGACACGTGGCGGGCCCAGAGGCGGCCACGTGGCACTTGTGGGCCCCACCGGGAAGCAGAAGCGCCACGCGGGCTCAGGCTGGGGGCCCACGTGACACGTGGCGTGCCGGCGGGCTGCCACGTGGCGCAGTGGGCCCCACGGCCGAAGCCGACGAGGCACAGCGTGGTTGGTGGGTCCCACGTGACACGTGGCAAGCCTGGAGGCTGCCATGTAGCACTGCGGACCCCACCTGGCTCACGAGGACCCGGACGCGACCGGGACGTGCTCGGGTCGACCCGGCCCGGCCCGGACTTTGTCTCCTTCGCGAAGACGTCCCGAGGGCGCCGGGCTAGAGCACAGCTTCTGCCGGCCTTCCCGGCGCCGGACCACCTCTGCCCGCACGGCCGACGGTAGCCCTCAACGAGGTCTACACGTCGGTGGGCGGACCTTCGCCGGAGGTGGCCGGGATCGGCGGCAAAGCGGAACCCTAGGTCCTAGGGTTACGGATGATGGTGCGTTCGCTCGACCCGAAGCTTCAAGCCTCGATCTGAGTCGATCGGACCTGATCGAGGTCGATCATGTCCAGTTGATTGCTAGCATAACCCTAGATCTACAATTATCAGATGTCAAATTGGCAAAAAATGGATGAGATGGTGAGATCTAGTACTTGGAAATCCGACGGCTGCGGAGGCTGGACGGGGGTCGGCTCGGGTCGGGCTGATCTGGGCTCCGGTTCGCGTAATCGGGGGTCGGGGGGTGCGGGGAGGTTCTTAAAGGCCCTCGGACGGACCGGCCGAGGCGGGGAGGCCGCCGGTTGGTCAGGCGAGCGGCGGGCGTGCCGCGTGGCCCACAGGCGACGGGGCCAAGGACGAAGGCCTGTGGCCGTCTGATCCCGTGCCACGCGGACGACCTAGATCAGTCCGGACCGCACAACGTGGATTACGGCTGTGAGCCATGGGATCCCCATGGATCGGACGGTCCAAATGGATCCGTCCGATCGGACGGCGCCGTTAGCACCGTCCACTTAAGTTGACGACGCCGTCAACTAAAATAATTTTTTTTTCCCAAAATTTTAAACATATTTTTCCTAGCTAATTGAGGGGTGAGGAACACAATGGCAAGGTCAGATTTTTGATCCGATGAGTATTTTGATTCCTTGATTTCCGGGGTATTTTTATTATTAAAATATTCGTCGAAATTTCGACAACTTCCGATTCACACGAAAACTTCACCCCAAGCTAATTTAGGGTCAATGAATGCAATTGTGGTATCCGTTTTCCAATCCGAGGTCAATTTAAATAGGTCAAATCTTAGGGTTTCTGGATTTTCCAGAAATCAGGATTCGATCCATCTAATCCCTGATTTTGGGGTAGGCCCTAGAGGTTGACTCCAATTGACCTAATTAGCATGCATACTTACATTTATGACTAGGATTAGTCCTAATTCACTACGGTAACAACTTTGGTTATTACAAACTCCCCCATTTAAGAACGATGTCGTCCTCGACATCACTCAAGTGGAAGCTAAAAGTTGAACTAAGCATGACTTGAATTGAAGTTAAAGGTTCAGAATGCTAGGAAATGGGATTACCTGGATTCTCGAAGAGTTTAGGATGCTTGGATCGCATATCAGATTCTTTTTCCCAGGCGGCTTCGTTGCAAGAACAATTCTTCCACTGGACTTTGATCATGTCGATTGCATGACTCCTGAGCTGTTTGCGATCATGAGCTAGGATCCTAATTGGTTCCTCGGCATATGACAGATTGGGCTGCATCTGAACTTCTGGGAGTTGCACGAGGTGAGACAGGTCCCGGAGTCACTTTCTTAGGGACAATACGTGAAAGACGTTGTGCACTGCTGCAAAATTCATTGGCAATTCTAACTGGTAGGCAGCTGACCCAATCTTCTTCAGGATTTTGAACGGTCCAACATATCTTGGGCTGAGCTTATCGGCAACCCCGAAGCGATAGACTCCTTTCATGGGACTGACTTTTAGGTATACAGAGTCTCCTTCCTGAAACTCCAAGGGCCGGCAATGGAGGTCATGATATTTGCTCTGCCTATCCTGGGCCGTTCTGATAGGTTGTTGTATGAGCTTTATCTTCTTGTTTGTCTCCTCAACTAGCTCGGAGCCGAATAATTGAACATCTCCTGTCTCTGCCCAAGCTATTGGTGTAGAGCATTTCCTGCCATAAAGTGCTTCATACGGAGCCATCTTGATGCTAGCTTGGAAGCTATTATTGTATGCAAACTCCACCAAGGGGAGGTGATCTTCCCAAGATCCTGCAAAGTCTAGTAAGCAGAGGCGGAGTAGGTCCTCTAGTACCTGATTTACCCTCTCTGTTTGACCATCCATTTGAGGGTGGAAAGTCGTGCTCATGGCTAGCATGGTGCCTAGGTCCTAATGAACGGCCTACCAAAACTTTGACGTGAATCGGCTATCTCTATCTGATACGATAGTTCTTGGGATGCCATGAAGTCAAACTATTTCCTTGATGTAGATTTTAGCAAGTCTCTCCACTGAATCAATTTGTCGGATCGAGAGGAAGTGTGCAGATTTAGTCAACCGATCAACTATGACCCAAATAGTATCTGCCCCAAGACTCACACGAGGCAGACCCATAACAAAGTCCATCGATATGTCTGACCATTTCCACTCTGGGATCTCCAGCGGATGTAGCAGACCTTCTGACATTTGGTGTTCTGCCTTTACTAGGCAACATGCGTGGCACTTAGCCACAAAGTCTGCAAAGCTCCTCTTCATTCTTGGCCACCAAAATAATGATTTCAGATCCTGATATATTTTTGTACTTCCTGGGTGCACTTGATATCCTGAATTATGGCCCTCAACCAGTATTTCATGTTGCATGGATTTTGGGATCCACAAATAATCGCCTAGATATATAGCACCTTTCTAAAAGAGAAGATCAGTGCGGTGGCCACTCTCCATGTCCTGTTTGAAGCCCAAGAATTCCTCATCTTTGGTTTGTGACATAGACACATCTCTGTGGAAGGTGGGTTCTACATTGATATTTGCCAGTGTTAAGCTGAGTCTGTCCCCGCTGATAGGCTTGATACCCATTTTGTAGAATTCTTCTATCAATGGGCCCTCTACTATTGTAACAACTCAAGTTGTTACTTGGCTCAATTAAGACTAATCTAAGTCTTAATCAAGGTTCTAAACTACTAATTAAGTAATTTAGAGCTTATCTCAAAAATCTAGGTCAAATCAGAAGTCAACTGAGTCATCAGAAATTATGGAAAATCCCAAATCCTAAAAAAAAAATTGACTTTTTATCTAGACCTTAGATTGAAAATTTGACTTTGTCATTGCGTTCAGAACACCCAAATTAGCTATGGGTGAAATTTTGGAGGCATTTAGAAGTTGTTGATTTTTTGTCAAATATTTTAATATTATTTAAATACCTGAAAATTCAAATAAATAAATACTCGTCGAAACAAAAATCCGAGTGCACCGTTGCGTTCCTCACTCTTCAATTAACTAAGGGTAATTTATTGAAAATTTTTAGAATTCATTTAGTTAGTTAATTTTAATTATTAAAATAGGATGCAAAGTAATTAAATATAATATTATTTAATCCAGCACCTATCGGCGCCGTTCCCATAGCCCTGACGCCGTCCATTTCCTTTTGTTTGCACCGTTAAGAGACGTCCGATCTGAGATCGGACGGCTGTGCCTTCTTCTTCCTCGACGGGTCAGACGCGTGAACGCGTGTCGCCCGTCTTCGCACGCGGCATGCAGCAGCTCCATTCGTGTCTCTCCACCGCATAGGAACTTCTTAAAATAGGTTATTAGCTTAATAAGTCTTGTTTTTCGAGTTCTAGAATCGAAGAGAGGCCCGGCAAGATAGCAAATCGAAAACCTAAATATCTTCACTGTTCGTCCGAGGTACTCTCCTCCCTATAGTCTTTAATCTTCTTTTATTATGCAATTATTGTATGCATAGAGGTTGATCACTACTATATCGAGCTCTCCCGAGCCCGATTCTGCCGATTTTCGCAAACCCTAATCGCGTCGGGAGGAGACGAAGCGTCGTTCGCTTCGTCTCGGTTCATCTGGACCGGGCGCGTACCGGTTCAACCAGTTCATTGGAAGCCGAAGCGTCGGGGCAGAAGGCGAAGCGCCGGATGGAAATCAGACCGTCAATTTTTTCGAAAGATTTACTTCTGTCCGTCTGATTAGGATTAGTATAATCATATTCTTAATTAGATCATAGTTAGCGATAATCTTAATAAATTAAGATAATCCGATTAGAAATCAAAACGTTAATTTGCTTAAAGTTAATTTTGGACCGTCCATTTCTACGATCTAAAAGATCATGACCGTTGATTCGCGAACCGGTTCCACCGGTTTACTTCCAGACCGGTTAAACCCGGTCTAGAGTCGCCGAACCAGACGGAGCTGAACCGGACCATGGGCGCGGGCGTCGAGTGGGTGGGGCCCACTTCGCGTTAGCACTTCAGACAAATTTAAGTGCTGTGGGACCCGTCGGTGCCCTCTCGGCGTATCACGGCGCGCCGCGTGTCCAGCCCTGCTGGCTGTCTGGCGCGTGGGGCCCGCTGTGTTCAGATCAGCCAGTAATAGCCTGCCACGTGTCCTGCAATTAAAATTTTATAAACGTTATATAATTAAAATGTTTATTTAAATAAACGAATTAAAATTATATATATATATATATTATTTATATACAAATTATTTAACTAAATTTAAACAGTATTAATTTAATTAAAGAAATTATGAAACTTAAACATTAATAACTTGCAAATTATGCATCCAAAATATACAAATAAATATACCAAATTAATCAGAAAATATATAAGGAATTTAATGATACTATTTATTTTACTGTAGGATCAATATTTTGCAAAGTGATATTTTAGGATATTAATTTAATTCCAAAAAAATGTCACCAAAACTTAATTAACCCATAACTTTGTACCCATTGACTCAAACATATCCAATATGGGTCTTAAAGTGATCAGAAAACCCTAAGGATTAATTTGATAATATTCATTTTGCTGTTTGGATTAGCATTTGCCTAATCACTTTTAGGTCCTAACCCTAATTACCCTAATTAACCCTAGAACTTCAATTGATCCATAACTTGGTCAATTGAACTCCAAATTGAATGACCCAAAGGTTCATTTAGATCAGAAAAACCTAATTAATAGTAATATATAAAAATATTTTAGATTCAACGGTTATATTTGCTAATCACCCCTAATTACTCCAAAACTTGATTAGTGAATATTAGCAAACCTAATAATCCAAATTGAGTGATTTAAGTTTCAGAGGACTCTTAGAGTCATTTAGAATCTATCTGTAAGGTTGGATTAGTGTTTAAGTGCTTAAATTTGCTAATCACTCACTAATTACTCTTAACCCTAATTAGGTCTTAACTTAGTCAAATTAGATTCAAATTGAGCCTACCACATATCATTATGATCAGTGGACTATTTGTAAACCATAGCCACTGGTTTTGCTTAATTTGGACACTAATTAATAAAATTAGGATTTTTGACCCATAATCAAGAATTCCTTAATCACCTTTTAACCCTAAATCTTGTATTGGTCATAGCTTGGCCAATACTTATCAGAATTTAGCAAATTTAGATTCTATGGAAAGCTTAGACAGTAAAGAACAATAATCTGAAAGAAAAGTTAACTTTTATTTAGCCAAATTACTAATTTGCCCTTATGAGTTAAATTCACCAATTTGATCTCATATGGCTTAATAATAACCCAAAATTTATTTAGTTGCTGTATAATCTTATATTAGACAGTAAGAAACATAATCCAAGAGAAAATTTTAGAATTAAGGCCCTAGATCAAAATTTGATTTTTTGAACCCTTAAGTAGGGGCAAAATAGTCATTTTGCCCAAATTTAGAGTTTAGCATTCTAAATACCTAAAATAATTTTATAATCATTAAAATCAGTAAATAGAGTGATTTAGAACAGAAATTAGATAAATTCAATCCTTAGTTTGGCCTTGATCAAGTTCTCAAGTTTTGATCTTTTAAAGAAAATTCCTAAGTCCTAAGTGAGTGTTCTCCTTCTTTAATCATTCTTAGACCTTTCCTTAGACCCTTAAAACCTTAGTTAGGATGTGTGTCTTGAGAGATACTCTTAGTAATTAAGAGCTTTAAATTCCTAAGATTAAGAATAGATCTTAAGTTAGAATTCATCTATTGAGTAAATTGGGTTACTCAAATAGATGAAACCTTGAGTTTACTAGTTTATAGATTTTCTTAGTTTATTAAATGATTATTTGATCTTTAAGCTTTAGAACTAAGAATAGAGATCTATCCTAATGATTTGATTTATCATTAGGATTTGCCTTAATTTAATCAGTGAGATTTGGGTATTAAACCTTAGATGCTTTAGATGCACCATTTGGGTTAAGAGATTAAATTCCATATTTGGAATTTAATTCTTAATCCTTTCATCTTGATTTGATCAATCAAGATGAGGTTGGGCCTGATAAAACATTAAAATAGGATGTTTGACTTATTATTTACCTCATCTAGTCGACATTGATTTGATAAGATTAGAACCTGATCAGTTCTAATTATTTTCCAACTGGTAAGGATGTGAATCTGAGTTACACTCGATAGTAGGACCTGGAGATCCTGAACTTGTGTAACTTAGAGTAGATAGAATGAATAAAGTAGATAGCAATGGATATCACCTGTGTTTTAGATAGAGTATCTTGCTCACCTTGAATTGATGCTTTGTATACCTTATTTTGAGCCCCTTACCTTGTACACATATATTGGACATAGGATGTTTGATGAATATCTCATATAAATTTTGAATTGCATACATATCATTCATGATTGATTGATGTTTTTAGTTTTTCAGAAAGTTATGGCCTAACTAGTATGCCTCTCCAATCCTCGAGTCCTGCATAGTACGCTGGTTTGTTAATGTCGGTAAGTCTATCCATGCCTGGTTGGAATAATTCCCAGGATGGTGAGAAATAGATTTTGTGCTCATTAATCAGGATTGGACATGGTGGGTACTAGTTGAGGGTGATTTTTGTAAGGTGTAGCTTGATTAGTATACCTCTTCGATCAACTCGTTTGGGGTCGGCAACCTTTCGAGGGTTTAATGTCCGACAGTCTATGGCCATGCCTAGTCCATGGGATAGGATGGATAGACTCTCGCCCTACTGACTATAGAGTCAGGATTCTGATATGGTTATACTAATTTAAGTACACTTACATTTGGTTCTGTCTTAGCTCATCAGGCTAAGAGTTTTCAGTGGTACTCAGTTCAGAGTTTCTTTCTTAGCTCATCAGGCTAAGATTTGCTGAGTATATTTTCAGTTGAGTGACTTGGATAGTCACTGCAATTTTTAGTTTTCAATTACTATTTTACCTTGCATATTCTATATTTCAGCACTATTTTACTTACAGTTTTCTTGTTTCTATGTAGGATGCTAGTTTTACTTACTGTTTTCATATGCTCACCTAAGATGTTTGTTGTTTTTAGTTTTAAACTATTCAAATTCCATGTCACCTAGCATAATCTGTTTGATTATAAGCATGTTTAGATTGTACTTTTCTTACAGTTTTGTTTAGTCTTTTGCTTACCTGTCTTTGTTGCAGTTGCATGGAGGTATGTATTACTTCCTATTTGCTTAACTTATTACTGTTCTTTTTGTACGCTTTCTGCACCTATTTTGCTCAGTTCTGGTTTATGGTGATATTCAAGTAACTTAATAAATTGTTTGCCCTAAAATGTGCTTAGACAATAGTCTAATCAGTTTTTCTTTTGTTGGCTGGGGCCCTACCATTATGAAACCGATAATGGTAGGTTCTGAGTTTATTAGAGCGCTGATCCAGTGGAGTGCTCACAATTGGAGGAGGAGCCCGTTCCTGAAGATATTTAGTTCTAGTTTTCTTTCTACCTATGAGATTGAGAGATCTTTTAAGTCATTAAACTATTTTAAATTGTTGTAATAATACAGGATTAACTTTACTTTTCAGCATCTTTACTTATTCTGTATTGCTGTATTTATACTGTATTGACGGATGTTGTATTTTTATGCTTCCGCACTCTGTGTTACTTGTATGATCATTTAGTGATAGTAATTTTGGATTGATTGGCAAAGTCCTTAATTAAGTTGGATTAGAACATGTGTCTAATCTAATTCTTAAGTGGGGACCTTGTCATTTGGTGACCCCTCCACCGTAATCATGTTAACTTAAGAGTTAACAGGACCACGGCGGGGCAGGGCCGCCATAGTTGGTATCAGAGAATTCCATAAGGTGTCAGATTGGAATTTATTCCTCTCTACCTAATGGATTGTTCTTCTACCATGTGATCACTAAATGAATACTTGAAATAACATCCATCTCATTATAAGTATAACTCAGAATAAGAAGTAGAAAATGAAGAGAACACTTCATAATATAACTTTAGCAAGGACTAAAATTTTAGAGTTATAAAAAGCTTAATAACAAATACTTGTATATCTCTATGATCATAGAAATTGAAATATTAAACCTTGGATTTTAGACTAAGAGATTAAGTTATAATTAAGAAATTCAAACTATAAATCAAAGGCCTAGAAAAAAATTCAAAACTTATATGTTAAATGAACCTCTTTAGTGCAACAACTTATCCATAGAAGATTGGATCCTCTTTATTGATTTAATAAGAACCAAAATCGTATAGAATCTATCTCAAATAAAAATAGGTATTCCAATCACATCTTAGTTATACTTGAAATTTATTTTATCCAAGATGAAATAAGAGCTTGATGAAAAGTTAAATCTTAGGAAAATCCTTTGAATTATAAATGAAATATGTTGATAGTATAACCATTAACTATATTCTCCATGATAGGATCTTTATCAATTTAAGCTGCCCTATTATATCTAGTATCTTTCCTATTGTACTAAATTATCCTTCGAATAATGAAAACTTAAGAAGTATAATAGCTCTTCTTCTGCGATTAATCTTAATCATATTAATTTCAGAATGAGTCCTATAACTTCTTTCCCCAACATGGATGATTCATCGAATAGCAACATCGATGAAGTCACTTCACTCAGAAATATGATAACTATCATGCTAGAGAATCAATTACAACAAGCAGTGACTATCCAGAAACTAGTATCTACTCTTAATACTGCAATTACTGGTATGCTTTTATATTCTTTATACTTCCCAAACTGTTATTAATAAGTCATTCAGTGGCTTCTTAAGATCTAGACTTCTAATCTTTAATGGGAACTTATTTCCCCACAGATTCTGAAACTCAACATAAGATCACCAAAAAGAATCGAAAATGCAAAGCTCACCAAGAGGGATCTAGCATATCAATGGAATCAATCCAAGAGTGCACTAGACCACATTTTTATGGAAGGTGTTATCATTTTGGTAGAGGCTGTTTTACATGTGGTCGTCGAGGCCACGGATATCGGGAATGCCGTACTTTCAAAACAATCAATGGAGATATAATTCATCATTCTCATCAGAGTAAAACAGGTCATGACAACTCATCTAAGGATTTGGAATCTATGTCAATGCTAATATCACCACTGCCTAAAACAAAATGTCTAGCTAGCAGGGGGAAAATAGTTGCTCCTAAACTTCAAGAACACAAACTATCTGGGAATAGAGGAATCTAATGATAATATTGTCCCAGGTATATACACTCAATTTTATTACATCTTTCATTCATAAAATTCACTTTACTTCATATAAGTTCAAATTGTAACAACTTAATTATTGTCATCATTTAATTTGAATTTTTCATATAAGCCTAATCTTGTGTTCAATAGGTTTTATCCTTAACTTGATAATTGTCTTTTTCTTAGCTTAATTCAATCAAACCTTAGATTCTTTTAGCAAAATTAGGTGTGTATGACTTACAGAAATAGATAAATTTAAGAAGTAACTTGCCCAGTATGAGTGAATAACTTCTCATTCCTTAGAATAAATTAATTCAGATTTTTGAATCAATTATTGAATAAGTCACTAATGTGACTTAAAATATTAAACTAAGTCATTCCTTAAGTTCTAAATATCTCATTCTATTAGGATGAGTATATTCACATTAGTTAAATGTACACTTATGGTCATAGGATAGGTTATCTAAGTCAAAATTTTGACTCATAATAGTGACTTTATGATTGTATCTCATCAAAGTTGATGAGCAATCCATTACCTTGATTGATTCTTATGATTTCAATGTATTAAACCACCTTGTATGATTCGAGGCAATAAATTTCTCTCTCCCATTAAGTTAAGTAATCAAGTTGAGTAATCATCCTCTGTATCTATATATCATTCCTTAATTAAGGATGATTGATTAAATAATAATAGAAACCTTAGAGTGGAAAAATTATAGATTACATAATGGTTAGCTTATTTTAACCTATATGTGTATACTCATAATGTTTAGCTATAATAAATATGTTGCTTTCTTTGTCTTAGCATAATAAGGATATTCTATATAATTTTAAATATATAACCTATTCTAAGTCAAAGAACTTTTTGTTCTTGAAAGAATGGATTCCCTTAAAGTTACAAAATATTTTGAATTCTAAATTTTGAATTAGAATCTATAAATATTCTATTAGAAATTCTTTTATTTAAGTTACTTATGGTAACTTAATAAGTTTGAATTTATACTTTCCCTTGTTCATTCTAGATTGAATAGAGATTCTATTCTTTCACTATGATTTTCACCAAGTAATAAAAGCCACTTAAAGTGAATAAATTAAAAAAAAAAAGAGAAAAATCTTATTCCTATTAAATAAGAAAATCTCCTTTCCCAAATAATTTGATTTTTAACTTTTTTGCCTAAGTCATGATATGACTTGAGCACTTATTGATCATTCTCTTAAAATGAGCTCTTATTCAAGATAAATTAAATATAATCATTAAATTTCTAAGTGATCTAAGCCACATCATGTAGCTCAGATATTAACGATTGATTCCAGAAATTTTGGCATAAGTCATAGATTGACCTATGATCTATAGCTTTAATTTCTATTGAATTTCCTAGAACTTATCCATATTGATAAGTGAATTTCCTTGCATTTTTATATTAGAATTTATGACTTATATTTTGTAATCATCAAACTTTGGATATTAAATCATAATGTGACACTTAAATTCTTAAACTTTCTCTTTAACGTTGAGACCATGTATCCTAATTGGATACTAATCCTATTGTTGCCATAACAAAATAAGTTCTCATTTATTATGAGATAAATTAAATTATTAAGATTGTTAATGATCTAAGCCATTTCTTGTGACTTAGATATTAGCAGTTAGTTCTGGAAATTTTGCCTTATGAATTATAATCATGGAATTAGTTTTCTGCATACTTATCCATATGGATGAGTGAGTTCCTTGACATGATCAAGTCAGAACTTATAACTTGTATTAGTAAACTCTTATAATCTTCAAAACTTGATGTTAAGTCATCTTGTGTGACTTAATATTTTAAACTTAAAGCTAAGTATCGAGAATTGGATGCTGAACCTATTTGCCATAAAAGGACATTCTAACAAGAAATGAATGTCACTTTAAAAAGTTCAAAGCTAATATGGACTAATTCATATATGTAGTCCATCCTCATCTTATCCTTAGTTGGAAATTTATGCCAAATCATTTAGAGTCTTTATTAGACATGGATTCTAATGATGAATCTCTTCCCAAAATTCTCATATAATAAGAAATCAAAGAATACTAGTTCTTTGATGTCAAATCCTTAAATTTCCATTTGTTGAAATAGAACCATTTTTATTCTTTAATCCTTATTAAATCTTGTAAAGGCTTAGCTAGTTGCCAAAGCCTTCTTAGATAGTAAATGTAACCTGAATATAGAACTGTTAGGATCTTGACTTTTAACTTCATCCTATGTTCAGCAAGTAATGTCACCTGCCAAGTTATAATCATCTTATATTGCTAAGTCATAAGTTATGCCTTAGGATTTGATCTTTAAATTCTTAAAATTATATCCTAGCTGAGAGAAAAAGTTAACTTCTCTTTTCCTAATATTAAGATCCTCATTAAGTGATGATTATCACTTAGTTGTTTAGCTCATTAAATATAAAAATTTGAGATAGAATTTTTTCTATAAAATGAATTATGATAATTTAAGCTTAAAGAGAAGAATCTTTAAACCTTCAAAGTTCCTTAAAGCCTTGCTTAATTGTACAAAGATATATTCTTAGACTCATATCAATTCTGGTATGTAAATACCAATCAAATCTTCATTCTTAGAAGCAATATATCTACTAAGGCATGCAATACTGTATTAGTAGTGATGTGCTGTGATTTCAATCTAATTATCATAAGATCATATTAGCTATAAATATATCATACTTCCAATGAAAAGTAACTTAATACTTTCATGATTCTCATCTTCCTACCTTTTAGTGAGAATTTTAACTAAAACCATCACCCATTAATTGACCTGTCAAAAATCTAGGTAAAGATCAAATTGATTATTTGATCTGAATTCTAAGATCTGATTATGAGCTTTAATGTTTCTTCCATCTCTACCAGACTATTTAATATGCATTCAAACTCTTGCAATCAGAGATATTCAACTCCAGTATTTCAATTTTTAAATTCCCTGCTCCATCTATTTTTCCACTTGAGTGATGTCGAGGATGACATCATTTTTAAGTGGGGGAGTTTGTAACAACCCAAGTTGTTACTTGGCTCAATTAAAATTAATCTAAGTCTTAATCAAGATTCTAAACTACTAATTAAGTAATTTAGAGCTTATCTCAAAAATCTAGTACAAATCAGAAGTTAACTGAGTCAAATCAAAAATTATGAAAAATCCCAAATCCTAAAAAAAAAATTGACTTTTTATCTAGACCTCAGATTGAAAATCTAACTTTGTCATTGCGTTCAGAACACCCAAATTAGCTATGGGTGAAATTTTGGAGGCATTTGGAAGTCGTTGATTTTTTATCGAATATTTTAATATTATTTAAATACCTGAAAATTCAAATAAATAAATACTCATCGAAACAAAAATCTGAGTGCACCGTTGCTTTCCTCACCCTTCAATTAGCTAAGGGTAATTTATTGAAAATTTTTAGAATTCATTTAGCTAGTTAATTTTAATTAATAAAATAGGATGCAAAATAATTAAATATAATATTATTTAATCCAGCACCTATCGGCGCCGTTCCCGTAGCCCTGACGCCGTCCATTTTCTTTTGTTTACACCGTGAAGAGTCACCGCTCATCACAGCCGTCGAATCTGAGATCGGACGGCTGTGCCTTCTTCTTCCTCGACGGGTCAGACGCGCGAACGCGTGTCGCCCGTCTTCGCACGCGGTATGCAGCAGCTCTATTCGTGTCTCTCCACCGCTTAGGGACTTCTTAAAATAGGTTATTAGCTCAATAAGTCTTGTTTTTCGAGTTCTAGGATCGAAGAGAGGCCCGGCAAGAGAGCAAATCGAAACCCTAAATATCTTCACTGTTCGTCCGAGGTACTCTCCTCCCTATAGTCTTCAATCTTCTTTTATTATGCAATTATTGTATGCATAGAGGTTGATCACTGCTATATCGAGCTCTCCCGAGCCCGATTCTGCTGATTTTCGCAAACACTAATCACGTCGGGAGGAGACGAAGCGTCGTTCGCTTCGTCTCGGTTCAACTGGACCGGGCGCGTACCGGTTCAACCGGTTCATTGGGAGCCGAAGCGTCGGGGCGAAAGGCGAAGCGCCGGATGGAAATCAAACCGTCAATTTTTTTGAAAGATTTACTTCTGTCCGTCTGATTAGGATTAGTATAATCCTATTCTTAATTAGATCATAGTTAGCGATAATCTTAATAAATTAAGATAATCCGATTAGAAATCAAAACGATAATTTGCTTAAAGTTAATTTTGGACCGTCCATTTCTACGATCTAAAAGATCATGACCGTTGATTTGCGAACCGGTTCCACCGGTTTACTTCCAGACCGGTTAAACCCGGTCTAGAGTCGCCGAACCAGACGGAGCTGAACCGGACCATGGGCGCGGGCGTCGAGTGGGTGGGGCCCGTATTGCGTCAACACTTCAGACAAATTTAAGTGCTGTGGGACCCACCGGTGCCCTCTCGGCGTATCACGGCGCGCCGCGTGTCCAGCCCTGCTGGCCGTCTGGCGCGTGGGGCCCGCTGTGTACAGATCAGCCAATAATGGCCTGCCGCGTGTCCTACAATTAAAATTTTGTAAACGTTATATAATTAAAATGTTTATTTAAATAATCAAATTAAAATTATATATATATATATATTAATAATATACAGATTATTTAACTAAATTTAAACAGTATTAATTTAATTAAAGAAATTATGAAATTTAAACATTAATATTTTGCAAATTATGCATCCAAAATATACAAATAAAAATACCAAATTAATCAGAAAAATATAAGGAATTTAATGATACTATTTATTTTACTGTAGGATCAATATTTTGCAAAGTGATATTTTAAGATATTAATTTAATTCCAAAAAAATGTCACCAAAACTTAATTAACCCATAACTTTGTGCCTATTGACTCAAACATATCCAATATGGGTCTTAAAGTGATTAGAAAATCCTAAGGATTAATTTGATAATGTTCATTTTGCTGTTTGGATTAGCATTTGCCTAATCACTTTTAGGTCCTAACCCTAATTACCCTAATTAACCCTAGAACTTCAATTGACCATAACTTGGTCAATTGAACTCCAAATTGAATGATCCAAAGTTTCATTTAGATCAAAAAAACCTAATTAACAGTAATATGTAAAAATATTTTAGATTCAACAGTTAAATTTGCTAATCACCCTAATTACTCCAAAACTTGATTAGTGAATATTAGCAAATCTAATAATCTAAATTGAGTGATTTAAGTTTTAGAGGACTCTTAGAGTCATTTAAAATTTATCTGTAAGGTTGGATTAGTGTTTAAGTGCTTAAGTTTGCTAATCACTCACTAATTACTCTTAACCCTAATTAGGTCTTAACTTAGTCAAATTAGATCCAAATTGAGCCTACCATATGTCATTATGATCAGTGGACTAAATGTAAACCATAGCCACTAATTTTTCTCAATTCGGACACTAATTAACAAAGTTAGGATTTTTGACCCATAATCAAGAATTCCTTAATCACCTTTTAACCCTAAATCTTGTATTGGTCATAACTTGGCCAACTTATCCGAATTTAGCAAATTTAGATTTTATGGAAAGCTTAGACAGTAAAGAACAATAATCTGAAAGAAAAGCTAACTTTCACTTAGCCAAATTACTAATTTGCCCTTATGAGTCAAATTTACTAATTTAATCTCATATGGCTTAATAATAACCCAAAATTAATTTAGTTGTTGTATAATCTTATATTTGACAGTAAGAAACATAATCCAAAAGAAAATTTCAGAATTAAAGCCCTAGATCAAAATTTAATCATAGAACCCTTAAGTATGGGCAAAATAGTCATTTTGCCCAAATTTAGGGTTTAGCTTTCTAAATCCCTAAAATAAATTTATAATCATTAAAATCAGTAAATAGAGTGATTTAGAATAGAAATTAGATAAATTCAATCCTTAGTTTGGCCTTGATCAAGTTCTCAAGTTTTGATCTTTTAAAGAAAATTCCTAAGTCCTAAGTTAGTGTTCTCCTTCTTTAATCATTCTTAGACCTTTCTTAGACCCTTAAAACCTTAGTTAGGATGTGTGTCTTGAGAGATACTCTTAGTAATTAAGAGCTTTAAATTCCTAAGATTAAGAATAGATCTTAAGTTAGAATTCATCTATTGAGTAAATTGGGTTACTCAAATAGATGAAACCTTGAGTTTACTAGTTTATAGATTTTTTTAGTTTATTAAATTATTATTTGATCTTTAAACTTTAGAACTAAGAATAAAGATCTATCCTAATAATTTGATTTATCATTAGGATTTGCCTTAATTTAATCAGTGAGATTTGGGTATTAAACCTTAGATGCTTTAGATGCACCATTTGGGTTAAGAGATTAAATTCCATATTTGGAATTTAAATCTTAATTCTTTCATCTTGATTTGATCAATCAAGATGAGGTTAGGCCTGATAAAACATTAAAATAGGACGTTTGACTTATTATTTACCTCATCTAGTCGACATTGATTTGATAAGATTAGAACCTGATCAGTTCTAATTATTTTCCAACTGGTAAGGATGTGAATCTGAGTTACACTCGATAGTAGGACCTAGAGATCCTGAACTTGTGTAACTTAGAGTAGATAGAACAAATAAAGTAGATAACAATGGATATCACCTATGTTTTAGATAGAGTATCTTGCTCACCTTGAGTTGATGCTTTGCATACCTTATTTTGAGCCCCTTACCTTGTACACATATATTGGACATAGGATGTTTGATGAATATCTCATGTAAATTTTGAATTGCATACATATCATTCATGATTGATCGATGTTTTCAGTTTTTTAGAAAGTTGTGGCATAACTAGTATGCCTCTCCAATCCTCGAGTTCGGCATAGTACGCTGGTTTGTTAATGTCGGTAAGTCTATCCATTCCTGGTTGGAATAATTCCCAGGATGGCGAGAAATAAATTTTGTGCTCTTTAGTCAGGATTGGACATGGTGAGTACTAGTTGAGGGTGATTTTTGTAAGGTGTAGCTTGATTAGTATACCTCTTCAATCAACTCGTTCGGGGTCGGCAACCTTTCGAGGGTTTAATGTCTGACAGTCTATGGCCATGCCTAGTCCATGGGATAGGATGGATAGACTCTCGCCCTACTAACTATAGAGTCAGGATTCTGTTATGGTTATACTAATTTAAGTACACTTACATTTGGTTCTGTCTTAGCTCATCAAGCTAAGAGTTTTCAGTGGTACTCAGTTCAGAGTTTCTTTCTTAGCTCATCAGGCTAAAATTTGCTGAGTATGTTTTCAGTTGAGTGACTTGGACAGTCACTGCAGTTTTTAGTTTTCAATTACTATTTTACCTTGCATATTCTATATTTCAGCACTATTTTACTTACAGTTTTCTTGTTTCTATATAGGATGCTAGTTTTACTTACTGTTTTCATATGCTCACCTAGGATGTTTGTTGTTTTCAATTTTAAACTATTCAAATTCTGTATGTCACCTACCATAATCTGTTTGATTATAAGCATGTTTAGATTGTACTTTTCTTACAATTTTGTTTAGTCTTTTGCTTACCTGTCTTTGTTGCAGTTGCTTGGAGGAGGTATGTATTACTTCCTATTTGCTTAGTTATAAACTATTTATTTATAACTTATTACTGTTTTTTTTGTACACTTTCTGCACCTATTTTGCTTAATTCTGGTTTATGGTGATATTCAAGTAACTTAATAAGTTATTTGCCCTAAAATGTGCTTAGACAATAGTCTAACCAGTTTTTCTTTTGTTGGCTGGGGCCCTACCATTATGAAACCGATAATGGTAGGTTCTGAGTTTGTTGGAGCAGCTAATCCAGTGGAGTGCTCACCATTGGAGGAGGAGCCTATTCCTGAAGATATTTAGTTCTAGTTTTCTTTCTGCCTGTGAGATTGAGAGATCTTTTAAGTCATTAAACTATTTTAAATTGTTGTAATAATATAGGATTAACTTTACTTTTCAGCATCTTTACTTATTCTATATTGTTGTATTTATACTGTATTGATGGATGTTGTATTTTTATGCTTCTGCACTCTGTGTTACTTGTATGATCATTTAGTGATAGTAATTTTGGATTGATTGGCAAAGTCCTTAATTAAGTTGGATTAGAACATGTGTCTAATCCAATTCTTAAGTGGGGACCTTGTCATTTGGTGACCCCTCCACCATAATCATATTAACTTAAGAGTTAACAGGACCACGGCGGGGCAGGGCCGCCACAGCTATGATGGCATTTAGGGAGGCTTGACGACTTAGAGTGTCAGCCACAACGTTGGCTTTTACGGGATGGTATTGAATGTCCATGTCATAATCATTGATCAGCTCCAACCACCTTCTCTGTCTACAATTTAATTCCCATTGGGTGAATATGTATTTCAGACTCTGGTGGTCGGTGAAAATTGAGCATTGAACTCCGTAGAGGTAGTGTCGCCAGATCTTCAGGGCAAACACCACTGCGGCTAGCTCAAGGTCATGGACTGCATAATTCTTCTCTTGAACCTTTAGTTATCGCGAGGCGTAAGCGATGACCTTTCCTTCTTGCATTAGTACAGCCCCTAGGCCTATGCCCGAGGCATCCGTATATACTTAAAAGTTCACTCCTTCTTTTGGAAGGACCAATACAGGGGCAGAGGTAAGTGTATCCTTAAGTGCTTGGAAAGCCTCCTCTCACGCGGGCGACCATTCAAATGGTACTGCTTTTTGAGTGAGCTTGGTGATAGGAGAGGCGATTTGGTAAAATCCCTTCACAAACCTCCTATAATAGCCTGCTAATCCCAGAAAACTTTTGATCTCCATTACTATTTTAGGCTGAGCCTATTCCTGGATTGCATGAATCTTATTTTGATCCACTCTGATCCCGTGAGCATCCACAATATGGCCTAGGAAGGCGACAGAATCTAGCCAGAATTCACACTTCGAGTACTTGGCGTATAGCTGGTGGTTCCTTAGTTCTTCCAATATTGTCCAGAGGTGTCCTTCGTGTTCACTCTTGGACTTAGAATATATCAGAATGTCATCTATGAACACGATGATGAATTTGTCTAGGTATGGTTTCAAGATACGTTGCATCAAGTTCATGAATATGGAGGGTGCATTTGTTAGTCCAAAGGACATCACTAGAAATTTGTAGTGACCGTATCTAGTTCGGAAAGCAGTTTTCACAATATCGGAGTCCTTAACCTGTAGTTGGTGGTAGCCTGATCGCAAGTCAATCTTTGAAAACATCTTTGCTCTGGCCAATTGATCGAATAGGTCATCAATATGGGGTAGTGGATATTTGTTCTTGATGGTGACCTTATTCAGCTCCTTATAGTCAATGCACATCCTCATTGACCCGTCCTTCTTTTTCACAAACAGGACTGGAGCTCCCCATGGAGATGAACTTAGCCTGATAAGACCCTTCTCTAGCAGCTCTTGCAGTTGCTTATGTAACTCTTGCAACTCCTTGGGTGCCATCCTATAGGGTGCCTTCGAGATAGGTTGAGTTTCTAGAATAACGTCAATGGCAAATTCGACTTCCCGGACAGGTGGAAGACTAGGCAGATCTTCGGGGAAGACGTCGGTGAATTCGCAGATGATAGGATTTTGGGAGAGAGGAAGGTCTTCCTTCTTTTCCCCTAGTATAGTTATTAGGAAGGCACTACAGCCTTTACTTACGAATCTCTTTGCTTGAAGGGCATTAACTAGGGAAGCTCTGGTGCTGAAGCTTCCTATAAATGATCTTGCTTGTTTGCCGCTGCCTAAGGTGATCTTTTTCTTTTGGCAGTTAATGGTGGCGTCGTGTTGACTTAGCCAATTCATGCCCAGAATAACATCAAAATTGGCTATTGGCAGTACTATCAATTTGGCTTCAACCTTCGCTCCTCCGAAGAGAACTTGTAACTTGCAAAATTGGTTAGCCTGAAGCTGCGCTCCTGATGGTAGCCCTACGCTTAGAGGTGTCGTCAAGCGATGAACTGGTAAGTTGAGGGATTTCGTCCAGTTTTTAGAAACGAAGGAGTGACTTGCCCCAGTGTCAAACAGAATGTTACAGGGTTTACTATTTATATATATCGTACCTAATTATAGATGCAGGATTTATTAGTTACTATTAAGCAGGTATGAGTAAAAAAGCTTAATTGGTTCATAAGCGTGTACCTGATACCACATGGTTATCTTCTGTGGCCTCTGTCGGTGTGAGAGCATATACGCACGTCTGGCCAGCGGGCCTGTTGTAGTAAGGCTGCTTGGTCGGCGGCCTGGAGGTGCAAGGACAAGAAGCAGGGGGTATCTCTCATCGAGGAGCAGGAGGTGGCAGGGCTAGATGTGCCGTAGTCGTGGTGGGGCTCGTCGGTAGAGATCAAATACAGGCTAGCCCTGCACCCGCTTGATTGGCGTGCTATCAATCATATCGGTATGATGGCACATGGTATAGCCATGCCCTGGTCTGCCACAAGTGAAGCATACCCGCTGTCCATGGAAGCACCTGCCGTAGGGATGTGGCCTGGTACAACTATTGTAAGGATCCACAACAGGGGCTTCTGCCTCGATTTGGTAAACCTGGGCCCTCTTTGGGTTTTCCTGGCATTGCATGGAAGAGTTAGCAAGCCGTTTCGTCTCTCCCTGTTGACACCTTTCTGTGACTTTGGCGGTTTCCAGCAGCTCCCGGTAATTGGTCAGACGGAAGGGCACGACCTAGGTCTGTATAGAAGGTCGAAGACCGCTTTGAAACCGGTGGCATCGGTCCTCTTCCGTGGGAACCAGGCTCGAGGAGAATCTGGCGAGTCTCCAGAACTCCGCATGGTACGCAGCCACGGTACGGTCCCCTTGCTGTAATTTGAGGAATTCTTCCGCCATGCTGCGACGTTCAAACAAGGGAATGTACTCCGCCCGGAATATTTTTTCAAACTCATCGTATAAAATATCTTCTAAGCTGATGCCCTCGAATTTTGTGGTGCGGGTATAATGCCACCAGTGCTCGGCTTCTCCGTATAACAGGTGGGTGACCAACTGGATCACCTCCGTCTCTGGACACTTAATACTGGTCAAAATATTCTCCATCATACATAACCAGTCTTCAGTGTCCATGACCGACGAGTTCCCATTGAGCATGGGGGGCCTCAACCGAAGGAAGTTATGTAACAACGTGTCGGCGGACGGGGTGTACTGCTGGTTGGAGCTCTGGGGTGCTGAGGCGGCTTTTGTTATCGAGCGATTCTGGTTAATTTGTGATACCAGAAGGTGCTCCATGCGCTCTGCCTGACTGGCTTAGGCCTTTGCGGCCTCCTTCGCCTGTCGCTGGCTTTTCTTAGCCTGTTGCTAGTGGGATTCCACCATCATCTTTATGGCCTCCAGTAAGGCACTAACCTCACTGGACGCGGTGCTGGATGGGGCAGGCGAAGGGCTTTGACCGGGCTTCATTTTGTCTTGCTAGAATCTAAATTAAGGATAGCACAGATTCAGCATCTTAGAAAAAGGAAATAACACAACAGCTTATCTTCTTTTTATTAAATAAAGAATAGATGATACATCATTGGAAACAGAGTACAAAAAGGAAAAGACAGCCATTGGGGAAAAACACGGAATCTATCCTATGTATCTCCTAGTGAAGGCTTGGGTAAAGTAAGCGTATGTCAGCATTCGGCGGTGGCGGGCGTGTCGTCACTCGAGCCTCCATACTTCCTGAGCCCACCATTCCTCCGCGTAATCCTAAAGGAGGATCTCAAGGATGTCGAGTCGTGCATCGTCGGAGCATTCCAGTTCCTCGAACACTTGGGTCGCTCTGTGTAACCATTCTCTAGCCAGGATGGGGAAGTCTAGTCCCCTATACACCGCATCTTCCAATATCCGTTCCTGAATGCTGGCTCCCACTGGGGAGACTCCTTGAACTTCCCTCCCATATCTCTTTGCTAGGAATACGTCATATGCCCACCTGTCCTTAAAATGGGTGAAAATATCACGTAATGTCATGCTCGTACGGTATCCTAGACATCCAGATTAGTGATATAAAGAGAATTACTTTAAAAAAAAAATTGTAAAAATCAGGTTACAGCGAGGCATATAAGAATACAATAACATATAAATAAAACTAAGACTTCTATTTGATATATTGGGCCATAAAGGCACGACAAAAGTCTTCATAGGTGACATCCCGCAGTAACCATTTGTGCCAATATGTGAGGGCTCTAAGGGTGACGCGCCACCAGTCTCTAGCCCTATCCTGCAAGAGACGTGTTATGAGGGCAATCTTGACATTGTCTGCAATGTTCATCGCCCCCATTATTTCATCTGTCCTCATTAGCCATCGCTTGGCCAATGCGGGGAGATCATACCCTCTGAATGTGCTTTCTTGGAGAAGTTGGGTCAATATCCTGACTTCCGGATCTGATATCCCTTCTATGTACATGTCGAGTTCTCAGTAGAATTGGACAATTCTTTCCCAGCTTTCATTGAATCATTGGTGATGCTTTTCAACCATCATCCTAGCATATCTAACTATGTTAACATTTAGATTTTTGTTTGATACCACTGCTTGTGTATTTTGATTATCAACTATTTATTCTGAGTGTGACATTGTGATCCCTTGGATGTGACTCTAATATATTTTGACATAGTGACTGAATTGGCAGAAGAATCATCCATTAGGTAGATAAGAGTGCAAATTCTCATCTGACACCTTATGGAAGTCTTTGATACCAACTGTGGTGCCCCACCCCTTAATCCACAAGAATCAAGTTAAGGGGTGGTGTGTCACTCTAGCTAACCCTTCACTTATAATTGGATTAGGATGAAATCTACAATCCACCTAATAAGGGAAGGATTAAGCTTAGAATCAAATATTCAGTCACTATCTAATTAATTAATTAAATTATAATTATTAATTTTTACTGTAGCAAAGTAATTAATTATTAATCACTCTTTGTTTAGTCTTAATTATACACTAATTACCTAGTTAAGACTAATTAATTACAATTACTATTTAATAATTATTAATTATTCTAATTACTATTTAAATTTTAATTAATATTAAAATAATCCTAATTAATCTCTTAATTATTAATTACAGTTAATTAATTATAAAATTACTGTTCCAAAGTCATTAATACTAATCATAATTTAATTAACTACTAACTATAATTAATTAATCACTAACATAATTAACTTATTTTAATTAACAGACAGTTGGCCCCACCAGACACGTGGCACTGCCCGAGGCTGTCACGTGGCATTGTGGGTCCCACGGGAAAGCTGAGTAGGCTCGGGTGAGTGGGCAGTGGGCCCCACCTGACACGTGGCACTGCTACAGGCTGCCCCGTGGCACTGTGGGCCCCACAAGGAGTCGAAACGCCACGGGTGACCGGGCAGTGGGTCCCACATGACACATGGCGGGCCTAGAGGCTGCCACGTGTCACTTGTGGGCCACACAGGGAAGCCGAAGCGCCGCACGGGCTTGGGCTGGGGGCCATACGGGACGCGTGGATTGCCGGCGGGCTGCCACGTGGCGCAGTGGGCCCTACGGCCGAAGCCGAAGAGGCGCGGCGCGGCTGGTGGGTCCCACGTGGCACGTGGCAAGCCTGGAGGCCCCCACGTGGCACTGCGGGCCCCACCTAGCTCACACGGACCCGGACACGACCGAGCGGGCTCGGGTCGACCCGGCCCGGCCGGGACTTCGTCTCCTTCGCGGAGACGTCCCAAGGGCGCCGGGCTAGGGCGCGGCTTCTGCCGGCCTTCCCGGCGCCGGACCACCTCGGCCCGCACGGCCGACAGTATCCTTCGACGATGTCTACACGTCGGTGGGCGGACCTTCACCGGAGGTGGCCGGGATCGGCGGCAAAGCGGAACCCTATGTCCTAGGGTTACGGATGACGGTGCGTTCGCTCGACCCGAAGCTTCAAGCCTCGATCTGAGTCGATCGGACCTGATCGAAGTTGATCAGGTCCGGTTGATCGCTAGCCTAACCCTAGATCTACAATTATCAGGTGTCAAATTGGCAAAAAATGGAGGAGAGGGTGAGATCTAGTACCTGGAAATCCAACGGCTGCGGAGGCTGGACGGGGTCGGCTCAGGTCGGGCTGATCTGGGCTCTAGTTCGCGTAACCGGGGGTCGAGTGGTGCAAGGGAGGTTCTTAAAGGCCCTCGGACGGACCGGCCGAGACGGGGGAGGCCGCCGGTTGGCCAGGCGAGCGGCGGGCGTGACGCGTGGCCCGTGGGCGACGGGGCCGAGGACGAAGGCCTGTGGCCGTCCGATCCCATGCCACGCGGACGGCCCAGATCAGTCTGGACCGCGTGACACGGATTGTAGCTGTGAGCCATTGGATCCGCGTGGATCGGACGGTCCAGATGGATCCGTCGGATCGGACGGCGCCGTGAGCGCCGTCCAATTAAGTTGACGTAGCCGGACGGCGCCGTCAACTAAAACAATTTTTTTTTTCCAAAAATTTTGAACATGTTTTTCCTAGTTAATTGAGGGGTGAGGAACGCAATGGCGAGGTCGGACTTTTGATCAGACGAGTATTTTGATTGCTCGATTTCCGGGGTACTTTTATTATTAAAATATTCGTCGAAATTTCGACGACTTCCGATTGACACGAAAACTTCACCTCAAGCTAATTTGGGGTCAATTAATGCAATGGCGGTATCCGTTTTCCAATCCGAGGTCAATTTAAATAGGTCAAATCTTAGGGTTTCTGAATTTTCCAGAAATCAGGATTTGATCCATCTGATCCCTGATTTTGGGGTAGGCCCTAGAGGTTGACTCCAATTGACCTAATTAGCACGCATAATTACATTTTTGACTATGATTAGTCCTAATTCACTACGGTAACAACTTGGGTTGTTACAATACGCGACCCGCGAAGACCCGAATTCCAGCGCGTTTCGAAGATTGCGCAGAGGACGACACGTGGCAAAATTTAATTGGAGGCGCGTTTGTGGTGGGACCCACAATAATAATACATTAATAATAATAGAATTTCTAATAAATAATATAATGTAAAACAGTAATATTAGTATATATATATAATTAATTAAATAAATATAATAATGTAATATTTAATATAATTAACAGATAAATAAAAATATTTAGTTCCTATGATATTAAAAATTATCTATATAATTTAAATATATATATATATATAAATACACATATATGTATTTGTATATTTGAATAAATAGAAAAATAAAGATAAATAATTAATAATAAATATCAAATTATACAAATATAATACATAATTAAAACTTTTAATCAAAAATATTTAATATTTACATAATAATAATAATATAATTAATTAACAAACTTTAAATTTAAATAAACTCCTAAAATATTTATCCAAAAATTTCAATTAAAAATACCATTTTAATCAGCAAAATTAGAGGAATAATATAAAATAGTCAAAATTACATTTAAACTTATATTTTGCATAATGAAATTTTTAGGATATTAATTAATTAGGAAAAATATTATAAATATTCAAATAATCATAACTTTGTAATCCTTAACCCAAATATACCCAATATAGGTCTCAAAATACTCAGAAAACTCTAAGGAATATTTTAGAAGTATTAATTTTGCTGTTTGGATTAAATTTAGACTAATCACAATTAGAACCTAACCCTAATTAAGCCTTTAAACCTAACAACTTTAAATAGCCATAAGTAAATCAATTTAACCCCAAATTAAGTTATCCAAATATCCATTTATATCAAAATATCCTAATTTACAGTAAACTATAAAATATTTATGATCCAACAGTTAGATCTTTTAATTAACCCTAATTACTCCAAATCTTGATTAGTGAATATTAGCAAATCTAATAATTTAAATTAAGTGATTTTAGTTTTAGATGACTCATAAAGTAAATGAGAACCTAAATGCATAATTAGTTTAATAATTTTGTGACTAAATTCATTAATCACTCACTAATCATATTAAACCCTAATTATTAAACCTAGAATTTATATTGACTATAACTTAGCCAATTCATATCAAAATTTGATAATTTTGGATTCTATAGAAACCTTAGGATATAATCTACAATAAACTAATAGAAATTTTAAATTTTACTAAGGGTAAAATTACTAAAATGCCCTTATAAGGTCAAATTCCCAATTTGACCTTATAAGGCATAAATAATTATGTAACTTAAAAAAAATAATTCAAATAATCAAAATAGTCATTTTATAAACCTAATATTACAAATCATGATAAAAAACATTAAATTAATAAATTTAATTATTTTTGCAGATCAAAAAAATTGAATTGATTGATATTTTACCAAAACAGTCAGGTACGCAAATTTACTTATAAGTTTCATTTCAGTATTCTAATTTTGAGCCATTTTCCATTTGAGTATTATTTACACTGCTTACCGTATTTTTAAATCTGCAAAAGAATGATATCAAATAGTATGTAACAAAAAGAATGAAACATGGTATATATATTTTGTGGTGTTTGTCTTTGGAGGGTGGAACGCAACACTGAGAATCTGTACAGATTGGGCCTGCTAGCAGCCCCTGGGAATTATATGAAGGGATTTAGCCTCTTGTAGGAAGTAGGCAAATCCAGAGGAAATACACACCATCAGTTCCTATTTTGAGTAAGCTACCGACGAGTAGCGAGATAAGCTTCCTACAGGTTATGCCTATGGGTTTACCCATTTGGGCTCAGGAGTCTCCGGACTCGCCTTATTGTTACAAATGCTTTTGATAAAATTCATTTCATGCTGTTCATATATGTTGATTTTTACAGCTAACTTACAGGGTAGAAATTGAATTTGGAAAATTGCTTTACTTTCTATGCAAACTTTTAGTCATTTTCATACTTGATTCATACCTATTATAGGATGCTAGATTTATTCTTATAAGAATAATTTGCGTACTCCTATCTGATTGGTAACTGAATTTTTGTGGTTTTGATAATTAAAGATCTGCCAAATAAAAGAGAAGAATAAAGAAGTGAGAGAATGTGAATATTTTATCTTTATTTTTGCAAAAGATAAACTGTTGTAAAATTTCATATATGTTTTGGCTCTATCTTTGAATGTATAATTGGACTTTAGACTTTTATTATTTTATGTCCTTTTTTTTATTAAAATGTATATGTTTACATTTGAGATGAATTGTTCTTTAAAGGCTCTCAAACTTCAGTCCCCGGTCGCCACAGAAATTGGTATCAGAGCGAAGTTTGAGACAATTTAAGGAATGATTCATTAAAGAGCCAACAATATGAATACAGTTACTAAATAATTAGTAGTTAAATTTTAAGTTGGAGAGCATAATAAGTGTAGTTTATTGTTTCTCTAGATTATGGATAGTCAAAACAACAACAACAACAACCAATCTCAGGAGGAAAATATTCCTCAAAATACTCATAGTCACAATGAGACTATTTCACCTAATGTTGAAGCAGTCTACCCTTTTGATCATAGTGGAGCAAATCAGATGCTCCAGTTCATGAATATGATGAGTCAATTCATGAACAGTCAACAAATCCAGAATCCAAATCCTATTCAAAGGAAAGCAGTAAATGAAGACATGCATGTATTTCTTAAACTTCAACCTCCAAGATTCAATGGTAAGGCAACTCTGTATCAAGCTGAAGAATGGATTCAAAGGATAGAGAAGGAATTCAGATGTGCTAAAAGTTTTGAAAATCAAAAAGTATCCTTATCTACCTATCTACTGACAGAAGCTGCTGAGAAGTGGTGGAAGACAACCAAGAGCACTACATTCTAGAATAGATCAGAAAAAGAAATACAGTGGAAAGAATTTGTGAAGGCATTCTTAAGCAAGTATGTGCCCCAATCTGTTAGGCAGATAATGAGAAAAGAGCTCATAAACATAAAGCAAGGAAGTCACACTGTGACAGAATATGAGGAAGAATTCACTCGTTTAGCTAGCTTTGCTCCAGAGATGGTTACAACTGAGGAAGTTAGGTGTCATTTGTTCCTTAATGGATTAAGGAATAATTTTCAGCATATCTTGACACCCCTTCAGATTTTAAATTTTGCTCAATTAGTAGAAAAAGCCAAGCTCATGGAAGCTCAAGAAGAGCAGTACTCTTAAAGGATGAAAAGGCCAGTATTTTCTCCCCATTTTCAATCCAAAAGGCAGCAATTCTCAAGACCTCAAGGGAAAGTTTATAATATTGAAAGCAACTCAAGTAGACCTGCTCTGAGAACACCAAACACTTGTAGATTTTGTAGAAGAATACATAGTACAGATAAATGTTTTACCGGTGAAGGTCAATGCCTGTAACAACCCGAGTTGTTACCATGGTTAATTAGGACTAACCTTAATTTTTAAACACAATTATAAGTGCTAATTAGGTCAAATGGAGTCAACCTTTGAGACCTAGTCCAGATCAGGAGGCAAACAGATCGAATCCTGATTTTTGGAAATCCAGAAACCCTAGAAATTGACCTATTTAAATTGACCTCCGATCGAAAAATGGACACCACCATTGCGTTCCTTGACCCCAAATTAGCTTGGGGTGAAGTTTTCGTGTCAATCGGAAGTCGTCGAAATTTCGACGAATTATTTTAATAATAAAAATACCCCGAAAATTGAGGTATCAAAATTCTCGTCAGATCGAAAATCTGACTTCGCCATTGAATTCCTTGACCCCAAATTAGCTAGGAAAAACATGTTCAAAATTTTTTATAAGAAAAAAAATAATAAAATATTATTTTAATACTTAACGGCGTGCCGTTAAGTATTTAACGGACCCGTCAACTGTAGCTGATGGTGCCGTCTATCCAGACGGCGCCATCGCAGCCGTTGGATTGGGCCCGGATCCAATGGCTACGGAGCCGTCGTCCTCGACGGCTCCCTCCCGCGCGACACGCGGCGGGCCGCCGCCTTTTCCGGCCAATCCAGGCCTTCCCCGACCTCGGCGAGGTCGCTGGCGGGTCTATAAGACCTCGGCCGACCTCTGGGCTCCGAGTTAGCGAAAATCGGAGCCCATATCCAGTCGGAATCGAGCCCCGAAGCCAGCCAACCGTCCGCCCGATACTAATACCGCCGACCCGCACTTCAGGTACCCCGATCTCCCCCGATTTCCGTTCGATCATTGCAATAATTGTAGGATGGGTAGCTCAACTTGTCCTCTTCCCATCCACCGGTTTTGATCGGGCTCATACACACCCGATCGGGCGCACCGAGGCCCGATTTGCGTCTGGGTTCGGCGGACCGAACCCTAGAAGACGAAGCGACGCAGCCTCAGGTCGGGCCGGGTCGACCCGAGCCCGACCCATCCGGGTCGGGTCCGCGTAAGCCGCGGGTGGGGCCCACTACGCCACGTGGCCGCCTCCGGGCCCGCCACGTGTCACGTGGGGGCCCACACACCCGTGACCCTTCTGCTTCGGCCGTGGGGCCCACCAGGCCACGTGGCAGCCCCTGGGCACGCCACGTGGCATGTGGGGGCCCACGCCCGAGCCTCACGCGGCGGTTCGGCTTCCCAGTGGGGACACAGCGCCACGTGGCAGCCTCTAGACCCGCCACGTGGCAAGTGGGACCTACTGCCCGGTCAACCGCAGCGGTCCGACTCCCCGTGGGGCCACAGTGCCACGTGGCAGCCTCTGGCAGTGCCACGTGTCAGGTGGGGCCCACTACCTAGTCACCCGAGCTGAGTCAGCCCTTGTGGGGCCCACAGTGCCACGTGGCAGCCCCTAGCAGTGCAACGTGTCCAGTGGGGCCCACTGTCTATTAATTAAAATTTAATTTAATTACTGTTAATTAATTACTGTTTAGCCTTAATTAATTACAGTTAGTGGTTAATTTAGTTAGGATTAGTGTTAATTACTTTTAAACAGTAACTTTAGTTAATTAAGTATAATTAGAGATTAATTAGGGTTAATTAAATGTTAATTAAACCTTAAATAGTAATTAGGTTAATTAATTATCATTGAATAGTAAAACCTAATTAATTAATTTTAATTAAGTATTAACAAATAATTAGGGCTAATTAAAAAGGTGATTAGTGCTAATTACTTTACTACAGTAAAAAAATATTAATAAATATAATTAAATTAATTAAATAATAGATTAATTAATGTTAATTAGTAATTGAGCCAAATTAATCATAGATTAATTAAGGATTAATAATTTCAGAAATTCTATATAAAAATTTTAGGGATGAATAGTAAAATAATACAATTTGAATAAATGAACACTAAAATAATTCAAATTGTATTTTTGAATAGTAAATCTTAAAAGTTTAATAATATTTATAGTATGATCCAAACATAGCCAATATAGGTCTTAAAATACTCAGAAAAATGTAAGGATTCAAATAACGTAATGTAAAAAATTTATTTCGGGGTACGTATAACGAGGTAGCATTTTATGACCTCTTTAGAGCCTCATAACTTTTTACCCGATTATCGAAACATAGTCAATATGGGTCTTAAAATACTCAAGAGTGCGGCCCCATGACCGTAGTAGTGTTAGTTTTCTCATTCGGACATCAGGATAAAAAATCAACCCTAGAACTTAGAGTTGACTTTAGTGAAAATGACCAAAATGCCCCTAGACTTCAAACGGCCATAACTTAGTCAAATCAACTCCAAATTGGAAAATTCAAGATGCTAACCAACCTAGAATTTCAATGTCATCAATATAATAAAATAATATTTAGGATCTAAATCCTAGAAATTTAGGTAAATGATCAAATTACCCCTAGTCTTATTTTAGTTATAACTGGACCGTTTCTCACCCGAATTGGACGTACTTACTGTCTATCTTCAAGTTAGACAGTAAGGAATCAAATGGAACTAAGAGAATTCAATTCTGACCCCTAAGTCAAAAGTTGACTTTTTGACTCTTAAGGTTGGGGCAAAATAGTCATTTTGCCCTAAGATTGAATTAAGTATATCTACTTTTTAGTTAACATTCCAGAACCCTAATCAAATATTAAAATCTCCTTAATATCAATCAAGTGAGTAAAATCAACCCTTAAATTAGATTCCAATAATCTCTATTAAGTCTTAAGCACTACACCTTAAGGACCTTTCCTGAGACTAGGATTAGATCATAGGTTAGTGTTCATTCATTGGGTAAATTGGGTTACCCAATGAGTGAAACCTTGGTCTTATTAGTTTCTAGACTTTCTTTTATTTTACAACTTGTTCTGATTATTTTGTCTTTTAACTTTAGATTTAAGATAGGAGATTTATCCTATTAAGTTTGATTACTTAATAGGATTTGCCATAACTAAGACGTATGATTTATTTATTTAACTCGTAGTCGTCTATTTGATTGAGCTAGATTGGAACCTGATCAGTTCCAATCCTTTTTAGCTTATAAGGACGAATTTCCAGGTTACACTCGATAGTAGGAAAATGGTGATCCTGAACTTGTGTAACTTGGAATATTTAGATGGTTAATTAAAAAACAAATGATATCACCATATTTAGTAAAGTTCCTTGCTTACTTTGATACTTTGTTGCTTACGCATTCCTTGATTTTTGTGCCATATTTCTTTGAGCATATCATACAAGATTTTTGATGCATAAATAAACTGTTAGAAAAATATGGAGACTCCTTAGATTCCTTGTGAAAATATTAAAGTGATTTATGAAAAGATAATAATTTTATGAACTATCTCTCAGTTATATCCTTATTGCCTAGCCTCCTTATGTCACTAGGGGAAGGATCTATTTTGTTGTGTGCTTAGTTTACTAGCCTCCTTATGTCGCTAGGGGTACACCATTGGTGCCTTAGCCATACTGGTGTTAAGGTTGCCTTGTATGCTTAGTTTACTAGCCTCCTTATGTCGTTAGGGGCATACAGTTGGGCCTTAACCGTACTGGTGCTAAGACCCTTCATTTGCTTTATGTGCTTAATTGCCTAGCCTCCTTATGTCGCTAGGGGTACACAGTTTATGACTTAGCCGTGATGGTGCTAAGCTTCTTTGGTATTCGATGGGCTTGAGTAGCTCTTTTCTGTATGGCAGTCGATGCACATGTGGCTTTATATGCAGTTGTTGTTGCTTACTTTTCAGTATTCTTATTCCATCAGCTATTTCCTTGTACTTCTTATATATATATATATATATATATATATATATATATATATATATATATATATATATATATATTTAGGATATAAGAGTTTTGTTACTACTTATATGTACCACTGCTGAGTTATTTATTTTAATTGGCATGTTTTCTATTGATCACCAGCATATTTAGGATGTAGAACTTTTCTTACAGTACATGACAGTTATGTATATTTATATGCCCTTCCTTGCTTAGTTTGTATGCGAGGCATATCTCAGCCTCTTTCCTTTTCTTTGCTTAAGTTATAAATGATGATTTATAGCTTCCCTGTTTCCTTTGTATTGCTTGCCGCTCCTTTTCATATATATATATATATATATATATATATATATATATATATATATATATGTTGCTTAGATGTTGTCAAATTGTGATATTACTTAACACTTATAATAATTCATCAGCTTAAAATGTACTTAGACAATTGTCTAACCAGATTTTTCTTTTCTTTGGCGGGGGCCCTACATTGTGAAACCGACAATGGCAGACTCCTTTCAGTTAGACGAGCAGGAGTTAGGTGTGGAGCCTTACCCAGAGGAGGAGCCCATGGAAGAAGCTACCATTTAGCCTTCTTATATTCTTGAGTGAGGATGAGTGGTTTTTCATTCTATTTTTATTTAAACATTTTAAATGATGTAATAATTCAGGTACCATTGATTGTATATTTGGATTGTATGCTTATATATTATGAGTTCTACTTTTCCTATTTATACTGTGATACTTGGATGGTTTACATTTCCTTAAATCGCTTCCGCACTCTGTTTGTTTACTTATACAGTGACTGTTAGTTTGATTCTGTGTTAATCCTTCCCTAATCAGGTGGATTGTGGAGTTTATCCTAATCCAATGATAAGTGAGGGGTTAGCCAGAGTGACACCCCACCCTTAACCTAATCCTCTAGCAGATTAAGGGTGGTGGGCACCACAATGCCACCGATGTGGGAGAACAAATCATTCAATAAAATTCTATCGTGCTACTTACACCGTAAACGGGCATCAACTCCCAAATCAAGGCAAGGCAGTTATGAGGAATCAAGGCAGACCACCAGCAAACCAAGGAAACAATATTGCATCTTCCAGTAATTCAAGGAATAATCAAGCCCAGGCCAAAATATTCAACCTATCTCAAGAAGAGGTAAGAGATGAACCTGATGTGGTCATAGGTACCATTTTATTATTTCAGTACCCTTATTCAGTTCTTTTTAATTCTAGAGCTACACATTATTTTATTGCTTCAAAGATGATTCAACAATATTCGTTACTAGTATAACAACTTTCATCAGTACTTAAAGTCAATTTACCATCAGGAGAGTTTTTAGAGATAAATATCTTTTGTAATTGCAAGTTAGACATAAGTGGAAATTCTTGGGAAGCTAAACTCACTATCATCCCTATAACCACTTTTGATATTATTCTTGGGATGGACTGGATGAGTCAGAATAAAGCATTAATTGATTGTGCAAAGAAGAGAGTATATATTTATAATGGAAGTAAGAAAGTAACCTTTATTGATCAAAAGAGTGCAGTTATTAGCCTTATCCCAGCAAATAAGATTAAAAAGTTCATTAAAAAGAAGTATCCCATATTCTTAACTTTACTATCAAGTTTTGATGCTAAAATACAACTCTAGAAGAAAATCCTATAGTAAAAGAATATGCAGATGTTTTTCTAGAAGAACTTCCAGGTCTGCCACCTCAAAGAGAAGTAGAGTTCAATATTGATTTAAGTCAAGGAACGAATCTTATATCAAAAACTCCATACATAATGGCACCCAAAAAGTTAGAAGAACTTAAAAATTAACTTCAAGAGTTGACTGAAAAAGGATTTATAAGACCAAGTAATTCTCCTTGGAGAGCCCCAGTTTTGTTTGTTAAAAAGAAAGATGGGAGTATGTGATTATGTATCGATTATCAGGAATTGAATAAAGTTACTATTAAAAATAAATACCCATTACCAAGAATCGATGGTTTATTTGATCAATTAGTCAGTGCTTCCATATTTTTCAAAATTGATTTGAGATCTGGTTATCACCAACTCCGCATCAAAGATGAAGATATTCCTAAATCTGCATTTAGAACATGATATGGGCATTATGAATTCTTGGTGATTCCTTTTGGGTTAACCAATGCCCCATCTTATTTTATGGATTTGATGCAGAGAATAATAAAATCCTACTTAGATTCATTTATCATCATCTTCATTGATGATATATTAATTTATTCTAAGAATGCTAAGGAACATAAAGAGCATCTTAGAATCACCTTGAACTTGTTAAGGCAACATCAATTGTACGCCTAATTCTCAAAATGTGAATTTTGGCTTCATTCAGTCGCCTTCTTAGGTCATATAATTAGCAAGGAAGGAGTATCAGTCGATCCAAGCAAGATAAGTGCAATTCAGGATTGGCCCCAACCTACTTCAATAACAGAAATACGAAGTTTCTTGGGATTAGCTGGGTATTATCGTAAGTTTGTTAAGAACTTTTCTCAGATTGCAGTCCCTCTTACTTGTCTCACTCAAAAATATGTACCTTATGTTTGGGACTCATCCTGTGAATCAGCATTTAAGAAATTAAAAGAATGTTTAACCTCAGCTCCTATTCTAGTTCTACCAGTTGAAGGAAAAGGACATCAAATTTATTGTGATGCTTCTGGAATTGGATTAGGCTGTGTTCTTATGCAAGAAGGAAAAGTGATAGCTTTTGCATCTAGACAGCTTAAAGTTCATGAGAAGAATTATCTAGTTCATGATTTGGAGTTAGTTGCAATAGTTTTTGCACTTAAGATTTGGAGACACTACTTGTATGGAGTAAGAAGTGAAGTCTTCACTGATCACCAAAGTCTGAAGTATATATTTACTCAAAAGGAGATAAATTTAAAGCAGTGAAGATGGTTAGAGTTAATCAAAGATTATGATTTATCAATTCAATATCATCCTGGAAAGACAAATATAGTAGCAGATGCACTAAGTCGAAAGGCAATCTCACATTTGCATATTTGACCTCTAACCCTATCTTACTCAAGGAAATAGAAGATCTCCAATTAGAAATCGTATTGCCATCAAATGCTAAGCTATTTTAGATGAATGTAGAATGTTCATTAATGGATGAAATTAAAGAAGCTCAATATCATGATGAAGAATATAACTCCTTATCTGCATCCATTCAATCAGGAAGGTACTTAGAACTGAATTTAGATTCAAATAAGAATATTTAGTGTGGATCCAGAATATGGATACCTAATAAAGCTGAGCTAAGATCTAAGATATTGAAAGAAGCTCACCAGTCTAGATACTCAATTCATCCTAGAAATAACAAGATGTACCAAGATTTGAAATCACATTTTTGGTGGCCAAGGATGAAGAAAAGTATAGCTGAGTTTATATCAAAATGTGAAGCCTGTAATCTAGTAAAAGTAAAACATCAGAAACCAGGAGGATTACTTCAACCTTTAGCTATTCCTCAATGGAAATGGAAAGACATTTCTATGGATTTTATAACTGGATTTCCTCGTTCCAAATCCAGTAATAATTCTATTTGGGTAATTGTGGATAGGCTTACAAAATCAGCACACTTTTTACCCATTAAGCAGACAGATTCAGTAGATAAATTAGCAAAGATCTATCTAAAAGAGATAGTAAGATTGCATGGTATTCCAAAAACCATCATTTCTGATAGAGATAGCAGATTCACTTCAAAGTTTTGGAAAGCAATTCATCAAGATCTTGGTTCACAACTCTGTATGAGTACAGCTTTTCATCCATAGACTGATGGACAAATTGAAAGAGTGAATCAAACTCTAGAAGATCTTCTTCGCCTTTGTGTATTAGATTTTGGAGAAAGTTGGGATGATCACCTTCCATCAATTGAATTCTCTTATAATAATAATTTTCAAGCAAGCATTGGAATGGCTCCTTATGAAGCCCTTTATGGAAGAAAGTGTATCACTCCTTTATCCTGGAATAGTATTGAAAAAATAGAATATTAAAATCAAATTTAATTCTTTAGGCAACGAAAAAGATAAAGTTAATTCAGCATCGAATGAAAGCAGCCCAAGATAGGCAGAAACAATATTTTGATGCTCATCATCATCATGTGGAATTTTCTGTTGGAGACTTTGTATATTTGAAAGTAAACCCATTTAGAGGAATTTCAAGATTTGAAATTTCAGGAAAATTAAGTCCAAGATTTATTGGACCTTTTAAAGTCTTGAAAAGAGTGGGTCAAGTGGCGTATCAGATCAAGCTTCCGCCACATCTAAGTCTGATGCACGATGTATTTCATATCTCTTCATTAAGAAAATATTTATCTGAACCTTCAATGAGAGTGAAAGTAGAAGATATCAATTTGCAACCAAATCTCAGCTATGTGATTGAACCAGAAGAGATTCTAGATCGAGATGAGAGGAAATTAAGAAATAAATCCATTCCCATGATAAATGTTAGATGGAAGAACTGTCGCAAAGAAGAAGCTATATGGGAGGAAGAATCAAGCATGAAGAAATATTATTCTCATTTATTCCACTAGTAAGTAATTCTAAATCTAAATAAATATCTTTAAATTTTAGATTGATGTCAGGATGATCTCTTTTAAGTTGGAGAGAATGAAAAATATCAAAATCTTATTTCTAATTGTTTATTAATATTTAAATAATTTTGACCTCAAATTAAAAAAAATCTGACCTCGCCAATGCATTCACCACCCCCAAATTAGCTAGGGGTGAAGTTTTGAACGCATTTGGAAGTTATTGAATTTTCGACGAGTATTTTAATATTATTTAAATACCTGAAAAATCAAATAAATAAATACTCGTCGGATCAAAAATCTGAGTGCGCCGTTGCGCTCAGAACCCCCCAATTAGCTAGGGGTGATTTATTGAAAATATTTGGGATGTATTTTATTAATTAAATCTAATTAATAAAATAGGTTAAAATTAATTAAAATAATAATATAATTAATTTACATTTAACGATGTCGTCCGTATTTAAGTAACGCCGTCATTAATTTATTAAAGCCGATCGTTTGATGGAACGGATCTTTTGATCCATCCAATCGAGGATCCGACGGTCCTCCATCGTCTTCTCCACATAACAATGCGTGGCAAACCCTACGCACAAAAATCCTTCGATCGCAGATGGCAATCGCTCGATACAGGTGGAAGCCGCCGCTCAAGAGCCCGTCAAACCTCCATTTAATCTTCCTTTCCTCATGAGTATCGAAATTTTTTTACAGTAAATTTAAGTGCAGAACAACTTCCTCACTTCCTTCTGGGTTTAACCGTAAGCTCTATCAGGTATTACACGTCTCCTCATTCTTTTCAATCATAACTAGAATTCAATTGTTCAATTTTCAAATTCAATATTGTATTATCGCAAATCAATTTTTTCGATTACTGATCGTCTGTCTGCAATTATTGCCGTCTGCGATAGAGCTTATTAGGGTTGCATTTTGCTTAAGCTCTGGATATCCTTAAGTCTTGATTCCACCACGGGTATATTGGTCTCAATTAGCCCGATCATTTGCCGTGTGAGATCATTTCGACCGTCGACTAAATCACCGACTATAACCGTGCCCTAATCTAGCTCTACGTCGGTCTGCCGAAGAGGACGCTGACCCATTCGGGCTGGACTGGGCTATACGCGACCCGCGAAGACCCGAATTCCAGCGCGTTTCGAAGATTGCGCAGAGGACGACACGTGGCAAAATTTAATTGGAGGCGCGTCTGTGGTGGGACCCACAGACTGATCAGCCGATCAAATGTCTCGTTTGAGACAAATATGGGCCCCACCCGCTTGACAAGCGTGTCTCTGATCGCCACGTGTATTCGATGGACCCCATCTGTAGAATATATTAAGTATATATATATATACGTTAGAAAATTAATTAAATAAAAATAAAAATATTAAATATAGATATGCAGAATATAATACTTATAATCAAATCAATCATAATTTATACATTAATAATAATAGAATTTCTAATAAATAATATAATGTAAAACAGTAATATTAGTATTTATATAATTAATTAAATAAATATAATAATGTAATATTTAATATAATTAACAGATAAATAAAAATATTTAGTTCATATAATATTAAAAATTATCTATATAATTTAAATATATATATATATATATATATATATGTGTGTGTGTGTGTATTTGTATATTTGAATAAATAGAAAAATAAAGATAAATAATTAATAATAAATATCAAATTATACAAATATAATTAATTACCAAACTTTAAATTTAAGTAAACTCCTAAAATATTTATCCAAAAATTTCAATTAAATATACTATTTTAATCAGCAAAATTAGATGAATAATATAAAATAGTCAAAATTCCATTTAAACTTATATTTTGCATAATGAGATTTTTAAGATATTAATTAAATAGAAAAAATATTATAAATATTCAAATAATCATAACTTTGTAATCCTTAACCCAAACATACCCAATATAGGTCTCAAAATACTCAAAAAATCCTAAGGAATATTTTAGAAGTATTAATTTTACTGTTTGGATTAAATTTAGACTAATCACAATTAGAACCTAATCCTAATTATGCCTTTAAACCTAGAAACTTTAAATAACTATAAGTAAGTCAATTTAACCCCAAATTAAGTGATTCAAATATTCATTTAGATCAAAAAATCCTAATTTTTAGTAAACTACAAAAATATTTAGGATCCAATAGTTAGATCTCCTAATTAACCTTAATTATTTTAAATCTTGATTAGTGAATATTAGCAAATCTAATAATCCAAATTAAGTGATTTTAGTTTTAGATGACTCATAAAGTAAATTAGAACTTAAATGTATAATTAGTTTAATAATTTTGTGACTAAATTTACTAATCACTCACTAATTATATTAAACTATAATTATTAAACCTAGAATTTATATTGACTATAACTTAGCCAATTCATATTAGAATTTGATAATTTTGGATTCTATAGAAACCTTAGGATATAATCTATAATAAACTAACAAAAATTTTAAATTTTACTAAGTGTAAAATTACTAAAATGCCCTTATAAGGTCAAATTCCCAATTTGACCTTATAAGACATAAATAATTATATAACTTAATAAAAATAATTCAAATAATCAAAATAATCATTTTATAAACCTAATATTACAAATCATAATAAAAAACATTAAATTAATAAATTTAATTATTTTTGCAGATCAAAAAAATTGAATTGATTGATATTTTATCAAAACAGTCAGGTACGCAAATTTACTTATAAGTTTTATTTTAGTATTCTTATTTTGAGCTATTTTTCATTTGAGTATTATTTACACTGATTATTGTAATTTTAAATCTGCAAAAAATAATATCAAATAGCATGTAACAAAAAGAATGAAACATGGTATATATAATTTGTGGTGTTTGTCTTTGGAGGGTGGAACGCAACACTGAGAATCTGTACAAATTGGTCTTGCTGGCAACCCCTGGGAGTTATATGGAGGGATTTAGCCTCTTGTAGGAAGTAGGCAAATCCAGAGGAAAGACACACCATCAGTTCCTATTTTGAGTAAGCTACCGACGGGTAGCGAGGTAAGCTTCCTACAGGTTATGCCTATGGGTTTACCCATTTGGGCTCAGGAGTCTCCGAACTCGCCTTATTGTTACAAATACTTTTGATAAAATTTATTTCATGTTGTTCATATATATTGATTTTCACAGCTAACTTGCAGGGCAGAAATTGAATTTGGAAAATTGCTTTACTTTCTATGCAAACTTTCAATCATTTTCATACTTGATTCATGCCTATTATAGGATGCTAGATTTATTCTTATAAGAACGATTTGCGTACTCCTACCTGACTGGTTACTGAATTTTTTAGGTTTTGATAATTAAAGATCTGCCAAATAAAAGAGAAGAATAAAGAAGCGAGATAATGTGAATATTTTATCTTTATTTTTGCAAAAGATAAACTGTTATAAAATTTCATATATGTTTTGGCTCTATCTTTAAATGTATAATTGGACTTTGGACTTTTATTATTTTATGTCCTTTTTTTATAAAAATGTATATGTTTAAATTTGAGATGAATTGTTCTTTAAAGACTCTCGAACTTCGGTCCCCGGTCGCAACAGAAGCACTAATGGCCGAAGTGGTAACACTTGCCATATGGGTGAGGCATGTTACAGACTGGATTAGGCTCAGCAGATGAAGCTGCTTCAAGTTGATAAACCTTTGTAGGTTGAGGCCTTTGCCTCTTAGAAGCATTGAGACGGTTTGGAACTGCATGGATCTTCTGCTTAAGATCCCTTTCTGATTGATCGTGCTCTACCACCCTTGCTGTCTCAACCAGCTTGGAGAAATTAGTAAGATGAAGAAAAATAATGTGATCTTTGAGAGTATCACGTAGCCCACTTTGAAATCGAGAGCACCTTGCCTATTTAGATCGAACGAGTTCTGGGGCAAAACGAGTCAGCCTCCAGAACTCCATCTCATAATCAGAGACAAAACGACTTCCTTGCTTCAGCCTCAGGATGGTGTCTTCAATAATATTCTATGCAGACGGAGGGATAAATTTAGATTTAAATGCTTCCACGAATTCACCCACGGAATATCCTCAATTTCATAGTCGACGAATCGCGTATTCCGGATGTTGTCCCACCAGTATTCAACTTCCTCGTGGAACAAATGCGTAGTGAGATGGATCGCTTCTGAGTTCGAGCATTTCAGACTAATCAAGTTCTTTTCAACCATTTTCAGCCATCTGGCTGTATCCATAGGGGACAGATTCTCACTAAAGGTAGAATGTCTCAATCTTAGAAAGCTATGGAGGAGACTATCAGCAGAATGATGGAATGAATGAGGTACATGTTGAGCAGATGCGGCTGGTGCAATGTCGCTAGTGGTTGCAGGCACTGGATGGATAACAATTAGCTTCTGAATTGCCAATGCCTATTGGGTATGGTTCTCCAGCATAATTGCTATCATACTCCTCAAATGAGTAACTTCATCGATAGCACTACTAGATGCTACAGCATTTTTAATAGGTGTAGCTGATGGGGGTGATTCGGGATTCATCCTGTTGTAGCAAGACAAATCTTGATTTCAGAATGAATTGTAAAGAGACGAGATTAAGTTTCATATCCAAATGGCAACCACAAAATTGTATTGCTTAAGAATGAAGGTTACACATGGCAAAAAGGGAAATTCATATAACTGCTGAAATCATAAAATGATAAAGGATCGGAGAGGAGGCGTACGCAGAAAATAAGAGAGGAATAGGGCAGCAAGTCTCAGCTCAGGGAAAAGAAAAGAAGGAAAGAAAAAAATTGGATTTTGATAATTTTAATTTAATTTAATTAATGCTTTAAAAATTAGATTGATAGACGAGCTTCGAAAAATTTCAAGAATTCACCTCTAGCTATTTTGTGGGTGAGAAACTCAACGGTAAAGTATAATTTAATTTGAAGATCAATTTATTTATCTTAATTTTTCGGGGTATTTATAATACATTAAAATATTCTCAAAAATCCAACGACTTCCAAATACTTCTAAAATATCACCCATAGCTAATTTGGGGGTGACGAGCGCAATGGAGTAGTCAGATTTAAATTTTGAGGTCAAATTAAATATCTCAATTTTTTAATTAATTTAAATATTAAAATATTTTAAATATTGGATTGAACTTTGGATCACTCCAAAATTTCAAAGTTTGGTTCTAATGACTATATAAGTTTAATGGAATGATAATTAGAATACAATTAAGCTAAAAATTTGACTAAGTAACAGCCTATGGTTGTTACATAGGATTTCAACAATGTTGAATAAAAGCTTGAAATATGAACAAATCAAAATAAAATAAAGAAAACTCACATACGCAATCACAACACAAAGCAAGAGATTTACATAGTTTAGTGCTAATACCTATATCCACGGGGAGAAAAACAAAGAAGTTTCACTATATATAGGAGGTTACATTGATTTAAGGTTAACAAATCCTTAAGAGCCTTCGTATTCTTTGATGGAGCAGCCTCTACACTCACTACCTTAATGGAGGCTGTTAGATTTTTGGATTTTTCACCTCTCAAACCTTAAAAGGGTTAAAGAATATTTATATGCAGCTCAAATTTATGCCAGCTGAGCCGCGGGCGCCACGACAAGCTGTGGCGCCCTACTCTCGGGCTCCCAGGCACTGCGGCGCCATATGACACCCGCCTCTCGGCGACCGGGTGCTGTGGCGCACCTCCAAAACATCTCCTTGATCAACAAGAATCTCTACAATAAGGCTCAATGTTGGCTATATGCCATGATTCTTATAATTACTTCAGTTTGTAAAGGAGCTCCTTTGGTTGGATAAGTCTGATCTAGAACCAACAAGAGTTAAAAGCTGCGAATAATATGCCAATAAGCTATATCGTTTAATTTGATTAAACACTTTTGATTTCGAATTATGCATGTACAGGCACAGCAATTGAGCTCTTGGGTTAAAAGTTAAGTCTAATCAAAGACTTCAACCAATGATGCCGTAATCAATATCTAAGTGTGATCAAAGGGCAAAAGCTGTGGATAATAATATGCCAAACGTATCGTTTAATTATTAATTAAGTTGAGTAAAGACTTAGAATCTTGAATCAAGCATGTACACGGTCGGCACAGAGAGCTATCTATCTGCGCTTGTTGTTGCTGTTAGCGAGCAAAGCGAAGTAGAAGAGGATCCTGAAGAGGAATCCCCAAGCGAGGGTGATCCAGAGGCAGTTCCACTTGGTGAGGTCGGTGGCGCCCTGCTGGCCCAGAACGTCGGCGCCGGTGGCGATGCAGGTGGTGTTGGTGAGGCTGCCGCCGAGGGCGGCACTCATGGCATCGAGAACGCGCAGCTTGAGGTCGTGTGGGAGGGGGGGCGAGCGGAGTGGCGTCGAACATCTGCAGGCCCCTGGCAAAGCACCTCCCGGGATCGTCGAATTCGTTCTGCAGCACGGCCTCATATGGATACTTGATGAGGGAGAAGTAGTGGAACCAGATCCAGTAGCCAGGGATCCTGCCGCGGGTTATGAAGAAGCCGCTGAAGAGGAGGAAGTAGGCCAGGATGGCCACCACCATGGTGTAGCCAAGCATCACGTGGGAGACCACCCCGGAGAGGAAGGTAACGAAGCCGCTGCCCGCCCAGAAGGACGCCAGCACGATCAGGAAGAAGAATCCGAAGCCCGCCGCCCCGCCGGAGAGGCCCACCGCGAAGAAGGTGGTCGCCGCGAAGGCCCCCGAGAGAAACACCAGCGGAGGGAAGCTCGCCGCTGCGTTCGAGACCACGTACGACGACCTCCGGTACGCGTTGTGGGCCGTCTCCCGCACGAAGATGTACCGCTCCTGCAGGAACACCGGCAGCGCATCCGCGCACGTGTAGAACATCGTTGACATCGCAATGGCGAAGAAACCCAGCCGTTCCTGCATACGTGGATACTGTCATGTTCGCTTTCCGCGTATTTTTATTGGGTAAGCGGATGGTTAGGTTCCGCTTATTTGTCAATAACAACGCATTATTATGAATTTGGAGTGTTAGCATGCACAAAATACATAGATTCGATAAAGAAAGTAAGCATAAATTGTGCATGGCTTATCCATATTTGAATTGCAACTTTAATCTAGATTTTATGTCTACTCTGAAGTAATAATAAAATGAACAAATTTACTATATAATGTGTACTTTAAAGCATATAGGAATCATATTCTTAGGAATTGTAGACAATAGCATAGAACCCTACCTTTGATTTTGGAAAAATGATAAATATATAAACTGAATACATGGTTATGCCATTGTTTCTTGGTTATAGCACCTATACGAAACACAACTTATGCTGTTGTCTCAGCTGTAACTCACGGGCACAGAAATAGATAAACTCCTATTTCTCTGCTACATATCTCTTTCTCTCTCTCTTTATCGCAGTGCCTCTGTAAATATAAAAGCACCAAGAAGATTAGTACCCGTCCAAATATATCACTCGTATCTCCATACCCCAAAATTATTTTCTCCTGGACATAGAAGCATATATAACTAAATGCCAACGGCCTGTGGAATATGTGAGCGTTTAACGGCCTGAAATATGTCGAAGAATTATTTTTTTTGGAATTCGAAGGATAATTTCTTTCACACTGTACAGTGACGATTAAGTAAAAGAAACAGTTCAGGATGCATGTTTGGCAGAGCATTTAGTATAAGAAAGAAAGAAAGAAGGGTGGAAACCTGGACGCCTTTGGGGGAGTCGTCGAGCCTCCAGAAGATGGTAGCGAGAATAAAGCCGGTGACGAGAACAGCGGCGAGGCGGACTCCGAGGAGCTCGGGCATGCGCTTTGAGTTGGTGGCGGCGCGCTTGGTGAGCACGACGATCTCTATCCAGAAGGGGTTGGCGAAGCCTTGGGCGGCAGCAGAGGCGCTGACGTTGGTAGCGCCGGACACAAGCTTGCCTCGTGAGATGCTGGCGCTGATGGCGTCCTTGAGGGAGAGAGGGCAAGGGTCTTTGGCGAGTGAGGGGCTGAGGGACTGCCACTTGCGGTGAAACTCGACCAACGGCTTGGTTCCGGCCGGGGTCAGCTCCAGCTCGCGGATGAAGTCCAGGGCGAACTCGGCCCGGTTCTCGTTTTCCGGGATGGGGTTCCCGAATTCGGAGAAGTAAAGCGGGAGGGAATCCGGACTGCCGCTGTAGACGGTCTGACCCCGGCTCAGAAGCACCACCCGGTCCAGAAGGCTGAGTATCCTGGAGGAGGGCTGGTGGACGGACATGACGACAATGCTGCCGGTGGAGGCGATGCGCCGGAGGACCTTGACCAGCATGAAGGCGCTGGTGGAGTCGAGGCCGGAGGTGGGCTCGTCTAGAAACAGGATGATGGGGTCGTGCACAATGTCGATGCCGATGGATACCCGCCTGCGCTCTCCCCCGGACACCCCTCTGTGGCCCTCGTCACCTATTATGGTCCTGGCTGCCCGCCGCAGGCCCAGCTGGTCCATCATTGCCTGAACCCGGCTCTTTTTTTTCGACCGGGACAGAGCACGTGGCAGCCGGAACTCCGCCGCGTACATCAGCGTCTCCTCCACCGTCAGCATGGGGTACAGCAGATCGTCCTGCATCACGTGCGCGGATATCGCCTTCAGAAGCTTCGAATCTACCGCCTCGCCGTTCAGCTTGATGGCTCCCCTCAGGCTATCCTTCGATATCCGGTTCGCCAGCGCGTCGATCAGTGTTGATTTTCCCGACCCGCTCGCCCCCAGCACCCCCATTATCTCCCCTTCCTTCGCCTCACCTGCACCACCGCATTCTTCCTCTTTTAAATATGCATTGATTTTCTATGTTCAAGTAATTAAATAATGTATTTATAATTATAATTATGAGAAATGTATTTATTATTATCACTTTAATATTAAATTTAAATGTATTTATTTTGTTTGCCGAAATTATTTACCACGCATAAACCTTTATAAAATAAGAAAAAAAATTTCTTTTTAGCTTAATTAATTTAATTTTTTTTTTGACTTGTTAAATTTATATTTATATTCATGAGGATTAGATTTTTGGATACTCAAATTTAGGCTACCCTTAGATCTATCCTTCTTACCACTTTAATCCATATATCAATTAAATTATAATCATAATTTGATTAATAAATAATAATTTTATCAGCGTAATACTAAGTTTAAATGTATTAATTGTGTATGAACGTGGAAATGATTTTTTGAATTAATGTAGCAAAATTCATATTTAAATTATTAACATGCTACAACACATATATTTTCATAAAATTAATTGTTGTATAGCTTAATTGAATTAATATTTTTATTTACTTGATAAATTTATGTTTATATTCGTTAGGATTAGACTTTTGAGTACTCTAATTTAGGCTAGCTTTAGATCTAACCTTCTTACCACTTTAATCCAAGTATTAATTTATGATTCCTTATATTAATTATATTTTTAACATGCTAAGAATAGTTTAAATTCATCTACTCTCATAATTAATACAAATTTATCACCAAAATATATTATATAAATTATTATTTAGAAAGAACCCAATTAACATACTTATATATTTAACTAACCATAACCCAATTAACATATATATATATATATATATATATATATATATATATATATATATATATATATAATGTAATATTTTTTATAAAATAAAATATTATTTCAAATTTTAAAATAAGTTAAAGCTATATTTAATATATCTTAAAACTAAAAGGAGAAAGAAATGTATGTATATAAATGCTTGGTGCTCTATTTTTAATCAAAGTATAATTATAATTCGAACCAATGATTCTTAATTATAAATTATGCTAAAAAATTATTAATATTATTATTATGTATTATATAAATTTTATTGGATGAATTTTGAGTGACGAGTACGAGAATAGTATGAGATTAAATAGATGAATCGGAGAATTAAAATAAAATGAGGGAGCTGGTATTCATGGAGATATATTGTCCAAAGGGAAAGAGAACGAACGCCAGAAGAGCCTTCGTCTTACGTTGTATTATTTTCATATGATTTAAAAAAGAAAGGCTTTTCTCTAATAACTCAACCTGAGATGGAGTCCAGAAGAGTCTTGGTGTTGAAGGAAGCGGGTCTCCGGCTCCATGGCAAAACGGACAGCTTCTGGGAAGCCTTGACGCTGTAACTAAGCTCGCTAAAGGAGAGCACGAAGGGAATGGTCGGGCCCGGGTCGGAGCCCCGCGGCCCTCCCATAAGCTCGTCCAGGTCCACCACCTGATGGTCGGCAGTTGCGGCGGCGTCGCCGACCCGCTTCAGTAGCTGGCCCAGCGTCTGGGACTGCAGCAGTCCGTTCCGGCCCGTCTCCTCCGCCTGGTCCTCCATCGGGCCGGACCGCCGATCCAAGAAAGGGAGCCTCTGGACGAACCGCGACATCCGAGCCGATTTATATCGCCCGAGCCGGTTTCTTATTATGGTAAGCAAACAAGGTATGGCTGACGCTGATTGCAATTCCTTCTAAATATATATATCCGGACGAGTGATGGTGGTGAGCTACGCTTCCTACCACTCGTGCCACTGTTTGCACACAAGCGTGCGAAGCGTGCCAGAGAGGAGAGGAAGGATTAGGTGTAGGTGTTTATCTGAATCCTTTTTCCTTTTCGACGGGCAGATATCTAATATGGGATTCGAAAATATTTCTGATAAAAAATATCCTAAAGTTTATGGTACATATTTATATAGCTCTTTGCTCTATCAATGTAGTATTAATCGCTTTTAATTATTGCATGATTAGTGTGGACGTATGATTTTGTGAATAGTTTCGAAGATATACAAATAAATATGTGTAATTTTAATTTTGGTTATAGAAATAATTATGCAATTAAATTAAAGGATGAAAGTTTGGTTTTAAACTCTTAATGGTTTAAGAAACAAGGACCGGCAGACTTTAATATTGCTTTTCTTCATATAATTAACTATTTTTAATCTTAATTTTTAATAGCGAACCTAATTAATTATCAAAATTAAATATTTTAGTGACCAATCAAGATATTACAGCAACTCCATTAATCAAATTATATTGGATTGGACCTCGTAAGAGAATTTCTTCATTTTTTTTATTTTTTTATTTATTTTTAAAATTATGTTGGGTGGGATTTGCGAACGGCAAATATATTTTATGAAATAATAATATTACTGTGAATCGAATTTTATAAAATATAAAACTCGCTGACGGGATACTTAATTTAATATTTATTTATTTACATTAAAATAATATAAATATTATTCTTAAAATATAAATTCTATTTGTATGATTTAGAAAAATGAAGGTAAATTGAGACGTCTAATCAACAGGGCCACATTCGGGCAGCATGGGTGCTGAGAAAAGGGAGTGGCAGAGAAATAGAAACGTGAGTGAGCGTCGATCTTAGGGTCAAAAACTGGCCTAATAAGCTTAAGAATTTCAGACCGCATGGGTCTTCGAAAGCCTAAGTTAAAATATATTTTCTTCAAAATAAATGGTTATCAATACTTTATTAATTTATGACATATATAATTATGTAAGAGATTATTTAAGGCAACAAAAGTAACAATTGAAGATATGCTATCTTAGCCCAAAAATACAAACTGCAGCATTCCGAAAATGTGAGCGCAAAGAGAAGAAATAGGAAGATAGCAATAAGAGGCATCATTGCCTCAATCTTTTTTTTTTTTTCCTTTTGCTCTTTCGACACCTTTTTTTTTTTTTTTTTTTTCTTTTTTTTTTCAGAATTTAAATATCGTTAATATAATTATAATTATAATCACCCTAAAATTATACTGTAACAAAATCATATATACAAACAAAATACTTAGAATTAATATATTTTTTGTTCTTAATTTTTATATATAGCCTTCACAAAAAAAAATATATTCAACTAATAATTCACTTACATATTGATTGCTTACTATACTTACATATTAGTATATATCAAAATATATAGATAATGTATCAAATCCAATATACAAATAGATTATTAGTTGAATATATTTTTTTTTATGAGAGTTATATATAAAAATTAAAAAAATAATTTTTATTGATGATAAATAATTTTTGATATATATATATATATATATATATATGACAATCATTGATGGCTGACAGCAGAAAGTTTTAGCCAGGTTCCCATTAATTGGGATAAATTTCTGGATCGGAATTTCGGATGTGAGAAAGCGACCCTTTATCCCAAAAAAAAAAAAAAAAAAAAAAAAAAAAAAAAAAAAAAAAAAAAAAAAAAAAAAAAAAAAAAAAAAAAAAAAAAACGTGCCTCAAATATATTTCTAAGAAAAATATTACTTACCTACTAAATATCTCATCATAATTAGCTTTTAAATATTTCTCAAAAAAATATAGATGATTAGAATTTAAGATTTAAAATAAATATTTTTATGAGAAGTAAAAGTGAATTTAATAATTTATTTTATTTCTTTTAACTCCATAAATCCTAATCATTCATATTTTTTGGGAGATATATAAAAGCTATATAGCAATAATGAGCATTAAAGTCATAGTATTAGAGGTGATAAAAAGAAAATAGTTTTAGAATACAACAAATTTAGTTCAAAAATGAAGGGCTCATATATTCTTAGATCAAAATATTGCTTCCAACTACAACGAGTGCCATACGGATCTGCAGCAATAAGGGTTTACAATGAATCAAAGGTAACTTCAGACTAATCAAATCAACCCTCATTGGATAAAGCAGTGTTTTGTTGATTTAAAAGGAGGTTGAAGAGGATTTTAATCAGCTAAAAGAAGCTAAGCAACTAGATAGGAACAAGTCTAGGGGTCAAAATGAATGGTGGTGGTAGCCATAAATGGTGGTAGCCAGAAGAAGCCAAGGTGGAAGATCTCACAAGATGAATGGTGGTGGTAGCCATAAATGGGACAATTCTAGGGGTCAAAATCTTGAGCGCAATCAATATTCCTTTGGTTTGGAGTGCGACTGTTGGAAGAATGATTGTCCAAAATTGAAGAACAAAGTGAATGATTCAATAGACACAACAACATATATTACACAGGTGGACACCAATGCTAATGACTCGGATGTTTCTATAATGGTTGTATCCCAGTGCTTGTACATAAAAGAATTGTGTTGGATTATGGACGCGGGTGCTATCTATCATATTTGTTCATGACAAAATTAGTTCCATACTTACAAAATATTGGAGAGTGGTATTGTGACGATGGGTAGCAATCAAGCATATCATACTGTTGGAATAAGGAGCGTTTTTGTGTGCTTGCATGATAGTATTGTTAGAGAATTACACAACTATCAAAGAAAAATCTGAGTCATCAACATTGGAGTTCATTGGTATAACATAGAAGGCTTGTGTTAGATTATAGACACATGTGATACAGATCATATTTGATATTAATAAAAGTAAATTGTCGGCTCCCAAAAGTACCACGTTTTGAACAATGAGTCTAACACAGAAAACTATTATAAACAGTTATAAATATCCAAGGTTTAACATTTAAGCAATTAAACAAACTATAGAAAATCACTAAAATAGCTAAAAAGTATGAAACTGAGCAAAGCTGAAACGTGAGGCAAAACGGTGGCCGAAGGACTAAGTACTGAAAATAGAAAATAGTAAAGGAGCTAAAACTGAATAAAAGTTGAAATAAAATGATGTTATATGTCACTGAATATGCATCTGATTATGCTATTTATTTATGCTGTCATCATGCATTTGGTGCCTTATACACCCCAAGTAATGTAGCAACCCTAATATTATTACTTTAATTGACTCCAAACCTCTTCCATTACTCTTATAATAGTGTTAGGAGTCTCCACCTCAATTTTATGCGATTTGGAGACCGTTTAACAATTTCCAGTATTTTCTGATTTTCTGATAATTCTAAGAATACCTAATTTATTTAGACTTCAGAATAAAAAATAGAGTCTGTCATTGGACTCACCACACCCAAATTAGCTAGGGGCGGTATTTTGGAAGTGTTTGGGAGTCGTCGAAAATTTCATCAATATTTTAATAATATTTAAATACCCAGAAAATTAGATAAATTAAATATACCTCCGATTAAAAATTTGATTTCATTTTTGAGTTCCTTACCCCTTAATTAGATAAAAGTGAAAATTTAGAATTTTTTAGAGTGCGTTTGAATACTTAAAATTGATTAATTAATTAATTAAATATTTATTTGATTAAATTAATATGTATATATAATTATATTATATATGTTATTTAATTAATTCCAAATGACAAGTATTAAAAAGGCAAAAATCCTATGTTCAAAGTCAAACAAGGAACAGCAACATGACCCAATTAGAGCTGTTGATTCCAAATTGAACTAAATCTAATGGCAGGATCACATCTTCTCGATCCAACTATCGAATCATTCACAAGATCTAACGACTGCTACCTAATCACTGTATGTCTTCTCCGTATGGCATTAGTGGATGGCAGGAAAGGACCTCAACTCCATCAACTAGGCCATCTAAAGTCCTCTAATCCCTTCTCTCAGCTTCTCTTACCTCTGCTGAATGTTTTGCAAGCATTGAAGAGCTAAGAAAGGCGTAACAGAACCTAGAATCGCGCAAAAAAGTATTAGACCGTCGAAGCTAGGTACGCCATTAAATTACCTATTTTGCCTCCAGTTTGAATCATCGATTTCTTACACTAGTATGGAACCTTAGACTTAGGGCATTTAGAATCATCATGTAGGGTTTATTTCTAGTGTTATTTTGAGCACTTAATCTTCATCTAAATCCATCATAAATTTGAACTAACGTGAACCCTAGATCTGCTTACTTTTGGCTGTTAAAATGGAGGAGAAGAACAGTACTTCAGTTTGGCTGAACTGTGACTTATTTAGGGTCTGGCGCGAACCGCCTGTTCAGAGGGTGCACCGTCCTTCTAGAGACCTCAAAATCGATGGCCACATATCTCCTTTAATTGTTCGACACATGGAAGTGTGGCTTAGATGTATTGATTAAGACTATTTAACTTTCCCTAGTGCATCCTTTGGTTCTTTCTCCTCTAGCAATGGTCTTTTCCACCGCCCTTGGAGAGGTCTCATTCTTCCTCTATGCAGCCCTAAAAACTGAACTTTTTTGGGCAAAAAGTTGGAACCCTTCTTAAGTGAAGAAGAGTTGCATTTATAGAGGGGTCACTCTACTCTTTTATCTTTTCAAATTATGTTATTCCCTCTTTAATTTTCTGATATGATGATTGCAAATACCACTTGAGGAGTGAAGTGACATGCTCTTTTCCCTTTTTAATTCTTTGATATCATTTTAATCCTCTCTCATGCTAATAAAATAAGCTGCTATAGAAGACATGATGGCTGGGAGACAAGGAGCAGATTGAGGGTCTTATCCCAGCCGCAATAAATCCCCTGAACAGACAGAAATTCAGCGCGCCGCTGCAGCGCGCTGCAACGATTGAGTTTCAGAAACTCTTTTGCTGTAGCGCGTTGTGGCAGTTTTAAGTTTTAAAATTTGCCCGCCGCAGTGCGCTGTAGCGATTAGTTTCAAAAACTCTCCTACTACAGCGCGTTGTAGCTGTTGAGTTTCAGAAACTCTCCTGCTATAGCGATTGAGTTTTGGAAAGTCTCCCGCTGTGGCGTACTGTAGCGATTGAGTTTCAGAAACTCACCGCTGCAGCGCGCTAAGGCTCGCTGTGGCACGCCGTAGCGATTATGCTCCAGAATTCAGTAATGCCCTTGTTAAGTGTCTTCTGTATGCAAGTAGCTGTGGTGTGCTATAGCGCGCCGCAGTGATTTTCTTCAAGAAATTGCAAAATACTCCAAAATTTCCCAGAAATTGATGGGCTTGTTGTTTACCTAAAAATAAGCAGAATTTGATCAAGGGGCTATTTCAAATAAAAAAATGAATGAGAATTTTTCTTTATTTGGGATATAAATTATGGATTTATCAGCTGTTCAGCAATACTTGGGGACAAATTTAGCATTGAGTATTGCTTTCCATCCCCAGTCAAATGGTCAGATTGAATGTGTTAATCTGATCTTGGAGGATCTTTTGCATCTTTGTGTAATTGACTCGATGGATCATGGGAAGATCACTTAGCATTAGTTGAATTCGCTTACAATAAGAGTTATCAATTTAGGATTGGTATGACACCTTATGATGCTCTTTATGGAAGGAGGTGTACAACTCCTGTTGCTTGGACTAAAGTAGAAGACTCTCAACTTTATGGTTCCATATTAATTAAAGAAACCTCTAAGAAAGTTCAGCTGATTAAACACAATATGATCGCAGCTCAAGATAGGCAGAAGAAATATCATGATGCTCGTCATCGTCAGTTAGAATTTCAAGTGGGTGATAGAGCTTATCTGAAATTAAGTCCAATGAGAGGTGTACAGAGATTTGGTATTTCTGGAAAGCTGCGTCCAAGATACTTAGAACCTTTTGAAGTGATTGAGAGAATTGGAACATCTGCATACATATTAGAGTTGCCTGAAGACTTCTCAACTGTGCATAACATATTTCATGTATCATCACTAAGGAGGTTCACTAGATCCTAGCCAGCAAGTTCAGATACCAGCGTTGGAACTGCAACCCAATATGACATTCATTGTTAAGCCAATAGTAATTCGGGGCAGAGATCTTAAGCAATTAAGAAATCGTAGTATCCCTAGGATCAAAATCCAGTGGAAAAAGAATTCTGATAAAAGAGCCACTTGGTAGAAAGAAGAAGATATGCGAAAGAAATTCCCATAGTTTTTTCATTAATCAGGTAATCATAATTTTCCAATTTTCAATTCTTTTTCAGTAAGACTTGGGCGACACTCTTTTTAAGGACTACAACCCATAACTGTATTTTGTATTTTTAATTATTGTGCGTCGTGGGCGACACTCTTTTTTAGGAGAGGAGACTGTAACAACCCTAATGTTGTTACCAGTCAATTAGTGAGCTAATTGACTCCAAACCTCTTCCATTACTCTTATAATAATGTTAGAAGTCTATATCTCAAATTTTATGCGATTTGGAGACCGTCTAATAATTTACAGTATTTCTTAGTTTTCTGATAATTTTGAGAATACCTAATTTATTTAGACCTCATAATCGAAAATGAAGTCCGCCATTGGACTCACCACACCCAAATAAGCTATGGGTAGTATTTTGGAAGTGTTTGGGAGTTGTCAAAAATTTTGTCAATATTTTAATGATATTTAAATACCCAGAAAATTAAGTAAATTAAATATACCTCTAATTAAAAATTTGATTTCATTTTTGAGTTTCTCACCCCTCAATTAGGTAAGGATGAAAATTTAGAATTTTTTGGAATGCGTTTGAGTACTTAAAATTGATTAAATTAATATGTATATATAATTATATTATATATGTTATTTAATAAATTCCAAACATCGAGTATTAAAAAGGCGGAAATCCTATGTTCAAAGTTGAACACGGGACAACAACATGACCCAATCAGAGCGGTTGATTCCAAATTAACCAAAATCTAACGGTAGGATCCCATCTTCTCGATCCAACCGTCAAATCATTCACAAGATTCGATGGCTGCTACCTAATCAGTGTACGTCTTCTCCATATAGCATTAGTGGATGGCAGGAAAGGACCTTGACTCCGCCAGCTGGGCTATCTAACGTCCTCTAATGCCTTATCTCAGCTTCTTTTACCTCTGCTGAATGTTTTGCAAGCATTGGAGAGCTGAGAAAGGCTTCACAGAACCTAGAATCATGCAGAGAAGTATCAGCCCGTCGGAACTAAGTACGCCATTAAATTACCTATTTTGCCTCCATATTGAATCATCGATTTTTTTAAACTAGTATATGGAACCTTAGACTTATGGCTTTTAGAATCATCATGTAGGGTTTGTTTATAGTGTTATTTTGAGCACTTAATCTTCGTCTGAATCCATCATAAATTCGAACTAACGTAAACCCTAAATCTGCTTACTTTCGGCTGTCAAAATTGAGGAGAAGAATAGTACTTCGATTTGGCTCAACCGTGACTTAGTTAGGGTCTGGCGTGAACCACCGATTCAAAGGGTGCGCCGTCCTTCTTGAGACCTTGAAATCGACGGTCACATATCTCCTTTAACTGTTTGACACGTGGAAGTGTGAGTTGAATGTATTGCTTAAGACTATTTAATTTTCCCGCTAACCGTGTCGTCGCCTTCTAGTCATTAATGCCCTTTGTTTCCTGTGCAACGTAAATATTAGCGCCAACGGTTTAACCTTTTGTGAATGGATTTTTTTATGATTAAGTAAATATTTAATTGAGTAAAATTTTTAATTAATCATAATTATAGAAATACTTAATCAAATTATAAGAATTTATATACCGCTTTAATCGTAAAAGCGCATAGACTAATATTATGTCATTTAAATTATGCTTTGATGATTATATTATTTAATCATTATTTTAGATTAATTAATTAAATGCAATTTAATTCAAATATTATATGTGACGTAATTTGATCATTTAGTGTTCAAACTAAATGAACAAATAGTCCATTTCACTTAAAAAAATATGAGGAAGAGTAATATGAGATCAAATATAGGTTCTAAATCCTAGATCTCATAATGACATTTTAAACCCTGATTAGGACCCCTCCAATTCCTAGAAAATCAATGTTCTCCAAATTTAACATAGTTAGTGTCATTTTACTCCTTAGGATTTAAGGATCTCATTGACATGAATAACAATTTTTTGGACAATATTTGAATATTTTAGGTATTTTACTCCTTAATTTAGGATAAATGTTGATTTCTTATTTTTCATAAATACTTGTTTTAAAATATGTGAACCCTAGGATAGTAAACTTATTCCATTTATTATCACACATATAGTTTTAAATTGTATGTTTAAATTTTACATTTTCATAAATGTGATGATTATAATTGTTAAATGCTTATTCAAGTTAAATTTCCTCCACTGTAGAATTACTTAGGAATGAATTGAATTGAATAAAATGTATGTATATTTTTTAATTGATTATTCAAATTATAGTTGTTAGCTATTATATTAATGCAAATGATAAATTGGAAATGTTTAGGAACTTCAATAATCGATTATTTTCATATGTTGAATTAATATATAAATGAATTAAATAGAATAATTTCATAACATATGCTAAATTTGTATTCTTCTATTTCATATATATTTCATATGGAATTTAGATTAGTTTAATAGACTTGAATATATGGTCAATTTTCAAATAACTAGAATGTAAGGTTACATGTAATTTGCTTAAGGTAGAACATAATTAGAATTAATATTTTATGTTTTGAATTAAGTGAATGATAAGTCTTTAATAGATTATTCTTTCATTCTACATTCTTGCAAGTTGAGAATTATACAAACATTTTATGTTTTATTTTATTTGTGAATGTTATATATACTTAATTGTGGAATATAGTTTCAATTACTTATCTCATGCTAGGATTAAATTGGAATAAGTAATCCTATGTAATGAATTGACTTAATGTTAGTTTTATATTGTTGATCTTTCCAATTGATCTTCCAAGTGAATGGAAGACTTGAATGTTTGTCCAATGTGTTAGCATATATTTCTATAATCTTTAACCTTCCAAATTAGTTCTCAATTGATTAAACTAGAAAACAATATCTCCATTTCATGCTTTAAATAAGCTATAGACTTCTAATTTCCTATAGCTACAAATGAATTATTACTTGTAGGATATAGTCTACTTTTTTTCTTACTTTCAAATACTTAACATCAATTAATCTTAGATAACTTCATGATTGAATTGAGTTGATACTTTCTAGTTTGTAAGCTAACTAGATGAAACTAATATAATTTTCTTTAGCTTATACTATCATTAGCTTAGCAAACTATAAATCTTACTCTCCTTACTAGTTTCCTTAAGCTTTAATCATTAATCTATTTGATTCGATTAGTTTAGGAATAGTATAGGATGAACTTCATTTACATGAAAATACTATTTTCTAAACTTCTATTTCTTCTACTATTAATTATAATTAACTTAAAAGATCAATATCTATAAGTTAATTTGGAGCATAATTAGCTCTAATCATTAAGTAGATCATTAAAAATTTAGATAATAAAAGGATATTATATAGTTTATAATTATTAAAATTTATTGAATACTTGCTTAGCTTTGAGTTTTTTTCCTTGAATATTCATATAATATCATTGTGCATAAATAAAAGTTTCATAAAACTTTATGGAGAATGCCTTATGGCAATTAGAATAAGAAAGATAGTGCTTATTATAGGACTTCACATTTTAAAAAGGGTAAATGTGAATGTTCGACCCCCCACTGTATATAGTTAGGCAAACGTGCTTAACTCCTTATCCCATTCTGTTGAGTGCTCCTGTAGAATGAGACATCTTCTAAATGTAGCTTCAACTATTAATATAAGAGTTCTTATACAATCTTATTGATTGTAAGATCTCCTTATAACTGTTTAGTTATGATTATATTTCATAGTCCTAGGCTATGTTTATCTTAAGCCAAGAGTCTAAGATACTTCTTTACTTTCGATACTTTACACTCTCTATTTCCAGTATTGTATATTGTTTACTTATAGTTCACTTAAAATACATTATATGTTGCTTAATTTTATTTAATGCTTCACTGTATTTCATTGCTTACTTAGCATAAATTTCATTGAACAAGTATTACTTTCATTTCATTTACTTTAAATACACATAGTAGTTTGTAGTCTTTTAGGATGCTTTTCCCTTACCATTTTTGGATGCAGGCTAAGACTTATATACAAGTGAGTATTTTTACTCAATTTATTTCATAATGTCATCTTTATTGTTGTGGCACTGTGACAACCCAAGGTTGTTACCCAGCTTGAATTTAGCCTAATTGTATTGTAATTATCACTCCATTAAGTTCATCTAGTCATTAGAACCAAACCTTGAAAGTTTGGAGCAACTCGGAGACCAATCAACCTTGAAAGTTTGGATGCAGGCTAAGACTTATATTCTAATAAATCCGATGACTTCCAAATTAGCTAGGGGTGATATTTTGGACGCATTTGGAAGTCATCGAATTTTCGCGAATATTTTAATATAATTAAATACCCCGAAAATTGGAATAATTAAATAATTATCGGAATCAAATTCCAACTTTGCCATTGGATTCCTCACCCCCAAATTAGCTTATGGTGAATTGTTGGTAATTTTTGGAGTGCATTTCAAAAATCTGAATTTTCGAATAAATAAGGAGAATAAATAAGTACTTAATTAGTACTTAAGTTGCAATTTCCCCCTTTCTCTCTCCTGACAGCCCCTGTAACAACCCAAGGTTGTTACCCAATTTGATTTTAGCATGACCATATCGTAATTATCATTCCATTAAGATCATCTAGCCATTAGAACCTAACCGTGAAGGTTTGAAGCAATTCGGAGACCAATCGATTAATTCAAAATATTTTAATAAGAAAATTGAGGTATTTATTTTGACCTTGAAATCAAAATTCGACTTCGCCGTTGCGATCGTCACCCCCAAATTAGCTAGGGGTGATGTTTTGGACGCATTTGGAAGTCATCGAACTTTCGCGAATATTTTAATGTAATTAAATGCGTCGAAAAATAGGAAAATTAAATAATCGTCGGAATCAAATTTCGACTTCGCCATTGAATTCCTCTCCCCCAAATTAGATAGGGGTGAATTTTTGGGAATTTTAGGAGCACATTTCAAAAATCAGAATCTTTAAATAATTACGGGACATAAATAAAAGTAAATAAGCAATCTTTGAGTCCCCTATCTGCAATTTCCCCCAATTTCTATTATTTTTGGCTGATAGCCCCCCAAGCAATTTCGGCTGGCCATCTTTTCCCTCACCCCTTAACCATGCCTCATTAAGGCTCCTTCATGATAGCTCTACTCACCTCTAGCTCCCCTAGACTCAGAATGGCTCCCTACCTTTTCCTTCTCTTTTAAATAGAGAGCTCAGCCTCCTCTCTTCCTCTTGCTGAAAGTTTCTCACCTTTCTTCTCCCTTGCTACTCCATTGTTGCACCATGAAGAAGCTCCCTCCAAGTTCCTAAAGAAAGCAAGGAAGTCTTCATCCCCTACTCTTTCCAAAAGTTAAAAGTACCCTTTTGCTCCTCTCCTTGTCTTTCTCATGTTGATATAATGTTGGAATGCATATTTGGAAGTTCATAAGCATGTATGTAAACCATAATGGCTCTTAGAAGCTGCACAGATAACTGTTCTATTTTTGTTCATTCTGCATACCCTTATATTCATCATCACTTTTAGTATAGCTAGGATACTTTGTTCGTGCTGATTTTTGTGTCGATGGAAAGGTATCGGAAATATATTTCCATTGATATATGGCACCACTCATGGAACTCTCTGGATTGAGAGTAACTAAGCTCAAAAAATGGCCCTCGCGGGTTTTGCACCTGGCGAAATCACCGTCTGCCGCTACAGCGCGCTGTAGCGCGCTGCAGCTGATTGCCGCGCGCTACGGGCTGCAGCAGACAAGAAAACTTAGGAAAAATGCACATTAATTAATTGAACAGTAAAATTGCGAAATGAACCGCTCCAACGCGCTGCAGTGGTCTGCAGCGACATTTCATGAAACTTAGGAAACTGCCATAAAAATTAATTGAACGGTAACTTGCAAAACGGGATGCTACAGCGCGCTGTAGCGCGCTACAGTGGACCTTAGCGGAAATATTTTAGATCTTAGGAAATGACAAAATAAATTAATTGAACAGTAATTTTGCAAAATGAACCGCTCCAGCGTGCCATAGCGCGCTGCAGCGGGTCACAACGGATTGCAGCGGATCGCAGCAGACCGCAGAAAGCCGCATCGCAAAGGCGTTACCGCGCGCTGTCGTGCGGAAAGCACTACAACGCCCGAAATTTGCAAAAATTTCCAGAAATTCCAGAACTGCCCAGATTTTGTAAAACTGCCCAATTTTGGCTGAAATGGCCAAAACTCAACTGTTTTGGTATTTTAAGACCTTATGACCTTAGTGGGGCTATGTTATACTAAATTTGAATATATTTCAGCTAAAATTGAACATTGCATAAAATTTATATGAAAGTTAAATTTGAAACTTGTCACTTATAAATTAGCCTCATATCTACTATGGATCTTAAACATCTGTTATGCTAAAGAATAAGTATTAGAACTTAATTGTTTGTATTAATTAGGTATAGTTTAACAACCAAATGGCATGAAACTTAGATCTTTTAGAATTGTGATTAAGTGCTAATCCCTTTATTTGTTTTAAGATTTGATTAGCATTAATCACCTTTTTTATTTTATGTCATATTTCTATTTATATGCCCTTGAGAATGAGAATCTTTATAACTTGATTAAGTAGATACTTAATCCAAACCTAAGTTGACATCAATAATATGCTAATAATATATTGATTTGCCATTGACCTTTAAATTAACCATTGGTCTTAATGATAGAAGGGTTAGGGATTAAACCATAACTTATCTTGATTAAGATCTAAATCTTAATCATTTAATCAATCTACTTGATTGTAAGAGAATCTGATTTACATTATTCAATAATGCATTTGATTGAGTATTGATCTTAAATCATCAAATTAGAAGAGCTAAGGATAACATTGAATATGTGTGATTGAACTATCTGAATCCAAACTTTAGATCTTTGATTTTCTCTTATATAAGACAATTAGCATAAGATGGAAATAAAATTGTAATGATTTATGCAATGATCTAAATCTAATAAGATCTTTGATTTGATCCCATGATTATAAAATAGGTGTAACAACCCAGGTTGTTACCTAGGTCAATTAAGACTAATCTAAGTCTTAATTATGGTTCTAGAGTGTGACAACCCGAGTTATTACCATAGTTAATTAGGACTAATCCTAAGCCTTAAACACAATTATAAGCGTTAATTCGATCAAGCGGAGTCAACCCGTGAGACCTAGGCCAAATCAGGAGTCAAACGGATTGAATCCTGATTTCTAGAAATCCAGAACCCTAGAAAATTGACTTATTTAAATTGACCTTCGAACGAAAAATGGACAACCGCCATTGCGTTCCTTGACCCCAATTAGCTTGGAGTGAAGTTTTTGTGTCAATCGGAAGTCGTCGAAATTTCGACGAATATTTTAATAATAAAATACCCCAGAAATCGAGGTATCAAAATACTCATCGGATCGAAAATCTGACATCGCCATTGATTCCTTGACCCCAAATTAGCTAGGAAAAATATGTTCAAAATTTTCTGGAAAAAATAATAATAATAATAATATTTAATTAATTAATTAATGGTCCCCGTTAAGTAATTAATGTTCCGTCAACTGTAGCTGATGGCACCGTATATCCAGACGGTGCCATCTCAGCCGTTGGATCGCGCCCGGATCCAACGGCTGCGGAGCCATCCTCGACGGCTCCGTCCCGCGTGCCACGCGGCGTCCCGCCGCCCCGCTCGGCCAACCGGAGCCCTCCCCGGCCTCGGCGAGGTCGCCGGCGCGCCTATAAAGCCCCGGCTGATCGACGGGCTCTGGGTTAGCGAAACCGGAGCCCGATTCTTCCCCGAACCGAGCCGAGCCCTGTCCGCCGTCGAATCAGGTACTCCCCCGATCCCCTCCTTCGTCCATCTCTCGTCGTCGCGTTACTATAGAATTGTAGGTTAGACTGTAGATCGACGATCAACCGGACCCGATCGACCTCGATCTGGTCCAGTTGACTCAAATCAAGGCTTAAAGCCTCGGGCTAAATCCTCATCGCGTCCGCCCAAAACCCTAGGACCTAGGGTTTGATTTTGTCGGCGATCTCGGCCACCTCCGCGAAGGTCCCCCACCAGCGTGTAGCCCTCATCGAGGGCTACCGTCGGCCGTGCGGGCCGAGGTGGTCCCGCGCCGGGAAGGCTGGCAAAAGCCGTGCCCTAGCCCAGCGCCCTCCGGCCCGTCTTCGCGAAGAAGACGAAGCCCGAGTCGACCCGAGCCCGACCCGACCGCGTCGGGTCGCGTAAGCCGCGGGTGGGGCCCATTACGCCACGTGGCAACCTCCGGCCCGCCACGTGTCACGTGGGGGCCCACACGCTGAGCCTGTGATCGTTCGGCTTTGGCTGTGGGGCCCACCAGCCAGGGCCACGTGGCAAGCCTCTAGGCACGCCACGTGGCATGTGGGGCCCACTGCCTGAGCCCCCATGTCTTTTCGGCTTCGGCCATGGGGCCCACAGCGCCACATGGCAGCCAGCCGGCATGCCACGTGGCCGTGGGCCCCCAGAGCGGCGGTTCGGCTCCCCAGTTGGGCCCACAGCGCCACGTGGCCGCCTCTGGGCCTGCCACCGTGGCAAGTGGGACCCACTGCCCCGGTCACCCGAGGCGGTTCGGCTTCCTGAGGGGCCCACAGTGCCACGTGGCAGCCTCTGGCACGTGCCCACGTGTCAGGTGGGACCCACTGCCCCAGTCACCCGAGCTGACTCAGTATCTGTGGGCCCACAGTGCCATGTGGCAAGCCTCTAGTAGTGCCACGTGTCTAGTGGGGCTTATTGTCTGTTAATTAAATTATTAATTAAATTACTGTTATTGTTAATTAATTATTGTTTATGGTTAATTAATTACAGTTTAGTGGTTAGTTAAATTAGTATTAGTGTTAATTACTTTTGAAGAGTAATCTTAATTAATTAAGTATAATTAGAGATTAATTAGGGTTAATTAAAGGTTAATTAACCTTAAATAGTAATTAGGATAATTAATTATTATTAAATAGTAAAGTATAATTAATTATATATTAATAAATAATTAAGACTAATTAAATAGTGATTAGCACTAATTACTTTTGCTACAGTAAAATATTAATTAAATTATAGATTAATTAATGTTAATTAATAATTAAGCTTAATTAATCAAGATTAATTAAAATATTAATAATTCAGAAATCATATAAATAAACTTTAGAAATGAACAGTAATTTAATTTGATTTAAATAAATGAATAGTAATTTATTCAAATTATATTTTTGAATAGTAAATCTTAAAAGTTTAATAACTTTTTATAGGATGATCCAAATATAGCCAATATAGGTCTTAAAATACTCAGAAAAATGTAAGAAATCAATAACATAATGTAAAAATTTATTTTCAGGGTACGTATAACAATGTAACATTTTAGAACATATTTAGAGCCTCATAACTTTTTACCCAATTATCGAAACATAGTCAATATGGGTCTTAAAATGCTCAGGAGAGCAGCCCCATCACTGTAGTAGTATTAGTTTTCCCATTCGGACATCAGGACAAAAAATCAACCCTAGAACTTAGAGTTGACTTTAGTGAAAAATGATCATAATGCCCTTGGAATTCAAATGGCCATAACTTGGTCAAATCAACTCCAAATTCAAAAATTCAAGAAGTTATCTAACCTAAAATTCCAATGTCACCAACATACTAAAATAATATTTAGGATTTGAAACCCTAAAAATTTAGGTAAATGACCAAATTACCCCTAGCCTTATTTTAGTCATAACTTGACCGTTTGGAATCCATTTTGGACGTACTTACTGTCTATCTTCAAGTTAGACAGTAAGGAATCAGTTGGAACTAAGAGAATTCAATTCTAACTCATAAGTTAAAAGTTGACTTTTTGACCCTTAAAGTAGGGACAAAATAGTCATTTTGCCCTAAGATTAGACTATGTACTCTTAACCTCTAGTTTGCATTTTAAAACTCGTAAACCAATGTTATAAGATCTTAGTGACCTTTAAGTGAGTGAAATCAACTATTAGGTTGAATTCCAGGATTTTCCTAAGTCTTTAGCACTACACCTTAAGAACATTTCCTGAGATTAGGACTAGATCATAAGTTAGAGTTCATTCATTGGGTAAATTGGGTTACCTAATGGGTGAAACCTTGGTTTTAGTAGTTTCTAGACTTTCTTCTATTTTACAATCTATTCTGATTATTTTGTCTTTAACCTTAGATTTAAGGTAGGAGATTCATCCTATTAAGTTTGATTACTTAATAGGATTTGCCATAACTAGTAGATCACTTAGAACTTAGAACTTAGGTCTTAACCTCTTTGGATTATGTGATTAAACCTAAATCTCGTAGTGTTTAATCCAAAATTTATAGGTTTAGAAGATCTTGATCAGATCTTAGTTAGAACGTCTAAATTCACAAAACTAGGACGTATGATTTATTGATTTAACTCGTAGTCGTATATCTGATTGAACTAGATTAGAACCTGATCAGTTCTAATCCTTTTTAACTTATAAGAACGAATTTCTGAGTTACACTCGATAGTAGGAAAATGGTGATCCTGAACTTATGTAACTTAGAATAATTAGAATGGTTAAGTAAAAAAACAAATAATATCACCATGTTTACTAGAGTCCCTTGCTTCTATTTGATATTTTATTGCTACGCGTTCCTTGTACTTTTGTGCCATATTTTCTTGAGCATATCATATAAGACTGTTGATGCATAAATAAAATGTTAGGAAAATATGGAGACTCCTTAGATTCCTTATGAAAATATTAAAATGATTAATGGAAAAATGATAGTTATATGAGCTGCCTCTCAGATATGTCCTTATTGCCTAGCCTCCTTATGCGCTAAGGGAAAGACATGTTTTGTTGTGTGCCTAGTTTACTAGCCTCCTTATGTCGCTAGGGGTACACTGTTGGTGCCTTAGCCGTACTGGTGTTAAGGTTGCCTTGTATACTTAGTTTACTAACCTCCTTATGTCGCTAGGGGGCATACAGTTGGTGCCTTAGCCATACTGGTGCTAAGACCCTTCGCTTGCTTTGTGTGCTTATTTGCCTAGCCTCCTTATGTCGCTAGGGGGTACACAGTTTTTTGACTTAGCCATGATGGTGCTAAGCTTCTTTGATATTCGATGGCTAGAATAGCTCTTTTCTGTATGGCAGTCGATGCACGTATGGCTTTATATGCAATTGTTGTTGTTTACCTTTCAGTATTCTATTCCGTCAACTATTTCCTTGTACTATTTTTATATATATTTAGGATGTTAGAACCTTGCTTCTATTTATATGTACCACTGCTGAGCTGTTTATTTTAATTGGCATATTTTCTGTTGATCACTAGCATGTTTTAGGATGTAGAATTTTTCTTACTGCACTTGTTCAGTTATGTATATTTATACGCCCTTCCTTGTTTAGTTTATATGCGAAGCATATCTCAGCCTATTTCCTTTTCTTTGCTTAAGCTATAGATGATGGTTTATAGCTCTTCCTTTTCTTTTATGTTGCCTGCTGCTTCCTTTATATATACATATATGTTGCCTAGATATTGTAGAGTGGTGATATTACTTAACATATATAATAATTCATCAGCTTAAAATATACTTAGACAATTGTCTAACCAGATTTTTCTTTTCTTTGGCTAGGGCCCTACATTGTGAAACTGACAATGGCAGATCCTCTTCAGTTAGATGAGCAGAAGTTAGGAGTGGAGCCATACCCAGAGGAGGAGCCCGTAGAAGAAGCCGCTATTTAGCTTTTATTTTATATGTGAGGATGAGAGTATTTGCACATTCCATTCTACTTGAACTTTTTAAATGATGTAATAATACAGGTACCTCTGACTGTGTATTTGGATTCTATGCTTATATATTATGAGTTCTACTTTTGCTATTTATATTGTGATGCTTGGATGATTTACATTTCCTTAAATCGCTTCCGCACTCTATACGTTTACTTATATAGTGACTGTTAGATTGATTCTGTGTTAATCCTTCCCTAATCAGGTGGATTGTAGAGTCTATCATAATCTAATGGTAAGTGAGGGGTTAGCCAGAGTGACACCCCACCCTTAAACTAATCCTTTGGCGGATTAAGGGTGCGGGGTGCCACATAGAGTCTTAATTAAGTCATTTAGAATTCACCTCTAAGATCTGGATCAAATCAGGGATCAAATGGATCAAAACTTGATTTCTTAAAAATCCTAAAACCCTAAATAATTGACTTTTTATTTTGACCTCGAATCAAAAATCTGACTTCGTCATTGCATTCACCACTCCCAAATTAGCTAGGGGTGATATTTTGGATGCATTTGGAAGTCGTTAGATTTTCGGCAAATATTTTAATATTATTTAAATACCTGAAAAATCAAATAAATAAATACTCCTCGAATCAAAAATCCGAGTGTGCCGTTGTGTTCCTCACCCCTCAATTAGCTACGGGTGATATATTAGAAAATTTTGGAATGCATTTAATTAATTAATTTTGATTAATGAAATTTAATTAAATTATTATAATATTAATATTATTTAAAAAGTAATTAACGGCGCCATCCGCTATTTAAACTCGACCGTTGCTTAAGTCTCACGACGTCACTCCACTTCTAAGTTCCGCCGTTTGATCAAAGCAATCCATGTGCGCCGTCTGATCGCTCGATCAGACGGCTGAGGATCATCGTTCTCGCGACCCTCACACACGGCAGAAGTCTCGACGCGCGTCATCCAGTGGCAATGCCAGGCGTCCTTCCACCGCTCATCAAACTTGGTAAATCCTTCTCACTTTCCTCCCATGCTCTAGATTCACTTAGGATCGCTCTGGAATGAAAGAAAAATGAGAATTCGAGATCAATGGATCTATCCATTCCATTCGATCGAAGACTCGACCACTGTCATCACTCAGGTACTTCACCTTTCCAAATTTCGAATATTCGATTTCGTATATGATTTCATATTATTCAATTCAATCTCTTTATGATTATCAATCTGGGAGGTTATGCAATGTTGCGATTTTAAGCGATTCAATTTGTACCTCCACATTCTTCCTTCTCTTTAATAACTGATATTAAGGTTGAATTGAATGTTAATTGCTATTGTATTCAAATCTATTGGCAATCAATCTGGTTTAATCACTTTTGTTTCGATCCATTTTTTTGAATTTTGCGTGCGGTATTGATTAGCGCCCATCACTCGTATACTCAGAACTAGGGTTAGCTATGGTGAGCTCTTCAAATCACCTCAGGTCAAAGTTCACCCATCATTGAAGAGCCCCCGTCATGCCCTATGCGCGGCCGTGCGGGCCGGCCTCCATCGAGGTCGAATGAACCTTTGAATTTCTTGCCCTAGATGCCGTCTTTTTCGCCTATCGTGGAAATTCTTCTGCGCAAGAGATGAAGAAACTGGCCATCTCATGTCCACGTGGCCCTTCGTGAAGTGGTGGGACCCGCCATCCTGCGCCAGCTGTCTCAACCTGCAGAGGAAATAAAATTTTTAATAATAATAATAATTATATTAATTAATATATTTATAAATAAATATTAGCATAAGTAAATAAATGTATATATATATAAATATATACATATGTATATATGTACACTTACATACATACATGTATATTTATAATAACAGAATAATAAAATATTAATTAACAAATATGAAAATGTATTAATTATTTCAGTCAATTATAATTAACATAGTAGTAAATTCAAACAGCCTTATTTAATATTAAGTTAATAAATACAATTAATTGAATTAATTATCAAAACTTTAAACATCCATAACTCCCAAAATACTTAACCAAATTTAGTAAGCAAATATACCAAATTTATTAAAAAAATATGAGGAATTTAATGATACAATTATTTTTGCTATAGAACTAAGATTTCACTAATGATGTTTCAGGATATTTGAATAATTCCAAAATATTCCAAATTTTCATTAAGCCGTAATTTTGCACTCACTAATCCAAACATACCCAATATAGGTCTCAAAATACTCAAGAAACCCTAAGGAACATTTTAGTAGTATTAACTTTGCTGTTTGGATTAGATTTAGACTGATCACATTTTAGGACCTAACCCTAATTAGGTCAATTAATCCTAGAACTTCAATTGACCATAAGTTGGTCAATTGAGCTCCAACTTAAGTAATCCAAATATTCATTTAGATCAGAAAAACCTAAATTACAATAACATATAAAAATATTTAAGATCCAACGGTTAGATTTGCTAATCACCCCTAATTACCCTAAAAATTGATTAGTGAATATTAGCAAATCTAATGATCCAAATTTCACAATTTTAGTTTCAGAGAACCCTTAGAACCTATTAGAACCTAACTGTAGGGTTGGATTAGTAAATTGGTGATTAATTTTACTAATCACTCACTAATTACCCTAAACCTTAATTAGGCCATAACTTAGCCAAATGGAGTCCAAATTGAGCCTACCACTAGTCATTAGAATCAAGAGATCAATTGTGATATACAGCCACTAAAATTATCCAATTTGAATACCAAATAACAAAGTTAGGATTTTTGACACTTAATTAAGAATCCTTAATTACCCTTTAAACTCTAGAATTTGTTTTGGCTATAACTTAGCCAATACACATTAGAATTTAATAATTGAAGGTTCTATGGAAACCTTAAGGCATAACCTACAGTAAACTATCATAAAATTTAGGTATTATTAAGGTAAAATTACCAATATACCCTTATAGGTCAAATTCCTTAATTTGACCCTATAAGGCTTAATACTTAACCAAAATTAGTGAACTTACTGTCTAAACTCATATTAGATAGTAAGTAATCATTCCACATTATTAAAATTCAGAATATAACCCTAATTCATAAAGATGAGATTTAGACCTTTAAGTAAAGGGCAAAATAGTCTTTTTACCCAAAATTAGGGTTTAATGAATTTAAGACCTAATTTCACTTATAAATCATAATATATAGTAATTAAAATGATTTAGGCCTTGATTTAGATAATTCTAAGTCTCAAATTTGAAATTTGGCAAAAATCTTAAGTTAAGTCTTAAGTAAAAACCTAAGTGTCATATGAGAGATCTTTCCTTTCCTTTGAACTTCTTAGCTCATCCATAGGTCTTATAACTTTAGTTAGGATGTGTGTCTGAGTGATACTCCTAGTACTTAAGAGCTTTAATTCCTAAGATTAGGATTAGATCTTTGGTTAGAATTCATCTAATGGGTAAAGTGGGTAACTCATTAAGGTGAAATATTGATCTTACTAGTTTATTAGATTTTTCATAGTTTATTAATTGATTATTTGATCTTTTAATATTAGAATTAGGACTAGAAATCTATCCTATTGAACTTGACTTAATTCAAGAGGATTTGCCTTAACACTTAATCAGTGAGATGGGATTAAAACCTAGTCCTTTAGGATAGCCTTGTGATTAAGAATTAAACTTCATTCTTTGGAATTTTTAAAATAACAAATTAGGATGATTGATTTATTTATTTAATCTTGTAGATGATTTTGATTCAGTTATAATTAGGATGTGGCCAATCCTAATAATGTTTAACTTGCAGGTTCGTGATTTTAAGTTATAGACAATGTAGGAATTGAGGATTCTGAATCTTATGTAACTTAGAGTAGTTAGAACATTTAAATTAAAAAATAGGTGATATCATAAAGTTTGTGTAATTCTATTTATTTCCTGAATTTGAAATTGCCATGCTTTTCTTATCATTTGAGCCCTTTATACTGTTGGACATATTTTAGAATCACTTGCTAAATATTTTATGATATACTTTGAATTTCATTCACATGTCATATGCATAATTTTAAAATAAACATTAATAAACAACATTATACTTGTGATTTATGTTTTACTTAGCCTGCCACTTAGTATGACTTTACTTTAGGACAGCTTTTGCCTAGGAAATTTCCCCTATGGTATATTACTTTGGCATTGGGATGTTTCTCCTATATGCTTTTTAAATACTTTGTGGATTTTACTTTAGGATCTGGGATGTTTCTCCTAGATGCCTCTTTGGTGGACATTACTTTAATCTGGGATATTTCTCCTAGATTATCAGATGACTTTACTTTTTGGTAGACTAAGTAAGAGTATCTCACACGTACAGTACTTTAATATACACTAGTTACATTTACTTTTCAATCTCTTACAGTTACTTTACGTGTTTTCTTTACACTTCAAACTTACTTTACTTTACCGTTTCAGCATATTTTTCTTTCATATTTTTCATTTTCTGCATTTCCTTTACATTTCAGAACTTTTTGTATATCAGCCGTTTTACTTACTTGAGAGCATGTTAGGATGCTAGTCGTTATATTTTCAGTACAGTACTTTTACTTATACTATAACTGGCATGTTAATTGATCATATTACTTAGGACTTTTCTTTGTACTTAGTAGATTTGCACTTGTACTTTACTTACCTTGTATTGCAGCCTGAGTTGAGGTATATTTCTACCTCAAAACTTGTTCTTCCTTTCTTGTCGCTTTACTGCTATGCTATGCTTAATTTTAGTTGTGATATCATTAAAATACATTAAAATTTATTACCTTAAAATGTACTTAGACATTTTGCCTAACAAGATTTTTCTTTTGTTAGCTGGGGCCCTACCATTATGAAACCGATAATGGTAGATTCTGAGCTTTTTGAGGAAATTGAACCTACAGAGGAGCAGATCTAGGAGAAGGTTCAAACTACTGAGGGACCTTAGTCTACTTACTAGTTTACTTTACTTTTACTCTGTGAGGTGAGAGCATTTTACAGTATAGTTCTTTAAACTTTAAATATTTGTAATAATATAGGACTAAATTTTGCTTTACTTTTCTGCATTATATATATTCTGAGCTGGATATTCTTACTTTATAGTATGGATGATTACTTCATTTGATACTTTTCTTCTGCACTCTGATACTCATTAAGTGATTGTTAATCATTACCTTAGTATGAAAAGTACACATTTTACTTAAGATTGGATTAGAGTCTTAAATTCCAACCTAATGTTAAGTATAAGATGTGCTTAGTGACGACCACTCTTTAAGCCTTATGATTAGAAGGGGCGGCCGCCACAATAGGAAGGATCAAATGAATTTTAATCATTTGATCTAATCATCTTAACTTAAGTATAACAAGTAAACCTTAAGAAGTCAAAAAGTGAGATCTTAAGGGTCTTGCTATAGGATTCGTCATTGAAATGATTGAAGACCTTAACTAATGAAACATTGAGGTAGGAAGGACCTTTGTAACTTATTGAGGTAGAAACCTAGTTGCTCCTTCATAACTTTAGAAGTTAAACTTGATACCTTGTGGTAAGAATCACCTAAAGTACTTAGATTATGGCTCATTTCTTATGGTAGCAACTTATGTTGAGTGATCTTTTGATCACATCCTTGGAGCCTTGTGTAGGATACATCTAATTAGAGTAAGGATTAATAGATTTGATAAATCCTTATCGATTAAATAGGATCTGCTGAACTCAGATTATTGGTTGGGTATAGTATGGTATACCCATATTACTGGATTAATTCAGTAATATTCAGGATTGGTTGATTCACTCCAATATGGACTTATGACCAAGTGCTATCCTGCGGGATTAGCCGAATACAGTCCTATTAAAGTAAATCTTCCAAGACTAAGAGTGTTACAATTAGTGAACAAGATCCTTAGTTTGAGATGTAAACTGTGACCGAGTTTTTCCTCCTATCGTAGTGCACTTCGATAAGTGTAGTTTAAGCAAACTAAGCATCTTAAGCCACTTTGCGTAGACCACTAAGTATACTTGTAATTAGAGCATTTAACGGCTTAGCTTGAGATGTAAACTGTGACTGGGTTCTGCCTCCTATCGTAGTGCGCTTTGATAAGTGCAGTTTAAATAAGCTAAGGGTTAAATCTATCTTTCTTGCAAATATGCTAAATATGTGTATACAATCTCCCCAGCTAATGATTTTTAAGTAAACTCTCAACTTTAACCAATTATAGAGATTAGAATTTATGAGTCAGAATCCTTTTAGCAGGATTCTGCACAATGGAGACTTTGGATTCATTATCAGATTTTAAAGTATTTTCTGGATTTATCTCATGTAGTTTAGAAGCATGAGCATGAGCATAAGCATGATGTGTGAATATCATAATGATGTATGAGAATCAGAATGATGTATAAGTATCAGTGATGATCTATGAGTTATGGAATGTTGCATATATTGACAGGGGAATTTCTGGATGCATCAGTGTCATCAATAAACAGTATTCCCAACAGGGTGTATGTAGACATTGGACCGTACTGCTCATAACAATTCAGTGATATTTTGGTTGCATATCAGTAGCATACCGTATTGTGGCATATTCAGATGCACAGTTTCAGTGACATGCAGCATAGTTGTACATATGATTACTCAATTTCAGATTCAGTACTATTTTGATTTATTTTTAGTATTCAGTTACAGTTCAGTTTTACTTTACACTGCTTCAGTTTTGTTCAGTTTTAGACATATTTGTACTTTGAGTTACCTTTATAGTTTTTTTTTTGCAGATTTACTCGTATTATCTAAATATTAAATGAATAATTAGAACTGTTAGATTAGTTTCGATGTGTTAGACTTATTGTCTAACACGATGTACTTTTAGGATCCGACAATTTGCTAGATCCTGAGTAGTATACTGAGCCAGGTCAAGAGGACATCCAGGAGATCCAGGAGGAGCCCATGGAGCATTAGTGGACTCTTCTTCAGCTACTTAGTTTACTTTCAGTTCAATATTTAGTTTTATGTCTATTATTCAGTAAATGTTTGTAATAATTTTGGATGTACTTTCCTTTTTTTCCTGAGATGAATATTTTCATACTGTTTTTACAATAAATGTATCTGGATGTATGCTTTAAGCTTTTGCACTCTGTGTTATATACTACTTATACTTAGTTTTGTGATGTGATTAGTATAACTAAAAATGCTGATATCTTATACATATATTGGATTCCCATTGTATTCTAAATCCAATATATGTATTTATCTAATACTTAGGATAATGATACTACTCTTATCTTAAGTATTAGCTCTCAACCCTTTTTGAGGTTGAGTCTGCAGCCCTCCAGATGGGCTTGGTTCACAGCTATTCGGGGAGACGGGTTATTCCTCCCCGAGTGGCGCATCGTTCCATCGCTGAACTTAACTATGACAATTTCTTTTTGCACACGGTGATGGGGCGGGGCGTTACAGCCCCTCCATTTGGTGCCTCTCCCTCCTTTTCACGTAAGGATGGCTGAGACCATCCCTCACTCTCCTATTAGCCATGCCTCCATCCCATCTTCTTTCCCCTTTAAATGGAGCTTAATTTCCTCTCCTCTATCCCTTGCTGCCCATCTAGAGCTCACCACCTTCCTCCATTCCTCTTCCCTTGCTATCAAGATAAATCTATAGAGCTCTCTTCCTCCCCCTCCATTGCTGCACCCTGAAGAAGAAGAAGAAGAAGAAGAAGAAAATAGAGGTTCCTTCTTCCCCTTTCCAAGGATCTAAGGTACCCATTTGTTCTTCTCATTGTCTTTCTCATGTTACTACAATGCTTATTGCGCATTTAGACATCCATGTTTCAGTATAAATACCATTACAACTCTTCCAGATATAAAAAACTGATGCTCTATTTTTCTTGCATTCAGCACCCTTGTCCTTCATCATCATTTTTAGTATATCTAGGATGCTCTGTTTGTGTCTATTTTAGTATTAATGGAAAGGTATCAAAAAGACTTTTCCATTGATATATGGCACCGCTCATGGAACGCTCTGGATTGAGAGTAATTGAGCTCAAGACAAGGCCTTTACATGTTTCGTCCAGGCGAAAACACCGCCTGGCGCTGCAGCGCCCAAAGTTGCAGCCTGGACCACTGCAGCGCGTCGTAGCATGCTGCAGCGGGCTGCAACGGTACTCTGGCAGAAACCTATAAAACATATACTAAAGTAATTAAACAGTAAATTTGCAAAGTAGACCGCTACAACGCACTATAGCGAGCTGCATCGGGCTGTAGTGGTATTTCATGAAAATCTTAGGAAAATCAGTATTTCACTATTTAAACAGTAATTTTGCAATTTGAACCGCTGCGGCGCATCATAGTGCATCGCAGCGGGCCACAACGCTGTCACGTGAAAAGCGCTACCGCGCGCTGCCGCTCAAAAAGCGCTGCAGCACCCAAACTTGAAAAATTCCCAGAATTGTTTAAAAACTGCCTAGTTTTGGCTGAAATGGCCAAAACTTCACTGTTTCAGTATTTTAAGGTCCCTATGACCCTAGTGGGGCTAAGTTATATCAAATTTGAATCTATTTTAGCTAAAATTAAACATTGCATAAAATTCTATAGGGAAATTAGGTTTGATATTTTTTCATCTTTAAAAAGTGTTTAAAACCTACTTTATAACCTTAGATGTATTATGTCAAATGCTAAGTAATAGAATTTTAAGTGCTTATATCGAATAGGTATGTCTTAACAATTAAATGGCATGAAACTTAGATCTCTTAGATTTATGATTAAGTGCTAATCTCTTTGGCTTGATTTAAAATTTGATTAGCATTAATTACCCTCTTATTCTATGTCATCTTTATAATCATACATTTTTATAATCTTAGGGTGTATGTTAGAGAATCTTAACAATTATTTGGACTCTTAAATGTGCTTAGTGGACGGGGCGCTACAGGCGCCCCGTTCCTTAAGTGCATCATCGTTAGACTAAGGAGTGGAGTGTCACTTTAGAAAATCCCTCACTCACCATTGGATTAGGAAAGATCCACAATTGACTAATAAGGGAATGACGTGCACAAAATAATTAAGAAGATTAGTCACTAAATAAGACATACATACAGAGTGCGGAAGCAAAATAAAATAAGTATTACATCCATTCGCTATACATCGAGTAAGAGATAGTACTATAGCTCAGCAAATAATAAAGCACAGAAAAATAATCACAGTCATAGTACCTGTATTATTATAACATTTAAATGAATAGTTTAAAAAGACTGAAAATAAAATCTCTCATTCTCACAGAAGGCTAAAAAGGAACTAGACGATGTTTGGCTCTCCTGGCTAGTGCTCCTCCTCTATGAATGGTTCCTCTTCCTCAGCACCTAGCTCCTCAGATCTATCTGAATCTAACCTTATCGGTTTCATAATGCCAGGGCTCCAGCTAATAAAAGAAAATCTTATTAAACAATTGTCTAAGTATATTTTAGGCTGAATATTTTAAATGAATTATTAATGTCACCATTTTATACTTTAACATAACAAAAGTGAACTAAAAGCATAGGTGCAGTAAGAGTACTAGGAACATGATAAGTTATAAATACAGTATTTATAACTAAACAAAAAGTGAGGCAAAGGCACACCTCAACAAACTAAGCAAGGAATGGGCATATACATATATATAGTGCAGTAAGTAAAAGTACTTAAAGTAAAATCTAATCCTAAACATGCTGATGATCATATGACATATGCTAATTAAGGATAGAAATCTGAAGATGGTACATATAGTAAGCAGTAAAGTTTAGCATCCTATGAATATAAATAGGTAAGCAGGTAAGTAATGAAACACATTTGACTGAAATATGCATCAATAATATAGTACACAGTAAGCTAAAACTAATAAAGGTATGTAAAGATTGTCATATCAAAAAATTGTCCAATTGGGCCCTGTGAAATCCCCAAACCTTTCCGGGCTAGGGTAGACAAAAATTCTCATAGCCTTTCTGGGCTATGGCAGGCAGAATAGCAATTGAACTGAGGAGGTAGTAAATACAAATGCAGAATCTTTTAGTTATTTTACTTTTGTTTCTATGGGCACGTCTAGAAACAGCTGAGGAGTCAAGCTCATCTGCAAGACTATATGGGTTCCAAGCTTAACACACACTCCTCAATGAGTAATATTAAGCATCCTTATTACTCCTTACCCCTATCCATTAGAGTAAATGTGCACCAGAATCTACTAGAATATACTGAACCCAAAGGCAATTATTATCCTAATTATTCTAAGTTTTCATTTCATACACAAACATTTCTTATATGATATGTCCAATGAATTAAGCACAAAATACAAGGAATATGTAGTAACAAAACAAATCAAGTAAGCAAGGGACTCTTCTATACATGGTAACACCATTGTTGTCTAATTAAGCCATTATAATTATTCTAAGTTACATAAGTTCAGGATCTCCAATTCCTACTATCAAGTGAAACTTAGAAGTACGTCCTTATAAGTTAAAAGGATTAGAATTGATCAAGTTCTAATCTAGTTTAATCAAACACAACTACATGTTTTAAATTAATAAATCATAACATCCTAATTTGATGAATTTAGACATTTTATCTAAGATCTGATCAAGATCTATTAAACTATAGATTATTGATTAAATACCATGAGATTGGGCTTAATCACATAATCTAAAAGGATAAGACATAAGATCAAGGTTTCAGTCTAAAAGTGATCTATTGATTAAAGTAAATCTTATTAAATAAATCAAACTTAATAGGATGAATCTCTTATCCTGAATCTAAAATTGAAAGACAAAACAATCAGAATTAAGTTGTAAAATCTAGAAACTAATAAAACTAAGGATTCATTTATTGAATAGCCCACTTATCCAATGAATTAATTCTAACCTATAAGCTAGTCCTAGTCTTAGGAATAGTCCTATTGTAAAGGTGTAAAGTCCTAAGAAAAGACTTAGAGAAAATTTAGGAAATTTAACTATCTTGATCTTATGACATATTTTAACATTTAGAATGATCTTATTATAGTTCAAATCATAGTTTTATTGTCTTAGAAGATAATATAGGGTTTAAAGATGCTTAACTTAGAATTTGGGCAAAATGACCATTTTGCCCCTACTTTAGGGTTCAAAAAGCTACTTTTTGAATTAGGATTCCAAATTAAAATTTCCTACTATCAAATGATTCCTTACTGTCTAACATAAAGATAGACCATAAGTACGCTCAATTCAGATAAGAAACGGATCCTATAGATCCAAACTAAGGTTTTTGACCTAAGGGGCATTTTTATAATTTTCTTCTAATATAAACTAAATTTTTGTGCAGTTTACTATTGGTTACTGTTCAAAAATTCCATAGAGTTTAAGAACACTACATTCTGAGGTCAAATGGCTATATTATAGCTATTTTCAATTTCTTAGGGCAATTCGATAATTTTGTCGGTCAACGGGGGACAAAAACTAAATTTTTCCGTTTGATGTTCAACTTCAGCAAACTCAATTTCAATAGCTTTCTTATAATATACTGAGTGTATTGACAGGGAGTAAACCCAATTTGGACTTCAAATGGTTAAGTTATGGCTTGACTAGGGTAAGGGGTATTTTTATCATTTCTAATTTTCTAGCTTTCAGGTCTTAAATATTATTTCAATTTATTGATGATACTAAAATTTTAAGCTAGTTAGCACTTTGAATTTCTAAATTTAGAGTTGAATTGACCAAGTTATGGTTAATTAAAGTCTATGGGCATTTTTATCATTTTTAGGATTTGGTCCTAAATATTACTTTTCAAACTAAGCTCCAAACAAGGAAACTAATCATGTTCAAACTGAGCTCCCAAGCTGCACGTGCACACCCGCGCCTACATCCGCGTGCTGGTCCCCCATGTTAGCCCGATCCTCTCCTCTGCCAGCAGCGGTTGTCGGCCTGCTGCTGCTGTCTCGCATGACCTCTTTCTCTACTAACCGTCTTCCATTCTCTTTTTAAACCCATTCCAACTGCCATTAAAGGCTGTTGAGCCCTTACACCTCTCCACCTTCTTCTTCTTCTTTTTCATCTTTTTCTTCATGTCTCGAAGACCCAAAGCTCCAGCTTCAGAACCAGCGTCATCCAGCTTTGATCAACAGTCCTGCATCTTTCTGAAGCTCCTTAGTCAGCGACTGTGGCAGAGAAGCATTCTGGGTCAGCTATGCTTGCGAATTGTGGCTCAGCTGCTTCGCGTCGAACTCGGTGAATCGGCGAATTCCTCCGTCTCTAAGTACTCCACTTACCCAGTATGCAATCTATTCTCTGTGCAATTGGAGACTCCAATTAGTATCCCTAATGTTGTTGGTTGGAACCATAACATTGATCTGGTTCGATCAAACTTGATCGAGTGACTACAACTCTGCGCTTATACAGTGGGGTACAATGCCCGAGCCATATTGATCATCTGGCGAACTTGTAACAACCCAAGGTTGTTACACTAATCAGTCGAGATTAAACTAGGTTCTGATCTTCATTTCATTAGTCATAAATAATTATTAGGAGCAAGTCTTCAAGTTTTAGTTCAAATTAGGAGTTAATCGGACTAAACCCTAATTTAAAAATCTGAATAATCTAAAAAATAAGATAATTTATTTGACCTCAAATCAAAAATTCAACTTTATCATTGTGCTCATCACCCCCAAATTAGCTAAAGATGATGTCTTATAAGTGTTTGGAAGTCATCGAATTTTATTAGAATATTTTAATATATTTAATGTACTCTAAAACTAGAATAATTAAATACTCATCGAAATCAAAATTTGACTTCGTCGTTGCGTTCCTCACCCTCGATTAGATGGGGTAAAATTTTCATTTAATAGCCCCATTTTAAGTATAACTTTTAGTAGAATTTAATATTAAATTAATATTTAAATAAATAGAATTAGATCAAATTAGGGGCCGCTGTTTTAACTCGGGTCAAGCCTGTCTGCTTGTTTCAGGTCGAGCCCATTGGATCGGCTCGATCCGAGCTTGTAACAACCCTAGGTTGTTACCTTGCTAAACCATAACCTAAACTGTAACAACCCAGATGTTGTTACCTGTCAATTAGTGATCTAATTGACTTTAAATCTCTTTCATTACTCTTATAATAGAGTTTAAAATCTCCACTTCAAATTTTGTACGATTTGGAGACCGTTTGATAATTTTCAACGTTTTTTGATTTTCAGATAATTCTGAAGATACCTAAATTATTTAGACTTCAGAATCAAAAACAGACTTCGCCATTGCATTTCTCATATCCAAATTAGCTTGGGGTGAATGATCAGTTTTGGAGAAAGTAAATTTTTCTTGATTATTTTATTATATTTTCATAATTTGATAAATCAAATAATTAAGATAACTTCCAAATAAAATTTTGACTTCATTTTTGAGTTCGTTACCCTCAATTTAGCTAAAAAGCAATTTTCAAAAATTGGTTTGGAAATATATCATCATTTAATTTTAATTAAATAAAAACTTATAAATTAATCAAATAAATTAATATATATATATATAAAGACAAATCTAACCTAATCCTTCGGCCGACCCTATCCCCTTCGCACACGATTCTTTCCCCGTCCCGAGAGCCCCGTTCTATCTTCTTGGAACAATGGACGGCGCGTGGCTTCCACTGTTGGTTTAAGCCAATGGAAACTCAAGTAAGATCTAAACCCATACTTTACCTGTCTTCTTAACTACCCAAACCTTCACCGAAATGGGGAAGATCGCGCCAAGCCTTTACTAGCCGAGCCTCTCCATTTCGTTGAGTTCTTCTTCTAGCCGCTTCTCAAAGAAAAACGGTATTCCTCCCTATTTTTCCTCCTTATTATGGTTTGCATATGGTCAATATTAATCTAGGATTTATAAAATATTGAAAGGATGTGTTATTGAATATTTTCTTTGATATTTGTTCATATTCTATTTCGAATCTCTTAGATTACTGTTTCAAACTCATTTTTTTTTATTAACAGAAATAAGTAAAGTATATGTGAAATCAAATAGAGATGTTGCGGCAAGGATATTAAGATACTATCATATTAAAAGTGGTCTATTAATTACAAAGATTCATGTTGCCTATATTAGATTTCGAAAAGCCAAAGTGCATAAGTTTTCAAATCCATTTTATGGTCAACGATTGATATGAATTTATTAGCTGATAAATATAACTTAAAGTGACATAAAGTTATCACTTTGATGGCAGTATCAACTTATTGAGATGAGTGGCATAAGAATTATTCATCTCTACTTTTTTAATTGATAAATACTTTAATTAGGAATATCCATCTTTATTTCTTTTGTTAAGACACAATGGACAAGGTTACAAAGTTTAAAGAATGCATCAGTAATTTTAGGTTACATTTTTTCTTGACAAAAAGTACATAATAGTATACTTCTAATTGTATCAAAGAGAGAGTGCAAAAAGGCTTCTAGACAATTGAGGGGTGTCATTAATGTGCAAAGAATAGTTAGTATTAAAGTAAACTATTTTAATGCTATTCTTTAAGTTGAATGCAAATTGTTTGGGCTCTATTTGGTGAAATGAAAATATAATCAGAGTTTATATTGACAGAAGTACCATGACTTTAATAAACCTGAAGCATCTTATAAACCATAATCTATATAACTAGTGACTTTAACTATTATTTCAAAATGAATTTTATGATAAATAATTAGATTTTTTTTCTTCACAATAGCACAACATTGTTTCTTTTTATTACTTTATTGTTAACAATATCTTTTTTGATTATCATGTGCAATTTTTATTACGAATATTCAGATTTCAGTTTCCTAGTAATTCTACTATGTTCACTTCATTAATGTGTGGAATTTATTATTTGCATCCCTTAACATGCTATAATTGTTCATATAAGATGATATTGCATTAGGGTTGGGCTGTTTTTAGTGCGGCTATGAAATCTTGTAGTTACCATGTACTAGATATATTCTCCTTTTTGAATTGTAAAAGTCGAACTCATTTTCTTGTGGGAAACCTATTAGCTTATAACATCATGGAAGAGTAATAGGTTGAAATCATTATTTAAATTTATACTATTCAGAATAAAGGGCTTTCAAATTTTAACTTGCATTGAGGGTTGAGATTTATTTACAATTCCAGTATTTGACCTAGGAAGCATCAATGATTTGTGGAATATTAAATTGTATAGTGTGTATTTTACTACTATTTGATAACTTATGTATTGAGTATTGCAAATGCTGTTAATCAGTATATGAAGTCAAATAGTTAAATGTTGTCATCTAGGTAAATAATGCTGTCATATATTCAAGAAGCCCAAATACTGTTGTTTATTTTGTAAATTTATTTATCTATAAATATATAAATATATATATATATATATATAACATTTTCTACTGCATGTGGGGTCCACAGAGGACACGTGGCGTCCTGTTATTGGCTGGAGATTTGCTGAGTGGGACCCACGGCTATCTCAAATGAGACAGCGCTGACGCGGTATCCAGACGTGGGTCCCACATCCAGCGTATTGCTGATGAGACGACCGAGGGACCCGCCACATCACACGCAGCAAGCTCATAGGGTGACAGCGCATAGACAGGGGTCCCGTTATGCCCCGTCAGCGCTGAAGCGGAACCGGCGTGCTGGACCGGCTGAGCCGAAACCCAGTTCGAGGGTCCGACTGATCGTCTCCCGCAAACCCTAAAGCATTAGGGTTTGCGACGGATTAGGCGGAATCGAGCCATAGCTCGATCAATCAATCGGGATTTGTAAGGTTAATTCGAGAAATTGCAATTATTAGATAAGAATAGGCGCATAGTACCTTAGGGTTGCCGAAGAATCTTAAGTTTTTTTGAGGTAATCGCACGATACGCTTTGAATCTCAAAAGAAAATTTTGACACCGAGCTTTTGGATCCAGATAGGGACTTAAGGAGGATTAAGAATGGCTCAAAGAGGCGGCAGGTGTGGGGAATCGCCCTGGCAATGCCGCGTGCGTGGTCGCTCGGCACGCGTCGCGTGCCCTGTGTCGCGACGAAGACGTCGCGGTCAGCGCCGTCCGATGCCTCGATTGGACGGTTCACAAAGTCCGTCAGATCAAACGGTAAATGCCGATGGCAGTGACGACGGTTTAAGTATTTAAACGACGCTGTTAATATTTAATTAAATATATAATTATTTAATTTATTTTAATAGATTTAATCAATTAAACTTAATTTAATAAATATGTTCTAAATATTTCCAATATATCACCCCTAGCTAATTGAGGGGTGAGGAACGCAACGGCACACTCGAATTTTTGATCCGACGAGTATTTAATTATTCAAATTTTCAGGGCGGTGATGTTGGATTTTTGATCTGACGAGTATTTTAATTTCCCAATTTTCGGGATTTTAAATATTATTAAAATATTCGTCAAAATTTGACGACTTCCAATATACACGAAAACATCACCCTTAGCTAATTTGGGGGCAATGAACGCAGTGGTGAAGTCCATTTTTCAATCTGAAGTCAATTTAAATAGGTCAAATTCTAGGTTTTTAAATTTTCCAATAATCAGGATTTGATCCATTTGACTCTTGATTTGGACTAGGACTTAGGAAATGACTCATAATGACTTGATTAATACTTAGGGTCAAGATTATAACTGAGATTAGTCCTAATTGACTAGGGTAACAACTCGAGTTGCTACAACTATTATGTTTACTTCCTTTTTCCTTTACTTGATAGCTTTTATAGCTCCACTACTTAGTTAAATTATAAATTAATGCTTATGATATCCTACTAATTTAAAATATAGCCAATCTTAAAATGTGCTTAGACTGTTTAGTCTAAATACATTTTTGCTTTTATTAGGTTTGCTCTATCATATTTAAATATCAAAATATGATAGATCAAGGCTCTTTGATTCAGGTAATGCATGTTCTAGTTCTTGAAGAGCTCCTAAAATGAAAAGATTTTACTTACTATTTAAATTTTCTTGCTCTTTTAGTTTAATGAAGAGAATAATTGTATTCTCTCTTTCCTTTTCTTTTAAATGGATTTATGATAATTAAACTTTAAACTGTTTGGGTTATTCTTACCTACTCTTTATATATCTATGTTGTGATTATTTATTTTGTAATTATTTAGGATGAATGAGTGGATTATACTAATTGCTTGCATTGTATATACTTGCAATGTTTTCATGTATCTTCTAAACATGTATCTCGTATTACATTTCATTACAAATTTACTTTAACTTAACATTTGCTCATAAAGAGATTTGGCCACTTAGCATCTATATTTGATTAGTTTTCTTCTAATTGAGTATTGGATGCTAAGATAACTCAATGTTTGGATTAATCTTCTATTTAATTATTGGGGTTGTTAAAGGCTTAGCAATTATTAAATAAATCCTCAAGAGTCTAACTAATTAAAGGTTTAGCAATTATTAAATTAAGCAACTAGATTTTAACCTTAAGATCTAAACACTAAAGTATACATGTGTTCAAATTATAGTTGAGTTATAAGATTTACTTGAATTTACCATTCTTGAAAATATTTACTTAAGTCATAGAAATCAGATGAATGAGCTCATCTGATTAACTCTACAATTATGAGACATAATCATATGACTTTTTTGAGAATTGATTGAGTTTATAAATCCATTCTATTTTAGAATTTATCTTTTGCCAAATATCCTTCTTAAGAAAAAATCAAAGATCTAAATGTTAGATTCAGATAATCAATCATATGAATTTTTTAAAAATTTTAATACTTTTAATTTACTAGTTTGAGATCAATATCAAATCAATAAGTATTATTGGAATCATGAAGATTCTTTAATGTCTAAGAAATCAGGTGTCTTATTCAATTTACTTAAATTAAAGTTTAATCTAATCAAGTTAGGGTTTAATCCCAACTTGAACAAATCAAGGTTGTTTCCTTATTCAAGAAAGAGTGAGAGATTTGTACTTAATCAATATTTACTAGTAGTATAATTTTTGGTGTCATGTACTTCATGATTTTTTTTCTAAAGATTTTCACATAAATTTTATATTCTATGATTTTGTTTTATTTTTACTCTGATATTACATATAGGTTAATTAAAAGTGATTTATTTGTGTGATTAATGTTCTTAAGAAATTATAAAACTATGGAGCATAGAATAGCAAAATAAGTTTATTTTACTTTATTTTATGAGAAATAATATTTGCAAATTTGGCACCTAAAAAATTAGTACAATTAAATGGGAGCAATATTTCATTACTTTTATTTATTTACATCAAAAAATTATAATAATTATATTTAAATATTATATGAAAATATTGCTCGCACCTAATTGAACAAATTTTCTTGAGTTATATGAACTTAATTTAGAGTATCGCTACACTTACACACTAATATATACTAAAATATATAGTTGATGTGTCAATCCAATACGTAAATAGATTATTGGTTGAATATATTTTTTTGTAAATTCATATATAAAAATTCTGAATATTTTTTTTTGATGCATATAAGCATAGCATTCATTTATTTTATTTTATGATGATAAAGAAATGTACGGGAGGAGGAGGCGTGTCATAAGTTGGACATTCTCTGCAAATGATGCCATTTGGTACAATTTTTCAAACTCCCGACTCATGAAAAAATTGTGCATAGGATGCTTGTGAAGAGAAAATTCCTGTAATAATAAGTGGGAAGATTTTGGTGCGTATTTATGAATTTCAAAGAATTTCTAATTTGCCAAAATTCATGCAAAATAAGTTGAATCCCTCTGTATTTTTTGCAGCAACCATATCTTGGCTGCAAGAGCAGCTTTGCAAGGTTAAGAGCCATTGATTCCTTGGTAGCTTCTTCTTTCGAACTGTGAATTTTGAGTGCCCGAGTGCGTCACGTCGGCGTGGGCAGAGAGAACCTGCCCAGATGCAAAGGGGCTCTGAGCACCCCGACGCTTGATGAAGACGCACGCCCAAACGCATGTGCCCAGAAGCAATCATTACTATGCTCCCACGAGCCATGGCTGACGATGCATTTGGCCTATTAAATTTTAGTATTGTAGGATTATCATAATAAATTTCTCACTATTCGCATTCGCGTTCTCATACTATGAATTTTTTTGTGTAAAATTTGATTTAATTCTTATGGAGACTTTGTAGCTGAACTCTTATGTTTGTTATGATGAACACTAACTAATCTGAATACAAACTTCGAAGACAAGTATCTAATTTCTTTTTCCTTTTTTTAATATCAAATAATATGAAAATTGAAAAAATAAAACTCTTCAAACATATATAAAAACTCAAAATATATTATTTTGAATTTCCAAAACAAACCTACAATAGTCCCTTTGAAGCAAGATGACGAACCAGTTTAATGATTATTAACAAGGAGTATGTTGGAGGCGCGCCACAGCGCGCCGCAGCGGCCTTGCCCCCGAGAAGCGTGCGCTCCTGTGCGCTGCCGTGACCTTGCGCCGGAGAGGCGGGCTCTCCAGCACGTCGTAGCACCCGCGGTTTAGAAATTCCGAGTTATATATATTCTTAACCCCGTTATTAGGGTTAATGAAGCCAAAATTTTGAAACCTATTAGCTTCCATTATTTTTTTGTAGTGGCTGCTCCATTGCAAGAAAGAAAAAAAAGCTCATAGATGTCTTGAAAAGATTTGTAAACCCTAAGACTCATTATAACTCCTTTCTCTATACAGTAATATTTCGCTCTCCTCCCCGTGGATGTAGATATAAGCACCGAACCACGTAAATATCTCTATCTTGTGGTTGTGATTATTTGCATGTGTTGTTTTCTTGCTTTATTTGATTTTGCTTATCATCTCAAGTTTTGTTCCGCATTGATTTATAACTATAAAGGATCCCAACAAGTGGTATCAAAGAGAGGTTACATTGTTTGTTCTTAAGGACTAGGGTTTGCTTGTGCTACTTATTATTTTGTGTTTGAGTTTTCTAAAGCAAGGAGAAATGCATAACAGAATGAGGAAAAGAGGTTGTTGGAACCTCGTCAACTTCGGTGGTAGAGAGATCCCTCCACCAAGTTGTGACACATCCGGCAAAAATAGATGTCATAAAATTTGATGGGAATAATAACTTTGGTATGTGGCAGTGCGAGGTGTGCTGTAAATCTAGAGGATGTTCTTGACGACGTGGAAAAACTGGAAGAAATTTTAGAGAGGGATTAGATCAAGATGAATTGCAATGCATGTGGCTTGATCCGGAACTGTTTGACTCAGGAGATCAAACATGGAGTTATGATGGAAACGTCAACGTGAAAATTGTGAAAATTCATAGAAGCCAAGTATCTCACAATGAGCGTGGAAAATCGACTCCACATGAAAAGGGGATTATACATGTTTCAAATGAGAATGAGAATTTCCATAGATGAACACCTAAATGAGTTCACGAAATTGTTGGCATAATTGTTGAATCTGGATGAGACCGTGGAGGATGAAAATAAGACCCTGCTATTGTTGAACTAATTGTCAGATGAGTATGAGCACTTCACCATGACTTTGATCCATGTGAAAAAGATTCTGAAGTATGAGAAGGTGATGACAACCCTAGTGAACCATGAGTTTAGAAGAAGGGATAAAGAGTCCATCAAATCATATATGGCAGAGGCTTTTACACTCTAAAGAAGAATACCATAGAGAAAGAAACAACGACCAAAGAATAATACAAACTTCCAAAAAAGAGGGAAATTCAGAGGTCGAAGCTTTGGGAGCAATCAGTGTACATTCTGTTTGAAAACAAGACATTGGAAGAAGGACTACCCAAAGTTGAAAGACAAGTAGTGTACGAGTGGATCTTCCAAGGTTAAGGCTAATGTGATCTAAAATGTCATAAAGGGTTCATACTCTGATGTATCTCTTATTATTGTTTCAATGGAACTAGCAGCCGACAACTCCAATTGGATTATGGATACCGACACGATGTATCACATATGCTCCCAGAATGACTATATTTGTTCATATAGAGAAAGGGACAGTGGTGCCATCATAATGGGGAATAATGCCATGTGTCAAATTGCAGGAGCTAAAAGTGTACTGATCATAACGCATGCAAGAATAGTGCAAGAACAGTAAGAAGTCAGACATGTGCCAAAGATCAAGAAGAACATGCTGTCTATTGGGGCCTTAAAAACTAAGGGCTTTAAGGTGGTGATTGAGGCAGGGGTCCTGAAGATTAGCAAGGGTGCTATGACTTATCTAAGAGGAGTTAGATAACAAATATCTAATACATATAGGGAATTACAATGACAGGTTCAGTAGCTGTAGCTGAAGACTCTGATGTTACCCTGATATTATGGCATATGAGGCTAGCACATGCAAAGGAACCTTCACTATGAGCATTGGAGAAGAAAAGACTCATTAAAGGTATAAATTCTTATAAACTACAATTTTATGAGCATTGTATTCTTGGAAATAAAATACGCAAGCCCTTTGGGGTTGGCCTCCACAACACCAAATATATATATTCGAATATATATATACACACAAATGCTTAGAGACCAACAAAGACTACATCATTCGGTGGTCAAAGGTATTTTATTTCTTTTATAGGTGATTACTCCAGATTTATATGGGTGTACACTTTGAATAATAAAGAAAATGTACTAGAGGTTTTCATAAACTGGAAGAAGATGTTGGAAAATCAAATGTGCAAGAGAATCAAATGTGCAGAGCAAATGAATCGTACCTTGGTGGAAAAGGTACGGTGTATGTTGTCTATTGCTAGGTTGGAGAGAGTTTGTTTGGGCTGAAGCCCTAGACTATAAATGCTACTTAGTGAACTGTCTACTATCTGCAGCCCTTGATAAGAAAACTTCAATTAAGTGTGGTCCAAACATCCTGCCACAGATTATGATTAGCTGAAGATTTTTGGTAGCCCATCTTATTATCATGTTAGAAAGGATAAACTTAAATAGCGGGCTAGGAAAGCAATTTTCATAGGCTTTCGATGCGGAGTGAAGGGCTACAATTGTATGATCCAGTTGACAAGAGGATTGTGGTAAGCAGAGATTTCGTCATTGATGAAGATGCTTTCTTGAGATTGATGAGTTCTCATCAGGTGGAGAAAAATATAGAGACTCTAATAAGCACATAGAGAGTGGGGTTTGATGCCATCCCATTTGTTCTACAGAAGTCTTCACATCACATCGATGATACTTCTACAGATGAAGATCACATTGGTGATGGTGAAGAGTAAACTGATGTTGAAGGTGAGGCTCCAATTCAAGAGTTGATTGCTAGAAATAGACCCAAAAGGAATGCAACTCAACTGTCAGCCTGGCTTGGAGATTATGTAACTTACATATTATTCGTATTAGTGGGAGATGTTCCCTCCCATTACAAAGAAGTTGTGATGGGTTCAGAAGGAAAATTACATAATCAAGCAATGAATGAAGAGATAGAATCTCTTTATAAGAATGAAGCATGGATATTGGAGAAATTCCCTCCAGTAAGAAAGGTTATTTAGTACAAGTGAGTGTATGCGAAGAAAGATGAATTCTCAAAAACTGATGTGCGCTACAAAGCTAGACTGGTGGTCAAAGGCTTTGCTCAGAAAGAAGGTATTGACTATGATTAAGTGTTTTCCCTAGTTGTCAAACACTCATTGATCCGTGTGCTTCTAGCTTTGGTGGCATAGTTTGATTTGCTACTTGAGAAACTTGATGTAAAAATGGCAATCTTGCACGAAAAATTTGAAGAGGAGATCTTTATGGTGCAACCCCTAGGGTACAGTGAGCTAGAAAAAGGCAACTAGGTGTGCATATTGGATAAGTTTCTTTATGGGCTAAAGTAATCACCAATACAATGGTACAAAAAAATTTTATTAGTTCATGCAAAATGAGAAGTACCAAAAAAGTTAGTTTTGCCATTATGTGTATTTTAAGAGGTTTCCTCAATGTAGCTTCATTTACTTATTATTGTATGTCGATGACATGTTGATAGCTACTTCAGATTAGATATAGATGGATCACATGAAGGATCAACTATCAAAGAACTTTGAAATAAAGAACTTGGGAGAGGCAAGAAAAATATTAAGAATGGAAATCTGTAGTGACAAAAGGGCAGGAAATATTTGGTTTACTCAAAAGGGGTATTTAGAGAAGGTGCTGAGACAGTTCGGGAGTGATGACTCTACAAAGTCTATGAGTATACCGCTAGCACGTCTTTCACTTATCTGTAGAATAATGTCCAAAAATAGATTATGGAAAGGAAGAAATGCACTTAGTGACATATGCTAGTGCAGTTGGAAGCTTGATGTATGTCATGGTTTGCACTAGACCATATATTGCTCAAGCAATTGGAGTCGTGAGTTGATATATGCACAATCTGGGGAAAGAGCACTGGCAAGAGCGCTTTATTCTTAGCTACTAATCCAGTCTGTCACACTCGCACAAATCATATTGATGTTTGACACCAGTTCGTTCGAGATGTTATTGAAGAATGTGAGATCTTACTGGAGAAGATTGACACTAAAGTAATCCATTGGATATGATGATAAATGTACTCACAGTTCAAAAATTCACTAATTGCAAAATCTTGGTGAATTTGGAAAATCATATAAAGGTTTCTCAATTGTTAGAACTACAAACAACTTGACTTTCTTGGGAGGGGGATACGTAGGCAATCAAATTTGTGCAGCTGCATTGATAGAAAGTTTAAAGGAGTCAGTTCTCATGTGGAGCACATGAGATATGAGGTGGAGATTGTTAATATGGAGCAAGTTGGAGGCACGCCACAGCGCGCCACATCGGCCTTGCGCCCGAGAGGCGGGCTCTACGGCGCACCGGGCGCCCGAGAGGCTGGCGCTATAGGGCGTCGTAGCGCCTGCGGTCTAGAAATTCCATGTTAAATATATTCTTAACCCCATTTTTAGGGTTATGGAGACCAAAAATTTGAAACCAATTAGTCTCCATTGATTTTGTGTGGTTGCTGTTCCATTGCAAAGAAGAAGAAAAGCTCTTAGAAATTTTGTAAGGGTTTGTAAACCCTAAAACTCATTGTAACTCTTTTCTCTACATAGTGAAATCGTTTGCTATCGTTTTCGTGGACATATGTGTTAGCAACGAACCACGTAAATATCTTTATCTTGTGGCTGTGATTGTTTGCATGTACTATTTTTTGTTTTATTTGATTTTGCTTATCATCTCAAATTTTATTCCGTATTGATTCATAGCAATAAGAGATTCCAATAAAAATATATCCTTAGAAACGACTTGAAGATGAACTCTTTTTTTTTTTTTTTTTTTTTTTTTTTTTTTTTTTTTTTTTTCTCAACGTCGTTGATCTTCAACTGTTAAATTGACAGAAGTTTATCATAGCCAGGTAACTTCTTGCGCATGCATCATTTGTCAGGACGAGGGACTTTTCATGCATTGAATCACGTGTTATATATTGCGCGTCCCATGTAAGTTTTTCCCTTAAAATAAGTAAAACAATAATACTTTTATTCTTGAAAATAAACTAAAAATACAACAAATATAGAGTCATATGTTCATACATATTAGATTGCCTAAGAACAGTCTCAAATATATATATATATATATATATAATTACTTGAAAATGAAGCTATTAATGATTAGGAGAATCCACATCTCGTGTAATTAACGTTTAAAATATTATACACAGTATTTCTCATTGATACATAGGCTTTTAAAAAGTCTTTGATTCGATAACTTGACGCACAATACAAGAAAGAGACTGCAAAGAAATCAAAGAGAACTGGCAAATGACTTATTTTTCAAAATTAGTAAGAGAAATGCGACTGAAGATTCTTCACTTTGACCCATGCATAGGTTTTATATTAAAGTTTTTGTATTTAAATCTTAATTTATTATGTTTGTTGCGAAATTCCCTTTAATGAGAGATAATAATGCAGTTCGTGGAATTCTTACTTGTGATTTCGAGCACAAATTCAAGAGAAGATGGCAATTGATGCATGGGACATTAATTGGTGACAGATGCCAGTTTTTGTAATCTCCTTCTTCCTCTGCCAAAAGTGAAGTCTTCTCCCCTCTTCTCCATACGTAAGCTTGTGTGCTGCACTTTGATTTTCTCTGTATGTTCTTTGAGAGTATGCAAGTTTCGTGAAGGCAAAAGTCCTATCTATTTTGAATCAATGGCCTACAAAAATATAAGAGGGAGAGGAAACCAAATAAGAGATAGGAATTAGTAATGATCTTTTTATTTGAAACTTTATATTCATACAAAAAAAATATAAAGTTGATGAGCCATTTGGCTACTTTTTATTGGAGTGGTGTGCTATGGCTATCAGCATAGCCATTTGGTTACTTTAAACACGCAAAAAGCAGGACATCAAAATGAAGGCGATTTGACGAGAAATGGAGTTTGGGGGGACCTTTTCTTTTTGAATGCAAGACTTGGAAGCATTTTATTGTTCCTACATCCAGAAATAAGCAGTTGAAATCACTGTAAAGTGTGAACTTATTAAGAGTCAATGGGTGTGGAACATAGACTTGTTCGTACGAGTGTTCCCTCCGCAGAATCGTCGCAGGAACATACGACTGGATAGCAATGCAGCTGAATAGAAATCACTGTGCATAATGAAGAAAAAAAAAGAAATAGACAAACTAATGGAAAATTGAAGAAATGAACAATTGTCAAACCTTGCAAGGTAGAAAATTGTTTGTTTAATTACTCGTTGAACTCAAGATCCAGTCAAATCTTTCAATCAGTGTAGAATTATGTGACTATAATTGCCTGAGAGTTCTCATTAAATATACTCACTCCAATGCTTTCCAGTCATTCATATTCATGTACTTAAAATTAATGATTAACTCATTATAAATGAGATTAAAAATTTATTAAAGACTAATAATAATTTAGAAAAAAATGCTGAAATATTTAAATATATCAATAATTTACTAATTAAAATCAAAATTATATATTATTAAAATCAATTAATTATTTAAAAAAAAGAGCTGATCTTTTCTTAGAGTACCTATTTCTATTTTATATACATCTTTCCATCATTAAAGTACTCATAAGCCAAATGTTTATCAAAATATTCCAAAACTTAAAAACACAACACAAAATAAATGATAAAATATATAAAAATATGAGAATGTTATGTTATAGCACAGTGATTGATTGATGCTCATACTTTAAACCACATATATACTTCATGAAGCTCACCTAATTAAAAAACAAAAAATCTTCAAGAGTAATTTAAGATAATTAGAGGTAGTTTAGAAATTTGGTAGCATTTTTAAATTTAATTTAATGAAAAATACAATTAATAATAGAAGATGCAGAAAGAAAAATGTCTTGATCATTCTAGAATAATAATAAGGTAGCATCATATGTATGTGTATGTGCGCTCATGTGTTGTTTTTTTTCAAATTTCTCGCTAATAATATTGAGAAAGGTCAACATACAACAATATGTATGTAGAGAGAGTGGTGAGAGAAAGGATATGAACTAATTTTGAAGAAGCATATCACCTAGTTCATTAACTTAAATCTCTTTCATTTAGCCATGATCATAAGAAAATCCCATAAGAAAAAATTAGGTCATTTTAAGATGATCGACATCAAGGTCGTGGGCAATTTCATGGTTGTGGGCGTGGATGATCCTTCGTCATTTGTCAACTTTGCAACCTCTTTGCACATAATGACTCTTAATGCCTCCAACAACAACCGATGTAACAATTGGTGACTCTAGGAGTCCAATCATATCTGAATTAGTGGATGTCTTGATTTTAATGATTATAAAATATTGAATAATAACATTGCCACTAAGCATATATATGTTGAGTTTTAGGTGAAGGTAAAGTTATGGGGTTATTTGCTCCTTGTTTTAGTCTCTTGATACCTTCAAATTCTAGAGTTGAAGATAGCATGAATGCAACTGATAAGCTTAGATGCAATACTTAGTAGAAGGATTCATCAAATGAAGCTCAACCATTTAAAGGATTCAATTTTATTTAATGATCTTGTATTTGTACTCCTATAATTAGACTTATATTTCTTTCATTTGTTAATTGCTAAGCTTTGAGATTAGGGGTTGAGCAAATTAAGTTAAAAGAGCATGCTAGACTAAATGATCCCTTGTCATGCACCTAGGAACATGGACTAATGTGCCTGCGCGCAGAAATTCATGTGCCCAGACGCATCTAAGAAGGAATCCTACCAAGAAGTGACCCGTTAAGGAAATTATTGGGCCATAAATTGGGCCCAGGCACCCATGCACACCCCGGACAAGCCCAGATGTATCCTAGTTTTCATAAAATATATGTTTTGAATCGCCTCGCCTCCTCTATATGCAGGAACTAAACTAAAGCACATTCAACTAAAATAAAACTTCTCATATTCTCGTAGTGGCTTTAAGGCAAAGTGTTTAAAAAAAAGCAAACTAACAATTTTAGGCTCTCTTTCTCACTCCAACTATAAGGAAGATTTGTGAAAACATCTTATAGATTAATTGTGTAAGACGTTTTCTATACTTCAATTTTATTTCTTAACCAACACTAGCCTGTGTTAGAGTGATTTTGAGGCAGTTCCATTGAGGTAAAGACTTGTGATGGAGGAATTTGATAGCTGCCCTGCAACCAAATTTTGCAAGGAGAGAAGACTTTTCCGCCTGCGGGCGGCAAAAAGACTCTTTTTTTAGTCAATTTTTGATGAGGGATTCTATTTTATTTTGTGTTGTGATTATGTAACAACTCAAATTTGTTATTAGCGCTTAACCTAGCTCAATTAGTATAAAAATTTTTCATTAGTCTTTAATCGTCATTAGGAGCAAACCTTGAAGTTTGGTTTAATTTGAAGATCAATCGGATCACTCGATAATTTTTTGCTAAATTAAATTAACTAATAAAATAAAATAATTATTTTGCCTTCCAATTCGAAAATCCAATTGAGTTTTTGGATTCCTAGCACCCAAATTAGCTAAGGATATTTTTTTTTGTATTTTTCATAGTCCGTTTGGTTGAAATAAGAATTTCATATTTTAAAATTAATTAAATATTAATTTATTCAAATCCAAACGGCTATAACTGTTTTAATTGCCACTTCCGAACCGTGTGATCCTAAGCATCTGGACTATCGTGCGGTTCGGTGATTTGGATCGTACGATGCGTCGAATCCTATTAATCGGGGATCATATATGGGCTGCCAGATCTGATCCAGAGGCCAAAATCGACAGGGCACTGTGCCCTGTCATCCCAAGCTGCGCGTGCACACCCGCGCCTGCATCCGCGCGCTGGTCCCCCATGTTAGCTCGATCCTCTCCTCTGCCAGCAGCGGTTGTCGGCCTACTGCTGCTGTCTCCCATGACCTCCTGCTCTGCTAACTGTCTTTCATTCTCTTTTTAAACCCATTCCAACTGCCATTAAAGGTTGTTGAGCCCTTACACTTCTCCACCTTCTTCTTCTTCTTCTTCTTTTTCATCTTCTTCTTCATGTCTCGAATACCCAAAGCTCCAGCTTCAGAACCAGCGCTGTCCAGCTTCGATCAACAGTCCTGCAGCTTTCTGAAGCTCCTTAGTCAGCGACTGTGGCAGAGAAGCGTTCTAGGTCAGCTGTGCTTGCGAATTGTAGCTCGGCTGCTTCGCGTCGAACTCGGTGAATCAGTGAATTCCTCCGTCTCTGGGTACTCCACTTACCCAGTATGCAATCTATTTTTTGTGCAATTGGAGACTCCAATTGGTATCCCTAATGTTGTTGGTTGGAACCATAACATTGATCTGGTTCGATCAAACTTGATCGAGTGACTACGACCCCGGGCTTGTACAGTGGGGTACAATGCCCGAGCCATATTGATCATCTGGCGAACCTGTAACAACCCAAGGTTGTTACACTAATCAATCGAGATTAAACTAGGTTCTGATCTTCATTTTATTAATCTTAAATAGTTATTAGGAGCAAGTCTTGAAGTTTTAGTCCAAATCAGGAGTCAATTGGACCAACCCTAATTTTAAAAATTTGAATAATCTGGAAAATAAGATAATTCATTTGACCTCAAATCAAAAATCCAATTTCGTCATTGTGCTCATCATCCCCAAATTAGCTAGGGCTGATATCTTAGAAGTGTTTGGAAGTCATCGGATTTCATTCGAATATTTTAATACATTTAAAATACTATAAAACTAGAATAATTAAATACTCGTCGAAATCAAAATTTGACTTCGCCGTTGCGTTCCTCACCCTCGATTAGCTGGGGTAAAATTTTGGAATTTTTATTATAGCCCAATTTTAAGTATAACTTTTAGTAGAATTTAATATTAAATTAATATTTAAATAAATAGAATTAGGGTCCGTGGGGCTGCTGTTTTAACTCGGGTCAGGCCTGTCTGCTTATTTCAAGTCGAGCCCATTGGATCGGCTCGATCCGAGCCGATCGATCGGGCCGTCCCAATCGGACGGCTCAGGGGCCTTCGTCCCCGCATTTACAGCGCGTGACGATCGAGTAGGCACGCGGAAAGTTGCTGCCATAGCTGGTGGCCTCCGCCGTCCCGAAGACTTCCAAAGCTATAATTTAACCTCTTTTCCTATGATTCGATCAATACACCTTACTAATGGATCGCGAACCGAGCACCCGCAGACCTGCACCTTTTCGAAGCTTCTAGTTGTTCGAATAGGTGCGTCCCGATCCCTCTTTTCATTCATGAAATTTGTGCAATTAAGTTTTAATTGCCTATTTCATAGCTTGTATTGTTATTTGATTGGTCTGAATGAGCTCAATCGAGCTCGATTGAACACATTTGTCGAATGATATGCATTACTCCACAGTGCTTCCCTTCGCTCTATCTAATCCCATTCGATAGAAACTAGGGTTAGCTTTCTCCGGTGTTCCAGACCACCTCTGTCACTGGTTTGGCCGTCATTGGATAAATGTTGTCAAGCTCTTTCCATTGCCATCTGAGCCAACCTCCGGCGAGGACGGGAAGCCCTTCGTCTCTTGTGCCCTAGTCCCTCGCCTGCGGGTTATGTCGGGAAGAAGCAGTCTTAGTCTCGGGTCAGGTTGGGTCAAGCCCGTCCCATGCGTCTGCGTCCGGGCCTTCAACATTCGCTGCCGAGTGAGTGGGTCCCGCATATGGGCACTGTCGGGCTGAGTGTGGAGCCCGCACCGTACCATCCGCATCCTTCTACCGCTGAAACTGAGTGCCTGTAGGCTCCGCCAGCTTTGTGCAGCCATGCCAGTGGGCCCCACCTGCAGTCAAAATAGTTAATTAAAGTTTGAATTAAATTTGATTTATTTGTTTAGTTAAACTAATTCAAATAGTAATCAAAACTTCAAACATACATAACTTAAAATCCATAAATTCAAATATAATTAAGTCGTATCTCATTTTAATTAGAAAAATGTAAGGATTAATATGGCAGTATTAGTTTTCCTATTGGATGCTTATTTTGCTTAATGATATTTAGGTCCCTCCTCTAATCCTCCATTAAACCATAGAATTTTTATTAGCTCATATCTTAGTCAATTTAGCTCTAAATCATGCAATCCGATATATTATTTTGATCAGAAGAATTTAATGATCACTAATATGTAATAAAATCTTAGTTTTTATAATTAGGTTGCTTAATTAGCCCTAATTACCATAAAAATAGATTAGTAAATATTTGGCTCATTAATTATTCAAATTGCAAAATTTAAGTTTCTGATAACTCCTAAGATAGAGTAGAACACAGTGGTGAAGTTAATTTATCATTTTTATAATTAATTTTACTAACTACTGACTAATCACCATAAATTCTAATTAAGGCTTAAGTTAATTATTTGATGTTCAAGTTGAGCAAACTCATTGTAGTTGTGATAACTATGCTATTGTAATGCCCTGTCCCTTCACCGCGCACAACTGAGGTAATTTTATGGAACAAAGAGAATTGGAGGCGGAACGATGCGTTACTCGGGAAGGACTGCTGAACCTTCCCCAATACTGCTGACTGACTGAAACTCAATCTAAAAGAGAGCTGAGGACTATTCTTTAAGATAAGGGTGAAATACTTATTTTAAGTATTAGATATAATATTATATACATTAGATTATAAAAGTGATTTTTAATAAGAATGCAGTATATATGGGTATTAATAGTATTTATGCTGATCACATCATAATACTAAGTATAAGTTTAAATAATAATATAGTGCAAAGGCTATAGCATTCATCCATATCATTCAACACATAAGTTAAGTAAAAGCATTCATTTCAAAAAAGAAAAGAAAATATATCCAGAGAGATTATTCCATACTGTTTACTTTAATGAAAATAACAGTAAAAAATATCTCTCGCTCACTGCAGAAAGCAAACTAATACAAAAAATAAAAACTAAATACTGAGCCGGCTAATGCTCCAAACCACTTCTGAATCTTCTAGGAAGTCTCCTGATCTTGCTCCTCAAACTATTCTGAATCTAACAAATTACTGAATCCCAAAAGTACCACGTGTTATATAATAACTGTAACACAACTGAAGCTACTATATACATTTATAATTATCTAAAGTTTAATATTTAAGTAAGCAATCAATATTGTAGGAAAATACTACAATAGCTAAAAAATGTGAAACTGTATAAAACTAAAAATAAGGTAAAATTGTGGTTGAAAGACTAAGTGCTGAAAATGGAGAATAGTAAAGAAGCTGAAATAGAATAAAAACTAAAATAAAACTTTACTGTATGTCACTGAATATGCATCTGATTATGCCACTAATTTATGCTATCATTATGTATTTGGTGCCTCATGCACCCCTATGAATTCCTAATATCCATGATGCTTGCTACATCCCGTAGGTCCTACTCAAATTGATACATGCTACATCATGTAGTTCACAATACTTTTTGATGCCTATGCTTATGAAATTCATAACAAATACTTTCAAATTAATATGATTCTTAAATTGTTAAAAATTAAGAAATAAACTAAAGTAAGACATAAACTGTATATCTTGATTATCATAGCAAGCACATATTATTAAGACTACTTTAATCAAAAATTTGATCATATATTTCCTAAAACTAGATTTGCTCAATTTAACTAAATCTTATAACTTTTTAAGTTATCACATGATGGGAGTGCATATACATATTTAGTGTTCTAAAGTCATCAAAATACAAAAAATATGCAATTTGAGTAAAATTGGATAATTATGGGCGCTATAGCGCTTGCCTAACCAAGAGCCAGGCGCTATGACATGCTATAGTACTTGCCTATCCGAGAGACAGGCTCTACGATGTGCTGTGGCATGCTAATACACTGTGGCGCACTGTAGCACTTTTGGGCGCTACGGCGCGCTGGAGCGCCTTCTTGGCCGAGAGCCAAGCGCTATAATGCCAAATATCCAGAGGTGAGGGCACTGCGATGTGTCGCAATGCTTTCAAGCGCTACGGAGACAGATTTTCTGAGACGTGGGCGCTGCGGAGTGCTGTAACACCTCTTGACCGAAAGACAGGAGCTACAACACTCTGTAGCGCTCAACGGTCATTTTGCATGGACGAAAAATGGAACGTATCTCCTATTGCACCCAAATACTCTCGATTCAGAGCATCTCAAGTGCGGTGCCATATATCGATGGAAATGTCTTTCTGAGACCTTTCCATTGGAACCAAAATTGACAAAAAAAGATTACTCTTACACTGCAAACAATGATGCCCTAGCTACATATGCAAGATTTCTTTTTATATAGCATTATTCATTTTTGGATTCAGATCGAACTCTATTGAGTTTGATTGCTAAAATGCAGGTTCTTGAGGATAAGTATTAATTATTCAAATAAAATAAAATAGCCATTGGATCAACCAATGGTGAAAATAGAAGGTTCAAAGAAAAAATACAAGGAGGGTACATTAGCTTGCAAATGGAGATTCTAGCTAGTTTTTTACAGGAGCTTGGGAGAAAAGAGCTTCTTCTTCAGCTACTAGCAACAAGAAGGAAATGGATTGGGGGTCCTTCAAGAGCTTGGTAACTTCTTCCTTCAGCAGCTGAGCAAACGGGGATATTAGAGAGCTGAGGGAGCTAGATAAGGGAGAAGGACGCATGGCTCAAGCATGGGACAACATGTCCTCTCCCATCAGCAGCATGGGGAGGAAGCTTACTTATGTAGGAAATGGGAAAAGACAGGCATGTGCAGGAAATAGGGAGGAAAATGAAGATTTTAAGACTATAATTAATTATTTTCAAATTTTAATTAACTAAATTTAGAAATTAAAATTAGATGAATAACAGGCTCCAAAATAATCCCAAAAATTTGCCACTAGTAAATTCAGGGGTGAGGAACTCAACAACAAAATCTAATTTTAATTTAAAGATTAATTTTATTATCCTAATTTTCGGGGTATTTAAACTATATTAAAATATTCAAGAAAATCTGATGCTTCTAAACACTTCCAAGACTTCACATCTAGCTAATTTGGGGGTGACGACCGCAATGACAATGTTGAATTTTTGATCTGAAGTTAAATTAATTATCTCAATTTTCTAATTAATTAAATATTACTAAAATAATCTAAATATTTGATTGAGCTCCGAATTGCTCCAAATCTTCAAGGTTTATTTCTAAGGACCAGATGAACCCAATGGAATAATAATTAGCTTGTGACTAAGCTAAAATTAAGCTAAGTAACCACTTAGGATTGTTACAGCTATCGAAAAATGATAATCACTGACTTTACTCAATTTGGACACTAATTGAGAAGTTAGGTTATTGGACCCAACCCCTTAACTTTCTTAATTACCCTTTAAGGTCAAAACTTGATTTGTCCATAACTTGGCTATTTGACCTCATAATTTAGCAAACTTAGTTTCTTTGGAACCATTAGACAGAGAAATACCTAAGTATAGCAAAAATTTCTTATTTCCCCAAGTATATTTGCTCAGGAATCCTTAATTAATTTAAACTATAATTTGAGATCATTAGCCTTAATCCTTGGCCAAATTGGGTGTTCATAGTATTTATCTTCATATTAGACAGTGAGAAACTATTTGGCATTAATAAAATCTAGGTTGGAGCCCTAATTCTAAAAGTTGCATTTTGACCCTAATGTAGGGGCATTTTGGTCATTTTGCCCAAAATTAGGTTTAAGTGTTCTTACAGCCTAGAAATATATTATATTCATTAAAATTAGTAAATTAATTGATTACGAATCAATTTTAGATCATCTAGGCTTGTTAGAAGTAAAAATTCACAAGTTTCATAATGTGGAATTAGGCCCACATTATGCCTTCTCTAAATTCACCATAATATTAAGTAATTGTAGTTAATTTAAATTAAGACCAACGCTCAAATTATTAAATCTTCTCCTTAACTATTTTCAATAGAAAATTCCTTAAGTAGCTTCCTCACCTTAAGCTCTTAGGACATTCTCTCTTAAGTGCTTAGTAATAGACTTAGGCTAGATTTTATTCTTTGAGTAAATGGGTTATTCAATAGAATGAAGACTTAGTTTTAAATTTCTAGATTTTATATTTTAATTCTGATTATTTTATCTTTTGACCTTAGTTTAAGATTATAGATCCATCTTATTAAGTTTGATTATACTTAATAAGATTGTCTTAACCTTTAGTTCATGTGAGCTAGAAAACCTTAGACATTAGACTTTAGTACCTTTGGATTAAGAGGCTTAAACTCCCAATATTTAGAGTTTAACTCTTAATCTCTTAATCTTGATTTATCTTAATTAAGATTAGTTTGGATTAATAAATTCATTAATTAAGACAATTAATTTTATTATTTTAACTTAAATAGGTGACATTGATTAATTTAAATTAGAACTTGATGAGTTCTAATTATTTAACTTTATAGGATCATAATTTTGAGTTTATAATAGATAGTAGGATATTGGAGATCCTGAGCTTGTATAATTTCAGAATAGTTGGAACGATTAAATAAAAAAATAAATGATATCTAGATTTTTATGTAGTATTAACTTACTTTCCTTATTTTGTATGCGCTACTTTTCTTGATTTAAGACTTTATTGTTTTGACATATTAGATGAAACATAAAATATTTGATGAATATCATATATTAATTTTAGAATTTGCATAAAGTTATGAACATTAATAAATTAGATAAATAAGTAAATCATATAACAGTTCAGTGGATTGTGCTCTAGTTAGTTTGTCTCTAGTGTTCTAATTTTTGAGATACAGTTGTAATAACCCGAGTTGTTACCCTTGCCTATTATGGCTAATCTAAGTCTTAATTTTAGTATTAGTACTCTAATTAGGTCATTAGGAGAGAAGACCTTTCCTCCTACCAGCAGCAAAAAGACTCTTTTTTAGTGAAATTTTGATAAATGAATCTGCAAAGAATGGATGTTGGCTAGAAGGTCTCAAACTACTAAAAGCATTTCATGTTCTTATATTTTTTGTTTCTATTATTTTTTATTTTGTGTTGTGATTATGTAACAACTCAAGGTTATTGTTAGGGCTTAACCTAGCTCAATTAGTATAAAAATTTTCATTAGTCTTTAATCATCATTAGGAGCAAATCCCGAAGTTTTGATTTAATTTGGAGATCAATCGGATCACTCGATAATTTTTTGCTAATTAAATTAACTAATAAAATAAAATAATTATTTTGACTTCCAATTCAAAAATCCAATTGTTTTTTTGAATTCCTAGCACCCAAATTAGCTAAGGATAATTTTTTTTGTATTTTCATAATCCATTTGGTCGAAATAAGAATTTAATATTTTAAAATTAATTAAATATTAATTTATTCAAATCCAAACGGCTATAACTATTTTAACTGCCACTTCCGAACCATGCGATCCTAGGCATCTGGACTATCGCGCGGTTCGGTGATTTGGATCGAACGATGCATCAAATCCTATTAATCGGGGATCAGATATGGGCTGCCAGATCTGATCGAGAGGCCTAAATCGACAAGGCATTGTGCCCTGTCATCCCGAGCTGCACGTGCACACCTGTGCCTGCATCCGCACGCAGGTCTCCCATGTTAGCCTGATCCACTCCTCTGCCAGCAGCGGCTGTCGGCCTGCTGCTGTCTCCTCTGAATCCACGCAGAGCCGTCCGTCTAAGGTACTACCCTAAACTCCTGATTCGCTTCCAATTTCAATTCTTATTGCTCATATGCTTATTCCACCAACTGGATTAGACTAGGATCGAATCTGATCGATCGATCAATCGATAGATGGATCGATCAAATTTGCGAAATGCCAAACAGTGCAAACCGTTAGGTTAGGTTTCGCCAAACCCCTAGAACTAGGGCTGGCTCCCGCCGGCGTTACTTCCCCCCTTCGGCGATGTTCCGCATGCCAAACGGAAGGTCTCTCCAAGACCTTTCCAATGACACGCGGGTTGATCTCCGGTGGCGCCGAGAAGGCCGACAAGTTTCTTGCCCTAGCCCTCCTACGGAGAGGGATCCGGGCCGGGTCGGGTCGAGCCCGACCCGCGTTTCCACGCCCGGGTCTGCGTGTCATCCGAGTCAGCATGTAAATATGCTTGAGGGACCCGCGGGTCCAGTCGGTGCACACGGATTCATCCGCGTGTTACGAGCGGGTCCCGCCTCCAGCTCTGCATGCGTCAGCCGTGGGGCCGCTGCGGTCATTTCGACCGCAGTTATGGGGCCCACCCCACGTCAGCCTCTCCCAAGCTGTCGTGTGGCATTGTGGGCCTTGCTGTGCAGTTCTGTGGCTAGTCACAACCCGCCACGTGGCGCTGGGTCTTGCCGCCATAATTATCCTGCAGAAGGATAATAATAATAATTATAAATATATATATATGTATTATTTTGTATTATGTTAAATAAAATTAATTAGATTAATTAATAGTAATTAAGTTAATTAAACTTCTCAGCTAATTAAATTAAATAGTATGCTAAAAATTAATTAATTAATATTAGTTAATTAATTAAGCAGTAATTAAGATTAATTAATGGACATTAATTAATCTAAATAAAATATTATGTTGATTTGATTCATTAACAAACAGTAATTAAAAATAGTTAAATTAAGTTAACTAAATAATATTATCTAATTAACTTAATTAGAAGATTAATTAATAATTAAACTATTTTTAAAAGTAAAATCATTTAGAAAGTATATTTGAACAATGTATTAAATAAAATTAATGTAAATTTAATTAAACTTAAAAGCCTCATAACTTTAAAAATATTGATCCAAACATATCAAATATAGGGCTCATTTTACTCAGAAAAATAAAATAAATCAAATGACGTAATTCAAAAATTCGATCCAAAGTATATTTAACCTAGTGACATTTTAGGTCCTAAACAAACTCCCATAACTTTTAACCTAGTTATTCAAGCATTTATAATATGGGTCTTAAAATACTTAGTAGAATAGCCTGATCACTGTAGTAGTATTAGTTTCCTTATTTTGAGCTTAGTTTGAAAAGTGATATTTAAGACCCCTACCTAAAAATGACTAAAATGCCCTTGATCTTCAATTGACCATGACTTGGTCAATTCAACTCCAAATCAAGAAATTCAAAGTGCTAACTAGCTTAGAATTTTAGTGCCATCATTAATCTAAAATTAGATTTAAATTCTGAATCCTAGAAAACTAGAAAATGACCAAAATACTCTTAACTCTAGTTAGGCCATAATTTGACCAATTGAAGTCCAAATTAGGTCTACTCCCTATTAAAGTACTCAGTGCATTATAGAGAAGTTATAGAAACTGAGTTTGCTGAATTTGAACCTTAAATGGAAAAGTTCAATTTTTGCACCCTTTGACCCTTAGAAATTATCGAATTGCCCTTAAAAATTAGAACCTCCATAACTTAGTCATTAGACCTCAGAGCTTAATGTTATTAGACTCTATCAAATCCTTGAACATCAACCTTTAATAAACTGCATAAGAATTTAGATTTTATTATGAGTAAATTACTAAATTGCCCCTTATGTCAAAATTCTTAGTTTGTACCTATATGACATATTTCTTATCTAAATTGAGTGTACTTACTGCCTAACTTTATATTAGACAATAAGAAATCATTTGACAGTAAGAAATTCTAATTTGGAGCCATAAATTAAAAAATAGCTTTTTATACCCTAAAATAGGGGTAAAATGATCATATTTGCCCAAAATTTAGGTTAAGCATCTTTAACTTTTAAATTATCTTCTAAATTAGTAAAAGCAATATTATAACTATATTAGAATCTTTTAAGTGAGTAAAATCAGTTATTATGTCAAATTTATTAAAATCCCTAAAATCAATTATTAAGATTTTATACATCATATTAGGATTATTCTTGAGACTAGGACTAGATCATATGTTAGATTTCATTCATTGGATAAGTGTGTTATTCAATAAATGAAACCTTGGTTTTTAATACTTTCTAGATTTTTACAATTTAATTCTGATTAGTTTGTCTTTCAACCTCAGATTTAAGATAGGAGAATCATCCTATTAAGTTTAACTTTACTTAATAGGATTTGCCTTAATTAATAGATCACATCTAGATTGAAACCTAGATCTTAAGTCTTACCCATTTGGATTATATGATTAAGCCCAAACTTGTGGTGTTTAATCCATAATCTATAACTTAGTAGATCTTTATCAGATCTTAGTGTAGAACATCTGAATTCATCAAATTAGGACATTATGATTTATTTATTAACTTGTAGTCGATTTTGATTGAATTAAATTAGAACCTAACAAGTTCTAATCCTTTTAACTTATAAGGACATGCTTCTAAGTCACACTCGATAGTAGGAATTGAAGATCCTGAACTTGTGCAACTTAGAATAGTTATAATGGTTTAAATAGAAAATAAATGATATCACCATATTTTAGTAGTCCCTTGATTACTACTTGACTTTGTGCTACACATTCCTTAAACTTTATGCTTATTTTCCTTGGACATGACACATAAGAAAAACATTGTTGCATGAAAATGAAAACATTAAATATTAGGATAACATTTGCATTGGGTTCAGTTTCCTGGTGATCTGGCACATTTTACTCAACTAGACAAGGGTAAGGAGAAATAAGGAATATTTGGCATTACTCATTGAGGAGTGTTGTGCTAAATTTGGAACCTGTATAGTCTTGTAGATGTGCTTGACTCCTCTGCTATTTTTGGATGTGTCAACAGAGATAAAAGTAAAATAACTAAAAGATATTTTTATAGTATTTTCTGCCTATTCAGCTTTCCTATTCTGTTCTATCTTCCCTAGCTTAGAGAGGCTTTGGGAATATTACAGAGCCGGATTGGCCAATTCTTTCTAATATGGCAGTTATACGTACTTGTTCCAATTTTAGTTTACTGTTTACTACATTATTGATGCATTTTATTTCAATCAGCTGTATTTTCATGTCTTACCTACTTACTTGTATATATAATTATAGGATGCTAGACTTTATTGCTTACTATATGTACCATTTTCAGATTACTATTTTAAATCAGCATATATCATATGATCATCAGCCTATTTAAGAATAGACTTTACTTTCAGTACTTTTACTTATTGTATTACATATGTATGTCTATTCCCTATTTAGTTTGATTGATCTGTGCTTTTGCCTTAATCTTTGCTTAGCTATAAATATTGTATTTATAGCTTATTCTATTCTTTGTTTGCTTGCTGCTCCTATGCTAGATATTTTTCATTAGTTTAAGTGTAAAATGGTGATATTAATAAATCCTTATAAATTTTTAGCCAAAAATATACTTAGATAATTTGTCTAATAAGATTTTTCTTTTGTTGGTTGGGGCCCTAGCATTGTGAAACCGATAATATCAGACTTTGAGCAGTTTGGAGATCCGGTGCCTGAGGAGGAACCTTATTTAGAGGAGGCGCAATAGATTGGAACAGAAGACCCTTAGTTGTTCTTTATATTTTTGTGAGGATGAGTGATGCTTTATTTTATTCATAACTTTAATTAAATATTTTAATAATACATGTACACTTGTGACTATGCTTACTTTTCTATACTATTTCTTCTGAGCTACTTTTCAATACTATTTCTCATATGTTATATGGTGAACTGGATGTAATATTTACTTTGTATACTTCTGCACTCTGTATTTATTTTAATTTGGTGACTGAACCTTTATATTCATTATGTGCATATCTTTCTCTTATTAGTGGATTGTATATCTCACCTAATCCAATAATAAGTGAGGGATTTGCCAGAGTGGCACACTACCCCTTGTAGCGCCCTGTCCCGTCGCCATGCGCAAAACACGAGTATAATTCATAGGTTGGCGGCGGAACGGTGCGCTACTCGGGGAGCGGTGGGCCATGCAAGTATAACCCATCATCCCGAATAGGCTTAAAGAGACAAAGCCATACTGAAGGCCGCTAACTCGAGCCCTAAGAGTAGGCTCGAGAGCCAATACCTAAGATAAGAATGGAACCATTACCTTAAGTATTAGACTTAGTACGTACACAAGGTATAAGGGAGGAGAGAAGGACCCATGTACGTTACAAAATATATCAGCGTTTCCAGTACACCAATCACATCACAATACTATGTATAGTAATATAACAGAGTGCGGAAGCTAAAAGTATAACATCCAGAATACATTCATCTCAAGCAGTAGAAAATATATCTATCTCAGAAAAGAAAAGTGAAAATACATCCAGAGTTTTGTTATAAACCATAATAATGCAGAATATAAAGAGTCTAACTAAAATACTGGAAGGAACTAGAAAGTAAAAGTAGGTGCTCGATCCCCTACAACTCCAAGTGCTCCTCCTGAGACTCTGGGACGTCTTCCTAACCTATCTCCAACAACTGCTCAGGATCTAGAAAATTGTCGGATCCCAAAAGTACCCCGTGTTAGACAAGAAGTCTAACACATCGAAGTTAGCTATACGAGCTAATCTAAATATAATAAATATGCAGAACATAAAGTAAAAATGCAGGAAAACTGTAAAGCATCAAATAACTGAACTGTAAGAACTATGTAAAGAAAAATTGCATCAAAACCAAGTACTGAAAATACCTAAAAATGTCAAATGCAGAGAAGGATGCTATAAGCTGCACTATATGCTACTGAAACAATGCTCACAGATATGCTATATCACGGTATATCACAGAACTATCACTGAAGGTTTATGAGTCGTACGGTCTAATGTAATCACAACAGTTAGGAAGTCAGTATGGTGACGCAGATGCACCATGAAATTCCCCAGTCTGTATATATAACATTCCGTATCACATACTGTATCACTGATAACCATGTGTCACAACAGAAGGAATGAGGTCAACTCATGCTTATGCTTCATGTTTATGCCATTATATGATATGAATGGAAAATCCAAACAAATCCATGAAGAATGTAGAAGAAACATAAGTGAATCCTAAGTCTCCACTATGCAGAATCCTGCTAAAAGGATTCTGACTCCAAAACTCTAGACCGATATTTAGTTAAAGTTGCTTATTTACTTCAAAGATCACTGGGCAGAGTGATTGTATACACATATTAAATATGCTGCAAAGATAGGACACAACATTTAGTTTGATTACGCCACCCTAATAAAACGATCTTCATTAGGAGGCACCATCCGATGATGATTTGTAGCTCAAACTAAGCATTTAGTCACTAACCTCACAATCATACTTAGTGTCTTAAGGAAGGTAATTCCCATTTTTCTTAGTTCCACTTAAGCCATACCTATTGAAGCGATCTTCGCCAGGAGGCATTGCCCGATGGCAACTGTCCTTCAATAAAACTAAGAAATGGATACCCATTTAATACACTCTTATGGTTGATTGATTTATTCTAAGCGAGGTTATGTCCGCCTAAGCCCATAGGATAACAACAAAGACAAATCTTACTTATAGTCACTCAACCAATTCAGATTATTACTGGGGACCAGTAATATGGGTATACTATACTACACTTACCCAATAATCGTGGTTTCATCAAATCTATTTAGTAGAACAAGGATCTATCAAGACTACAAATCTTAAACTAATAGGAAAGTCCTATATAAGGTTTCCCCAATCAAATGTGGTCAAGGATCACTTAATACAGATTCTACCACAAGGAGATGTATCTCTTCTAATATCTTAAGTGATTACTATCACAAGGAGAATAGATCAGTCTCTAAGGTGATGGGATCTTCTATACTTCTACCTCAAGGGGTTATACAAGGCCTCATACCTCATGATATATATAAATTTAGGTATTTTAGATAATTTAAGACGATCTTATGAAGAGAGCATCAAGATCTCGTCTTTAGATGTTAATATTAGATTATCAGGTTCTGGTTTACTATTAGATTTAGAATGATTAGATTAGATGATGGAATCATCTGATCATACTTAGACTAAGATTATGGGGTGTAAATCAAACATTTTGTTAAGGATTTGATCACTTGTTAAAATCAACCTAGTATTAAAGGTCTTATTATGCAGGTTTGTTACTTAAGAGAAAATCAGGGATCTTAAGGTACGATTCAGATTATGAAATCACAAGGATTATTATAAACCTTACTTTGTCTAATTTAAATGTTTAGAATCAATAGTAAATCAAATGCATTATTGGAAAATGTTGAATTCAAGTCTTGAAATCAATATAGTTGAGTTAGGGTTGTTATGGTTTTAGATTTGCCTTAAGTAGATTAGGGCTTGACTCCTTCTCAAATCTTAAGTCAAATCAAGTGTATATTTAAAGATCAATGTCAAATCAGTAGAATAATTTTGTATTATTGGTGGCAATCCTAGATCTAGATCAAGTCTTAAAAGCTTGATCCAAAATCTTAGGATTTCTTAAGTTAATTAAGATATTTAAGATTCTATAATTTTAAATTAATTCAAGTATACTTAATGAGTTTATAAAAGGTGATTTTATTTCATTTGGTTTAGTGTTATCAGCCAAAATAATGATTAAAGTTTAACAACAGTGTTTACTTAATGCTAACCAAGCCCTAATTTCAAGCAAAAGGGATTAGCACATAAATAAAAATCCAACCATTCAAAGTACATGAAATTTGGCATACAAGACCTAATTAATCATACAAGTAATCAGAGACTGAGTTTGCTATGATCCAATATGTATAAACCCTAAAATTCACTACTTATGATTTGACAAGATTAGGGCATAACTACAATTACAGAACTCAGAAAAATGTTATACTTGGCACATGCAATATAATTAAGATCAGTGAACTAATGTCACCCTAAACATGCAAATTGGATAAGTAAATTTGCTAATCTGTCCTAATTAACATTCACTATAATTAGGCAATAATTAAAGATCTAACCATCAGATGTTGTGATTTTATTTTATATTTAAGTTCCTTAGATTTTTTTGAACATTTTCATATATGATATTATAAAATCTTAACCAGTGGATTAAAAGTTATTAAGAAAATACAATCTGTATTTTTTATTAAATCAAATTCCTATGATTTGATTAATCGAAATATTTTTCTTAAGAAAAATAATTCCATTAATTCGATTTAATTAAACGGCTCGGCCCGGAATCGAAAACGCGGAGGTCGATCGGGGCCGGGTGACCCGGCACTGTCGCACCACGCGGGTCGTGGGTCGACCCGGCCCGCACAGTGCCGTCGTCCCCATCCCTTCGTCCCGAGGGATAGACCGAATTAGGGAACCCTAATTCCCGAAATTCCGGCGCATCCAGGCCACGGCTCGGCCAGCACTCGATGGCTACTCCATCACCGTGACCAGGCGCGTCTATTAGGATCCGAAGCCCTTTGTGAGGTGGTCTGGATCAACCCGACCTTACTCAACCGAGGATTTCGTCGATTGTGTTACTGTGGGGAGAATTATCTCCCCACTGAGGCCATGCCAGACCCCGGGCTCGATCCCTACACCATCAGGGAGGTGAGGCGGGTCGAAGCCCTCTGGTCTGGGTGTCTGTGGTGGCCTGGATCGCCGGATCCTTACTCGACCAAGGCGATCCAGAAGGAAACTAGCCCGATCGATCGAATCGATCGATCAGGGCTAGCTTAGGACCTAATTATGATATGGTTGAGTTCAAAGCAACAATACGAATAGAAACGTATCAAATGGAATAGGATTCGAGCCTATATTCCTGCAACTAGATTACCTGGTTTCGATCGGGTGTTTGCAGACGGTGAAGTGATCTCCTCCGGCCTTGCTGAGCTACCTTAGATCTCCCTGAGAGTTCCTGAACTCCAGGAGACTCTCCTATCAGCGGTACGAGAGCTCAAGAGCGCCTGGGTGAAGCTCCAGCAATCGGCAATGGCGGTGAAGGAAGCCCGACTCCAATTGATCAGCAAGGATCAAATGGAGGGGAGCTAAGGCTATTTATAGCCTCAGGGAGGTGCCATGGAGCTTCCAGAGGCTTCAATTGGGCTGGGGAGGGCCGGAGTGGTCGGGCCATGGTCGGGCTTCTTCGTTTCTTCATTTGGTTCAGCCAGGTCACGAGGCCCGACCGGGGCTGATATGCCATTGGGGAAAGGCTCCCAATGGCCTGCTGAAGTGGATTGGGTAGTGGGGGACAGGCCAGGCTGGTGAGGATCCGCGGGATTCCTTCGGTCAGCTGCGGGCATGGCGAAGACGAAGATCCACAGTGCAGGTGCGCTGTGGACCGTCTGATGTATCGATCAGAAAGACCCAATGGCCCTGATCAGCTGGATCCTAATGGCCGATTTAGATTAAATCCCCGCCGTATGATCGCTCGGGTGGATCTAACGGCAGATCAGCGCTCTTGCGGGTTTAAATCCCGACCGTTAGATAAAAAGGCGGAACGGTCAGATGCACGGTATCCCTGCTGTCGCGTGCCCCGGGCTCCGCAGCGGAATGCCCGCGGTCCGCACAGCGGATCCCGGCTGTTAATTTAGTTAAATGGATATTTTTTGCAAAATTAACTTGTTTGGAACCCTTTTATGCAATTGAACCATTTTAATTTAAATTGAATTATGGTCCAAATGAATTCCAAATTGCACCAAAATTTCACCCTTAGCTAATTTGAGGCTGAGGAATTCAAAAATACAATCAGATTTTAATTCTGAGAACAAAATATTTTGGGTCTAGACTAGGGCATATAGACTGATCAATTTGCAATTTTGACTTAGAGAGGTCCAATGGACTTCAAATTTTCTAGGTAGGCTTGTCTTGATACTCTAAAAGCAATAATACTAAAAATTGAATCAATCAACATTTATTTTTCTTGGTAACAACCTAGGGTTATTACACTCCTTGGGTTCAATCTTGTGGATTAGGGGGTGGGGCGCCACTACAGTACAATTCAGTTTTGTTCAAGCCCATGCATTAGTGTCCTAGAGGATATATCTGTTGATCTAGGAATTAATGTCCTAGATGCTTCAAATTTGGATCTGGTGGCTAGTTTAGCCAGTTTCTGTTATTGTAGGACTAATCTATGCACATGTCTAATTAAAATGTTTTCAGTTATTTTCAGTTCAGTACAGCTCTGCATTTTCTATATTTACAGCATTTTAGCATTTCTATATTTTAGCAATTTTTGGTTTTATATGCAAGCATATTAGGATACTAGTTTTTAGTATAGTTTTGTTTATATTACATTTTATTCAGAAAATCATTATATGTATTTTGATAACATATGTTTAGGATTTTTCTTATACTTAGTAGTTTATATATAAAATGTTTAACATTTTCTGTAACTTTGGGTTGAGGTGTGCCTTCTTATCTCACATTTTGCTTAAGTTATAAATATATGTTTTATAATTTTTATTATTTCTTTTAATGCTTATAGCTCATATTTGCATAGGATGATTTGTGATATCATAAAATATAAGAAAATATCAACCTAAAATGTACTTAGATAATTGTTTGACTAAATTCTCTTTTTTGGCTGGGGCCCTGGCATTGTAAAACCGACAATGTCAGATTCTAAGCTTTTTGAGGTAGCAGCATTAAAAGAGGAGCCGGGTCAAGCAGAGGATCGTCTTGTTGCTAAGAACATTTAGTTAGGTTGCTCTTTTATTTCTATGAGTATGAGCGTTTATTTCTTTTATTTAAACTTTAATTCAAATATTGTAATAATACATGTTTCATAACTATTTTTTTTTACTGCATATTTTATTCTGAGTTGGATTATATTTCATTTTGTATTATAGTTAAATGGATGTTAACTTTTATTTGCTTCCACACTCTGAAGTTCTTGTATGTACATTTAGTGAAATTACAGCTCATTATGTGGTGCATCCTTCACTTATTAGTGGATTATGTTAAAGACATAATCTAATAATAAGAGAGGGATCTATTATGGCAACTACTCCATCATAATGGTGTTAAAATGCATGTTAATAGGACCATGGCAGGGGTGGGGCGCCACAAAACTTGACGATTTCCTGTCAAGCTAAGATGCTCCAGACACTTAGTTTGTTGAACTGTACTTATCAATGCACACAAATAAAAGGGATAGAATCTGTGGCACTCCCCCCCCTCTTAACCACCAATAATCAAGGATAAGGAGTGGTGTGACACTTTAGCAAATCCCTCACTTATCATTAGATTAAGGTGTAATTCCTCAATCCACTAATAAGGGAATGATGTGCTCTGAATAATGCAGCATAACCATTCACTAAGCATATACATTCATCAGAGTGCAAAAGCAAAGAAAAGTAAAATGCTACATCCAATTCACCATAATACAAGTAAGAAGTAAAAATGTAGCTCATAATAAAATAGCATAGTAAAATAACATACATGGGTACCTGAATTATTAAATCAATTTTAAGATAAGTTTAAAATGAAATAAATCACTCATCCTCATAAGCAGAATTAAATGATAGCTAATTACTGATCTTCTACCCCGGCCTGATGCTCCTCCAAGAATGGCTCCTTGTGGCACCCCACCCCTTAATCCACAAGATTAAGCTAAGGGGTGGTGTGTCACTTTGGCAAACCCCTCACTTAATATTGGATTAGGTGTAAACCCTATTCCACTAGTAATGGAGAGATAAGCCAATGCATGTATGCTAGGTTATTCAATTACTAAGCAAATACAGAATCAGAGTGCGGAAGCAAGGTAAAGTAAACATTCATCCCATTTACCATGATAATTAGAGAAAAATGCAACACACAACTCAGAATAAATAGTACAATAAGGAAAACACAATAATATGATACATGTATTATTACAATATTAATTAAGTTTAAATTAAAAAGATAAAGCTCTCATCTTCACAAACTAAAAGGGAGTTAAGCTAAGGATCTTCAGCAACAACACGCTCCTCCTCCTGAATTTGATCTTTCAAAGGCTCAACTACCTCGAATAACTCAGAATCTACCATTTTTTATTTCATAATGATATGGCCCCAGCCAAAGAAAAGAAAATTCTAATTAGACATATTGTCTAAGTACATTTTAGGCTGTTAATAATTCACGAGTTTTATGATATCACCATTTTACTTAGACTATAAAAATAAGCAAAGCGTAAGGGTGCAACAAGCATACAAAGGAGAAGGATAAGTTATAAATACAATATTATAACTAAATAATATTTGATGTAAAAAGGCACACCTCAAGTAAACTAAGCAAGGATAGGCATGCATGTATAATACAGTAAGTAAAAGTACTCAAAGAAAAATTTAATTCAAAATATGCTTATGATCATATGATATATGATAACTTAAAAGAAATCCAACAGTGGTACACATAAGTAAGCAACAAAGGTCTAGCATCCTATAATATATAGGTAAACAAGTAAAGCAGGGTAGACTAAAGTCAAGTATGATGGTAAACAGGAAAGAACAAACTATAAACAGTAAATAGGTATGTAAGTACTGCCATATTAGAAGAGGGCTTATCTAGCCTGCTGATATCAAACTGATTCTTAGCGTCAATGCGGAGTCTAAGGCAACAAAATATTCTTAGCATCATCTGAGGCTAGGTCATAATAACAGAACATAAACTAAACTGAAGAGGCAGTAATCACAAATTCAAAAATATTTTAGTTGTTTTACTTTTGCTTATATGGACACATCCAAAAGCAGCTGAGGAGTCAAGCACGTATGCAAGACTATACGGATTCCAAACTTAGCCCAACACTCATCAATGAGCAATGTCAAGTACTCCTTATTTCTCCTTACCCCTATCTAGTAGGGTAAAATGTGCCAGATCAATAAGTAACTGAACCCAATATAAATGTTATCCTAATATTCTATGTTTTCATTTCATGCATCAAATTATCTTGTATGACATGTTCAAGGAATAAGGTACAAAATATAAGAAATGCGAAAGCACAAATAAAATAATAGTGAGCAAGGGACTCTACTACACATTATGACATTAATTATTATCTATAAAAATATTCCAACAATTCCAAATTACATAAGCTTAGGATCTTCAATTCCTACTATCGAGTGTAACTTAGAAGCACGGCCTTATAAGTTAAAAGCAATTAGAATCAATCAGATTCTAATTTAATTCAATCAGAATTGACAATAAGTTAAATAAGAAATCATTGCATCCTAATTAATAAATTTAGATGTTTTAAACTAAGATATGATCAAGATCTACTAAAACTACGAATTATGCATTAAAGTAAGATCTGATCAAGATCAAGTCTTAAGGACTAAGGTTTGAGTATAAATGTGAACTAATAATTAAGGCAAATTATATTAAGCACGATCAAGCTAAATAAAATGATTCTTTGAATTTTAATCTAAAGTTAAAAATAAAATGATCAAAATTAAAGCTTGAAAATTTAGAAACTAATAAAACTAAAGTTCCATTCATTAATTAACCCACTTATTCAAATGAATGAAATCTAACCTAGGATTTATTCATAATCTTAAGGAAAAGATCCTAAGGTGAAGCGTAGATCCTAAGAAGCTCCTAATAAAAGACTTAAGGGATTTAAAGTGCTGATGATAATTATTACAATTTATCTTTATTTATTATTATATTTAATTAGGAAAAGATCCTAAGGTGAAGTGTAGATCCTAAGTAAGGCATATTATCCTTACTTAGAGATTTTGAATCCTAAATTAGGATGTTTGACAAATTATTCAAATTATGGGATTTAAGACTTAAATTGATCCTAAATCAGTTTTATTACTATTTTTAATGATTTAAAAGATATTTTTAGGGTTAAGAACACTTAACCTAAATTTTGAGTAATATGACCATTTTGCTCCTGCTTAAGGGTCCAAAAAGCAACTTTTTAATTTAAGGCTCCTAAATAGATTTTCTTACTACTAAATAATTCTTTATTTTAATATAAAGATAGATAGTAAGTACACCAAATTTGGACAAGTATTAAGTCTTATGGGTCAAATTTAAGAATTTTAACCTACAAGGGTATTTTAGTAATTTCACTTAGCAAACTCTAAAAATTTAGTTATTTTATTATTGTCTACTGTCCAAGGATTCCACAGAGTCCTAGAACACTAAATTCTGATGTCTAATAGATTAGTTATGAGTGTTCTAAGTCTAGGGGTAAATGTGTCATTTCTAGGGTTAAGAGAGGTTAAAAACCTAACTTTTCTATTTGAGATCCAAATTCAGTAAACTCAGTGGCTATAGCTTTCCTATATCATACTGAGTACTTTAACTGGGAGTAGACCCAAATTGGATCTCATTTGGCCAAGTTATGACCTAATTAAGGTTATGAGTATTTTGGTCAACCTAGAGTTTCTAATAGTTAAAACCTAAATTTTCTTTCAGTATAATGTTGGTACTGAATTTCTAGCTTAGTTAGCATCTTGAATTTCTTAATTTGGAGTCTAATTAACTAAGATATGGTAAAATTCAAAAACTATAAATTTTTTACCATTTCAGCCAGTTATGGACCAATCTGGACAGTTCTGGGCACTACGACGCGCTATAGCTCCTTCTGGCCGAAAGCCAGGCGCTACAGCGCACTGCGGTAGATTGCAGTATTGTGACAAAAAACTTTCTAAAATCCTGGAGATGCAGCATGCTACGGTGCTTTCAGACACTGCAGCGCGCTGCGGCGGAAATCAGCGCGACCAACCCGAGAGCTGGGTGCCACGACGCCTGATTCCTCAAGGTGCAGATGCTACGGCGCACGGCAGCACTATCAGGCGCTGCGGCAGATTTGATTTAATTTCATCAAAAAATATTTTTACGCTTCAGCAAACTATTATACTACTGCGGCGTGTTGCGGCAAACCCGAATTCGAAACTTCGGGCGCTGCGGCGCGCTGCAGTGCCCGACGGTGATTTCGCCTATAAGAAAATTGTAATGGGTCATCTCTTGGGCTTAAATACTCTCAACCTAGAGCACTTCACATGTGGTGCCATATACCGTTGGAAAGATATTTTTGATACCTTTCCATCGATACCAAAATCAGCACACGGCAATTATTCTAACTATACAAACAATGGAGTTAAAGGTTTAGGTGTACAGAAAGAAAGAAAAACAAAGCTGTTACAGCTTCCTAAAATCACAAGCCTAATGAGCTCTAATGAACTTCATAATCTCAACACAGATTATTTAAGGATGCAACATAAGCTTAAGAGTAATAAAGTAGCCATTGAATCTATTCAATGGGGGAAATGCAGTACCTTGGCTTTGACAATAGCAGATTTCCTAAGGGAGGCTTGAGAGCTTGAGAGATGCTTCCTTCAAAAAGCACAGCAATGGGGGATTTAGCTGGGCAAAGAAGATAGGCGGAAATGGAGCTGAGAGCCAAAGGCTATTTTAATGGAGAACTGCCTGCCATGGGATGGGATAGGCCTGAGTCGGGAGATATAGGGGCAGGCTTGGCTGAGCACACCATGGGGGGTCTGAAGGGAAATGAGCTCAAAATTTTTTAGTAAGGATTGGATGGTTGTGGGTCCTAGCCAGGGAAGGAGGAAGAAGAAGCCAAAAATTCTATTTTTTAAAATTGCTTTATTTAATTAATTTAATCATATAGAAAAATCATATTTTATAAATGTGCTCTAAAAAATTCCAAAATTTCACACTTAGCTAATTCGAGGGTAATAATTGCAACGACGAAGTCAGATTTTAATTCCGATGAGTATTTAATTTTCCTATTTTTTGGGTATTTAATTATATTAAAATATTTGTTAAAATCTAACGACTTCCAAACACATCTAAAACATCACCCCTAGCTAATTTAGGGTAACGAGCGCAACGGCAAAGTCGAATTTTAATTTTGAGATCAAACTAAATATCTCAATTTTCTAATTAATTAAATATTATTAAATATTTCAATTATTTGATTTAGCTCTGAATCGCTCCAACTCTCCGGGGATTGGTTCTAATGGCAAAATAAACTCAATAAAATGATAATTAGGATGAGATTAAGCTAAAATTAAGCTAAGTAACAACCTAGACTTGTTACACTCATCTTCAGGCACAAGGTCCTCAAATTGCACATAACCTGCCATTGTCGATTTCACAGTGATAGGACCCCAGCCAAAGAAAAAAAAATCTAGTTAAACATATTGTCAAAGTATATTTTAAGCTATTTAAGTTCATGAATTTTATGTTATCATCATTTTACTTGGACTATAAATGTGAAGACCCACTTAAGTAGTAATAAGTAAAACTCTTAAACATCGAGGCACATTTTCAGATAACGATGAAGTTCCTGATAAGAACTCCAAAGTTAAGCATGCTCAGGTGGGAGCACTCCCAGGATGGGTGACCTACTGGGAAGTTATCTTCTAAGGGCAAAACCGTAACCCATGATGGTTAAGGTGCTACATGGTTGTGGGTACCTCTTGAGCCTGCAGTGGTCACCTCTAGTTCTATCTACCCAATGGATGGTTCTTGGATTTGTGTGTGGATACTGACGAGGACATCAGTTACTTAAGTTGGGGAGATTGTGAAGACCCACTTAAGTAGTAATAAGTAAAACTCTTAAACATCGAGGTGCTTTTTCAGATAACGGTGGAGTTCCTGATAAGAACTCCAAAGTTAAGCGTGCTCAGGTGGGAGCACTCTCATGATGGGTGACTTGCTGGGAAGTTATCTTCTGAGGGCAAAACCGTGAGGCCTTTTAGGCTAAAGTGGACAATACCTTGGTGTTAAGAATTTGGGTTGTTACAATAAAACAAGCAAAGTGTAAGGGTGCAACAAGCATACAAAAAGATATGAAAATTTATAAATACAATATTTATAACTGAGCAATATATGAGGCAAAAGAATGTGCCCCAATACTAAGCTGTGATAAGGTTATGCATATTTATATAAATAAAGTAAAAAAAGTACTTAAAGAAAAGACTCATCCTAAATATGCTGATGATCATATGAATTATGCAAATTAAAAAGTAAGCAATCTATCTGTGATATGTATAAGTAAGCAGTAAAGGAAATCTAGCATCCTATTAGTATACAAGTAAGCAGATAAAGTAAAGGCTAACTGCAGTTAAAAGGTAATTGTAAAATAGTAAATAAGTATGTAATGGCTATCATATCAGAAAAAGGGCTAAACTAGCCAACTAAATTAAAAATGTAATAGTCTTAGCATCATATGAGGCTAAGCCGGTAAGTTCTTAGAATCATAATAGGCTAAGGCGAAATAATGAAGTAGAACTGAACTGAGGAGGTTGTAAGTACAAATGTAGTAATATTTTAATTTTTTACTTTACTTCTGTGAACATATCCAGAAGTAGTTAAGGAGCCATGCACCTCTGCAACATTGTTTGAGTTCCAACTTAATACAATACACCTCAATGAGTAATGTTAAGTAATCTTTATTTCTCCTTACCTTTATCCAGTATTATAAAAGGCGCACAATCAACAAGTAACTAAACCCTATGCAAATGTTATCCTAATTATTCTATATTTTTATTTCATGCATCAATATTCTTATATGACATATTCAAGGTAAGGGCACAAAGTATAAGGAATGCAAAAGCAACAAGTAAGTTAATATTAAGTAAGGGACTATACTACATATGGTGATATCAGTTATTATCTACTTAATCCATTTTAACTACTCTAAATTATACAAGTTCAGGATCTCCAATTCCTACTATGAAGTATAACATAGAAGTATGGCCTTATGAGTTAAAAGTAATTAGAACTGATCAGGTTCTTACTTAATTCACTCAATATCGCTTACAAGGTAAATAAGTAATCAACACGTCATATTTGATGAAATTAGATGCTCTAAACTAAGATCTGATCAAGATTTACTAAAACTAAGGATTATGGATTAAACTCCAAGAATTGGGGTTTAACCTCTTAATCCAAGGGTAATACTTAAGGACTATGGTTTAAATCTTAGTTGTGAACTAATGATTAAGGCAAATCCTATCAAACTTAATAGAATGAATCTCCTAGTCTTAATCAAAAATTGAAAGATAAAATAATCATAATTAAATTATGTAATTTAGAAACTAATAAAACTAAGGTTTCATTCGTTGAATAACCTATTTACTCAATGAATGAAATCTAACATATGATCTATTCCTAATCTTAAGGAAAAAGGGTCTAAGGCAAAGTGTAGATCCTAAGAAGCACCTAATAAAAGACTTAGGGAATATTAGGAGTTGATTATAATCATTACAATTTATCTTTATTTACTGATCTAATCTGCTTATGAAAGTTAAGGATGTAATTTAGCTAAGCTAGGGGGTATTAGTTTTACTTAAGAAATTTTCAAGCCTTTAATGAGAATTTTTACCAAATTACTTAATTATAAGGTTAAGAGTTATAAATTTATTTCAAATTAGTTTTATTACTAATTGTAATGATTTAAATGATATTTTGGAGGTTAAGAGCACTTTACCTAAATTTTGGGCAAAATGACTATTTTGCCCCTACGTAAGGGTCCAAAATATTACTTTTTGATTAAGGGCTCCAAATTAAATTTTGTTGAAGCCAAATTATTTCTTGCTATCTAATATAAAGATATATAGCAGGTACATTAATTTTGGACAAGTATTAAGTCCAATGGGTCCAGTTTAAGGATTTTAACATATAAGGGCATTTTGGTAATTTTACTTGGTGAAGTCTAAAAAATTTAGTTAGTTTATTGATGTCTACTGTCCAAAGATTCCATAGAGTCTAAGAACGATAAATTATGATGTATAATGATTAAGTTATGATCATTTCAATATTATGATTTTGCTTAAGATCATTAAGGGTTTCTTAGGACTCTAGACTCAACTCATAATTTGAAAATCATCTCCAAAATCACATAATGCTTAATTTTACTAAATTCAAGTTCTATTTTGATATATTTTGGCCCCATTAGTGTAACAACCCAAAGTTGTTACCCAACTTGATTTTAGCTTAACTATATCTTAATTTAGTTCATCCGATCGTTATATCCAATCCCTAGAGGTTTGGAGTAATTCGGAGTTCAATCGATTATTTTGGAATATTTTAATATTTAATTAATTAGAAAATTAAGGTATTTTTTTTTACCTCGAAATCGAAATTCGACTCCACCGTTGCGATCATCACCCCCAAATTAGCTATGGGTGATGTTTTGGACGCATTTGGAAGTCGTCGGATTTTTGCGAATATTCTAATATAATTAAATACCCCAAAAATTAGCATAATTAAATAATCAATTGGAATCAAATTCTGACTTCACCATTGGATTCCTCACCCCCAACTTAGCTAGGGGTGAATTTTTGGGAATTTTCGGATGGCGTTTCAAAAATCTGAATTTTTGGATAATTAGAGAAAATAAATAAGGGATTACATAATCCTAAATTTGTAATTTCCCATATTTTCTCTTTCCTAAACTTGGCTGGCCACATCCTCCTTCATTCGGCTGACCTATTCTTCTCATTTCTCCCTCTCATACTTGATGGGAGAGAGCTTACCTCTCCCCTCACCTAGCCTCTCTAGCCATGATGAAGCCTACCTTCCTCTTCTCCTTTAAAAAGAAACACAGCCCTCCTTATTTGGCTTGCTGCCAAGCTAAGAGCTTCTCCTCTATTTCCTCTATTACTGAGCTGTGTTGAAGAAGAAGAAGTCCAGCTCCTCTCCAAGCCTTGAAGAAAGCAGAGGTTCCTTCTTCCTCTCTCGCAAGGCTAAAGGTACCAATTTATTCATCTCTTTGTCTCTTTTATGATACTATAATGCTTGAATGTAACTCTAGGAGTCTATAAACATGTATGGAAGCCATTAAGGCCCATTGAAGCTTCTCATTTCTTGAAAAATGCATACTCTGTTTTTGTCCATTTTGTATACCATGTCATTTATCCACATTTTTTGTATAGTTAGGATGCTCCATTTGTGCCGATTTTAGTGTTGATGGAAAGGTATCGGAAACACCTTTCAATTGATATATGGCACTACTCATGGGATGCTCTGGATTGGGACTATTTGAGCTCAAAAGTAGGCCTTCTAGTTTTCGTCCAGGCGAAAAATGCCGTCTAGCGCTGCAGCGCCCAAAGTTGCAAGTTGGGCCGCATAGCGCACTGCAGTGGGCTACAGCGACATTTCATTAAAAACATTTGAAAACTTGTCATTTAACTAATTAAATAGTATTTCGCAAAATGGACCGCTACAGCGCGTCACAGCGCGGTGCAGCGGGATGCAGCGAAATTTTCAGGAAATCCTTAGAAAATATGAAAAATGAATTAATGGAACAGTTTCTTGCAAGTTGAACCGCTGCAGTGCACCATAGCACACTGCAGCGAGCCACAGTGCACTCCAGCGCCAATAGCGGCACAGTGCGCTGCCGCACGAAAACCACCACAGCGCGCTACCGCACGAAAATCGCCACAACACGCTACAGTGCCAGAAGCGCCACAGCGCGCCGTAGCGCTAAAAGCGCTGCAGTGCTAGAACCGCCACAGGGCACTGCAGTGCCCAAACTTGCAAAAAAATGCTAGAACTGTCTGAAAAATTGTCCAGTTTTGGCCGAAATGGCCAAAACTTCACTGTTTTTGTATTAAGGTCCCTAGGACCCTAGTGGGACTAAATAATATCAAATTTGAATCTATTTTAGCTAAAATTGAGCGTTGCATAAATTTTATGTTGAAATTAAAATTAAAACTTTGTTGTTCTTAAAGTTCTCAAAACCTACTATGTTCCTTAAATGTATTGATATGCTAAAGGCTAAGTGATAGAATCTTAAATGCTTGTATTAAATAGGTATACCTTGATAATCAGATGGCATGAAACCTAAGTCTTTTAGAATTGTGATTAAGTGCTAATCTCTTTGGTTTGATTTAGAATTTGATTGGCATTAATTACCTTTTTATTCTATGTTATACCTTCATGATATTAGGATGAATGTTAGAGAACTTTAATATTTTGGATACCTTGATGGGTCTAAATTGATATTAAACTACAAGTGAACATAAGAACCTTGATAACTTGATTAAGTAGATGATACTTAATCTAAACCTAAAGTTGGCATCAATAATACACTAATAACATAATCATTTATCATTGACCTTTAAGAGTAACCTTTGGTCTTAATGGTAGAAGGGTTAGGGGTTAAATCCTAACTTATCTTGATTAAGATCTAAACTTTAATCACTTAATCAATTAACTTGATTGAAAGATAATTTAATTGGTATTATTCCAATAATGCATCTGATTTAGTATTGATCTTAAATCATTGAATTAGAAGTGCTAAGGATAATATTTAATATGTGTGATTGAATCATCCGAATCTAAACTTTAGATCTTTAATTTTCTCTTATATAAGACTACTAGCATAAGATGGATAATAAAATTGCAATGATTTATGAAATGATCTAACTATGATAAGATTTTTGATTTCATCCCATGATTGTAGAATAGGAAGGGTATAGATGGATCTTATTTATCTGATCTGATCACTTTAACCGAAACTAATAAATAAGCCTTGAATGTTCGCTTAAGAAGCAGAAAAGTGAGATCTTAAGGGTCTTGCTATAGGATCATTATTGAAATGGTTAAAGACCTTAACTAATGATAAATTGAGGTCAGAAGGACTTTTGTAACTTATTAAGGTAGAAACCTAGTTGATCCTTCATAACTTTAGAAGTTGAACTTGATACCTTGTGGTAGGAATCACCTAAAGTACTTAGAATGTGACTCATTCCTTATGGTAGCAACCTATGTTGAGTGATCCTTTGATCATATCCTTGGAGCCTTGTATAGGATACACCTACTTAGAGTAAGGATTAATAGATTTAATAAATCTTTATTTATTAAATAGAATCTTCTGAACTCAGATTATTGGTTAGGTATAGTAGGGTATACCCATATTACTGGATTATTTCAGTAGTATTTTGGATTGGTTGATTCACTCCAATGTGGACTTATGACCAGGCGCTATCCTGAGGGATCAGACAAATACAATCCCGTTAGAGTAAATCCTCCAAGACTAAGAGTGTTACAATTAGTGAATAAGATCCTTAGTTTGAGATGTAAACTGCGATCGGGTTCTGTCTCCTATCGTAGTGCGCTTCAATAAGTGCAGTTTAAGCAAACTAAGTATCTTAAGTCACTTTGCGTAGACCACTAAGTATGCTTGTAATTATAATATTTAACGGCTTAGCTTGAGATGTAAACTATGACCGGGTTCTGCCTCCTATCGTAGTGCGGTTCGATAAGTGCAATTTAAACAAGCTAAGAGTTAAATCCATCTTTCTTACAAACATGCTAAATATGTATATATAATCATCCCAGCTAATGATTTTCAAGCAAACTCTCAACTTTAACCAATTTTCGAAGTTAGGATTTTAGGAGTCAGAATTATTTTAGCAGGATTCTGCATAATAGAGACATTGAATTCATTCATCGGATTTCAAAGCATTTTTAGATTTATCTCATGTAGTTAGAAGCATGAGCATGATTATAAGCATGATGTATGAGTATCAGAATGATGTATAAGTATTAGTGATGATTTATGAGTTACATAATATTATATACATTGACTGGGGAATTTCATGATGCATCAGTAAGCAGTATTCCCAACTGGATGTATGTATATATTGGACCGTACTACTCATAGCAGTTTAGTGATATTTTGGTTGCATATCAGTATATACAGTGTTGCGGCATATTCAGATTGCACAGTTTTAGTGACATACAGCATAATTTTTATATACGATTATTCAGTTTCAAATTCATTACTTTTTTGGTTTACTTTAAGTATTCATTATAGTTCAGCTTCATTTTATTTTACTTTAATTTTGTACAATTTTATATAGTTTTATACTTTTAGTTATCTTTACAGTATTTTTGCAGGTTTAATTACATTATGTAAATGTTAAATGAATAACAAGAATTGTTTACATTATTTGCTAAAGCGCCACAGCGCGCTACAGCGTTAAAAGCACTGTAGTGCGCTATAGCATGCCACAGCGCACTATAGCACCTAGAAACTATAAAATTGCCCAGAATTTTTTGAAAATGTCTAGAAGTAGCTAAAATGGCCGAAACTTCACTGTTTAGTTAAAATTGAGCATTGCATAAAATTCTATGTTAAAATTAAGTTTGAAACTTTGTCATTTTTATCAAGTGCTCAAAACTATTATGTATCTTAAATGTATTGTGCAAATTGCTAGATAATAGAATCCTTAAGAGCTTGTATTGAATATGTATATCTTAAGAACTAAATAGCATGAAATCTAAGTCCTTTAGATTTGTAATCAAGTGCAAACTCTTTTAGTTTGATTTAGAATTTAGTTAGCCTTAATTACTTTCCATTTTATGTGAAATTTACATTTCTATGCTTTTATAATTTTAAGGTGTTTGTTAGAGAATCTTAGCATTTATTGGGACACTTAAAGTGTGTTTATTTGATATTAAACTATAATTGAACATAAAAATTTTAATAACTTGATTAAGTAGATGGTACCTAATCTAAACTTGAAATTGCTATCATTAATACACTAATAACACATTGATTTGTCATTGACCTTTAAAATTAACCTTTAGTCTTAATGGTAGAAGGGTTAGGGGTTAAACCCTAACTTGTCTTGATTAAGATATAAACCTTAATCACTTAATCAACTAACTTGATTGAAAGATAATTTAATTGATATTATTCTAATAATGTATATGATTTGATATTGATCTTACATCATTGAATTAGAAGTGCTAAGGTTAAGATTGAATATGTGTGAATGAATCATCTGAATATAAACTTTAGATCTTTGATTTTCTCTTATAAAAAACTATTAGCATAAATTGGATAACAAAATTGTAATGATTTATAAAACGATCTAACTCTAATAAGGTCATTGATTTCATCCCGTGATTGTAGAATAAGAAATAATTAGATGGATTTTATTCATCTGATTTGATCACTTTAACCTAAAACTAATAAATAAACCTTGAATATTAGCTTAAAAAGTAGAAAAGTGAGATCTTATGGGTCTTGCTTTAGGATCATTCTTGAAATATTTAAAGACCTTAATTATTAATACATTGAGGTAGGAAGAACTTTTGTAACTTTTTGAAGTAGAAACTTAGATGATCATTCATAACTTTAGAAGTTGAACTTGATGCATTGTGGTAGGAATCCCCTAAAGTACTTAAAATAGGACTTATTCCTTGTGGTAGCAACCTACATTGAGTGATCTTTTGATCATATCCTTGGAGCCTTGTGTAGGACTCACCCATTTAGAGTGAGGATTAATAGCTTTGATAAATCCTTATTGATTAAATAGAATTGTCTGAACTCAGATTATTGGTTGGGCGTAGTAGAGTATACCCATAGTACTGGAATACTTCAATAGTATTCAGGATTAGTTGATTCACTCCAATGTGAACTTATGACCAGGTGCTATCCTGAGGGATTAGACGAATACAGTCCCGTTAGAGTAAATCTTCCAAGACTAAGAGTGTTATAATTAGGGACTCATTCCTTAGTTTGATTAAAATATAAATCACCATCGGGTGATGCCTCCTAGCGAAGATCGCTTCAATAGGTGTGGCTTAAACAAACTAAGTAATTTGAGTCACCTTCTTTAGAACACTAAGTGTGATTGTGAGTTGGGCATCTTAATGACTTAGCTTGAGATACAAATCGCCATCGGGTGATGCCTCCTATCGAAGATCGCTTCATTAGGGTGGCATAATCAAACTAAGTGTTAAGAACCACCTTTCTTGTAAATATGCTAAATATGTGTATACAATCATCCTATCTAATGATTTTTAGGTAAGCTCTCAACTTTAACCAAGTATTGAACTAGAATTTAGGAGTCATAATATTTTTAGCAGGATTCTACATAATGGAGACCATGAATTATTATCAAATTTTAAAGCATTTTTTAGATTTTGGAGTTTATCTCATGTAGCTTAGAAGCATGAGCATGAGTATAAGCATGAGGTTGAGTATCAATAATAATGTATGAGTATCAATGATGATTTATGGGTTATGAAATATTGCATACATTGCTTGGGGAATTTCAGGATGCATCGCATCGTAGTTCCCAATTGGATATATGTAGACATTTGACCGTATAACTCATAATAGTTTAGTGATATTTCGATTGCATATCAGTAGCATACAATATTATGGTGTATTCAGATGCACAGTTTCAGTGGCATACATCATAGTTTTATATGCTATTACTCAGTTTCATATACATTACTATTTTAGTTTACTTTCAGTATTCAGTTTACAGTTCAGTTTTACATTACTTTACTTCAATTTTGTACAATTTTATTCAATTTTATACCCTTAGTTACCTTTACAATTTTTCTGCAAATTTACTTATATTATGTAAATATTAAATGAGTAACTAGAACTATTTAGATTAGTTTCGATATGTTAGATTTATTGTTAGACTTATTGTCTAACACGGGGTACTTTTGGGATTCGACAATTTGCTAGATCTTGAGCAGTATATTGAGTCAGGTCAGGAAGATACCCAGGAGATTCAGGAGGAACCAGTTGTGCACTAGTGGACTCCTATTCATCCTTACTTTCTGCTTAATTTTATTTCAGTTCAAAACTTAGCCTTTATTCTGTATTTCAGTAAACTATTTCTAATAATTCTGGATATATTTTCTTTTCTTTTCTGAGACGCATATTTTCATACAGCTTCTGTGATGAATATTTCTGGATAGTTTGCTTTAGCTTCCGCACTCTATTATATACTACTTATACTTGGTATTATGATATGATTAGTATACTGGAAATGCTGATATCTTATGCATATATTGGATTCTTATTATATTCTAAATCCAATGTATGTACTGATTACTTAGGATAATAATACTACTCTTATCTTAAGTATTAGCTCTCAACTTTCCTTGGGGTTGAGCAAGCAGCCCTTCTGAGGGGCTTAGTTTTCAGCTATTCGGAGAGACGGGTTATTCCTGTGGCGCCCCCAGTACTGACAATAAGGAAGTACAATGCTCCAACTATGGCAAATCCCTGACTTAAGTAAAGTTAGGTAAACTCAACCTGCCTTAAGCCAAGGACTTATCACCAAGTGTTATAACATCATCAATATGCAAATATCAAAGTGGCGGAAACAATGAATAATAGAGTAACATCTACAAGCATACATAGTACAAAAAGAGAACGCAATACAGTAACTCATCACAATGCATAAATGAAATACATCCAGAATTAATTATTACAAACTGAAGTTTAAAGAAAATGAAAACAAATGTCTTTCAATCTCACTGAAATAAAAAAGCAATATCTATCTAAACAGCAGCAGCACGATCCTCCTCCTGAACTTGCTCCTCTTCTGTGACACTACCCACAAACGTGTCTGAATCTAACATTTGTCTGTATCACAAATGCCAGGGCCCCAGTCAACAAAATAAAAAGATTACAGTTAGACAATAGTCTAAGTACATTTTAGGCTATTTTAATGATCTGAATATTTAAAGATATCACATTTTACGTTAACTACACATACAAGCAGTAAAGGGTGCAATAAGTTGTGAAAGAAACAGATAACTATAAACTATCCATTTATAGCATTCGACATGTATGTGAAATAACATACCAAGACATAAAAGTAAGCAAGGTAAAGCTAACAGCAAAAGAACTGCAACTACTATGATAATTCCACTCCTAATATGATTATGATTGTATTAACACATGCTGAGTATATAAAGAAAATACAAGTACTGAAAACATGCAATTCTAGCATCTTAAACATGCCAATATATATAAGTAAACATATGAGTATACATACAACATGCTAGTTAAGAACAAGAAAAGAAAGGAAAAACTACTGAGACATGTGGCAAAGCGAGCAAATACTGAAATAAGGCCACTGAAACATGTGGCAAGGAAAAACAGAAAACAATATTGAACAATCTAGCTAAAGTAGCAATAAGCCTAAGACATAGTACTGCCATACCAGCCAATAGGCCATCCAGGGCCTCCAATATCAATCAATCAATCCCCAGCCTAGCCTTCCAAATATGCTAGGTCTGAGTCCAGTCTATACAATACTACTACTGCAGAGGCAGACTAAGCTAGGACATATTCTACCAACTGCAATCAAGGCAAAACTGAATGATATGTAATTCAAATACTAACTTAGGATGTATCATCCGTATCCTAAGTTCTCCTATTATGCTCAAGGAATAAGGCTCAATAACTAAGGGATGCCTAAGCAATCTAATCAAGGTAAGCAAGAGACTCAATCTAGACTTATGTGATATCTGATGTTATCTAATTACCAAATCTAGCTACTCTGAGAAGGTACAAGTTTAGAATCTCCAATATCCAGCTATCGAGCAGAATCACAGATTTTATGTCCTTAAAGTTAATATTAGAACTTAATAAGTTCTAATCCAAAATCATGTGATGACTATATGGTTCAAGTAAGTAAATCAATGACCTAATTTATTAATATTTTACTCTCTTACCCAAATCTTGAAGCTAAATCTTTAAATCTTGATTTACTTAATCAAGATTTAAAGATTTAGAACTTAAACCCCATTTTTGGGTTCAAATCCTAAATCCAAGGTAATATCCTAACTAGGATCTAGGGTTCACATTTACAACCCAAATTTAAGGTATAGAATCCCATAAGCTGAAGGAACCAGGAATTAAGAACTTATTGAAAGATTATTCTACTGATTATAAAATAAAATAATCAATTAAGAACTTGAGAATCTAAGATCTATATTCAATCTTTTAGATAATCTCATTATCCTATAGATTGAATCATCCTATACCCACATGATAGGTTTCAAAAGATTAAACAATCAAACATTTAAAGAATTCCAATTGGAGATTGTTCAATTCAAATTGAAGATCTAAGTCTAAGATCTAAGATCTAATGATATGAGGTTTGATCACTTTAGACTTTAAACTAGAGTTTTAACTTAAGAGTTTCCATTTGTGTTTCTTTTAGAATTTAAGTTCATAGTTAAACTATATGGAGCTTATTAAGGTTGAAATTGACAATTTTAAGTATTAGATTAAACATCAAACTCATATTGATCTTGTTAGGGCTACTTAAGATCTAAGGATCTGAGGTTTGATGACTTTAGACCTTAAGCTAGATTTTAACTTAGGATGTTCTCGAGCTAGCTTAGCCCCAGGCAATAATCACACTGGGTTTCCTAGGTGGCTAAGGTAACCTAGACGACATTCAGAGCTCATTCAGAGGGCAGAAACCAAATGGAGCTTGAAGAAATTTCCATGGGGGAAGGCTGTACCTCAAGTCGGGCTGCAGACTTAGCCGAGGAGAATTGAGATGCACTGAAGCTTCCTGGACAGCAGACGAAGCTTCACAGGGGGTCTGAACACCAGACGGGCCCTCTATCAGCGATTCGAGCTTCGGGAATGCCGGGATTCGCCAAGGAAGACGGAAGCTCCAAAGACTTCAATTAGGGAAATTGAGGGTTCACAGTGAGCAAAGGGACTCACTGTGGATCACTGGGAGTATTTATAGGCCAGGGGGGCTATGGGAGTGGTTTCTAGAGCTCGTGCAATGGCGAGAGACTCGGGCTGAAGGGAATGGATCGGGCCAACGACTATGGGCAATTTCGGGAGAAGGCAGCCGGCCAGACGAACGCACCGAGGGCAGGAGAGGAAATTCGGTGGTTTTCTCGTACTGCCATGCAACAGGGAGGATCCTGGCTGTCGGGGGGGACCAGACGCAGACGGGTGAGGCGAGGGAAACAATCCACAGTGCTCAGGTTTGTCTCCACCGTCTGATGGAGCAACAGTTGGTCTCGAACGGCTCTGATGCGTTATTTAACGGGTAGGATGGTGGCCGTTGGATATGCGCGATGGATTCAATGCCTACGATTTAATCTTAACACGGAGGAGATCCCGTCGTTCGATGGCTTGCGCCAGGATGCGTGCTAACGCATCGGGTGGCCGAAACGCGGGCGCCGCTGTCGAGACCCCGCAGCGGATCTGCCGCGGTCCCGACAGCAAATCCCGGGTATTATTTTAAATAAAAATATTAATTCTAAATATAAATAAAATTAATTAAATAATATATAATTATTCTTAAATTATCCAAATCCAATTTAGAACCAAATGAGCCCCAAAAATTCCTAAAATTTCACCCTTAGCTAATTAGGGTATGAGGAATTCAAAAATGAAATCAGATTTTAATTTAGAGATCAAATAGTTTAGGTATTTTTCAGGGCTTAAAAATAGCCAAAAATACTAAATTTTTCATTTTAGCTCCAAATGATCCCAAACTTCTAGGGTTAGGTTTAAATGACCCATTGAATCTAATGAAATCAAAATCAAGCCTTGGTTTAGCTTAATTAATCCAGGTCTAGCTAGGGTAACAACTTAGGGTTGTACAATTCCTCCCCGAGTGGCGCACCGCTCCGCCGCCGAAATTGATTATAACTGTCTCTTTTGCGCGCGGTGATAGGGCGGGGCGCTACAATTAGGGTCCTAGAGTCATTAAAAAATGAAAAATAGCAAATATGGGTCATTCTGGATAGTTCTGGGAAATTCCGGATAGTTTTGGGCACTTTTGGACAATTCTAAGGGCTATGGCGCACGGTAGTGCCTTCTGGCCGAGAGCTAGGCGCTGCGTCGCGCTAAGCGCCAATTTTCTCGAGGTGCAGAGCTGTGGCGATACGGGGACCAATTTCTCGAGAGATGGACGCTACGATGCACTGTAGCGGTCACTGACCGAGAGCCAGGCGCTATGACGATCTGTAGCACTCGACGGTGATTTTGCCTATGTGAAAATCGAATCGTGTCTCCTTTCGCGCTCAACTACTCTTAATTTAGAGTACTTCATGTGTGGTGTAATATACCGATGGAAAGGTATTTTTGAGACCTTTCTATTGATACTAAAATCGATATGAAATAACTATTTTAATAATACAAATAAGGAGGTTAAAGGTTTAGGTATACAGAAAGAAGGAAAAATAGAGTCATTCATTTACCCTAAAATCTACAACCTTAATGAGCTCTAATGAACTCCATATCTTAAACACAGATTCTTATCAGCATGAAACAGACATGCAAGGCAAATGTAGTAATCATTTGATAAAGAGAAGAGGACTAAAGTTGGGCACCTTGGCTTTGAAATGAATGGAGAAAGAGAGCACTATTTTCTGCAGGAACTTGGGAGCTTAAGGGCTTCTTCAGCAGCAAGCACAGCAATGGAGGGAAGAGGATGAGAGCTTAGCTTGACAACAAACAAAGGAAAGAGGGCTGAGGGCCCTCTCTTAAGGAGGAAGGAGGGCATGGCCTTGGATGGGATGAGCTTGAGCCATCCCATCACAAGCATGTAGAGGGCGATTTGAGCATAAAATGGAGAGGAGAGGGGCTCCTTTGCGTGCGCAAAAAAAAAGAAAAGGGAGGCACTGACAGGCGTAGGCAAGGAGCAGAGAAGGGAAGAATAAATGAATTTCTTAAAGATTTTAATTTAATTTATTTAACTAATTAATGCTAAAAATGTTAGATTTTATAATATGCTCCGAAAAATCCCAAAACTTCACCCTAAGCTAATTTGGGGATGGGGAATTCAACGGTGAAGTCAGATTTCAATTCCAACGAGTATTTAATTTTCCTATTTTTTGGGTATTTAATAACATTAAAATATTCGAGAAAATCCAACAACTTCCAAACACATTAAGTAGGGTGATGAAATTCAAAATTAGAACTTAGTTTAGTCATAATTTACCTAAGTAATAACCTAGGTTGTTATTTCTAGCCACTACCAAATCTCACTAGGCTAGGGTTTTGACTCATCTTGACTCTATAATGGAGTACAAATTGAGCTCTGGCCTTGGCCAGGTCTCTGTGAGGAGAATTTCTCCTCATAGTGAAATTCCCAAATTAGAATTCAGCCAATTTGGGGAGAGTAGCATCCCGACGGTTTCGTTCATCCCAGCACTCAATTCTCGGTTCTATTGATGCGCCATAGGACCCTGATGGTGTGAGGATTTATTTGAGGTCTTGGCAGGTGCTAGAGTGCCCTAATTTATGCAATTATGGTTTATTTTGCATCCTATCATTGGGAGGGAGCCGAGGAAGAAGATGCATAGTGAGGGTCAAGCCGACCCGTGACCCGCGCTGTTCAACAGTGCCGGGTCATCGGGCCAAGCTGACCCACGTGTTTTATAAATGGGCCGAGACCCGTTCAATGAATATTAAAACCATTTAGGAATTATTTTCTTTAAGAAAAATCACATTGAATAATTAGAAAAATGCAGATTAAATTAATTGAATAACTTTTGATCCACTTATTCAAACCATATGAAATTATATACCATTTTGTTCAAAAAATCATAAGGAATAATAATATATATAAATATTTAGGTTTCTATACTTTGATTTTTTAATATTGCTTAATTACTCTATAACTTAATTATGGTGGATTAGCTTATATACTTAACCAAATTACATGATTCAAATTCCATTATGCTTCTTATGCTTTGTAGAATGCATATGCGAAGTGAAAAAATTTTGTATTTATTATTTTAATAATTATGTCATAATCTTAGAAAAACATGATTAGTGAAAATTAGAGTTTATACTTAACTAAATTTAGAAAACTAAGTCTCTGATTGTTCACATGGATAAGTAGAATATATTTGCCAAGTTTCATAGATTTTGAATGGTTAAATTTATAATAAGTGCTAATCTTTTTTACTTGATTTAGGGTTTGATTAGCCTTAATTACTTTCCATTTTGCTTAATTAAATGTTTATATGTTTCAATAACAATAGTATGCATGTTAGAAAACTCAAACCATAATTTGGACACTTTAAATAATTAATTTGATTTTTATCAATCTTAAATCCTAAGGAATCTTAAGAATTGATTAAGCTAAACAATAATTCATTGAACACTAATTTTGGGCATCAATAATGCACAAATAACTCTTTGATTTTGTCATTGGTCAATAAACTAAGCAATTAGTCTTGGTTTGGTCAAGTTATGAGTTAGATCCTAACTTGCGTGGATTAAGGCTTAAACCTTAACTATTCTAAATAAGATGCTTGATTTGAATAATTAAACAACTTGCATAATTTTTAATAATACCTACTGATTGGACACTAGTCTTAAATCATTAAACTATAAATATTAAAATCCATAATGAATTCATGTGATTAAAAATCTGAACCTTTACCTTTAAATCTTTGATTTTCTCCTAAGTAAGACCCTTAGCATGAGATAAATCATAACATGATAATGATTTACAAAATGATGAATTCTTAATAAATTACATAATTTTATCCCATAATTGTAGTATATATTGTTATCAAATAAGTTTACACATCTAATTTGTAAGATATTCTATCTAATGCAATAAGAATTGTAAATTTAATATAAATATTAGATCTTATATTATAATTTGCACATTTCAGTACTAGGTCTTTAATGTTGTGATATAGTGATAATAATTCAAAAATTGCTAAGCCTTATTAATAGATGAGATATTAAGGTAGAAAGAACTTATTGTCTAATCTTGAAGTAGGGGCATAAATGCACCTTCTTAGACTTGTATATTTGATCCTAGATCCTTACGGTAGGATGACCTAATGATTTAAACTGAGATTATTTCCTTGTGATAGTATCTTGAATTGAGTGACATTTATGTCATATCATTGAAACCTTTGTGTAGGATTGAACAATGGAGTGTGGATTCATAGTCTGATATTCCTGGATTATTAAATATAATTGTTAGAATCAGTAGAACTATCAGTTGGAGGTGATAGTGTATATCCATGGAACTGATTTAGTTCAGTAGAAAATAGAATTGGTTGATTTGCCCTGAATAGAACTATTGAGTTTCGGTCTTATCTTAAGTAATTAGATAAGTATAGTTCTGTTCTGAATAAACATTCCAATTCCAAGAGTGTTATAAGTACGGGATTGAATACTTAGTTTGAGATGATAAATTGTGATAGGGTCATGCCCCTTATCGCCATGCATTTTGATAAGTGCACTTAAATAAACTAAGTACTTCATGTTACCTTTCTTAGAACACTATAAGTATACTTGTAATTAGAACTGTCGTGCTCCACCCCTTAATCCATAACCATTAGACTGATGGTTGGTGTGTCACTTTGGCAAATCCCTCACTTAATATTATATTAGGTGTAAATCCTAATCCACTAGTAAGGAAGAGATGAGCCACTGCATATATGCTATATTCTCAGTCACTAAGTAAATACAGAATCAGAGTGCGGAAGTAAGGTAAAATAAACATACATCCAATTCACCACAAAAAATATGGAAAATACAACATACAGCTCAGAATATGAAGTACAGTAAGGAAAAATACAGTCAAGTTTACTTGCATTATTGTAACATTAATTAAATAATTTAAATAAAATAAATCAAAAGTCTCATCCTCATAGGAAGTAAAAGACTAAATCTTCTAGTTCTTCTGACTGATGCTCCTCTTCAATATAAGGCTCCTTGTCTTCAGCACCCATCTCCTCAAACCTATCTGAATCTGACATTGTCGATTTCACAATGCAGGGCCCCAGCCAACAAAAGAAAATTCTTATTAGATAATTATTTAAGTACATTTTAAGCTGAATATTTTTCATAAATTATTAATGCCACCATTTACTTATAGAAAACCAAAATCCTAACAAGCATAGGAGCAGAAAGCACACAAGGAGCAGGATAAGTTATAAATATGACATTTAAAAATAAATAAGATTTGAGGCAAAAAGGCATACCTCAAATAAAGCTAAGCAAGGATGAGCATACATGTATAATACAGTAAGTAAGAGTACTGAAAGAAAATTCTAATCCTAAACATGCTAATGATCATATGACATATGTTGGTTTAAAAATAGTATATCTGAAAGTGGTATATATAGTAAGCAGAAAAATTTAGCATCCTATAAGTATGTACAAGCGAGCATATAAGTAAAGTAAGGCTGACTAAAATAACATGCATCATTAAAACAGTAAGCAGCAAACTAAAATAGAAAAAAAAATAGGTATGTATAACTGTCATATCAGAAAATTGGCCAATTGGGCCCAGACAAAAATTCCCAAAGCCTTTCTGGGATAGGGCAGACAGAACAGAACAACAGGACTTTAGAGGCAGTAAATATAAATGTAGAATCTTTTAGTTATTTTACTTGTACTTCTGTGGACACGTCCAAAGTAACTGAGGAGTTAAGCACGTCTGCAAGACTATACAGGTTCCAAGGTTAACACACACTCCTCAATCAGTAATGTTAAGCATCCTTATTACTCCTTACCTCTATCTATTAGGGTAAATGTGCACTAGAACCTATTATAATATAACTGAACCTAAGGCAACTGCTGTCCTAATTATTTTAAGTTTTTATTTTATATACAAAGTTCTCTCATATGACATGTTCAAGGAAATAAGTTCAAAATACAAAGAATATGTAGCACAAATAATTAAGTAGTAAGCAAGGACTCTTCTACACATGGTGATACTGTTATTATCTAATTAAACCATTCTGACTATTCTAAATTACACAAGTTCAGGATCTCCAACTCCTACTATTGAGTGTAACTTAGAAATACATCCTTATATGTTAAAATAATTAGAACTGATTAGGTTCTAATTTAGTTCAATCAGAATCGACTACAAGTTAAATAATAAATCATCACATCCTAAGTGATGAATTTAGATATTCTAAATTAAGATCTGATCAAGATCTCTCAAACTAAGGATTATAAATTAAACACCATGAGTTGGAGTTTGAACACATAATCCAAAGGTAAAGTCTAAGGATCTAAGGTTTCAAATTCTAAAGTGAACTAATGATTAAGGCAAATCCTATTAGGCATAGTCAAGCTTGATAGGATGATTCTCCTATCTTTATCTAAGATTGAAAGATAAATAATCAAAATGAAATCATAAAAATCTAAAAACTAATAAAATCAAGGATTCGTTCATTGAATAACCCCGTTATTTAATGAATGAAATCTAACCTAATATCTATCCTTTTCCTAAGGAACAAATCCTAAGGTGAAGTGAGAATTCATAATGAGTTCCTAATGAAAAGACTTATAGAGATTTTAAGAGTTGATTATATTTATTTAAATTTAACTTAATTTTCTATTTTTGTTCAATTAAAGAGTTAAGGATGGATTTTAGCTAAGTATGGTTTATTAGCCTTACTTAGGGATGTTCAAGCCTTAAATTAAGATGTTTGATAAATTATTCAAATTAATAGATTAATGACCTAACTTGATCTTAAATCAATTTTATTACTAATTTTACTAATTTAATTGATATTTTAGGGGTTAAGGACACTTAACCTAAATTTTAGACAAAATAACTATTTTGCCCCTACTTAAGCGTCTAAAAAGCTACTTTTTGATTAAATGCTCTAAATTGAAATTTCTTATTGCCAAATAATTTTTTATTGTCTAACATGAAGATAGATAGTAAGTATACTCAATTTGGATAAGAAATAGGTCATATAGGTCCAAATTATAGTTTTTGACCTAAGGGGCATCTTAGTAATTTCTACCTAATGAAATTTAGATTTTTATACAGTTTATTGATCGTTGCTATTCAGGATTCCATAGAGTCCAAGAATACTAAATTTTGAGGTCTATTAGATTAGTTATGATGATTTCAAGTCTAATAGCAATTTGGATATGTCAATTTTTAGGGTTTTTAGATTTTCCCAAAATCAAGGTTTGGTCCATTTAACTCCTGGTTTGGACTAAGTTTTGGTGGAAGACTCCTAATGACCTAACTAGCACTTAAGATCAAAATTTAGGACCTGTGTTAGTCCTAGTTGGCTTGGGTAACAACTTGAGTTGTTACAGGCTCCCCCACTTAAGAACGATGTCGTCATCGACATCACTCAAGTGGAAAGAATAAGGCAGGATAAGAGAAAAATGAATTGAATTACAAGATTAAGAAAAATACATATATTCTCAAAGAATCTAGGGTACATAGTTCTCATATCATATTCCTTCTGTTATGTGGCTTCAGTAGATAAGCAGTTCTTCGATTGCACTTTGACCATTAGGATGGAACGGTTTCTGAGCTTCTATTGGTCTCTCCCTAGAATTTTTACAGCTTCTTCAACGAATAATAAATTTGGCTAGATCTCTATTGGAGGATAGAGATTATGTGGTGAGGTTCTCTTAGGCATTTTCTGAGAGATGATATGTGGAATACATTATGCACAGCATCAAAACCTTCAGGCAGCTCTAACTTGTATGCTATTGACCTAATCTATTTTAAGATTTTAAACGATCCAACATGTCTCAAGCTAAGCTTTCCTGCAACTCCAAAATGGTAGATGCCCTTCATAGGACTGACTTTTCTTAGAACTCTAGAGGACGATGACGGGCGTCGTGGTATTTGCTCTGCCTATCTTCAGTGGTCTTAATTTGTTGTTGGATAAGTCTTACCTTTTTGTTTGTTGCTTCCACTAACTCAGGGCCATATAGTTGAACATTTCTTATTTCTGACCATGCTATAGGAGTAGAACACTTTCTACCATATATGGCTTCATACGGGGCCATCTTAATATTTGCTTGGAAGCTGTTATTATAAGCAAATTCAACTAAAACAATGTGATCTTCCTAAGACCCTGAGAAATCCAACATGCAGAGACAGAGAAGATTTTCCATAACCTGATTAACTCTTTATGTTTAACCATCTGTTTGCGAGTGAAAAGCTATGATTATTGCTAATGTAGTGCCTAAATCCTGATGCACAGCCTGCCAAAATTTGGAAGTGAAACGACTATCTCTATCAGATACTATTGTCCTTGGAATACTGTGTAACCTGACTATCTCTTTGATATACAGCTTTGCTAGTTTTTCAATATAGTCAGTTTGACGGATTGGAATGAAATACGCTAATTTAGTGAGACGATCGATAATGACCCAAATTGCATCGGCACCAAATTTTGCATAAGGCAATCCCATGAAAAAGTCCATGGATATATCTGACCACTTACATTCTGGAATTTCCAATCGGTGCAGCAAACCACCTGGTTTTTGATGTTCTGCCTTAACTAAACAGCACACGTGGCATTTAGCAACAAAATTTGCTACACTCTTCTTCTTTCCTGGCTACCAAAATGGCAGCTTCAGATCCTGATATATTTTAGAACTTCTTGGGTGCACTTAATATTATAAATTGTGGCCTTCTATTAGCACTTTACGATGCATGGACTTATGAATCCATAAATGATTCCCTTGATAGATAGCACCTTTATGAAAATGAAGATCCATACAGTGACCACTCTCGATTACTTGTTTAAACTTCAGATACTCTTCATCTTTAGTCTGGGAAATGGATACATCTCTATGGGGGCTCCACATTACTCATTAAGATCATTTCACTCAATAGGTCATCGCATGCTGATTTCATTTTCATTTTACAAAACTCTTTGTGATGACCCCAATATTGAGTAGTAACTAAACTCAACAATGATACGTCACCACAACACCTAATACTGAATTAGAAGGAAACTAACCCAAATCATTGGCTGCTGTGTTTGGCCAAAGATTTAGAAGAGGGTCTTAAGTTAAGAAGGAAAAATATTTATAGAACAATGCATGAGATACTTATGAAGTATACAAATTCAAATATAAGAGATTTAAGTACTTACAATTTTATGTACGAAGATGCTAATGATATACACTTGCAATAAGAGTATACATTATGAGATGTATATGTAATTTAATTCATTCATGCTATCTTTCCTAAGTAATTTTACAATAGAAGAAATTCAACATGAATGAGCATTTAATATTTACATTCATCACGTTCAAAATTATATGTGAGAAAAATATATGAAGCAATTTGTTATCCTAAGATTCACACATCCTAAATCATTTACATTCATCATATTTATGGACAGGTAAAGTCTAAACATCCTATTCAAAATTATATATGATAAAATCATATGAATCAATTTTTTATCCTAGGATACACACATCCTACATCATTTACATAATTTAAAAATAAGGAATTAATAACTAAATTCCAGTTAGGTATGCAACTAGATTTTTAATTAAGTATGCAACTAAATTTTATTCAAGTATATCTTCATATATCCATTCATTCAAACCAAACTTTTAAGTAAAAGATCTAAATTCTAACACAAGCATAGTAAATACAAAACAAATAACTTTAATTATTACAAGCTAAATTAAACAAAATAGAAAGTAAGGAAACAAAATTCTCTTTCTCACAGCTAATATAAAGCAAGTAATTTAATTATTTAGGTGGAAGCAATTTTATTTCTTTAAGCACTTGGTCCAGCTCCACTAGCCTCCAAGTGCGCCTGATATATCATCTTTTGGCATTTGAATGTGATAGAGCAAAATCAATAAAAAGAAAATATGGTTAGACTAAACAGTCCAAGTATAATTTAAGATTATGCTAAATATTTTATTATTCATTTTGGATATCTCAACTAGTTACAATTTAAGCATAAGCAAGGGTGCAAAAATAAAAGCATATAAGTATGAAAAAGAAAGTAAGAAAAAGTAAGGAAAGTAAAGTGAGTTAGAATACTCACAAAAATAGATAGTATAGCCTGCAAGTGAAATAAGGGTAAAAGCATCCAAGATATGCTAGAAAAGTACTAAATTGCATATGAAAGTAAATGAAATAAAGCATATATATGTTCAATGAACTTATGCTAAGTAAATAAAAGAAAATAGTGAAGTATTTAAATGTAATTATAACAACATTCACTGTAATCTAAATGAACTGTAAATAAGTAAAGTACGGTACTAAAAATATGAAAAGTACAAAGTATGGTAATTGAAGGATGATCTTAAACTATTAGTCTAAGATTCACATAGTCTAGAACTATGGAAAGTAACATAGCTAAAAGCTATGATGAGCCGTAAAAAACAATAAGATTGTAGAAGCTCTAATATTTTAAATGATTAAAGTTGTTTTATCAAAGTATTCATTCTGCGGGAAAATACAGAATGAATCGAGGAGTTAAACACGTCTATTTAACAAGTAAGGGAAAGCAGGGTGTGGGGCACCATACTTTCCCGCGGTGATGCTAATACTATTATCAGCATAATCACGGGGAGTGCGGTGCTCCAACTATGGTAAATCCCTAACTTAAGTAAAGTCAGGTAGGACCCAACCTGCCTTAATCTAAGGACTTATCACCTGGAACTGGTAAGCATACATCAATACAAATCAAAGTGGCAGAAGAAAGAAACAATATAATATAACATCCCAGCATAATACAGAAAGCATATAGGAGAAAGAGAAATAATAACTCAGATCAAAGTGCAGAAAGTAAATACATCCTGAATTTAATTATTACAAACTGAATTAAATGAAAGTAAAGATCTCTCAAAATCTCACTGTAAGAAAGAAAATCTAACTAAACAGCAGTGGGAAGATCCTCCTCCTACACTGGCTCCTCTCCTGCAGCACTACCAATGAACAGCTCCAAATCTGACATTTGTCAGTATCACAAATGTCAGGGCCCTAGCCAACAAAAGAAAGAGGTTACAATTATACAATTATATAAGTACATTTTAGGCTATTTAAGTGAATTGAATATTTAAGATATCATATTTAAAGGTTTTAAACATGCAAGCATTATAAGGTGTTACAAGTTACAAGGAATGGGATAGCCATAAATAGAGATCTTGAGCTTTGATCAGACTCATTGAGTCCGATTGAGGCTTGATGATCATACCTAGCTTCCATATAGCAGCGGATTAAAATGGCATTCATAATATTTTGATAAATCATGAAGAGAGTAGTTAAGGAAAAGTGAAGAAAATTGGTACCTTAGCCTTGGAAACAAAAGAAAAGAACTCGAATCTCTGCAAGAGCTTGGGAGGAGAGGCTGTTTCTTCTTCTTTAGCTACCAACAAAATGAGGAAGAGGCTGAGGTTTTCTAAGGAGGAGGAAGCTTCAGCTTGAGCAAATAGAGAGGAAGGAGAGTGATGTGCTTCTATTCATAAGAGAAGGAGAGCATGGTTCTCCCTTGAGCTCTCCCATCAAGTATGGAAGAGAAGAGGGAAGGGCAGGCTTCTTTACGTGCACCAAGTGAGGGAGGCACTAAACAAAGGTATGGGGCCTAGCCAGGAAAAGATATGGATGAAAGGAAATAGGAAAATATAAAAAAATAAAGAAATAAATAATTATTTCTTTTTAAATTTTAATTTATAAAAATTCAGATTTAATAAACGCACTCCAAAAAATCTCAAAAATTCACCTCTAGCAAATTTGGGGGTGAAGAATTTAACGGCGAAGTTGGATTTCGATTCCGACGATTATATAATTATTCTATTTTCTGGGGTATTTAATTACATTAAAATATTTGTAAAAATCTGATGACTTCCAAATGCTTCCAAAACATCACCCCTAGCTCTGGATTTTAATTTCAATGTCAAATTAAATATCTCAATTTTTTAATTAATTAAATATATTAAAATATTCCAATTATTCAATTGAGCTCTGAATCACTCCAAAATTTCAATGATTGATTCTAATGACTAGATGAACTCAATGGAATGATATTTAGGCTGTGATTAAACTAAGATTAGGCTAAGTAATAACCTTAGGTTGTTACAGTAACACTTAATGTTGGATTGGGTTCCTGATCCAATAGATAGGGTTGTTTTACAATTAGTATTATAAAAATATATTTTATCCAATGGTATTCTTAGTTCGATCTAATTTTGAATTATCCTGGGATTTTTATTTTTGCTTAAATGCATTTCTTAATTACCTTGGGTATTATAATTATGGAGTAACTTTGAATTAAATAACATCTCATAATCAAATGATCAAAAAATTAACTTGTGCTTAATATTAAGGAGCCAAGAATAGACAGGTTGTAGCGCTTCAAATGAAGTGGCATATAAACTTACTTACTTTGAGTTAAAATTAAAATTTGATGAACTATGTAATGCATGCAATAATACTATAAAATAAAACAAATTATTCAAGAAATAATTAATAGAATATAGATCTTTAGCTAAGTTACAAACGAATGAAATAAATTTAGTACAAATTTAACTTAAAAATTTAGATTATGTTTGAAATAAAGAACCTAATGAAGTTCTTCATTCAGAGAGCCTAAATTTATATGCAAGTATTTTGGGAATAAAACTGATGAATATAAACATATACCTAAGCTTACTAGATTTACACAATATAGAAATAGGAAGATAAGTAATTCTCAAAGTATCATTACTGAATAAATGGATCATTCAGTAAATAATGGGTCTAATATTAGGTGAATCCATTCCCATAACTAAAAATATTTCAAGTCAATTTGCTCAAAACTATAAAGAATTTTTAATCAAATTTTATGTGTAATAATCCTAAGTTCTTAACTAACTTAAACTTAAGTTTAATTTGTGGTGGCCGGCTCCCACCGTGGTCCTGTTAACTCTGGAGTTAACATGATTACGGAGAGGTGGTCACCAAATGACAAGGTCCTTATTGTGAAGACCCACTTAAGTAGTAATAAGTGAAACTCGTAAACATCGAGGTGCCTTTTCAGATAATGGTGAAGTTCCTGATAAGAACTCCAAACTTAAATGTGCTCAGGTGGGAGCACTCCCAGGATGGGTGACCTGCTGGAAAGTTATCTTCTATGGGCAAAATTGTGAGGCCTTTCAGGCCAAAGCGGACAATATATTGGTGCTTAAGAGTTTGGGCTATTATAAATGGTATCAGAGCAAATCATAGGGTGTTAGATAGAAGCTAAGTGCCATACAGGGAAAAGTACCACTTTATGTGAGCAGCCTCTTGAACCCATGATGGTTAAGGTGCTACATGGTTGTCGGGTACCTCATGCGCTTATAGGGGTCACCTCTAGTCCTATCTACCCAATGGATGGTTATTGGATCCGTGTGTGGATACTGATGACGACGTCAGGTACTTAAGTTAGGGAGATTGTGAAGACCCACTTAAGTAGTAATAAGTGAAATTCTTAAACATCGAGGTGCCTTTTCAGATAATGGTGGAGTTCTTGATAAGAACTCTAAAGTTAAGTGTGCTCAAGTGGGAGCACTCCCAGAATGGGTGACCTACTGGGAAGTTATCTTTTGTGGGCAAAATTGTGTGGCCTTTCAGGCCAAAATGGATAATACCTTAGTGCTTAAGAGTTTGGGCTATTACATAATCACACCCTAGTTTTGATCTCATTGTATTTATATGGTCATTAAGAGCTAACCCTGAAAATTTGGGGTCAATCAAACATCATTAAGTTAATATGGTAATTGCATCAAAATATGAACTCTAACTAATAGCCAAAATACTTTTATCTCTAAACCAAAATTTGATTGCATTTTTAAATTCCTTACCCCCAAATTAGCTAGAGGTGTAAGTTTAGGAATTTTTGGAGGTCATTTAGGCTATTGATTTAATTAAGATAAAATTACACAAAATAGCTTTAACCAATTTCTAATTTCATTTATACCTTCCAACGAACGAATCTGCTATTGGGACCGCGACAGATTCACTGCGGGGCCTCAACAGCGGTGCAGCAATTCCTAGCCTATGGATTAAGTCGCACTCATCTCAGCGCGCTCATCCAGCGGCCCTCAACTCTTAGCGCCGCATCCCTCGTCAACCGTTGGATCGCGCCAGCGATCCAACGACTGATATTAGCCCTGTTTTTGATCAATTATTCCCCACATTTGAGCCTCTCGATCGTAATCGTCGGGGGATCATATGGTTTGGAGCATCCATCTACTGCTCACCTTAGTCCCCAAATCGAATGTGAGCCCGACAGAGGAAATTGCCCCATATGATTGCACCAAGTAATGTCCCTCACTCCTCCCCTCCATGTTAGTTAGCTGTTATCCTCTTCCCATAATCAGTTAGGTACCTCAATTCTGGCTGCTAATACTCAGCTAACTTTAAGAAGAAGCTGGAAGGCTAAGTCTCATCCCAAGCTCCCGGGTCGATCTCGATCCATGGCAGCCCACTATGACCACTCTCCACCTATAAATAGTCCTTGGGAAATTTAATGGACTTTTTTCTCACTCAAAAGCTCTCACATGCATGTCTCTCCTTGTTAACCTCCCTACCATCTCTTCAATCCCCAAGCTCTTCCCAGTATCCCCAGTCGCTGCCAGTGGAAATCATAGGATGTGTCATGGTGTTCAGGATCCCCAATCTTCTTTATACAGCCCAATAAGTCCTTGGGATCACCTCTAGAAGCATCAGCAAATCTTTCTGATCAATCTAGGTACCTTCCCTTTTCACTATGAGGCATGTGAGCTCACAGTCTTTTGCATGACCTTGAATTACTCCCTGCGTGTTGTTGAGTGCAATCTAAAGTTGATCAGTTGCCTATTAATATTCTCAGTGATCTGATGTAAGTTTAGACAATGTGAAGCATTATCTAAATTCAATTGTGCTAAGCTCAATGACTTGATCAAACCCCCCTCATTCCAGTGCTCAGCTCGATCACCTATGGGGTTATTGAGTGATTGCTTATCGATCCTTAACGAATTGATAGGGTATGGCAAGCTGGGGTTTGACCCAATAGCCATTTCTCACTTGGGTCGACACAGTGTTATTCTGTGTCTAGCCAATTAAGGACCCACTTACCCAACTATGCCTGAGCTTTGAAGATATCAAGAGTTGAACCTCTAGTGGTCACTATGGGGAGTATTTCATCCCCACACAAAACCCAAGATAAATCCGCAGAGGGAAATTAGGGGTAGTAGAATTCCAGCGAACCAGGCACTCCTAGATCGAGCTTCCAGGCTCGATCGAAGTGCCTTGTGACATGGAATGTTTTGCGCTTTGTCTCGAGTTAGAAGGTGGAGTATTGGCGGAGAAATTGGTGTTTGAAGGCTATGCTTATCGGCCTATGCAGGCTGAGTCATGGGAGAAAAAGCATAGTAGCGGGTCAGGTCAGACCTCAACCCACGTCTTTCGGATATGGGCCGATAATTAAATCGATTTATCTGATATTTTCTTTTTCAAATAAATCCAATTAAATCTGATTTTAATCAAATTAATTTAGAATGTATTAATTGCATAAATCTCTCACCTTAACTCCAAATTATATAAAATTATACGTCATTTTGTTCAGAAAAATGTAAGAAATAAGAAATACAAAAAATATTTTAGCTTCTGTGAATATATTTTCTAATTTTTACTAATTACCTCAATAACTTAATTAGAGAAGATTAGCATGTATACTTATCCAAATCTTGTGATTATAGTTTCATTTGGTTACTTATGCCTTGTAGAATGCATGTGCCAAGTAAGATGATTTTTTGAATTATATTTTGTTAATTATATCATAATCCTTGATTTGCATGATTAGTAAATATTGGGGTTTATAAGTAGTCAAATTTGCATCTTATAGTCTCTGATTGTTCATATAATTAATTAGAACTTACATTCCATGTGGCATGAATTTTTAATTATTTATCTAGTATTTATGTGCTAATCCTTTTTGAACTTGATTAGTGATTTATTAGTATTTAATGTTCTCTGTTTTGTCTAATTATATTTTCATGTGCCTCTTAGACAGTAGTATGCATATTAGGAAACATTAATTCTAATTTGGACACTTGGATGCTTTAAATTGCCTTAATTAAGAATGAAATCTTAATTAACTTAATAAGGTATTTGAACCAAATTAAAGAAAGAACTAATGCTAATTTTGAACTTCAATAATTGATAAATAATTTAATGTTAACCTTATAAGTCAAATTTTGTATGAACACCCTCAATTATGCCAACATTGATTTCAACCTTAATCTACCTTAATTGAACTAAAAGGAATGTTAATCTAAATTGAACTTCTTAATTTGACATTCAATAATCTGCATGAAATCATTTAACTCTTGCTTATTTGATATTTGACTTTATACTAGTAAACTATAAGCTCTTAAATCTCATAATAATTCATGTGATTTACAATCTTGATTAAATCTTAAGATACTTGATTTTCTCTTAATCAAGAAACTAGCATGAAAAAGTCTTAATAAAACATGCTTGATTTACAAGTGGTCAATTTTCAATAAATGGTATGATTTTACCCCACAATCCATATGCTTTGATTAATTCATAATTTAAGAAAATTGCATACTTGATTTTAGCATCTAAATTATGTGACTGAACTTGTAACCTTATATGAAATTTCATTAACTTAGATATTAGTTTGTAACTTAACTAAAATGATTATTGCTTTAGATCTTTAAAATATAAAGATAGTTTTAAAATCAAGTAAATGCTAAACCCTTAAGTAGGCTAATTCTTAAGGTAAGAGATATCTTATTTATCTTATTTTGAGGTAGGATCTTAGATGAACATTAATAACCTTAGATGCTTGATCTTAAACCTTATGGCAGAATGACCTAAGAAGACTATATTTGAGATTACCCCTTATGGTAGTATCTTAAGTTGAGTGGCTTCTACATGTTTAGAGACTTTGTGCAGGACTCACCACAATGGTGTAAGGATTCATTAGCTTGTTACTCTTTGATTATTAAATAGATTGTTAGAATGAGAATCCGTAGTATTATTATATGGAGATGCTAGTGCATATCCATAGAACTGATTTAGTTAGTAAAAGATATAATTGGTTGATTTACCCTAGGACTATAGAGTATCGGTCTTATCTTAAGTAATTAGATAAGTACAGTTCAGTTCATAATTTTAAATACCTACTTAAGTAGTAATAAGTGAAACTCTTAAACATTGAGATGCCTTTTTAGATAATGATAGAGTTTCTAATAAGAACTCCAAAGTTAAACGTGCTCATATTGGAACACTCTCAGGATGGGTGACCTGTTGGGAAGTTATTTTTTGAGCGTAAAACCGTGAGGCTTTTCAAGACAAAGTGGATAATACATTAGTACTTAAGAGCTTTGGCTATTATAAATGGTATCATAGCAAGCTATAGGGTGTCAGATATGAGCTAGTGCCATACAGGGCAAAGTACTACTTCATGTGAGCAGCCTCTTGAACCCATAATGGTTAAGGTGCTACATGGTTGTGGGTACCTATTGAGCCTATAGGGGCCACATCTAGTCCTATATATCGAATGGATGATTCTTAGATCTATGTGAGGATACTAATGAGGACGTTAGTTACTTAAGTTGGGGAAATTATAAAGATCCACTTAAGTAGTAATAAGTGAAACTCTTAAATATTGAGGCACCTTTTCAAATAATGATGGAGTTCCTGATAAAAACTCCAAAGTTACACATGCTCATATGGGAGCACTCCCAGGATGGGTGACCTATTGGGAAGTTATTTTCTGGGGGAAAAACTGTGAGGCCTTTCAAGCCAAAGTGGACAATACATTGGTGCTTAAGAGTTTGGGCTAGTTATAAGAATAAACATCCCAAGCCCAAAGTGTGTTATAATTTGGGAGTTTAAAATCTTAATTTGAGAGAATAAAATGTAAAAGTATTTTGTCATTTATCCTTGTACGCATCGATAAGTACAGGTAAACAAACTAAGTATTAAAGTCACCCTTCCTAGGACATGCTAATCATGCATATGTACTCTCTCCATATGGTAATTTAGAATGTTGTTATGGAATAAATATTAAATTTAGTGAAATTAGAATAAAATTATATAGTTCATTTAATTAAATTTTGAATCATGGAGATAAATGGATTACTTGATTTTTAAAAGCATACAATTATTAAAACATTGGCATATCATGAATTGCATAAGTCATATCTCTATATTAGCAAAGCATTGTGCTCACCTAGGATCTGTTAGCAGAGTATTGTTGTAATAGCTCAAACTCTTAAGCACCTAGGTATTATCTGCTTTGGCCTGAAAAATCTCACGATTTTGCCCTCAAAAGATAACTTCCCAACATGTCACTCATCCTAGGAGTGCTCCCACATGAGCACACTTAACTTTAAAATTCTTATCAGAAACTCCATTATTATCTGAAAAGGCGCCTCGATATTTAAGAGTTTCACTTATTACTACTTAAGTGAGTCTTTATAATTTCCCAAACTTAAGTAACTGATGTCATCATTAGTATCCACACACAGATCCAAGAATCATCCATTAGATAGATAGGACTAGAGGTGATCTCTACAGGCTAAAGAGGTTATCACAACTTGTAGCACCTTAACTATCATGGGTTCAAGAGGCTGCTCACATAAAGTTGTACTTAACCCTGTATTGCACTTAGCTTCTATCTGACACCATATGGCTTTCTCTAATACTGTTTGTGACAGCCCAAATTTTTAAGAACCAAGGTATTATCCATTTTGACCTGAAAGATCTCACGGTTTTGCCTCAATATCACAGGATATTCAGGAGTTTGCGAAGCACTAGTCGGCTCAATTTTATTTATCGCATTAGTTTACTTTGTGTTATGAGTGAGAGACCTTTTTTATCTTTTTATTTAAAGCAAATGGTCTGTAATAATTTAACAATAGATGTATTTTCTCTTTCTTTTCTGAGATGATGCTCTTACTCAGCTTTTGTGATGAATGATCTAGATGAATGCTTTAGCTTTTGCACTCAATTATTATTACTACTTATACTTAGTATTATGATTTGATCAATATGTAAGAGATGTTAATACTTATAAATATTGGTTTTTAATTAAATCTACTACCCATAATCTAATGTATGTGAATACTATATTTAATACTTGAGATAAGTATTTTACTCTTATTTTAATGATTAGTCATTAGCTCTACCTTGGCTAGAGCTTCAGCATCAGTCAACAGTATTCGGGGAGGTTCAGCAGTGTGGCGCTACGCCCCCTGATCAACAAGATTATACCTGAGGGATGGAGTACCACTTCTGGCAAATCCCCCACTTATCATTAGATTAGGTAAGATTCACAATCCATCAATAAGGGAGGAATATGCACAGAATGAATGTAAGGATCAGTCACTAAATCTATCATACATACAGAGTACTAAAGTAAAATAAAATAAACATTACATCCATTCACTATACATCAAGTAAGAAATAGTACTATAGCTCAGTAAATAATAATGTGTAAAAAGTAAATACAGTCACGAGTACCTGTATTATTATAACATTTTAATTAAAGTTTAAAAGACTGAAAATGAATAAAAGACTCTCATCCTCACAAAGATATAAAAAGACATCTAAATATCATCTAATCCAAGCTGCTGCACCTCCTCTATGTAAGGCTCCTCCTCGGGCACTAGATCCTCAAACTACTCAAGATCTGATATTGTCGGTTTCACAATGCCAGGGCCCCAGCCAATAAAAGAAAAATCTTATTAGACAAAATGTCTAAGTATATTTTAGGCAAGTGATTTATTAAGCATTTATTAATGTCACCATTTTACTCTAAACAAAATGAAACATCTATCTTACATGGGAGCAAGTAAGTATATAAGGGAAATAAGATAAGTTATAAATGTAATATTTATAACTATGCAAGAATTCAATCAAAAATATACCTCAAGTAAATTAAACGGGATAGGAAAAATATAACTAATACAGTAAATATAAGTACTAATGAAAATTTTAAATCTAAATATGCTGATGATCATATATCATATACTGATTTAAAATAGAAATCTATAAGTGGTACATATAGTAAGCAGTAAAGTCTAGCATTCTATATATATATATATATATATATCTGCACAAGTAAGCAGGTAGAATAGAAAAATAGAGCTAACTGAAATAACATGCATTATCAACAAGATAAACAGTAAGCTAAAAGCTAAAAAGAACATATAACTACTATATCAGAAAGAATTGGCCAATCCGGCCCAATATATTCCCATAGCCTTTCTAGGCTAGGGCAGACAGAGATTCCCATAGCCTTTTTAGGCTAGGGCATAAAGAATAGAACAGAAGTAAAGCAAAGCTGAATAGGTAGATAATATTATGCAAATGTCTTTTAGTTATTTTACTTTTGTTTATGTGGGCACATCCAGAAATAGGTGAGGAGTCAAGCACGTCTGCAAGACTAAGCGGGTTCCAAGCTTAACACAAACTCCTCAATGAGTAATTTCAAACATCCTTATTTCTCCTTACCCCCTGTCCATTGGGGTAATGTGCACCATAATCGACCATAGACTGAACCCAAATATAATATTTTCTTAATATTCTAAGTTTTTATTTTCATGCAACAATATTTTCTTATATGATATGTCTAAGAAAAAATAAGCACAAAGTTTAAGGAATGCGTAGCACAAAATCAATTAGTAAGCAAAGGACTCTACTAAGCATGGTGATACAATTTGTTATCTAATTTAATCAATCTAACTATTCCAAATTATGCAAATTCAGGATCTCCAATTTAATGTGTTTGGATTATAAGCTAGTTATTAACTTATCATAAGTTAAAAAAAGGATTAGAATTGATCAGGTTCTAATCTAATTCAATCAAGCACAACTATAGGTTAAGAAATAAATCACATCATCATAATTAGATGAATTTAGACATTCTATCTAAGATCTGATCAATATCTACTAACTTATAGATTATAGATTAAACACCATGAGATTGGACTTAATCACATAATTCAAAAGGGTATGACTTAAGATCTAGGTTTCAATTTAAATGTGAACTAATGATTGAGGTAAATCCTATTAAGCAAAGTTAAGCTTAATAGGATGAATCTCCTATCCTGAATCTAAGGTTAAAGGACAAAATAATCAGAATTAAACTATAAAATCTAGAAATTAATAAGAACAAGGATTCATCCATTAAATAACCCCATTATTTAATGAATAAAATCTATCATATGATCTAGCCCTAGTCTTAGGAATAGTCCCAATGTGATGTGTTGAACTCCTAAGAAAAAGACAGAGAGAAAATTAGGGAATTTTACTAAGTTGATAGAATTATTGATTTTGATCACTTAAATGATCCTATTAGAGTTCTAAGATTGGTTTTACTGATTTGGAAGCTAATTTAAGAGTTAAAGATGCTTACCTAAATTTTGAGTAAAATGACCATTTTACCCCTACTAAAGGGTTCAAAAAGTTACTTTTTGAATTAAGGATCCAACTTAAAATTTTTTACTTCCAAATGATTTTTTACTATATAACATAAAGATAGACAGTAAGTACACTCAATTTGGATAAGAAACGGATCCTATAGATCCGAACTAAGGTTTTTGACCTAAGGGGTACTTTAGTAATTTGCACCTAATGGAATCTAAAATTTTATGTAGTTTACTATTGGTTACTATTTGAGGATTTCATCGAGTCCAAGAACACTGCATTCTGAGGTCAAATGGCTAAGTTATGGCTATTTCAATTTCTAAGGGCAATTTGGTAATTTTATCAGTCAACGGGACAAAAACCAAACTTTTCTATTTGAAGTCCAAATTCAGCAAACTCAATCTCTATAGCTTTCCTATAGTATACTGAGTGCTTTGACGTAGAGTAAACCCAATTTGGACTTCAAATGGTCAAGTTATGGCCTAACTAAGGTTATGAGTATTTTGATCATTTTTGACTTTTTAGGGTTTCAAATCCTAAATATTATTTATGTTTATTGATAATGCTAAAATTATAAGCTAGTTAGCACTTTAAATTTCTTAATTTGAAGTTTAATTGACTAAGTTATAGTCAATTAAAGATTATGGGTATTTTGGTCATTTTTAGGGTAGGGTCCTAATTGTTACTTTTCAAACTAAGCTCCGAATAGAGAAACTAATACTTCTATAGTGATGAGGCTGTCCTCCTAAGTATTTTAAAACCCATATTGCTCATGTTTGGATAACTAGGTTAAGAGTTGCAGGTATTTGTTTATAACCTAAAATGTCACTATATTGTCTAAGCATCCCATGGGAAATCTGATATTACCATTGAATCCCTCTCATTTTTCTAGTTAAAAAGAGATATATATTCAATGTGTTTGGATTATTATTTTAGAAGATACGATATCCTAATGTTTGTATTTAATTAATCCAAAATTCATTAAATTTACTATTCACAAATACAAATTGAACTATTTTACAGTTCAAATTATAAATTAATTTAATTTACTATTTTTAATGATTTCACTAACTAATTTATCTAACTAATTAACTTAATAATTAACTTAATTAATATTAATCAAAGTAATTAAATAATAATTAATATGTTTAATTAAACAAATATATATATATATATCAATATTAATATATATATATAATATAAGTTCAATTATATTTTTTATTTTTTTTTTGCAAGTTTTCAGATGGTGGGCCCACCTTGCCACGTGGCAGGCTCTGGTTGGCTGACAGAAGGGCCGTGGGTCTCACAGGGACACGTGGCAGCCTAAGATTGGTCGTGGCAACACAGGTGGGACCCACATATCGAGCTGTACCCGATAGCCAGTGGGTCCCACAGGACACGTGGCGACATCCAATAGGGCACCGGCACGCGGGTTGGACCCACGCGTGTCAGCGACTCTGCGCTGCTAACGCGGGGGCCACGTGGCGTCACGAGGGAACACCACGTGTCAAGGTGGGTCCTACTACTCCGACGCGGACCCGGGAGAAATTGGGTCGGGCCCGGGGCGACCCGGCCCGGACTCTACCTTCTTCCTCGTGTGACTACCCGTGGGCATCGGGCTAGGGCACAACTTTTGTCGGCCTTCCCGGCGCCGAACCACCTCGGCCCGTGTAAAATACCAGAATTATTTTCAAATTGTTTATTAATATTTAAATACTTTTGACTTCAAATTGAAAATCTGACTTCGTCATTGCGTTCACCACCCCCAAATTAGCTATGGGCAAAGTTTTGAATGCATTTGGAAGTCGTTAAATTTTTGACGAATATTTTAATATTGTTTAAATACCTGAAAAATCGAATAAATAAATACTCGTCGGATCAAAAATCCGAGTGCACCGTTGCGTTCAAAACCCCTCAATTAGTTAGGAGTGATTTATTGAAAATTTTCTGAATATGTTTAATTGTTTAATTCTAATTCATTAAATTAGTATAAATGATTTAATAATATTATTATTAATTAATGCTAAATGGCGTTGTCAGCTATTCCAAACCCCGTTACCCTAATTTCTATTTTCGTTGTTTGACCTAACGGATCCATCGATCCGTCTGATCGCGCGATCGGACGGATGCGATTGTTCGTCCCCACGAAGCTCTGCGTGTCGTGAAATGGACGCGCGGCGCCCTAGTATCCTCCCAGAAACCGCTCTTAGCTTTCATTTTAGAGCTCCAATGAACTTGAAAGACGTATTTTCTCCATCATTGGTCAAAGATAATCCGTGCGGGTCTCTGAAGTTCATTCCCCAAAACTCGAACGTTTCCAGCCATCCATTTAAGGTACACCGTTATACCTTGATCTTTGATCAAATTTCACAACTTTCATTTCGTTTCATAATTTCATAGCATGGATTAAACGTTGAGTGGTTTGAATTGAGTTCATATTGATTCAATTGATCGGATTTGAGGTAAGATCTGCAGTATAATTAGTTAAAATTCGGGAGGGGCGTATGCCGTTCGATGCATAGGGTCTAGGGTTAGGTTTTGTAGCATATTGCGATCATCTTCTAAGCTAATCCAACCACGGTTGAGTAGGTCTGGTTAAGACCTACGCATTTCCATGCGTGTTGAGCCTTGTCGCCGGCGATTTCACCGCTAAATGGCGTGCTCTAGGTCCCTAGTTGCGGGAGGAAGAAGGCGTCGAAGGGCCAGGCTGAGTCGACCCGGGCCCGACCCGATATTTGGGTCGCCTCGTAGAGCAGCGAGGTGGGGTCCGCTAAGCGCAGCCCTTCGTCAGTCGACGCGTGGGTGTGGGACCCACGGTCCGTCAGCCGCAGTCCTCAAAAGCTTCTAGAGTCGCCACCTGTCCCTCCTGTGGGCCCCACCTCTGCACCGTCTTCTGTCCAGCCAGTGAGCGTACGCCACATGGACGTGGGACCCGCCTCCATCTAAATCCTGCAGATAAAAGAATGATTAAGTAATAAAATATATAAGAATAGTATATAATATTATATACATATACATTAACCTAATTAATCTTATATGTATATATATATATAGATATAAAATCAGAAAATGCATAATAATTAATTAATAAGAATAATAATGTACTCATTAATTTATTATAAAAATGTTAAATTAAATTAAGCTTAAACAAATTTATTAAATGAAATAAATTTCATTCAATATAATTAAATAATTAAACTTTAGATATACATAATTTAATAAATATAAGTCCAAATTACATAAATGAGTATATCATTGAAATCAAAAAATTTTAGTGGATTTATTGGTGCTGTCAATTTCCCAATTTGACTAATATTTCACTTAGTGACATTTTTAGGATAATTGAATAATTACAAATTACCACAAATCTTCACTTAGTTATAACTTTGTATTCTGTAATCCAAACATACCCAATATGGGTCTCAAAGTACTCAGAAAACTCTAAGAAATATTTTAGTAATGTAAATTTTATTGTTTGAATTCAATTTAGACTAATCATAATTACGACCTAACTCTAATTAAGCATTTAACCCTAGAACTTCAAATGGCCATAAGTTAGTCAATTTAGCTCCAAATTAGGTGATTTAAATATCAATTTAGATTAGAAAAACCTAATTTACAGTAAACTGCAAAAATATTTAGGATCCAATGGTTAGATCTCTTAATCAACCTTATTTATCTTAAAAACTTGATTAGTGAATATTAGCAAATCTAATTATCCAAATTGAGAAATTTAAATTTCAGAGAACTCATAAAGAAGATTAGAACCTAATTGTGCAATTGGTTTAGTAATTTTGTGATTTATTTCACTAATCACTCACTAATCATATTAAACCTTAATTAGTAATCCTAGAAATTGTATTGGCTATAACTTAACCAATACATATCAAAATTTAATGATTTTAGAATCTATGGAAACCTTAGGATATAATCTACAATAAACTAACATAAATTTTAGATTTCATTAAAGATTAAATTACTAATATGCCCTTATAATGTCAAATTCCTAATTTGACCTTATAAGGCATAATAATTAAGTAACTTAATAAAATAATTCAAATATTCAAATATTCATTTTATTATTATTATAGAAACCTAATATTACAAATCATATTAAAATCCTAAAGCATTAAATTAATGAATTAAATTATTTTTGGTAGATCAAAGAAATTAAATTGGTTGATATTTTATCAAAACAGTCAGGTACGTAAATCTACTTATAAGTTTTATTTCAGTATTCTTATTTGAGCCATTTTTATTTAAGCATTATTTATCCAAAACTGCTTACCACTTACAAATCTACAAAAGAATGTTATCAAATAAGCATGTAACAAAAGATAAAATGTGGTATATATTATTGTGATGTTTGTCTTTGGAGGATGGAAAGCAACACTGAGAATCTGTACAGATTGGGCCGGTTGGCAGTCCTTGGGAGTTATATAAAGGGATTTAGCCCTTATTAGGAAGTGGGCAAATCTAGAGAAAAGACACACCATCAGTTCCTATTTTGAGTAAGCTACCGACGGGTAGTGAGAAAAGCTTCCTACATGTTATACCTATGGGTTTACCCATTTGGGCTCAGGAGTCTATATGACTCGACTTATTATTACAAATGCTTTTGATAAAATTATTTATTGCTTTTCATTTATATTGAATTTCACAGCTGACTTGCAGGGCAATATTGAAATTTGGAAAAAAAAAAATTTTTCATATACAAATATTTCATTCAGTTTTGTATTTGACTTATACCTATTATAGGATGTTAGAATTACTCTTATAAGAATAATTTGCGTACTCCTACCTAACTGGTAACTGAATTTTTCAAGTTTTGAAAATTAAAGCTTTGAAGATCTGTCAAATAAAAGAGAAGAGTTAGAGATGTGAGATATGAGAATTGAATAAGTCTTTATTATAAATATTAAACCTGTTGTAAATTTCATATATGAATGGCTCTGGATGTAAATATAAATATTTATATATTTTATTTTTTTTATTTTCATAAATGTATATTTTCAGCATATGAATCATTCTTTTGAGACTCTCGAACTTCGATCCCCGGTCGCCACAGTCCGCCCGGCCGACGACAGCCCTCGACGAGGCCTACACATCGGCGGGTGGACCAACACGGAAAGTGGTTGTAGTCGCCGGCTAGGGTCAACCCTAGTTGCTAGGGTTCAATGTGATTGGGCTTAACGGTAAGTACTATGGACTCGAGCCCAAATCACATTGATCGGGTCGAGCTAACTCTGATCGGAGCCGCTCGATCGACAATCAGACGTATGCAATAAGGTATCGAAGTGTGAATCAAACAATATCTTGAATAAAAGAGGAGGTTGGAGGTGTACCTGATCGACGGTGGAGGATCGAGGCTTTGCTCTATCGGGTTCTTGAGGGCTTAGGAGTTCCTTCTCGTGTAGCCCGAAGCCCTGAGTCCTTATGGACCTAATAGGAGCTCCCGACGGAGCCCTCGATGCTAGGCGCGCGGGGATAGGGCGAGCGCCGCGGCGCTGCGACACGCGGTGCTTGGGCTCAGGACGATGAGCGGCAGCCATTTGATCGAGCGATCGAATGGCTACGATCTGCCATTCGATTGAATGGCAAATTAGAGTAATGGCACGCTGAGGATGATGATGCCGTTAAGTAATTAATATAATAATATTTATTTTATTTAAAAATTCTTAATTTTTAATTGAAAATTGAATAATTAATTGATTTTAGAAAAATTCCAAATATTCACTCTTAGCTAATTGAGTGGTGAGGAACGCAACAGCGAGGTCGGATTTTCGATTCAATAAGTATTTTAATTTTCCTTATTTTTGGGGTATTTAATATTATTAAAATATCCGTCAAAATTTTAACGACTTTCGATTGACACGAAAACATCACCCCTAGCTAATTTGGGGGCAATGAGCGCAATGGCGAAATATGTTTCCAATTTGAAGTTTATTTAGACATGTCAAATTTTGGGGTTTCTGGACTTTCCAAAAAAAAAATCATGATTTGATCCATTTAACTCCTGACTTGGACTAGGTCTTAGTAGATGAATCTTAATGACTTGATTAACACTTATGATCAATATTAAGACTAAAATTAGTCATAATTGACTAATGTAACAACTTGGGTTGTTACAAGCAGTCCTTCTCAAGTAACGCACCATTCTTATCCTTAAATATCTTTGTTGCGCGCGGCGACGGGATGGAGCGCTGTCATATGTTTCTCAAAAGTAAGAAAATGTTTATATTACTTTATTGAATTTTTTTATTTCATTTTATTTCGTTTGCATAATTATTGCTACACACATGGTTACACATGCTCAAGCGTGTGTCTATCCCCGTGAACTCTGCCTATTAGTGTGTGCCTAAGTGCGCTCACTTTTCACACGGACAAAATAGTGAATCAACTTTTATTTATTGGAGCATGTTGAGGCACACATTAAAATTTTAGTATTAACTCCAAACTACAACCACCAAGCTTTCTTTATTTACTTACAACTTAGAAGATGATTTCTTTGGAGATGGTGAATCGAGGCCTACAATAATGTTTCATAAATATTTCACACACATCATCGTCACATTCTAGATGTTTTTCTCTATGACCTCCTTTCATTTCCCCATCAATATATTAACTTTCTTTTAACTCTCATATATACTCTACTCGTTATTTATAAAATTTCTGCAAGTCTCCACTTTTTAGCAATGACTCTAATGCTTACTATTTTTGCGTGGAAGAGGTGTTTCCATCTCTTCTGATGATATATCCATTTATCTCGACCTTTATTCTTCTAGACCCAACTATGAGATTTTTAGAACCCTTTATGATTGAAAACCTATAAATTTAGACATGTTCAAAAATTTCTGTCCATCATAACCACTCCATTTTTAACTTTACACCCAAAATAATAGCCATCCGAATTGTCCTTCATAATACCCTTCTATATAAAGATGGAATAAAATAAAAATTATTCTTATATTTGCCCTTCTAACTCATTTAGTCTTTTTTATAGTATTTTCAATGAAACCTTAGTTATCCTCAATCCGTTTGGTTGAACTTATAATCCTTAGAAATCAATCCAATTTGAGGAAGTTAAATCTATTCAACTGTGAACTCATTTGCTACAACATAGAAAATAAATGTAGAGGCGACACCAGATCCCTACTATCATCTTCCCAAGAGCTTGAATATCTCTAATATGCATGAATGAGCGCAGGTACAAGCACACGTAAACCAACTTAGTCACACACACATTTATGACACAACAATATCAGAACAATCAGATTCGTGCCCACCCACGTATTAATGGATGGGAAGCACGTGGAGATGGTTTAATAACATGTAACATTTAACTAATATCACATTCATGCATGATTAAACTCACACCCAGGTAGAGGTGTTTATAGACCACATTCATCAATTAATGAGCAATCATGCTTGTGTTGTAGTAAGCACAAATGCAATGTAGTGAAATTCATAATGATATATTTCTAAGGTCCTTTTACAATTTTAAATTTTTCACATAAAATAAAATTTATCTCTTTAATGTGTATTATTATTCTTGTGACACTTATCTTCTATAATTGTCCTTTTTTCGTACTCCTTTGTAAAAATAATTATGGTGCAACACTTCTTTTTCACAACAATTTAATTATTTTATATTAATAAATTATATTACACAATAATTTTGTTGATTAATTACCTAATATTAATTGTATGAAATAATTAATTTAAATAATTATGCTATTGAATTGATCATGACAATTCTAATGATTAATAAATTATTTAATTAATACAAAAAAAATTGTATTATTTAATAAGTATTGTAATTATTTTAATTAATTATTTTTACAGATATGTATGTAAGTTAATTAATTATTCATATTATTTTAAAGCTAATTACAAAATTATTTAATTTTTTACTTAAATAAAGAAATTAAATCAACCAATAAATTCTAATAAGAGAAATGTTGTTGGGGCCCGTCTACGTGGCACCCAACTCCACCCGTCCAACGTGGAGCATAGACGTAGACGTGCCGTATAAAACTTACCTGTCCGCTCAAATCGCCTCCTAAGCTCCCCATTCGGCATTTCTCTTTCTCCAATCTAGATTTCTTGGCATTTTGCCCGACGCCCGACGCCCGACCGTTTCCCCGACGTCCGCCACTTCCCCGACGCTTCCACTTCGCAACGCCTCCGCATTCGGCATTTCGCTCGACGATGCTTCCCCGACGCCCGACCACTTCCTCGACGCTTCCACCTCGCAACGCTTCCCCGACGTCCGACGCCTTCTCCTTGCTCGACGCTTCGCCGTTCCCGACGTCTTCTCCTCGCTCGGCCGTTCACTCAACGCTCTTATTGTAGGTAATTCTTCCACAAGCAATAATAAGCTCCTCCACATGGAACATGCCAGGGAACCTAATGAAGGCATTTAACAAATAGTTAAGTATAAAAAAATAGAATCTAAAGCACTGAAACAAGCAGAAATGTGCCTCTATGTAACAACCCAAGTTGTTACCATGATTGATTAAGACTAACCCTAAGTCTTAAACATAATCTTAAGTGCTAATTAGGTCATTTGGAATCAACTACCAAGATTCGGTCCAAACCAGAGATCAAACGGATTAAATCTTTATTTTGAGAATTTCAAGAACCTCGAAAATTGACCTATTTAAATTGACCTCCGATCGGAAAATGGACACCACCATTGCGTTCCTTGACCCCAAATTAGCTTGGGGTGAAGTTTTTGTATCAATCGGAAGTTATCAAATTTCGGCGAATATTTTAATAATAAAAATACCACGGAAATCAAGGTATCAAAATACTCGTTGGATCAAAAATCCGACCACGTCATTGAATTCCTTGACCCCAAATTAGCTTGGGGTGAAGTTTTCGTGTCAATCGGAAGTCGTCAAATTTTCGACGAATATTTTAATAATAAAAATATCACGGAAATCGAGGTATCAAAATACTCGTCGGATCGAAAATCCGACTACGCCATTGAATTCCTTGACCCCAAATTAGCTGGGAAAAACGTGTTCAAAATTTTTTTTTCTGAAAATGTTTAAAAAAAAAAATTTTAATTAATTAATTAATTATTTATTAATTAATTAACGGCACCATACGACGCCGTTAACTCCAGTTAACGGCGCCATCAGATCGGACGGATCCATCCGTCTGGATCGCGCGCGGATCCAACGGCTCTCGGCCGCGATCCGCGTCACGCGGTCTAGAGCGATCCGGACCGTCCGATCGCGCACGAATCCCACGGCTCTCGGCCGCGATCCGCGTCACGCGGTCTGGAGCGATCCGGACCGTCCGATCGCGCACGAATCCCACGGCGCTCGGCCGCGATCCGCATCACGCGGTCTGGAGCGATCCGGACCGTCCGATCGCGCACGAATCCCACGGCCCTCAGCCGCGATCCGCATCCCGTGGTCTGGAGCGATCCGGACCGTCCGCGATCGCACAGATCCAACGGTCCGGAGGCGTCTTCCTCGCCCTCTCCGCCTGCGTGACACGCAGCGGCCCGTCGCATTTTCTGGCCAATCCGGCCACATCCAGACCTCAGCGAGGTCGCCGTCCGGTCTATAAGACCTCGGCCTACCCCTAGGTTCCAAGTTTACACCGATCGGAGCCCGGATAGAGCCGGAATCAAGCCCCGAAGTCAGCCCTATTTTTCCGCCGAAACCTTCGCCGATCCGAACTTCAGGTACCCCGATCTCCCTCGTTTACCGTTCGATCATTACAAAAATTGTATGATATGTAGATTAGGATGTCATCTACACATCCACCGTTCCGATCGGGCTTAACCAACCCGATCGGGCGCACTAGCTCCCCGAAGCGGACTGGGTTCGGTCCGTCGAACCCCCCCGGAAGGCGAAGCGTCGCGCCTTCAAGCTGGGCCGGGTCGACCCGAGCCCGACCCATCCGGGTCGGGTCTGCGTCAGCGCGGGTGGGGCAACCCGGCCACGTGGCAGCCTACGGGCCCGCCACGTGTCACGTGGGGCCCACATGTCCGGTCACCCGAGCTGACTCAGCCCATGTGTGGCCCACAGTGCCACGTGGCAGCCTCTGGCAGTGCCACGTGTCAGGTGGGCCCACAACCCGTCACCGAGCTGAGTCAGCAGCCCGTGAGGCCCACAGTGCCACGTGGCAGCCTCTGGAAGTGTCATGTGTCAGTGGGGCCCACTGTCAGTTAATTAGAAATTAATTAAATTACTGTTAGTGTTAATTAATTACAGTTAGCCCTAATTAATTACAGTTAGTGTTAATTAACACAGGATTAGTGTTAATTACTTTTGAACAGTAACCTTATTTAATTAAAAAATAATTAGAGGATTAATTAATATTAATTAAATGTTAATTTAATCCTAAACAATAATTAGGATAATTAATTACTTTTGAACAGTAACTTTAATTAAATAATTATAATTAAAGATTAATTAAGGATTAATTAACTGTTAATTAAATCTTAAACAATAATTAAGATAATTAATTACTTTTGAACAGTAAAACCTAATTAATTATATTTAATTTAATATTAACAAATAATTAAGACTAATTAAACAGTAATTAGCACTAATTACTTTGTTACAATAAAATTAATTAATTAATTAATAATTAAACTAGTGATTAATTAAATAAAAACTTTAGGAATGAATAGTAAATTTAAATAATTAAATATAATTAGAGATTAATTAAGATTAATTAAATAGTAATTAGTACTAATTACTTTGCTACAGTAAAATAAATAAATTAATTAATTAATAATTAAACAGTGATTAATTAAATAAAAACTTTATGAATGAACAGTAAAATCATTCAATTTGAATAAATGAATAGTAAATTAATTCAAATTGTATTTTTGAATAGTAAATCTTAAAAGTTTAATAACTTTTTGTAGGATGATCCAAATATAGCCAATATGGGTCTTAAAATACTCAGAAAAATATTTAGAATCAAATGGCATAATGTAAAATTTCGTTTCGAGGTACGTATAACGAGGTAGCATTTTAGAGCCTCTTTAAAACCCCATAACTTTTTACCCGATTATCGAAACATAGTTAATATGGGTCTTAAAATGCTCAGGAGAGCGGCCCCATCACTGTAGTAGTATTAGTTTTCTCATTCGGACATTAGGATAAAAAGTCAACCCTAGAATTTAGAGTTGACTTTAGTGAAAAATGACCAAAATGCCCCTAGACTTCAAACAGCCATAACTTAGTCAGATCAACTCCAAATTGGAAAATTCAAGATGCTAACTAGCTTAGAATTTCAATTTCATCATTATAATAAAATAATATTTAGGATATAAACCCTAGAAATTAGTAAAATGACCAAAATACCTCTAGCCTTATTTTAGTCATAAGTTGACCGTTTCTTGCCCGATTTAGGCATACTTACTGTCTATCTTCAAGTTAGATAGTAAGGAACCAATTGGAACTAAAAGAATTCAATTCTGACCCATAAATCAAAAGTTGACTTTTTGACCCTTAAGGTAGGGGCAAAATAGTCATTTTGCCCTAAGTTGGACTATGTGCTCTTAACCTCTAGTTTACATTTCAAAACTCTTAAACCAAGGTTATAATCTTCTTAGTATCAATTAAGTGAGTGAAATCAACTCTTAAGTTAGATTCCAATAATTTCTGTTAAGTCTTAAAAGCACTACACCTTAAGGACCTTTCCTGAGACTAGGACTAGATCATAGGTTAAAGTTCATTCATTGGGTAAATTGGGTTACCCTATGGGTGAAACATTAGTTTATTAGTTTCTAGACCTTCTTTTATTTTACAATTTATTCTGATTATTTTGTCTTTTAACCTTATGTTTAAGGTAGGAGACTCATCCTATTATGTTTGATTACTTAATAGGATTTGCCATAACTAGTAAATCACTTATAGAATAAAACCTAGAACTTAGGTCTTATCCTTTGGATTATGAGATTAAACCTAATTCTCGTAGTGTTTAATCCATAATCTATAGGTATAGAAGATCTTGATCAGATCTTAGTTAGAACGTCTAAATTTACAAAACTAAGATGTATGATTTATTGATTTAACTCGTAGTTGTCTATCTGATTGAATTAGATTGGAACCTGATCAGTTCCAATCCTTTTTTAACTTGTAAGAATGAATTTCTGAGTTACACTCGATAGTAGGAAAACGGTGATCCTGAACTTGTGTAACTTAGAATAGTTAGAATGGTTAAGTAGAAAATAAATAATATCACTATATTTAGTAGAGTCTCTTGCTTCTATTTGATACTTTGTTGCTTACGCATCCCTTGATTTTTGTGCCATATTTCCTTGAGCATATCATATAAGACATTTGATGCATGAATAAACTGTTAGGAAAATATGGAGACTCCTTAGATTCCTTGTGAAAATATTAAAGTGATTTATGAAAAGATAATGATTTTATGAGCTGCCTCTCAGTTATATCCTTATTGCCTAGCCTCCTTATGTCGTTAGGGGAAGGATCCATTTTATTGTGTGCCTAGTTTACTAGCCTCCTTATATCGCTAGGGGTACACAGTTGGTGCCTTAGCCGTACTGGCGTTAAGGTTGCCTTGTATGCTTAGTTTACTAGCCTCTGTATGTTGCTAGGGGCATATAGTTGGGCCTTAACCGTACTGGTGCTAAGACCCTTCGCTTGCTTTGTGTGCTTATATGCCTAGCCTCCTTATGTCGCTAGGGGTACACAGTTTATGACTTAGCCGTGATGGTGCTAAGCTTCTTTGGTATTCGATGGGCTTGAGTAGCTCTTTTCTATATGGCAGTCGATGCACGTGTGACTTTATATGCAGTTGTTGTTGCTTACTTTTCAGTATTCTTATTCCGTTAGTTATTTCCTTGTACTGCTTGATATACATATTTAGGGTGTTAAAATCTTACTGATATATGTACTTACCACTGCTGAGTTGTTTATTTATTTTAATTGGCATATTTTCTATTGATCACCAGCATGTTTAGGATGTAAAATTTTTATTACTGCACTTGTTTAGTTACGTATATTTATACGCCATTCTTTGTTTAGTTTGTATGCGAGGCATGTCTCAGCCTCTTTCCTTTTCTTTGCTTAAGTTATAAATGATAATTTATAGCTTCCCTATTTCTTTTGTATTGCTTGCTGCTCCCTTACACATATTATTGCTTAGATGTTGTAGAATGGTGATATTACTTAACACATATAAAAATTTTCAGCTTAAAATGTACTTAGACAATTGTCTAACCAGATTTTTCTTTTTTGGCTGGGGCCCTACATTGTGAAACCGACAATGGCAGACTCCTTTCAGTTAGACGAGCAGGAGTTAGGTGTGGAGCTTTACCCCAAGGAGGAGCCCGTAGAAGAAGCTGCCGTTTAGTCCCTTTATACTTCGAGTGAGAATGAGTGGTTTTCATTCTATTTTTATTTAAACATTTTAAATTATGTAATAATATAGGTACCATTGACTGTATATTGGATTTTATGCTTATATTCTGAGTCTATTATTCTTATTTACACTGTGATGCTTGGATGGTTTATATTTCCTTAAATTGCTTCCGCACTCTGTTTATTTACTTATATAGTGACTGCTAGTTTGATTCTATATTAATCCTTCCCTAATCAGGTGGATTATGGAGACTATCCTAATCCAATGATAAGTGAGGGGTTAGCTAGAGTAACACCCCACCCTTAACATAATCCTTTGGCGGATTAAGGGTGGTAGGCGCCACACTCTACTTCTCTCTCAGAATCTAAGAACAATACTCCCGCGTTGATGCAACATTTCAATAACAAGAATAATAGGAAAGGTTGGAGTTTTAGGCTGCATTTGGGGAAGCTTTTTAGTTGCAGCACTTTATATAAAACACCCCCTCTATCTGGTTTATGTCACTTGGGAGAGCCCTTCTTAGAGAAGTTTCCATAGTGTAGTCTAGTTGCTTCCTGCTGATTGTCTCCAGCCCTCCACAACTACTAATGCCCTCGAATTCGCCAATCGTCCACCAGCTGTTTGTTAGCCACTGCCATCTTACCATTGAAGTGGCGCACTGCAATATAGGCATTCAAACAACAAAAACAGTAGCTTCTTTTGTAACAACTTTTCAATAGCTTCTTTACACAAACTGCAGCTTCCCCAAATGTAGCCATAGTTGAGTATACATTCCTACTAGTATATACATGTTGCACGCTACGAGGTAAAAATAGTTTCAAAAATACTAAATAAACATGGCAAACACCATTCCTGCATTGCAATCCTTAAAGCACATCATTATAACGGATAAGGAAATAATTTTAATTTTGATATTATAGTTTGATTGTGCCCTATAGAAATTTTATTTATTTTGGCTCAAGACCAAAGACTTGATTAATTTTCTTAGAACAAAGCACTTAAGCAAAGTTATCTATTTCTTGTGGAGTGAGGTATCACATTCACGACTATCAAACATTTATGCCATTTTTTACATGGAAGTGGAGATATTATACAGCATATTACTCCCGAGAATAAGATCCGTTTATTGATGATATATGCTTCTATCTTCGCTGAAAAGTTTGATGGAGATCAAGGAGAAAAGTTAATGCAACTGAGTTGTCCGTTCTCTAATGCTTTCAAAAATATATGCATCATATTTATACGTTTGCCTCCAATACTTTCAAGTAATCAGTAATTAGCTTGTTTTAATTAATATAGGAAGCTTTTGTTTGCTCTTTTTTTAAGCAAATCCCATTTTTAAGGACAACATTATCTTCCTTAATTGGTTTTTCTCTGTCAAAACTCCATCCTTACTTTATATAATGTAATTTATATCGAATGGCACCATTTCTTGTTATGTATGTTTATATCAACTTTAGAGTACACTTTCAGTGCTTTATGATTGTTTCACGCAAATTATTTAGAATTTGAATAATATATTAAAGTTCTTAGATTCTTACGTCATTACTAGTTACTACGATTGCATGATAAAGCAAGTGCCCCACAAAGTATGGATGAAGAACCAAAATTTGGACCAAGTACTAATCAAATGATTGTAAGTTTTCTAATTTTTATTATTTATAAAGTCTACTGTGAAATTGTTAAATTGATATAGTTAATATTATATTTTATTGGCTCAAGGTACATGAACAGTCAGAAGAAATATACGCAAAATTTTATTCTAGTGATGATGAGGTTAAAGAGCCAGCAGTTGGGATGTTATTTGAATCATATGAAAAATTATTTGAGTTTTACAAAAAATATGCTAGTACACAGGGCTTTGACATAGTTGTTATAAAGTCATGATTTAGTGACAGGATATGTAGACGTGTTGATATTAGTTGCTGCAAAGGGGGATAGGATCCACTACTTGGCAATCGAGCTTAAAGAATCCAATAGTGAAAACTGGTTGTCCTGTGAAAGTTGTAGCCAGAGATGGTGGCAACGAAAAAATCTTAGATTTGTAGAAGTGGTAACTGAGCATAATCACACTCTTAGCCCCTCGAAGGTTGGATTTTTTAAATGCAATAGGAAACTTCCAATGCATATTAAAAGAAGGCTAGAATTAATGGATGATGCTGGAATCAGACTTCACGACTCTTTTAGATCTTTTGTTGTTGGAGAAGGGGGGTATGAAAATATAACATTTGAACAAAAAGAATGCAGAAACTATGTTGATAAACATTGAAGATTAGCACTGCAGGATGGGGATCATGTGGCACTATTAGATTATTTCTCGTACATGCAGCAAAAAGATCCAAGAATGTCATATTCGAAATATTCTCTGAGCTGATTCAAGATGTCGATCAGCATATCAATTCTTTGGCGATATCATTACTTTGACACCACATATCTCACTAATAAGTATGATATGTCGTTTGCACATTTTGTTGGTGTTAATCACCATGGACAATCAATTCTGTTTGGTTGTGGTTTACTTTTTAGCGAGACTACCGAGAATTACATTTGGTTATTCAAGACTTGGCTATCTTGCATGCGAGGGAAGCCGCATAATACTATTATAACAGATCAATGTGCTGCGATTCAAAGTGCGATTGAGATTGTACTCCCTAATAGCAGACACAGGCTTTGTCTATGGCATATAATGAAAAAAATACCAGAAAAATTAGGCAATTTGAGAGAATACAAAAGTATTAAGAAAGCTTTGAAAACAGCAGTGTATAATTCATTAAATATTATTGAATTTGAAAAGAGTTAGATTAAAATGCATGTGGATTATGATCTCGAGCATCACAAATGGTTGAACTCATTGTATGAACAAAGATTTGCTTGGGTTCCCGTCTTTCTATGTGACACATTAATGTATTACTTGGTGATGCAGGGGATCGAATCCCGACCTCTTGCATACAATGCAAGCGCTCTACCATTTGAGCTATATCGCAATGCAACATGACTTAAATAGTATATGAGGTAATAAAAAAATTATTATTTACTAAGTTTGATTCCGCTCTTTTATTCCACAAATAAAAAAAATTGATTTTTCTAATGCTTTAAAAAAATGTAGTGGAAAAGCTATAGATTCCACGACATTTCTATTGATGTGGAATGTTAGGGTAGCTGAGTTGCTTGCTCACCAAGTTTCTAGCAATAGCCCTAGACTTGGCGTGCTAAATGTTGATGTTTTCCAATCCAGAATAGGCACACTATCTGACAATAGCATTTAAAAGCATGAGAAAGTTGCATAAACAGAAAAGAGGGTGGTGGAATAAAATTGCTCAAAAAATGTAAATGCAACATCTTTGATCTCAGCTCATAGGTGATTTATGGCTACCATTCACCAATTAATTGATAAAGCACAAAGTACAACGTACAAATACGTAATACCAACACAAAATTTTTTATTGCAAATTTATCCAGATTCAGTGAAATTAAGTTAAATATTACCAAAAGACATAAATGCATCTATCAAATCCTATGGGTTCTTGAATATCATTTTCCCTTGCTCTTCCTTGAATCCAAGATTTAATATATCCTATGATTGGGCATGATTCAAAGAATTTAGAGTTCATGTACTACTTTACATCCTAAATATAGAAATAATGCCAAACAGTTTACCAGAATTTAACAAGATTTAAATAAAAATATCATACAAATAATTCTGAAGATTTAACACCACAAGTAAATCTATCTTTATAAAATTTACTAAAATTCCGCTTGAATAAAATCATTATTGCTGACAAACAAATCCTAAGAACTAACATGTTCGAACCAATCTCTCAATCATCTACTAACATATTAAAGTGATATATCTTTTATATAAAATAAATATTATGCCATCCTCACCACCATCATTACAATTATCATATTAAGTATTAAACGTACCTTACAACATTACTCTCTTCAGGATTATTCATGAAAGCATAGAATAATGGAGCTAGAACTTCATTCATCCCCTACACATATCTGATGCCCGAATTTAATTTTGCAAACATAATAAGAACACACCTCAAAGATTTCTGAAAAGTATATTCATAAATTAGTACAATAATTGGCACCAATACTGATGACCCGAAAGAAACCATAAATTACTTGATTAGTTCTTGCAAAAAAGGAATCTCTTGAGAAAAATTGCATCTCAGTGTGTGTCCGCTTCACATCACGATCAATCTGTTTGATGGTTTCTGCCTCCTGAAATTCAATGTGTCCATCAATGTTCATAAAACCAAGCTTGATAAGCCAATAAAGCTCAAGTATATTTCAGCTCTTCAAGACTTGTATCCATTGTAAAGTGCAAGACCAAATAATTATAGATTTTTTTCAGACTAATAATAGCTCAAAAGTAGCACGTGAAATATATATAAGATTGCATTTATGGTGGCCTATTTCCATTTTATAATGAGGCAAAAAACTAAATGGACAGCTCACTTCTGTTCTCAATCAAACAAAATGGCATGGAAGTAATGAGGCAGAACAAACTATTGCGAGCGTGTCAGTAAAATGCATGCAACTAACAAAGCAAAGAAGAAAGATAAGACGAATAACTCTATCCTTTAATGAAGAATATAACATCACAACAAGTGAAAGATTAATCACTTGCAAACCACAGAGTATGAGAACAATAAATTTGTCATTACAATAATTGAATGATGAACAAGAAATTAAATCTAGACATAAAAGAATATACATCAACTATTTAAATTAATTTATGATCTATGGGTATAGTTTTTTTAAAAAAAGCACGAAATATCTTTTTAAGAAGATTGTGATATTTAGGATTATATATTATTAGATTTGGCATAAAAAAGCTTGGATTGTATGGGTAAATCAGTGTCTATAAAAAGGGATTCTTCACTTGTATTTTCAAAAGTTTAATAGAAAATTCAATTAAAGCCACTTCTCCTACGTCTCCCGATGTATTTTGTTTTCTTCTATTCACATGCACTATACAATGACATTTGATATCAAAGCCTTAATCACACTATTCTTACCCATCATCGCTTGCAACATTTGCTTACAAAAAGTACCCACATCATTATACATTTGTTTACAAAAAATACCCACATCACCTTAACTTCTTTGCGCATTCTGTGAGTCGTCTCTTGCTAAACAACTGGCACAACCACCATTTTTTAATCGTTGTGATGCTAATTTTCCCGTGTACAAACACACAAAAATGCTCATCTTCTCTCACATTAATCATCCATTTGAACCCATCAAGTACCACTTCACACTACACACAAAGCATCGTCAACATGTAAATGTTACAACATAAGCAATTGTGCATTCTCACATAGAGCCCTCTCCAATTTCACTTTTGCACTACTCACACCTAGCACTATATATCCATTTGAATAGTAATAAATCAGAATAATAAGATATTAAGGATAATTCATATTTATATTTGGCATAAAATGTTTAAATTATAATGCTTAAACAATGTTTATGAACTGGGATTCTGCACTTGGACTTTCAAACAATTTGTTGGTAAATTTAAACTAATGTCACCTCTTTTGTGTTCGCTAACAAAATTTTCTTTCTTTTAATCAACAACCCTATACAATATCAATTAATATCGAAGTCTTCGCCGCACTATTCTTACCCATTATTACTCACCTACAGTTGTTTACAAAAAGTACCCACATCATCTCCAAATCTTTGTGCATACTGCCACAGTGCTTAACAGTAGGTGCAACCAAAACTTTTATTAGTTGTGATTTTGATTTGCCATTCTGCACACCCATACATATAATAATTCTCATCTTATATCACAATAATCATCCATGTTAACCCATCAAAGTATCAATTTACATTACACACCAAGCATCATAAGCATGTAAATGCTATAACATAGACCACTGTGCATTCTCTCACAGATCCAGGTCTCCAATTCCACAATCCCGCATTGTTTCACTACATCTGGCACTCAATATGTGTCTCACAATGCCACTTGTACCTTTACTACATATTGTGTCACCTTGTAGCAGTCTTCCTTGTAGAACTTCGCAGGTTGTATCTAAGCACAACTATTCACAGCGGGGGATTATTCTTTATCGCCAAGATTACAAATGATTTATTTATTAATTATAATGTATCTCATGGATGGATAGATATCATGGAATTACACAAATGATTATCTCAGTCCTAATTAAACTTCAAGGAAACCAAAAAACAAATGCTAAAATCTGTATAGTTCTAGAAAAATGGGGTGGCTTAATCTGAAGCCAAAAGTGAACAGTGAAGTGGATGTATGAATTGTTTGGTGTGATATGAAATTGTATAAATTAATGAAGTACTTAACTACCCTCTAATAAGTTTCATAGTGCATTTATTGAATTGATCGAGTTCTATTTACTTCATCCCCATTAGCAACTCTCCTAAGCTTGCCACCAATGTTTTCCCTCCTCCCTAAGCCTGCAACTCTCCTAAGCAGTGAACCCTCCTCCCCTTCTAACACCATTAAGAAGTTGAAAAAAAAACACAAGCCTTATTTTAGCCTCCAACACCGAATAAAGCATTTTCATTTTGTCTAAATTGCTAAAACCACCCACCAATCTCTTTGATTTATCTCTCACACTAAGATCAGCTCGTACAGCAGGTAAAACTATTGTTAATGCACTACACATTTTAAAATTATTTGCCTTTATATGTTTAATTTTGGTATGACCTAGCATTATTTGATTATGCCATAATGATTATGAATATATTTGATTTTTGCACAAATGCAACTGCATATTGGATGATTTAATATAAAATTGAGGCAAAAACCTAATTATAAGGGAAGTATAAAAGACTGGAATGGAAGCTCAATATAACTAAATACAAGTAAACTAAAAAATGATTAATATAACTAAATACAAGCAAACTAAGAAAAGAAGTTGACTAGTCGGATACAGACCTTCCATATAGTGGGGCGTATTCTGGCGCCATTCGGAATACTCTGACAAACTAATCTTCGCAGCTCTCCAATATTTATAATCTTCTTTGATAGCTGATGCATAAAAAAACACAAAGCATGAATTTAGAAGTTACACCGAGACCAGTAAAAATAAGGGAGAATGGGATGATCAGAGATAAAAGAAACCATAATCATAAAGATCCCCACCTCCGATGAGATTTCTTCGGGTGAGAAATTCGGAGAACTGGGATCGCATGAAGGCGGCGTCAGAGAATCGGGCTTCAATGACGGTGGTAATGGTGGCGGAGGCGGTGGAGGCAGCAGAGGCGGCGATGATTGTCGAGGCGGGGAATCGAGTTTTGGCGTTTGCGAATGGTAGAGAATGGGTCGATCAGCAGAGGGATTGGAAGACCAGAGTGAGCCGTTGAGCCATTCCGACACTCCTTTCTTCGTCATCTCGGATTTTCTCATTCGCAGCCTACGAATTCAGGCGGGGCGCCGGGTGTCGGGTGTCAGGCATCGGGCGAAATACCGAGAAATCTAGATTGAAGAAAGAGAAATGCCGAATGGGGAGCTTAGGAGGCGATTTGAGCGGACGGGTAGGTTTTATACATCCACGTTTACGCTCCACGTTGGATGGGTGGAGTTGGATGCCACGTAAACGGCCCCAACAACATTTCTCTTCTAATAATAATAAAGTTCATTTAAAATAAATAAATAATTATATTATTGTATTTTTTTCTTGAAAATTATAATGAAATTGCCGGGCCAGACCCACCGGGCGAAAAGCTTGGTGTGCGACCTTCGAGCTAAATTGGACTACAAGCACTCACTATAGCTTTGAAATTGCATACTAAACTCAAATCCGGCCCGACCCGGCCCATCTAAGCCCTTCATCAACCCCCATTCGTGTCCCTCACTCCCGCCAATCTTCTTGGAGCCGCCGTCGTTAAACCCTGAGCCCAGACACCATTCTTTTGCCGACCATATTTTTCATGAAATCATGGAGGCTCATCTTCTCGGGCAGGTTAGTCTCCACCTTTACAATCCCTCCGACCCCCAAGCCCTCCTCCGAGCCCTCGGATCCGCCAAGGCACTACTCGTAAACCCTAATTCCTCCGACACCACCCGCCGCGCCATTGTCGACGCTCTAAGCAGCATGCTTCGCTGTTCCAATGGCGATTTCACCTTTCTCCGCTACGCCATCAAGCTCCTCGGCGACGTTGCAGCTCTGCACGGAGTTTTCTCCCGCTCTATCATCGAGCTCTTTCAGCGTTTCCTCAACGGTGACAAAAAGCTCGCAGCAGGCGCCCTTTCGGTGCTCAGTTCAGTGAATGGTTTCTTACTGAACGAGGATCTTGCGCTTTCGCTTGCGTCGAGCCAGCTTGTCTCAGCCAGATCGATGCTTGTTAAGTTGCTAGTTTCGAGTTTGGAAGGGGATAAGAGAAATATTTTGGTTATGAAACCGCATGCCGTGATTCGAGCTTTGCTTGGGCTCTCAGAGGATCTCTATCCATTGATAAAGGCAAAAGCAGTCGATGGACTTGTTTCGGTGTGCTGGAAAACTGATTCTGGTGTTAGTCTTCGGCTTGCCAATGACTTCTATAATTGTGCTGCATCATTTCTACGCAATGAAGAGGAACTAATTAGATTGTCTGCTATTAGATTGGTGAGGAAATTAGGTTGTTTTCAGTAAAACCTTGTTTTATCGTTTAAGGGTCAGCAACCGGCAGGATTTGATTAAAACAATTAAACTGCTTAGAATGAGAACTGTCAATTCCTATGATATTTGTTGGCGCTTTAAGAATTCAACTTCATGTATGCGAGGGGATGGGAGGTTAATTCCTTAAATTCACTTAAAATGGGGGTTTATGGATTTAGAGAATTGAGAAACTATCCACCAAAATTTTCTTAACTATTTCAAATTGGCTAATTTAATTTTAGACTATATTATTGTCTAATTTACAGCTTTTTCGGCCAGATTTAATAAATTACAATAGGATGTTTAATCTGCAAACTTTTTGTCTTTGGATTGAACAAATTCAATTACATCTTGTATACACAATTTGTAAAATGGGATTTGCTTAATCCACAAAATGACATTATTTAATAAATCCATAATTTAACCTTTTTTAAGATTTTATTATTTTTTTTAGGATTGGGATTTACACATTCATTAGATTCTAACAGGCTCTAAATCCAGTTTGGCTAGACTTAGAGGACTAAGGATCTAACTTCCTCTTAATCTAGTATTGCTAAACAGGTCGTGAGTTTTTTAAGAACTTAATACGCTTAATATAGTCCTTCAATTTTGAATTTTGAGTTCACATATTCCCAAGAAATAAAATTTATGGACTAAATGCTCTTAAAATGAATAATTGAGTAACTAAATGTGACATAATAACGAATAAATTGGATAAATTCAATATTTAGGACAAATTTAGATAAACCTAAGTATTTGAGGTACTAATTGGCAATCTGGTATGGTGATTTATGTGGATTCATGTGATTTAGATAGAATGGTAGGATTTAAAAAAATAAATTTAGTAAATCCTTAAATTCAGCTTTACAAATTTTTTTATTATGAATTTAGAGGTTTAAATTTTTCATAAACCATGAAATCCTCTTTTGCCAAACAGTTACAATAATATAGAGTGCCTGTTTCTTCAAAAAAATTGATAATATATATCTTTCTGAATTTTAATGTCTTTTTTTGAATAGATTAGTGCATGCGGTCAACTTTTTGAGAGTAATAAAGGGGATGCACGTTATTGTGAGCTGATCAACGCTGGCTTTGTTTTAGTAAGCTGCATAATATTTTTGTTAGCTTTTTTTAATCTTTATAAAAACACTGTGTTACCTTTGTTGCTAAAAGTTTAACATTCTAGCTATTTTTTTCTCTAAGAATATGTGCTATTTATAAGTGTGAGATTATGCTGTTTGCTTCTTCATTTTTCATCTTCTTCATCCCATGCTGTTGTCTTCATTTAGATTATCTATATAATGGTGTTGCATTGTAGGTATAATTAAGGACATATTTGGTACTTTTGTTTGTCATTGGTTGACTCAATGAGACATTGTTGGTTTTTGTATGTTGTTTTCATTATTTGTTCCAGTGATTTGATGATTATAGCATTGCATTATTGTTTTACACAATATTTTTGCTAATTAATCTTAACTATATATGTGCCCCATAGAAGCTAATTTTGTATGATTTTTTACCTTCTATTTCTTTATTTTATTTTATTTTATACATAGAGAATATTCAATACCTTCTATTTTTATTGTATAGTGGATTAGATTAAAGATTGTCATTTTATATGGTTTAAGATGTTAAATATAGACTGTTCTTTGCCTCTCTGCTAGAAAAATTGAGCATATGATTTTTTTTCATATTAAGAGGAAGAGAAAGACCAAAAAAGACATGAGAAAAATCATTAGAAACAGAGGATTCATGTAGCTGACCCCAACTAGTTGGACTAAGGCTGTGTTCTTACTGCTGTATTGCAAGCATAGTTCAGGACCTATTTGGTAGTTTGATTTGTAATTGGCTCCCATGAGCCTAAGGTGATTTTTATTTCCTGCATTTGTGATTTGATGATTACACACTTGCATGGTTGTTATACACAGTTTTGGTAGTTAATCTCAGCCATATACTTGCCTCATTAATGGAATTAGTAAATCCTAATTTGCACTAAGATTGGAGCTGGCTTGAGGAACATCATTCTAGACTGATAGCTAAATTTTTTATCAATGTGCATTACCGACTGACCATCAACATGGCACCGCAGTCTCTCTCAGCTACCTTATTGCTTTACTATTTAATCCAAATCGTTCATACTTTAGTCCACATTCAAGACATGTTTTTCCAAGTTTCAAAGGCTATGAAATATGGATAATTTCTCAACCAGCATTGTATCTCTTTTTTGACTACCATATCTTTTCAAGATTAAGGTTGTTATATAATTGAAGTAAAGCATATGCATGCTTGGCTACTTAATATATGATAGATCAGCATCATTAATCATCTAAACTGTATTTTGAATGCTATAAATGTCTCTCTTGGCCATGGAACAAGGAACTTTTACTTTGACTTCTATTGTATCTACTTGTTGCTTTTATCTCTTATTTTATAACTCAATTGCTTAAACATTGCCATCATGTTGTACACTTGTAAAACATTAGAGCATCAACTGTCACTTTTGTACTTTATCTCTTTGTATCCTTCATAATAGATATAGACTCTTTAACCAGGCCACTATAGATGTTGTGGTTTTTGTGTTTATGTATACTCTTAGTATTTCCTCACATGCTATGTACACTTACAATTCTTCACATGTAGGGCTCTACAATGAATTATATCTTACTGACTTTAACTGTTGTTCAATTTATAGCTTCTCATTTATACCTTAATCAAACAAGACAACATTTTGGTCTTCATTTGAAGAGAAACGGTCTAGCTTTCCTTAGGCGATTATAAGTGAAAGTAAAGGCAAGGTGCATTAACAAAACTCTAGTAACAGAATTTCATTCTTGGTAACAACTCCAGCAATCTCTTTTATGACTACGGTCTAGCTTTCCTTAGGCGATTATAAGTGAAAGTAATGGCAAGGTACATTAACAAAACTCTAGTAACATAATCAACTCCAACAATCTATTTTATGACTCAACTGTCAAATTTATTTTCTTCCTCCAGTGGTGTAATTTGTATATTTGAGGATGGAATATGTTGCTAATTTGATAATGAGATTGGCAATAATAAAGTTGTATTGCTCAATTTGAAGTAGTCATGACACACTTTAGAGTGATAAATTTTTAGTTCTTTACAACTTATGAATCTATTAATACGTGGATGATTTACAGAAGGACATTTGTACCTCCTTTTCCAATGATTGCTAAGAAAAATTATTACACAAAGATAAGTGATATCTACTTCACATGGTGGCTCTAGTTATGATTATGAAATGAATGGCCAAGGGTTATTGCGATCAACATTTTGATGTCAGGATATAATGTATGCTTGGGAGGTCAATATTGATTGATTTAAATGTTGTCATCTTTATACGTCACCTATCTTGAACTTTTTTATCGATAGGAAAAGTGTAACGGTAAGGGTGATTTGCTCTCCTTTTTGAAGATATGCTAGCTTGATGCAAAAAGGGCAGGCTGTGGAGTTTAGTTGTGCAGGGAAAATTATGAATTGTTTATCGAGAAGGATGAGGAAATGCTATGTTTGATGTAAATGGTAATCAGCACATCCCAGGTGAAGCAGATGGTGAAGGAAATAAATGCTTTATTATATGTGCTAAAGTGACATGCATATTCCCTTATAAATTCATTGTCCACTAAGAAATAGCTTTATTTATTTATTTAGAGTGTACAAGTACAATAGGAGTATACTTATAGTCATATTCTATCAATTGATATCGATTCAAATAAACCACTTATTATTTTTAAGTTATTAGAATTTTACATGAACAAACTATTGAGGATGGGAATGAGGCTTAAAAACTTCTTAAAGTCAAATTTAAAAGGGATATATAAAACCCAATACGATATTCCTATTTAATCTTTGGTAGTGAGAGCTAGTCAAATAGAAGTTGTGCATTGGCTGTAAAAATGCTAAAAATGTTTGTCTAAAGGACTTATAATTTCTTACTTATTATTGAGAACATAGAGTTAAAATTTTTAAATTCTTGAATGCTTGTTTTGGAGATCATAATCCACAAGATGAAAAGAATACTTCATTTATGATGCAATATGACACTTACTATGATAATGTGAACTTGTTCTGCTTAAGGATTGCTAAGTTTACAAATCAATGGTTTATGAATAAAATTTTAAAAATTAAAATGTTAAAAAGATTGACATATCCAAAGCTGACACTTTGGTGAGTAGTTTCAAAGAGGAACAGTTTGCGAACTTGGAGGAATCTTTAAAAAACTTATAATATGCGCTTACATTATGAGAAATGCATATTTTTGTAACACTCGGGAATATTTCTATAACATTCTATTAGCCTTGAAGGAATAAAAATAAAATTGAGTAAGGTATAAGCAATTTTTAAAGAAAATAGGCAAATTTGCTAAACATTTAAAAATCTAGGCATATTTATATCCAATCAGAATTGAAGAATAAGCCACTATTCCTTGTCTTGTGAAATAAAGACATTTACTTGTTCCAATGAATGTGATGAAACATTTAATGAATTTAAAAAGGCAGTCAATTCATTTGCCAACACTTGTTGCTCCACAACATAGGGATATTATTTATACTGTTAAGCTAGTTCTCATGCTTTAAATTTTTTTTTGTTAAAGGAAATTGGTAATTAGCAAATTCCCATACATTTGACTTTCAAATATAAGTTGGTGAAGTAATTAAACCTTGTTTCCAAAATTTATTTGTGTATTGCATAAGATAATTGGGAACTCTTACAAATATTTATTTCTTACATAGCTGATGTTATGATTGACAAGCCTTTTAAATCTATTTTTTAGTGTCCTAATAAAGCTAGCTAATTTGCTAGATGGAGTATAAACTTTCAATTTTTACTAAGAAAGTTACTAAGGTGTATGGTTTAAGTGATTTCTTAGTCTCGATGATATATATTCTTTTTGTCTTCAATTATATTAAAACTTCCTACTGCAATAATGAAGCTTTGTACAAAGATTTTTATAACGGGATTAACATAACTAACACTACTAATATAACAACCTTAAAGTGTTACCTGATCCACAATTGATGATAAACTAAATACTTAAATTTATGATTCAAAGGATGAAATCATCAAGCTATATCGTATAGTTACAAGTTAAGAGATATTTTACTTGGTTAATTTTTCAATTAAACTTGTCTCTAGAGATCACAACAAGTTTGTGGATACTATTTCTAAGTATAAAAATTTCTATACTATTATTATTAGTGTACTCAATTGACCTAGTATCAAACCATTAGAAGTATATTATCTAAACATCATCAAACCAAAGAGTTTTTATGATTGAATATTTCTTTTATTAAGAGATGGTATACCTTGTAAGGGAGGAAGAGCTAGAACTTTAATTGGCTGTTCAAAAAGATGTTTATGAAGTTTATTTTATAAATTATTTTATGAAGAATTTAGTTAATATGTGCTAAGGTTTTTGAGGCTTAGGAAATTCTAAAATAATAATATGTAGGAAAATGTGAGTCACTTGGCTTTAAAAAACCTAGCTTAAAATGCCTTGAAATATGAATACTTCTGGCCAAAATTAAGCAAAATGTTAAAGAAGTGGCTTGACGGTGCCAAAGCTCTAAATATATACTAATATGCAACAACATCTGACATATCAAACTTAACTAGTAACATTATCTTGTCTTTTTTGCTTTGTTAGATTGGAATTTGATTTGACCATTTTTATTAGCATCAGGTAAAAAGAAATCTGCACATACATTGATTGATTATTTTTACCAATAGCTAGAAATCAAAGCTTCGCCTAAAATTAGTTATGAAGCAATGTTAAAATCTTTTAGGAAACATATTTTTAATAGGTTTTGCTCCATGGCAATTTTATGGATAGTGATCTCAAAGTTTAACAAAAATGTTTGAACTATTTATGGGAAAAATTAAAGTCATGCTGAGGTTTTTCTTTGTTCATCTCCCACAATCTAACGGGCAAATAGAAGCTGTTAATAAGATAGGCATTCAACTTTTGAAAAGACAATTGGATGATTGGGGTGAAAATTTGGTAGATGACTTACCTAATGTGTCATGAGCTTGTTGAGTTACCTCTGCTGCTGGAATTGGGGAAGTCGTATTTTAGGTGTCCTCCTAAATGCAATTCACTTTTAAATAACGTATGCTAGTGTTTCAATACTCTTATTCTTGACACAAGGGATTTACTAATTCTTTCTTTTTTGGAGAACATAAGGAATATGTTTATGGCAAGAATGTAGGAGAGTAGAGGCAAAGTAAAAAGATGGAATGATTTTCTATGCCCACAAGTAAAAGAGGTGCTCGGGAAGGATGTGTACAATGCTGCCTAATGCATTTGAAGTAAATGCTGATGATGCCAACTAAATAACAACTACGGTTCTCAAATTAGTGTAAATTTTATTTTGCAGAGTTGTAGTTATGGAAAATGATAATTGACTGATGTTCTATGCATACATGCATGTGCTGCTATTGACATGAATGACTATGATTCAGAATTTATTGTGCATTTTTGTTATTTTGTTGATACATATACAGAAATTATGAGCATATAATTATGGTACTTAATGGCTCTACATAATCCCCAATAACTGATAAAGCATCTTTTATACCATAAAAATATACTATACAAGGGAGAGACATGTCAAAGAAGAGTAGAAGAAAGGTGCCAGATGAAACTCCTTAAGGATCTCTATTAAAAACATTGGGAGAGAGCACAGTCATACTGCACTGCTCTAAGTGCTTGAAAAGTCGCATATATTTATGTTGCAAAAAATGAAAAGATAATGTGTTACATGAAATTGAAACGATAACAAAATAAAAGAATTATTGATAACGCTCTAATTAATTAAATTTTCTTATGCCTTATATTTGTTTTTATTGTAATCTGATTGTTATATTTTCTTTTGCATATGTATACTGATGAATTCATAAATTATATCTCAAATAAAGGAAAATTTCATTCATTTCTCATAATAAAACTGCTCATTAATTCAATTTTGTCTATCTTTTCAGAAAAAATACATATCCAACGAATTTCGAGCAATTTGGACAATTTTCCAAATTTTCTAAAGGAAAATCGCTGTCGCGCGCTACAGCGCGCTGCAGCGAGCCATTTTGCAAAATTGGGCGCCATAGCGCGCTGCAGCGGCGCACTTTGCGAAACAGCGGCACACTTTCCAAATTCAATTAGATGAGTTTTTTCGAGTGCTGGATTTAAATAGCATTTCTCAAGAAAAAAATATCGGATAATTTGGAGAGTATTTTCCAATATTTTTATGTCAAAAGAGATCATGATTATTTAGTATATTGCCAGTTAATTAAGAAACATTTTTTTGTTAATAAAGAAAGAACAATTAACAAAATGCTATATAATATTCTAATCAATGTTTTAAATTAATCCAAATAGCTGGTTAATATAATAATCCTGCTTATTTTAAATTACTACGATACGTATATAATGTGGAAGCCATGACTTGTTTGCTAGCAATTTTTATAAGATAAATGTTATTGAAATTGGGCTTTTTTACTAAATAACATTCGATGATGGGCACTTAAAAAAGCCCAATTTAATGAAATTTTAATAGTTTTTATTTATTTACATTAACAAAATACAAATTTTATTTTTAAAATTTATATTAAATTTATGTCCAAATCTATTTGGATGAATTTTTTTAAGTCCACGTCAACAATTTCTCTTTTTATAATAAAACACTAAGCTGCGTTATTATTATAATTAATATACATTCATTCTAGAAGGTGTAAAAGTCATTATTTCAAAATAAAATACTATTATCTCTTATAAAAATAAAGATAATGGAAAATTTTAAATTTATAAAAGATAAGAAATAAGTATTTAGTGGTATTTAATCTTATTTTATAAGAATTTTATTTTTTATTTTTTCAGAATTAATTTAAAGCTATTTTCTCTTATTATTTATTCAGAAATGATATTTAGACTCGCTGACGTGACATCTAAAAAAACTCATCCAATAAAATTTGAACATCATTTTATTAGTTTTATTTATTTATATTAAAATAATATAAATATTATTTTCAAATTTATATTAAAATGATATCCAAATTTTATTAGATAATGCCTCTATATTTTTAAGACAAACATTACTGCTGTTAGTTCTAAGTTATGCACTTGGTAGTTCTTTTCATGAATCTTTAATTGCCTAGATGCATATACTACAACCTTCTTCTTTTGCATGAGAACACATCCAAGCCCTACTATGGACGCGCTAATATAAACTTATGGTAGGGTTAGTACTGGGGTGGTTATTAATGCTTATTTTAACTGTTGAAAAGATTCCTCGCATTGCTGACTCCAAATGAATGGAATTGTTTTCTGTGTTAATTTGGTTAAAGTACAGCTATTTGCGAAAATCCCTTAACAAATTTTTGATAATATTTGGCTAACTGAGAAAACTGCGAATATCTGTCACGGTCTTTGGTTAGGGCCAATCCTGAATTGCGCTTTTCTTTTTCTGATCAAACTTGATTTTTTCGGCATTCATTACATTGCCTAAGAAGGCTACAGAATTCAACTAAAATTCACATTTATAATATTTGGCGTAAAGCTGATGATGCCTTAGAGTTTCCAGAACAGTTCTTAGATGATTTCATGTTCTTCCTTGCTCTCATAATAAATTAGAATACCATCGATGAATACTATTACAAATTTATTCAAATATGGTCTAAGAATTCTTTGCATCAAGTCCATAAAGATGGACGGAGCATTGGTTAGACTAAATGACATGACCATGAACTCATAATGCTCGTAGCGAGTTCTAAATGTTATTTTCGAAATATTTTCTTCTTTGACTCTTAATTGATGATAGCTTGATCTTAGATCTATCTTGGAAAATATCTTAGCTCCAGCTAATTGATCAAATAGATCATCAATACGTGGTAGAGGGTACTTATTTTTAATAGTTACCTTGTTGAGTTCACAATAATCGATGCACATTCGCATCGAACCGTCTTTCTTCTTTACAAAGAGCACTGGGGCTCCCCTTGGTGGCATGCTATGTCGAATAAAATCTTTGTTCATTAGCTCTTACAGTTGTTCACTTAACTCTTGCAGTTCTTTGGGTGTCATGCGGTAAGGTGCCTTTGTTATTGGTTGAGTGCCAGGAATTAATTCAATTGAAAATTTGATCTCTTTTACTGGTGGTAATCCAGGCAATTCATCAGGGAATATATCTTCAAACTCCTTTACAATTTGAGTGTTTGCTAAAGGAATTTCTTTCATCTTTTCTCCTATCATCATTACTAAGTATGCATTACACAGCTTTTGAATCAATTTCTCTGCTTGCGAAGTGTTGATTAAATATGCTAAAATGCCTAATTTTTTTATAAATATTTAAGGCTTGCTCCCACCCTTGATAATGACCTTCTTTCTTTGACAATTAATTATAACTTTATGCTTGCTGAGTCAATTCATTCTTAGAATGATGTCAAAATTTACTATAGACAATACTATCAGGTTTGCTTCATATGCCTTGCTATTAATTGGTATGTTATAGTCGCAACATTTTTGTACACTCATGAGGGCACCAGATGGTAACCCAACATTCAAAGCTTTAGCTAAATTGTGATATGGTAGTTCAAGAGTTTTGACAAATCTTTCTGAAATGAACGAGAGTCTTGCACCAGTGTCAAATAATGTCATAAGATTTGTCATTGAAATGTAAGGTGCCTAGAGTTTAAAATGAAAGATAATTCATGCTCTATTTAAATATAATGTGCAAAATATTTATAAAAGAAAGAATGTGGTACCTGATATCATTTTATTATCTTCTTAGGCTAAAACTGGGAACCATCTTTCTTCTCCTCGCATGAGCAACTTGCTGGGGAGCAATTGGTCTTCCCCTTTGATTAGGAGCTTGGTGCTTTAGGAGCAATGGGTGGACCTCTTTTTTGTATTGGAGCAGTTATAGGTATATGGGCTGGTCTGGCTGCTAGTGTGAATTCTTGCTTCCAGCTGCTATGGGTGCTTGTCATTGTATCTGAGAAAGATGAGTGATCCACTGATTCTCCACTGTACGGGTTGCTTGATATTGCCAAAAGTTATGACTAGGTCGTCCACACGTATAACATATTCCGTTCCTGTGATAACAATTATCGTAAGGATGCGGTCGATTGCATTTCCCAGTAGGTGTTTGTTGAGCTATTTGATAAACCCTGGCTCGAGGCGGTCTTGACCTCTTGCATTCAATTTGTTGTGCATGTGTAGATGGGGTCTTTTTTTTTGCTCATCAACTTCTTCTTGTTCCCCATATTCTAATATTTTTTCATTTTCAAGCATGTTTGTGAATTTTAATATTCGAAGACTATAAGCATTTTCTTGATAGAAGGTTTCAATCTTTTTAAAAATCGACTGCATTAAGCAGACTCGGTGCTCACTAGTAGTGGTGCATAACAGGATAGTCTTTGAAATTCAATTTCATATTCAACTACATTACGGTTGCTTTGACATAATTTCATGAACATATCTTTCACGATGGCTTGAGCAGGAGGGATGTATTTGGCTCTGAAGGCTTTGACAAATTCTTCTCATTGGATATTCTTAGTATCTATGCCTATGAACTGTAAGCTTGCAGAGGTTTCCCACCAGTGTTCTGCTTCTCCTTCTAACTTAAAGATGGTTAATCTAATTGCATCTGTAGGTGGGCATTTCATGCTAGTTAGTATTTTTCATATCTTCTTTACCCAATCTTCAGCATCCATTGGGTTAGCACTTCCATTGAATACTGGTGGTTGGAGTCTTAAGAAGGCTTGAAGTAGTCAATCTATCTCGATATTTGGGAAATGGGTAGCTATTAGTATAGAAGTAGGACTATTATATGGGGTGTTTGTTGTATCTGAAACTTTAAAAATGTTTGATTGTGTATCAATACGTTCCAATTGAGCATTTACAATATCAAACAACTTGTCGACACAGTCCACAGAAGTATTAGCATATATCAGATCTTTTAAGAGTGTTCTGACAATCAAAGGAGAATTTTCATGATCCATCTGGAAAATAGGATTTTTATTATTATTATTTTATTGGAGTAGATTTACATAAGTATCATTATCAAATACTAGATGAAAATAAAAGTATCCTTATTAGCTAGAAAATAAAATAAAAAATAATTAAAAGTATATTATTTTACCTAAGTCTCATATTTATTCTTTTATTCTTATTTTGATTTATATAGCTTTTGAAAATTCTTATTTTCTATATTTTTCTTTTATTTATTATGGGATTCCAATTGCATGAATAATGACTTATACACTTTTATACTAATTTTCTCCCAATCATGCTCTGATACCAACTGTGGCGACCCGCCGTTGGGTCAGCATAGCTAATCCAGCGTTAGGTGCTCACTTCTCAGGATCATATCGGAGTATAGTATAATAGTGTATTTAGAGGCGTATAAAATACACGCTTTCACATTCATTGCAATATTCAAAAATATCAGAATAATAAATGAAATATATTCATTACAAAGATAATTATTTTACAAAATCTGTTACACAATAAGCAAAGATTTAAAACTCTTAGAAAATTCGTATTTAAGTTGCTCCATCATTGAATTGCCATACATATATATATATATATATATATAAATACCTATGTATATAACAGGGTGAACAAAAAAAGAAAAGAAAAATATATATTTAATTAGACACAAATGTCTTAATAAGGTTTATAGGATATCAAAATTTGTATTTAAGCAGCATAATTTTGCATGAGAAACATATACAAATAAAATGTGATATTTAAGTATGATATATTTACGATTATGAATGCAGTATACATATTTAAGATATGTGCTTATTCTTAAAGAAAATATAGCAATATATAATGTTTATTATATTGGACAAAGTTACAGAATAATCGATAAGTTAGATACATTTATCTAACTATCTAAGATGTGGATTCCTGACTATCTACACATTCCCCCTCAAAGGCTATGTGGAGTCTCCTTATTTTTCCAGATATCAGCCTGTTCTGGCCTAACGTATTGTCTGTACAGACCTGAGATTAACTTGAATTAACCCATGATACTGATTTCTTATCATTTATTTCAAGTTTTGAGCACAAAATCTCATATAAATATATCAAAGTGGGTCAAAATTTAATATTGATGCAAATATTGCAAATGAAATAATTAAATGAAAAAAATAATATTCTTTATTTTATTTGAGTAAAAATATCAATATTAATATTATATTTGTTATGTATCTTTATATATTATAAATAATAATTTTTTTATTATTATTATAAGTAATATATATATATATATATTAAATGAAAAGAAAATAAAAAAAAATAAAAGTTGTAGAAATTAAGAAATATATACATATATAGAAAAAAAAGAAAATGTCAGAAATGAAAGTTGCAGAAATTAGAAAATATATACGTATATATATAAAAAAATGACAGAAATGAAAGTTTCAACATTATGAAATATATACATATATAAAAAAAATGACAGAAATAAAAGTTGCAGAAATTAGAAAATATATATATATATATATATATATATATATATAAAGAAAATGACAGAAATGGAAATATAATAATAATAGTAATAATATTAACATTAATAATAATAATAATAACATTATTATTATTATTATTAAAAGATGAATTAGAAATGAAAAGAATAGAAAATATTTTATTTCTTTCTCATTTCTTACTCTATATTGGTGTTGATGAGGCTTTACCAGAGGTCGGTGGGGTGAATCGGTGGTGGTCGAGGAAGAGAGGAAGTGGAGGGGAGAAGAGGAATTGGAAGGGGAGTGGGGGAAGAGAAGGAAGTGGGGGGTGGGGGTGTATTTATAATTTTTTTTAATTAATTAATTTTCTTTCTCCTCAATTATTTGGATGAGATGGATGAAAAAAAATTTGTTATAATTGTTAGTGTTTAATTTGATTTTCTCTTCCTCCTTATCCTTTCTTTCTCTCTCCCCTTACTCTCTCCTCTTTTTCTCTCTACTTTCTCTCTCTTCCATTTCTTTTTCAGAAAATAACAAAACTTGACACGGAGGTGTATCTTGATAAAAAAATCACACTCGCGCAAAATTTTTTTCAATTTGGAGCAATATTTTATTTTTTAATAATTTTTGAAATAAAAACTTTAAAAATTAATTATGGTCAATTCGGAGTTCTAAATTCGACTAAACTTTTTGTAGCATTTTTATAATATTTTTAATTTAACGACACTAAAATCGATGAATTTAGACTTGTATTTAATTTTCTCAATTTACTGAATTTAAATAATTCAAAAATTAATTTAGGAGTATTCATTATTCAGATTACTCCCAAACTTGGGCATTACAATCACAAAAATATACTTTATCCAACGGTATTTTTAGTTTGCCCTAATTTTGAAGTCACTCGGGATCTTGATTTTTGAGTTGGGTTTAGTTCTAATTATCCTAATAACGACTTGAGGCCACCGCTTCATCCCTACAAGATGGCTCCTCCATCACATCCGACGACTCCTTATGACAAGGAGGAGGAAGCTTCTTCCCTCCCTCTTTCCCTCTTTTTTTTCCTTCTCATATATGGAGGCATTCAAGAGAATCAATCATGCGATGTCGTCGCAAGGTTTCTCGTGCTCCGTCGCTCGCTCCTTTGGCTCCATCGCACGCTCCGAGCCTTCTCGTGCCTTTGTCGTTCAACAATGCGTTGGACGGAGGCTTTTCGTGCGGGTGAATCAGACACAGACGATTCTTTGTCTTTTCAATATCAATAAAAATGAAATGAAGGTTTTATCTTTCTATAAATTTTCCATCAAATCTTTTAATACATATATATGGTTTCATGGTAGATCTACCTAGTATAAAGCCAAATTGAATTTGAAAATTATAAGTAATCATTTGTAATCAATATACAATTACTATCTTCAATAGTTTCAATTTATGACATATTAACTTGATTCCTCTATAATTAATACAATCTTGAGCATCACCTTTATTCTTGTAAGTATGTATGACAATGCTTTGTCTCCGCTGATTAGTTATGCCATTATTATTTAGCTTTTAAGAGAACATCAAATATATAACATAAAATACATAAAATTTAGTATATCCACCATTAGTCTTACAAAACATAAAAAATATAAACATTAACATTATTTGTATTTTTGATTACCTTTTAAAAAATTTAGAAAGCTTAAAATACTATATAGCCATGAAATTAAACTATAGCATTCTCAATAATTAATTTTTTATGCCCATTCCTCATTACCATAATCTGCATTTGATTCTTGATCTCACTAGTTTAAGGTACCTTCATCCGTACACATGTTCACATGATTACAAAATGATTAAAAATATGCATTAACAAATGTATAATACTACCAAAAAGAAAAAAATTAAGTTGACAGACCCAAAAAGTTAGCTTCATTTTTTAAAACGCATTATTCATTTCAACGGCATCGGTTGCGTATATCTGCAAAAGAAAATATAAAAATTAGATTGTTATCAAAATAATTATAAGGCATAAGAAACTTTAATTGGTTAAGACATTACCATATTTTTTTTTGTTATTCATCCAATTTTATGTAGCACATTTTTTTTTTGTTTTTTACAAGCACGGTTGTCTGTACTTAGAGCATGAAGCATGAGTTTGCTTCTCAAATTCTTTTATTTCTTATCTTTTAGGAGTTTCATCTAGCATCTTTCTTCTACACTTTTTTGGCTCACCTCTCTTTGAAATAATATATTTTGTGGCATCAAAGGTGCTTTGTTACTTATGGGCTATTTTGTAGGGCCATTAAGTGGCATAATTGTGTGCTCATAAATTTCTTATGTGTTAATATAATAGTAAAAATGCACATAAAAGTCTCAATTGCAATCGTTCATGTTAAAAATAGCACATACATGTTGTGCTGTGGAGAATTTGATGTCCAGGAACAGCACAGGCGCTGCAGTGCGCCGCAGTGTGCCTCAGCGGTCAGCAACCGAGAAGCAGCTGTTGCAGTGCGCCGCAGCGGAATCAGACGCGGGCGCCACAGCGCGCGCAGCGGAATCAGACGCGTGCGCTACAACGCGCCGCGGCGGATCATAGGGTTCAGATTTAATGCGGGCGCCGTAGCGGCTCAAGATTTGAAAGTCAGTTGCTACAGCGTGCCGCAGCGCAGCGTAGCGCGCTGCCGTAGCGGCCGACAGAGTACTGCTTCGTTCCAGGTCTCGATCTGAAGAAATTTGAGGGTCATTTTGAATTTCTTGGGTCCGAAATGGAGCTAGCTACTTAAACCTAAGTAGTGGAGGAAAATCTAATGCTTTGCAATCAGTTTGGAGGTTTAAGTAGCTGTGGAAAGGAGAACTCTATAAGGAACCCTAAGGAAGCTGCGGTCCAAAGCAAGTCTTGCAAGGTGGTGAAGCAACTCCAAGTGACAGCCTCTATTCCCCCTCTTCATTCTAGAGTAGAGCTTAACTTTTGTTCTGAGGTGATATAGCTCTTGTAACTCTGTAACATTTGAAGTTTTCATAGTGGATTTTTTCGTTGATGTGGCTCCATGATTTTTTTCATTCTTGGGTTTTACACGTATATCTTTGTGTTTGGATGATTGTATGTGCTGCGATTTTTCTCTTGGGGTTTTGTGATTTCTAGACTTGCTTGGTAACCGTCAACGCATTCCCCGATCCTCAAAGGCTTAGAAGATTTCGTGTTTCAACAACAATACATGCATGCGTAGAACACAAGTTAGTTTTCGCACTTTCTGCAGTTGCAACTCTGCAAAATCAAATTTACAGTAAATTAAGAACCATACATAGTGGTTATTTGGTATTTTGAATTTATCAGCCTTTACTCTGATGCATGGGCGACATCATATATATTTTTCCCAAACATCTCATTTGCTCGTGGGCATAGTAAATTAAATTTTTCTATTTGTCTCTGCACGTGTTTTCTTGCTATAATCATGTTCCTTATGTTCTTCAAAAAGAAAGAAGTGGTAAATCCCTTGCCTCAATTATAACAACATTAAAGTAATCACATGTATTATTCAAAAGTGTGTCACATTTAATTAATAATATGTATGAAATTCTATAAAAATTTAAACTGTTTTTGGAAGAAAAAAATATAAGAATATGCTTGCACCAAGAGCTTGCACGTGCACACGTCTTTGCCGCATGCACACACATTCCGTCCTTGCCTGCATGTGCACGCACAAGTGTCTTAAAAATGCAAAGCGCACTGCGAAGCACATTGTACCTTTTTTCGTTTTAGAACGAGTAAAGCTAATCATGTTTTAGTGAACCAAGTACTAGCATTGATATTACACTAACTGCATTACAAAAGCATTCTGTTTAATAGCATTTCCTTAATTTCTTACATATATAAGGCCTAAAACAAATTTGCAAATTAACTATTTTATTGAGAAGATAGCATGACTTTATTTTTTATTAAAAGCTTGAGTTTTTTATCGATCATTTGATAATCAAGTTGCATATCGTTGAATATCCTAACCCACCAGATCTTTGTGCTTGGTTTTATGTGGCTGTGTTGTGAGGGCACCTTGTTAAATAAATAACACCTTCATCTGATGCGACATGGAAAACCATTATTATCCTTCAGAAGCCAAGCAAAGCTCATTTTAACAAATGCTGGTGCCTCTTTCTACCTCGTGTGTGTGCACATGTGCAAAACTTATAATCCCATATCTTCTTATGGGAAAGAAATATGTTATGTATATTGAGTTGTAGAAGTTTATGAGAGAAGAATTTGGTAGCAGCTGACTTGAGCCATAGCCCAACCTTTGGAGCTTATCATAGCGGATTTGTGGAATCCATATCCTTTTATTGGAGCATAATTGCAGAATTGAGCCGTGTTCATGTTGAATTGAGCTATGCCAAAGTTGGATGAGCAGAACTCAAGCCTTTTTTTTATCATGTGCTGAACTCGAGCTCATCTAAAAACAGAAGAGCCTAGCTCGAACACAGCCTTATCTTGCTCAAATTTGGCTTGTTTACACCTCTAATTATGAGCTGCATTGTTTATTATAAATCATTGAGGAATTTTAAGGTTAATTATTTTAAGAGAGTTAAACATGTGAAAATTATAGCAAGGCTAGGGCTGGGGTGGTCAAAGTTCCTCTTCCCATAATAATTGTGTTTTTCTTGAATGAAACTGAGTTTCTAATCCAAAACAAGAGTTCTAAAGTATTCAAATACTCCAAACATTAGAAATGATTGCTGGTCTAATTAATTGGATCTCCTTAAATTCATTATTGGGTGATTGTGTGGATAAGTTTGACTAATGATATCACATGATACCTATTTTCAATAGCGTGACCTTTATCAAATAAAGTATTTCTTCAAACCTGCTCAATGCTTTATTGGTTTGAGGTAATAGAAATACCGAAGTAAATAATTACTTAAAATTTTTTCAAGTGAAATAATTAGAATGCATTCGTTTTTGTGAACTGTAGTAGTATAGTCAATTTTTTATTTGTTCTGGTGTAAAATGAAATAGAAACTATTTTTATTTATATTAAAAGTTGGAAAAAAATAAATTATAAAGGCAAATCTAGATCCACGGTTATTCTAACTGAAGAACCTTCAATGCCCAATGAAGGGACTACGCTGGATGGCGAAGTTTGATGCTAGCTGGCGACACAGAATGACATGGGTGAGCTGCAATTTTGTTATTCGGCTATTGGGAATGTTATGGAACTTGCAAGGGTGAATGACATGGAACTTGTAAGGGCCATGGAGGAGTTGATGGGCCAGTGATGGCCTTTGAAGGCTGGTTCTGGTTGGTTGAGGGTAAGTGGTAGCCTTAGATTTTTTTAAAGCTTAGTTTTTTTCTGTGTTAAGGGTAAGCCTTAGGGGCCTGACTGTTGTGGGTGTGGACCGACGACAGTTGGTGAGGCATGTTGTAAACTGACGAAGCTAGCATGAGAGTTGGCAATGCTCCCGTGCTGGCTGGCATTTGGCCTCTGAAAGTTTTGGTTTTTATTTCATTTACGCTCAAATCAGCCATAAAAGTCTTACTGAATAGTAGGTTTTTGAGACAAACAATTTACACAGAAATTTTACATCAAAATTAGCAGTCCAAACACTAGAACTATAAGCTTATATGGAATCTTTTACACTCATTTTTCAGTTCTGCGCAAATGTACAGATGAACTCTTAATAGGTCCTCAACGTGCTTCAATTTGGTTGATTATGCATATTAAATTTTCCTTTCGATATATTTTTTAAATTTTTTGTTAAATATGTATATTTTCTTTGACCTTGTCAGCTTTGTGTAATGGCAAGAGATATGAATATGAAGGTGAGGGTCCAAGCCTTTTCTGCCCTTGGAAAAGCAAAGGGCGTCTCTGAGAACACGTTATTACAATCCTTGTCTAAGAAAATCTTAAGAACCTCAAATAAGGAAAACTTTCTTACTGAACCTACTTTGAGATATTCTAAATTTCCTCTCGCTTGTTCAGCAGGAGCATTTGTACATGGAATTGAAGATGAGTTCCTTGAGGTATACATGATACTGCATACTAAGTTACAGTATCATTTTTCCACATAAATTTGTATTCAGGCTCAGTTAAACCTGTTTGTGCTATTGATGTGATGCATTTTTAGACAATTTGTTCAAGTGATTTCATGTGATGTGAGTTTTACTTCTTTCTATAAGGTACGGCTGATTTCATGTAAGTCACTTGGGACCCTCAGCATTCTATCTGTTCAGTTTGCAGCTGCTGCACTAGATTTACTAATGGACTTAGTAAATGATGATGTGATGGCCGTTCGGCTCCAGACTTTGGAAACATTGTATCAAATGGCGGCAATTGGTTGTTTTATTATTCAGGAGAGACATGTACACATGGTGTGCTCTTGATTCTGCATTATTTTTTATTTCTTGTTGCAACTTTTGTATAATGTGCACAATTTGATGAACAGCTGAAAACATGCTTTTTTAAAATATCTAGTTGGATTCAATTTACTTAAAAACCATTGCTTCAGATAAAGTTCATCTTCAATATATATATGTTTTTCTTTGGAAATTTATTGAACCAAAAAAAGTATAACTTGATCTATCTATGTTGACAAATTTGTCAAATTGATCCCTTGATTTTTGTAACTTATTTTATTTTGTTTCAATTTCTAAGTTATATTAATTTGACCATGTTTTAGTTGGAAAATTGATTAGCTGAGTTGTCTTTATGGCCTTTGAATAGTTCGTAAAGTGCCAAACATGGAGTGAAAGAAGTACAATGTTGTTATAATTTTTGAGTAAAAACATATGCTTGGATTTTCTAAGAATAATTTCTCTATTGACTTAATTCATGGCATTCTTCCATGAAAATATGTGGGTTGTACTGGGGCTGATATTTATTCTAGATACTTATTGATTTCTTGTTGAATTTTGTTTTCATGTTTTGATTAACCTCTGATAGTTTTTTTTGAATCATTATTTCTATGCTTTTTGTAAGAATTAATCTTATAATTTTCTAGAAGCTGGTTACTAATAATTTCCATCTTAAATATATCTAATCAATTTGTTTGTCTTTACAGTTTCTTGCTTTGTTAAGTGATATTAGCAGTGTAATTAGATTTGCCACGAGAAAACTCTTGCAATTAGTGAAGTTTCCTAAACTTGAGACGTTTAAAGCTACAATAAGCTCTCTTCTCACAAACATGGAGACACATCCAGAGGTAATACCTATTTGCTTAGCTGAACATTTAATATTTTATCAGTTCAGAGTGCAGTTAAACTCAAGTACATCAATAATCGAACATTGATGTATCTGCTGATTGTTCAATTTTCATGTGAAAATTCACTATGCGAAATGCAGATTATTTAATTTAAATTATTAATTTTTTTTTAGTACGAGTCATTCTCAGCTTTTCAAAATAAGTCATGAAGGAATATTTTTTAATAATATCAGAAAAAATGTGTGAAATATATTTATCATACCTTTGAATGTTCAAATTCATAGAAATTTCTATGTATATTAAAGATACATATAACTAAAAAATCTTGTATGCTTGTAAATATGGCTATCAAACGAAGAATGTGTTACATGAGGTTTTAAAGTTTTGACAGAAATCTTGAATTTAGCAGTAGATCTTCTCAACATATATAGAATTGAAAAATGACGTGATACTGCATTTTAGCTCAGGTAAGAGCTTTGATGACGTGAACTTTGTGTATAGATTTAAATTCATGGACAAAGAGAAGCACTTGAGATGCATGATGTCAATGCCATTTTTACTATTGAACTATTTCATCAAGTTCATAGTTCCAATTACTATTTGTTTAGTTTAATCATCTTGAGCAATTTTTAGAAATGCTGATTGTTTACCTTCAAAGATGTTGAAACTGTCCATATATCATATGGGCTATGCTTAGTTTGATTGAAATAATGCAGTCACGGCTAATCCTATTCTTTCTTGGAATTTAATAGGCAACCACTTTTCTTGTTTGCCTATAGCCTTCTAGCTAAGTGATATAATGTAGTAAAGAGGCTTAATAGTTTGGCATTGTGCTCTTTGTTGATGATCAGCTTGGTCCTATTCAACCCAGGCAAATCCTAGGAAATTAAAACTTACTCATAATTAATATAAATAATCCACTTGCCAGTGTAGGTTGACAAATTTACTATGGTATATGTGGCATGTGTTTGTTCCCTATCTGACTTTAGTTGGCTCGCAAGTTCCTTGAAAGACGACCCTGCACTGATTGCATATTTTTTGCCAAAATGAACCAAATGGTATGGTTATTGTCATAACTAACAACCTTTGCTGGCTGTCATTACCCTTAGTTGATTAAATCCTATACCTTAACACTACCTGATTCAATCTAATTTGAATTAATGCCTGAATGATGTTAGTCAGCCAATTCAATCCTATACCTTAACACTGCCTGATTCAATCCAATTGGTAAATAAAAATTGACAAAGCAAACACTGTTGTCAGTACTAAGTAAAGATTGGCCTTCACTAAGTTTTAAAGGCCTTTATAATGGATTGTTTGCTTAAGGCTGTCAAAAAATATTGTTGTTCATGAACATGTCATGTTCGGTTTGTTAAGTAACTTGATTTTGGCCCGATAGATAAGCAAGTGAACCAATATGAATATATATTCTGAACTTGATTTCTTAGCGAGCTGAATATGAACACAACATCGTTCTTTCGAGTTCAGCTCGTAATAGTTTAATTCATTATAATGACTCAATTGTTTTTAATAATGATAATGTTAAGTTAGATATTAATATTCATTTATATTAAAATAAATGATGTGTATGAAATTTTACATAAAATTAACCCATTTTTAGAAAAAAGTAATGTATGCGCATGCACACATTTACGTCCATTTTTGTGTGCATACGAGCACACGATCATTAGTCCCACATTGTTATGTTAGAAAAAACTTTTGTATATATGAAGTTAAGCAAAGTCTCTTAACAAAGAAAAATTGCCGTAGTGAAAAGGCATTCTTTCTAAGAGCTTGAGCGATCCTCGCACCCCAAAATTTTTAATTTTGCTTAGACAAGTCGCTGCGCCGAGCTGCATGTACTAGTTTTGTGCTAAACTGAGCTTGACTCAAATTAAATGTGCCAAGCTTGAGCTGACCTTTTTGAGCATAATTTGAGCTCGAGCTAAGCTTAAATCAAATGAAACAAGCTCAAACACAACTTTGACTTGCTCAAGCTTGGCTAGTTTACACCCATAGTTTGAGTAGTTAAGACATGGATGGGAATATAATTGCCATGCTATTTTAAGTCATCGTGTTTGGTGGATTATCTTAGTCTATCGACTAACTTGTTGGCCTCCAATGGTAACTAAACAAGTAAATTGCACCAAGCTATCCATTTGTTCATTTTTGAATTTTACATAGCTTGTCCTCACATTATCTTATTAGGCATCAAGTAAGCTGATTAAAATATATATTATTTCCAATTGATCTAATACAATGAAGATGCTTGATACCATTTGAAGTAAATTGAAAATTAGATGGCACATGAGAGGAGGATGAATTTGTTGCTTACAAATTCAAATTTAATGAATTGTTTATAGAAATTACAAATATTTGAAGATGTTAAAGATTCTTTTATTATTTATAATGAATTTTTATAAATACTTTAAAATTATGCCACAAGGCTCAAATATCATAAGAATACCATTTTAGATGGTTTGGGCTATTAAGCGAAGACCGATCAATGCCCCTGTTAAAAAATTGATTCTATAAATTTTGCTTATTTTAAAAATGGAAGGCTATAAAAGATGGGAAAAAACTATTGGAAAGGATCTTCTTTATTTGAAACTAAGGGAGGGGTTTCTATTTGATCATGCTTGTTGTATACAAAGGATTTATGTAGTTGACTCCCTCTAATGAAATTATGCCTTTGTGATTTTGTTGTTGTTGTATTCTAGTTTCACAAGATTGGGATTGCTAAAACATGTTATATGCGCACAATATAAAAAAGTGGTATAATTTAAGAATAGAAAAACACAAAATTGTTGGGTGGTTTAACTCTTGCGTATGTCCATGACATACACCTAGATCCATATGGATATTAACTTGTGCTTCATTTAAATTTTCATGTATGTATTTTTAATATATGAATTTTGGTGAATTTTTTTTTTCACTTTTACTTTCAAATGATCATTTCCTTTATTCAAAATAATAATCATAACCAAAAGTTTCTTGATGGAGTCGTTTTAAAATTGTTTTAAAATAAATTTCTTTTCATAGTAAAACTTTCAATATTAGATGCCTTTGTTTAAAAATAGTATGATAGCTTAACTTAAATGAGTAATGATTGAATTAATTCTATCAAAATTTTATTGTCTCTCAGCAACTTCATTATGCAGGAGTGTTAGATGCAAAACAAGTTGAATATTATATGTATGACTTAGCTATAATAGTTTTTAAATTAGAGCATTATGCACACACACACTTTCTTTAAATTAGGAATTTGAAGAGCATTGGAAAAGTGAACTAAATAGCTGAAGAATACTTTAAGGCACGTCTTGATCAAACATTATTTCTAGAAAAAATGTATTTCGTTCAACTAGTTTTTACCAATTTTGACTACTTTGCATCGATATGCTTAACCTGGCCTAAATTTGCTCTAAATGGGACTGACCAAAACGCTGGCTCTTGGTTGAACTAACCAGTTCATTTCCATTCAGAAAAGCATTCACAGATTTCATTTATGAGATGAACTTTCTTTACACTATCTTTTTTTCATTTATAAGAGTGCTTTAATTTATTTCAAGAGAAAATTGTTAATATGGAATTTGATTTTTGCAAATTATTCATTTTAGTCATTGACAATTGTATAAATTTTTTAATCTCCTTACTTTGAGTTAAGTATTTATTTTATTCAGTGTTGTTTATTTGGATGAAAACTGTTGAATAAGAATGATAAATTTGTCTTTTATGATTTAGCTAATAAAATTTCACATAAACATATTTTTATAATTTCGGCAAAGAAGACAACCAACGTCGATACCGCTTGTCTTCTCTGCGCCAACCATCTGAGCCTTTGTCTGATCAATGCACAGAGGTCATCTTCTTCGATATAGGGACGTTGTCTTCCTTGCGTTGACGCCACGTCTCTCTTCATACGACCGCATGGCCTTCGTCGATACCAAGTACACGTGGCATCGACACAGAGAGATATACAAGGAAAGCAAGCGGATTCAGCATCGACGCAGATGACCAACAAATAGACACAAGGTTGCATCAAAGAAGACGACCTTTATGCATCAATTAGACAAAGGCTCAAACAGTCGACATAGAGAAGACAAGCGTCATTGATTTAGAGGTCGTTTTCCTTGATGCAGAGATGTCGTCGACGCCATTTTTCTCTGCGTCAATCGTCTACGTACATTGTTGATTGTTGTTTAGGTGCAAGGCGTGTAATTTTAATTTTTTTTCAAAGGCTGCAGTGGCTTTAACTAAAATTAGAAAATATGCTTATATGAAATTATATTAGCTAAATTCTAAAAGGACAAATTCACCTTTCATATTAAACAGTTTCCATCCAATTTAACGGCATAGGACCAAAAAAACGCTTGATTCAAAATTAGGGGACAATAAAATTATTAACAGGAGTCAAGGGCTAAAATGAAGAATTTGCAAGATTTAATGGATCATTTTGACAATTTTCTATATATTTCAAAATTTAAAATTTCAGAATCGGAAGTTTCTCATGTTGCATACATGCTAATAGGTGTTGGCATGAACTTTTTTTAAGTCATATACCCATCTTTTAACTGCTTGTCTTTAATTTTTATTTAATTGACTTTATTTCAGGAAGAGGAAGATGTTTTCCTTATTTTGTTCTGCCTTGGTAGAAGTAATCCCAAGTTTGTTTTGAAGCTGGCAAAAGACTTTGTAGCACTGGTAATGATTCTCTCTTATATTTCAATCAAGAGACGTGCTAGTTTGGCTGAAATTTACTGCTGAAATAAATGTTTTATTTACAGTTTCGCTTTTCATAACCTCAATGAGAAGTTCAGGAAGTGCGTATATGTAAACTTTTTTATTGTTAGTTAGCATTTTTTTGCATTTATTAATGTGCGTTATGTAGTATTAAGACAAAATTATGGTTGATTTATTTTTGCTTGGATCAGAAGACCTTTCAATTATTATTTTCTTTCATCACTGATTGGTAGTTAAATTTGTTTTATTTTATTGTTCTTTTAAAAGGCAAGTTTTTAAATTCAATTGTGAGGCTTGCTTATAAGACTTTTTTGTATTCTGTTTGGATCTAAGGGTGCTACTTAGATTTTATCCAGGCATTCATGGAGCTTAAATTTTAGCCATTCATCTAGGTTGTAGTAATTCTAGCGGTAATTTTTTGTCTTGTTCTAACTGCATTCTTGCAATGCATTGGTCTCTTTTATATTCTTGTTTGGCTTGATAAAGCAATGCAATTTTTTTGATCAAATCAGAAAAGCTGATTGGGGACTCTTTTGTGCAGTTTACAACATTTGGGATTAAATTGAACTCTTCTGTTGGAGAATACACACCATTGGAATGAAACTCGGATTACTGCATCTATTGTTAGACATGAAGTGTATTGATTTTCCACTGGCATTCATTCACCAATTATTCCCTATTACAGCTATGACTTCATTGCTAAAGTGTAGTTAGGTAGAGGAATGAAGCCTTTCAGTCTTATAACAAATGGGATGGCTCATTCACTCTGGTTTGGCCTCATTGTGTTGTTGCTCACTAGGGAAATCATTGGTATTATTTTTGAGGCCAATGGTCAAGGAGATTGGTTTATAGAGGCAAAAGGTATACTGAAAGGTTCTCATTCCTGTCATAAGCAGACACCAAAAAATGCACTAACATTATAAATAAATTGCAAATATTTAGGATACTTGGGAAATTTTTGTTACTGTTAAAACAATTCCCCTTAAAATTCAAATAGAAGCCCTATATGGCAACCATTTGGGCATACACGTATAAAGATTTTTCATATTATTCGAACATGACAACAAACCATGTTAACATGTTAGCCTTGCGATCCAATGATCATGTAGCTACAATCATTGTCAAATCAGGTTTCTTTCTGAAAATGACAGTTGTTGCATTGAAATAACCCTATATAGTGAGGATTATGTGAACTTCTCTGTTGTAGCATTAGTGTGCGAGGCTGCAACTTCATCAACTTGCATCACTGTCTCGAGTCCACTCCTTTTACAAAAATTACTGAGACTCAAAATTGACAATTGTAATTGATTAGTTTTGATTTTGCCTTGTGGATTTTCCAATTGTGTTAGGGTATTGATTAAAAGTTTTGTGGCTTGTAACAAAATTGGCCTGGCTTTGCCAATTTTGTAGCGTGGCGCAACTCTCCAAGGGTGGTGAGCGTTCGCAGCGGGAGGAGCTGCCGTTCGAACTGCAGGAGGCGGAAAGGATGATGGATTTGACCTGGGCGGCGGTTCCTCGGTGACAAGGCAGCGGCGCAGCAAGATTAGGGACGAGGGATGATAGTTCTTAAAACTTGAGTGGCTAAATTGATAAAAATAAACGTATAGGGACCAATCTGAGACAAGCAAAATTATAGGGATTAGAATAAATTTCTTACTTTTTTTTAATACTAATGTTTTGAAATTGTCTATATTATAGTATTTTTATGGATGTTGCCTTTCAGCCCTTTGACGACAACATCTTCATTTTATGATTTATGAATTATTAACTACAACTATCAGATTATGGTCCATGGATCTATAGCTACAATTTTTCGATTACATTTCACATAATGCTTGCTACGTGAATTAGATTGTGCAATGTTTGAATCAGCAATGACATCCATTTGATCAGAACTCATAAATCATCACTCATAACTGTCAGATCTTTTTCTTATGATCAAAATGCTTGTTACTTATAGGCTTTATAAGCCTGAAAGTAGGAATTTGACTTTTTATATTGTAAAACACATTTTTTTATATAACAATGAAATTTTTTTCTCTTCAATTTCTTGTTGTTCCCTTGCAAAATGAAAAAAATGTATAAAGATATGCTATGCTATTGTTTTAGAGAACATTATCAATAATCCCTTGACTTTTGCAAAATATTCAAAATAGTTCTCAACCCATAAATAATTTTTTTGTCCATTGACTCTTATTTAAGTGATTTTTTGTCTCATCTCAGTAAACCCCGTACTTTCCATTCAAAACCGAAGGGTAAAGGCACAATTCCAAATTCATTGGACAATTGTTTTATCTGAAGCAGCACTTTGTCTACATTGCCATTTTTTCTGTAGGATATGCTCAGACAATTGTCGACGTTGACGAAGAGGCTCGGCCGAATTTTTACGGTAAGTTATTTCGATTCCAGCTTCAAGCTGCTTATACCAGTTTGGAAAAACTCCGTGTCTCTATGCTACCGTCGATTGCGATTTCTTCGGTTACTTTTTCGTCGACTAGTGCTGCTTATTATGAAATTCTTCGTCGATTGCGATTTCTATTCACACTGTGTCAACTGTGATTTCTTCATCGATTGTGATTCTTCCTCAGCGCATCTTTTCTTTCGACGTATTTGTGCAATCATCAATTCTTCCGCAACTTTTTGTCGACTGGTGCTGCTCTGTAAATGACAATCTCATGGAGATGGCGAAGTGGATGGCGACGAAGAAGTTGCGGAAGTTGCGATGATCTCATTCAGATGATGAAATTAACGGTGACAAAGAGTTTGATTGTGACGTAGAAATTGCAATCGACGATCGCAGAGAGACTTAGAGTTCTTCGGCAACCAGTATCGGCCACTTGCAGCTAGAATCAAAATAATTTACTAGAAAAATTGTTGGGCCTCTACGTCGATGTTGATGATCGTCTAAGCGTAACTTGTAGAAGAAATGGCAATGTAGATGAAGTGTGGCTTCAAATATAAAAATACGTCTGTTAGAGCTTGAATTACGCATTTACCCTTTGGCCGCTTGCAGCTGAAATCAAAATAATTTACGGTAAAAATTGTTGGACTTCTTCATCGATGTTGACGATCGTCTAAGCTTAACCTGCAAAAGAAATGCAATGTAGACGAAGAGTGCAGCTTCAATTAAATTTGTTCATTGGAGTTGGAATTACGCCTTTACCCTTTGATTTCAAATGGAAAGCATAGGAGGTTACGGAGATTGATGGCAAGGACTAAAAAAATCACTTAAATAAGAGTCAAGGACAAAAAAAATATTTACAAGAGTGAAACCTTTTACAAGTCAAGGGACTCTTTTGATAATTTTCTCTATTGTTATATTATTATTATTACTATTATTATTATTGCTATTATTAATATTATCTGTTATTTGTAATTATTAGTATATTACAATTATTTTAAAAAAAACACTTGAATTTTGAAATCAAGTTGAGCAATCACAAACTCAGTCACAAGATTTATAGGACCTACAATCTTTATTATTTGCATATCATTCACACAGAAGAGATGATGTATCACTATTAAGAGTGATCTTAACCTTAATGCCATTCCTCGATATCTTTTACATGTATAATAGATTTGTCATCTAAACCACACCCCACTACCTGTTTTTGTTAGTATGAATGTTACCACTGGGTGTCTTGTGCCCGTCAAAGTTGGCTATCATGTACGGATAACATGGTGAGCCCATCGAACCATTACATTTCATTTTAACAAATTTATAGCTAATCTTTTTTTGCTTTTGTGAAGTCAAGAATAATGCATATATTCTTAATTACAACCATAATTGTAGGCTACATCCTGTCCTTAACGAGTGTATCAAGTACTAACTCACTCCACATTATTTTAGAGTTTATCACTGAGCTGCTTGAATCTGATTCAGTTATAATTTAAGAACCTATTGAGCCAACCTTATGATTTTGACTAACTTTCACCACCATCAACACCTATTATTGAACTTAAAATAAATACTTTATGACTTCTATATGCTTCTTTATGGCATCTTTTGAGAAGTTCATTTATCGCTTGATCAAAATATTAATGACAATATATTTCTTCTTCAATAGTTTAACCATTATGAGCTTGTCGTTCCACTTTAAAATAGACAAGTTTAGCATATGCAAAATTTTCTTCAATGGCACTATATTTGCTTATTCTCTGATTAGAGCCTTAATTAAGGTAATTTATGGCATGGATATTATTTTTTGTTTTTTCTTTGGAGTTCTTGGTGGATATTCTAAACTCATTTAGAAGCCAAGGTTTTTTAGAATATTTTTACATAGTATTCTATAATTGATCCATATGACACCTATATCAATTTATTAGACCTTTGTATCCCGATTAGGTAATGCCTTTTCATTGAGCTCTTGTGACACAGGATTTGGAAGATCTACATCCTTGCTTTTTATTAAAAACATCTGAAATATTAATATCCGTAATTTTCAAGATAGATATTTGCTTAGAGTTGTATGGGGTTGTGATTTTTCCACTTCAAAAATCGTAATGTTCTCCTTCTCTTTATATATATACAGAGAGAGAGAGAGAGGTTCTTGTATATGTTGCAAATTATTTATTATCTAATTTCACCGTGTCATCATCATTTCAGGTTGAACCATTCAGTGCAGGAGAACTAAGCTTGGACACTCCATCAGTGACTGGACATTTGGTGCTTATTGTCTCATCAACTTTTTCTGATAAGCAGAAAATTACTGATTTTCCTATTGCTCTGTTTTCTTATGCAGTTCCTTTAGCGGGTAGAATCTCCCGCTCGTTGGGAGGCTTTGTCAGCCAATACCAACTTTCAAATTATTTGTGCCAAATAAGTGGAATTCATTCTTCATTCGGAATACCTCTGTCCGAAGACACTGAATTAGCACCTATAAAAGTTGGGGAAGATCTAGCAAATTTCCTAAAGTTTAGAGAATGGCAATATAACTCACTCTCTCTTCATGATGAAAAATTAAAGAACTTGTTCAACTACGATAGACTAAACCTCTGTCAAGAGTCAACGTCCTGTGAACTCTCTCTTGAGGAAGGAAACGTTGATGCTAGCTTGACACGGCATATTAAGCTTATTTTGGGAAAAGTTCAAGATACTTGGTCTTTTATTCATTCAAACCGCTGTCTTGTTGCACGAAGGAAACTAAGGTCACTCTTTCATAATCTTTCTTTTAGATTCTTTAAATGTTCTTTTTTTCTTATTTTAATCATTTTCACATAAGATTTCACTGTGTCAAAATCTCTTTTCTTTAAGTGACCTTTTTTGGGGAATGCAGGGATTGCAAGAAAGAATTAGATTTTATTAGTGTGGATATCAGTGAAGGAGCTGGAGCAGACTTTTCTGCATTTGGGCTGGTTTATGTGGAGGTTTTCATGTTGGTTGCTGAAATCTGGCACCAAATGCATGCAACAAGTTTTCATGTAACAGGAATGTCTGTATCAGATATTCTGATAGAAAAGTTAAATGCATCCCTTAGACAAATTAAATATTGTTTCGCTGGTTTTTCGATCGAGGAAGAATGCCATCTCTTAGAGCTCACCTTGCTTAGCGACGTCCTTCAACTTCACAAGTTTGGAATATGCTCGCTAGATGAGTTATCAAAAAAAATGCATGCAACTATTTCTCGTTTGCTACTCCTTTGTGAACAAGGATCAACTTCTTCTGATTTTATTGAAGAGGTAAAGAAGTTGTGTACAGAAGAGTGGACGAGTGAATCCTTTCCTGAATTTCCTGTTATCAAGTTGGTTCAACTGTTTTATCCTAGATTTGTATCATTCCAAGGAAAGTTCAGGCACATTAAAGCTGATTTGATGGTTCTTGGGCGTAGCTCTGAGTGCCCTCTTCGCTATGTTTCGGGGTTGCCTGTAGGCATCACATTCGATGTTGTTCTGCACAATATCTTCCGAATGGAGAAAGTGTGGCTTCAAATGGCTGTTGGTGGTATATTTCAGCACATATTTGTAGATATCTGTAATTTTAAAGAATTTAATAACATTAGAAGGTGCACTTTGACTCTTCCATTTTATGAAACCCCGAGAACTACATCATTTGTTTTAAAGGCCTGCATATATTTGGAGCTCCCAGCTGAAGGTGTTCTGCATCGTAAGAAAGACATTCGAGGACCGAAACATGATAGCATTCAAATTTCTAAAGATATTGAAATTTATTTTGTCAGTGTTGAAAGCTATTATTATTGATGCATGTACAAGCATTGTTAATCCAGCATTAGGAGCTTGTCTGAGTGTATATATTTAAACTGGAATCTGACAGGATCAGGTTTGTTTATGAATTCAATAATTATCTTTTGATGGCAGTTTAGTATGGAATTAACATCTCATGGATAAATTTTCTGCAGCCTAGTGAGCCTTAATTGGTCATATTTGCGGCCGAAAAGTTCTATCAGGGCATCTTATTTATTGATGCTGCTGTTCGCCAGTATTAATGTGTTATGAAGTCACAAGTCTTCTTCTGTGGTGTTTCATTTTCTATGCATATATCTGAGAGTTTCTCCCACGACAGTTCTGCTTTCTATCTTCCAAATCCTTGCTTTTCTCTTTATCTGGTGAGTAGATTTCCTTCATTTTCTACTTCGAAACAAAGGATTGGAGTGGGTGTGGAGCAATGTTTTGGTAAATTTATCTTCTAAATGTAAATTGGTTGATATGTAAGATGTGCTTTTGAGATTATAATCATATTTTTAAAAAAAAGCCAATAAACCTAAAATATTTTGTTCTGTCTTATTGTTGGATTAATAACGTTAATGATTGCTTGTTATCATAGTATAATCTAACGGACCATTTCCTTAAATCTTTAGATTTTCAAGAATAATCTTGATGGATGATGAAATTTGGATAAGATTCAATTAGGATATGCTTAGATTATATGCAAAATTTCAAAAAAAAGTTGCATGAACTTTAAAAATAGGTGGAGATTCATGAAATTCACATTAAAATTATTTCAAAATATGAACTTATGATTCAAATATAAGTATTAAATTTTATATATAATGTTTGTGGTTTGTTTGGGGTAGTTATAGTTATTTGAAGAAGCTAGGAAGTTGTTATAGTGATTACTACTGTCTGAATGTTATGCTATTATATTGCTGTAAAAAACAATAATGGTGGATAAGGATGACTAATGGGCAGTTTGCAAGTCAGTGAATGAGTGGTGATTTGGTGTGGTATGGAGAGCCAAGAACAGTGGTACATAATGAGCCTTGTCCCACCAAAATGCCCACCCCTACCATTACCTTTACTATCCAACCTACCTCCACCTCCACCTCCGCCCGGAGATTCATGAAAATCATGCTAAAATTATTTCAAAATATGAACTTATGATTCAAATATAAGTATTAAATCTTATATATAATATTTGTGGTATGTTTGGGGTTGTTATAGTTATTGAAGAAGCTACTAGGAATTTGTTATAGTGATTACTACTGTATGAATGTTATGCTATTATATTACTGTAAAAACCAATAATGGTGGATAAGGATGACTAATGGGCAGTTGGCAATTCAGTGAATGAGTGGTGATTTTGTGTGGTATGGAGAGCCAAGAATAGTGGGACTTAAAGATGAGCAATGTCACACCAAAAAGCCCACCCCTACCATTACCTCAACTATCCAACCCACCTCCACCTCCGCCCCTACCCCAAACCACATACCCACCTCCTCTTCCACCGCCATTCCCACCCCCACCCCTACTACTGCCAAGGATACCGATTGGATCCTTGTCCAGCGCCGCAAGCCACCACAAACCAAGAAGCCCCAACCACCCATGAGGGTAAGTGGTCGCCCACCTGAACATAAAACTTCCCGTCAGCCACACTCCATAGTGGAGGGACCGATTTGTGAGGATGATCGATTCCAGCCTACCGCTAGCCCAACTCCTCGATGGGAGGTCATTTTTGAGTCCCCTGCTCGACCTCGGACCGGCACACGGTCCTCTAGCCCGATACAAATTGTCTCCTCCAGACCACCAGGACTGCGGGTGGACTCTTGCACGGCCGAAGTCCAATTAACAGCATACTTACTTGGAACTGTTGCGGTGTGCGGAAGCTAGCGACACGACACCACCTTCCGCCGCTTATTTCTGAGCGCAAGCCGAGTTTGTAGCACTTTTGGAAACTCATGTGGAGTTGTTTACACGTAGAGATGCCGATCGTTTCTTTGGGAGGCACTGGAGCTTCACTGTTCAACCTTTCTGAGGTTGCTCAGGAGGTGTTATTCTTGCATGGCAGGTTGATTTTTTGCAGCATGAGGTTCACCATTCCTGTAGCTAGCTAATCATCACTACCATCACTTTGAGATCCAGGATCTGCTTTCAATTTGGTGCTACCTATGCGTCCACTGATCTTTTAACACTGAGGGAGCTTTGGAGGACGATACTTGTTGTGCGGGTAGAGGGTTGCCCGCTTGTACTTTGTGGAGATTTCAACTGCGTTCTCTCCCAGCAGGAGAAACGTGGTGAGAAGTCGTTCATATTGGCCGCTGCTCAGACGGACTTTCAGGAGGTTCTGGATGCATGCAACCTTCACGACCCAGGCTTTGTTGGCCCACCTTACACATAAACTAATAACAGGGATGGAGCTCAGCGCATTTGGGAGCGCTTGGATCGGTTCCTTCTCAGCACAGAGGCGATGGACCTTTTGCCTGGTGCAGGTGCAATCGTGCACCACCTCCCTCGGGTAGCCTAATCATTTCCTGATTTCCTTACGGATGCTTGTCTCAAGTTTCAGAGTACCGATGCACAATACAAATTTGAGGATACATGGCTTCAGTACCCGGAGGCCTTCTTTGTGGTGGAGAGGACTTGGGGGCGGCCGTCCCACGGCTCGCCGTCCTCTGTCCTCAACTACAAGTTGGTCCGCACTCTTCGGGCGTTGTGGAGATGGGGACAGGATATCCTTCCATGGAGACAGACAGGGGCGGTGACCTGAAGCTTGTTCAGCAGTATTGGGCCACCGCGCAGGAGTTCACTCAGGTGAAGGCGAGATTGGCGAGCTGGTGGAAGCGGTGCGCCAAGGCACGGTGGCTCTCTCAGGGTGACCGGTGCACTGCGGTGTTTCTACGGCTTGTGACGCAGCGTCGTAAGTCGAACACCGTGCTTGTACTCCAGGAGATGTCAGAGGGGTTCTTCTAACCCTCCACGGATTCGTCAGGTATTCTTTAGGTTCTTTCAGGGGAAGTCGGGCACCTCTAGTCCCATAAGGGATTGCCCTGATGATCTTATTTATGATCGTATCCTTGGAAACACAAATTCTGCCTCTCTCCAAGGTGCGGTCATGGACGTAGAGATCTGGGCAGCTCTGAGGGACCTTGGCCCCAACCGCTCTCATGGGATTGATGGTATCCCCCCTCTTTCTTCACTGACTACTGTAAGATTACCCAGGCTGCACCCTAGCAGTCGTTCACCATTTATTTGATGGTGGGCGTGTGCCACTGCGCTGGCGGGATACCCTAGTAGTTCTCATACCGAAAGAGGTGGGGGCCTCCACTTCGAGGCAGCTCCGCCCTATTAGCTTGTGCAATATTGTCTATAAGGTGGTGGTCAAGATCTTAGTCATGCGCCTTAAGACAGTATTGTCTTCTCTAATCTCCCAAGAACATGGTGCCTTTGTTCCCGGGAGAGATATTAGTGAGAACCGCCTCATGGTTCAGGAGATCCTCATGCGGCTCTCACACTCCACCTCGACGGCAGGTCACATGGCCATCAATGTGAATATGGAGCAGGCTTATGGCCGAATGGAGTGGGGGTGCCTACGCTTAGTTCTTGAGAGATTTGGTTTCCTGCTGCGTTGGACGGATTGAGCTATGCAATGTGTGGAGTCTCCCAGGTCTCTGACTTGGTTGGTGAGCACAAGATTTCTAGGATAGTAGGGAGGAGAGGCTTTAGGCAGGGATGCCCCATCCCCCCTTACCTATTCATCCTATGTGCAGAGCTCTTCAAGCGGTAGCAGATTGGTCGCCCGATTGGCATCAGGTTGGATCGGGGTGGGCCCAGTTTCTCCCACCTTATGTATGCATATAACTTGATTTTGTTTGCCCCAGCTTTTAAGGCGGCAGGCCGAGAGGTACAGCGGATCTTGCCAGATTATGGGAGTTGAACCGGGTAGTATGTGAACTCGCGTAAGTTACAGATTGTTTCAGCAGTCAGACCCCAGTCTATCGTCAGTGTAGGATCGCGATTTAGTTGGGCTTCCAGAGAGGACCTTTACTCAGATACTTGGGTGTGACGGTTACAGGCCGACCTCCGCAGAAAGCAAACTTCTCAGCGGTCACTGAGCAGGTACGAGGCAGGATTCGTTCTTGGAGCAGTCGTCATCTTTCTCTCGGTGGCAGATTGTGTCTGATTAGATCAGTGCTCTAGTGGCTCCGATTTCGGACTTCTGCCTCTCGGACATTAAAGCTATCTTCCGTAAGTTCTTTTAGGGAGGAGCGGAGGGTAGGAGTCTACACAACGTTAGGTGGCAGGAGATCTATCGACCGCTTGAGTCTGGGGGACTCGGGATCAAAGATCTAAGGTTATGGAGGATAGTCTTAGTTGCCCGCTACACTTTCAGCTATGTCAGTAGAGAGGATCTCCTCTGTGTGAGAGCCATGGAGTTCCGTTATTGTCGTTGGGATGAGGACTTTGCAGTTCAGGGAGCTAACTCTGCAGCCTAGAGGTTACTGGGATACGATTGGCCGATTGTCCAACGTCACACTCTGCTTGAGGAGGGGAGCCGGCAGTGGCAGGTTGACAACTTCACTGAGAGTCGGGCTAGCCAGATCTACAGAGTATAGGGGGACGGTCGGCCGTGGCAATTTGAGGCTATGTGGGAGATAGCATTGGGCCCATGGAGGCTTGTTTTTTGTGGAGGTTGCTTAGTGATGCTATCCCAATAGATTGTTGGCTGTTTAGGAGATGGCTCACTCAGTCTACAGCTTGTGTCTGGGGCTGCGATATAGAGGAAGACAAAGAGCATTTTGTGGTACACTCCAGTTATTCGAGGGCTATTCTGGAGACTTTTGTGCATTGGGGCTTGCTCCCGACCACTCTGGCCTCTTGGGACCAGTTCACTGCCTTGTTCTTGACGGCTACTGCGTCTTGCCACCATCCCTTCACCTATCAGATTGTGGCCTACTCTCTTTACTAGTCTTGTAGGAGCAAAACTGAGTGTTCCCATGACCATCTGCACACGACTCCAATGGTTTGTGCGGGTTCGATTCTCGTTGCATTAGTCAATGTCAGATTGTATGACGAGTCTGACTCCTCGGGCTCCATGGCCCACCAGGGCCTCTCTACCTCCTTTAGATAGTGCACCCCCCCTAACCCGTTGGCTGAAGGCCAACATTGACGCTTCCTACAGCTATGGAGAGCTTGTTGCTTTTGGTGGTACCGTGGTCTGCGACTCAGGAGGACACTTGCTTGCTGCTGCTGGAGCCCGTCTTTAGGCTATTACCATTCTCCATCGGGCCCTTATGACCAGAGATGCTGATACTGATGGACTTATCATTGAGAACGACTGCTTTGGAGCGCTCAGGAGGCTCCAAGGTCACTAGGAGGGGACTCTCCGTTCACAAGGCGAAGAACGTCATGTCAATCACTTTTGCTTTTCTGTTGGGTCTTCCTTGTGTTATTTTTGTCCACCGATCGCGTGATGTGAATCAGGTAGCTGATTTCTGTGCGATGTATGCCCGGCAGGGCGATTTTTGCTTTGTTAGGGGAGATGTGATCCCCGGGAGGCTTTTGGACCTCCTTGCCGCAGAGATTGTGAAGTTTGATCCCGATTGATTTTGTATTGATGGTTATATATATATATATATATATATATATGCGCATGCTTAGGCTACGACCATATTCCATGTAATTTCATATGTTAAACAACATAAAGGAATTGTGTTGTATTTTGGAAAATGTTTATTTAAAAATATTTTTGAGGCGTAGCTTTTTAAAGAAGCAGACAAAAGATAGCACTCCAAAATAAATGGAACTTTTTATAATAAAATGAAACTGCCAAAAAATTGCCTCAAGCACACCAAGAATCAAGTGCATATAGCATATAAAATCATTTGCATGTAAACTGGATGTTTTAGAACTTCACTGCGTGAAAGTTGCCAAAACTATTTTTAAAATTACAACATTTACTAATAATTTTCACAAGGGGCTTCGAGTCCCAATCAACGCGTTTGACCACGGTGATGGAGTAGCGATCGAATGCTGGCCGAGCTGTGGCCTGGATGCGCCGGAATTTTGGCGATTAGGGTTCCCTATTCGGCTCTATTCGTCGGGAAGAAGGATCGGGGACGACGGCACTATGCGGGCCGGGTCGACCCACGACCTGCGCGATGCGACATTGCTGGGTCTCCCGGGCCCCGGTTGACCCGCGCGTTTTGAAATCGGGCCGATCTGTTTTAATTAAATCTGAATTATAGAATTATTTTACTTAAGGAAAATAATTCAGTTAATCAAATCATAGGATTTTGATTAAATAAAAATACATAATGTATTATTTAAATAACTTTTAATCCATTGGTCCAAATCCTATGATAGCATATCTGAAAATGATCAGAAAATTTTCAAGAACTTAAATATAAAATAAAATCATGCATCTGATGGTTAGATCTTTAATTACTACCTAATTACAGTTGATCTTAATTAGGGAAAATTAGCCATTCCACTTATCCAAATTGCAAGTTCATGGTGCCATTAGTTTACTTAGGATGAATAGAATGCATGTGCTAAGTAGAATATTTTTCTGAATTCTGTACTCTTAATTATGCCCTAATCTTGTTAAAACATGATTAGTGAATTTTAGAGTTTATACTTACTGGATCTTAGCAAACTTAGTCTCTGATTACTTGTATAGTTAATTAGAGCTTGTGTGCCAAAAATCATGTAATTTGAATAGTTGGATTTTTACTTATGTGCTAATCCTTTTTGATTGGAATTAGGATTTGATTAGCACTAAGTAACCTCTATTTATTAAACTTTGATTGTTATTCTGACTATTAACAGTAAGCTAAGTAAAAGATGAAATCATCATTTATAACCTTATTAAATACACTTGAATAAATCCAAAGATTTAGAATCTTAAATATCTTAATTAACTTAAGAAATCTTAAGATTTGGATCAAGCTTTTAAGACTTGATCTAGGTCTGAGATTGCCACCAATAATGCATAATTAATCTACTGATTTGACATTGATTTTTAAATCCACACTTGATTTTGCTTAAGATATGAGAAGGAGTCAAACCTTAATCTACTTAAGAAAAATTTAAAATCATAAGAACCCTAACTTAATTATATTGATTACAAGACTTTGAATTGAACATTTTCCAAATAATACATCTGATTCATTATTGATTCTAAACATTGAATTAGACAAATTATAGTTAATGATAATTCTATGTGACTTCTTGATCTGAATCAAACCTTAAGATCCCTGATTTTCTTCTAAAGTAAGATGACTAGCATATGAAGATTAATAAAATCATATTGATTAATTAAACGATCTAAGTCTTAAAAATATTCCTGATTTAGATCCCATGATCTTAGATTGAGAGTGATTAGATGACCGAATCATCTGATCTAACCATCCTAAACCTAAATATGAATCAGAATCTAATAGCTTAATGTTAACATTTAGAGGAGAGAACCTCAAAGTTTCTCTTCATAAGATCGTCTTGAATTATTTAAAAGACCTAAATTCATATATCATAAGGTAGGAGGCCTTGTATGAATCCTTGAGGTAGAAGTATAGAATATCTCATCATCTTAGAGATTGATTTATTCTCCTTGTGGTAGTAATCACTTAAGACATTAGAAGAGATACATCTCCTTGTGATAGAATCCATATTAAGTGATCTTGGATTACATTCACTTGATGAAACTTTGTATAGGACTTACCTATTAATTTAGGACTTATAGTTTTTGATAAATCCTTGTTTTATTAAATAGATTTGATTGAACCTGGATTATTGGATAGTGTAGTATAGTATACCCATATTACTGGCCCCCAGCAATATTCGGGATTGGTTGAGTCACTCTAAGCAAGATTTATCTTTGTTGCTATCTTGCGGGCTTAGGCGGATATAACCTCGCTTAGAGTAAATCAATCAATCCTAATAGTGTATTAAACGGGTGCCCGTTCCTTAGTTTAATTGAAAGACAATTGCCATCGAGCAATGCCTCCTAGCGAAGATCGCTTCAATAGGTTTTGCTCAAATGAACAAAGTAACGGGATTCACCTTCCTTAAGACGCTAAGTATGATTGTGAGTTTAGTGACTAAATGCTTAGTTTGAGACACAAAATCATCATCGGATGGTGCCTCCTAATGAAGGTCGCTTCATTAGGGTGGCGTAATCAAACTAAATGTTGTGAGTTCTACCCTTGCATCATATTTAATATGTGTATACAATCACCCCACCTAGTGATCCTTAAGTAACTAAGCAACTTTAACCAAATATCGATCTAGAAATTCGGAGTCAAAATCATTCTAGTAGGATTCTGCACAGTGGAGACTTAGGATTCATTACTGTTTCTTACTATATTTTTCATGGATTTCGGGATTTCTCATTCATTTAACATAATGGCATAAGCATAAGCATAAGCATGAGTTGAACTCATTCCTTTTGTTGTGACATATGAGTATCAATGATACAGTATGAGATACAGAATGTTATATACACAGACTGGGGAATTTTAGGGTGCATTTGCGTCACCATATTGACTTCCTAACTGTTGTGCTTACATTGGACCGTACTACTCATAAACCTTCAGTGATAGTTCTGTGATATACCATGGTATAACATACTTGTGAGCATTATTTTAGTAGGCATATAGTGCAGCTTATAGCATCTTTCTCAGCATTTGACATTTCTTTCACATTGGTTTACGAGCATCTGACATTTTCATTTACTTTCAGTATTTAATTTTGATGCAGTTTTACTTTGCTTAGTTCTTAGAGTTCAGTTATTTGATGTCTTTAAAGTTTTTCCTGCACCTTTACTTTACGTTCTTGCACAATTGGTATGTTTAGTTTAGCTTGTATAGCTAGCTTTTATGTGTTAGAATTCTTGTCTAACACGTGGTACTTTGGGATCCGGAAATTTGCTAGATCCCTAGCAGTTGTTGGAGGCAGGTCAGGAGGACGTCCCAGAGACTCAGGAGGAGCAATTGGAGCTGTAGGGGATTGAGCACCTACTTTTACTTTCTAGTTCTTTCTAGCATTTTAGATAGACTCTTTATATTTCTGCATTTTTAATAGTTTGTAATAAACTCTGGATGTGCTTTTACTTTTCTTTTCTGAGATAGACATTTACTATTGCTTGAGATGAATGTATTCTGGATGTTTTGCTTTTAGCTTCCGCACTCTGTTATACTACTATACATAGTATTGTGATGTGATCGGCGTACTGGAAACGCTGATATATTTTATAACGTACATGGGTTCTTTCTCGCTCCCTTGGACCTTATGTATGTGCCAGTCTAATACCTAAGATAAGTATTTCATTCTTATCTTAGATATTGACTCTCAGACCTACTCTTAGGGTTCAAGTCAGCAGCCTTCAGTATGGCTCTGTCTCTTTAGCCTATTTGGGATAATGGGTTTTACTTGTATGGTCCACCGCTCCCGAGTAGCGCACCGTTCCGCTGCCGAACCATAAAATGATACTTGTCTTTTGCGCACGGCTACGGGATGAGACGTTACAATTGGTATCAGAGAAGTATTATAAAGTGTCAGATAAGGAGCTCGTTCCTATCTACTTTATAATCTGTTCTCTGCATTATGACAAGATCACAATTACTATGTATAGTGCAAAGCAATCTTCCAAAAGGTTCATTAAGCTGTCTCAGAAATAGAAAGGGGGATTATGTCTACAATATTGACACCCTAGGAATTAAACGCACGTAAAAAGATAACTTAAAATGACATCTTAGGATTTGAACAAATTTTGAAAGAAAGAAATGAATGAAATATTTATGGGTTGAACTATTTTAGGAGATGGAATACTCGCCGTCAGCATTTCTGTTCTACCTTAGGAGGTTTGATGATTATTGGATAGATGACCTTCGAGATGGTTAGATCTACGGGAGGACGGTAGATGGAGTATCACCCCGAGGAGTCACGGTACTAGACAAGATCCTGGTTCATTCATCATTCAGAGGTACTAGTCTTTCGGCACTCGCCAAAGAGTGGCTGGATCGTGTTACCACGGCACTTCGAGAGACAGCCTGTCCAGAGAAGTACCGCCTGGAGATTGTAGAGATCCTACTGAGGGGATCAGCGAGTCGTTGGTGGTATTGGGTCGATAGGAGATTAGCTCGGAAAGGTCACATAGTCACATATGACGACTTTTGTGCTGCCTTTTGGGTAGAGTATTGTAACTAGATCCAAGGAATTTCCTTATGTCATTTTTTTATCTTGTTATATATTTTGATGTATTCATGTATCTTCTCTTATGAGAAATAACTTAAAAATGAATGAAATTTTCTAAAATTTACATTGTAACTGCAGCTATGAATCCTGGTTCCCCCTCTGCTCCCACTCTTATTAAAAAGACGATCCCATCGTCAAGCGGACCTGAGGAGTCAAGTCTTATGGCCAATTTAATAAAAGCTTTAATTGACAGCAACGTGCAGGAAACACGATCTCTCATCCTCTTAGTCAAACAACAATCCTCCGGATCTTCTTCGTATAATTCAGGGGACGGAGTCTTACACAACTTCCTTCGTTTCCGTACTCCCACATTCAACAGGGCATTAAACCCCATGGATAAACTTGGTAGAGAAGAATCTGGCCTTAATTAAATGTCCTAATTCTGAGGCAATCCGTCTGGTGACCTACCTGTTCCAAGAAGAAGCGGAATACTGGTGGGAAAATGAACGAAATAACAGGTTCGCAGATTTCGAGGTGGAGGACATTTATGGGATATGCTCATGGAAGTATTTCGCGAAACTTTCATTTCGGCCTCAGCACAAGCAATTCTAGAAGACGAACTTCACCTCACACAAGGAAATAAGTCAGTACTCGAGTACGAACAAGAATTTAGGAGACTGTCAAGGTTTGTCCCAGATCTAGTGAGAACGGAAGCATCTAAGTGCCACCGCTTCATGAAAGGTCTGAGAGATTCTATTAGAGCACACCTAGTCTCACGGTCGTTCAAAACTCTAATAAAATTAGTTATGGGTGAAATTTTGGTGCAATTTGGAGTTCATTTGGGCCATAATTCAATTTAAATTTATTATAGTTTTGAACGGCCGTGAGACTAGGTGTGCTCTAATAGAATCTCTCAGACCTTTCATGAAGCGGTGGCACTTAGATGCTTCCGTTCTCACTAGATCTGGGACAAACCTTGACAGTCTCCTAAATTCTTGTTCGTACTCGGATACTAACTTATTTCCTTGTGTGAGGTGAAGAAGTTCGTCTTCTAGAATTGCTTGTGCTGAGGTCGGAATGAAAGCTTCGCGAAATGCTTCCATGAACATATCCCATGGAATGTCCTCTACCTTGAAATCCGCGAATCTGTTATTTCGTTCATTTTCCCACCAGTATTCCGCTTCTTCTTGGAACAGGTAGGTAACCAGACGGATTGCCTCAGAATTAGGACATTTAATTAAGGCCAGGTTCTTCTCTACTAAGTTTATCCATGTTACTGTATCCATAGGGTTTAATGCCCCGTTGAATGTGGGAGTACGGAAACGAAGGAAGTTGTGTAAGACTCCGTCCCCTGAATTATAAGAAGAAGATCCGGATGATTGTTGTTTGACTGAGAGGATGAGAGATCGTGTTTCCTGCGCATTGCTGTCAATTAAAGCTTTTATTAAATTGGCCATAAGACTTGACTCCTCAAGTCCGTTTGACGATGGGATCGTCTTTTTAATAAGAGTAGGAGCAGAGGGGGAACCAGGATTCATAGCTGTAGTTACAATGTAAATTTTAGAAAATTTCATTCATTTTTAAGTTTTTTTTCATAAGAGAAGATACATGGATACATCAAAATATATAACAAGATAAAAAAATGACAAGGAAATTCCTTGGATCTAGTTACAATACTCTACCCAAAAGGCAGCACAAAAGTCGTCATATGTGACTATGTGACCTTTCCGAGCTAATCTCCTATCGACCCAATACCACCAACGACTCGCTGATCCCCTCAGTAGGATCTCTACAATCTCCAGGCGGTACTTCTCTGGACAGACTGTCTCTCGAAGTGCCGTGGTAACACGATCCAGCCACTCTTTGGCGAGTGCCGAAAGACTGGTACCTCTGAATGATGAATGAACGAGGATCTTGTCTAGTACCGCGACTCTTCGGGGTGATACTCCATCTACCGTCCTCCCGTAGATCTGACCATCTCGAAGGTCATCTATCCAATAATTATCAAACCTCCTAAGGTAGAACAGAAATGCTGACGGCGAGTATTCCATCTCCTAAAATAGTTCAACCCATAAATATTTCATTCATTTATTTCTTTCAAAATTTGTTCAAATCCTAAGATGTCATTTTAAGTTATCTTTTTACGTGTGTTTAATTCCTAGGGTGTCAGTATTGTAGACATAATCCTCCATTCTATTTCTGAGACAGCTTAATGAACCTTTTGGAAGATTGCTTTGCACTACACATAGTAATTGTGATCTTGTCATAACGCACAGAACAGATTATTAAGTAAATAGGAACGAGCTCCTTATCTGACACTTTATAATACTTCTCTGATACCAACTGTAAACGCCTCGTCCCGTCGCCGTGCACAAAAGACAAGTATCATTTTATGGTTCGGCGGCGGAACGGTGCGCTACTCGGGAGCGGTGGACCATACAAGTAAAACCCATCGTCCCGAATAGGCTAAAGAGACAGAGCCATACTGAAGGCTGCTGACTTGAACCCTAAGACTAGGTCCGAGAGTCAATATCTAAGATAAGAATGAAATACTTATCTTAGGTATTAGACTGGCAGGTACATAAGGTCCAAGGGAGCGAGAAAGAACCCATGTACGTTATAAAATATATCAGCGTTTCCAGTACGCCGATCACATCACAATACTACGTATAGTAGTATAACAGAGTGCGGAAGCTAAAAGCAAAACATCCAGAATATATTCATCTCAAGCAATAGTAAATGTCCATCTCAGAAAAGAAAAGTAAAAGTATATCCAGAGTTTATTACAAATCATTAAAAATGCAGAAATATAAAGAGTCTATTTAAAATGCTAGAAAGAACTAGAAAGTAAAAGTAGGTGCTCAATCCCCTACAGCTCCAATTGCCTCCTCCTGAGTCTCTGGGACGTCCTCCTGACCTGCCTCCAACAACTGCTCGGGATCTAGCAAATTGCCGGATCCCAAAGTAATCCGTGTTAGACAAGAAGTCTAACACATAAAAGCTAGCTATACAAGCTAAACTAAACATGACAATTGTGCAAGAACGTAAAGTAAAAGTGCAGGAAAAATTGTAAAGACATCAAATAATTGAACTGTAAGAACTAAGCAAAATAAAACTGCATCAAAATTAAATACTGAAAGTAAATGAAAATGTCAGATGCTCATAAACCAATGTGAAAGGAATGTCAAATGCTGAGAATGATGCTATAAGCTGCACTATATGCCACTGAAAAAATGCTCACAAGTATGCTATACCACGGTATATCACTGAAGGTTTATGAATAGCACGGTCCAATGTAAGCACAACAGTTAGGAAGTCAATATGGTGACGCAAATGCACCCTGAAATTCCTCAGTCTGTGTATATAACATTTCGTATCTCATACTGTATCACTGATACTCATATGTCACAACAGAATGAATGAGTTCAACTCATGCTTATGCATATGCCATTATGTTAAATGAATGAGAAATCCTGAAATCCATGAAGAATATAGTAAGAAACAGTAATGAATCCTAAGTTTCTACTGTGCAGAATCCTACTAGAATGATTCTGACTTCAAATTTCTAGATCGATATTTGGTTAAAGTTGCTTAGTTACTTAAGGATCACTAGGTGGGTGATTGTATACACATATTGAATATGATGCAAGGGTAGAACTCACAACATATAGTTTGATTACGCCACCCTAATGAAGCGATCTTCATTAGGAGGCACCATCCGATGATGATTTGTCTCAAACTAAGCATTTAGTTACTAAACTCACAATCATACTTAGCGTCTTAAGGAAGGTGAATCCCGTTACTTTGTTCATTTGAGCAAAACCTATTGAAGCGATCTTCGCTAGGAGGCATTGCCCAATGGCAATTTATCTTTCAATTAAATTAAGGAACGGGTACCAGTTTAATACACTCTTAGGATTGATTGATTTACTCTAAGAGAGGTTATATCCGCCTAAGCCCGCAGGATAGCAACAAAGATAAATCTTACTTAGAGTGACTCAACCAATCCCGAATATTATTGGGGGCCAGTAATATGGGTATTACTGGGGGCCAGTAATATGGGTATACTATACTACACCATCCAATAATCCAGGTTCAATCAAATCTATTTAATAAAACAAGGATTTATCAAAATTACAAGTCCTAAACTAATAGGTAAGTCCTATACAAAGTTTCATCAAGTGAATGTAATCCAAGATCACTTAATATGGATTCTATCTCAAGGAGATGTATCTCTTCTAATGTCTTAAGTGATTACTACCACAAGGAGTATGCTGATACTGATGGACTTATCATTGAGAACGACTGCTTTGGAGCGCTCAGGAGGCTCCAAGGTTACTAGGAGGGGACTCTCCGTTCACAAGGCGAAGAACGTCATGCCAATCACTTTGCTTTTCTGTTGGATCTTCCTTGTGTTATTTTTGTCCACCGATCGTGTGCTGTGAATCGGGTAGCTGATTTTTGTGCGATGTATACCCGGCAGGGCGATTTTTGCTTTGTTAGGGGAGATGTGATCCCCGGGAGACTTTTGGACCTCCTTGCTGCAGAGATTGTGAAGTTTGATCCCGATTGATTTTGTATTGATGGTTTTATATATATATATATATATATATATATATATATATATATATATATATATATATATATATATATATATATGCGCATGCTTAGGCTACGACCATATTCCATGTAATTTCATATGTTAAACAACATAAAGGAATTGTGTTGTATTTTGGAAAATGTTTATTTAAAAATATTTTTGAGGCGTAGCTTTTTAAAGAAGCAGACAAAAGATAGCACTCCAAAATAAATGGAACTTTATATAATAAAATGAAACTGCCAAAAAATTGCCTCAAGCACACCAAGAATCAAGTGCATATAGCATATAAAATCGTTTGCATGTAAACTGGATGTTTTAGAACTTCACTGTGTGAAAGTTGCCAAAACTATTTTTAAAATTACAACATTTGCTAATAATGCTTCAAATCTCTAAACGAAATCAACAACATGAAATTTAAAAGGAAAGAATATAAAATAATATTTTAGTGTATGACTTGGAATGGAATGGAGGGACTTCTCTCAAGACTGCACCTGATGTTTTCTTTGTTCCAAAGATGTTTTATAGTGGATGCTAAAACGGTTTGATTGAACTTTGTTTCAACATGTATGTTTATTTTATTTTGTTGGTTAACCTTATAGGTTATTCCATCGGTTAACCTTATAGGTTATTTTTTGTCTCTCAAGACTGCACCTTATGTACCTTGTTTTTCCTGCCAACCTTATTTTATAGCAAGTATATTTACAAGAACAAAGAAATATAGCTTTATATTTTACAAAGAATTTTCATATAGACCAAAGGATCTCCTGGCCAAGCCATATTTCACTCTTTAGATCTTCACTGGCCTCATGGAAATACGAAAAACAAAACTGGGTATAAGATTGTCCACAGAAGCATTATGCAGAGCAATAGCGAGCATTTGGATATCTAAACTGGGGGACTGAAATTTTAATATATCGAAGAGTGCTGCGTCAATTAATTGAGGTACGCTTCAATTTGATTGAAAATAAGTATAGGCTACCGCTCCAGAATCAATATAGCAAGAATTTTTATTTTTTTTTCAAAAAAGTTCTCAATGAGAGTTGCGTGGCTGATGAAATTTGAGCAATTTACCAATCAAGATTTTAAATCCAAAGATTCTACAATTAGCCAGAATTATGGCTAATTGCGGCGCATCTTTGATTAGGAAATAACAATGCAATTTTGAAATTTTTGATTTTTGGAAGTTCATTATGAGAATAATTACAGTAAAGAATACATGTATAGCTTATTCAGGAAAGCGAACAAAAAGCATAGCTAGATAAGAAAACTGAATGAATCCACGCACACACTTTTATATATATACATATATATATATATATATATATATAGCCAAATAAACTATCAATTTGCTTTGGAAAGTTATTTCTTTTGCTTCCAAAAAAATCAATTTATAAATGAGTTGTAAAATCATCTTATTTGTAATTTGTTTCTTTTTATTTGTTCTTATATTTATGTACCTTATTTGTATTAATAATCATAATAATATTAATAATGCTATTTGTGATATTCGAATGAGGATTTGGGTTAATAATAAATTTGAACAAATAATTGTTTTGTAAAAAATAGTCTGCTTTATAAGATTTCTTGTTTGAATGAAAAAAGTATGCTTTTTATATTGAATGTCATAAAACTACTGAAATTTACCGAAACTCCCAAAATAACAAATTATTGTTATGAAATATATATATATATATATATATATATATATATTTAAACAAAATGCAAAAATAATTAAATTTAGATATTACAATAAGTCTCGTCAAAAGAGTGATTTTTGTCTTGTTTATTTGAATTTTTTCTTACATATTTTTAAATGTAGCAGCATTCATACTAATTTTGCTATCTCTAATTAATGGCCTGTAAAATTAAAAAAAAAACTAATAAAATATATTCAAATCTTATTGGTTTGAGTTTTTTTGGGTGTCACATCAACAGGTCCAATTAGCATTTCTCATATTAAAATTCTAAATATGTAAGGAAAAATATTTTACTTATAAAATAATTAAGTTTTAATGTGGATGACAAGATTTGAATTATTGACTTATTAAGAAAATGAAATGTTCAAATCTTAATAAAAATTTGAACGGTTGGATGGGTATCGATGGCAAAGTGCTCTGCGAGTAGCATCCAACTATCCTAAACAGTAATAATATTATTAATATGAATTTTCTTTCATCTCTTCTTCAACCTCTCTAAGCAAAAGCTTGGCAAAGTGCTATAATAAATCAGCTCTCTTTTCCCTCATTTCTGTCAGGAAGGCTTTGCTATGAGCTCTCTGTACAAGCGGGCGGAGTCGGACGCCGAGTTTGTTCGGTCTCTGATGGCCGGTGGCGAGATCAGCGTTGGTAGATTGGCTCCTAGAAGGCCGGAGGTGGTCGACGGTTACTCGTGCCGGCAGAAGTTTCTGCGGAGCTACACCTTCTCAAAGGAGGAGACGGTGCCCGAAAAGGCAGCCAAGTGCTTTGGAAAGGTTCCGTGCAATTGCTGCCGGCTGAAGACTGATAGCTTCTCCATTCTGCGCCCACGCCATGAGAGGAACGGGCGGCGCTCTCTCATTTGGCGCATCCTCCGTCGGCTGCTGTTGTGCGTGGCGAGCATCGACGCCGTCAACCGCAACTCCGTCATCCACGCTCTGTGAGAATATCCAATCATCGAACTAACGGCTTTAGATTGTGAGCAGCTTTCTCTCTCTTTTCCCTCTGTGAAGCATGCAATAGAAAAACTCATCTATTGGTTTCTTTTTCTTAATACCTCTTTAGTGATCAGAGTTTGGCATTTATGCTTTCAAAATGTTATGTTTTCAAGAGTTAATTTAGACCTTAATTTTTTGACACTGCTTGTTTTTCTTAATCTTCTTCTGCCATTTGTAGCAGCATGATCAATGGCATAATGGGTCCGGCCATAATGGGTCTTCCATAATAGGATATATGTTTATACCACAAGAGAATTTTTATAAAAAATGCTACATTTGCATTATTTTATACACAATCAATCAAAAAAAAAAAAAAAATTTCTTTTTTCATATATGGGCTCAAATAAAAAAGTGTATTGGACTAATTTTTATTTTATTATGTATATGTATATATGATGGCTTAAGGATAGCAAAGTTTAATTTTTATTTGCCTGCAACTGTGATTTTATAAAGTTTATTAAAAGTGATGTTGAGATTGGATTTATTCTTGACTATTATTTGTCATATTTGACTTTGTAGGTTAATAATATCTTCTATATAGATGAAGTTTTACTTTAACGGTCATGTCTTGGATTTTATTTTTGTTGGTCTCTTAAGTTGATTTTTTTCTTAAAGCAAAATAAATATGAAATGATTTTTTTTTCACGACACATTCGAGCATACTCGAAATGATTCCAGTTTCTTAACAATTTAATTTTGAGATTATTTAGATTTTCTAAAATAAAAGATTAAAAGTGTTACTTGTTTTATAATTCATATATTTATTTTTTATTTGAAGCAAAATATAATATTATGTTATGTTTAAATGTTGGGATTAAATAGGGTTTAAACTAAAAATGGAACAAAAAGAAATTTGAGCGAGCGTTGAGAAATTGAAAAATTAAAGTAAGAAAATCAAGCACATAAAATAATCACAGTCACAAGATATAAATTATGTGGTTTGGTGATCACATGTAATAGTCCTAATAATTGGATAGAAGATTAATCCAAATATTGAGATGTTACCTTAACACCCAACACTTGATTAGAGGAAAGCAAATTAAGTGCTGATGCTAAGTGGTCAAGTCACTTTATGAGCATTTGTTAAATTAAATGAATGAAAATGAAGATACATATAAATGCAATGTTGCAAATATTTACAATGCTAGAAATTAGTTTAATCCACTCATTCATCTCAAGCAGTTAGGCATAGAAGATACAACACAGATTAATAAATGTAGGCAAAAGTAATTTAGGCAATTTATTACAAACTTTAAAAGTAAGAGAAAAGTGCAGTAAGTAAATCACTCTCTCTCACTTATACAAGTAAATTATTTAAAATTAAGCGGAAGCAGAATTCTTTATAAAACCTTCAAGTACTTGGACCTGCATCACCTGAATAAAAAAGCTCTTGATCTATCATATTTTGATATTCAAATATGATAGAGCAAAGCCAAAAAAAAGAAAAAGTATAGTTAGACTAAACAGTTTAAGCCCATTTTAAAATTGGCTATGATTTTAGATTAACAAGATATCACAATTATAATATACAATTTTAAGTATGCAGCAATGCTATAAAAGCTGTAAAGTATGGGGAAAGGAATGAGCATAACTGTAAGGAAAACGGTATGAACATCGTTGAGTAAAAATAATCACTTTTTATTAAAGTTCTAGCCTATTACTGAAAATTGGTAAGGGAAAGCATTTTAAAGGTTAGAAACTAATATGTGCATGAAATGAAAGCAATATATATGATCAATTGGAAAATATGCTAAGTAAGCAATTGACATATAGTGAAGCATTAATTGAAATTAAGTAACATACACTGTATTCAAATTAAACTGAAATAAGCAATACATAATACTGAAAATAGATAGTGTAAAGCTAAAGGAAATGAGAAAATATCTTAGATTCTCAATCTAAGATAATCATAGTATAGAACTATGATATGAAAGCATAACTAAACAGTTATGAAGAGTTCTTACAATTTGTAAAAGAACTCTTATATCTTTAGTTAAAATTACATTTAGAAACTACCTCATTCTATAGGAGTACACAACAGAATGAGCGATGAGTTAAGCACGTCTGCTTAACCAGATACAGTGGGAAAGTTGAACATTCACATTTACCCTCTCTAAAACGTGAAGTCATAATATAAGCGCTTTTTTTGGTACTCAATTTGCCATAAGGCATTCCCCTTTAAAATTTTAAGAAAATCTTTATTTATGCACAATGTTCTTGAATGAATGTTCAAGGAAAGTGGCTCAAAGCTGGGCTAGCATTCAATGGATTACAAAAATTATAAAGTATGTGATATCTTCTTGTTTATCTAAACTTTTAATAACTACTCATAATTGGAGTTAATTAAACTCCAAATTGACTTATAGATATTTGATCTTAAGTCAATTCTAAAATGAATTTAAGTTTATTTTCATGAAATTTGAAATTAAAAAAAAGATAAATTAAACTCAATTTGAAACTTATCTAAAGCTTAAAAATAAAAGGAACTATTATTTTCAATTAGGTTGATTGAGAATTAAGGTTCAAAATGAATTATTGAAATGGATATTTTGAATTGAATACTTAAAATTTTCTGAAAAATTTCTAAGTCTTAAAATTCTTAGAAATTTCGGCAAACTCTCATTTGTTTTTGCTTAAATAAATAATTTTTCACAATCAAAAATATACGAATCTATTAACTATTTCTAGTTCTAAAATAGAGTTCAATCCTTTTTATAGGATTGCTCATTTCCAGTTCTAAAATAATTTTAAATATGTAAAACTAAACAAAGTAGTTCATACATCCTATTTTAAATATCTAATACAAGAAATGCATAAATAAAATCTGTAATTTATAAGAGTAGCTTTATGTGACTTCTTACAAAGCATTTAATTTAGCATTCCTGTATTATTCTTACAACTTAACCTGCAAAGAATCATCATTAGCATTTAAATATAAAGAAAATAAGGATTAATTAAATTTAAAGACAGCATTTGATTACATATAAAAGAAGGACATCATTTGAATTATGAAAGCATTTGACTCATGATATTATTCTATTCATGCTGAATTTAAGTAGTAGTACATGTTTACTCATTTCATTTGATAGCAACATTGAAACACTTGAGATCTCATTAATCTCCTTTTAGGAGATACATAGCAACATTAGTTTCATTGAGATAAGGCAACATATGTTTCTTATGATAGCAATTTAATTCAAAATTTCGATGGGAGCAATTTGAATCTTAAATATTTGATGGCATCATGTGATCTTACTCTTAATAAGTAGCAGCATATATCCCTTTATGAAATTGATGGCAACAAATAATTTTAATGAGAGCATTGTTACTCACAATCATTAGCAGCTTTTGTATTTTAAACATAAATGGCAGCAATTATTCTCATAAACTAGATGGTACCATTGAATCTAATAGGATACATAGCAACATTTGATCTATCTTAAATGAATAACAGCATTTATTCCCTTCAATTTAATTAGAGCAATCGATTCATACTAAAATTAATGATAGCCATTGTGGCGGCCCTGCCCCACCGTGGCCCTGTTAACTCTTAAGTTAACATGGTTATGATGGAGGGGTCTCCATAATGATAAGGTCCCTACTTAGGATTGGATTAGACACACATTCTAATCCAACTTAACTAAGGACTTTGTCATTCTTAGGTAAAATTTCACTAAATGAGTATACAAGAAATGCATAGTACAGAAGCAATCATACAACATCCATTCATCACATATAAATACAATAATACAAAATAAGTAAAGTGTTGAAAAAAATGTTTAACCTGTATTATTACAACATTTAAATAGTTTAAAGAGCTGGAAATAAACTCTCATCCTCACAAGTGCAGAAAGAAAACTAAGCTTAAGAGTCTTCAGGTACAGGCTCCTCCTCCAATGGCAAGTCCTCCGCTGGATCTACAGCTCCAAGCAACTCAGAACCTACCATTATCGGTTTCATAATGGTAGGGCCCCAGCTAACAAAAGAAAAATCTGGTTAGACTATTGTCTAAGTACATTTTATGCTGCAAGTTTATTATGTTATGTAGATATCACCATAACCAATACAAAATAAAATAGGAGCATAAAAACATAAGAAAAGAACAGTATAAAGCTATAAACAAACAATTTATAACTTAAAGCACATACCTCCTCCAAGCAACTTGCAACAAGGTCAGGTAAGCAAAAGAAAGACAAAACAAATACTGTAAAGAAAATACATCTTAAATATGCTTATGATCAAAATAGGATTATGCTAAGTGACACCACAGTAATTGAACATGTAAAACATTATAAAATTGAAAACATAACTAACATCCTATACATGTGAAAATTACAAGAAAGACTAGCATCCTATATGAAAGCAAAGCTAGAAAAGTGTAGAAAAATTGTAAGTAAAAGTAGTGCTGAAATGCAGAATATGTAAAGTAAAATAGTAATTCAATACTAAAAGAAAACTGATTTGGCTACTCAAGCCACTCAAACTGTAAGTAAGGAAAGTAATACTTAGCCTGATGGGCTAAAACAGAAGCTCTGAACTGAAATCACTGAAACCTCTTAGCCTGATGGGCTAAGGCAGAAAGCACTGAACTGAATAATTAGTGAATAAAAAACCACCCTCAACTAGTACTCACCATGTCCAATCCTGACTAATAAGATCATATGAGCGCAAAATCTATTTATCGCCATCCTGGGAAATCATCTCAACCAGGCATGGATAGACTTACCAACAATAGCAATCCCATGTGCTATGCCGGACTCAAGGATTGGAGGGCGTACTAGTTAGGTCACAACGTACTGAAAGACTGAAAACATTGATAAAATATGAATGATATGTTATGCAATTCAAAATTAATATGAGATACTTATCAAATATCCTATGTCAAATATATGTGTACAAGGTAGGATGCTCAAAATAAGGTATGCAAAGCATCAAAGTCAAAGTGAGCAAGAGACTCTACTAAGACACAAGTGATATCCATTTGTTATCTAATTTAATCATTCTATCTACTCTAAGTTATACAAGTTCAGGATCTCCAGGTCCTACTATCGAGTGTAACTCAGATTCACGACCTTACAAGTTTGGAAAATAATTAGAACTGATCAGGTTCTAATTTTATCAAATCAATTTCGACTATACAAGGTAAATAATAAATCAAATGTCATATTTTAATATTTTATCATAATCCCAACCCATCTTGATTGATCAAATCAAGATGAAAGGATTAAGAATTAAACTCCAATTATGGAATTTAATCACTTAATCCAAATAGTGTATCTTAAGGATCTAAGGTTTAATACCCATATCTCACATATTAAGTTAAGGCAAATCCTAATGAAAATCAACTCATTAGGATAGATCTCTATCCTGAATTCTAAGGTTTAAAGATCAAATAATCATTTAAAGATACTTAAGAAAATCTATAAACTAAGAAACTCAATATTTTATCTATTGAGTAACCCAATTTACTCAATAGATGAACTCTAACCTAAGATCTATTTCTAATCTTAGGAATTTAAGTTCTTAAGTACTAAGAACATCTCTCATGAAACACATCCTAACTGATGTTATAAAACCTATGGAAAGATCTAGGAATGATTAAGGAAGGGAAACACTCATATTTTACTTAGGAATTTCCTTAAGGACTTTAAAATGAGATCTTGATCAAAATCAAATTAAGGATTGAATTTATCTAATTTCTATCGTAAATCACTTTATTTATGTTTGAAATGTTTAGAATGTGATTTTAGGGTTTTAAAAATGCTAAACCCTAATTTTTGGGCAAAATTACAATTTTTCCCCTACTTAAGGGTTCAAAAGATCAAAATTTGATCTAGGGTTTTAAATCTAAAATTTTCTATTGAAATGTGTTTCTTATTGTCTAATATAAGATTAGACAGTAATTACACCAATTTTAGGTAGTTATTTAGCCTTATGAGATCAAATTAGTGAATTTGACTCATAGGGGCATTTTGGTAATTTGCCTAAATGAAATCTAAATTTTTTTCAGTTTATTGTTATTTATTGTCTAATATTTACATAGAACTTAAATTTGCTGAATTCTAATAAGTATTGGTCAAGTTAGGGCCAATACAACCTTAAGGGGTAATATGGTAATTAAGGGATCCTTAATTAAGGGTCAAAATCTTAACTTTGTCAATTAGGATCCAAATTAAGCAAAATTAGTGGCTATGGTTTACAAATGGTCCACTGATCACAATGACATGTGGTAGGCTCAATTTGGACCTAATTTGGCTAAGTTATGACCTAATTAAGGTTTAGGGTGATTAGTGAGTGATTAGTAAAATTAATCACTCAATTACTAATAAAACTTACAGTTAGGTTCTAATAGACTCTATGAGTTCTCTGAAACTTAAATCACTCAATTTTGATTATTAGATTTGCTAATATTTACTAATCAAGCTTTAGGGTAATTAGGGGTGATTAGCAAATCTAACCGTTGGATCCTAAAAAATTTTGTAGATTACTGTTAATTAGGTTTTTTGATCTAAATTGATATTTGGATCACCTAATTTGGAGCTCAATTGACCAAGTTATGGTCAATTGAAGTTCCAGGTCTAATTAGAGTAATTAGGATTAGGTCCTAAATGTGATTAAGCTCAAACTAATCCAAACATCAAGATTAACCTTGCTAAAATGTTCCTTAGGGTTTTGAGAGTATTTTAAGACTCATATTGGGTATATTTGGATAATCACACACAAAGTTATGATCATTTGAAAATTTGGGATATTTTAGGGTTAAATGTGGGATCCAAAATTTTATTAAGTGATATATAGCTCCATTTGGAAATTTGACAGTGCCAAAATATTCCTCATATTTTTTTGATTCCATTGATATATAATATTATTATTTTTGAATTATTGAATTTAGATTTATAATTATTCTAAGTTTTATTAATTTATAATTAAATTACTTAATTTAATTAACTCTGTTTAAATTAATACCTATTATTATTAATATATATATATATATATATTTCAAATAATTTATTTTCTGCAAGGATGGGCCCCACCAGGATGCGTCAGCGGTAGACGCGACCTCTTGGCGACACGCGTCGTCTCCTGATACGCTGAGGGGCGCCAGTAGGTCCCACTGTCTCGGCAGAGACGGCAACTGTGGGCCCCGCCAAAGACACGTGGCGTGATAGCATACGCCCAGCCTTAACTGTGGGTCCCACACCACAAAATTATCTTCAAATGCGACAAAACCCATACGGAGACGGGTCGGGCTCGGGTCAACCTGACCCAGCCCAAAGACTCTTCGTCTCCTTCCTTTCATTCCGAGGTGATCCGACTAGGGTTTGCAGATTTGCGACCTTCCCGCAGGTGGTTCGACCAAGACCGCCCAACTTTGGATAGATCCTGATGTGACCTTCCTGTAGGTGGTGGGATCAAGATCTATAATGGCTTAGATTGATCGCAAATGCTAACCCTAGAGGACCCTATCGCGGCTCACCCATTTTGTTTAACGGTAACAACCGTGGATAGGATAGTGATTTAGATCGATCACGATCAATTAAGCCTAATCTGAATCGTTCAATCTCTAATCTAACTATTGCAATAAGGTTTCGAAATCATGTGATTGAAGATAAACGAGGGAATAGGTTGCAAAGAAGGGTACCTCGACGAACGGTGAAGGTTTGCTTGGATCGATATGAAGGCCCGAATGGATTGCTGTCTTCGTCTGAACAATATTGCACAAAACCTCAACTAATGGATCGGTGGAAGACTTATATTGAGCCCTTAGGTGGTGGGAGGCGTCCACGCGGCGAAGCAGCTGCCGCGTGCCTGCGTACGAGGCACGAGTCGACCTCCACCCAAGAGTGCGGAGAAGAAAAGGTCCTGGTCGTTCGATCTTCGATCGAACGGCTGGGAAGATCCGTCCAGATAGACGGCTCAATTAGGTTAACGGGGTGACGACATTATCATTAAAGAGACGGCGTCGTTAAGTGTTTTAATATAAAAATAAAAATATATTAATATTCAATTAATTTAAACTTAATTTCTTAATTAAAAAAAATGATATCATCAAATGAATCCAAAAAATTTCCAATAAATCATCCCTAGCTAAATGAGAGGTGCCGAATGCAACGGCGCATTCGGATTTTTGATTCGATGAGTATTTAATTATTTGATTTTTTCAGGTATTTAAATAATATAAAATATTTGACGAAAATCCAACGACTTCTAAATGCATCCAAAACTTCACCCCTAACTAATTTGGGGGCGGTGAGCATAATGGCGATGTCAGATTTTTGATCCGAGGTCTAAATAAAAAGTCAATTTCTAGGGTTTTTTTGGATTTTCCAGAAATCCAGGTTTTAACCCAGTTGACTCTTAGTTTTGACCTAGATTTTAGAGATGAGTTCTAAATTACTTAATTAGTGAATTAGAACATTAATTAAGACTAAGATTAGTCTTAATTAATCTAAGTAACAACCTGGATTATTACAGCCATAATCTGTTATACATATAAAGTATAGTATCATTCATTCTCAGCTTTTAACCTCAATATTTATGACTGAAGTATAAGCATTAATATTCAGCATTTATTCATAATATAGCAGCAATGATTATATAAGGTTCATCAATACACATAGATTTATAGCATAGAATATTGTAACATTTTCATCACTTAATAACAACATGTAATTTAATATAATACATTGATCTCATTTTAAAAGGCAACCTATGATTCTACTCATGATAGATAGCATCATTTAATCACTTAAACTAACTAATAACACTTGATTATTTTGGTTTAACTAATAGTACTTAATTCACACAGATCAATTGATAGCAGCTGTTGGCAATATTGCAGTATTTACATTTATTGAAATAAATGGCAGCAACGTGATCTATAAAAGAAATGGCAATATTTATCCTAATATAATCCATGGGTAGTTATTTGGGTCTTATAATGCAATTGACAACATAGTTTTAATGAAAGAAATGATAACATCATCCTTATAAAAGGAAACAATACATAGCATCATTAGATTCATTGAAATAGCAGCACTTATTCTTAAACAACAGTTGATCTAATATGACACCTAGCAGCATATGGATCACTTATGATTTCATATTACAATTAAGGCAATATTTAACTCAGCATTTTGAAAGATAATTGGGATTTAAAATAGCATTTTAAAGAATATTAACATATATTAAAAACATAATCCAATATTACACCTAAAACTACAACTTAAGCATCAATATTCGGCATTAGATATAGAAAGAATCTTTAGCATTTATTCAACACCCTATTTACGACAGTCAATATTAATATCTAAAATTTGGGCATAGTATTAGTTTCCAGCATTAATAGGATATCAAAATAAATTATGTAATCATAAATACAACCTTAATAATTTAGCATTTAAGATATAGTAACGGGTATTGCATAAAATCTATCAGCACATTTAAGTTACCACATAAATAAGAGCAGCATTTAGGTCTCATAATTTAAGTAGCATCATTTAAATTTAATGTGATTACTGGCAGCATTAGATTTTACACATAATAGGTGGCAGCAATTGATCTTAAGCAACATATGTTTTTACTCACCATTAATAGCAGCATATCTTCTTTTACACAATTTAGTGTAACATGTGATCTTACATATGATAGACAGCAGTAATATAATTATTTTATAGCCTGATGCAAAGCTATCAATTCTTTTCTGAAAGTGGGGTGTTGTACCTGTGCACCTTGAAATATTTTAGAATAGTATATACAAGCATTATACTATTAATTTATGCGCAACAACCTTTGCATGGAAGGGCTACTACAAGTTCAGTGATATGGGGCAGGAAATTCACAGTTGTTTTCCTACATTATTGTAAATGATGTTTCATGTGTTCTACCCAAGTAAACCTCTGAATGAGTAAGCTCATTGAATGCAAACACATGAATTAAAATTACAGAATTTATCAATTTCAAAAATTGCATGATTGTTGGCTTTTCCTTGAACAATCAAGATGAGACATAAATTATTTGCAAAATAACATGATTGCTAACTTTAAGATTCATAAAAAAAAATGTATAAGGAAACACAGCTATTAAGTATTTAATGTCCCTTTCACAATTATTGTTATTAGAATCACAATTATGTTGATTAAATTTTTAGATGCAAACAAAATTCTAATTAAGTCTATTTTCGAGCTATCATGTCAATGAATGCCCAAGCTTATCTTGTTTATTCAATGAGCATGGATTTCACTATGTCAAGCTTGAATAGCTCACGAGCTAGCTTGACTTAGTTTGATAACTAGGGGCATAGACTATAAAATAATTATCAATTTTAATGCATAACTATATTAAATTTATACTGTATAAATCTTGATGGTCATCTAATGCTGGCTAAGCCCTCCTGATATAAACTAGAAATCAAGATATCCTAACCCAATAGATCTGATAAATAGAGTAATAAAAATACTCGAATCTTCTTCAGATATTAACACTCCTATTAACATTTTATTTTCCGCATTTATACATATTTGATAAATGGAATAAGAACCAGAAGATCTAATGCTTTATTACATACCAGTTGAACTTCGCAAGTTCGATTCAATTAATAACATTGGTTCTTAAAAAAATATATATAGAAAATTTAGGCATACCAATTTTGATAGGAGATAAAGTGAAGGAGGTATCGTTGTTCTTTGAAATGTTGCTAGAAGAAGCATCTAGATGGATGGAGGCTCGGCGAGTGGATGGCTCGGTTGGATGGAGACTCGGCGAAGAAGGAGGACTCGGCGAGTGGCTGGCTCGGCTAGAAGAGTCACTCGGCGAGAAGTGGAGGACTCGGCGAGTGGCTGCTCCGAATGGAGAAATAGGGTCGGCTATATGGAGATTCGATTAGGGCTTGCTGCTTCCTTGCTCTGCACATATCCATCCTCCATTTATGGCTGCTCTCGTAATGATGAGAAGGATAGGGATAAAGACTCGGCAAGGACAGGTGGAGGAGCGACGAGCATATATCGGTTGGAGGAAATCAGTTTGCGTAAGAGAAGGAAGAATTTTCGGCTAAGGAGAGGAATTATATAAGGATGAATTAGGTTAGATGAGATATATAAGTAAATCTAGGATCTATATAAGCCGTAGGATCAAAATAAATGGCTGAAATTTCTGAGCCAAGATGTGAAGTCATTTGAACTCCAAAAATTACAAACTTGGTATCAAAACGACCGTCTCGACGAGACGAACGCATGTGTCCAAAAATATTGAATTTGGTCAAGTAATTTATTTTATTTAGATTTTTAAGTAAAAAACTTGGAAAATTAATTACGAAAAATTGGAAACTCGAAATTTAACGAAACTTGAAACATAGCATTCTCATATGATTCTTAACTTAGATATATAAAAATTTCCAAAGTTTAATATATATTTTTTATATTATTAGCCTTTGAAGTTTACACTTCGTGAATTTATTCAGGATTCAGGATTCTAAATGTGCTCAAATTTCTGCAGTAGGATCCTTTCAATATACATTATAAGAGAATATTTTTATTTAATTTTTATTTGACTTAAAATAGGAATCCTAATTTAACGAAAATTTTTGAGCGATTGAAATTCAACAGAAAATCCTTGAAAATCAACGATTTCCAAAAATTCCCAGAAATAACACTCTTAGCTAATTTGAAGTTACTGAGTCCAATGGCAGACTTCATTTTTAACTCTGATATTTAAATAATTTAGGCATTCTCATAATTATCAGAAAAACCAAAAAATACTGGAAATCGACAAACGATCTCTAATTCGCATGAAATTTGAGGTGGAGACTTTTAACTCTATTAATAAAGAGATTTAGAGTCACTTAGATCACTAATTGATAGGTAACAACCTCTGGGTTGTTACATCACACCTATATTCATGGGGAAAAGAGCAAAATTTCACTAAAATCAGAGAGGAATACAAATAATTTAAGATTATAGAACTTTTACAAAACCTTCTCTTGGAGATCTTCTCTTGTATCTTGTGTATTAAAACTCATGCATATCAAGGCGTATTTATAAGCTATCTTTGACTCCCAAGAGTTACAAATTCCAATCTCTCAATTAAGGACATAAAGAAAACTTCCAAATTCATAATTCTCAAAACGGAAGTTATTAATACGGCAGTTTCTTAAAACCATAATTGAGAGATTTAATTATATATATAGAGAATTAATTTCCTTTAACTTTTCTTTAATTAAGGAAACTTAATTTCCTTTAATTTAGGAAAATTAATTTCATTTAATTTTCTTTAATTTTCCTTCAATTCTCCACCTCAGATCTCATGTGCTTCACATGAGAACTAAAGTCTTATACTCTCGATCAATGCAATTGCACCAAGTTGGTTGCCTACGTATCCCCCTCCCAAGAGAATCAAGTCATCTGTAATTCCACCAAATGAGAAGTTTATTAATGCTTCTCCAAATTCACCAAAGATTTACAATGGGTGAATTTCTGAACAGTGAGTACCTTTGTCGTCATATCCGCAGGGTTGTCTTTGGTATTGATATTTTCTAGTAAGATCTCACCATCTTCGATAACATCTCGAACGAAATGATGTCGGACATCAATATACTTTGTGCGAGTATGACAAACTGGATTAGTAGCTAAAAATATAGCTCTCTGGCTATCGCAATGTACTACTATCTTCTTTTGCTCCGCACCTTGATCTTTCAGCAAGCCTTTCACCAAATAGCTTCCTTAAATGCCTCAGTAACTGCCATATATTCAGCTTCCATTATTGACAGGGCAACTGTAGACTGAAGGGTTGACCTCCACCCTACTGAACCTCCTGCAAGTGTAAATACATAACCAGTTGTTGACCTTCTTCGATCCAAATCTTCGGCATAATCGGAGTCCACATATCCCGCGCACAAGTCAGCTATTAAGGGCTACTTCTGAAATAATAATCCAACACCAGTTGTACCTTTCAAGTACCTGAAGATTCCCATCACTACTTGCCAATGATTCTTCCCCGGATTATGCATGTAGCGACCCACAACTATAACAGCTTGTGCCAAATCTGGTCTAGTGCAAACCATGACATACATCAAGCTCCCAACTGCACTAGCATATGGCACTGTGTGCATTTCTTCTTTTTCAAAATCTGACTTCGGACATTGCTCTGCCGATAGGCGAGAATGAGATGCTAGAGGTATATTTATAGACTTTGTATTTTCTTCAATCCTAAACCTCTTTAGCACTCTCTCCAAATACCCTTTATGGGTCAACCAAGCCTTCCCTGCAATTTTGTTTCTATGGATTTCCATTCATAATATTTTCTTTGATTCTCCCAGATTCTTCATTTCAAAGTTCATTGATAATTGATCCTTCATATGATCTATTTCTGACTGATTCAAAGTAGCTATCAACATGTCATCGATATATAATAATAAATAAATGAAGTTATTTTGAGGTAACATCTTGAAATACACACAATGGCCAAATTGGCTTCTACAGTACTCCTCTTTTTGCATAAATTGATCAAATTTTCTGTACCATTGCCTCGATGACTGCTTTAGCCCATATAGAGACTTATTTAGTTTACATAACAAATCTCCCTTTCCTGGCTCACTATATCCTGGGGACTGTATCATATAGATCTCCTCCTCTAGTTCTCCGTGCAAGAACACTGTCTTCACATCAAGCTTGTGGTGACCGGAAATCGAAGTTCGAGGTCTCTAAAGAATGATTCATACAATGGAAAATATGCATTTATGAAAATAAAGAAAATAAAATACATACATATCCACATTTACATTCAGAGCATACACATATAAATTTACAACAGTTTTTAATATTTACAATAATAAATTTAAACATCTTTATTCTCTCACATATCAACTGCTTCTTTATTTCTTCTCTTTATTTGGCAGATCTTCAAATCTTTTAATTTTCAAAACCTAAAAAATTTAATTATCAGTCAGGTAGGAGTACACAAATCATTCTTATAAGAGTATTATAAAATGGCTGAATATCTGCATATGAAAAAAAATCAAATTTTCAAATTTAAGTATTGCCCTGCAAGTTAGTTGTGAAATTCCATAAATATGAAAGTATGAAATAAATAAATTTTATTAAAAAGCATTTGTAACAATAAGTCGAGTCCGTAGACTACTAAGCTCAAATGGGTAAACCCATAGGCATAACCTGTATGAACCTTATCTCACTACCCGTCGGTAGCTTACTCAAAATAGGAACTGATGGTGTGTCTTTCCTCTGGAATTTCCCACTTCCTAAAAAGGGCTAAATCCCTCCATATAGCTCCCAGGGGCTGCCAGCAGGCCCAATCTGTGCATATTCACAGTGTTGCTTTCCATCCTCCAAAGACAAACACCATAATAATATATATATATCATATTTTATCTTTTTGTTACATGCTAATTTGATAACATTCTTTTGCAGATTATAAGCGGTAAGCAGTTTAATAATGCTCAAATAAAAATAGCTCAAATAAGAATACTGAAATAAAACTTATAAGTAGATTTACGTACCTGGCTGTTTTGATTCAAAATCAACCAATTTAATTCTTTTGATCTGCCAAAAATAATTTAATTCATTAATTTAATATTTTATATTTTTAATATAATTTTTAATATTAAGTTTCCTAAAATGATAAATAAATGAACATTTTAATTAAGTTTATTAAGTTATTTAATTTTTTGAGTAATTTATTATGCCTTATAAGGTCAAATTATGAATTTGACCTTATAAGGGCATATTAGTAATTTTACCCTTAATAAAATCTAAAATTTCTATTAATTTATTATAAATTATGTCCTAAGGTTTTTATAGAACTTAAAATCATCAAATTATGATATGTATTGGTTAAGTTATAGCCAATATAATTTCTAGGGTTTAATGTGATTAGAGAGTGATTAGTGAAATTAGTTATAAAATTACTAAACTAATTATACTACTAGGTTTTAATTTACTTTATGAGTCCTCTGAAATAAAAATTACTTAATTTAGATCATTCATTTTGTTAATATTCACTAATTAAGATTTAGGATAATTAGAGTTAATTAAAAGATCTAACCGTTAGATCCTAAATATTTTTGCAGTTTATTGTAAATTAGGTTTTTCTAGTCTAAATTGATATTTGGATCAACTAATTTAAAGCTAAATTGACTTACTTATGGCTATTTGAAGTTTCAAGAGTTAAAGGCTTAATTAGGGTTATGCCCTAAATGTGATTAGTCTAAATTTAATCCAAATAGTAAAATTAATACTTTTAAATTATTCCTTCAGGTTTTTTAAGTATGTTGAGATCTATATTTTGGTATGTTTGGGTAATCACACACAAAGTTATTGCTAATCTAAGTTTTTGTATTATTTTTGTAATTATTTAAATATCATTATTTAAAATCTTAATCTTATTGAAATTTGGATAATACTAAAATATTCTTTGATTTTTGCTGATCAATTTAATATATTTGTTTGTATGATTTGAATAATTATTTTAGGAGTTATGGATGTTTAATGTTTTGATAATTAAATATAAATATGATTTAAATGTTTCTGTTTTTAATTTTTGTTCTATACTAATTATATTTGTCTAATATAATTAATATATTAATTTATGTCATTAATTTATTATACCCTATTTTTCTGTTTCTAAATTTTATATATATATGTATATATATATGGATATAAACTTATGAGTTAATATATTATATAAGTGTATATAATAATTACATATTAATATATAATTATTTTAGTTCTGCAGGTTATCACGTCGGCAGAATAGTAGTCATAGGAGGGCCATGTGTCAAGGCGTGATTTGCTGAGGACCAAATGTGGGACCCATCGGCACGCCTTGCGAAGGATTTGCTAGCTGCTTTTGCAGCGGAGCCCGTGACCCGAGCCGTCGGGTCAGGTTTGACCCGACCCAGCTTTAAATCGGGTGTGGCGAATGCCGATGCCCGATACTTAGGGCTCGAAAATCGGTAGCCAAGCTGCCGTCGACAAAGGTCAACCCGGGCACCAATCGAAAGGTCTCAGACCAACGACGCTGCCGGAGGTGTGTAACTCCGGTGAGGTTGAACCCTAGTTGCGTCAATCAGGACGATTCCTTTTTAACAGTATAAATTGTACTTAAAACGTTAAATTGGATCGATTGTGATCGATTATACACGATCGAAACCATACAATACCTAATCCATCTATTAGAATAGCAATTCGAATTTAAGCGACAAAGAATATTGAAGGAAGTAGGATGGGTTAAATAGTACCTAGATCAACGGTTAAAAGTAGGTTTGGAATTTTTCTGGAACCCGATCGATCTCCGCTGATCCTCGATTTGTGAAAATGAGGTCGGGGATCGATCAAGATCTCTATAAGGTTCCGAGATTGACTTCTACGGCGGTGGTAGGCGCGTGGCAGGAGGTTCACGCGACGCGAGTCGCGGCTCGTGACACGCGGAAGCCTGCTGATTACGATAACTCCACGACCGTCCGATTGTTTGATCAGACGGATCGAGCGATCCGTCTGATTAGACGATGCGCGATCAAAAGGAGGAATGACGGACGGTTATGCAGACGGTGCCATTAACCCTAATTAAATATATGATTATTTAATTTATTTTAAATTGATTTAATTAATTAAACTTAATTTTATTTTCAAGTATTTCAATATATTATCACTAGCTAATTGAGGGGTTCTGAGCGCAACGGCGCAGTCAGATTTTTGATCCGACGAGTATTTAATTATTCGAATTTTCAGGTATTTAAATATTATTAAAATATTTGCCAAAAATTTAAGGACTTCCAAATGCATTCAAAATTTCACCCCTAACTAATTTGGGGGTGGTGAATGCAATGGCGAAGTCAAATTTTCAATCTGAGGTCAAAATTATTTAAATAATAATAAACAAATTGGAAAATGATTTCTAATATTTTACATTCTCTTCAACTTAAAAGGGATGTCGTCCCGACATCAATCTAAAATTTAAAGAAATTTATTAAATCTAGAATCACTTACTAGTGAAATAAGTGATGATATGATTTCTTCATACTTAACTCTTCTTCCCATGTAGCTTCTTCTTTGCGGCAATTCTTTCATCTAACCTTTATCATAGGATTGGATTTATTTCTTAATTTCCTCTCATCTCGATCTACAATTTTCTCTAGTTCATCACATAGCTGAGGTTTGGTTACAAATTGATATCTTCTACTTCGACTCTCATTGAAGGTTCTGATAAGCATTTCCTTAATGAGGAGATGTGAAACCCATCGTGTATTAAACTCAGATGTGGTGGAAGCTTGATTTGATATGCCACCTGGCCTACTCTTTTTAAGACTTCAAAAGATCCAATAAACATTGGACTTAATTTTCTAGAAACTCCAAATCTTGAAACTCCTCTGATGGATTTACTTTCAGATATACGAAGTCTCCAATATAAAATTCAACATGACGATGATTAGCATCAAAATATTGCTTCTACCTATCTTGAGCTGTTTTCATTCGATGCTGAATTAACTTAATCTTTTCTGTTGCCTGAAGAATTAAATCTGATTTTAATATTCTATTTTCTCCAACATTATTCCAAGATAAAGGAGTGATACACTTTCTTCCATAAAGGGCTTCATAAGGAGCCATTCCAATGCTTGCTTGAAAACTATTATTATAAGAGAATTCAATTAATGGAAGGTGATCATCCCAACTTCCTCCAAAATCTAATACACAAAGATAAAGAAGATCTTCTAGAGTTTAATTTACTCTTTCAGTTTGTCCATCCATTTGCGGATGAAAAGCTATGCTCATACAGAGCTAGGAACCAAGATCTTGATGAACTGCTTTCCAGAACTTTGACGTGAATCAGCTGTCTCTATCAGAAATGATGATTTTTGGAATACCATGCAATCTCACTATCTCTTTTAGATAAATCTTTGCCAACTTTTCTACTGAATCCGTCTGCTTAATGGGTAAAAAGTGTGCTGATTTTGTAAGTTTATCCACAATTACCCAAATAGAATCATTATTGGATTTTGAACTATGAAATCCAGTTATGAAATCCATAGAAATATCTTCCCATTTCCATTGAGGAATAGCTAAAGGTTGAAGTAATCCTCCTAGTTTCCGATGTTCGACTTTTACCAGGATACAAGCTTCACACTTTAATATAAACTCAGCTATACTTTTCTTCATTCATGGCCACCAAAAGTGTGATTTCAAATCTTGATACATCTTATTATTTCCTAGATGAATAGAATATTTGGAATGGTGAGCTTCTTTCAATACTTTAGATCTTAACTCAGCTTTATTAGGTATCCAAATTCTAGATCCACACCAAATATTCTTATTTGAATCCAAATTTAGTTCTAGATGCTTTCTTGATTGAATAGATGCAACCAAGGAGCTATATTCTTCATCAAGATGTTGAGCTTCTTTAATTTCATCCAATAATGAGCATTCAACCATCATTTAAAATAGATTAACATTTGATGGTAAAATGACTTCTAATTGGAGATCTTCTATTTCCTTGAGTAAGATAGGGTTAGAGGTCAAAATATGCAAATGTGAAATTGCCTTTCGACTTAGTGCATCTGCTACTATATTTGCTTTTCCAGGATGTTATTGAATTGATAAATCATAATCTTTGATTAACTCTAACCATCTTCGCTGTCTTAAATTGATCTCTTTCTGAGTAAAGATATATTTCAAACTTTGGTGATCAGTGAAGACTTCACATCTTACTCCATATAAGTAGTGTCTCCAGATCTTAAGTGCAAGAACTATTGCAACCAATTCCAGATCTTGAACTGGATAATTTTTCTCATGAATTTTAAGATGTCAAGATGCGAAGGCTATAACCTTTCCTTCCTGCATAAGAACACAGCATAATCTGATTCCAGAAGCATCACAATAAATTTGATATTCTTTTCCTTCAACTGGCAAAATTAGAACAGTAGCTGATGTTAAACATTCTTTTAACTTCTGAAATGCTGATTCATAAGATGAATCCCATACATAAGGCACGTCTTTTTGAGTAAGACGAGTAAGAGGGACTGCAATCTGGGAAAAATTCTTAACAAACTTACGATAATAACCAGCTAATCCTAAGAAACTGTGTATCTCTGTTACTGAAGTAGATTGGGGCCATTATTGGATTGTACTTATTTTGCTTGGATCAATTGATATTCTATCTTTGCTAATTACATGCCCTAAGAATGCTACTGATTGAAGCCAAAATTCACATTTTGAGAATTTGGCATACAATTGATATTGTTTTAACAAGCTCAATGTAATCCTAAGATGCTCTTCATGTTCCTTAGCATTCTTAGAATAAATCAATATATCATCAATGAAGATGATGATAAATGAATCTAAATAAGGCTTTATTATTCGATGCATCAAATCCATGAAGTAGGATGGGGCATTGGTTAACCCAAAAGGCATCACCAAAAATTCATAATGCCCATAGTGCATTCTAAAAGCAGATTTAGGAATATCTTCATCTTTGATACGGAGTTGGTCATAACTAAATCTCAAATCAATTTTGGAAAATATGGAAGCACCGACTAATTGATCAAATAAATAATCAATTCTTGGTAACGGGTATTTGTTTTTAATGGTAACCTTATTCAATTCCCGGTAATCAATACATATGCGCATACTCCCATCTTTCTTCTTAACAAACAAGACTGGGGCTCCCCATGGGGAATTACTTGGTCTAATAAATCCTTTTTCAGTCAACTCCTGAAGTTGATTCTTAAGTTATTCTAATTCTTTGAGTTCCATTCTGTATGGAGCTTTTGATAAAGGATTCGTTCCTTGGCTTAAATCAATGCTGAATTCTACTTCTCTTTGAGGTGGTAATCCTGGAAGTTCTTTTGGAAAAACATCTGCATACTTATTTACTATATGAGTTTCTTCTAGAGTTGTAGATTTAGCATTAGAACTTAAGAGTAAAGTTAAGAATAAATGATATTTCTTTCTAATAAACTTTTCAATCTTGTTTGCTGGAATGAGACTGATAACTGTACTTCTATGACCAACAAAGGTTACCTTCTTACTTCCTCTATAAACATATACTCTCTTCTTTGCATAATTAATTAATGCTTTGTTCTAACTCATCCAGTCCATCCCAAGGATAATATAAAAAGTGGTTATAGGGATGACAATGAGTTTAGCTTCCTAAGAGATTCCACTTATATTTAATTTACATTTACAAAATATACTTATTCTAAGAACTCTTCTAATGGTAGATTGACTTTGAGTGTTGATGAAAGTTGTTCTACTGGTAATGAATATTGTTGAACCAATTTTGACGCAATAAAAGAATGCGTAGCTCCAGAATCAAAAAGAACTGAACAAGGGTGTTGGAATAATAAAATGGTACCTGTAACCATGTCAGGTTCAAATCTTGCCTCTTCTTGAGATAGATTGAATATTCTGTCCTGAGCTAGATTATTCCTTGTATTACTGGAAGATGCTATGTTATTTCCTTGATTTATTGGTGGTCTGCCCTGATTTTTCATAATTGCTTTACCTTGGTTTGGGATTTGATGTCCGTTTACTGTATAAGTAGCACGGCAGAACTTTATTATATGATTGGTCATCCCACATCATTGGCATTGACCTATACCAGTAAAACATTTATCTGTACAGTGTATTCTTCCACAAAATCTGCAAGTATTTGGTGTTCTTGAAACTGTTCCACTGGGATTACTTTGAATATTATACATCCTTCCTTGAGGTTTTGAAAATTGTTGCCTCTTGGATGGAAACTGGGGAGAAAAGGCTGGCCTCTTTGTTATTATGGAAGAATACTGTTCTTCTTGAGCTTCCATGAGCTTTGCCTTTTCCACTAATTGGGCAAAATTTGAGATTTGAAGAGGTGTTAAAATATGCTGAAAGTTATTCCTTAATCTATTAAGGAATAAGTGACACCTAACTTCTTCAGTGGTAACCATTTCTGGAGAAAAACTAGCTAAGCAAGTAAACTCTTCTTCACATTCAGTCACAGTGTGGCTACATTGCTTCAGGTTTAAGTTCTTTTCTCATTGTCTGCCTAGCAGACTGGGGCACATACTTGCCTAAGAATGCCTTCACAAATTTTTCCCACTGAATTTCTTCTTCTGATATATTCTGGAATGTAGTAGTTTTGACTGTCTTCCACCATTTTTCTGCAGCTTCAGACAAAAGATAAGTAGCTAGTGATACCTTCTGATCTTCAGAGCTCTTAGCACATCTAAAATCTTTCTCTATCCTTTGAATCCACTCCTCGGCTTGGTAAGGAGTTGCTTTTTCATTGAATCATGGAGGCTGAAGTTTAAGAAATACATGCATATCTTTATTTACTGCCTTCTTCTGAATTGAAATAGGGTTTAGGTTCTGAATTTGTTTACTATTCATAAATTGACTTATCATATTCATGAACTGGAGCATCTGATTTGCTCCACTATGATCAAAAGAATAGACTGCTTCAACATCAGGTGAAACAGTCTCATTATGGCTTGGGGTATTTTGAGGAACATTTTCCTCCTGAGATTGGTTGTTGTTGTTTTGATTATGGCTCTCCATAATCTGGAAAAATAATAAACTATACTTATTACGCTCTCCAACTTAAAATCTAACTACTAATAATCTAGTAATTGTATTCATATTGTTGGCTCTTTAATGAATCATTCTTTAAATTATCTCAAACTCCGCTCAGATACTAATTCTGTGGCAACCGGGGATCAAAGTTCGAGAGTCTCTAAAGAATGATTCATACAATGGAAAATATGCATTTATAAAAATAAAGAAAATAAAATACATACATATCCACATTTACATTTAGAGCTATAAACATATGAATTTACAATAGTTTTTAATATTTATAATAAAAAATTAAAACATCTTTATTCTCTCACATATCAACTGCTTCTTTATTTCTTCTCTTTATTTGGCAGATCTTCAAAGCTTTTAATTTTCAAAACCTGAAAAATTCAGTTACCAATCAAGTAAGAGTACGCAAATCGTTCTTATAAGAGTATTCTAGCATCCTATAATAGGAATAAATCAAATATGGAAATGCCTAAATATCTGCATATGAAAGAAAATCAAATTTTCAAATTTAAGTGTTGCCCTGCAAGTTAGCTGTGAAATTCTATAAATATGAAATATGAAATAAATAAATTTTATCAAAAAGCATTTATAACAATAAGTCGAGTCCATAGACTCCTGAGCCCAAATGGGTAAACCCATAGGCATAACCTGTAGGAAGCTTATCTCACTACCTGTCGGTAGCTTACTCAAAATAGGAACTGATGGTGTGTCTTTCCTCTGGATTTGCTCACTTTCTAAAAAGGGCTAAATCCCTCCATATAACTCCCAGGGGCTGCCAATAGGCCCAATCTGTACAGATTCTTAGTGTTGCTTTCCATCCTCCAAAGACAAACACCACAATAATATATACCACATTTTATCTTTTTGTTACATGCTAATTTGACAACATTCTCTTGCAGATTATAAGCAGTAAGCAGTTTAATAATGCTTAAATGAAGATAGATCAAATAAGAATACTGAAATAAAACTTATAAGTAGATTTACGTATCTGACTATTTTGATTCAAAATCAGCTAATTTAATTCATTAATTTAATATTTTATGTTTTTAATATAGTTTGTAATATTAATTTTCCTAAAATGATAAATAAATGAACATTTTAATTAAGTTTATTAAGTTATTTAATTTTTTGAGTAATTTATTATGCCTTATAAGGTCAAATTAGGAATTTGACCTTATAAGGGCATATTAGTAATTTTACCCTTAAGAAAATCTAAAACTTTTATTAGTTCATTATAGATTATGTTATAAAGTTTTTATAGAACCTAAAATCATCAAATTCTGATATGTATTGGTTAAGTTATAGCCAATATAATTTCTATGGTTAATAATTATGGTTTAATGTGATTAGTGAGTGATTAGTAAAATTAGTTATAAAATTATTAAATTAATTATACAGTTAGGTTCTAATTTACTTTATGAGTCCTCTGAAACTGAAATTACTTAATTTGGATTATTAGTTTTGTTAATATTCACTAATTAAGATTTAGGATAATTAGGGTTAATTAAAAGATCTAACTATTGGATCCTAAATATTTTTGCATTTTATTGTTACTTAGGTTTTTTTTATCTAAATTGATATTTAGATCACCTAATTTGGAGCTAAATTGACTTACTTATGGTTATTTGAAGTTTCTATAGTTAAAGGCTTAATTAGGGTTATGCCCTAAATGTGATTAGTCTGAATTTAATCCAAATAGTAAAATTAATACTTCTAAATTATTCCTTAAGGTTTTTTGAGTATTTTGAGACCTATATTTGGTATGTTTGGGTAACCACACACAAAGTTATGGATAATCTAAGTTTTTGTATTATTTTTATAATTATTTAAATATCATTATTTAAAATATTAATCTTATTGAAATTTGGATGATACTAAAATATTCCTTAATTTTGCTGATCAATTTAATATATTTGTTTGTATGATTTGGATAATTATTTTAGGAGTTATGAATATTTAATGTTTTGATAATTAAATATAAATATGATTTAAATGTTTCTAATTTTAATTTCTGTTCTATACTAATTATATTTGTCTAATATAATTAATATATTAATTTATGTCATTAGTTTATTATATCCTATTTTTCTGTTTCTTAATTTTATATATATATACATATATATATATATATATATATATATATATATATATATATATATATATATATGGATATAAACTTATGAGTTAATATATTATATAAGTGTATATAATAATTACATATGAATATATAATTATTTTAGTTCTGCAGGTTATCACGTCGGTAGAATAGTAATCAGAGGAGGGCCACGTGTCAAGGCGTGATTCGCTAAGGATCATATGTGGGACCCATCGGCACGCCTTGCGAAGGATTTGCTGGCTGCTTCTGCAGCGGAGCCCGTGACCCGAGCCGTCGGGTCAGGTTTGACCCGACCCAGCTTTAAATCGGGCGCGGTGAATGCCGATGCCCGATACTTAGGGCTTGAAGTTTGGCAGCCAGGCTGCCGTCGACAAGGGTCGACCCGGGCATCGATCGAAAGGTCTTGGGTAACTCCGGTGAGGTTGAACCCTAGTTGCGTCGATCGGGACGATTCCTTTTTAACGGTATAAACTGTACTTAAAATATTAAAGTGGATCGATTGCGATCGGTTTTACACGATCGAAACCATACAATACTTAATCCATCTATTGGAATAGCAATTCGAATTTAAGCGACAAAGAATATTGAAGGAAGTAGGATGGGTTAAAGAGTAGCTAGATCAACGGTTAAAAGTAAGTTTGGAATTTTTCCGGAACCCGATCGATCTCCACTGATCCTCGATTCGTGAAAATGAGGTCGGTGATCGATCAAGATCTCTATAAGGTTCCGAGATTGACTTCTACGGCGGTGGTAGGCATGTGGCAGGAGGTTCACGCGACGCGAGCCGCGGCTCGTGACACGCGGAAGCTGCTGAGGACGATAACTCCACGACCATCCGATCGTTTGATCGAATGGATGGAGCGATCCATCTGATTAGACGATGCACGGTCAAAAGGAGGAAACGGCGGACGGTACCGTTAACCTTAATTTAAATATATGATTATTTAATTTATTTTAAATTGATTTAATTAATTAAACTTAATTATATTTTCAAATATTTCAATATATTATGCCTAGGTAATTGAGGGGTTCTGAGTGCAACGGCGCACTCAGATTTTTTATCCGACGAGTATTTAATTATTCGAATTTTCAGGTATTTAAATATTATTAAAATATTTGCCAAAAATTTAAGGACTTCCAAATACATTCAAAATTTCACCCATAGCTAATTTGGGGGTGGTGAATGCAATGGCAAAGTCAGATTTTCAATCTAAGGTCAAAATTATTTAAATAATAATAAACAAATTGGAAAATGATTTCTTGTATTTTACAAAGCTGCTCAAGCAGCAAGTCGAACTGTGCCACCAAAGCTAAAAGCAGACGGATCGAGGAGTATTTCACAACTGGGGAAAACACCTCATCATAATCGACCCCTTCCTTCTGAGCAAAGCCCTTTGCCACAAGTCTAGCTTTATAGCGCACATCAGCTTCTAAAGAAACCTTCTTTCTTTGCACACACCCATTTGCACCCAATAGCTTTTCTTTCTGGAGGGAGTTTCTCCAACATCCATACTTTATTTTTGTGAAGAGACTCAATCTCTTCATTCATAGCCTGCTTCCATAAATTTTCTTCTGAGCCTGTCACCGCTTCTTTGAAGTGAGAGGGAACATCTTCCTCCACTACAGATAATGCAAATATGACGTAGTCTCTAAGCCAGGCTGGTTGTTGAGGTGCATTCTTTCTAGGTTTATTTTTAGCAATTGACTCCTGAGTTGGAGCCTCACCATCAATATCAATTTGCTCTTCATCATCACTAATATGGTCTTCATCTGTAGGAGTATCTTCAATGTGATGTGAAGTTTCTTGTGGAACAAATGGGGTGACATCAAACCCCACTCTCTGCTTTCCTGTAAGAGTCTCAGTATTATTCTCCACCTGATGAGAACTTCTCTGTCTCAAGAGATACTCTTCATCAAAAGTAACATCCCTGCTCACCACGATCCTCTTGTCATTTGGATCATACAATTTATAGCCCGTCACGCCGAGTCTGAAGCCCATGAAAATTGCTTTTCTAGCCCGCTGTTCAAGCTTATCCTTCCTAACATGGTAGTAAGCTGGGCTGCCAAAGATCTTCAACTGATCATAATCTGTGGCAGGATGTCCTGACCACAACTCAATTGGAGTTTTCTTATTAAGTGCGGTAGATGGCAGATAGTTCACCAAGTAGCAAGCATAGTCTAGGGCCTCCGCTTAATAGACTCTCTCCAACCCAGCATTGGACAACATACACCGCACCTTTTCCACCAAGGTATGGTTCATTCACTCTGCTACCCCGTTCTGCTGCAGTGTTTCTTTTACTATGAAGTGGCGCTCAATACCTGAATCTTGACATTCCTTAACAAAAAAATCGGATATGAATTCTCCGCCATTATCTGAATGGATTATCTTAATTCTTTTGCCTGTTTGATTCTCCATCATCTTCTTCCAGTTTATGAATACCTCCAGTACATTTGTTTTACTCTGCAAAGTGTACACCCATACAAATCTGGAATAATCATCTATAAAATAAACAAAATATCTTCGACCACTAAATGATGTAGTCTTCGTTGGTCCCCATACATCTGTGTGTATATATTATAATATGCCTTTGGTGTTGTGGAGGCCAACACCAAAGGGCTTGCGTATTTTCTTGCCAAAAATACAATGTTCACAAAATTGTAATTTATAAGAATTTATACCTTTGATGAGCCCCTCTTTCTCCAATGCCTTCAGTGATGGTTCCCCTGCATATATTAGTCTCATATGCCACAACATCATGGCATCTTCAGAGTCTTCAGCCACAGCCACTGTACCTGTCACTGTACTTCCTTGTAAGTAGAAGATGTTCTATTGTCTGACTCCTCTTAAGTAAGTCATTGCACCTTTGTTAATCTTCAGAACTCCTGTCTCAATCACCACCTTAAAGCCCTTGGCTTCTAAGGCCCCAATAGACAAAAGATTCTTCTAGATTTCTGGCACGTGTTTGACTTCCTTTAGTTCCTGAACTATTCCTAAATATGTCCTTATCAGCACACTACTAACTCCTGTAATCCGGCAAGTAACATCATTTCCCATTGTGACTGCACCGCTGTCCGTTTCCCTATACAAACAGAACCAATCCTTCTGGGAGCAAATATGATACATTGCATCGGTGTCCATGATCCAACTTGAGCTGTCTGCTATCAGACCCATAGAAACTGTTACAAGAGATTCATCAGAGTCTGAACCCTCCTCCACATTTTGAATCATATTGGCCTCTGAAGATCCACTCGCCCGCTGCTTGTCTTTCAACTTTGGGCAGTCCTTCTTCCAATGTCCTGTCTCTAAACAGAATGCGCACTGATTGAGTCCAATGCTTCAGCCTCTAGATTTCCCCCTTTTCTGGAAGTCTGCTGTGGCGGCCCTGCTCCGCCGTGGTCCTGTTAACCCTTAAGTTAACATGATTACGGTGGAGGGGTCACCAAATGACAAGGTCCCCACTTAAGGTTGGATTAGATACACGTACTAGTCCAATTTAAATAAGGACTTTGCCATTCAAACCAGAAATACTATCACTAAATGATCATACATGAACTCAGAGTGCGGAAGCATAAAACATAACATCCATCCAATACAGTATAAATACAACAATACAGAATAAGTAAAGTACTGAAAAAGAAATATAATTCTGTATTATTACAACATTTAATGAGATTAAAAGTACTGAAAGAAAACTCTCAATCTCACTGGAAGAAAAACTAAAACTACAGATCTTCAGGAACGGGCTCCTCTTCCAATGGCAAACTCTCCACTGGATCTGCTAAACCAACAAACTCAGAACCTACCATTATCAGTTTCATAATGGTAGGGCCCCAGCCAATAAAAAAAAACGGATTAGACAATAAGTCTAAGTACATTTTAGGGAAGTAATTTTATTAAATTAAGAAGATATCGCCATATAAACAGAACTAAGCATAATAGGTGCAAGAAAGCGTACAAAAGAACTGTAATAAGTTATAAACCACAGTTTATAACTAGACAAATAGGAAGTAAAACATACCTCCTCCAAGCAACTGCAACAAAGACTGATAAGTAAAAGTAAAAGAAAAGTAAGAAAGTACAACCTAAACATGCTCATGATCAAACAGATTATGCTAAGTGAAGTACAAAATTTAAATAGTATAAAACTGAGACACTATCATCCTAAGTAAGCATATGAAAACAGAAAGTAAAACTAGCATCCTATATAAAACACGTGCAGAAAAACTGTAAGTAAAATAGTGCTGAAATACAGAATATACTAGTAAAATAGTAACTGCAAACTGAATCTATAGTAACTGTACAAGTCATCTGAACTGAATACGAACTCAGCAATTCTTAGCCTGATGAGCTAAGAAGCTCTGAACTGAACATTTCTGAAACTCTTAGCCTGATGAGCTTAGACAGAACTGAATGTAAGTGTACTTGAATTAGTATATCCATATCAGAATCCTGACTCTGTAGTCAGTAGGGCAAGAGTCTATCCATCCTATCACTCGGATTAGGCATGGCCAATAGACTGTCGGACATTAAACCCTCGAAAGGTTGCCGACCCCGAACGGGTTGATCGAAGAGGTATACTAATCAAGCTACACCTTACAAACCACTTGTGAAATAAACATAATGCTGTTTATAAATAATGTTCCAAATTAACATAAGATATTTATCAAAATATCTTATGTACATAATACATGTTCAAGGTATAAGGCTCAAAATCAAGGAATGCGAAGCATCAAAATCAAAGTGCAAGAAACTCTATCTAAAATATAGGTGATATCCTTTGTTATCTACTTTATTCGTTCTATCTACTCTAAGTTACATAAGTTTCAGAATTTATTAATTCTTACACATTCTGTAACTTAGAATCTCGAATCCTACTTGTTGAAGATAATTAGGACTGGCCAAGTCCTAATTATAACTTAATCAAAAGATGACTATTTGGTTAAAATGAATAAATCAGCGACCTAATTTTGTAATTTAATTCATCCCAACCTCATCTTGATTAGCCAAATCAAGATGAATAGATTAAGAATTAGACTCCAGATGATGGGGTCTAATCACTTAATCTAAAGGTATAATCTAAGGGTCTAAAGTTTAGAACCCAAATCTCACAGATTAGGTTAAGGCAAATCCTAATGATAAATCAAATTCATTAGGATGGATTTCTATTCTTAGTTCTAAAGTTTAAAGATCAAAATAATCATTCAATAAACTAAGAAAATCTATAAACTAGAAAACTCAAGGTTTCACCTAATTGAGTAACCCAACTTACTCAATAGATGAATTCTAACTTAAGATCTATTCCTAATCTTAGGAAATAAGGCTCTTAATTACTAAGAGTATCTCTCAAAACACACATCCTAACTAATGTTATAAGACCTAAGGATGGATCTAAGAATAATTAAGGAAAGAGAACTCTTCTTAAGACTTAGGAATTTTCTTAAAGAGTATATTTTGAGATTTTAATAAAAACCTAATTTAGACTTAAGTTTAAATAATTTCAGTTCTAAATCATTGCATTTACTGAATTTAGTGATTTGAAATTGAATTTAGGGCTTTTAAAGGCTAAACCCTAAATTTGGGCAAAATGACCATTTTGCCCCTACTTTAAGAGTTCAAAAGATCAAATTTTGATCTAGGGCTTAATTTCTGAAATTTTCTTTTGGAAAGTGTTTCTTACTATCTAATATAAGATTAGACAGTAACCAAATCAATTTTGGATGATTAATAAGCCATATGAGATCAAATTAGTGAATTTGACTCATAAGGGCAATTTAGTAATTTGACTAAGTAAAAGTTAAATTTTCTTTCAGATTATTCTTCTTTACTGCCTAAGCTTCCCATAAAACCTAAATTTGTTGAAATATGATAAGTATTGGCCAAGTTATGGCCAATACAAGATTTAGGGTTTTAAGGTTAATTAAGGAATTGTTAACTATAGGTCAAAAATTCTAATTTTGCCAATTAATGTCCAAATTAAGCAGAATCAGTGGCTATGATTTACAAATAGCTCACTGATCATAATGACATGTGGTAGGCTCAATTTGGACTTAATTTGACTAAGTTAAGACCTAATTAGGGTTTAGGGTGATTAGTGAGTGATTAACAAAATTAAGCACTCAAATACTAATCCAACCTTATAAATTGATTCTAAATGGTTCTAGGAGTCCTCTGAAGTTTAAATCTCTCAAATTGAATTACTAGATTTGCTATTATTCACTAATCAAGATTTAGAGCAATTAAGGGGTGATTAGCAAATCTAACCGTTGGATCTAAAATATTTTTACATATTATTGATAATTAAGTTTTTCTGATCTAAATGGACCTATGGATCATCAAATTTGGAGCTCAATTGACCAAGTTATGATCAATTGAAGTTCTAGGGTTAATTAACCTAATTAGGGTTTGGTCCTAAATGTGATTAAGCAAACACTAATCCAAGCAGCAAGATAAATACTATCAAATTAATCATTAGGATTTTTTGATCACTTTAAGACCCATATTGGGTATATTTGGATCAATCTACACAAAGTTATTAGCTAAATAAGGTTTGTAACACTTAATTTAAATTAAATTAATCATTGAAAAATCACTTTGCAAAATATTCATCCTACAGCAAAAATTTTGGCATCAATAAATTTCTCATATTTTTTTGATTAATTTAATATATTTATTTGTATAATTTGGAGGTGTATTTTAGGAGTTATTAATGTTTGAAGTTTGGATATTTTAATTTTAATTTAATTTAATTATATATATAAATATTAATTTTACTGAATTGCAATTATTATAATTTTATTAATTAATATTTTTAACAGTAATCAATAATTTAATTAATTTAAATTTTCTATTTTATAAATGTAATTATGTAATCTAATACTATAGATATATAAATACATTCTTATAGATTGAGTAATCATATTAACTGATTATAATATATAGATTAATATAATTAATTCATTATTTTCTGCAGGTGGGACCCAGCTGACAAACGCGGCAGAATGAAGGCCACGTGGCGCACTACCATAGGCTGAGTAGACGGCCGCGGGTCCCACAGATGCTGCAGGATCCGACAGGATCTGCCCCGCGGGACACGTGTCCTCGCGGGAATGGCTCCTCCACTGCGTGCGGGTCCCTCCATCCATCGACGTGTCGATCGCAGCCGGTTCACGGACGGGCGGTTCGACCGGCCCAGTTGAACCGCTGGATTGAACCGGTCCAAAACGATTGGATCAGATCTGTTATGCCCTAGATCTAACGGCTGATCAAATTTTGAATCAGACGACTGTAAATGAAAGGCGTTTCACCTTCTTCTTTGACGAGCCGACGAACTTAGGGTTTCGACGAAGCCTTGATTGATCGATTCTCGATCGATCGAAGCCCAGATATTAACGCATATGAAAGCATATAGTTTTGCAATAGTAAAAGAAGACATAGGTAGGAAGGTACCTGTCGAGGGAAGCTGCCGAATCGCAGAACTTAGATTTCGATTTTTTTTTTAGGATTCAAAATGGTGCATAGAGACTTCTAATGGTTTTATCGAAGTGATGAAAGCGGTGGATGGGCGCGTGGAAGCCGCTCGACGAGTGCGCATGGAGATAGGGCTACACGCGTCGTGCCTGCGACCCGCCGAGGAAGACGAGTCCGGATCCGTCCGATCTCAGATCGGACGGTCATGATGGACCGTTAATTCTAACCTGTACATACGGACGGCGTTCCATTGCTGACGGCGCAGTTAAATAATATAATTAAATAATATTATTTAAATTACATTATTCAGTTTTAATTAATTAAATTTAGCCTATTAAATAAATCCCAAAAATTTCCAATAATTCACCCCTAGCTAATTGAAGGGTGAGGAACGCAACGGCGCACTCGGATTTTTGTTTCGACGAGTATTTATTTATTTGATTATTTAGGGTATTTAAATAATATTAAAATATTCGATGAAAAATCAACTACTTCCAAATGCCTCCAAAATTTCACCCTTAGCTAATTTGGGTGTTCTGAATGCAATGGCGAAGTTAGATTTTCAATCTGATGTCTAGATAAAAAGTCAAATTTCCAAGTTTTGGGATTTTTCCAGAATTCTTGTTTTGACTCTGTTGACTTCTGGTTTTGACCTAGGTTTCAGAGATTAGTTTCAAATCACTTAATTAGTGACTTAAAACCTTAATTAAGACTTGGATTAGTCTTAATTGAGCAAAGTAACAACCTGGGTTGTTACATCTGCATTCTTCTTTGGCCATTGCTTCTTCTTCTCTAGTCTTTCCCTCTGGAGTGTAAGTGCCTTTGCCATATCATATTTGGTAGACTCCTTATCCCTTCTTCTGAACTCATGATTCACAAGGGCTGTAGTAACCTCCTCATACTTCAAAATCTCCTTCCCATGGATCAACATCATGGTGAAGTGTTCGTACTCATCTGGCAACGAGTTCAGCAATAATAGGGCCTTGTCTTCATCCTCCACGGTCTCATCCAGATTTAGCAAATCCGTCAATATCTTTGTGAATTCATTCAGGTGCTCATCAATGGAAATCCCTCTTCTCATCTGAAATCTGTAGAGCCGCCTTTTCATGTGGTGTCTATTCTCCACGCTCTTCGTTAGGTACTTAGCCTCTAGCAATTTCCATAATTTCAACGCTGAAGTCTCTATCATAACTGCATACTTGATCTTCTGAGTCAAGCAGTTTCGGATCAAGCCGCATGCACCGCGGTTCATCTTGATCCAGTCCCTCTCAGAAATTTCCTTTGATTGTTCTTCGCCATTCAGAGCATCTTCAAGATTTATGGCACACAATGCGTCTGTCACCTCGCACCGCCACATCCCAAAGTTGTTCTTCCCATCAAATTTGACCACATCTATTTTAGTCGGATGTGTCACAACTTGGTGGAGACTCCTCTCCACCACCGATGACGACGAAGGTCTAACCGCCTCTTCTCCTCCTTCAGCCATGTTTATCTTCTTGCTTTAATAAAACTCAATCACAAATTAACAATTAGCTCAAGCAAAAAAGAACCCCAAACTTTAAGAATAAACAAGAGAAACCAAACATTTCTCTGATACCACTTGTTGGGATCGAATAGGGTTTAAACCAAAAACGGAACAAAAAGAAACTTGAGCGAACGTTGAGAAATCGAAAAATTAAAGTAAGAAAACTAAGCACATAAAATAATCACAGCCACAAGACAGAAATTACGTGGTTCGGTGATCACACCTACGTTCACAGGGAGGAGAGCAAAGTTTTACTAAAATCAGAGAGAAATACAAATGATTTAAGGTTAGAGAACCCTTACAAAACTTTCTCTTCGAGATCTTCTCTTGTATCTTGTGTATTGAAACTCATGCATATCAAGGTCTATTTATAAGCCATCCTTAATTTCCAAGAGTTATAAATTCTAATCTTTCAATTAAGGACATAAAAAAAACTTCCAAATCCATAATTCTAAAAACGGAAGTTATTAATGCGGTAGTTTTTTAATACTATAATTGAGAGATTTAATTTTATATATAGAGAATTAATTTTCTTTAATTTTTCTTTAATTAAGGAAACTTAATTTCTTTTAATTTAGGAAAAATTAAATTCCTTTAATTTTTCTTCAATTAAGAAAAAATTAATTTTTCTTAATTTTCCTTCATTAAATTCGTATATATATATATACAAGCATACTATAGAAAATAAAAATATAGAATACAATATCGCGAAAGTTATATAATTTATGAAAAATTTACCAAATGTTGTTGTTTATAATATAATAAATTTATTTAAGAAAGAAAGATTACAAATGTGTCAATGCAATTGCCTTATATTAATTCAAATGTTATAATTTCAAGAATTTATTTTTTGTATTTACTTAAGTTCTATTAATTTAATTTTTATAAGCATGAAAATTTTTATTAGCACTTCATACAAGAAAAAATTCTAATATTAAAAATAATAGAAATTTTGTAATAAATTAATTAGTGTAATAAATTTTTTACATGACATGTGAGTTTTCAACTATATTAAAGTCATGTAAGCATAAATAACAAATTAGACACATAGAGTAATAGGCAGTATGCACACTAATAAGGGAAATATATTTTAGGAGAAAAATTTCTAATATTAATCTCATTGCTTTAATTTCATTGGTAAACATTTTTTTACGTTTGCAAAAGACAAAAAACTTATAGTTTGCTTTCATAGAGTAGCTTCAACTTTGAAGTAAATTTGAAGCAAAATAAGCTGTGGTCTGAATTTCATAGAATTTCCTAGGATAACTTTTAACAGCCCATCTTACAATTCTTCATGCAATTAGATATGCCCAACAAAACACATTCATAGCTTGAACAGAACATAGATTAAGATAAGCTAAAGCACTTGTTCAAGCCCAAATTTAAGAAATCATATTTGCACAGTTCAGAAAAAAAAATAGAGAAAAATACAGATTAGGTCAACACAAAAATAAGACTCACGCATCTCTGTTAAATGTCTAAGAAAATAATGCAGAAGGGCCGAAAATTAGTTTTCAAGAGAATAGAAAAATAATACATTTTAATAAAGCATTTACATTATTATGAAGATCTAAGTGTCATGCATATATATTTCTTTTATTACTACTCTATTTTGAAGAATCCTACAGAAAATATTTTGATAATGATGTTGTTTGATAGTTAAATTGATATCCAAGAAAAAAAAATTTGTTTTTCAAAAAACTCTTTTATTTTAAGAAGGTTACTATTTAATGATGTCAATGATCACACAAACCTTACTATTTAATGATATCAATGATCTCGCATACTCACATATATCAGAAATTTATTTTAAATTAGCATTATTAAGCAAATATAATCCTAAAATTAATCATAATCAATTGACAATATATCAAGCAAATCTTCAGAAAAAACATTCATAAAAAAATAAAGTGAATGGGAACGGGAGGTGAAGTGAAGGCGGAGCACCATTGCTGCGTCTAGCAAAGCTACGTTAGACGAAAAACAGCAAGCTTCGGGAGAACGAACGCGAAGAACCTTATCGCTTGCTATAGATTGTTAAGCAATGTTATCTAAATGTCGGCCGATTTGTATGCTCCTTTTTTGTTTTTTTTTTTTTAATTTTGAATTGGGAGATTGTGAGGCATTATGGATGGCTTGATATCTTCAAGCAACCGTTACTTTAGTCAACCGATGCTTACCATTTTATGTATAAACTATGAGGAGAGTTTGGACAAACCACCATTAGTTAATAGGAAGTTTAAGGAATATAATTAAAATCATAGATCAAATATAATTTTCAAAATATTAATCAAATTTAGTATTTTTATCAACTTGCAAAATTGTGGGGCAAAGCTCGCCAATAATTTTGGTGCAACAATTATATAAATTTCTTTTATTTCTATTCTATTTTGAAGAACCCTAGAAAAAATATTTTGATAATGATGTTGTTTGATAGTTAAATTGATATCAACGAAAAATAACTCTATTGGATTATAAATAATAAAATAACTCATCAATTATATTAAAGAGATAAATGGTAGACAATTAAGTTATGCACTCATCTTTTTAATTCCAACAAATGACCCAATGTTAGAGTTGTGGCGGTCGCCCCTTAATCAAATAAGTGTTAAGAGGTGGTCGTCACTAGTACCACGGACATTACACTAATAACATATATGTGATACTAATCAAGAGCTGAGCAAGACTTAATAGAAACATACATATAGTATAGCAGTGCAAAATAGGTAGAAAGGAAGCATCCAGACACAGTCCACATTAATTCATTCACATACAATACATTAAATGCAGAATAGTAAGAATAAGAAAATATAGCTATTACACTTTTAATAAAGGCAGGTCAAGGAGATGGAAGCATATCTCCTTCAATGAGCTGTACTTTACGTTAACTTGCTAGCAGCTAAATCCTCAAATGCTGGATCTGACCTATACTCCTGATCTGCCATATGTACATATATGACAGGGCATAGCAAAAAAAAATAATCTGGTTAGACTTTAATAAGTCTAAGTACAATTTAAGCTATTAAAATTGCATGAATTTAAAGATATCATCATTTTACTGATACTACTAAGCGAGCAAAATAAATAGGTGCAACAAGCTATAAGGAAAGGATAACTATAAACTATCCATTTTTAGCATTCAATATATATGTGAAATAACATACCAAGACATGAAAGGAAGTAAGGTAAAGCTAAAAGCAAAAGAATTGCAACTACTATGATAATTCCACTTCTAACATGATTATGATCATATTAACACATGTTGAGTATATAAAAAAAACACAAGTACTGAAAATATGCAATTCTAGCATCCTAAACATGCCAATATATATAAGTAAACATATGAGTATATATACAACATGCTAATTAAGAAAAGAAAAAGAAAAGCCACTAAGACATGTGACAAAAAGCAAAATAATCAAGTGCAATGTAAAGCCACTGAGACATGTGGCAAAGCAAGCAAATACTAAAAATAAAACTACTGAAACATGTGGCAAAGTAAAAAATAAAATAATACTGAACAATCCAGCTAAAGTAGCAATAAGCCTAAGACATAGTACTGCCATACCACCCAATAGGCCATACAGGGCCTCCACAATCTGATATCAATCAATCCCCAGCCTAGGCTTCCAAATATGCTAGGTCTGAGTCCAGTCTATACAATACTACTACTGAAGAGGCAGACTAAACTAGGACATATTCTACCAACTGCAAATAATATAATAAGTGAATGATATGAAATTTAAATACTAACTTATGATGTATCATCCTATCCTAAGTTTTCCTATTATGCTCAAGGAATAAGGCTCAATATACAAGTATGCAAAGCAATCTAGTCAAAGTAAGCAAGAGACTCAATCTAGACTATGTGATATCTGTTATTGTCTAATTAAGTCGTTCTAACTATCCCAAGTCATACAACTTAGAAGCACAGCATTATAAGTTAAAAATAATCAGGACTGATCAAGTCCCAATTTAGTTCAATCAAAACTGACTATAAGTTAAATAATAAACCATCACGTCCTAATTGATGGTTTAAGACGTTCTAAGCTAAGATCTAATTTAGATCTACTAAGCTAAGGATTATGAATTGAACACCATAACCTTGGGTTCAATCACATGATTCAAGGGTAAGCTTAAGATCTATGCTTCAATCTAGAAGTGAACTGATGATTAAGGCATATTCTATTAAGTAAAATCAAGCTTAATAAAATGGATCTCTATCCTTAATCTAAAATTGAAAGATAAAATAATCAAAATGAAATTATGAAAAATCTAGAAACTAATAAAACTAAGGTTTCATTCATTGAATAAATCACTTATTCAACGAATGAGATCTAACTTAGTGTCTAATCCTAATATTAAGGAAAGAGCCTAAGGTGAAGTGAAGTTCCTAAGGAAGCACCTTAGTTTGACTCTAGGTTCTAATCTATGTCCGCATAATTTACAATTTTCTAATATCATGGTTTTCAAATAACAAGCAATTCCTAATAATGCTAAGGTCTATGCAAGTGGTGTACGCACTATACATAGAGCTCAAGAAAATAACATAATTAAAAGAAAACATAACTCAATAAAGTTCTAAGTACGAAAATGTACCTTTAAAGCGACTCAACTTAAAGCTCGATGATTGATTGGAAACGGGTGACAATCACATCACCTACAATAATTGAGTAGAATGCCACTATCGATAAATACATTGACAAGCTGCTAGCTTAATAATAATTTAGACTATGCGATCACTATCATTAATGATTGGAGAGTTCACTAATTACTTAAACATTTCAAGTATTCAACTTAGTTTCATCACTTATCCTAATTAAGGTTTTAGATATATATATATGACAAGATAGCTATGATCCAATATAATTACATGCTTAAATAGTGATAATTTTGTTAGATATGTTGAATTTTAAATCTTAACATAAATAGTATCAATATTATATTTAAACAATACTATTATATTGAACACAATGATGATATATAGATGATGAGGTTAAGCTTGTTATACATAATGAGAAAAGAAAATAACATAGCACTATATATGCTCTTTATTTGATAATGAAAAATCATACGAATGAAAATCAAATGATTCAATGCATAGTTTAAAAGCGTTTGCATTATAATTAATGTGTCAAGTAAAAATATAACGTTGAGTGCCGAATTTATATGCACTAGCTATAACAATCTATCATTAGGGACATAATATTGATATTAAAATGAATAATTACAGCAGTGCTTGAATTCTATTAATATTAGTAAGGATTTTTGGATCTTATAAATTAAATAAAGTGCAATATAAACTTAAGCAATTTCATACAGATTTTCTTCCTTTTTCATTCATTGTTTATATCTTTAAAAATTGGATTACATAATTATTTCATTGCATACATAATAATTAAGAAGATTGATACATCAAATCAATAAAGTCTTGCACATAACAATCAACATACAATATTCCTTACTAGCTAACCCTAATGCATTCATCTTCATTTATCTTAACTCATCATAAATGACAATAAAATTAGCTTTATTAGTAAGTATGAAGAGTTACTTATCTAACAATTGACATAATGATGGCAAGAAGGATGAGGAGAGCTGCTGTTTTCGGCCAAGAGGAGGAGCTCGATCGGTGAAGAGGGCTGCAGCTTGGTCAGCTAAGAGGAGGAGGTGCTCGGCCAAGGGGAGGGGTTGCTCGGCCAAGAGGAGGAGGGCTTGGCCATGGAGAGAAGATTCGGCCGCTGCTCGGCCTGGAAGGAGAAGAGGGAACCGTGCACTGCAACTTAGCTGCTCGGCCTGAAAGAGGAGAGGAGAGGAGAGTTTCGGCTCTCACGAGGGAGAAGGAGAGCTCGGTGCCGGCTGAGAGGAGATGAAGGGGCTCGGCCATGGAGGAAGAAGGAGGAGATGCCTTGCGATTTCTTTGGAGGATCGTGTAAGGAGAGGGGTTTCGGCTAGGGGAAGAGGGAATAAGTTAGGTTTTAGAAAGTTTAATTCAAAAAAAGAGGCTATTAAATATTCAAGCAAACTGCTGAGAGCCACTCGATCAAATCGAGTGACTAAAAATAATTGAAAATCCATGATTCGATTAAATGGGCAAACGAACTCCAAAAATTACAAACTTGATATTAAAACGACCGTCTCAACGAGACAAACGCAAGCATCTAAAAATTATTGAATTTGGAGAAGTATTTTATTTTATATTAATTTTTATGTGAAAAACTTTAAAAATTCACTACGATTAATCCGGAGCCCGAAAAATCACGAAACCTAAAACATAGTGTCCTCTTATAATGCTTAATTTAAATATACAAAAATTTCTAAAATCCGACTTTATTTTATCTTTTATCGACTCCGGAAGTTTAAACTTCAAATTTATTTAGGATGATCCGGAACTCAGATTGCGCTCAAATTTTGGTAGAAGAATTCTCTTGATATGTTTCATTTGAGAATATTTTTTATTTAATTTTTATTTGACTAAAATTAAAATTCTAATTTCGACTTAATCCCCATAAATTTGGAGTTAAACACGCTAGTAACAACACCGGGTTGTTACAAGAGTTGGGGTAAGCCTTTAAATTTATTGTTCGATATTGTAGGAAAAAAATAATATGGTCTTCGACAGCATGATTATAAGATGAGCACTCATTATTTATGTTTGACAACTACATAAAATAAATAGCTCCTTACAAAATAAAGAGAATTGTTCTTCATCCACAACAATTATACATTTGCAATTTTTTAATATAAAAAGACTTATAGCAACATCAAATAAAATGCAAAATATTATATTTTACTCGTTACTTTTTTAAAAGATGAAGATGAAGAAGAAAATCATAACAATAAGAACCCGCAAGCATAATAGGGATCATTGTGATCATGAACATTAACAACTCCTTGAAACTATTCCATTAACTTTGTTGTGGAGAAAGAGGGATAAATTCTACAAATAATTAAAAATTTTCCATGATGGTAATTGCTAAAGACAATTATTAAGTTAAATATAAACTCTTAGACTGACAAATGACTAGTCGAACTAATTTTTCTCACCAGTTCAACAATTAGAGAGCATGAACATTCATGCTATGAACTTTAATAAGTTAGTGTTAGAGATTCAAAGGCATGATCAACTAAAAAGGTCATTCATAATCTCTATTGAGCTTCATGGCAAGAGATAAAACTAAAACTAAAAACAGTTGGCAAATTATAAATATGGCAACTTTATCAAATAAGAAAAAAGTTCATGAACATGATATTCTAACTATACCAAATAAACAAAAGCAATGCATATGAAAGTGAACTTTATAAAATAATGAAAAATTTTATGCAGTTGGCAAATTATCAATATGCTAACTATTTCACAAAAAATGATATCCTAACTATTTCATAACGAAAAGTCTATTATCAATATGCTAACTATTTCACAAAAAATGATATCCTAACTATTTCATAACGAAAAGTTTATTATACTGAATAAATTCAAATAAAATTAAATCAAAAACACTGAAAATAACCAAAAACTCAAGCAGAAAATATTATAAATTTTGCTAACATAAAGATAGATAGCTTAAGCCCCCATCTCTACCTACCTGTTGCAAGCAAAGTCAGCAGTGAGGCGTATTCTGAGGATCGGGCAACCCTGTGGAAATATCAAAAATGGAGCAGATGATGGCCAGTTCTAGACGAAGCTCCTGAGAATTTAAAAAACTTTGATATTTACTAAATTATCGCACAGAATTATTCAAAGCTCTTTAGATGATGCATCAACCCGCAGATCAAAAAAATAAACGTAAGCCAGAGCACTAAAAAATAAGGGGAAGACAAAGATGAACATACAAATGTAAGTAATTTTGCTAATGTCTCAATAATTTAACAAAGCAAATAAATGCTTATGCAAAATAAAAGTAATCGGCAAAGAAATCACTCCCAACGCTTTAAGAACAAAAGCTAAGCATATCAAAAAGTAAATTAAGTACTTAATCCAATAAAATACAGATGAACAACAAGGATAAAATAAAACAATTCATTGAGCTTCCAATGAAGGATATGCATACTTCAACAACAGCAAAATCACATATTATCAAAATAAATAAAGTAAACATAATGAGAAGCTTTATTATTACCTAACTTTGACAATTACGTAACTCTGACAATTTCAATTTATCCGAAATATTTTTATTTTACAGTACTTTAACTCATTCCAAACAGCCGCTTAATGTAAACTCATAACACACTCAAATTGCAAAAAGTTTAATGTGCTAGTATTACAGCTTAATTTTACACATTTTATGTTCTCAATCTGATTTTTTTTTTTAGTTGTCAGTAACTTCTATCAAATTCAATTGTATTATGCATCTCAAGTAAACATAAAGGTGATTTGGAAACTTGCATAGTACTTCCCAAAATCTTAACTTAAGTCGTTCATTCAATATCTTCCGAGGCACCAACTTTGGCAAAGCCTTCGTCAAACTGAGCTTCATCCCAAAGCTTATCCATTCTTCTAATTGATTACAATGCAATGTTATTGGATGTTCATTTCTCTATTTTTAAAACAGTCTATGTATTATTTGAAAGAAATTGAGGAGTTTTGGAGGCAACATATCATTCTTTTTCTAAAACTTATAATTAATTTATTTCAAAAACTTTTTCAATTTCTATTCGGTTATATATTTAATTCATGCGAAGCTCACATTTTTTGAAAAGAACATAAAAGCCTAATTCAAACAAGAAAATAACATTTTTTTTTGTGTAAAGACCTTTGAATTTAAACTCTTCCAAAGAACAAATTGATAATATTTAATGGGAAAACTTCTTCCAAAGAAAAACACTAATTACGCATTCTTTACCGAACAATAAAAACAAAAATAAAAAATCCAATAGAATAATGAAAAAAATGATCGATCAAACTATGGTCGGAAAGAAGAAAGAATAATCGTAAAATAAATGTTATTTGTCTGCTTCACAAATCGGCGAATTCAATTTCTAGGGTTTCGAAGCAAAGACATCAAAGAAGCTAAAAGAGCAAATAGAACCGGATGCGAGCCTCGAGGAAATAAGATGGTTCGCGGTGGGAAATGGCTGCTAGGCTTACCTTTGCGATGGCGTGCTCAGCCTGACGAAACGTAGAACGGCGGCCTTGAAGTGGGGAGCGTGGTCGGGCCCTTCCCGCGTGCTAGAGTATGAAGGGAGATTGAAGCAGCTCCTCTGTGCGAGGTCCTGCAGCTGGTCAAACTATAAGACAGACAGGATGCCGAATTGAGAAGCAGAGGGAGACGAATGGAATTGAAAGGATAGCGAGTTATTAGCAAACGGAAGCCTCTCGTTCACTTAAATTTCTTCTCTTCTCTTTCCTATATGCATATTATATACTAATAGATATATGCATAGTAAACTTTGAGTAAAAGTATTATAAGATTATGAAAAATATTATTTGATTTTTAAATAATTTAAAAAAATAATTGATGATTAAAATTTCATTTTAAATATAAATTTTTAGTGTGCTTTTACAGTAAAAGTGTATTTAATTTTAAATTTTTGTGAGATTAAAACAATTTGTTTATTGGATTTTAAAGTAATTATTATTATTATTTTATTTTGCAGAAAAAGTTTGTATATTGCACTGATCAAAATTCAATTAAAATATTGATAGGAATAGTATTGTGGCTCATGAGTTTAAATTTTATTGTTCAAATAATTGTTTCATAAAAATTTAATTTTTCCAAGAAAAATATATGATAATATATAAATGAATACATACTATGTTATCCTGCTAATAATCTTACTTCTAAAATAACATTGAAGTTAATGCGCTATCTAAATAACACAAAAATAAATCAATAAATAATATCATATGTAAAATTAATTGCCCTCAATCAAATATTTACATTATCTAAATTAGCATTTTATCCTATCATGGATTCAAGAAGAGACTCTTATGGCATGATACTTGGCGTTACATGATACTTCGATCCCATTTAATACATAATATCTTGCTATGAAACTTTTTTTAATAACCCAAATTCTTAAATATCAAGATATTGTCTGCTTTAACCTTAATGATCTTGCAGTTGAGGCTTTACTTCTTATAAAATAGCACGAGGTACTTTTTGTTGACAAGATCTTATAATAACAAATCTTGTGCCATTGATATTATAAAATCCTAAACCTTAATCAACTCATAAGCAGTGATTTGAGAATTGAACATTCACTCAAGAAAAATCTATATTATAGAGTAAAATTGTATATATAATTTTTATTATATAGTTATATTATAGAGAAAAATATATTATTATATATATATATATATATATAATTTTTTATTATTGTATTTTAATTTTATAGAGTAAAATTGTATGAAATTTTTTTTTTTCTTCCCCTATTTCAGGATTTCTAAAAAAAGCATAATTCATTTATAGTGTAATTGTTGATGTGGCATTCAGAAAATTTATTTAGATATTATTTCAATAAAATGTTAAAAATAATATTTATATTATTTTAATTTAAATAAATAAATATTAATAAAATAATGTTTAAATTCTATTAGATAATTTTTTTTAGGTACTATATTAGTTGAGCATTTCTTATACACTATAAACGTCACTAAAAAAGAAGCAGAAGAAGCCTTAATTATTAAATAGTTTTATATTTATCATTAATTTCTTGGATGCTTCCTCTTCCAGGCCCTGCCTGCACCAAATTCTCTTCTTTGGCATTATTTTACAGCAGGCGCGCTATAAAAAACTGTATTATTATCATCCCAGCTCCAATTTACATAAAGTTCACTTTTTTGTAATTATATAAACACAGGTAGCCTCTCTGCGCCCAACTTTGTAAGTTTGTATCAGTAAAAAGAGAATTATTAAGCAAAACGTTGATACGGAATTAGAAGATCTAACATTAGAAGAAAAAAACATGTTTGGGACCCACCAGCCATGACATGCCCATCCTCCTCCTTATTAAGGTCAAAGAATCTTCTTCATGAGACTGCTCGGCAGAAGAGAAATACATTGACGCAATGGAAGCTGACGAGCTCTTCTACAATGGAAAGTTTCCCGGCTCCCGTCATAAAAAGAAATCGTGGCAGAAACGACTGAAAATCATGGGCCATTCAATGCAGCAAAAGCTCAGGACACCAAAAGCTTATTTCATGTCCTTGTTGGCAAAAGCAGGGCGCAAAGATCATGAGATGGATTTGGACAGCCAGGAAAGAAAAAGTAACTGCAGCCGGAGGATGTCTTTTTCCTTCTTGTCTAATTCATCTTCCTCCTCAGGAAAGAGCACCGCTGTCCCGCAGATGCTGAAGAAGAGCAGCAGCATGGACTCGGAGATGGAGAGCTGTGTATTGAGTGCTATAGCTTACTGTAAGATGACGCAGCAAGTCTCTGCAAGGAAGAGCGTCTGTGATTTGTTAGTTCAGTGAGATGAGGTTTCTTTTTCAAATTTTGAAGAGGCTCCTAGAAGAGAAATTCACCATTCTGTATTCCAAGCAAATTTCTTTCATCTTAATATATATCCAAGAAGATGAGGTTCTTTAAATGTAATAGAAAATTGTCATTGTATTTGAAAAAGCAATTCCAAAACAATGATCAAGTTGAAACTTGTACAAATGATCACAACAAACCATTGCTTTTGGTTATGCTAACATTACATTTGGCTGGAAGGTGTGTCAAAATTATATTGAAAGAAAATGAAATCTGTTAACCCAAGAAGATGCTAGAGAAGCACTTTCTCAATTTTTGTCACATATGCAAAGAGAATGGCCTAATTTCTTCTATTTGCTTAAGAATGAGAAGAATTGTCCGCTAAAGAATGTATTTTGGGATAATTCAAGGAAAAAATAGCATTGAATACACTTTAGTGGTATTGTTATCTTTGACTTAACTATCTAACAAATAGATATGATATGTGGTTTGCCCCATATTTTATCATAAATCATCACTGACAATTAGTTGTTAGAATACTTTCAAATAAAGTAATAAAAATTTATATACGATTGTTTGAAACTTAGCTTGCAAGTATGAAATAAAAATAACTCAAGACATTTGAACACACTGTCTGAAGTATTTTGGAATACAAAATAGTGACTATTTGTTTGGTACATTGTGTAAAGGGTAACTGAGAAGTTATGAGCTATTCAGAAGTACAAAAGCATAAAAATACTAAAGAATGTAGTTTATGAATCATGTGAACTAAAGAATTTGAACAATGATGGCTTATGAAGATAGTTGATTGTCATCAACAAAACAATAAATGATTAAAAACATTGCATTATATCCAGCATTAGGTTCTCATATTTTTGAAGTATAATTTTAGGCTATGATGTCCACAACCCAAATAAGTGAGTCCATAAATCTATTCATTGATATCCACTTACAATTTATTTCTAACAAATTTTTTGAAGATGTCACTATTTAAAAAATGTACATATGGAGCATATTTAAGAATATCAGTAAAAGCTCAAATTAATGATAAATTGTACTGTTTCACTTCTCATAGTGAACATAATTTTTTATTTCAATATTCTTAAGAAACTATTTTAATTATTTCAAGAAAGTTTTCAAATAAAATATAAAAAATATTTTAATATCTCTTAACTCATCTATATCTCAAATTTGTTGCATTTGCTAATGCTAAGGTTTGCATGAAAATTTAATCTTGTGTATTTCAAAAACTAAAGAGTCACATATAATGTGTTTATAGAGCTATTTGCGTATAATGTGATGCCAACATAATCTAACAAACACACGTAACAACACCCTCAAATGCATCAACAAGTATAAAATTTTATGAACATATTTTACTATGTGATAAACTTGACATATAATGTGTTTATAGAGCTATTTGCTTGGGATGACAAATCCACATTATGGAAGCAACAAATTCCACCTTTTTTAGAAGCATATATTAGGCATCTAATGTAAACTACTATGCAAAGTAGCGTGGTTCGACAAAATAATAAAAGACAATGATAGTAATTGGTATATTCTTACATTTATAGTTTAGTTTTCTTATGATAATGTAAATTTAGTATTTTGTGTTACTAATTTTATGTTTGCTTATATTTTGGAGTACATTTAATACTCTTTTATCTATAGAATGATGAATAAATTATCATAGTTCGAGTTAGAAATTACTCTGGAAGTTGACCGAGATTGCAAATTTTGTTAAGAAAATTCCATAATTTAATCTAAAGATAATTCAAAGGGAGAAGTTGCATAGTTTAAAAACCTTATTGGTGTCTCGTTGTTCTCATTGAAAGCAATGCCTGCAATCCGATTCTTCTTGTCGATTCGTCGAAGACCAAGCTCTGATCAATTCACCGGGAGACACCTTCGTTCAATTTGCCGAATAGGAGACGCCCACGTATCGATTCAATGGCTCTAAGTTTCAGCGAGGCCACAGCGATTCGGCAGTTTGAAGTGGCAGCTGGCTTCAATTCGCACCGATTCGTGAAGCTTTTTTTTCTATCCAATTCTATTCAGTTCGTCGATTTGATCGAATTCGCCGATTTGTTTTGATTTAATTCAATTTGCCGTCATGTTCACGTCCGATTCAATCCGATTCAATTTTAGCAAATAAAAAAAAAAGAGTTCATCATTCGAAAGCAATTTTACTTTTATTTCAAACTGAAACAATCAATCAGAGTTAAAATAATTAAATTATGCTGCTGCATTCAAATTATATTGCATTCAGATTATTGTGTAATCAAGATTATTTTATCCCATAAATACTGCATTCAAATAGCCCTAATTATACTTTTTTTTAATGATATTCAATTAACCATGCATACTAAATCTTCTTCCGTATTCGAATTCATAATCAATAAGATAATTTTTTTTTCGATCGGAAGCACTTTTTACATTGATATTTTCCTGCCTTATTAAATGCACAAAAGGTTAGAAGTGATTGCAGGGGCAGACTTTTTCGACGCCTTCTTTCTCGGCGTCTCTCCCTCACCAATACAAATCGCCTCTCTTCCTTCCCAGCTTCTGCGACCTTTCACTTCCGGGGCATCTCGAATTAGAACCGCAAATATCAGCGCCTCAAGGCCTCCAACGGCCGCCGCTTTCTTCTCTGCATACCGAACACGATGTCCAAGCCAAGTTCTTGTTCTCCATTTCGCGATCCCCAGTTAAGATGCTTTCATGTCTCAATCCGCTTTATCGTAGTTTCTACCCTTTATCAATTATTATAATTAGCAGTTTGAGATCGTTGCTTATTCCGATCGATAAATATTTATCATAGATAGGAAATTATTTTTCTTTCAATAGGGGTTCTTATATTGCAAATAAGTGTCCAGTTTGTTGGATGGAGCCTGACACAGATTTTAAAATTAGGGGATGTTGTTTAAGTGATGTCATTAACGGGCTGTTTGGTTTGATGTTATTAAGGAGCTTTTTGGTTTGCAGTTATTTGAGGTAATGTGATTTTATTTAAAACTGTTCATAAGAAAGTAAGTGTTTGGTTTGATGTCATTTAAGTAATGACATCTCAATAATTACGAAAATGCCATTGCTTTATGTTATCTGAATGTCGGTCGAACACGCCAATCTATCGGGCGAGATAGGGGAGAGGTAGGGTACTTCGCGGGCGAGGAGATTCGACGCCGAGCCTGCCGTCGCCGCCGTCGCTGCCTTCTCCGCCGTCGCTGCCTTCCCCGCCGCTGCTGCCTTCGCCGAGACGCACGGAAGGGTTGCTTCGTTGCTTTCGCAGAGGTCGCCGAGACGCACGGAAGAGACGCACGGAAGGGGTCGCCGAGCCGAGACAATCTACCGTCTACGGTGAGAGTTTCTTCACTTTCATTGGTTTTTTGAGAGTTTCTTCACTTTCATGCGAATGGCACCTCATAAAATTTGATACTTGTCCGCGGTCAATCGGAATGCATGCTTTATATTAGTGCATTCATGTTCTGGTGTGTGCCAATTGGTTTTTGATACTTGTTTGCTTTTGTCAAGATTATGAGATTTTACATTTTGTTATTAATCAGCCCCTTAGATTTGGAAAATGTTGCACGTAAGGACTATTTCTTGAGATAGCATTGAGAAATAGAGTGCAATATTTAGGCACCATTCACTTGCCATTTTTGCTTGAAATATCTATAACGCCAATCATGTGATTCAGGCCTTTGTGGATGCGCGTTAGTATATTACTTTGGCTAGTGATGAATAAGAAGTTTATGATGGTTTCTATTAGATTCTAGAAAGGAATGCCCTTCTTAAGGCAATTGATTGTCTGGCTATTTAGCATATGCCCAACGGTACTATCAATGTTTAACAAAAGTGAAATGCTGAAAAAATAGAAAAGAGTACATAGTTCCATGTTGATTAAGTGACATCAACTTTTTCTATACATTTAAACTCATCATAGAATCATTTGTTACTTTTTCCATGAGTTGGACATTTATAGTTATACTATAACAATCTGAGTCGAGATCGCTGCCCGTATATAAAATCGTTATGAATTTTTTTTGCTTGCTGTTTACTCACTAAACATAGTAATTTTATCATATATATATATATATATACTTTTGGAATGCAACTGAGTACCTAGCCCTCAAATCTTAAAAAAAATGATAGTATGTTGTCATCTTTTAAATGTTCTTCTTTTTTTTCTTCACAAAAATGTTTTTATGAAATGAAAGTCTTATTTGGGGGTATTCTTACCTCAGGTGTAATATAACATGAATAACATTGAACCAAACAGCATATATCTGAATAACACTGACATCTGTTATTTAAATAACACTGAACCAAACAGCCACTGTTATCTAAATAACACTGTTATTTGAATAACATGTTATCTGAATAACATGCTATCTTAATAACTTTTCAAATAACACTGAACCAAACAGCCCCTAAGTGTTATGTGATGTTATTTAAAATTGTTCATAAGAAAGTAGCTGTTTGGTTTGATGAAATGATATCTCAAAAATTACAAAAATACAATTGTATAATGTTATCTGAATGTCGGTCGAAAATCAACCGACATTCAGATAACATTCCGCCGATCTATCGCTCGCGGTAGGGAGAGGTAGGGTACTTCGCGCGCGACTTGAGATTCGACGCCGAGCCTTGCCTGCCGTCGACGCCGTCGTTGCCTTCGCTGAGACGCAAGGAAGGGTTGCTTCGTTGCCTTCGCAGAGGTTGGAAGGGTCGCCGAGACGCACGAAAGGGGTCGCCGAGACGCCCGACTCCCTCTCGTAAAGTCATCTTTGCAATAGGTAGTTCACTTTGTTTTTCTTGGGGCCAATTTCTTGTAATCGCCATTTTCAAAGCTGAGAGTGGTTTAATAAATTTGGCTGAGAATGTGGAGACTCAGGACAGCCATTCAATGGGAAAAATAAAAGTGCACATATGAGGGTGAAGGAAATACTGAGAGCTTTCAACACTAACTATCTTCAGTTTGTTCAGGTGCGCTTGTTTATTAATTTTTTTTTGGGTGTGTTTTATGCATGCTATTATAACCGTACAACTATTTAGTGAAGTTTAGAAGGTTGTATCGACATAAGGGCTTATTTGCTTGAATTTGAGATCAGGATTTAATTCATGCTGAATTTTTTTTAGTAAATAGCTGAATCTGAATTTAATAAAAGCTTTTATTACATTTAATTTGTTTTTACGTATAGCTCTTTATGAATGTTCTCAATTAATTATTCTCGCCGTTTACACTTCCGTCATTGCCCCCCTTGGTCTCCATCAAAACCTATACTTGCATATGATAAGGCAAACCTTTGTTGATATATTGACTAATTTAAATGCAATATTTTACGTTTATTTTATAGTCCTTCTAGACGTGCATTCTCTCAAAAAAGAAGACTGAGATTGAAATTTTCCACAAATGGATGAATATAAATCTATTTGAGATCAGCTTGTTAGTGTCTTCTAGATTCATTTTCAGTGTTTCTTAATGTTTGATATTTCCTTATCTGTGTTTGACTCATTATTTGTTAAATTGTTCAGCATCAATCCACTAACAGCTCTTAAAAGATGATTTAAACCCATTTAAGGAAAAACATTATAAGGTGATTTTTAACTCCAAGCTTGCAGAGACAAATGAGGCTTTGTTTTCCGTGCATTTATGAATATGGCCTAAATATTCTCAATGCTAGTATTGTTAGTTAACATTTAAATTGAACCAAAAATGTTGATTCAGCTGAAGAAAAAATTTTGAAAATCCTTGGTGCTGTATTACGCATGTACTTTTCTCATAACTTTTGAATTTAGATAACACTAGCACATCATTTTTTTTTATTATGTTAGACGTGAAGCATATTTGTTCATTCTGAATGAAGAATATTGCTACTGAATCTTTGGATTTGCTGCTATAGGATCTTTTGTGAAATAAGCCATTCCCTGTTTGGGGGTATTCTTACCTCATGTGTAATATAACATGAATGACATTGAACCAAACAGCATATATCTGAATAACACTGACATCTGTTATTTAAATAACACTGAACCAAACAGCCACTGTTATCTGAATAACACTATTATCTCAATAATATGTTATCTGAATAACATGCTATCTTAATAACTTTTCAAATAACACTGAACCAAACAGCCCCTAAGAGCTGTTTGGTTTGATGCTATCTAATTAATGACATCTCAAAAATTATCTAAATACCATCTCTAATGTTATCCGAATGTCGGTCGATTTTGGCCGACATTGAGATAGCATTACGGACAAATGGCTTCGCGCGACTTCCTGGAGATTTCGACGCCTAGATCGCTTCCGCCATCGTCGCCACACGCTCGCTTTGCTTCGGTCGCCCGACTCCCTCTCGCCTCTCGCAACAGATTAGGTCAATGAATGGTTTTTTTATGGGATTTCCTTGATATTGTCATTTGATTATGAACAATTTAGGGAAAATTGTTTTGTGATTTGTTATTTTTAAAAATTTGTTAAGGTTGATGTTTAAAAATTTGAAACTGTTTCAGTTAAACATTTGATAAAGAAATTGCTGGCTAAAATTGCAAAAATTTCATTCTCTTCTAAGATTTGGATTGATTGCAAAAATTTTGAGTTTCTTATAAAAGGTAGCAAGCGTTCAATTAGATGCCTAATTATTGTTCCTTTTGTCATATGGTTGAGTCTTTGGTTCCCATTGGTGCGGTTGGTCGACATGCTGGCTCTGGGTGCATTGCTGAGATTGGGTATTGGCAAGAGCGTACTTGCATTATCATTCAATCTTATTATGCAGGTGCTTGTTGTCTATGATATTTTTCATTCTTAGTAGAAGCTGCAAGCAAACAAAAAAAGCAGCCCACCTTTTGATTTATTTTTCAATTTATATATAAATCTCAGTATTTTGAGGTAATTTTACTTAATGTGTAATATAACATAAATGACATTCAACTAAATAATATACATTTGAATAACACTGATATCTGTTATTTAAATAACACTGAATCAAACAGCTTCTGTTATTTGAATAACACTGCTATCTAAATAACATGCTATCTGAATAATATGCTATCTTAATAATTTTTCAATTGACATTCAACCAAACATCCCCTAAGATTGCAACTATTTGATAACTTTTCAACTGACATTCAACCAAAAGATTGCAACTGTTTGGTTCAATGCATTTTCAAAGATTCCATTGCCTAGTGTTATCTAAATGTCGGCCGACATTCAGACAACATCATCTATATTCGCCGTAGTACCGTGCTTCGCCTTGATTCACGCTCGAGGACGAAGAGGCCCGATTCTCGCTTCTCTGCAAGGGCGAAGGCGACGCCCCCGAATTTCGTTCTCGCCAAGGACAAAGTTTTCACCCGCCAATCCGATCATCGCCATAGTTGAGGCAGAGGATTCACCGCCTTTTTGCGGCGGCTGCTCAAGGTAACTGTAGAGGATTCACCATCGAAGAGAACTGCTCATGCGTATTGAGAAAGATTTGAAATTGGTATTCTTTTTTTTCCTTAAGTTTTTTTAAATTTTCTTTTTTCTCTGAGGGTAATATTCCAACTTCAAAGGATTTCGTTGGCAGTGATATTCTTGCTAAAACTAAAGTTGATCTGTAAAATAGATGTCATCCAATTTTTTTTTCATTTCAATTTGTCTCTTATTTTTCCTTTTGTTGCATACATGTGTAACTACTAAAAGAAATTTATTTTTTTGTGAAGAGAGAGTTGCTCACGTGTAATTTTACTGTTGAGGGTAATCTTATCTTATCTCATGTGTAGCATAACATGAATGACAGTAAATCAAACATAATACATCTAAATATTAATGACATCTGCTATTTAAATACTAAACCAAACATAACCTGTTATCTAAATAACATGCTATTTGAATAACATGCTTTCTTAATAACTTTTCACCTGACATCATACCCAACAACCCCTAAGATTGTAGCTGTTTGGTTCAATGCTATCTCATTTATAACATCTTAAAATTTAGGAAATGCCACTCTGTGATGTTATCTGAATGTTTTGGTAAACATTCAGATAACATCCTCGTCGACAACCTATTTGCACTCTCAATCTCGCTCTTGCCAAGGAAAATGACGGACACTCCCAAATCTCACTCTTGCCAAGGACAAAGACGACAGAAGAAGTTTTCACTTGCCGATTCCGACCTTTCCGGCGACTCTATAGATGATTCTGACCTTGATAGCAGCACTCCAGGTTGTGGATGAGGGTGTTCTGCACACGAGAATTAGAGTTTGAGAAAGAGCGATTTTCAACCTTGAAGAGGTAATAAATTGGCAAAGCTTTGGTCATTGAAGAAGCTTATTTTTGGTATTTGTTAGATTAGGGTACATAGCCATTGTTTTTCAAATCCAATTTGTAGAAAATTTTGGAGGATAAAAATATAATCTTAGATTTTTTGTATAATCTTAAGTTTTCTATGTCACCATATTTGTACATACTGGTGTGGAAATTAATTTTTTTTAAGCTAATCTTCAATTTATATTTATATCTCACTATTGAAGGGAATTTTATCTCATGTGTAACATAACATGAATGATAGTGAACCAAACATAATACATTTGAATAACATTGACATCTGTTATTTAAATAACATTGAATCAAATATAGTCTGATATTTGAATTACACTGTTATTTGAATAACATGCTATCTTAATAGCATGTATCTTAATAACTTTTCATATAACATTAAATCATACAGCCCCTTAGTATTACCACTAATTGTTTCTACTATACTTTTTGTATATTACTTTTTCTATGGGGCTTTCAAGATATTTTAGATGCTGTTATTGAGATGAGGTTATTTAGGCAATCAAATGAAATATGAAGTCTTTAACTAAGGATGCAATATTGCAGGGATGAGCCACGCACGCCCCCTATTTGGATTTGTTCTAGTTTTCCTATAACTTGTTCAAGCTTGTCTAAGCATATGAACCGAGCTTGAGCATTTATGTTTGCGTTTGTTTTATTTGAATTTTTGTTTTGATAAATCACTTTATTGAAATTAAGAAAATTAGTACAGGGAGATGCTAGAGATTTTTAGAAAAGTTATATCCTAAAAATGAAGGAAAAAAAGACTGCATTACCTCAATAATAAATAGCTAGTTATTCAGTTTATATTACAGGTTAGTTTCTCAACAGCTAATGTAATCTCTTACTTTAGAACTTTGGATCTTAAAATCTTTAAAATTCATTACTTTTGCAAAATTATTGATGGCATTAGATTTCTCTTTCTTATGATTCATTGTTTGTGAAACAATGAAGACATGTACATGACTTACCTAGAAAAGGCTTGTGTTGACATATGGCTTGAGATAAGAGGGAGAGACAATGATAGTAGCAGGTGTTATGGTAAAGGAGGCTACACTTTAGATATGACTCGAAATGATTAAAATTTTGAGTCACTACTTGTCATGTCACTATTGAGGATAGCAATTCTTTTGCTGAACCTTCTTATAAGAATATAGTAGAAAGTTCATGGAGATGGACCCTTTGGAAGATAACTTTAGGGGACATCATTATTACATTGTTAAAGATATTTAAATATGCATGCTTGTTGATGCTAAATTTTGAAATTAATGAAGGAGAAATTCTTTATGGGAGGATACTTACTTATTTCCATAAGCTTAAGAGTAGCAAAAACCTCAATGGTTGACCAGGCTCAGAATACTCATTAGCACTAAGCTCAAAGCCATTAATTTTGCCATAGAAATAAAAGCTTTAAATAAACCCACTATATCCTCTTGATGAGAATGAGAAATGAAGATTACCTTATACAAATCATTTTTAGCTCCCGCTTCTTCACTAGGATGGGCACCAACCTCATTTGTCTTTTTTTCTTGAAGCTAAGTTGCAGAGGAAGTTATAACTAGTGATTGAGTCATGTCCCACTGACTTGAAGCTCATGCACAACTCGCCCAGATGCTTAAATTCCCCATGTTACCAAAATTCTGCTTACATATACCTATCCAAATGAAAAGGGGAAATTTACTGTGATGTCTAATTTAACCAAGATCTGAGCAACAAAAGGTTGTGCAAGGATAATTGTAGTGCCGTTCAAATGAAGAGACATCAAATATTGTACCTACATCATGGGATAGACTGATTGATATGTATTTGAGCTTGGCTTGTACTTCTTTAGATTTAATAAATTAAACAAATAATTAATAAATTTTAAGCAAGTTTAAGAATAAACAATATCAAATTTTCACTAAAACACATGTATAAGACTGCTTGCTGAATAACTTGAAACATGCATAATCAGTACATATATATATATATGTATTTTAAATATATATTGAAATAAATATATAATTTGTCTTTTTAATCAGTTCATATGAAAAGGATTTATTTGAGATATCTGCTTCTAGTTTTTGATGCTGCTGTATGGGAAGTTGTGCTTGAAGTAGCTATGCTAGAAATAACTATTGTTGATCAGGGATTCAATTTTTTGTTGTTGTTCATGAATCAAAATTGGACAATTACCAGTTTAATTAAATAAACATAGGGCATTCAATTAGGGGGTCATGGGACAATTATGATGTTCATGTTGCAGCTGGGTTTGTGAAGCTATTTATGTAAAAAAAGTGCAGGGAGTTGCAACGGACAACAATGTTGGATGGGTTATTGTGATTTTCTAGGAGTGTAATGATTTTGTAGGAATGCATGATGTTACGGGGAACTTAGATTAACGCATAGCTTGGGAGAGGGATGAGTATCAAAGGTAGTTTAAGAATAATGGGATGCTATATAGATATAGTGCAACTATGCACAAAACTCCATGCCCAATTCACGTTTGCAGAACTTCATTGTGGGAAGCTAAATTTCTATAAAACAAAAAAAAAGCCCCAAACAGATTAATAATTTGAGACCTTGGCTTATACCGATTGATAAATACTATCATAGCTAGGAAAAAATAATCTTTTACTATGTTCTTGTATTGCAGATAAGTTGACTCATGTACAAATTTGTAGTGATTAGCTTGCTTAAACTTAATTTCGTGTATTAACATTTAGAAGATTCATATGGATTTAAATAAGATACCCGTACTTATTAATAAAAGATAGATATATTTTGGTCAGCTGGATAGTTTGTTGGAGCTTGATCAGAATTTCAAAACTAGTTTTGCCACGAAAAGCAAAAATTAGATAAAATTAGGCTTGATGATGTTACATTTCTTATGTATAAGAATATGATTGATGCGATGTACTTTTGTTTATGGGTTATGAGTAAACCTTTTTCTTAATTTTTAATACGAAATTCTTACTTTATTTGTTGGGACATCTAGCATTTCTCTTTCAAAATTAGTATTGTTATCAACCATTGCCAATATACTTTTTGTAAATGACTTTATATGCAGCTTTCAAGATATTAGATGCTGTTATTGAGATGCTAGAATTTAGGCAATCAAATGAAATATGAAGACTTTAACTAAGGATGCAATATTGCAGGCATGACCAACACACCCTTGTTTGGATTTGTTCTGGTTATTGTATAACTTGTTCAAGTTTTGTCTAGTGCTTTTAGACCGAGCTTGAGCATTAGTTTGCATTTAGCTTATTTGAAAATTCTGTATTTGGGCTTTTTTTTGATAAATCACTTTTTTGAAAATTAGTACAGGGATTGATTTATGCAAGAGATTCTTAGATAAGTTATATCCTAAAAGTGAATGGAAAAATCGATTGGATTACCTCAAATAATCAGTAATTGAGTAATTCATTTTATATCACAAGTTAGTTTCTCAACAGTTAATGTATTTGTATGCTTTAGGACTTGGGATCTTAAAATTCTTAAGATTTGTTACTTCTGCAAAATTATTGATGGGATTTGATTTCTTTTTCTTATGATTCATTGCTTGAGAAATGATGGAGACATGGATATGACTTATCTAGAGATGGCTTGCATTGACATATGGCTTGCGATAAGAGGGAGAGGCAATGATATTAGCAGGTGTCATGGTAAAGGAGGTTACACTTGAGGTATGACTCTAAATGATTATAATTTTTAAGCACTACTTGTCATATCACTATTGAGGATAGCAATTCTTTCAATGAACTTTCTTATAAGAATTTAGTAGAAAACTCATGGCGATGGACCCTTTGGAAGATAACTTTAGGGGACTTCATTATTAGATGGATGGAGATATTTGAACATCCATGTTTTTTGACGCTGGATATGGGATTAATGAAGTAGCAATTCTTTCTTGGAGGATGCTTCCTTGATTTTCATAAGGTTAAGAGTAGCGGAAACCTCAATGGCTGAATAGGCTCGATACCCTCATCAACACTAAGCTCTAAGCTATTAATTTCACCATAGAAATAAAAGCTTTAGATAAGCCCATTATATTATCCTCTTGGTGAACGTGAGAAATGAAGATCACTATCTACAGATCATTCTTATAACCTACTATCTCACTAGGATGGGCACCAACCTCATTTGTCTTATTGTCTTGGGTCTAAGCTCCAGAGGAAGTTGTAACTAGCGATTAAATCATGTCCCATTTACTTGCTGCTCATGCACTACTTGTTAAGATATGCTCAAATGACTCCTACTGCTGAAATTTGTCTTACATATACCTATTCAAATATGAAAGGGAAATTTATTGTGATGTTTAATTTAACCAAGATCTGAGCAACAAAAGGTTGTGTAAGGATAATTGTAGTGCCATTGAAATAAAGAGACATCAAATATTGCATCTTCATCATGTGATAGATAGATTTATACTTATTTGAGCCTGGCTTGCACTTCTTTTTGTTGAATAAATTAAACAAATAATTAATAAACTTTAAGCAAGTTCACAAACAAATAATAGCAAACTTTCAGTAAAGCACATGTATAATATTACTTTCTGAATAACTTGACACATGCATAATACATATGTGTATATTATTTGTGCTTATATAAAAAATTTCGTGAATTTTAAATAAAAATTTATATCAAATCATGTATAACCTTGAAATTTTCAGATAAATCAAGTTTAATCTCCATTCAAATTGAATTTGTTATTAGACGTTAAAGATTAATTTGGATAGCTGCTTATAGTTTTAGATGCTGATGTATGGGAAGTAGTTCTCAAAGTAGCTATACTTGAAATAATTGTTGTTGATCAGGGATTCAATTTCTTGGCATTGTTGGTGAATCAAAATATCTCCGCTACTAATTTAATTTAAAAAACATAGGGCGTTCAATTAGGGGCTCATGGGGCTGTTATGATGTTCATGCTGCAAGTGCAGCTATATAGGCAGAAAACTTGTGGGGAGGGGCAATAGACAACATTGTTGGATGGGTTTGTGATTGTCTAGAAGTGATGTTGTAGGAATGCATGATGTTGCGGGGAAGTGTACACATGGCTCAGGAGAGGGATGAGTATCAGAGGTAGTTTAGGAATTTTGGGATGCCGTATAGCATATAGCAAGATACAATGAAACAATGCACAAGACTCCATCACCAATTAACGTCTATAGAACTTCATTGTGGGGCACTAGATTTCTATAAAACAACAAAAAAGGAACTCCCAAACAACTTAAAAACTTTGGGGCAATCCTTTATAACCCCAATAGTTGTACAACATACAAACCCCAAATCTAATCTAAATATGAAAGTAAATAAATGTATAATGCATTTTATGAATCATTTGTGTTCCACCTATTGAAATAATCGATGATTTACTAAAATAGTTCACTTCAACAATCAAAAGAAGCTTAGTTAGTGCTGTGATTATATTTACTTTTAAAGTGAATGATCATATTCATGGGAGCTTTGTTTGGTGATCAGGTGGTGAACCTATTGAATTTTATTCTTGGTTAAAACTCAAATTCTCCGAGGCAACTTTGGTATGATGCTTAATCTAAGATTGCTATCAAGGTGCACCTTGTTTGCTGCTTGCATATCACGTTCATCAATAACCATGCCTTCGCTGCCTTCCAATTCAATGATGCCTGTAATTGAAGAGTTTGTAGTTCTAAACAATATTGAAAGAGTACAAAGTTTCTCTTCTAGTAGCCTCAATTTGAGGGAAGACATGAGCAATGGGGTGTGTAGTCTTAACAAAGTCAATGACGTCAGAGTCTTCCTTAGCTTCAAGTAAGTGCTATTTTTTCGAGCATTTTCATTTTTCTTCCTTGTTATTATCAATTTGTTGTTTTTTAGTCTATTTTCTTTTGTAACAATTGTAAGTCGTGCTTAAAATTATTTTTAAGGGCCAGCTTGGTTGCATGTCATTTGCAATATTAAAACGTGTTATTCAAATAACATTTTGAGATAACATTGCTATTTAGATTGGAACGGGTTTTTTGTTCAATGTTATTTTTATGTTATGCATTTTTGTTAGGTTAAGGTTTTATTGTCTTAAAATTATACATATTATTTATATATTTATTTTTTAATTTTTGATATTGATAATTTATCGATTGCAAAAAAAAAAATACTTAGCACCAAACACAGATGCAGGAATATTGAACGCTAGCAATCAATGAAATTGCCAAGGATGAGACAGACGCAGTGACAAGGATAATGAACATAAATATTACAAAATTGTTAGTGGCAGGGCCAGTGGAGGCGATCTAATGTCATCTGAATGGTGAAAAATTCAAGATATTATTTGAATAACATTAGGAAATGTTAAATTTGTGAAAAAATGTAACTTCAAATAACATAGCATTGAACCAAACATCCTTTCTCCCATTTATTAGGGGGATTACATAATATTACGAGGATGTAGCTACAAATCAAAATTTTGTAATGTTAACATGATTTTCCTTTGTGTTCCTACCCTTTTCTTTATAACCTAATTCTATCAGTTAATGGATTAAAATTATGTTTTTTAGGGAAATTGTGCCTTCCTTAGAACATATATAATTGTAGCTATTATTTTTCAGAACAGCCTTGCTGGCTTGTTTCAAAGATTATTTTTGATCTCATTTAAATCTTGCATAATTCTGACCTTTTACAGTCCTTTTCATTCTTTAATCTTTTGATACTGTGGTTCCAATATGATTTTCAAATATATATATATATATATATCCTTGTGGATTCATAATCGTGATTCTGAAGTTCAAAATTTAATTCTTAGTGCCTATATATATCCTTGTGGATTCATAATCGTGATTCTGAAGTTCAAAAGTTAATTCTTAGTGCCAGATTGTCTTTTTATTTAATGTACTTTCTAAAATTTTATAGTACTAAATCTCTGTCGTGAAATCTATACAACCTGCTCATGGCTTGTTATGCATTTCTTTCTGTTATTAAACGTATTGTAGGGCTATTATTAGAAAGTTAACAGTGGATTAAAGGGCTTTGATGCTGTTTTTGACAGAAAACTGCTGTCCTGGATGAGGGGAGCGCTGAAAACCTTTGGATAGCAATATTTGAAGTCCTGGACAACAAGTTTTGTTTCCTGGATTTTTTTCTTGCCAACTGAACTTACTGCACAGTAGAGGATAAGTCATGGCAGCGATTGTGTATGCTGATGATGAAGAAACTGGTGGTCAGATTCAGGAGTGCTAGCATTGTGGTCAAACATCAGGCTGATGGCTGTTTGACAACAGGCCTGGGGCTGGATTAGTTCCATGGCTGTTCCAACAGAGGCTTAAGGAGGATGGGGAAGTAGTAAGGAAGAAGAAAAGGATAAGATATGTGGGATTGATGGAAAGGTAATGAATATGGGGAAGAAAACTTGAGATGGAGGATGAGAGGAAGATAAATGATCTACGCAAGATGTTTTCGCAAGATGTTTGGGAACACGCAAAAAATTTATAGATTTCATTAAGACTCGGAAACTCTTTATCTACTGACTGCTTTGTCTTCCCATATGTAATTAAATTTTCTCAAAGAATCAACCATGCTCGTGTTAGCTGCTCTTTTGCAATGATTGGCTTTCTATTAAAAATCTAAGTTATGGTTGATTGTCTTGTTTTCCAAGTGAAAAGGTTGTTTCTAAAGAAATATTTTTCTACCTTTGTTAAATAAAAACAATTTATTTTGGGGATACCTTTTTTATTGGCATTTCTGATGTAGAGTAAAGCATCATGCTTTGGTCTTTTTTTGGCATGTAGTAAAATATTATGGTAAAACATTTGGAGTGTGAAGATATTTTAGGTAAAGTATTTATGTTGATACTTATTAATTCATTAATAAGTAAAACTAAGAGGTTGCTTGGTTGCATGTTATCTCCCTGCTATATTATATTATATTTTAATAACATTGAGATAACAAGTGTCTACTTCAATGCTATGCTATTTGTACTTTTATTTATGAAAAAGCCACTCTTGCGTATTATTGTGATAGCACCCTAAATTGGGTGCTATCTCAATAGCATACATTTTCCACTTCAATTTTTTGTCAACAATTTTGGTGAGACTTGGGTTTCCCTTTTTGCTAGCTATTTTTGTTGTTGTTTTTGTGTCTATCACTCAGCTTGTTGCCTACTTCATTTTCTGCTTTCTTTTTCTATGGCCATCTCTTTTGATTGTCACATTTTAATTCATGCCCATTTGTACTGTTACTTGGTATTAGTATCGAGCTATTTAAAATGATAATAATAGTAGTAGTTAGAAAAAAACCATAGTTATGAGAGGGTAATCTTATTTATAAACACCACATTCATATCACCAAAACTCAAATTACAATGAATTAAATATGCACCTCTATTTGAATAGCATGTTTAATAATAATATGCTATCTTATGAACATTTAACATGATATGCAACTAAGTAACTCTTAAATTTAAGATTTGTTCTTGTGTTTGTGTAATGACCCTAGGTCATTTGGACAAAGGATGTTAAAATACCAGTTATGTCTAATTTTTGTTATTTCCCGCAAATTTTCGTTTTTCGTTAAATTTTTTTGCTAAAATCTATTTTTCATTAACCACTACTTGATTCTTTTATAACTGAATAATTAGTTTAGGAAACTGTAAGAACTCATTGATTCATTTTGAATTTAAATACAAGCATTCCAGGCAACATTCAGGCAAAATTTATGTAGCCAAGCAGTTTCCAATTTCTTTTCTATTCACTCCCGTAATCGATGCAAAGTTATGGGAGGCATTTAAGTCGTCAATTCCCAATGTGCTAAGTACCTTCCGCTTAAATCAGTGTGATGATTTCATTTGGGGAAGGTCGACAGAACACAAGAAATGCCCAAAATCACATGACTTCTGATTTCTCTTATTTCCCGTAGCATACGAGCGTTAATCGATATACCAGTCGGACGAAGCGGGCGTGCGTTACGCACGCCCTATTTAATCCCATGGAAGGCCACTCGACTCTTCTCCACCATCACTGAGCACTTAATCTCCTGCTCTCAATCAAAAATCTTGTGTTGGAAGAGATATGATGTAAAACTAAGCTGTATGCTGAGGTTAAACATTAGAAAAGTAGTACTAATCAATTTTGCACCATCAACTTAGTTGATTGTTTTGATCTCTGCTCTTAAAGAAATTTAGAATTTATTTTATTTGATTAAAAGTATTTTCTTTACATTATGGTGCTTTGAACCTAGTATTTATAACTTAGTCATATTTAATCACTTAACTTAAGACTAGGATATTTAATAGTGTTTTTTGAGAATTTAATTAATTAAAGTGATTTAATTGCCTTATGTCGACCTTATACTTAGGTAATTGCTTTATGAATAAGAATTTGGTGTGATCAATCCTAATTTAATCATAACTGTGTTGTAGAGGGAAATTGATGTTTAAATTGCAGTGTAATATTTAGGTCTGACCAGTTAACACTAGGAAGAGGATTTAAAAGGTCTAATCGGTACAAATCAGCCGTTCAATAAATTCTTAACGAGGACAAGAAGTTTCAATATTTATATGACGTATAATGAAATTAGTTATAACTGCCTATGAATATTATCAATATCAAGCCAATAAATATTCTATCCTAACTTATGCTTTAATATACACTAAGCTTTGAGTTCATGTCTATTTTTGATCCTAAATAATAGCTCAAGAATTTCTCATATTTTGCTTTAATGAAGCATGAGTGCTGCTTTAGCATAATAGATGAGTTTTATGTTGCTAAACGAGGTTTTATAATATCAATTCAATTAAACTCCTTTTACTCCAACATTGTAGTTTGATTCTTTCAAATAAAGTTGTCTAATTTCTTCGAGATCAATCAAGTGTGATTTTAGTTTAGATATAATACTTTTATGAATTAGGTCTTTTTGCAGTATGATTTATTGGAAGGGGAATAGGGTACTCTATATCTTTTGCTATGTGAGATAAAGATTAAAGTAACCAACTAAAGCCAAACTTTGGAATAAGAATACTAGTTCTAATTTTGTAAATATGTAGTTTTATTGTTTAATAAAATTTCAATTATAATTTTTGCAGACACACCAAATTTATGGTGATTCGTCTTATTAAGCCTAGATAAAGGCACAATGGATATTATTTTTATACTCTTATTTACTTTTATTGCTGCTTAAGTATCGCTTTGATCTTGTTTCTTGTTGATATTAATTACTTATGATGCAAAAGAAAATGATGCTTATGTATCTTGTCAATGTTGCAAAGGGTTCCGAAACGGTGGTTGAATATGTTAGGGATGGGGCTAGTCCTTGGGAGCTATAAGGGTGTTATCTGGAGCCTTTGAGGGGGCTCAGGTGAAGGAAAAGCTTTTTTTTAAAAACAACCTCAAGGTTTTGGATTTGCCCTTCAGAACTATTAATGTCGCTTCATGGTATCAAGACATAAACATAAAACATGAATTTTTATGTGATCATCGTTTGAAATTTGGCATGTGACATAACCGTGATAACAAAATATTTATTTGCAGGAGTTATGATTAATTTTATTATATTAAAACTATGTTTTCTTGCAATTATTGTTATTTCATTTTTGCTTTCCGCTTTTGCTTAAAAGTATATTATTTAATATTTTTTGTACTTAGAATATGCACTAATACATTATTTTTATAATGCCAGACTAGATACAGCTGAAGGAGGTTGATGTAGTTTAAAGATGTGAAAAATAATTATGGCGCGGAATATAACCTTAGCTTTTACATTCTTTTAAAGAGACAAATATTTACTTTGGATAATATGATGTTAAATTGAATGAATGATATTTTTATTTCTTGTATGCTCTGGATGTTGTTTAAATACTATTTTGTTTAACTGTCAATATAATCCTGTGGAAAGATGCACATATGTTAGATTGGTTGTTGCTAACCTAACATGAGTCACCACAGTTCGTTTTAGGAAAACTTATTTATTTGTAAAATTTTATAAGGAAAATAAAATAGTGGCGCTGATGCTAAGAATTTTTCCAATAAGGCTCGGTGTCAGTCAGTGCCAAAAGGTAGAGCCCGAGATGAGGGCTTGCTGTTGAGTGACTGGGAGAAGCTGTCAAGGGCCTCACCCACGAGCCTTACAATTGATAGGGAGGAGGGACTAGACCAGAAAGTTTAGGGGTACTCTAGTTGAAATTTTTTTCTTATTATTTTTTTTGTTGTTGAGTGGACTTAAAATAAAATCGCCTAATTTGGGGGATTTTTTAATGGTATTTTGGGGTTTGGGGAATACACCTATCCCAAAATTTGACTTTACACTCACATTTCCCAAATCCAAATGCATAGAAAATAACTTTACCCAAAAATACTAAACTTTCCCTAACCTTACTCCATTTAAACATCTCTTTACAACAAATGCAAAGGGGTAAAAAGAAATGCCTGATGTTAACACATTTCCGAAAATTAAGCATTTATCCTTAAACAGGATAAAAAATACTCATATTTTATTAAAATGCATATTTGCTGATTAATCTTTATTTTCGTTCTTATGTTCTTATCCTCAAACATGAGAAAATTAAGCATTTATCTATTTTGGTCTTTGTTTCCTGTTTTTCTTCCTAGTGAAGTTTTCTAAGTAGTTCTGTATTTTCTCCCCTCTCCCACTTGCTTCAGGGAAGAACTTGTGCAGAAAATAAAAGTACATGGTTTGTCTCAACCTCGATACTCAGCTTTGAGATTGGTATATCTTGGCTCAAGTAAAACATTATCTTATAAAATTTTCCATCCACTATGTATTATTAATCATCATTTTAGTTCTCTCAATAATGACAAAGAAACACGACATCCAGCAAACAAGGTATGGTTATCTTCAAGCAAGCTAACTTGTTTGGTATATGATTACTTTTAGTGGATAATAGCTTGTGCATGCTACATCATAATTTTAACAAGCTATGACTTTGCATATATTGTGTAGTTCTGAAAATTAAGATTAAATTATTACCATATATTAGTAATTTCTGCGCTATAACCATTGTTTGCATATTTTATTGTCTGATTAACGTCGCTTTATGTTGGATTGATTAATTTCACAAAGTTGTACTTTGAAGTCCTTCCTAACATTTTCTTAATGCAACTTAAATTCGTATAGCTTTTGTTTCTATGAAATTTCAAATTAGTGTTTTGCTAAATGCATGCAACCCCTATTCAGAAAACATGTGGTTTTTCTTCTGTAATAGTTTAAAATTGGTTTATTTATGATCTTTGTAGATTATGCAGCTGTCGCCAAATAAACTTGAATGTAAAACACACTGTTGTCCTCAATATCTTACTGTGCTTGAAATATAGCGTTTGCTTAGCATTATCATAGTGTGCAGATCAGGAAGAAACACTTATGCTTTATACTCTGATCTGAATCATTAGCTTTAGTCACTAAACTTTGACGATTTTATATATATATGTATATATATTTGCTTGATGTGTTGATTATTCAGGACTTGATTTTTTGAAAAAATGGTTAAGAAAAACATGAATTGAAAATTGTAGTTATATTTACTTTCCGAGTAAGGGGTCTTTTATCATTAGAATATAAATTTGTTAGATGGTCACATCTTTTTTTTTGTTTTTTATTTTATTTTATTATTTTTATTATTTTTTCTTTCTTTCATAGTTGTTACCATTCAAATCTGCTATACTTCTCTTTTCTTATAAAATTTCTATAGATTCCTCTAAAAAATATTTTTAGAGAGCATTTATGATACCCGCATATTATTTTCCATATTCATGAGCTTAAGTTAAAAAGGCTTTAAATTAGAGAGAACTCGAGGTAAAATGCTGAAGTTGGAAATCACATCTGTACGCAATGTAAACGCTACTATAAATGATATTTGAGATATCAGGAGTTATGATTATTGCTACTTTATCTCCCATATTATATTTTACGTGTAATTAATTGAAATCACTCGGAATTCATAATCATCAAACAATTGTGCAGTAATTCTTGAAAAGTTTTACACAATTTTGTAAATAATTTGAGGCTAGTAATGAGAAACAAAAGATTAATATTTATTCTAAAGATTAATATCTATGAATCATAGCAATTCAAAAAGTTGGAATAGTTTTGCATATAAGTTGAATTGAGAATTACATATTGATACATGAATTATCTCCTTAAAGTAGCTCAACCCAAACATGCTTTGAATATTTGACTATATACACTTTTACGATTGATTAGATAGATAGTATTTTAAAATTTTCTTTGTTCTAATGAAAAATTACTCAGCTCTTTTTAGAAGATTTGGCTTATGTATGTACTAAAAAACAAACTCAAACTAAATTCAACATTTTCCAATACATATTTAACATCGACTTTTCGATTCACTCATAATTCTTTTCTCAATCGCTCTATTAATTTATCAATCTCAACACTGCCTCATAATCACATATAAAAAACCTCATATTTAAACACAATAAACCTCACATTCAAACATACCCTAAGCTTCTATTCATTTTAGGCTTATTTTGACTTGGCTTAGTTTAACAATTTAGCTTAGTTTATTCAGCTTTTGCTGCTTATTTAGCTTCTTTAACTTAAAGCCAACAAAAAAATTTAAAAGTTTAAAAAAATTGAAGTGTGAAAAATCAAATAAAACAACTTTATCAGCTTAATTTAGTTTAATTTCAGCTGAAATAAAAAATCAAGCCTAAAGCATATATGCCCACCATCAAATTCTTAGACATTTATATGGTTTCATGCTCAACTGACACTTTAATTCTAATAGCATTATTTGATTAACTAAGGTTTAGGATCTTGAATATTGTTAACTACATGTGTAGTTTTAATTTTAACATTTTTTTAAGTGATTCATTATTTCAATAAACAAATTAGATTCAACTTCAAATTAAATTTTAGGCTCATCATTGTCAAATTAAGGCTCAGGCAAAGTCTTGGTCTCTAAGTTTTAATTCTTGTTTTGAATGAGTTGATAGGCCTATCCATATTATAAAATTGATAGAATTTTTTTTTGGAAGTGGAGCTTAGATAATAATGGGGTGCTAAAGGCTGGAAGGCAAGTTTCTTTTTTGGTAATGCTGTCGGTAGTAGTGGTGGTGAAGGCCATTGAAGTGTTATCACTATAGGCCTTGAGGTGGGGCATGTTGTATGTTCTCAGGTTTTGGTGCTTAATTTTTGATGGTTTCATGCAGCTTTATAAAAGGTTTTAATTTGATGTCACTACCCCTCTTGTGCTACCATCTTAGAAATATCTATAAACTTTTCCAAATGCGGGGTGAAGGAAGATTGCTATAGTAGGTTTCTAGAGAATGGAAAAGTGTATTTTTGATTATTCAAATTTTTTCATAACATATTTTTCAAATAAATAATTCAAATATCACTTCAGAAAAAAATCACTTCTGAAAAGTCATTGTGTACGTGGGCAGGCATTGCAGGCCTATAGTGGGGGGCAAGAAAAAATAAACGGCTTAGAAGAAAATATTAATAAACAGTGATTTTTTTAATAGTAAATTATTTAAAATGAATAGTAAATTCATTTTGAATAAATGAGTACTAATTTTAGTTTAAACTATATTCTTTTTTATTTTGAGCATTTTTTGTGTGATTTCCAAATTTAAGTTTGGACATATATTTTATTTTTATTAATTTTTAAATATTAAAATTTGTAAAATAAAGCTCGAATAATTTGGAGCTTCAAATAAACTTCTTCCCATCATGTTTGATCTAACGACACCCATATTTCTAAATTTGAACTTATAATTTATTTTCTATTAATTTCTTAAGTTTTACTTTCAAAAATTAATTTAAGAGTATCCATTATTCGGATTTCTCTCAAATTTGTGTATTATGATTCTAAAACTATGCTCTATAGAACAATATACTTGGTTTGATATATTGTTGAGTTAGCTAGGGTCCTGATTTTGGTTTAATTAGGTACTTAAGTGACCTAGAGTGTTGCAGTCTTCACCACTTAAAAATAAATGCCGTCCTCATATTAATAGTATTTTGACTTGGTGATTACCTGGTTGCATTGAATAGATTTGGGTAATTTGTCAGCATATCTTCTTATTTTCTCCCAGGTAGCTTCATTTGGGATTCGATTGCTCGACTGTACTTTCACCTTGAGAATTGATTTACTACGAAGTTGGTGAATGAATTTTGCTAGAATTTTAATTGGTACTTCAATGTTTGATAAATATGGCTGAAGTCATTCTCCTAGAATGGATATTTGCTATGATGGTTTTAGCTTGCATGCTAAGTATCATACTTTAGCTAATACTTCAAAAGGCTCAACTTATCAGGGGTTTAATTTTCCTATTACTCCAAAGAAAAAGACCCATTCATTGGGCTCACCTTTAAATAATCAAAATTATTTATCTAGAATTTCGCTAATTTATGTTTATGATCAAATTACTTTTTTTGTCTATGTTGTGCGACCAATATTCTTTTTGTATCAGTTGAAAGTTTTGTTTCTTCTACAAGATCTGATCCATAGATCTAAGTATCACCAACCTTGAACCACGATAGGGGTGTGCTGCATCTTCTGCTATATAATGATTTATATGGAGCCATCCCAATACTACACTGATGTTTAATATTATATGCTAATTCTATTAACTGTAGGTGTTCCTCCAAACTACTGTCAAAGACTAATATGCGCAATCATGTCTTATAATAATGATTTATTAGTTCTGTCTAACTATTAGTTTGAGGATGGAATGCTGTACTTATTGCCAGAGTGGTTCCCAAATCTTCATGCACTATCCAGAAACGAGAGGTAAATCAGTTATCTTTATCAGAGATTGTAGTTACTGGGATACTATATTCTAGCAATTTCTTTTATATAAAGCATTGTCAATTTTTCCATATTGTTATTTTGTTTTATTGGAATGTAATGTGCTTATTTTGTTAATCGATTTACTGTAACCCAGATTGTATCAGCTCTAGATTTATCTCGGGGAAGCCCAATGATGAAGTTCATGGAAATGCCTGTACATTTCCATTCTAGAATTTATAAAGTCTGTAAGGTTTCCAGGCTACCAAAATACTTTCTTAAAATTCTATGTATTTTTATATTACCCAAGTGAAGAGTATATCTTAAATAAATGATGGGCTTTTGTTAATATTTGATTGCATAATGTGGTTATATTAAGCACAATTTTTTTGTTTTGTGATAAATATGAATATCCTCTTTCCATTTCCATTACTAATTTTGATATTATTCTAGGAGTGGACTGATTAAGTCATCAGAAAACTATTATAAATTGTTAAAAGAAAAAGTTGACACTTATAAGAGCAAATAAGTTTGAAATTTTAATGGAAAAAATAAGCATCTTGGCATACTTAATTAATGCTGCAAAATTGGAGAGGTTAGTTCGAAAAGGTCATGAAGCCTATGGGTAGTGATGTCTCCTTATCAGATTCCAGAATAGCAGAAGTATTCGTGAATGCGTTTCTTGAAGATCTACCTATATCCACCTGCTTGTTTCTCCATCAAACTTCTTCCAGATACTCAAATTGTCTAATGCACCATATAGAATGGATTCACGTGAACTACAGGAGCTTAAAGAATAGATTGAAATTAACACTAGTAGTTTTTGCTCCAAAAATTTGGAGACACTATATATATAGAGAAATGTAAAATTTATACTGATCATCGGAGCCTTCAGTATATTTTCACTCTAAAAGACTTAAATTCAGGCAATGACGATGGCTGGAGAATAACATACTATGATATCATTATCCAGCAGTATCAGCCGGGCAAGGCAAATGTAGTCGCATGTCTTAAATAAAAAATTTGCAGGGATTCTCAACACAATGACATTGGAAAATCCTTAACAGAAGAATTTTATAGATGGGCATAGATCTAATCTCCACTTCACAATTGAGTACAATAACTAACAAGGAGACAACCAAACCTACTTTAAAAGAATAATTAAAAAATGCTCAACAAAATGATGTTGATTATCCTAAGTTAAAATAAGATGCCAAGAGCTGGCTTAATAGAAGCCCATTACTTAGTATATACTATTCTTCTAGGAAATAAAAAAATATATTGAGATTTGAAGAAAGTATTATGATGGTCAGAATTGAAGAAAGATGTAGTAGAATTTGTAGTCCATTGCCATACATGTAATTTGTAAAAGCTGAGCATCAAAAGTTTGGAGAACTTCTATAACCTTTATGAAATTCAGAATAGATATAGACAAACATTTCTATGAACTTCATCGTTGAACTTCCTTGAGGTAAATTTGGAACCAATACAATCTGTGTTACGGTAGATATATTAACAAAATTGACACATTTTATTTCAATCAAACAAACTTCAATATGAAAAAATTGGCAAAGCTTTATATAAAAGAAATTGTCTGACTACATTGTACCTCAGCAACAATAATATCAGATAGAGATAGTCAATTTACCTCATATTTTTGGAAAAAAGTACATGAAGATTTGGGGATAATTTTGACAGTAAGTACATCATTCTATCCCCAACTTGATGGCTATAGATAGAACGAGAAAATCTGTTAATAAAATACTTTTTAAGATTGTGTGTATTAGATTTTGGCCGTAATTGGGAGGAACATCTATCGTTAATAGAGTTTGCATATATAATAATGCCCATCAGAGTAATATTAGGATGACTCCATATGAAACATTATATGTATGGAGATGCAACACACTCCTATCATGGTTTGAGGTTGATGATACTCAGATTTATGGATCAGATTTTGTAAAAGCAACAAAACAGAAAGTTCAACTGATACAAAAAAGGATACTGGCTGCACAAGATAGACAGAGTATTTTGGTCCTAAACATAGATTGGTGGAATTCTAAACAGAGATTTCACTTATTTAAAAGTGAGCCTCGTGAAGGGGATCTTTCGCTTTGGAGGAATCTAAAAATTAACCCTCCTCAGATATGTTGAGCCATTTGAAGTATTAGCTAAAATAGCAAGCTCAACATATAAGCCTAACTACCATGCGATTTTGCTGCAGTACATGATGTCTTCCATATATCTTTCCTTTGCAAATGCCTAGCAAGACCGTCACAACAAATATTCATTCTAAGAGAGTGACTTTAGTCAAATTTATCATACGTTGAATTGCCAATTAAAATTTTAGCAGAAAACATTTGCCAATTTTGTAGTAAATAAATTCCCATGGTGACAATACAGTCGAGTAGTCTGTGCTCAAATGAAGTCATCTGAGAGAAAGAAGACGATATGTGGACAAAGTACCAAAATCTATTCAAAATAACTAGGTAATTGCCAACTCAAAATAGTATTTGTAGAGGAAATTAACACATGTTCTAGAGTAATCACAGTTCTAGAGTAAACATTCTCAAGAGCAAAACTCACAAAAAAGAAATCACAAGATCACATGTAAACCACAAATAAACATCCAAACACACAATATTTTTATGTGAGAAAACTTAATCGGGAAAATCATGGAGCAACACTACCAAGAAGTTCCACTGTAAAGAAAATTAAGAGTTTACAGAGTTACAGAGAGAACCAAATCCTTGGAAGAAGAGGAAGATTACACCTACCAAGGAAACACACCAACCCTAGCCACCTTTCTTCTTTTTATGCCATTCACTTAGTTCTCTCACTCTCTCTTTTATCACACACATTCGCACAATCACATCCACACCCTCATGCATTAAAATGATGATGCCCCACAACATGCTTAAATAAGCCAAAACCGCCCCTTAAGCCTCTCTAATATGCCAAAGGGACGCATCTCTTTGGGTCATAATTGTCGCGGGCGTTTGGGCGCCCAGACCTCTCGCTGGGCTTGAGTTCGTCTCTCGGTGCCAGATAACAACATTGGCACTTGGGCGTCCTCTTCGGCCTACATGTACTGTTGGGCGCCCGGGCGCACATGGACGCCTAGGACGCACTTGGGTGCCCCTTCCTTTGGCTACAGGCCCTATTAGGTGCTCGAGGCTGACCCCGACTCGCTGCTAGGAAGTGATGCCTTGCCCTAGAATCATCGAAATTTCGTCGGCACTTCCTTTGGTGATCAAATTGGTCTCCACACCCTAACACTATTGATGTGGAAGACGACATCTATATTAAGTGATGAAGACGGTTAAGTACTTTATTAAGCTAAATAAGAATCTTCGGCATATTCAACCATGGATCAAACCAATAGTATTGTTGGATAGATCATATTTTTAGGATCATAGTATACAAATTTGGGAGTAATCCTAATAATAGATACTTCTAAATTAATTTTTAAAATTTAAAATTTAGAAATTAATAGATAATAAAATTTAAATCAAAATTTAAATTTTTTGGCACCATTAGATCAAATATAATGGGAAGTTGGTTAAAATTTCATTAAATTCAGATCTTCAGATTATTTGGAATTGATTTTAAAAATTTTAATATTTTAAAATTAATGTACAATAAAGTATAAGTCCATACTTAAAAATTTTAACACGAGCGTGTCCGCCTCGTCAAACTGCACCACCTAGTAAAATTTTATGAAATTTTGAGATCACATTACAAAAAAATGCACAAAAATATAAATAGTATAAAGTTTTATTTAAAATTACTATTCATTTATAACGAATTTGTCATTCATTTAAACTAATTTACTTTTTAAATTATTTTTTTACTATTCATATTAATATTATTTTCTGAACTGTTTATTCAAATAAATAAATGGTTTATTGATAAATAAATGATTTTATCTCAACCTAATGTACTTATTATTATTTTAACTTTTCTCAACTAATATATTATATGTTCTCAACATATCTCAATTTTGGGCTTTGATATTAATTTGATGCAAGAATCAAGGTATGATAGAGGGCCATTGGTGTGAAGATGTGGGACAAGCCATTTAATGGGATTAAGTTTAATTATATCTGGACAAGTTTGGGCGCATGGTCAGCCTGAGATCGTTGTGCATGGACGCACCCTCATTGGGCTTCTAGGCTCACTTTTTATGCTCATGGGCGGCCAACCCCAGAAAATAAAATAATAATAATAATCATAATAATAAAATAGCCATTAACGAATGGGATGACGTAGATGGTGTCACAGATGTCTTTAGGTTCCAATTCTCAGCAGGTTCTTTCTTAAAAAGAAAAGTTGGGTGTTGCACTTTTGCTGCATATACTGATACTTATAGAATTTAAAGCAAACAATCTCTTTAGGATTTTGAAGGGGTTCATTACTAGCTTTAGATGGTGTTTTGCTGGTCAAATGGATGTGAGGGCAGAAATGGTCTAGCTAGAGGTTTACACATTAGTAGTAGACCGTGGAACCTTTAATCTGGTGGATTTGTGTTGCTTTTCAATAAGGCTTCCAGAATGAATTTCCCATTGTACGATGATCAAGAAGCTCCACTTGACTTTTAAACATCTCTATCATTTCTAGTTTCTATCCGAGTTAAAAGATTTCTTCCTTTTATCTCTTCTTTTGATAGAATATTTTTCTAATCATTTTCTTGCATGGCCTATAAATATCATTTTCACAAAATTAAGTAATTCGTTGATATATATATATATATATATATATATATATATAGATATACTAGAATTTATTGAACTCATTTACAACAACCAGAAAGAGCTTCAACCATAATAGTCACAGTAGGCTCTTTATTGCTCTTCTATTGGGGTGGCTTCCTTGGTTGATTAGAAACATCCCCTATATGTTGGAGAGGGACATTTTATTCACGATTTGATGAGTTGGGGTTTGCTGCGTGATATCTTGGAAATTAAATTCAATACTCTTAAATTTTCCTTGGAAGTCATTTATTTTGCCATCTAAATAATCAAACATAGCTTGCATATCTTGAAAGGTTTCTTATAAATGTTATAATGTCTCAACACATAAAGCTTTTAGAGGCATGATCTATATGTTAATGCAGTTAACCAAATTTTTAGAAAATTCAATATGCAATGATATTCTGTTTAAAATATGAAAGTGAGTGTGAAACAAAAAAGTGAGTTTTATTTGACATTAAAAATAAAATTGCACAACAAGCTTAAACTAGTAACTTAAATTATGGTTCCAACTAGAAATCAATGTTACCTGATTAATCTAAAGTCAAAATAGTGTGAAAAAGTTAAAATAAATTAGAACTTATACTCACGTGCAGAACATTGAAGTGAGAAAGGTTATGGTAGGCTCACTTAATGGTAGATAAGCTTGGATGATATTGTGGGTGCAACTACTTGAAAATAACATAGAATTACTATTAACAGTTGCTTAATTCAAGCTGAAATTGCAAGATTACAAGGTATAGCTTGATGATAATAATCCAATTACCAAATGTAAGCAAAGATAGTGGATATAATGCCTAGTCCTTTCTCAAGTTTAAATAATGATTATCTTTATCTTTTCCTACTAGAGTACTCCTTGGCCAGTTTTTAAAAGGAATTTACTTATTCCCACACCCTTATTCATTTGAAGAAATGGTCAGCACCTCCTTTGGATTAATTTCCTTAGGGTAGTTATCACATATCCTTCTAGAAAACTTATAGTTTTTTCATTCAGAGGAATTTAACCATTCAAGGCCTCTTTTGATTTTAACAATGGCCAGCACCTCTATCAGATTAACCTCATCAGGGCCTATATAACGCCATAATGTTGTTACTTCATAAAATTAGGTCAAATTCCAACTCAAAAATCAGGACTTTGGGGAACTTTAATTTAGGGCAAACAAAAATACCTTTAGATAAAAATAATTTTTAGATCAAAAATACCCTAGTTTAAGAGAAATTCGGATAACAGAAACTCCCGCTTTAATTTCTGGAATATTTCAATAAATTGAGAAAATTAAATACATGTCCAAATTCATCGATTTTTGTCATTGTTTTAAGTATATTATTTAAAGGGTACACTAAAAGTTTCATCAAATTCGGAGATCCGGTTCATTGCATTTTTATTTTATTATTTTCATAATAAAATAAAAAGAGGAGAAATTTTGCATAATTATATTATCTCTATTATGTCATCATATTAGTATAATTGTTATTAATCAATAATGATAAACAATACAAATATTATATTTGACTGTTATTTTTTATTTTGTCAATTTAATTTCAATCATTTCCATTTTGTCTTCTCCTTTCATACATTATTATTATCATTAAATAATGAATAATAATAACACTATTATAAATATTATTTCTTCCCTTAGTAACTTAAAATGCTGCCTTCTAAGAGTGAAAGAAAGATTATAGAAAAGAAGAAAAAAATATCTCTAAAAATATCATATTACTTTCATTATAATATTTGTTAAAAGACTAATTTAAATTATCAAAAATCTAAATGCAGGACGAACGATTGGTGGCATCCTACGAGACAGAGTTCACAAAACTCTCTTGTTATTCACCCAAGTTAGTTGATTGTGAAGCAACGAGGTGCAGTTTATTCATAGAGGGATTAAAAGACAGCATTCGCACAAATCTGATCTCACTCAGGCATACAAAATTTGCTGATCTCTTAGATTGTGCAACAATGCTAGAGCATAACGAGCAAGTGATCGCAGAAAGACAAGGAAAAAGGCTGGTCACTTTCGCTAGGGACCATGAGGTATTCAAGCATCCCCGTTACCCTCTACCAGCCAAGGCATACCATATGCCTGCGAAAGCTCCCATGACCAATGAAGGTTTAGCTTGTAATCGACCTCACCCGATTGGAAGATGCTATCACAGGCAGAACCGTTATTTTACCTGTAGGTGCTCCGCTCCGGCCACGGTTTTCGCTTCTGTATTGCAAAAAAGATGATAGACGGAGATGTTATTCCTGGGGCAAGATCTGCCCCAAACTAGAGCTCAGCACCAGCAGCCCCCCTTGCCAACAATCAACGGAGAGCTGCTCCTAGACAAGTTGCAATAGTGGCGCTTATCCAAAGGAATAGTCAGGTCCCTCGACCTCCCATTCCAGCAAGGATGTACTCCATCACACCTATCATGGCACCCAATGACGACAACAATGTGGTGTCAGGAGCCATACAAATAAATAACAGATCTTTTAACGTCTTGTTCGATACGAGAGCAAGTCACTCCTTTATTTCGAACAATTGCATAAGGGCTCTCAATATTCCGTGTTGCAATCTAGCCAACGTTCTTAATATTGGGTTGCCCTCGGGTGCCACCATGAGCGCTCAACAATTTTGCGTTTGCAGCATTCCAATCAATGAGTGGTATATGAGGCTACTATACAAATCTTCTATATAATGAACTTCGACATCATTTTAGAGATTGATTGCTTGAGTATGCATGAAGCAGTCATTGATTGTCGGAATAGGTCACTCTTAAAGGAGAAGGAAAATCATAAGTATTCATAGGCAGATTGGCTATTAACGCTCAACACACTTAAAGTAGAAAAGTTAATTCGCAAAGGGTGTGAGGCTTACTTAGTCTCTATGATAAAGGAAGTAGAAAAATACACCCTTTTATCAAAAACCAGAATCGTCAGAGAATTCCCCGATGTCTTCCCGGATGAGCTTCCTGGTATACCTCCAATAAGGGAAGTAGATTTTGCTATCGACTTGGTGCCTGGATCGCAACCATTGTCAAAGGCACCTTATCGTCTAGCCCCTAAAGAGCTGCAAAAACTTCATGAGCAATTGCAAGAACTAATTTATAAAAGCCTTATAAAACCCAGCATGTCACCGTGGGGAGCCCCAGTTCTCTTTGTAAAGAAGAAGGATGGATCGATGCGCATGTGCATCGACTACCGAGAGCTAAACAAGGTAACAATCAAGAATAAGTATCCGCTACCTCGAATTGACGATATATTCGATCAACTTGCCGGGGCAAATGTTTTCTCAAAAATAGATCAGCGATCAGGATATCATCAAGTTCGAGTTCGAGAAGAAGACATTCCAAAAACATTTCGAATTTTTTGTAATGTCATTCGGATTAACCAACGCTCCTTCAGTCTTCATGGATCTAATGCAGCGAGTTTTTAGACCCTTCCAGGATAGATTTGTGATCATGTTTATCGACGACATACTTATTTACTTTAAAAGTGATAAGGATCATGAAAATCACCCGAGATTTGTGTTTCGCACATTAAGGAAGCAACAACTGTATGCAAAGTACACAAAGTGTGAATTATGGCTAAAATCCGTTGCCTTTCTTGGTCATGTAATTAGTGCGGAAGGGATAAAAGTTGATCAAAATAAAATAAGCGCCATTTAGGAATGGCCACGACCCTCCACAGTAACTGAACTTTGAAGCTTCTTGGGACTTGTAGGCTATTACCGAAAGTTCGTTAAGGGATTTTCGCTATTAGCCTTACTTCTTTTAAGGTTAGCTCAAAAAGCGGTACCTTTCGTTTGCGTTTGGAGCCAAGACTGTGAAGAAGCATTCCAGAAGTTAAAGGAAGTACTGATTGTCGTACCAATTCTGATCCTACCTCAAGAAGGAATTAATTATCAAGTATTCATTGATGCATCCAATATTGGATTGGGATGTATCCTAATGCAGGAAGGAAAGGTAATTGTATACGCCTCTAGGCAATTAAAGAAGCATGAGAAGAATTGCCCAGTTCATGATCTGGAGTTAGCGTCGGTTGATTTTGCTTTGAAGATCTGGAGGCACTACTTATATGGGGTACAATGCGAGATTTTTACAGGTCACCAAAGCCTAAAGTATATTTTTACCCAGAAGTAACTAAACCGTAGGCAAAGAAGATTGCTTGAATTAATCTGCGACTACGATCTTAGTATCACGTATCACCCTGGTAAGGTCAACGTTGTAGTTGACGCCCTCAGCAGAAAAGTCTTTGAATGAATTGATCATGGAAAGCCCCTTGGTGGAAGAGTTTTAGAAGCTAGGGATAAGATTCATTTCTAGCAAGCAATTAAGAAATCTACTCAAGATAAGTATCGCCGAACCTACGCTCTTGCAGCAGATAACTATCGCTCAAGGACAAGATCCAGAGTATCCAAAGCTAAAGAAGGACATAAAAAATGGATGCCGATCAGACTCTTACAACTTCAGCAAGGGATTTATATCTATCACGAAAAAGTATGAAATTCAGATAGATGTAAAACTCTCGTTGTAGATCAAAATACCTTAGTTTGAGAGAAATTCAAATAATGAAAATTCTCGTTTTAATTTTTAAATTATTTAAATTCAATAAACTGAGAAAATTAAATACTTGTCCAAATTCATCGATTTTTATATCATTGTGTTAAGTATATTATTTAATGGCTATACTAAAAGTTTCATCAAATTTGGAGATCCGATTTGATCGTGATTAATTTTTGAAGTTTCAAACTCTTGAAATTATTTTAAGATAAAATATTTTGCGCTAGGGTGTTTGTTATGTCATAACACATCTTTGTGTCAAGTTTTGTTATTTTTGGAGGTCAAATAGTAAAAAAATGCGAAAATTTTAATTTAAAAATTTTTCTTATGTTTTAATTTTCCCTTCCTTTTCCCCCCCTCCGATGATGCCATGCGCTAGGACGCAGGCTCTGTCGCTCAACAGTGCTTGCCAGGTGCTGCCAGACGGATGTGCCAGAGGTGCAGACAGACGCACGCGCGCCGCCCTGTGGTCCGGCTTTCGGTAGGTGAGAGGAGGAAGAAAAAAAGAGGAGAAATTTTGCATTTTTATTTTATTATTTTCATAGTAATAATAATTATATTATATCTATTATGTCATCACATTAACATATTGTTATTAATCAATAATGATAAATAGTACAAATGTTATATTTGATTGTTATTTTTCATTTTGTCAATTTAATTTCAATCATTTCTATTCTGTGTTTTTGTTTCGTACATTATTATTATCATTAATTAATGATAATATTATTTCTTTCCTCAGTAACTTAAAATGCTGCCTTTATTAAGAAGAGCGAGTGAAAGAAGTACTCAATAGAAAAGAAAGTAAATATCCTTAAAATTATCATATCACTTTTATTATAATATTGGCTAAAAGGTTAATTTAAATTATTAAAAATCTAAAAGCAGATTCGATCAAACTGTTGCACTTTTGAACTTAAAGAAAAAAGATATCCAGTATATCAGCATGTATTACTTTTGCACTTTACTGCTGCTTAGCTCCGTTTTGAGCCAAATTCATATTAATGCTTGGTTGGTTGTTCGAAACCAATATCTTTTTATAACGTGGTTGGTTACTAGAAAAATGATATTAGTAACATTCGTAGTTGGTTACTGGAAAAATGACATTAGTAACATTCGTAGTTGATTATTAGAAAAATGACATCAGTAATATTCGTAGTTGGTTACTGGAAAAATGACATCAGTAACATTCGTAGTTAGTTATTGAAAAAATGATATCAGTAACATTCGTGGTAGGTTACTGGAAAAATGACATCAATAACCTACTACTTTTGTGATAATACTTTTTGCAGGAATTTAATTATCTCGTTTGCGCTATTGCCTTATTTTTCCTGCATTTTTAGTGCATTCTTATTTTTGCTAATCGCATCTTTGTTATTATAAAATGTAATATTTTATTGTTTACCGCGGTACTTAGAATATTGTCTAATTATTGAGAATTTCAATCATAGTATTTTTTTTTTTACAATACCAGGTCAGTTACTTCTGGGAGAATTCGCACAAGAATCATAATTCTTAAATTTTCAATTTGATGATGGATTTACGGTGCTATTTTACTTATCTTTTTATTTTATTTTAGTTTCTCTTTTGTTCTAAAAAGATGAACATTGTACGAGATATACGTTGGAGATTTTTGTAATATGGAATTTTAATGAATGAGAAACATCATTTGGTTTTTATATGTGTATCCCTTATCTTTTAAATTGCTCAATAGGATCTTACGGTATGTGAACACTTGATGTTGGGACAGTTCTCGCTGAACCGCATCAGGTCTTCACAATCTACTTCTAGAAAACTTCATCACTGGACATAGAGAGTAATTTTATTATTCCAAAACCTCTTTGTTAGATTAATGAAGTGTCTTAGCTAGTTAGAGGTAGTGGTTGAACTTGGGTGATGAGGTAATGATAGTGACTGAGATTTAGCGGGGATGATTGTGGCTTGCTGATACCCAAATGATAGGGCCATTGGGGCCAAGATGTGATGGGTACGAGGAGAAGGTGTGGTGATCATGAATGGGATCAAGAAACTAATTGAAGAAGAGCAAAATCTTTTACCATTAAGTGAGAATGGGCTCCAATTTCTCACTAAAAACGTGGAAAGGAAATTCACAAAATCTCATTGGTTTCTCCAAGGAAAGGTGAAATTTTGTTGCACCAAAAGAGTATTTCATTTCTTCATCCAGAACACTTAATACAAACAAATTTATTTGAATGCTGAATTGCGGTTATTTAAATCGAGGTAAAAAATACGAAATAAATTAAATATAATGTAAAGCATTTAAAAGTAAAATAAATGTAGTGTAAATAGAGTATCTTAGTTTTTGATATTGGTTAGGTTGTAAAGTATTTTAACGAAATTTTAAAAAATAATGGAAATTGAAGTTGAAAAAATAAAAGACACCGAAACTGTTCCTCACTTGGTTGCCAAAGCATGATTTATCAGAGATGGTGTCGGCCGGCCATGGATACCCTGTGAAGGCCAATCTGTGGCTGACGAGACCTTCGAAGATCGACTAATTTTTGACTGTGGCCGGCCAAGGAAAACCCAGCTGAAGGCTGATCTGGGGCGGCGAAGATCAAGGGAGTTTGGCTAAGGCTGGTGGTGGCTAGTGAAGCCCAGGGAGGGCCGGTAAAGATCGGTTAATGCTTGTGTGCTAACTCCGTGCGCTTATACAAGTTTTTTGTTCATGGCACTTGGTGTAAAAGTTTTATCACTTAAGTTGGCAAAATAACAAAAACAAATTCCTCCAATATTTTATAAAATAAAAGAAGTGCAGCAAATCAACAGCTGAAAAATAGAATTTCGGGTAAATTTTTTTACTTTTCAGCCAAAAACAGCTGACCAAACAACCCCTTAGTTATGCCTTTTTTCAAGCACCTTTTCATTTGGCAGCCTTACCATATGCTCAGACTTTCTTGGCTGACCCTTTAGCATATGCCTATTTTAGCTGACTAAAATCACTCTGTATGTACATGCTTATGATGCACATAGCTCAAGCTCCCACATCACAAAATTTCAGGTTCAAACATAATTAAAGATTAAATAAAATGTAGAATCCACACAAATAAGTACTCACACGCAACTTGAACTTATCAGAGAAATCGTGAATGGTCTATTTATTGCAGCATCATTATGGTAAGCTTAGGTTTTATTTTGGGATGGATTTTGGAATGCTTATGGCTTGATGTTTAAAAAGGAGAACGGAATTCACAAATTCATTTAAACATATTTTATTATTATTTTTATATTTAGCACATTACCAAGATACCAAGCAAATTAATTAAAAATATAAATAGAGTAGCACTTGAATGAGACACACATCTAATCACTGACAAGAGTAAGAGAAAAATAAATATTTAAAGCTAATTGTTCGCAAATACATTATTTGACAATATATCCACCATTTATTACAGGAGTTTTCTGCATTATAATGTTTTGTACAGAAATGCTCTCTATCTTTTCAAACTCTGAAATTGCATTTAGCAAACCCTATTCTTTTTCTACTGTTACCATTGCCTTATTTTTTGTTTAGTCCTCGGGTTATTCACAGTTTTATTATTGTTCATCCCTCAGGTTATGCACACATGTTTTTATGATACTTACTACTAAACTTTCAGGCGTTAAACTACTTGCCAAAGTTTGTTAAGATTGTTGAAGTTGGACCAAGGGATGGGTTGCAAAATGAGAAGAATATTATACCCACTTCTATCAAAGTTGAGTTGATACGTAGATTGATTGCTTCTGGGTTACTAGTTGTTGAGGCTACAAGTTTTGTCTCACCTAAATGGGTGCCACAGGTGACCTTTTTTTCTTGGATATATTGTTAGCGTCTCTGTACTGCATAATTAGAATTTTTATTGGATTTCACTTGTAACATAAACTCTTAGTTATGAAGAGAATAAAGAGAGATTTACATACGTACCACACAAATTCTTATGATTGTTTTAGTCAATTGCTATAAGTAACAATCATTATTAGATGCGCAGTTGGTATTTTTAGATAAAGTTTTGTGAAGTTCGACTATCAAATGTGTGTATTTTTAGTCTTCAACTAAATAAAAGTCAATTATGATTTCTTGTTGCCCATGACAAATTAAACCGATGAAGGGCTAATTTTTGATGTTACTAGGATTTTTAAATCAGGGCTTGGCTATGATCAACAAAACTTGTTCATAATTCTCTATCATAAACATTTGTCACTGCATTTTATATGCATCCAGTAGACAAAGATTCAAAAACTTGAAGGTTGCATGTTTCCAGGGCAGAATTACTTGCATCTAAATTTAATCAAGTAAAATGGTGTTCTAATTTTAGCAATAATAAGTGCGATATTAAATCAGAACACAAAACTAAATGGGTGAAGTGACCTTACATAATGGAAATGATCGTGAAGGCTATTCAAGTGTGACCAAGCATTTCAAAACGTTGCAGCAAAACATCATGTCTGGCATGGATAGCTCTTAATTGTTGAAGGGATGACCGATAGGTGTATGAGTGATGATAAAATGTTTCCTCAAGAACCCTCACTTGAAGAAACCACAACAAATCTGACTTTGGCTTCATCTTCAGCTACTCTATTGTTCCAAGAGATGAGTGAGTCTTCGTTGTAATATTTCAACTTTGCCAGATATTTGTAAAGGTTGTGCTGTGTTTTAGTAACTCTATGTTGATGAGACCTTAGCAACATAAGATTGGAATAAATGTTTTTTTTTTTTTCAGATAACATCACAAGATTAGCTAGAGAGTTGATAGTGGATAGGTACATCTGAAAAAATCCTTTCCTCAAGCCTTTGGTGAGCGGTATGTAAGTAGTCTGAAAGAGGTCTCTCGACTAAACAATTCCCATCGTTGAAGAGCTAGTTGCTAGAGCCCATTGTCGCGGCACAATTTAGAAGGTGTATAATTTTGACAGCGAAATGTAGAAGTGTGGGTGGGGCTCAAAAATCAATCGATGCCAAAAATACAGAAACACATAAATCTCCATGAAGAGCGTTGTTGATATGAAGTGAATTTTTTTTAAAAAATAGAGCATAATCGAAGCTCAATAGAAGTTTATTGTCAACAACAAATAACACAAGGAAATGTGTAATAAATTTGTATACCAGCTTGTTCTATTGGAGCTTCAACTACTGAAAGACTTACAATCTCGGTCACGCCTAAAGAATCAGAAACTCTGGGTACGGTGCTCCCATGTATCTTGAGTTAGTGAGATAGAAGATTTAACGACACTAGAACTCTCTTCCTTTGCATCTCAATTACAGTTTTCTCACTTGAATGTCAGCCGATGCCTGAATTGGAACAATATCTTTAGAAGGGTGGCATGAGTTAGGTAAGTTTGAAGCTTGTGAGGATGAAATGACTGGAGGGTGGTTTAGTGATCCTGAAGTAGGATCTACTTGGCGTTAAGAAGACCGCTCAGAAACAAAAGGGGGATGACCAAACTCTGAATAAAAAAGAACATTAATAGCACGCATAAATGGAATAACAAAAAAAAAAAAAAAAAGAGAAAAACATATCGATGCCCTCAAAAGAAAAATAATCAGCAAAATCCTGCTTCCTAGGGTATGGGATCTGCTCAGACACATTCTAAAAATGAATTGAAACATAAGAATGAACCTGAAAAACTCTTGATCTCTCCAATCGTCTGTGATAAATTAGGGTACCCATTTCAATAAATAATGCAAAAGTGTGCCTAATCTAAGATAGACACAGATGTTCAATTCTTGTTGGTGCAGTAGCCGAAGCTATATAAAATTGAAAGCTAGTCTTTAATCACAAGAGGAAAGCCTATGGCAATGAAATAGTCTCCAAGCATAGCAGTGATAAAGTTCCCATATGTTTGAGATAAATCACCCCTAAAATTGTAGGAAGGCTATATAACGGAGTGGCCCGTCTGAAGTTGAATTGTTGGGCTGCTTTGTTGGGGCAGTGCCCTTCCATGGTAACAAACTAGTGCTGCCTATAATATAACCATTATGTTCTGATACACAGAATCCATGAAAGTACTTCTCATGCCGTGCAAAAGTACTCAACCAATGGAAGTCTTGTGAAGGATACTGAAGTGACTAATCATTGGATGGAGTGCAATAAAGAATAATCATATCATATTTTTTGTCTATAGTGGCAGTGACCACTGCGAGATGCATTATTAAAGGAAAACCCTTATGTTGCTCTACACAACTAAAGGAACTGATTATATGAATATATATCCACAATTGTAGGAAATGCCAAAGAACATCTAACACCTAATAGCGTGATCTAACAATAGTATTGGTCTGATTGAACCCCTGATATATCTGAGCTAGTACAGAAGGTGCTAATGACACTCTTATTGCTAGTTATCAAACTAGTAATCAGTAGAGTCATGGAGAAAAACACTATTTCTTCTAGGAAGGACAAAACAACACAATCAATTAGCTTTGGACCTAATTAAGGCCATTTTAGCCTTCACAACGCATCCTAATATATGTGACACCTCAAATGTAGCGTCAAGTTTAAATAATTTTTTAAGAGAACATGTGTGATGTCCCGATATTCGGGTGTTAACATTCTGCAGGATTATATTGAGCAATTTGAGAAATAAAAAGAATACATAAAAACCATAAGACATTTCTCATTTAATTATATTTCAAATTTTACAATGTAGCCAATAACTTTTTGACAAAGTTCATTTGCTAGAAAACAAGATGAACTTTGAAAAAGTAAAATAAAATAAAAGTAGAAGTTGCATCATTGATTCTTCCGCCAATATAAATTTTCAAGGCTCTTGGTTAAGCTCTTTCAGAGGTATTTGACCTAGTATTGTACATAAAATAATACAGAGATTGGAATTTTCAGTAATTAGAGAATACTCTAAGTACCACAGTAAATAAAATATATTACGTTTTTATAAAAGCAAATATGCGATTAATAGATACAAGGATAAAAATACAGGAAAAGTAAGGTAATAGTGAAAAATGAATAAAAGTTTCATGCAACAAGTATTATCACCAAATATAGGCTACCGATGTCATTTTTCTAGCGACCTACGAATGTTGCTGATGTCATTTTTTAGCAGCTCACGAATGAAAAGATGTTGGTTTCTAACAACCAAGCATTAATGTTACTGATATTATTTTCCAGTAACCCACGAATGAAAAGGATATTGGTTTCTAACAACCAACAAAGCATTAATATTACTGATGTTATTTTTTAGTAACCCACGAATGTCATCACGTTGGTTCCGAACAACCAATCAAGTTTCAAATGAATTTAGCTCAAAGCAAATAAGCGAAGCTAAGCAGCAGTAAAAGTGCAAAAATATAATACATGTCATGTACTGGGTACCTTTGTTCTTTAAGATCCAAGTTTGATAGTTCGACTTTTGAATCTGCATTTAGATTTGAACATTTTTAAATTAGCTTTTAGCCGATATTTTTAGGAGTAATATTTATTTTCATTTTGATTATATTCTTCTTTCGATTTCTCTTTATGATTGAAGTTCGATTTTTATTTAAGATACTGTGATAGCAGTAATATTATTTATAGCGTTATTAATTCACTGAGGATAGTAATATATTGGTACAATATTATCATTATCATTATTTCAATGATAATAATAATATAAGAATGAAAGAAGAACATAACAGAAATGATTATCAAAATGAAAATGCTTGAATTGAAATAATAATCATTTTATATTATATGTACTGTTTATCATTATTGATTAATGATGATAATGCTAATATGATGATATAATCTTATATTCATAAAGATTATTAAGTATATATAACAATAAATAAAGAAAATAGCAAAATAATTTCTCCTCTTTTCTTCTCCCTCTTTCTTTCTCTTATTCTTCTCTTCTTACCTTTAGAATTAGGATTGCCGGAAAAAGGAGGGAGGCCGGAGTGGGGTGGCTGGAGGATGGCAAGTGGCTGGCCGGTTGGGCTGCTTTTGGCCGGCCGGAGGAGGCAGGGAGGGGTTGGGTTGGTTTCTGCTGGTTGGCTGGCGGCAGGGTAGCTGGCTGGCGGGGCTGAGGAGGAGGGCTGCTTGCAGGAGACTTGGTTGGGAGGGGAGGAGAGGCTAGCAATAGGCTAAGAGATGAGGGGGAGGGGCTGCTGCTGTGAGGGTGAGAGCGAGGGAAGGGGTGTGGGTTTAAATAGAGGAGGGAAGGGAGGGGGTTGTCGGTCAAGAGGGACGACCAACTTGCGCCAAAAATGGCACAGGTAGCAGGCTCTGTCTTGTGACAGAGCCTGTGATCGCAGGATTTGCGATCGGGGAGGGGGGAATCGGGCGAATGGGGGGGGAAGGGAAATGTGAAGAAATTTTTAGAAAATTACTTAAAATTAAATTTTCTCACTTTTCTGCCGTTTAGCGTCCAAAAGTAACGAAACTTGATACCGAGGTGTGTTATGATATAACGAACACTCTCGCGCCAAATTTTTTTGATTCAGAGCAATATTTTATTTTATATTAATTTTTGAAGTTTTAACCTCAAAAATTAATCACGATCAAACTGACGCTCAGAATTTGATGAAACTTCTCGAGCAGCCTTTAAAATAATATATTTAAAATAATGACATAGAAAATGATGAATTCGGACACGTATTTTAATGTTCTTGATTTTTAGAATTTAAAAAATTCAGAAAATAAAGTGGGAGCTTTCGTTATTCGGATTTCTTCTAAACTATGGCACTTTGATCTTAAAATTATTCTTATATAAGGGTATTTTTGTATGCCCTAATTCGAAATTTCCCGGGATCCTGATTTATGAGGCAGGATTTGACCTAAATCGCAAAGTAATGACTTTGGGTCGTTACAACATGTATCCGAAACACCAAAAGGTGTGCAAACTAAGCTACATGTGCATTTTATTGTAAAAGCTTTGAACCTAGGTGTCAAGAGGAATGATGCACAACAACCTTGACTCTCTTAGCTTCACAATAAAGTTCGTGATAGTGTGCAAGCAATTTGTGGATGAATAAGTGATTTACCTTGTCTCAGACCTCCAACCACTCGCAATTGGAATGGCTCTTCTTCTGAAGGTCCGCACTCTTTATAAGGTCATAAATCAACATTTTACATACTAGGTCTCATAGTTTCATTATCATCTTGTGAGGACCATTTGAACAAGTGTTTGAGCCATTATCTCAACTTTCCATACTCTTTAGAATCCATGGAGGAGATAGTTTGCTATAGTTATACAAAAAAGTTTAATCAGTATGATAAACCCCAGCTTGACAATGGACACTGCTTGATGTGTTCTTAAAGTGTAATAAGCTCATAAGTGTATTCATTAAGAGCCTTGGGAAAACTCTCTAATTATGTCTCATGGTTACAATTATCTTCTTTGCAATGCAATAATCTATAACACAGAACTTGGATAACATCAATACATTTGCACTATTAGTGGTTGGCTGGAGTGTGCCTGAGCCCCATAGCTCATGATGTCTGCAATTCTCTTTAACACATGAGGGTCCCCATTGCGTGACTCTGCCCAACCACCTAGATGATGGTATTGTAATCAATGGGAGTCTCTAGACGATAAGAATGAGTGAAAAGCCCATCGTATCTTGGCTCAACATCATTTTTTGGTGCCAATTAAGACTCTCTTAAAAAGATCATGCATGTCGATCTCTTTTTACATCCTTTTCTCAGAAGGCTTAATCTGAGGTATCTGACAAGGTCTTGCCCCTCAAAACATCTTAAGCAAACAATGAAGCAAGCGAAAGAAATGATCACATCTGAATGAACATTAGATAATATGACCATTGGTTTGGACATAGCTAGATTGCAGCTAATAACTTGAAAAGGAACTTACCTAGTAAATCATTCCGATCCTCAAAAAAATGTCTTGACACACTAGCTAGGGTTAGCCTGAATGCGTATGTCGATTAATTGAGAAAAGCATGTTAGCTGGAGCTATCTCAAATGCAAACTTTGATTGACCAAAGAAAGCGTGTCAGTTGGAGATGAACCTGGCACATCAGCTAGAATTGTTGAATAATTCAATGCATGCTTAGATGTGCGCGTTGGTAGACCAAGAAAGCACGCAAAAGACAGTCAAAATGTACTTCGTGAAAAGTGGATTTATTGGTCCTCACACAATTTCTTGTGCACGATTGCTTTGCCAAGCTCATCATGTTAGTTTCGATCACGATCGACCCAAATCAACAAATGTAAAAGCATTATACTATTTAAAGATTTTTGGGGATGCAACAATTAAAGAATGAAAAATTAACATATTAAATTCTTTGAAGAATCTGTCCCATGGAGTTCATGGATTAGTGTAACGACCCAAGGTCGTTATTTAGCAAATTAGGTCAAAACACCGACTAGAACATCAGGATCCCGGGGAATTTTGAATTAGGGTAAACAAAAATACCTCTCAATAGAAATAAATTTTTGGATCAAAGTGCCCTCCGTTTGGGAGAAATTGGGATAACGGAAACTCTCGCTTTATTTTTTTGAATTTTCTTAAATTCAGTAAAAATCAAGAACATTGAAATACGTGTTCGAATTCATCGATTTTCATGTCATTATGTTAAGGACATTACTTAAAAGCTGCACATGAAGTTTCATCAAATTTGGATTGTCGGTTTAACCTAAATTAATTTTTGAAGTTTAAAATTTCAAAAATTAATATAAAATAAAATATTTGTCCGAATCGACATTGGTGTCAAGTTTCGTTGTATTTGGACGCCAAACGGCAAAAAAATGTGAAAAATTTAACTTTAAATAAAATTTTAAAATTTTCCTTGAGGATTTTCTCTTCCCCCCTCCCTCCCCCCTCCTCCGAATTTTCCTAGCTCCTTCAGCCTGTTTAGCGCCTGGAGGGCCCCACCCCTTCTCTTTGACCCTTCCTATTCTTCTTCCCCCCGCCACCCCTTCCTCTACTTAAACCCCTCACCTCCCCTTCCCCTCAAGCTAACTCTCCTCTTCAGCCCCCTCACCCTGCTGCCAGCCCCCTTTCAGCCAGCCTCCAGCCCCGACAACCAGTCATCAGCCTCGGTAACCACCCTGACCACCCCGGCAGCCATCCTGGCTACCATTTTGAACCCTCCAAACCCAACCAGCCCCTTCCGGCTCTCCAAAACAGCAGCAACAACCCTCCTCACCCCTCTCAAACCCCTCCCAATAGCAGCAGCCCTCCCCTTCCAGCAGCAGCCCTCCTCTTGCCGGCCACTAGCTAGCCACTTCGGCCACCTCCTGCAGCCGTTCGACCCCCTCAGCCTCCCGAAAATACTTTCCTAGGTAAGAGGAGAAGAAAATGAGGTAGAAATGAGGAGATTTTTACTATTATATACTCTTTTCAGATATACCTAATAATTAGTATTATGAACATAAATATGATAAATCTTATGTCATCACATTAGCATTGTTATCATTAATCAATAATGGTAAACAAGTGCATATGTTATAAGATGACTATATTTCTATTCAAACACTTTTTCATTCTAACGTATTATTATTATTACTTTCTGCAATTTAATTTATGACATTTTCATTATGTCTCTTACATTTGTATATTATTATTATTATCATAAAAATATCGCTAACCTAATGTAATATTATGGAAAATAGAATGGAAAAGAAGTTAGTAATTACTCCTAAGAACATTGGATTAAAAAGGCTAATTTAAAAATATCTAAAATCTAAATGCAGATCCAAAAGTCGAACTGTCAAACTTTGAATCTTAAAGAACAAAGGTACTTAATATATGACATGTATTATTTTTTATAATTTATTGCTGTTTAGCTTCGCTTATTTGCTATGACCAGATTCATTTGAAGCTTGGTTAGTTGTTCGGAACCAACGTGATACTATTCGGGGGTTATTACTGGAAAAAAGACATCAGTAATAATATTGGTGACTAGTTACTGAAAAAATGACATCAATAACAGCATTCGTGGGTTGTTAATGGAAAAAAGATATCGGTAACAATATTCGGGGGTTATTACTGGACAAAAGACATCAGTAATTACATTCGTGGCTAGTTACTGGAAAATGTCATTAACAATAATATTCGTGGGTTGTTACTAAAAAAGACATTGATAACAATATTCAGGGGTTATTATTGGAAAAAAGACATCAGTAATAACATTCGTGGCTAGTTACTAGAAAAATGATATCAATTATAGCATTCGTGGGTTGTTACTGGAAAAAAGACATCGGTAACAATATTCGGGGTTTATTACTGAAAAAAGATATCAGTAATAACATTTGTGGTTAGTTACTGGAAAAATGACATCAGTAACAGCATTCGTGGGTTGTTACTGGAAAAAAGGCATCGGTAACAATATTTGTGGTGGGTTACTGGAAAAATGACATCGATAACCTGCATCTTTGTGCTAATAATACTTTTTTGTAGGAAATTATTTATTTCGTTTGCACTGTTATATTACTTTTCCTGCATTCTTATCCTTATTTTCGCTAATCACATATTTGCTTTTATAAAAATGTAATATTATTTTGTTTACTGTGGTACTTAGAGTATTCCCTAATTACTAGGAGTTCCAATCCCGGTATTATTTTCTGAACAATACTAGGTCAGGTACTTCTGGAGGAGTTCGAAGAAAAACCTTAAAAACATAAATTATCAAACTGCCGATGGATCTACGACGGCACTACTTTAACTTTTTATCTCTTTAATTTATCTTTTGTTGAACAATGTTCGTGATGTATGATGATCTTTTTTTTTTTGTAATATGTAATTTTGAAATGAATGAAAAATATCTTTGGATTTTGTATGTATGTTTTATCTTCTCTCAAATTGCTTAATATGATTCTGCAGTATCTGAACAACTGAATGTCGGGACATCACAATTAGAGCCATGGGCAAGCAAATTTTCTTTAGGAACCAACCTTTTCTTTTGGTCTGATGATATGAAGGAGTTAAAAATTGCAGCATGAACAGTTGTATTATAGGGGTACTGGGTCATGGAACTGTAGCGGTACTGCAGGTGTATTGCAGCAACATTGTAGCGTCCCAAGGATCCGCAATTTCTTTTCCTAATAAAAATTTTGTGGTCGTGCCAACCCTTGCATTGTGTGTATACCCAATTACTGTCTGAGACAGTACATTATTTGACAAAAATTTCAGGGATTTCCACCTTAAATAGTAATTGAAAGTTTAAATCTAGTACTAATTTGTTCTTTGATTACTGTTATTGAGTGGTTTGCAAGCCTTTTTTTAATGAAATGTTTTTCAGCATTTTAATGATTCAACTATTTTAAATTAAAGCAAAATAACAGTGTGCAGTTTGCAATTCTTTTGTTGCTCTTTCTTTTCAATTTTTTGTTGAACTGTAGCTAGCGGATGCAAAAGATGTTATGGAGGCTATTCGAGATATAGATGGTGTGAGGCTTCCTGTCTTAACTCCTAACCTTAAGGTGACGTGAGTTATTCATAATCCAATATAAGACTCATAAATTTTAAACATTTTTTGAGTTTAAGCATTGAACAACCATTATCAGGGATTTGAGGTAGCAGTTGCGAATGGAGCCAAGGAAATTGCTGTATTTGCATCAGCCTCTGAATCATTTTCGAAGTTAAACCTAAATTGTAGCATTAATGATAGCCTTGTCCGTTACCGTGAAGTGATGCATGCTGCTGAGAAATGTGCAATACCTGTTCGTGGGTACACTTTTCTTAAGTTCTCATGAATTAGCTATTTTTAAGTTCTTGCAGATCAAGTTCCTAATGCTTGTTTGCTATTTTGTAAGGCAAGAATAAACTGTATGGATTGGTTTTTGTAATTCAATAAAATGCCTTAGATGTGCCAATTTGCTGTACTGTCGGTATTATGGAAAGCAGGTCTAGCAAAACAAAATTGTAATATAATGAGGAACATTACTTTCATCTAGAAGACTAAAGGTCTTCCTTGCACATTTCTAGCTGGTCATCAAAAAAATACATTGTTACATTTTAAAAAGCTAAAATACAAACAACACATCACTTTTGTCTTTTATTTTCTTCAAATTTGATTCATTAAAACTTACTGATTTATGGTGAGATATATAGAAAAAAAAACTTTTTTATTCTTCTAAAAAGGATACTAGTGTAACTAAGTTATAATTATATAAACTATTATGAATCTCTTTGTAAGAGCATATTCTAATTTATTTCATTTAACTCGGGCGTTGTCTTATCTGTTTAGCAAATCAGCATGGTTTTGTGAATTTAGGTTACTATTATTTTCACTAATATTTGAGAAGAAAGTTTGACTATTCATTGGTTTTTTTTTTGTATCTTAGAACTGCTTTGTGTATTTTTATTAAAATGAACTATCATTTTATAAAAGGTCTGCTGTTATTCTGTGTCGGAAGTCAGAAATGGCGAATCATTTGAACTGTTTCAGCTTATCAGTCTTGTAAATGGTTTGTATAATTTAACAAAATAATAGTTTGTGGACGATGTTTTTATTATTATTTGGGCCTTTACCACTTCAAGGGACTTAAAAGTATATTTTACGCCAAATGCTATCCAAATATCTAGTTTATTCTATTTTTTATTAATCATAAGAGTTGCGATGCAACTCTAGCAGCACTAACAAAATATGATAATTCATGAACTGTAATATTTGGGTTTGATATTTGGCAATAAACACATTTAGAAATAACATTGTTGTTGAGTGTGTTCAATTATATTAACTAAGTTATAATTATATAAACTATTATGAATCTCCTTGTAAGAGCATATTTTAATTTATTTCATTTAACTCGGTGTTGTATTATCTGTTCAGCAAATCAGCATGGTTTTGTGAATTTTGGATACTATTTTCTTCACTAATATTTGAGAAGAAAGTTTGACTATTCATTGGTTTATTTTTTTTTGTATCTTAAAACTGTTTTGTGCATTTTTGTTAAAACGAACCATCATTTTATAAAAGGTCATCTGTTATTTTGTGTCGAAGGTCAGAAATGGAAAATCGTTTGAACTGTTTCAGCTTATAAGTCTTGTAAATGGTTTATATAATTTAACAAAATAATATTTTGTGAACGATGTTTATAATATTATTCGGGCTTTTACCACTTCAAGGGACCTAAAAGTATATTTTATGCCAAATGCTATCCAAATATCTAGTTTATTCCATTTTTTATTAATCATAAGAAATGCGATGCAACTCTAGCAGCACTAACAAAGTATGATAATTCATGAACTGTAATGTTTGGGTTTGATATTTGGCAATAAACACCTTTAGAAATAATATTGTTGTTGAGTGTGTTGAAAGATACAATTATAAATGAATTGAAATAGGAAAATCTGGAAGGAGATGGTTTGAAACGATTATATAAACGAAGCTGTAATAGCACCTACCTGTTCATATATGTTACCAAAATTTGGCAAAGTGATACAAGTGTCTACAATAAAAATCTATGGATTCATTATTATGGGAATTGAATAAAGTTGAAACAAATAATAAAAGAAACTGTATAACAGATCTCACGCTTCTTAAACTAGTGCAAAAAATCTGAATAAATTTGATTAAGCCCATGCAACAACAGGAGTTTTCATCAAGAAAACCACAAATGATTAGAGTATGATAAATTATTTGTAACTTTAAATATCTTGTTATTCTCTCAATATCAAAAGAATCAGGTCAAGTAGTGGAGCCTATTTGATTCGTGTTATGACTATCTTTTAACCACTATAGGATAATTGGCATGTCAATAATTTCTTGTCACGAGGCTTATAACATATTACTGGTTTTGCAGTTTTATATGCAGTTTGATGATATATCTATTATATTTGGGGCAACTTTTAATTAAAGGACACACTATAAGCTGCTTACATACGTACTTTTTTTGTAATTTAAGAATATATTTGACTGCCCTATGCAAACCTTAATAGGATGTCATTTAAAATGTTGAGCTACACAATAAAACGCTTCCTTTCAAACCGTATTTGCTTCCTTTCAAAGTGGAAATTACTCAAAAGTTAAAACGCTGTATGTTTGCCAAAAAATCTTGTTAAGTTATTTAGATGATGCAAATCAAGATTCACAATGTGCTCTTGCAATAATTTATCATAGACTATTCTTAATTCCAGCTACCAGCCTGAGAAATTTGAAAAAAGTATGGAAGGATTAGCCATCTTTAGGTACTTGTGATTCAAATACTATGGATTAATTTTTGTGATTCAATAAAACTCAGAAATCTGCAAATCAAAGAATGCCTATTACCTCATGGAAGAATATATTCTTGAAGCCCACAGCAAGAGATATGCTTTTCATTATCATGATATTGTAATTGACAAGCATCAAAATCTAAAAGCAAGCCTGTCTTTATCATGAGAATCTCTTCATATCTTAATGTAAAACAAATAATACATGCTTACAATTTCAAGGGAAGTAATGTATTTCAAACAAGGGTAGGATCTTGAACAAAATTCATGACTTTTATTAGATGAATACTTGTCTAACTATTTGCAACAAAATAAAATGAATGATAAAAAATGTAAATGTAAGAAGGAAGAAGCTCACGATCTTGAGCTCTAGCTTTTGATAAATCCTCTTTAGTTGGTGCACTCTTAGAGCTGTAAATTTCTGTTCCCATTGATTAAAAGCATTGAACCTTCTATCCTATTGACAACGCCATCTCCTATACGTCCGTGGTGTTTTTCTCACAATGCCTATGGATCAAAATTTTCATATCTATCCATCTTTTTCTAAGCAACGACAAGTGGCTTTAATGCTTAGGATCGGGATCCATACTTCTGTTTCACTCTAGGATTTAATTGTCATCCGCATTCCCATAATATCGATGACAAAAGTTTATCTTCTTCCAATATCAATAGATTGAAGACATGATCTCCATTGCTGAATGACTGTTAATTTAGCACCCCATCATTTGATTCATTAGAATCTACAGATTGGAATGAAGCCCATCATTCTATCTATGTTGCATCCTATGAACTTGTCCTTTTAATGGTTCTAATTGACAGTCTTTATGCTTTCTTTTGCATTCTCTGAATTGAGTAATGCTTTAGCCTTAGCCTAACTGAACGACCTCCCCATTTTGTCTTCTTATAAATACTAGATCCCCTCTTCCTCTTAACATGCATCTTTTATGCCCTAAACATTAACTTAAGAGGTGATTATAAGAAAAAAATAAGACGTCAATTTTTATTGCTCTCAAACCAACAGTTAATTTAATTGAAGACTTTTGCAATCTGTTAATTTTAATTCAGCCTGAGTTTCATCTCCTTACATATATCTTTGACCCAAATTCGCAGAGAGGAATCGACACAATTTTTAATGCCATTATGTTGCTAAAGCATCATCGATAACTATCGTAAAACTCATTTTTTGCTGAAATTTTGAATAAGCATTTAATTAATTACATATATAAATAAACAAAATATTTAATTAATAATTATTTAATTAAATCATGCTTTCATTACATATTTACATTGAAAATGAGAACATTTATTATTTTATATAGGAAAATTTTAGTGTCAAATATGTAAATAGTTGAGTTGTTTTGATTAGAGGTGTTGAGTGTGGTTTTGTATTAATATTGCAAATATCGATATTTAGCATCAACAACAAGAACAACAACACCAAGTATTAATCTACTAGGTGGGGTTGGCTACATGAATCATTTGTTTCCATTGTGCATAATCAAATAAAAGCCCCTCCCTAAGCTCTAAATAGAGAAGATCCTTCATAATAGTTTTCTTCACATCTTTTTTGGTCTCCTCTTCCTTTTTTATTATAGATGGAATTTAAAACTCAAATTTTTAGCAAGCGCATTGCACGGTCTACGCTTAATATGCCGAACTATCTAAGGCAACATTCTATGATCTTATTCACTATTGAAAGCGCTCCAAATTTTACTAATAATAAGGCTATTTCTCATTTTATTCTTATGAGTATAACCACTCATCCACCTAAGCACCCTCATCTCTATTACACGTATTTTTTCTGTAAGTTTCTTCTTTTTTAGCCAACATATAGCCCCATATAACATAGCTAGTCGTGTAATTGCTCTGTAAAATTTTTGTTTAATTTGAGTAGGATTTTTGGATCGCTTAATACTCTTGAAGCGTTCCTTCATTTCAACCAACTAGCTTGGATTTTATTTATCACCTCGCTCTCTGTTTCACCATTATTTTGAATAATTTAACCAAGGTACTTGAACCTCTCGCTCTTCTTGATTACAAGGTCCTCAATACTTATGTCTTTGAGATTAGGGCTTCTAATACAATTGAACTTACACTACTTATATTTTGTTTTAGATCTATTGAGGCGAAAGACTCTAGATTCTAAAGTAGTCTTTCATAACTCAAGCTTTGCTTTAACTCTATTCCTAGCCTTATCAATTAAAATAATATCATCTGCAAATAATATGCACTAAGGAATCTCCTCTTGAACGTGTTCAGTAAGAACATCCATAATTAAAGCAAAAAGATATGGGCTAAGAGTTGAGCCTGATGTAATCCAATAGTAACAAGGAAATCATTGGACAAGTTATTTTGCGATCAAACACATGTTACAACCCCATTATGCATATTCCTAATAACATCAATATGTGCAATGCAAATCTCTTTTCTTTCTAAATCTCTCCAAAAAATCTCTCTTGGTACTCTACTATAAGCCTATTCAAGATCAATAAAAATTTAATGAAGATAATATTTTTTTTCTCTAAATTTCTCAATCAAACTTCTAAAATATGTCTATCGCTGCCATGGCAAATTTACCTAGCATAAAACCAAATTGATTATGAGAAATACAAGTATCCTTATGTAATTTATATTCAATTACTCTCCCAAAGTTTCAATGTATGACGCATTAACTTTAATTCTCTATAATTAGGACAATCTTAAGCCTCGCCTTTATTTTTATAAATATGTATAACAATACTCTTTCTTCACTCATTTGGCATCTTTTTAGTCTTCAAAATAACATTATATAACTTATAAGCTAATAAATTATTTTTTCAAACATTTTCATTCATTAATAGGGATGTCATTTGATCTTATCGCCTTATCGCTCTTAGTTCTCTTCAAAGCATTCCAAATCTCAAATTTTTTATGGCGAATGAAACTGTAATTGAGGCTATTTATATAATCATTAAACTCACTAATATCAATTGTGTTGATACAACCTTTATTAAAAAGCTTAGTAAAATAATTCGTTTATCTATGTTGAATATCTTCATCCCTAAAAAGAATTTTTTGATTATCATCTTTGATATATTTAACGTAAGTCAAATTTTTTGTTTTTTGATCTCTTAGTTTGGCTAGATTTTAAATGTCTCGCTCCATCGACAACATCTAATTTGTTAGTTAAATCTTTGAATGCTGCACACTTAGCATCACAAATTGCTATTTTGGATTCATGATAAAATAGTTTATATTTTTCTAGTTCTTGTCACTCTTACATTACACAACTTTTTATTTTTAATCTTAATTTGAACTTTTTTATCACCACCGTGCATCTTTATTATTGTGTACTCTCCATTTTGATTCAGCTAGCAACCGAATTCTTGCAACATTGCAAATTCAGCTAGCAATCAAATTCCACATAGGGTTGGCATCACCCTTAATATTTAATTGCTAAATTTTTGATATTTTAATAATTAAATATTTTGCTTCCAAATTTGAGTGGCATAATTGTAATTGCAATTATTGCTTCTCATAATTAAATATGATATTATCATTTTTAAAATAGAGAAGAGTTTACATTTTTTATTATTTACAACATTAATACAATGTATTGTAACAAAAATGTTGCTCAATACAACATTATCTATAATAGCCTTTACTAAGCATGTATTTGATTCTCAAACTTGCGGATCACTTTTTTTTTTTTTTTTTTGTAAGTCACAGTCGTGCCATAAACAATAAATCATGGTCAATATATTACTAAAAATAAAATATATAAGTGTACCAAAGAAGGAAATGTAAATGCAGGAACTATACAAATGCATGAAATGAAAGTAAACAAAAGATCTTGTTGATAAACTTGGTTGATTAGGAAGATGAAGTAGTGACCTAAAATAATCTGATCTCTAGTAAATTCTTTAAATGATCCTAGAAATATGATAGGTTATTGTATTGATATTTTGAAGACCTAACAGATCTTAATTAAATCATACCAAGTGATTATTCTGATTCCCATTAGATCTTCAATATTCTAGTTAAATTGCACTATTTATTGTTTTGTTTTCTAATAATACAAAAACATTTATGAATCACACAAAGTTATAATTTAATTAATTGTTTACTCGATTTTAGTTTATTTAAAAGATTATAATATATTTATTCTAAATTGCATATTGTTGATCGTTACTTTAATTCTAGTGGATATAAAAGATCTTATTGATTTAAATTTAAACTCAATAATGTCTTGAACTCTTAGTTTCTAGTTGCTCTAAAAATAATCATGGCGCGTTCCAACATGTATTCATCCCTGATAAATCTAAAGAACTTTTTAAATCATCAAAACTAACGATAAAATAATACACATTCTAAGCCACCTTGTAAGGGCAAGGTCATAGGACTCCATTTGACTTTCTAAATGTTGTCTCACTAAACCAAATAGGGTTGAGAACCTCAATGAACCCAATGCGTGAACTTGCACACCTCGATGAATACCTATTTGTAGGGTTATTGTTCTTTTTGAGTGAGTTGATCTTTCTTTCACTGTTTGACTCACGCCTTGATGGGCTTCTTTAAAAAAAACCTGTCCCACAAATTGTTGAGATGTGCCACGGTGAGTTTAGCCAAGCGCACTAGTAGGTATTGTAGCTCAAAATTTTGATTTTTATATGTGCTCCCATTCCTCTCTTTACTTATATATAGGGGTTGTTCCTCAATGTCTCCATGCATCTTTAAGCAATACAAAAAATATCTCTAATGTGACCTAACACCCTCTAGCCTTGTAATGCTCTCCAAAAGTGCTCTCAAAGTTCTCTAAAATTTAAGATATTTGACGATTTTGAAAACTTTACCCAGGGTTGTAAGTTCTTAATTTTATAAATTTTTGTTTGTTTTTTTAACCTAAATTTTGTGGGTTATGCAGCATAAATTTTCAAGCAGTTCCATTTCAACAGATTTGGAAAGGATGATATTTCTTTAACTTTGCATGTCACGACCCGGCTGATAATGTCGGGACATAGAGGTTGGGTGACAACAACATGAATTTAATATTTAACAATTAGAGACATTTAAACATGTCACTCAATGAATAAGAAGAGTTTGTTATGTATTAAAAGTGTTAAATTTAATAACATCTAATAAAGTCTTATATTTCACAATTGGAAGAGTACAATATAACATAAAACGAATGTTGAAAAAAAAGAAACTAGAACTATTGTACTAATTGTGGCGTTGTGTAGGTCATATTAGTAAATCTTTTCAGCTATTTAATCTTGAATTAATAAAATAAGATTGAATATATATAATTTTTACTCAATAATTAATAATGAAGAGAAAATTGATATGCACGCTATAATAGTTGTATTATAGATAGACTCATAGTACTAAGGGATATAAGTAGAAGACTAGCAGCTAGAAGTAAAATATTAAACTAATTGGAACAAGTCATTATATGAATAAAGAGCTGTATTCAACATTGATTAGGCTAAGATTTCAAATGCTATTGCTTGCATCGTGGATGGAGTGCTCCGTAGTAAAAAAGTTGAGTCACTCACGACCTAATGAACCTGGGATAAGAAATCTTTCCAAAGCTAGGGAGAATAATATCCCTAGGTAGTTTTTGGGGAGTTTTTCTTCTTGAGGGGTTGGTTGGGGTTATTGAGCTATTTAGAAACAATTTACTAGTTTTGGGAGTTTTTTGGAAATTTGCTGGAGGCGTTTGAAACTTTTTGGGGCTGTTGGAGCTTTCTAGAAAGCTATTTGGTAACAACCTTTGTTCTTTAGGATAAAGGGGGTTTGTCTAGGGGCTGTTTGGCAGCTGTTTTGAGTTTTTGGTGCTGTTTAGCGTTGGGGTGAGTTCTTGGGGTTATTTGGATTGTTTGGAAGCTATTTGACAACCACTATTCGGCCCATTAGGAGGTAAATTTGATAATTTTTAAAAATTGTCAGAATTCGTTCAAAATTTAATGAATGTTCAAAATTGAGTTTCAAGCACTTTTATAAATGAACTTTATTTACACCACAACCAAGGTTTGCTTAAGGAGGGTGTACCAAAAGTTTCTCCGCATGTTGCAGGACAACAAAGAAGCGACTCAATTGTAAGGTGATTTATGAAGGAGTCTAATTTTGAAAAAGTGAACCTAATGTCTTAGGTTGACCTAAACTATCATAAATTTTGGTATGCTCTTTCTATTTCTTGGGTACTTTTTCTTTTCTTTCAGTATATGCTTATGTGATAATTTAGATTTCTTCCCTTGTTCTCTTAAGTTCATAGTCTTAATTTCTATTAGTTAAAGTGTCCAATTCACCTTCTCTTGAAATAGTGTCAATTGGATCTTCTAATACCCAACAAATCTATGTTTGACTTGTAGTTTTATTTTCACATGTTCGATTATTTTACTGTTTGTTACAACTTCTTACTTTTAGCTGCTAGTCTTTATAGATATATATTGATTGACCTGACCTACGCTTATCATGTTCGAGACTGGTTTGTGTTTTTAATTTTCTGTATAGTAATTGTTATTCTTTAGTACTTTGTTATGTAAATAGTTTATACTTTTTCATCTTTCTTCAGCTAAATGATTGTAAGACATTGATATTGTTGATTTAAAATATTAATGATTAATTAGCTCTTCAATATGTAATTTGGGTGATATTTCTATGTTTTTAGATCTTTAATTTTAAGATTACAAAAACTATGTTTTTTGTTGCCAAATCTTCATTCCCAATACTTATTGGGTCGGGGTCGTGATAAACTGGGCCATACTTTGAAGAGAATCTGAGAATACAAGTTAATGTAACTATGAATGCATTGTTTGAAATGGAGCAGAGACCATTGGGATGACCATTTAAGCACATACAATCGCCATGGTTACTAATACAAGAAATTCCATAATTTCACGTGAATTTGAACTACCAAATTTTGGGATCTATTATATGATGTACTAATGATGATGATCTCTTTTTATGATGTGAGCGATACTGTTAAGTATTGGCAACTCTACTTATAGTAGCAGCTTGGTATTTGTTGAACTCGAGAAATTTTAATTTCTATCAAATGGCTAACAAATTTATTAGTCATTTTGCTGTGACTAAAAGCAACCACCCAGGTGGTCACAGCCCTTGTTAATTAAACAAGAAGATGGAGAGTCTCTGAAAGAGTGTATTGCTAGATTTACTATATCATCTAATAATGTACTAAATAAAAATAAGCCATCAGCTGAGTTTGTCTACATAAATGGCTCAATTGTGTTTTTGTTCAAACTCAGTGTAACAAAAAATGCTGCCCCCATTTGTCAGTGATTTATTACGGACAACTAAGTATATGTATTTCTATGAGGTCGCTAACCAGCAAGAGTCTTTTCCAAAATAATGAAACAACGATGAAGAGTCAAGAAGGGATATCCAACATAGAGTTAGGGGATGGTCACGAAAGTGGAAGGATGAACCTCTAAAGAGTATAATGGTATTTTTATAAGGTCCATGCTAAGTGAATTTAATATTATTTTGCTTACACAACAATTTAATTTTAAGTTTCAGCTTATTTTCAACATCCTCTCACTCACGAGGTGCTCTGAGATCGTTATAGTGTTTTCACAGATATTTCTTACCCATTCAATTTCACTATTTTCTTATTAGTGATCTCAACCTAATCGTCCTTTGGATGATCGACTGCAACAATTGCAGATAACATTTTCATACTTTTTTAAATGTAAATTTGCAAGCTCAATCTCTTGATTGGCATCGATGTCTGTTGCCTTGATCTTGACGGTGGTGTTGCCATTTTTCGTTTGCTGTTTTGACTGGTTTCGGCTGGTCTCTGTTGGTTCAAGCATTTCAATCTTAAGAAGGATAGAAACAAACTAACCAGACTCATAGTGATTTTCATTTTCTAAAACTTTTTTCAGTCTTTTGGAAATCAGACATACAGTTCAAGCTATTTTGAATAAGGGGAACAGCATCTTCAGAATTTTTCTTCTTTTTATCCTTGGCAGTGGTGGAGAACTTCTTCCTCTTCATAATAATTTTAGCTCTTTGCTTCTTCATGAATTTTTCAATAGGTTATTTAAAAGTTTTATGTATTCTCTTCAGCACCTTTACAGGAGATGGCTTGTTTGGCTTTATAGGAGAGAAAGAAGGATCCTTTTTTCTTAATTTTATATTTCAAACTATTTAGACATGCCTAAGAATAAGTTTGCCGCAAGATTCATATTTATGTGGAAGTGGTAGAACTGCAAGTCACTTTTTGTCCACTATATTTTGAGGGGTTGTTTGATTTGATGTAAACAGAATACTATTGTGAAAAGATGAACCTTTCAATAGTATACTGGTATCCTTAGAAGGTCCATGCTAAGCAAATTTAATATTGTTTTGCTTACACAGCAATTCAATTTTAAATTTTCAGCTTATTTTTAACATCCCCTCACTCATGAGGTGCTCTTAGATCGTTTCGGTGTTTTCACAGATAATTCTTACCCATTCAATTTCACTATTTTTTTATTAGTGAGCTCAATCACGTTGTCCTTCGTAGTGGTTTTCATCTTCTAAAACTTATTTAAGTCTTTTGGAGATAAGACTTACAGTTCAAGCTATTCTGGATAGGGGGACAGCATCTTCAGAATTTTCCTTCTTTTTAACCTTTGCAGTTGTGGAGAATTTCCTCTTCATAACAATTTTAGCTCTTTGCTTCTTCAGAGCTTTTTGAACAGGTTATTTAGAAGTTTTCCATTTTCTCTTCATCACATTAAAAGGGTCCTTTTTCCATTATTTTATATTTCATATTTAGACTTGCCTAAGAATAAATTTGCCGCAATATTCATACTTATGTGAAAGTGGCAGAACTATAAGTCACTATTTGTCCAATATATTTTTAGGGGTTGTTTGATTTGAGATAAAAAGATTACTATAATAGAATAATTCAAATGTAATTGTTTTTTAGGTAAAATAAATCTAATATAAATAACTAGTGTTTCGATTATGGTAAAAAAACTTTCTATAGTTTCAATTTAATATTTGGTTGATTATTTTAATTCCAGTGTAATTTGTTTTTTGTAGAAAAAATTGAAAATACTCTCTCTTGTGATTTTAGCTTTTTGGTTTGATTCATTGTTGTTCTCATCTCTTCATCCATTATTTTCTCCATACAAGTGTGTAGATGTCGACCCCTCCATTACAGCGGGGACTGTTAGACTTTTTAGGAGAGAATGAAGGATTCTTCTTTCTTTATTTTATATTTCAAGCTATTTAGACTTGCCTAAGAATAAGTTTGCCACAAGATTCATACTTATGTGAAAGTGGTAGAACTTTAAGACTGGTAGAACTATAAGACACTATTTGTCCACTGTATTTAAAGGAGCTATTTGGTTTGAGGTAAATGATTTTTTAGAGTAAAATGATTCAAGTGTTAGTATTTTTTCAGGTAAAATAAATCCAATATAATTTAACTTGTATTTGGATTATGGTAAAAAAAATTTTAATTTACAATTTAATGTTTGGTTGGTATATTTTGATCCCAATGTAATTTGTTTTTAGTAGAAAAAATTGAAAATTCTCTCTTCTGCAATTTTTTGTTCGATTCATTGTCATTCTCTTCTCTTTGTCTATCGTTTTCTCCGTACAAAAGTCGGGGACGCCAACCCTCCAAGACACCTCTGTTATAGCAGGGGACTGTTAGGATACCGTCATGCTGAGACGTCTCCTTCAACACTTACAGCGAGCATTTGGCTAAGCCAAAATCTGACATTCTTTTCCATTCACTTGGAGATGTTCGCTTATGAGTGATGAAGCCAGGGACGACGATGGGGGAGCTCGCCTACAAATCATGAGCTTTAGAACAAAAAAAACTTGCAATTTTTTTGGCCAGGTGAACATAACGTAAAATTTGTACAGCCTCGATTAGAGCTTAAAATTATTTTGCGAAGAGCATGAGAATTAAATTCTCTACAAAAATGTACTGTAAAATGATTACTTTAATTCAAACATAAAATTTATGATTCTCAGTTACTTTATTTATACTCATTATAATAAAATCAAACAACCACCCCAAAATTTCTTTTAAATCTTAATTAGGATGAATTATGTAATTGAATAAAGTGTTCTAAATGCTGTAGGAAATCATTATGTCATACCATTGTCTTGAACATTACTACCAAAGCCCTGAAGCTGAAGAATTGATAGAATGTGTCAATGAAAGTGCTGAGCGTGATGCAGAGCTCAGAACAGAACTACGTGTAGGTATATAGATATATAGATATATAGATATATGTGTGTGTGTAAACACTCAACTTCCAATAGAACAGAACTACGCAGCTTCGCCCCGCTTCGCTGCCCCTTTCTCTTTCTTGCTCCCGCAAATGTCGAACTATATATATATATATATATATCCATATATTTATCATATTGAAATAAATTTTGTTATATCTATAGATGAGTTACTGATTCCAAATTCCAAATAATTGCAAGGCTGCTGTCTTATTATCATTGTGAGATTATATGGAAATGATATATAATATATAAATCTTATTTACTCCATCCATATATTTATCATAACTTTATTTCTATATTTAAAATGATATATAGATAATTTTGATTCTTACACATCAGTATATATCAAATCGATTTCTAAATGGCATTACATTGCTGTGGCGGTTGCACTCTAAACTACAATTTCCCTGAAACAGCTTCCAATCAAATACTTATATTTGTTGTCAATGGAAATGTCATCATTTTCCAATTTATGATAAATTTGATACTTTCTCCTTTTAATGGGTTTTATATTTAAAATATAGGGCTGTTTGGCATGAAGTAAAATTGATGTAAAGTAAATTTTTCTGAGTAATTCAGGAATATTTAAGTTTGGCTTGAAGTAAAGCAGGTGAAACAAATTTATGATGTAATCCAAATTTAACAACGAAATCGCGCTTTACACATAGGATAACAGCGTTATGCAGAGCTTCATCCATGCCTTTGATGTTTGCCTCACCTCCAACATTCGCCTCCGACGCCTCGTCTCCGATCTCGCTTCATTTAGAGAAATTGTTCATTGAAATCGAAGGTTTTCAGTTTGGTTCGATTTTGAAATCTTTTGAATCAAACGATTTCAATTTCTTTTGATTTCAAAATTGTTCGAATCTAATGATTTTGTTGAACGATTTTGAAATCGAAATTGTTCGATTTCGAAACAACTTGAACAATTTTTTTTTAACAATTTCAAAATCTAATGAAATCAAATCGTTCGATTTGAGCGAAAGCCTTAAAAATATTTAGGGGGGTAATTTTACCCTCCCAATATTACTCGGAACAATGCATTCACAAATTACTTCATTCTAAACAGAAAAATCTTAAGTTTTCTAAAAAATTATCAAACAACAGTAAGTTGATCTGATTATACTGTAATTGAATTATTTTACCCTTAGATTTCTTAGATTTCTCATGCTAAATAGCCCAAGAAAAAATATCAAAATGGTCCCTTGACTCTTGCAAAATGTTCAAAATTGTTCCTCAACTTTTGTTAGGTGTTTGTTTAGTCTTTGTCGTTAACTTTTCTGCCCATTCTGTTAAATTTGTGTTTTTCTGCCAGAGGCGGCCGTTGGAATCTACTGCTTGAATTGGCCGCTAGAATTCAGCCGTTTGCAGGTAGAATCGGCCGCTAGAATCAGCAGTCGGAATTGGCCGCTTGCAGTTGGAATTCAGCGGCTGTTGGACCAATTCCAACTTTAAGCAGTTGATTCTGGCTGAAAGACGCAAATTTAACAGAAAGGACAGGGGAGTTAACGGCAGAGAAAACAAAAACACTTAAAAAAATTAAATGATAAAAATAATATTTTCAAGTGTTAAGGCTTATTTTGACTATTTTGCAAGAGTCGAAAGACCATTTTGATAATTTTTTCTTAAATATATCAGGGTTTTTTGTATTGGATTATTATGATTATTGGAATTAAATGATTACTAAAATAATTCTCTTTACTCTTAGTTATTTGCATGATTCTCCTAGTTTCGTTTTTGTTTTTTTCATTTTTTTTCATTTTTTTCTCTTTTTTCTTCCTTTTTTTTTCTTTTTAGAAGTCTTCTGTGAATCTTTAATAATGTCTTCTTGCAAGCAAGTATCAGAGTAATTTCATCCCAGAAGTTGTCGAAACAAATTTATACACCCTGTTAAATCCAAAAGCATGATTTTTAATCTTTTCCAATAACATATATTTGCTTTTGAATGTCATTTTCATACATATACTCTTTTAAGGCTCACTATATATGATTAAAAAAAATAACGTTTTTATCTAACCTTTGAAAAACATTGTTTAGTGCATAGAGTTTAGTTTTTATTTTAATGTTGGTAGTTAAAAAAAGCTATGAGGTTCTTCTAAAAGTAATGGTTATTATGAATTCCTTATTGTCACATGATGCATCACAAAATCTCGAAGTAATTTGGCAATTAATGTGCATTGAGTTTTGTTAAGCTTTCTTTAACAAATTGAAGATTTCTATGTTTTATTTTTAGGTACGTTTCATGTGTTGTGGGTTGTCCGGTTGAAGGAGCCGTTCCCCCTTCAAAGGTTGCTTATGTGGTAAAAGAACTCTATGAGATGGGCTGCTCAGAAATTTCCCTTGGCGACACAATTGGGGTTGGTACTCCAGGTGTGCAATTAGTTTTTCTTTATAACTTAAAAGAATACTATCAAAATAGTCCTTTGACTCTTGCAAAATATTAAAGTAGTTCTCTTGTAAATATTTTTTTTAGTCCCTCAACTCTTGTTTAAATGTTTGGTTTGATCCCTCTTGTTAAAACACCCTCCATTCCATTAAATTTGACCCGGAATCAACTTTCAGCAGACCGATTCCCGCTGAATCCAGTAGCGGCTGATTCTAGCGGGAATCGGATTCAGCTCTTGCTTAATCCAGCGATTAGCCAATTCCAACAAGAATCAGCCGCTGGAAATGGAAATGGCTGTTGAATCTAGTAACAGCTGATTCCAACGGCAATCGGATTCAGTTCTCGCTGAATCCAGTGGTCGAACGCTGGAATTGGCCGGTTGCCGCTGAATCTAGCAACGGTCATTTCCAACGATCGATTCCTGCTAGGATCGGCCGCTGAATCCAGCGATAGGCCAATTCCCACTAGAATTGGCCATTGCTGGATTCAGCGGCCGATTCCCACTAGAGTCGGGTGCTGAATCGAGCGTCCGATTCCGACTAAATGTTAACTATTAGCGGAATGTAGGGTATTTAAACTGGCGGGACCAAACAAACATTTAAATAAGAGTTGAGGGGAAAAAAAGAATTTACAAGAGTCAATGGGCTATTTTGATAATTTACTCTAAACTTAAATATTGGGCATAAGCTTTATTTTATATTTTTAATCCCTATTTTTTTTTCAAGAAATGCATATTAGGTTTTTTAGCTAAGACATATTTTCAGTTCTCATTTTCATCTATATCTGCTAAGCTAGTTCGTTTTTTTGGAACAGTAGTGAGAACTGCATTTGATCATTAGCAGACGTTAATTAATCCCTCAATTTGGTTATTATCTTAGAGCACCAGGACATTGACAAATTGCATTTTATTTCTGTCTGACATATACCATTAACCATATATGTTGGGTCATGGCGAACCAACAATGCGCAAGAACAAACAAAACCACACGTTTATACCCAAATTTACACAATTTAACTAGAAACTACAGGAGAGGATCAGCCTTATGTAGTGGCGAACCAAGTGTACCTGTTTGGATAGATTTCCCCTACTTAAGATTCACTTGATTACCCATTTCCTCCTTTTTTTTTATCTTATTTTGGAAAGCCTCTTAAAGTGGATTTTGCAACTGCTAACCTTACCTGCCTCTTTGTTGTCCGTGTATTGGTTGAAATCAATCTAATTGAATCTTTTGACATGAAATCTGGATAGGAAATGAAAATGTTAGGTACTTTCAGGAAATAATATTTGAAAATTTGTTGCCTTTTTGTCCCCATTGTAGAATGATTGGGCATGACCTTTCTAGATACTTCAAGGTTCATCCTTACCATAAAGTGTGCTCCAGGTCTAATATTGGTGTTCCCAATGCTCCCCCTAGGCAACACTTGCTCTATGTTTCTATTCAAGGAAGATAAGCTCATCCCTTCATAAGTGCTTATTTACATTGATGAAGTTTCGATTATATTGCGTAGAAGAGGCTTCGATTCTTCATCCGTGGAGGTTTCTCCTCAAGTTTCCATTTCAAACCCAATTCCCCTTGCATTGGAGCTTCATCCACCTGACCTTGAGAGAGCTCCAATGCCCCCAAAGAAGTTGTATTGGATGATGAGAATAGTTTTGAGGTGGACTCAAACGAGAAATTAATTGATGGCCTATTGGATTTAGAGCTTTTATATGTTTTCCTTGAAAGATATAAAGGAAAAAATAAAGAGAAACATTAAAAATAAAAAATTTCAAATCCAACCGGTAATTGATGCAACTACTAGTCGGAATTCTCTCGCGTAGCTTATCTCAGCGTTTACTGGGATATTGGATTATGTGGAGTTTGTTTTGACTGTTTATCCTTTTTTGCTCTTGCGTTGTTTAGTTTTTATTTTATTTTATTTTTTGTTGTTTGAGCTTACAAACTTTTGATTTGAGTAATTAATAAAACGCAATAGGTTTTGAAATATATATATATATATATATATATATAATAACCATATTCTATTTTATAAATATAATAATAAATATGTACAACAGAAGGGGAATTGGTGAACTTGAATAGAAATAAAAACAAAAAAAGGAAAAACAAGCAAAAGAAAAAAAACGGAAAATGGAAAAGGTCACCAAGATTCAAGATCCAACAAAAACTGAAATAAACTACGCTATAAAAGCCCCATTATCTATTGCGTCTTTGCCTTCATTTATAATTTGGTTTCAGAGTTAATTTGGAATTTTTTTTTTTATACATAGCTAGGAAATCAAACAATAGCTCTGACTTCGATTTGTTATCCTTTAATTTTTTTTTGAATCCAACTTGGTGCTGTTTTTAAAAATCGATTCATCTTCTGGTGCAAAAGTAGCGTGAGCCTTCCCATGAATAGATGATGAAACTTTGCCGCATAAGGGTTCAAGGAACTAGCCTCCTGACAAGAATTTTCCATGAATGAATGGTCTATGCCTTGCCTACGCAAAACAATCGGGATTTCACCAATGCATCGTTGGAGTTGTTCTGATGTGATGTGCATAACTTTCTCAAAAATCCTCTCAGCACTCAATCTCAATATTTTGGGAGCTTCCAATAGAACATTCTGAGGCCTTAGTGAGGAGTTATCCGCGTAGCACACAAGATCTCTTCCGTTGCCAAAGGTATCTAACAACAAAGCTACCTACTCGACATCCTGGGACACCTTTAATTGGAAAGAGTCAATTTCATTTCATTTCCTGAGCAGCCATCCACATGTGCTGGAACAACATCAATGACGATCTCATTCTGGAACTCTTCTCCAAATACTTTATCGGTAGAAATATTGCAATTGAGGGACTCAATTAGATTTGTTCTTCAATAATGTTCGACAACTAATGTTGGGACCCTCTCATCACCATCATTGACCCTCGGCATGGCCAATGGTGTGAGCATTTAATCACCATCAATAGCCATCGACATCACTAGCATTTTGTTTCCCTATTTAGCCATATCATTTCCAAAACCGGGGCACCAGCCTCAGCAAGAGCAGCCAGGGTATCAAATCCCGGTTCTGAATTCACCCTTATCACCTCCATAGGCGTCCCATTTTCCCTTTTTAGAATACTTGAGTTGATGTTATTTGTTGCTTTGAAAATATTCTATTGTCTTTGGTTTCGGCTTAAGACGAGGATTGAGCTTGAAACAATTTGACTCGCCATACCCAACAATAAAACAATGAGAACAATAGGTTGGGAGTTCTCGCTGCCAATCCATATTTTTTATTCCAATTTTTCCATCAAATCCCTTTCTACCAAAATTCTGGCCAAAGACGAGTAGAACCCTAGACCCGCAAACGACGGGATCTTCTAGCGATGGCGTCGCTTAAGCTCTCGACTTCGATCGATGGATGCCGCATTGAAGTCGGAGGTTCGGGCACGCTACCGAACTTGCCTTCGGCGGCCTGCGAAACCCTTGGTTTCCAATCCTTTAGGGAGGTGCTGACGCTTGCCTCTTCTGTGGAAGGATCGATCGGGATCAAGCCTTTATTGTACTTCTCCGAGGTAAACCTGCCTTGATCATCACAAAGGATGAAGAGATGAAGCTTGCAAAACTGTTCGAATTCACTCTGGTTGGGAAATTTTCGAATCGTCGACTGCATATCCTTAAGGAAATTTCTTAATAGCTTGGGTTTACTCGGTGAGTTTCCTGCTGGCCTAATTGAATTTCGGCATGTGTTCCTCGAACTCTCCAATGAAGTGAACTACTCATGTATATTCGCTTGATGAATTCACTTCATTGAGAATTACAACATGAAAATCTTAAAATGAACGACTCTGACCAATCTATTGTCCTAATTGTTTAATTATCGACCATAACTAATCTTAATGATTCAAACTCAACTCTCAGTTGAGAAAGAATTCTTGGCCACTAGAGGCATTTGCTCCCAAATGAAAAAGAAACACAAATTGATTTATGTTGAAAAAAGAAGAACTGAATCTTTGGTGGTTGAACCCTATGGGCAGGATGTGCTCCCCGGTGTTGCTAGCTCGACAATGGTTTCGGATCAGGCCTGTTCTTTAGAAATGAAGTTATGGCGATGGCAGACTTGGAAGTCATCATCGATGCCTCGGGTGCGGATGTGGGGCAGCAGGTAGTCGCTCCAGTTTTTGAGTTAGTTGTTGATTCAGAGTTGGTTGGGTTTGGGGCGGCCATTAGATTGTCTTTGGTCGATGACCCTGTCGACCACATTTTTGTTCCTTGGGATGAAGAAACAAGAGTAGTATTCAATTACTTTTCTTTGGAGAGACTGACAACCAAGCTCAAGTCAATCCAAGAACTTTTACAGATGAGAGCAGAAACTGTTGACTACTCAGATGAGGTCGTGGCCTCTTACCCATGGATTGTTACGCGGGCTAATGGGGATACATTGGCTAAATTATATTTGAATTTGCTAAACGCCCCTTTGGCCATCCTTTAGAAATGGCTTCTAAAATTCTTAATGTGTTGCACGAGAGAGTTTTAAAGAATACTTCGAACCTCGATCATTTTGCTGAGGAATTCACTCCTTCAAAGGATAGGACAATTGGAGTTGAGGTTTTCAAACCCGATGCTAAGGTGGACTTTTCATTGTCGGAAAAAAAAAATGTTGATATTGAAGACAGTTTTGATAAAAAAGGCATAATAAAAAGAAGAATAGTAGATCAAAATCCTACTATAAGTTCAAATATCGAAGGAGGAGTGGCGGCTAATCTCATATAGGGATCAAAAGCTCAGTTTGAAGGGTAGTCGCTATTTCTTAGCTTTATTTCTTCTTGTATTGGAATTTTCATGCTAGATTCTTTCTCGAGGGTTTGGGACAGTTTTTTTCTTTTTAGATTATTTATTTTATTTTTCTTTCATTTTGGGTCCCCCAACCTCATTTGTTGTATTATTTTCATTCATATTTATAAAATGCCAGCAAATGTTTTATTAATGTATATCTGTATATATATTTATATGTATATATCTATATATGTATATATCTATATCTATATATAAGTATATGTGATGTATCTGAACGATAATAGCTAGATTGAGGTAAGTAGAGAAAGGCAGCTACAGATGAGAGGTGGTGGGGTGAATGGGCGGAGAATGGCTTGGATTTGTAGGATGTACGTGGGATTAGACCCTCAGATTCATTATTCAATGAAAGTAAATTCTTTCTTATAATTAATTTGGCATACAATAAAAGGAACACCAACTTTTGGCAGGAAACCTAGAGTATTATTGTGGTAGATGTATCAACTATCTACTATCTAACAAAACAATACCATAGAACAATTCAAATCAACTTTTAACTTTACGATTTATTTCTTAAAATCTTCTATCATTTTAATTTTTTTTTAATTTTTTTAAATTTTTTTTTAATTTTTTTTAATTTTCATCTCTTAAATTTTGTGATACAGGAACCGTTATTCCGATGCTTGAAGCTGCAATGTCTGTTGTGCCAGTTGAGAAGCTTGCTGTTCATTTCCATGATACATACGGCCAGTCTCTTTCAAATATTCTGACGTCTCTTCAAGTAAGAACTAGCCTTTGATTTCACTCCGTCATTTGCTTATATGAATATAATACGCTGCTATACGGTCCTAAACATTTCTACAAATAATGGGTGTAATCAAGGGATTTGTGCAAAAATATGCTTTGATGCCTCAATAACTCCCCACAAACTCTCTAAACTTAGAAAGAGAAAGCATAACCCTTGAGCTTGCATATATTGCCAACTCATCAAGAGTCAGTCAATGTAGGGAGAATTGTGCGGGCATTGGTAGCGCTTTCTATGCAATATGCAGTATGGGACAATATCTTTTAGTACGTCAGAGATCAAATAACTATTGAGGTTTTCTACATTCTACATGGAATCGAGCCCTTTCTATTACATGATTTAGTTTCACAGAATTAAGCATGCTAGACCAAATGCCACAGGCGCCATCCATATCAAGTGATGGATGCGGACGCCATGCAAGGAAACATTCCCGATTCCATGCAGAATGATAGTATCTGTGCATATGTAGGTGCCCTCCCCATGAATAATTGGCTCTTGTTTGAACCTATCAGATGGGCATCAGTGTTGTTGATGCATCTGTGGCTGGGTTGGGCGGTTGTCCATATGCAAAGGGTGCCTCCGGTAATGTGGCCACTGAGGATGTTGTCTACATGCTAGACGGGCTTGGAATAAAGACGAATGTCGATCTCAGGAAGCTCATAGCTGCTGGTGAGTTCATCTGCAAGCACTTGGGGCGCCAATCCGGTTCTAAAGCAGCAATTGCGCTCAGCAAACTCACAGCCAATGCTTCCAAATTGTAATTTCTTGTAAATTGTACTCTGGATGATTTCATAGCGATAAAGTGATAATAAACTGAAAAAGTTCATCTATGCTAGTAATAAGCAGTATCCAGATTATTCCTGTAAATATTGGTTTTTTATGCCACATTGCTTGTGATTCTTCATCATTAGATTCTTTCATGATTCTTTGTGGAGATTGAAGCTTTTGGAGGATTAGTTCACAATTTATATGGTAAATACACCTTTCTGGTGATATATTCCTTGAAACTTTGATATTAGGGTTTCTTATCTTTCACATATTGTGAAATTTTTTACTAACTTTTTGATCTTTTTTATATTTTAGTTTGAGATTTAACAAATTTTTTTCTCAATTTGTTAGGTTTCCTTCTTATTTTCAGTTCTTTATGGCGTGTTTCATTGTGAACCTCCTTGTATTTATTATATATGATGGGTTCAAATATGTTATCCCATGAAATTTAGTACTTATGCTGCTATGCCCAATATAATACACGCCTGTTTTAGTACCATTCTTAATGTTAATGAAAGGAATGGGGTTAGGCGTATTATAACGTTAATTTAAAATTTGAAAACAAAATTTTAATTAATAAAAATTTAATATTTTAATATTTTAATTAATAAGAATAATCAAATATGTTAAAGTACTATTTCAGATTTTTTAAGATTTTAATAATTTTAAAAATTATGTATTTTTTTAATAAATAATTAATGTTATAAACTTTAAATTATGGTTTAAAATTAACTTGGAAAATGATTTAGTAATAGATATTTGTTTCATGCTAGGAGAATAGTTGGTTATTGAAGGATTATTTAAACCCACTTTCACTCATAAATTTAGTCAGAGCATTAAAATTAAACTCATGACATATCCTCAGTAAATGAATGCATTTGGAGTGAAGTAGAATGTTGTAGTTTCTAAGGATTTCACATAGGAGATTCCTACTTACTAATCTTATTGCTATGCATGTATGTTGCTTAATTAGGATTAGACCCCAATTAATTTAAGATAATAATTCATGAAATCTAGTTTTTATGAAATTACTTCATCCCTAAGATGTTAAATTTGGTTTTGTAGTAGTTAGAGAGGTGTATGTGATGTTATGATTTCATTTAGTAAAACCTTTCCACCTTGGTTGGTCAGCTTACCCTAGGGCTATTTTTTGAATTTGTAATAAGTAAAATGAACTTGATATTTGGAATAATTTAATATCTGATTTTTTATTTTGCTTATATATTCTTTAATAGAACCTTTTGATGTCAAAATTGGTATTAAAGTAAAATTAAGAAAATTACATAAATTGGAGTAGAGCCCTTTTGAATTTAAAATGATTGCAGAACTTATTTTTTTATGATATTTAACAAAAATATATCATAGATATTTTAAATGAACCCCAAAAATTTTGAGATCCCGATTGAAAATAATGATTCTCTTACAAAAAGCTCGAACCATACTACATTTATGAGAGGATTACTTATGGATCATCCTTAGCCTTGCCTGTATAAATCAAATATTGTTACATTGCGTTCATTGCTTTATTTTGTATTTAAAATCAGCATAATCATTTAATATTGTGCAAACAAATATGCAAGATGCTCATATTGTGTAATGGCCTGTGATTATTACCCATCTAAATTAGGTTTAAATTTTGTTCCATTAAACTCAAAATATCATTAGAAGTTTTGATGAAATTTGGAGTCAATCCGAGCAAACGAGAATTTTTGTAATATTTAATATTAAAATAATGCTTAAAAAATACGAAAAATCTTTCGGTAATTTTGAATTTAAAGGATCAAAATATTCAGTAAATACATTTGGAAATTTTATTTAAATCAAATCATACGAATTAAACTATTTAAACCTCAAAGCCGAAATTTGGCTGCTTATTTAAACTCCTCACGTTAAAATAAGATAAGGGTGCAAATTTTATAATATTTTGATTTTAAACGGTCGAAATATTCAGTAAATATATTTGAAATTTTTATTTAAATCAAATCATAGGAATTAACTATTTAAATCATATAATAGAATATTAAAATTAATAAATATCGGAATGACATAAATCCAATGAAACCACCTGAACAGGGGACAATCATATTGACCAATATGGCCATCATATTGAGATCAATCGGTGAATATGTAACGCCTCACTATTATATTAAATATAATAATCTAACAATGGGTGTTACGATAGTATTTAATATTGAGTTAGGTAATTCTAACTCAACATTAGATACTACCTTTTATTATAAGGATTTATGGGAGGAAAGTAAATTTAATTATTCTAACTCAAATATTCATTATTTATAATATGAAATTACAATGAGCTTGAAATAATAGTTTATACATCACCAAATATTTAAATTTACAAATGTTTATACATACAACTGATTTTCACATAAAGAAACAAAAATAAATTAATTTCTCCCAATTATTGCTCAGGTTCTTCTTTAACTGCAGGTCCAGATTCATGCTCCTGATCTACTGTATTTTGGCTTTTAAATACTGTAGAAACAACCAAAAAAAGAAAAAGTAGTTAGACTTTAAAAGTAAATACATTTAAAAAGTAGGCTAAACACATCATTAAGTGAATATCACAATTAGATAATTGCAATTTAAAGTATAAGCGATGCAATAAGCATGAAAATCGTAAAGAAAGTATGTAAGAAAAATTTTCTCACAGTGCTAGAGTATTTTTACAAATCCTGCAACAATTAGATTAGTATAACATTTGAAGTATTTGCAAAATAAAGGAAAATATGAATATGTTCAAATGATTTTTATGCTAAGTAAGAAAAATAAAATAGGAAAAGAAGCTGTATTTTTAAATGAAATTTTACACTGTATGAATTTATGAAAGATTTAATCATAGGAGATCATTTCAGTCTAAAGACTGAATATATCATTCACAATCAATGAGATTGTGAGAAATGCAATTTATAATTTATTTATCTTATAATTTTGTTCTGTGGGCGCAGAACAAGCGAGGAGTTGAGGACGTCTACTCAACTTATCTGTAAGTGGGGTCAAAATAAACACACACATTCCCCCTCAAAGGAATTATGTGGTCTCCAGATACACTAATAGCCTTTCCCATGCAAATGACAGTTGTACTAAAATCCTCCATATAGACTCCTCTAAAATATTTATTAAAATATATATTATATGCACAAAATCTTATTGTATAAACCAAGGTTTTAAGCTCAATGTGTTGCAGCACAAAAATTTTATCAAAGTATTGTAAATAATGTGATATCCATTATATTCTATTTTTAATTATCTATCCTGATGATTGCATATTCACAGTAATTGCCCATGTATAAGCCATCCAAATTGTGATATGGCATTTAAAAAAAATAATAAGGAAAAATTTAAAGAAGCATTTCCAGTTCTAATAATTGCATTTAATAGATGACAATATACAATTTTATTAAGAAGAATGGTAACATTTAGATTTCATAAAATATATGACAGCATTAAATATAAATGACAGTATTCGGATAGCAGCACTTGGATTTCTTTAAAATATATGACAACATTTGAATATAAATAACAGTATTTGTTCAATACCCAAAAATACAGCAATCAACATTAATATCTAAAGCTGCAGCATAAGCATCAATATCCAGCATTATATAAAAATTGATATTATTGACTTGCAAGGAATACAAAGTTCATTTGAGAAGAGTCAATTCTATTTATATAAACATATACGAGATAATATGAACATTTCAAGAGCTTCTTTAAGTAAATTTATTTGACAACGAATTTGTTTACCTTATGACAATAAAGACAAAAATAGATGCTGAACAAAAATTAGAATTTTAAATGAATAAATTTAGAATCTTAAGAAAAAACTGCATCTAGTAAATAGTTCTCAGCATTAGAGTTAAAATCATAATTTTGTAAGTCTAAGACATTAATATTATAATAGAAGTATTAATAGAAGTTTTATGGAAAATTATAGTAACACTATATCATTCACCTTATTTCTTTTCCTTGTGCTATTCATAATTTATGAAATAAATATGACTTAATAAGTTAGGCTTACAAATAAGTTAGGCAATAATAAGTTGGGCATTAATAAGTTAAGTATGTAAATATTAAAGTCTTTTTGTATTATTGTTCGCAAAACTATTTTATAAAAATGATGAACCATATAACTGAAATTAAATAGGTTTTACTGTTAAGTTGATGGAACGGTATATGATAGAATAATAATTAAAAAGCTATAGAAACTAATATTAATAAATAAATGTTTAGATCAGTGCTTTACATGCTGCCAATACCAACTTAACGTTCCAATTCAACTTCAGCTTAATAGGATAGTAAATGTATTAATGAATGCAAATATCGTGAATCAAGACATCTTTCGAATGTATTCATAAAAAAATTCAGAGAGATAAAAGTTGACACAAATCTTAGTTATATTCTAATTGAAATAAAATGATTTTTTAGAAGATTGCATTGTAATTTTTCATTTGCATAAACATAAAAATTGCAAGTAGCCACCAATTTTGAAAAATAAAATGCAAGCAGCCAACAATTCTAAAAAAAAATGCAACAACTATGTACTGCAAGCAACATATGTTACATTTTGCAAAAGAAAATGGGAAATTACCCATATATCTTAAATAAATCTAGACAAAATAACGAGCAGTACGTGAAGCACAGCAACAAACGACTAATATTGTTGAAGATCGATTGAGAATGGCATAGGACAATTTAAATTACTTTATAATCCTCATTTCTTCTAGTACAAAAATTTATATTATATGATGCCTGCAGATTGACACTCTGAAATGCTTGTTTCATAAAAAAAATGAAATTTCATATAAAAATTTTCACTGTAAACAAAGTAGAGAACAAGCCAGATAAAAATTCCCATGTAGCATACCTCAATAAAGCTATTATATGTATTCGGTCACAAGGTGACATATCAAATGACTTTCCAATTACTATAAACTGTATGAAAATTCTAAACTTTTGATCATACAAACTTAACATTGATAATAAAAAAAATGTCTAATATTATTTAGCTCAAAGCATATTATGAAATCATAGAGTTTAACATTAAGGTGATTTTCTTAGAAAGCTAGGTATTTGTATAAATTAATAAACATCAAAAACAAAATTTCTTGCAAGTATTCTTAAAAAAAAAATGAGTATGCTCTTACAGAATCATTGAAGTTTGAGTTTGGTTCAAATAATATTACTATTATATATTAAGTAGCTCATACATTATTAATATAACAAGGTACATGTTGCAATAGTAAATCCTAGCAATTAACCATTACATAGCTTCCAATGGATACAAATATTAGATAACAATAAGTAATCCTTTGAATTCTTTTAATATCAATTTGTCTCAAAATAAAAATTGCAACAACCAAATGCAAGAGGTATTTATTTGACTTTGAATTTTAATATTCTTCTTAAAGTATTACTTAAGTATCCTTATTTGAAACTCGATTATGCATAAATAAAACTTTTTATCCATATTATTCTTCTTAAAAATTAACGATGATATATTTATAATTTAAAATCAGTACCGCAGCATCTAACAGGAATATAAACAATCATCCGTCAAATTTTATTGGACTAAACGTAAATACAAATTAGACTCATTCAAACTTAATTCAGTTCCATCCTTATGTAATCATATACGCATGTGATATACACATATTATAGTCGGACCCCTTTAATATCACTTAGAATAGAACTCAAAGTAAACAGTTAATGCATTTCCAAAATAATACATAGAAAATCCAGACAATGTATATCTCATAAAAAGTAATTCTCAAATTACTCATGCTAACTGTATATACACAAGTGGGTTAAAGTTATACATGTTAACTTTCTTTGGTGGAACTAATTAATTAAACAAATAATATACGTATTCGGACAATTGAGAAAAAGATGTATTATCCACATAGTTAATTAAAAATATCAAAAGTAACCATAAGTGAATACTGAAGAAATACAACTGCATCTCTATATATAAGCTAAAATATACATCTTGTATAGATACTAAGAAATTCATCAATGCTGCAATACTTTTCATAATAAATTGGTCATCGGAAATTCCTCTAAAGAGGCTGTCAAAATAAGAAATAAGAGATAGCTCTAGAAAGATTGAAAGTAGATGCCTACCATAAATAATAACCTTTAAATATGCTATTTAAGTTTGATTAAACCTTAATGAGTTCTTTGCTAACAACATAAAACCTTAAAACTATCGTTGATTCTTATAGAAACAACACTGAAGGGAAAAAATCGGATGGAGTACCTGATTTGCGACTTTAGGGCTTAGGAAGTCGTTTCCTTTTGCACCGATCACGATCTTCCCCCCCTCTCTTAATGGACACGATACTTCCCTTATAAAACGTGAGGGTATGGGTGTGGATAGATAAGATCGGCAGCAGTCTGATCCATGTGATCCTTCCCATTGGCGAGAGCAGCGGCGCGAGCCACGCGTCACTCTTCTCAATTGAGGGAGAGAGCAATTCAATCGGGCGAGCGGTGGTAAGGAAATTAGGGCAGAGGGTTGATATGAGATAATAGATTATATTTATGTATATATATATATATATATATATATATATATAATATCTTAAATTAGGATTTTTATTTAATTAAAATTATATGGTTATTTGATTCTAAAAGAAATTTTGAAAAATTGCTTTTTAGCTAAATTGGGGGTGACGGACTCAAGAAGGTAGTCGAAACTTTAATCAGAAGTCAGCTTAATTATTTTATTTTTTCAGGTTTTCAAAAATAAAGTAATCAAAAAATTTTGACTGTCTTCAAAACTTATCAAAACTTCACCCTAAGCTAATTTAGGTGTGAGGAACGTAATGACAAAGTCCGATTTTTAATCCGAGATCAAATTAATTTTCTCATTTTCTTGATTTAAATATTTATCTGAAATTAATATTTTGCTTATTTGGTTTCAGACTGAACCAAAACTTATGAACTTACTTCTAATGACTAATTAAGGTCTAATAGAAGAGATTTGAAGTTGATTGGACTATTATATGGTGATTAACAACCTTGGGTTGTTACAGAATATCACTATACGCCATCCGATCGCACCAGATCTGAGATCTGATTCTTTGTATCTGGTATATGATCCTAGATCTGTTAACTAGGATCCAAACCGACCCATCTTCTCCATCCACTTGGTGGGCCGCCATTGGGCGTTGTTCTAGCGACTCCGCGTGGCCGCCGCGTGCTATATTGTGGCAGAGCTAACGATGGAAATACCCTTCATTACCTCCCTGGTGGGAGGGAGGCATAATAACCTCGAGAACATCTAGAAAACCCTATAAACTCGGTGAGACCTTGATAATCGCATCACCTTCTAGCAAAGATACCACCTCTCCTCAACTCTACTTGAAAATTTCATTTAGAATTTTCATTTCACACAGTAATCTACATTTTCAGAATTTCAAATTCCCAAAATATTGTCAATTTTGCTGTCAATTAAGCCACCCATGAACTTTGACGAACACTAATCTCGTTGGAAAATTATGGGGTTCTAATTCCAGCGGCCAATCAAAGGGTTTTTGGTACCCATCAATGATCTCGGTGAGAGGAGTCCAACAACGGTCAAATTGTGGTAAACGGAGGTCGGACGGAGGAAGAATGTCATTTGAAGATGACGTGTCACGGAGCTTTGAATGGCCAAATTAAGACTAAATCGACCTCGTTTCCCCCAATTCAATTTCAAAATCTCATTCCCTAAGCTTAATTATAGTTTCTAACCAAAATCATGGCTTAAGTTAGACTATTTTGCTCTCGATAAAGGCACAGTGAAAAGTAGTGCATAGTAGATAATTAGGGTTTTGGTCGTTAGTGTCCACTGAAGGGGCTTTTGGTGTCAATCGATGTGTCGTGCGACGGGGTGTACGCAGGTGGGTCGCACGTCGCCGAAAGAGGATGAATGTCGCTAAAAATCGCCACTGAAGATGAACCGTCTCGGTGGATCGACGGAGAAGATGAACAATAACCAGTACTGTAGCAACATGGTTACTATAGCAAATTGGTTCGACTAAATCATCAACCAACATTAACAACCGTTAACCGTTTAGGGTATATTCAAGAAATATTCCCTTACTATTAGACATTTAAACGGAATAAGCCGGTTGTCGTTAACTAAAAAAGAATATTACTTTGGGAATATTCCAAATTGAATTAAACAGTAAAAATATTTAAGAAAATCAAATTAATTATTTAAAAATCTTGAAAAATATAAATTCAAACATAATTAAGTTATATGTCATAATATTCAAGAAAATGAGGAATATTTTGGTATAATAAAAGATAATTTTTGATGAACGTATTTGAAAGTTGCATTTTTGCCCTAGAGGATTATGTCTTGTTTAGCGTGTAAGATTCAGATTTGAACAAATAAAGTGTTTGCAGACTCTTGGTGAGGTGAATAATCCAATAGTAGTAAAATTGAATAGTTTTAACTTAATGAAATTTGCAAGTTGAATATTAACTCTAGTTTTGCCTCATAAAATGTGATGAACTTTGTTTTAATCAAACAAAGTGTTTATTCTTGTAACTCGTACAGTCCAGATTTAGTAAAAGTAGATTGTTTGGAGGAATAAAAATAGTAAACACTAATTTTTAGTCAGTATCGACTCGTAAAGTGTGCTGAAGCCCAATTTGGTTAAATGTGGTGTTCACAAACTCCTTATCGCACGAAAAACCTCAATTTACTATAATTAGCAAGGCGTAGCACCTAGTTTTATTCATTAAATTCTTAATCTTAGTAGGACCTAGTTTTACACTGTTAAGCGTGTAAGATCCAGAATTTTGAAATCAATGCATTTATAAATTTTTAGTGACTTATAGGTTCTAAAATCAATGAGATTGATCAATTTTCCCTCTATTTAATAAAGTCAATTTTAGGTTAATGAAATATTATTGAGAAGTTAAATTTGGTTATATTTCTTAGATCAAGTTAAGACATAAGAAGATGTCTTAATTATGATTAAACTTGAGAATCATAAGACTTAATAAGTTGTAACTTCATTAAGTTATAAGAATATATAACTTAGTACATAACAAAAGAATATTAGAAATACAATTAATTTATTTAATTTTTATATTATCACTGCAATGCACTTGCACCAAATCCTATTGAACATATTATTCAAATAATTTTTAATGCATGAACTCAAGAATATTTAAATATACATATAGAGGTTAACTCTAGAAGGATTGCAGTATGTACAAACTATTGGGCCAGGGCAGGCTATGGACAGATAATGAGACTGCACATATCATTGAGGGGGAGTGTGTATGTTATTCAGGAACCTTGTATTCAAATGGTTTGGCAGCCATACCTAAATTTTTACTTGTTATAAATAGTGCTCACATAACATATCAGTTAAATAAGATATAGCTTTACTAAATTGCATTCATGTACAATCTCTTAGTATTGTACACTTTAGTTCATATATAGTTACGTGAACTATTCATTAATATATAGTTTTCAGGAATTGTTTTGCATGCTTATTATTTTTACTTGTACTATACTTTCGTTTCAATTAGCTTATATTTTTTTTTACTTTTCAGCCGTTTTCTTTTGTACAATACTCTTAGCATCTAGCATATATATGCTTGTATTGATCATATGTTGCAAACAGCTCTTTTCTTTCATCATATATATTTTTAAATCTATGTTATCACAATTTATGCAAGTTGTTCCAATTTGGAGATATATAATATTATGCTTTTTTTTTTACCTTAGTCATATTTCTTTCTACCTGCATTATGTTAGCATTTGCACAAGCCTATTATATTAATTTTAAATAAATTATGATATCCTAAGAAGAAAATAGATTAAGATCCTAAAATGTACTTAGACAATATATATAATTAGATTTTTATATTTTTTGCTGTGCCCTAGTATATGATACTAATATGTTAGACCAGGAGCCTGATGATGTGATATCTTTCGAGGAGGAGCCAATTTAGTAGTTATCTGCTTAGTTCTTTACTCCATCATTTTATTTTTAGTGAGAATGAGAGTTTATTTTATTGAAAATTAGTTGTAATAAAATTATTGTATCTGAATGATTTTACTTTCTTATCTGAGATGCATGTATTATATTTCAATCATTCTGGATGTATGAGATTATGGATATTGTGTAATTCCTTTTGTTTTATCATATGCAATTACTATTGTGTTACGCTTCAATAAAACTCTTGGAAAATATGATCCCTTATGCTGGATTAACACACTTAGTTCAATATAAGGAGTCATAGTAAGTTCTAATGTTGGTTTTGTTTCACTAACTCAACATCAAATCGCTACATATTGTCATGAATAATATATTAATGTAAAATGTTAATTTAATTCATATATTAATGTGTATTACTAGCATGCACAATATGTTGAATGTCTTATTAGTATTTAAAAAAAAATTATGGCATAATAAAATTTGTACAATATAATTTGGGTTGGTCATAGCCCAAACATGTACTCATAAGGAAGCATGTGTTGCTACACAGAAGGTCGTCCACATGCAAATATTTCACTAGCAAACTTGCTTGTGTCCCTCTGTAATAATTAATCCCAATTAAAATAAAAGATTTATTGTGAGTAAATAATTATTATGTGTTATGATTAGACATTGGTCTAACACAATATTTAATGTGAATTAACAATTAATAAAATATATAATAATTGATCTAGAGTTTCTTATGTGTGGCACATTATTATTGATCTTTTATCTCATTATTCCAAGGCTTGTTTTTGAATTTTCTTAACTTTTGGTGAATTTATTGTATTTTTGTACATATTATACTTTTGTTATATATTATTGAATTTCTACCAAAACCATACTGCTTGTTAGCTTTAAACATAAAATATATATATTAATAAAATAATATTATTATATTTTTATGCCCTCTTAATTAGTATTGTTTTCTATCAGATATTTTTTAAGAGTACTTTTTAAGTGTGACAGCTAAGTTTGGGCAAAAGAAGCTTTTGAGTAGATGACAAAACTAAGTTATATTTTTTATTTATTTTACCTATATATTTTTTGGCTTTATAATAATTAAACTATATTAGATATTTGGAATAATTTAAGTTATTATTTGCTTAAATATGTTTAAATTTACTCATATTGTGTCAAATCCAATCCTTCAAATTGCATATCAACTTGTGATGAAGAGCTTCTCAAACATATCTTTGATTTAAACATTTGTAACCTCATAGCAATTTTGATTTTGATACTTTACATTTTTTAGAAGCATGAAACTAAGTGTGATTCCATTTAGAAGTGGAATTTGATTTGCAAGCCAATGTAATGATTTTTTTGGTAACCCTACCTTATAAGAATAGTGTCATTTTTTATTTCAATTTAGTAACTTGATCTACTTTGATTTGATATTTGATAATATAATCTAAGAAATTAGTATAAATACATATCCAATTTCATGCGACAATTATTATCTTCTCAAATTCTTATTATCATTTTGGCAATGCTATAAAAGAATTTTTTTTTAAGTAGGAAGATTTAATATTACATTTATTAACATTCGCTCCATAAAGAGATTTTCTTCTATTTTATACTTCTTAGATCACTATATATTATCAAATGTGGTATAAGTTAAGAAATCACAACACAATAGTCAAAAAGTATGACCAAAATTTTTCATGTTTGCATCACCAAATCAGATGGTTCAAATTTATTTGTGCAGTTAAATGTCATTTATATGCTTCCTAAGAAGTTTCAACCCTCTTTAAGATATCTCCTAAGGTCATAATCTTATTCTCGTCCTTCTTCTTTAATCTCATCTTTTCTTCCTCATAAACTCTATGAAATATCTTGCAAAACCATTGGAGAAAATACAAGAGAGAATCTAACCTAGTAGATATAATATTTGAACATGTTAATTAGTTTTGGTGTGTCTTACTACTTGAGATATTCTTAATACTATGAACTTAAGGTATTGATTTAGTATTGATTATATGTATCCATAATCTTGCTTAGCCTAACTATGATATCCATAGTGATTCATTATGTGCTCATGTGGGTCTATAAATTTGTTCTCTTCCTAATTTTATTATGTATTTTTAATTTTATTTGTATTGTATGTTGATTGTTAGATGAAATTTTTTTGTGATTTTAATTCTCCTAATTTATTTTTATGAAAACCTTGCATTTAAGAATATTGTGGAAAACCCACCATTTATATTGTTGTATGATGTGTTAAGATTTTTTCTTGGAAATTTTTCAAATCTTACTTTACATGTATTATATGCTATATTTAATATCAATTTAGCATCTAATTGCATGTAAATATTTGTATAAAATGCTAAAAAAATGATGTTAGCTGTATTTTCTAAAATTTCAAGCTCACTTATCAATGTATAATAATGAGTAATTGCAATGCAATTTATATTGTAAATAAATATATACAAATTGCATCACAAATAACATTAAATATGAATGTATAAGGTAGTCTAAATGTGACACCCAACCCTACCATGGTCCTATTAACTCTTAAGTTAACATGACTATGGTGAAGGGTCACCAAATGACAAATTCCTCATTTATAATTAGATTAGTCATTCATCATAATATAATATAATTAAGGAAATTGCCATTTACAAGAATATTTCACTAAATGATAACTACAAAAATTATATTCAGAGTGTGGAAGAAAAATACAAACATCCATTCCATCATAATACAATAAGTAATAATATACAACTCATAATAAGTGCAGTAAAAAAAATACAAAATAAACATGTATTATTACAATATATTTAAAGAGATAAGCAGAAAATGAAATAAACGCTTATCATCACAAGCAAAGAAATAAAAACTAAGGAACTAAGGCTCTCCAGCAACTCGATCCTTCTTCTGAATTCGATCTCCAGAAGGCTCCACAACCTTTAATAGCTCAGAATCTAGCATTATCGGTTTCACAATGATAGGGCCCCAGCCAAGAAAGAGAAAATCTTATTTAGACAAAATGTCTAAGTACATTTTGGGCTAAATAAGATTCATTTTATTTAGATATCACAATTAAAACTTATCATATAAATAAGCAAATATAGGAGCAAAATACATATGAAAAGAAAAAGGCAGCTATAAATAATAAGTTTATAACTTAAACAAAAGAGGAAGTAAACACATACTTCCAACCATAGCTGCAATAAGATTAGACATAAAATAAAGAATAAATACTAATAACCAAAAGGAAAAAAATCATCCTAAACATGCTTATGATCAAAGTAAACTCATGCTAATTAACATAAAGAACATGTGATACATTTAAATAATTAAAAATAAGACTAGCACCACACACACACACACACACACACACACACACACACACACACACATATATATATATTATATATATATATATATAAGTACGCTAGTAATAATAATAATAATAATAATAATAATAATAATAATAAATAAGTGAGCAAGGCTAGCATCCTATAATACAAGTAAGCTAGTAACCAAGTAAATAATAAGTAAATAAGTAAGTGCTAAAGTAAGTAAAAGTAATAGTAAATACAGACTGAAAAAAAAATTGGTATGACCAAACAAGCCACCTGAATTGAAAATATGCACAAAATCCCACTTAGCCTGCTAAGCTAAAGCAGAAGAACCAAATATAAGAGTAGAAGTGCATCTAAAACTAGTGTTGCTATATCAGAACACTGACTAAACAAGTCACAACAAGTCTATTACACATCATCTTTCCGACAAACTAGCAGGTGTACCACTAGGTGGACTTCACTGATAAACTAGCATTCACACTACTAGGCCGAACCAAATCTAAAGAGGCAAACTAATTAGGTTACAACCTACTGAATTAAAAGTCAAAAAGCTGAAAACATTGGCAAAATGCTAATGATATTTATGTAATACAAATTGACATATGATATTCATCCAATATCTTATGTTCAATATATATGTCCAAGGTATAAAGCTCAAATACAGAGTAAGCAAAGTATCAAATTCAAAGTGAGCAAGAGACTACTAAACATAGGTGATATCCATTATTGTCTAAGTTATCCGTTCTATCTATTCTAATTTACACAAGTTCAGGATCTCCAATTCCTACTTTCAAGTATAACTTAGACTCACGGTCTTATAAGTTGAAAACAATTAGAACGATCAGGTTCTAGTGTGATCTAATTAATATCGACTATATAAGTTAAACAAGTAAATTAATTAACCTATTTTGATGATTTAAGCAACCCAAATCCATCTTAATTTAAGACAAATTAAGATGGAAATATTAAGAATTAAACTCTAATTATTAGGGTTTAATCACTTAATCCTAAGGGTGATCTTAAAGGCTAAGACTTAAACCCAATCTTATGGATTAAAGATTAAGGCAAATTCTATTAAGTAAAGTTACACTTAATAGGATGGATCTCTATTCTTAAGTCTAAGATTTAATGATTAAATAATCATAAATAAATTATGAAAATCTATAAATTAGTAAAACTAATATTTCACCCATTGAGTAACTCGATTTACTTAATGATTGAAATCTAATCTAAGTTCTATTCCTAATTCCTGAAGGAGAAAATCTTAAGGAACTAAGATGAACACTCAAGCACTAACTTTAACTAATCTTGATTGAAATTTAAGAGAAGTATTTGAAGGTATAAAGAAGGCATGTTGTGAGTTGAATCTCACATCATGAAACTTAAATAATTTACTTAATATTTAATTAAGATGAATTTTAAAGTTTTGATTTAAAACTTAATTAGTAGCTTAAAATCACATGACTAAAATTCTAAATCACTTTATTTACTAATTTTAATAATTAGAGCATGATTATAAGATTTAATAATATTTAAACTTAAATTTGGGCAAAATGACAATTTTTCCTATTAAAAGATCTAAAAAGCTACTTTTTGATTTAGGGTATAAGAAGCTACTTTATGGCAAATGATTACTTACTGTCTAACATGAAGATAGACAGTAAGTATACCCAATTTGGATAATTATTAAACCTTATGAGATCAAATTAAGAAATTTAACTTATAAGGGCAATTTGATAAATTTACCTAATAAAGTCTAAAAATTTATGCAGTTTATTAATTCTTACTGTTCAAGCATTCCATAAAATCCAAGAACACAAAATTTTGAGGTCTAATGATTAAGTTATAAGCAAATCAATTTTGAGGTCTAATTATATAAATTTAGGGTTTTATAAAAAGGGGTCAAGACCTAACTTTTCCATTTGAAGTCCAAATTCAGTAAACTCAGTGGTTATAACTCTCTATTACCCACTGAGTATTTTAACTGGGAGTAGACCAAATTTGGATTCTATTTGGTTAAGTTATGACCTAATTAGGGTCAAAGGTGATTAGTGAAATCAAGCACCAAATCATAAAACCAATCATACCAGTAGGTTTTGATCTACTCTAAGAGCTATCAAAAGCTTAAATCACTCAATTTGGATCACTAATTATGCTAATAATCACTAATCAGGGATGATTAGAGCTAATTAAGGAATTTAATCACCAAAACTTAAATATTTTTGCATTTTACTATTTATTAGGTATTTCGGATCAAAATGATATATTGGAAAACTTAATTTGAAACTCAATTGATCAAGTTATGATCAATTGAGGTTCTCGAGGTTTAAGGGTATAATTAGGGTAGGATCCTAAAAGTGATTTGGCAAACACACTCCAAACAAAAAAATAAACACTAATTGACATTCATGAGAGTCTCATGATTAAAATGAGACTCATATTGGCTATATTTGAGTGAGTGTGTGTAAAGTTATGATAAATTGAATAATAAGGGCATTTAAGTCAAATTATGGGAGTCCTAAATTTCATTATGTCAAATACATCTCCTACAGGAAATTTGATAATGCATAATGATCCTCTAATTTTGCTGATCAAAATGTCATATAAATATGCTATGGTTGGGCTTATAGATTGATAGAGATTGATGTTTGAATAATCGAAATTAATTAACTTAATTTATGCAATTAATCAGTTAGTTAAACTAATAATTAAATTACTTTTTTTTTTAAATCTGTAAAGCAGACAGAGACGGGCCAGATGGAGGGTCCCACCAATCGTCCGCGTGGCAGATCTCTAGCACACGGGCCAAGAGGCGACTCGCGAGTCGGGGCCAGCCCAACCCAAAATCCATTAGATCGCCCTCCCTGCCGAAACGCCTCGCAGAGGATTAGGGCATCGGAGTGCTTGTTAACCGCGGAGCTCCAGAGGATGGAACGAACGTCGAATGGATTAAACTGAGGAACTATACAATTAGTGCCGATAGATTCTTAATTAAACAACTCTTATCCTTGATTAGGGCTTGAAATCAAAGATAAAAAAAAATCGGGATCGAACATGATTATTGAATTCGTAAGTATTGAATTAGAAAGATAGAATAGAAATGGGCAGAGTTTAAAATCAGATGGTATGAACAAAGGTCGTGTTTAAAACGTTTGATCAACTGAATCCATTATACAGATGTTACTTTAAAAGATTGAATGGCATTAAGCAATACAAGAGTAATTGAAAAACCATTGCTAAATTTGAATTTTGAAGCATGATAAAGGAAGTACCTGATTAGGGTGAGCAGCGATGATGGAAGAAGAGATTTACAGATTTCAAAGGATTTGAAGCTTGGATCGAGATCTTACATCGGCATAAAGGAAAATTGCAGGCGGTAGAGGATAGATGCCCAAGCTCGATGCGGCCCCGTGTCCCGTGAGGTGCCGCGTGGTACCCTAGCATCGGTAGGGATGAGCCAAGCGGTTCAAGCAAACCAGTTCGCGAAAGGCTAGAGACAGGCCCTGCCCGATTTAGACGGAGTTTAAAGGGAAACAAACAAGCCATTATGGATATTAAATTAGGAATATTATTAATAAATTAATTTTCCATTTTTTCTTAATAAATTTTTACATTATAAAATAAATTTTAAAATTCCCCAATAAATTACCCCTAACTAATTGAGAGGTGAGGAATGCTACGGTTAAGATAGATTTTGGTTTTGACAAGTATTTAATTATTCGAATTTTCAGGATGTTTAAAATATATTAAAATATTCACCAAAAATCCAAAGACTTCCAAATGCTTTCAAAACATTACCCATAGCTAATTTGAGGGTAATGAGCGCAATGGTAAGGTCAAATTTTTAATTTGAGGTCAATTTAAATAGGTCAATTTCCAGGGTTCCTAGAAATTCCCAAAATCAAGATTTGATCAATTTGACTCCTGTTTTAGACTAGGTCATCATGGTGAACTCCTAATGACTTAATTAAAGTGCTAGAATCACAATCAGGATATGGTTTAGTCCTAATTGACCTAAGTAAAAACTTGAGTTGTTACATTAAGAGTATGGCTTCTACTCATACTTATAAATACATTTTAAAACCTTAAATTCAAAAGTTATATAATTAGATTTTGCTGTGTGTTATGAGTATGTGTTGTGTTGCATATTAAGTAATTTAAATGAGATTAGATTGATGGACATTATCCAAGTAATGTGATTTTTAGGAAAAATAATGAGTTAATTAATAAATACATTCTATTTGACAACTTTGCAAGGGAAGTATGAGAGAGAGATTATGAATACATTTAGCTAGTTTTAACCATCCAAAAATGAAATATTATAGTTGGGTGATATTATTTTTGAGTCGAACCTATAAAGTGCACTAGGACTACACCTATCTGATATTTTGTGCTATAGCTTAGTGCCATTTGTCACTTTGGTTTAGTGATAGTGAAATTTATGCAAATTAGTATGATTTTGCTTTGATTTTACTTGAAATTAGGTTATTAAGTCATTTCCAATTTTATTAAAAGTAAATTTTATGTAAACTATTACTCTTTATCAGTAATAAACTATAATGTGTATAATTAGTAGCCAATTGAAAAGGTAATATAGAAAATATTTTACAATAAAAACTTATGCATCATTCAAATTTGTTTGGGAAGCATGTCTTGCATATTTTATTTTGAAAACTTACAAATGACTTGGTTAATAATAAGGCTATTTAACTCAAGCTGGTATTCAATAATTGTGACGCATCTTATGGCTCAACTAATAATTATCATAGTGGTGCTATTTAATGCAATAAAAAATATTGCATTGACATGCTTTATTGTAAGTTAATAATCATTTTAATATGTCATATTGCTTCTTATTTGAGGAAGGAGCCAATAGCGAGTGCTATACCCTAGTAAGATTCTACTCACTTCCGTTTCTTTAACTTCTTCAAGTGGTGTTGGAGCACAAGAAAATATAAGGATTGCATAAGGATTAGAATTAGCATTGTGTTTAAGGAACAAAATAGATGAGTCGAGTAAGGAGTTTAACTGTTGGCTACATGATAGTTTCTTTATCTATTAGGCTTCATCTTATCAAAATAATTAGTTGGAACCTTCTCACTTATTAGCTAAGATATATTCGTGTTTCTGTAGCTAATACTAAAACCATTACGATATTTTGCTCATTTATTATTAATAGCAACCAAAGCAAAAAATAGGAGGTTTTTCAGTTGAGCATCAACTATCGTATTATAGGTGGTTGGTGGTCTTAATTTTATTAGCTTAAGCATTCTTTATAAAGCCTACAACTCGTTGCTTTCAAGAGCATTACATTTAATAGATCGGTGTGGTATAAGCTGTGGTGCTAATAGTTATAAAAGTTCGAATCCCATCGGTCCTAAATATTATCTATTTCTCAAAGCCTCTCTTACACTATCTTTGACCTCTTTCTACTATCTCTTCTACTTGCATCTCCTCTTATTACCTCTATTGTTGAGAATCATTTTGATGACAAAAATTTTATTAAGTGGAAGCCTAATTTTCTTTGGACATTATTGCTCGACTTGCATTTATTTTTGGATATAAATAAGTGATTGTGTTACTTCTTGAGGCTCTACTCATTTGTTTTTGAATATAAATAAAGATTAGAATTAGTGACATATCAAGAAATTAAATCTTATGAATCTAATCACAAAATCATAAAAGCAAAGTATTAATTACATGGAGCTGCAATAAATAAGGAGGTAGGAATTAGTAGGCCTTTGAAGTACATAATAATGGGGCTGTCGGCCCACAGTCCACGTTCTGAGGAGTATTTAATACATAATCTGCAGTGCCACTATGGTTCCATAGTATGCTCCTCTTATTGATGAAATTTCTATCTTTTCTGATTGATAGACCCTTAAAAGCTTCCCCCCATCACTGTTCTTCCCTCTCCCTCTTCATTTAAGAGCATCGATCTGCCATACCGCTACAAATTGAATGAAACCCATCCCAAACCCCTTAGAATCAAAAAGCAATCCTGCGCTTTCCTCGAGGACAAGTATGCAAATGGCTACTGTTCTTCGTTGACGATTCAGAGACAGCAAGAATGTGCTTCCATGGCTTCTTCCCTCATGCCATTACTAGCCAAACCGCACTCTTCCTTCTTCTTCTAAAGCCTCAGTGGATTTGCATCTTTGGACATAAATTCTCCCCCTCTCCTCTTTTTTTTTTTTTCTTTCTTTCTTTTTCTTGGCTGTAATAGAACTGCTTCTCGTTACTCGACATTATTAGAGCATCTTTCATATTAATACAGCTGCTGCATCAAATAATTCTTGCTTCTTGCTGAATAAATATTCATTTTTTATGCAACGAAATCTTTCTTAGTTGTTTAGTTAGTGCCTAAATGACCTAACATCTTCTAAGCATACAGAATTTGAAAGTCAAATTTCAGAGAATAGTGTTTTTGCCATAAAATTGTCTATCAAATTTATTAGTAATTTAGCGAGCAACTTTCAACACATGGACGACTATCAATTCTAACCATAATATTTGATCATAAGGATCGCTAATTATAGCCATCAGAGCCACCACCATCAAATTGAAGCCCTCAGATCATCAGCAACTATAATCATAATTTTTTCATTTAAGATTTTATAATTCTATAAATAAGAGGCAAACTTCAAAGTTACACAAAAACTTTGGAATGTATGAAAGGCTTACTGATTAATCTTTTTCATCTCTAATCTTATTTTGTTCAATTTCTATCTTTATCATCTTCTAATTTTCTTCCTATCAACTATACATCCTTTTAGTCCTTTCTACCTTTGTAGTTTTCCTCCTCTAGTCTCTCTCCCTGATCTATTATGCTCATTAATTAGAAAAAAAGGGGGTTTGTATTTGAAGAGATGCATAAGTAGATGAATTTTTATTCATGCATATAATATTGTGATACAAACATTTATATAGAAACCGAATAGTAGCATAAAATATTTCGTTAATTCTCATTTAATACATTGTTTAATGGTGGGAATTCAAACCATCTACCATTAATTGTATAGGCATTAATGATAATAATTAAATTGGTTGCTATATTTAAATCGGCTGTTATTAGCTCCCCCGCAAGCGAACCATTCGAAGTCGAGATGGTGAGATTGGAGCGTAGTTTGTTGAATCGTGCAACGAAGAGAAGCTTGGTAAGAATGTCTGTCAGCTAATCCTCGGTGGGCATGTAGTCAAGCTGAATTTTTGATATCTGAATGCTATTGCGGATAAAATGACAGTCGACTTCCACGTGTTTCATTCGAGCATGGAAGAGACTTGATTGTGTGCCAGGGCAATTGCTGATTTGTTGTCACAATAGAGATGCGTTGGCATAGTTTGAGAAGCACCAAATTTTAATAGAAGGCGACGAAGTCAAATATTGTCTGACGTGGCAGTAGCGAGAGAACGATATTCTACTTCGGTTGATGAACAAGAGGCTGTAGATTGCTTCTTAGCACTCCACGAAATTGAAGTATTTCCTAGGAAGATGTAGTTTATCGTGGTTGACTTGCGATCCTCGACATCACCTGCCTAGCCATAGTCGGCATATGCACAGAGAATAGTCCGAGGTTAACAGAAATCCCGAGATGTATAGAGCCTTTAATGTACCTAAAAATATGCTTGAGTTGATCAAAGTGGGCTGTGGTGGTATTGTGCATATGTTGACAAATCCGATTCACCGCGAAGCTGAGATCTGGTCGAGTGATGGTCAAATATTGCAGGGAGCCAGCCAATTATTTTTCAAGCTTGGGCAGGGTGAAAGCATCACTGATGCTGCTGAGTTTTAGTTGTGAGTTAGTTAGGAGTGAACGTCGAATTGCTTTGCTCCATGCCAGAGTATTTGAGCTTACCGGAGGGGTGCATAGATTGAGAAAGGACTGAGCCATGAGCTATTTTTGAAAGTTGAATCCAAAGAAAAATGGATGATGGATTGACGGTTTCATGCGAAAGTGTTGGGTGAGGATATGAATGAGGCGATTGATTGTGGCTTAATGCGGACCAGTAACAAAAGATGTCATCCACATATATGAGAATGTACGTATGGTTGGATGTTGTATCATGGATAAGGAGAGAGGGATTCGCGCGTATTGTGCGGAAGCTATGAGAATGAAGAAATTCAGTGAGGGTAGCGTACCATTGCTGGGGTGACTGTTTAAGGCCGTAATTGGCTTTTTGGAGCTTGCAGATATATGAGAGAAATTGAGAATCTTTGAACCCTTGGGGTTATTTCATGTATACTGTTTCATTGAGATTCCCATGAAGGAATACGTTGGAGATGTTTAATTGGACTATCGACCATTGTTGGTGAGATGCGACAACCAGAAGATTACAAAAAGTTGGCATTTTGGCAACTAGGCTAAAGGTTTCTAAGTAATCAGTTTCATAATGTTGGTTAAATCCCTGGGAAACTAATTGAGCTTTATGTTTAGCGAGGATGCCGTCAGCGTACTATTTTGTACGATATGTCCAGCGACAGCTGAGCACATTTTATTGGAAAGAGGAGGTATGAGAGTCCAAGTATGTTGATCCATCAGGGCAGGATATTCTTCTTGCATAGCAAGCTGCTAATGCTCCTGTTTAGCAGCGGTTTTGCATGAACATGGTTTAGACGAAGAGGATGTGGAGTGTAAAAGATTAAATAGAGGTTTAGGTTTTATAGTTCATGTTTTGTGGCGGGTAGGCATAGGATGTGTGGGATGTTGGGTTGTTAGTTTTGGTAGAGGACTAAGAGAACGAGATGGTGGTGCTGATGTGAGATTGCGGAGACGGATATTTGCGAGGCCGAAGGAGAGATTGGATATATGAGGCTGAAGATCTATTGAGGAAATGCACATGATGGAATATATTGAGGTGTATGACGAGGTTGATGGGGTGATTGAGATGAGGAGAGAACAAGAGTTAAGGAGTTGGTATATGACGGTGGAGAGGGGCACGTAGTACAAGGATGATTTTGTGAGTAGAAATGAAAGATATTTTCGACAAATCTGACATGACGAGATATAAGAGAGGTAGATGTTTTTAGGTTATAACAAATGTAACCCTTATGATTGGGTGAATAATTGAGAAAGACATATGTGAAAGAGCCAACTTGTTGGTTTTAATGGGTGGTATAAGGGGAAAGCATAAGCATCCAAAGACGTGAAGATGATCATAATTGGATTTAGATTTGTGAAGTAGTTGAACAAGAAGAAGATTAGCAGTTTGAAGAAGAGCCAGAGTGGTTTCAAGTATGTGACAATGTTTAGATTCGGCAACTTCGTTTTGTTGCAGGGAGTATGGGCAGGATAGTTGATGATGGATGCCCATATTTTAAGAGTGCTGGAGGAAGAGGTTGTTATATTCAGCGCCGCCATCATATTGAAGAAATTTTAAACGTGTATTGAATTGACGTTCGATGAATTTATATAGATGGATAAATTTTTGTAATGTTTCAGATTTTCGTTGCATGGGAAAAAACCATGTAAGCTTTGAGTAGTCATCCATGAAAATTATATAATATTTGTAACCTTCATATGATAAAATTGGAGCATGGCCCCATACATCGGTGTGTAAGAATTCAAAAGCAATAGAAAATTGATTTGAAAATTTGGGAAAAGATAATTTGTGGTGCATGGCGGTGATGCATATTAAGCATGAGTGAGGGTTATTGTAGACGGTTGGGATGGCCTAGTTGAGGATGCCATGGAGGTGCAGTTGTAGTAGTTGAAAACTTAGAACAGTTTGATGGAGAGGGGAGGTTCGGGAGATGGATGAATCTTGTAGAGGTCGTTGGTGTGATGCCTTTAAGGAGAGGTATGTCCATTTTGAGGTTCTTGAACGAAAAGAAGATTGTATTTGCTATGAGTAACGTGGAGTAGTTAATTTAGAAGAAACTTACGAGTGGGGGTAGGGAGAATGTCGTTACCAATACTGGAAATTTGAAGAGTTTGTCCACTTCCACAGTAACTTAACTAGTTCCGTGGTAGGAGTCAACGACAGACAGGTTGCGAAAGCTATTTGTGACATGGGTGGAAGCACCTTAATCAAGGAACCAAATAGAATTATATAGACTGTCGATACACAAGGCTGCTACTTAGTTTTGTGAGCGACTGTAGTTAGCATTCATACAATGCCAACAATCTTTGGCTGAGTGTCCGAGCTTGCTACAAATTTGACACTCTATGTGAGGAGCTCTGGAGGTGCGAGAGGCAGATAATGAGCCTCGAAAGGGAAGATACCACATCCACGACTGGGGCATCCCTGCTCGCAGAATCTTCTTGAGAACAGTGACATGTTGTTTGGTTGATGCATTGAGGAGGAATGACAAAGTTGAAGTTCTTTGTTGAGATTTTGTTAGACATTTATTTCCTCACTACAAAGGAGTGATTATAGGTCATCCAAACTAATGGGTGTCTGTTTGGTGCAGATGGCTATCTTGAACACTTGGTAGGTAGCAGGACGACCATCAAGAGTGTAGAGGAGGATGCCTTCTTCACCAACTTTAGATCATGCAACTGTAATTTTGTCTATGATAGATTTAATTTTTGAGAGATATCATGCATGGGGTGCTCCTTCAGTGATACATTATTTAACTTATTTTTGAGTTGAACGACTTGAGAACAGTTGGTTGCTTGGAGGCATTTGGCTTGGTTGCTCCACGCACTGGTGCAATAATCATTTTCAAGAATGAATGGAAGAATGGAGAGGGATATGATTGAGTATAGAGCAGCTGTGAGGTTTTGATCCATTGAGATCCGGGGAGGGGTAGTTGGGACTAGATGTCGGGGGTATGGGATCTATACCGTCAAGATGGCCATGTAGGTAGATGTGTTGTTTATGCGTTAAAAAAAAATGAAAAGAAAGTATGTCTTTGATACCATGAAGAGATGCACATAAAGTAGCGGGGTTGAGATAAATGATGAATTTTTATTCATGCATATAATATTGTGATGCTTTTTGGGTGAAATGTCTTTCTTTTTAGTTTGAGGATCACGACAAATGTAGTTACTATGATGACACTTGTAGTCTTCGAATAGACAAGGTGTTGTTCTTGGGATAAATTTAGGGTTTGGTATAAGAAAGAAGACGTAACTCAAACATTTGAATGCATGTAGAGTTATATAATTTGGGTGCGTTATAAATTAAACTCGAATGGGAAAAGTATTATTAAAATCATCACTATATATATTTTCATTCTTTAACATCATTTTGTGAAGAATATAATGATCAATAATAAATTTTAAATTTTCTCAAGATCAGAATTAAATTTCTTATGCTTACCACCATCAGAGTAGATATTTTGATCAATTTTTGGAGGGTGTATTTCCTAATTATTATTAATATTATAAAAAAATAAACAAAATAGCATATTTTTATACAAAAGGCTCCCATATATCTATTAGTTGTAATGCAAATTGGTGAAATTGGGCTCCACTCTGAGAACCTTTTTCCCAAGTCATTGATCTAATAGAAGAATAAAAATAATTTGAAACCATCAAAAGAAATGAATTAATTGACATTATCAACTTTGAACCTCAAACATTAGATTAGAACAACATTTACTATATAATATTCTAAACTATGTACTTGTTGCATTAAATAATTTAAGCAAGCAAATGGGCATCTAAAATAATAATAAAAAAAGAATTATGTACTTTTGTTACATTAATTAAATATGAATAATAAGAGTGACTGTGATGAATCGAGTGGAATTCGTGAGAAATAGCACTCAAAAATCTCTTCGTGTAGATTACCATTACATACTCTCTTCGCACATTCAAAAAAAAAAAAACAGGGAATGAAAAACGTTTAAAGCTGCAAGATTCAGATTATGCTACATACAAAAAGCAGTGATGCCCACTGGAAAGTCTCGCTAATAAAACTGCAAGATTCAATTTTGGAAAGAAAAAAAGGAGAGGGGAAGCGAAAGCGATCAGTTAGTTGTGCAGAGGATTCGGCCCTGTGTACACAGCCCTCTTCTCTTCACCATACGCTTCCCCTTTTACTCCTCCGCCAACTCTATCACTTGATTTTGAAGAGCCCAATAAACCAACCACAAATCCTTCTCTCAATCTCCCAATGCTGCTGGAAAGCGCATCACATTCCAACTGAAGCAGCGTTAGCAGCAAGATGAAGCAGCAGACGCACTCCTTGTTCCTTATTAGGCCAGCCATTGCTCCTTCCAGGAAGGAGAAAGGGAGTGCTGCAGCACTTAAGAGATTGAGGAGCAGTACAGAGGACTATTTATTGCCTTGCAGGGATGGATTCTGGGACACTGTTTTTCTAGCTTCGGGCTTCGAGCTTTCCTTGGAGCATGAGAGAGATGGATGCTGCCTTTTGTTCAATTAATCTGAATGTTTTTATTATTCAAAGACTCGACTGAATTTGGTGCAGGAACTGCTGGCTCATGTTGAGGCTCAAATCTTGATCTTCCTCTGGTTCTTCTTGTTTCAGAGCCTTTTTAATTTAACAAACTGAAAAGTGAGCTGTTAGCAGTTTTATATGTGCATGTGTGTGCAAAGAAGAGAGGAAAAGAGGAGAAAAGGGTTGGGAAAATTGCTGAGGACACAAAGCCATCCGTTTTATTTCCTGAGAAGTGCAATGCTGTCCAAAAATATAGCCCCAAAGTAAATGATATAATAAATTGTGCATTTATCTCTTACTGACAACTGTTGAGCCACATGTATTAATTATAAAATAAGAGTAATTATAAGGCTGCAAGTACGACAATGGAGGTCGAAGCAGACACAAAAGAAGGGCTCAAACATAATAAAGCCATCGCAGAGTTCTTAAGAGAGTCAAAAGAAAACCCGGATGCACTTTGCCAAATCTTAACGATCCAATCCCAAAGACCTACCAAGCCATAGAATGGAAAAAAAAAACATGGGATTGGTAAAAGCAAATCAAATCTGTGATCAATAAAATTTAAACTTATATCAATAGAATACAAATATAAAAGTAGTACTTATTGAGCAATAGTATCACATTTACTATCAATATACACCAATAACTCTTACATTATTGCTCTCTTGCGTAATGTTTTGTTATGCTTATAAAATAGCTTGTAATATTCTATCATAATTCCATCATATACAATTTATTTTCATGATTAACGTAGGAACATTAGTCAAAACTACAGCTCTATCCAACTTAGAATACAAACATTTAAGCCATTAAGCTACAAGCGTACGTACATACTACCTTTTTTTTCCAAAGTGATCCAAATTGTAATATCTGAGATAAATGAATCCAAGTAAACTATTTTATGACAATTAAGAGAATTAATATTTTTTTAACATTTAAAAAAATTTCTATCAATGCCCTAAGTAATGGATAAGTTGACAATATTATTTTTTAGACTAAGTTTATTGCATTTATAATAGTCAAAAAAACTATTTCAAGAACTTCTAAAAGTCAGGAGGAGCTGAAACTATCACTTTTTAAACGTGAGGTACAATTTCGATAACTTGTTCTAATGTTATTTGATTATTGCATATATATAATTTATAATTTTGTGTGACATATATAAGAACTCCTTCTCTTTTGTTGAGATACCATTTACTTTAATGAGTTATGGGTTGTATAAATAAAGAGTTCAAATAATTTCATAAATGAATTTAAAGGCATAAATCCTAATACTCAGGCAAACATGAATTTATACTCATCATCTAATATTGATGATTCGAACCACCTTGAGACTAAAGATGCAGGAAAAGCTGAAAAACAGGAATCTTTTCTTAATAGATTGACACACAAGCATTTGGCTTTGCAAATCCTTACAATAGTGCAAACAGGTCCACTCACTACTGCTCACGTGTCTTGCGAATACGATGATTGAAGTATATACTGTGATGCAGAATACAGAAAAATGGAGATCTCTAAACTAAGTAAATCCATCTTTGTCTTAAGTTCTTCCAGAGACCTTATGTCTCCTGGACAAAAACACAAGCAGCAATGGTTCATTTTTCTACATTATATATACATAATATCACGGAGGAGACACTCTTCTACCTTCAGTATGAACAATCCAGTATGGGGAGATGCTTCGGATGAGTTGCGGATGAGTAGTCCAAGAAAGCCCTTCCCAAATATCAACATAAAAGTACCAGCCAGGTAAATGTCTTCTTCAGAGAAAAGAGAAGCAGATAGAACAAGTCCCATAAAAATTATTGTTGGATAATAGCCACAAAAAGTAAGAAAAAATATTCTGCAAAATATAAGACCTGCCGATGGCCTCAACCCATCGAAGGACCATTTGCCCGGTATGAAATCCTTAAGAGAACTCCTCCAATGCACCTTGTATGCATCAGCAATGTCAGCGCATCCCTGATCATGATAGATAAAATGCATGCAGATAAGATTGCAGAAAGTTTATGGATCATATCTATGAGAAATGAATATATATATATATATATATATATATATATATATATATATATATATATATATATATAAAGTAATTGGAGTTGGATTATCAAATTAAAAAAAAAAAACACTGCTCTAAAATGGATTAAACCTTTCACGGGTTATTTGGATGAAAACCAGTCTACTAAATGGGTTAGAGGAACCGTTAAATCATGCTGAAGAACAATACGAGGGATTTCTGATAGAACTCCCATTAATAAAACTAAGAGAATAAATAAATATTTAAATAAAAAGTATGCGTTTTATAATTATTTTAGACAAGTGCCATCATAAATATATTTCAGGTTGTCGGGGATTTGAGCACTCCCCACGGCACTTCACCTTGTCAAGCAAAGACGGAGAAGACAAAAGCTTCGAGGGAAACTCAGTCTTCGCCACATTTAGAAGAACATGCAAAAGCACATAAAAATATAAGAAAACAAAGCATTTACAACAGCACAAGTTTTTACGTAAAAAACTTTAAAATTGGGGAAAATCACCGAACCACACCACAAGGATTTCATTATGATAACAATAGATACGAGAGAAATCTCACTCTCTTTAGAAGTTTTCAAGCATTTCACAGCCCTCCTACAACTCCTTCCTCACAGCACATAGCCACTACACAGCCACTCGGCATATATAGCACATCATATGCAGCCCACACATTATCTCCACAACTTATCTATATCTTATAAGCAAAGGCAAAGATGCCTTTAAGATTCCATGAAAAAAAAAAGAAAAGACAGCTTCACGTTGAATTTCAAAACCCTTGCGCATTGACAATGTGTACCCATGCTTTATTTGGACCGACCACATTTCCAATCAAGCAAACTCAGCATTCCAATGCCTTTCTAGAAATTCGCATTTGCTATCTGGAGCCTAGGAGCGCCCAGGTGCTGGACTTATTGGTTCCTTCAACTGACTGAAAAAACACAAGCGCCAGGGCGCCAGGGCGCGCCTAAGCGCCAATGTTACTGTCTTGGCATTATACTAGATTGGTTTGTTGACGCCTGAGCTCCAAAACTTGTCTCTGCCTCCGCGCTATCTGAAGAAGTGTCAACGCCTAGGCGCGTCCAAGGTTTGGCCGCTCCACCTAATCAAACGCCTCCAACGCTTGGGCGCACCTAAGCATTCGAGCTTCTGTCCAACTGAGTTCAAAAGCAAACATCTCGATGCTTGATCGCAGCACCCAAGCCTCAGTTGAAGAAATTTGGCCCGATGCTTGGGCACGCTTAGGCACCAGCTTCTCTACCTAATTCAACTCTTTCAACAACCTTCAGGCTCACCTGATTTGAATTAAGTCCAGTTCGCACCCAGTTGATTTGTGGCTGACATAAAGTCAGACCAAGCTCTGCAACTGATACATGGCCCATTCCAAGGCAATTATGTTGCACTTAAGGCTTCACCACTCTGATTCCCGCTAGCATTGATGCCCTTCAAGCTGCAGTCAAATGTACCCAACACGATCACACCACTTCAGGTTGCACGAGTCTCCACAAATATAACCTCTCACTTGAAAATTGAAGTTCATTTTCTTCACTTTGGCAGCACCTTCATAGTCCTCGATACACTGTTGGTCACGTCCCGAACCCCACCATCGGATCAACTAGATCTGAATAATCAATTTCAGGTTCGTACCAAACGCCTTGTGCAAGATCACCCAATTCCAAAGGGTAGTCTTCCTTCCTCCAGTGATTCAAGCCAACTGCTAGACTTAATGTCGATGGTTGCATCGCCTTGGCACTCTTAGCCAGCTTTCACTTCTTTTGGGCACGCCGCAATCAGGAAGGCTTCTTGAGCTCACTCTTTAGTGCTTGAGGCTTCTCTTCAAGAGTTCTCATACATTTCCCCAAAAGTGAAGAAAAATTCAAAAGTGAGTTGACTTGAATGATATTTCTCTTCCAGATTGCATCGCCTTGCCACTCTTGCCTCAGGCACTAAGGAGTGAGCTCAAGAAACCTTCCAGATTACGACGTGCAATGAAAACCCCAAAAGTGAAGAAAAATCACTAAGGAGTGAGCTCAAGAAGCCTTCCAGATTGCTACATGCCCAAAAGAAGTGAAAGCTGGCCAAGAGTGGCAAGGCGATGCAACCATCGACATTAAGTTTAGCAGAGTGATATTTCTCTTCCAGATTGCATTGAAAACCCCAAAAGTGAAGAAAAACCACAAATCCATATCACAGAAACCTTAATGATCACGAGAAGAAGATACAAGAGAAATATTACTCTCTTCAAGAGTTCTCATACATTTCCCACCCTCCTACAACTTCTCCTTCCTCCTCACAGCACACAATCACCACAAAATCACTTAGCATATACAACACATCATATGCAACCCACAGCTTATCACTATCTTATAAGTAAAGGCAAAGATGTCTCTAATATTCCATGAGAATAAGACAAAAGATAGCCCCACAACTGAATCCCAAAACCCTTGCACATTGATCATGTGCCACATCCAATCATGCAATCTCAGCAGTCCAATTTCTTCACAGAAAGTTCGCATTCGTCGTATGGCGCCTAGGAGGGCCCAGGCATCAAGCTTTCTAATTTCGTTGGCTGACTGGAGATATACAAGGTGCCGTACACGCCCAGGCTACTGTCTTGGCATTGTGCTGGAACAACTTACTAATGTCTGAGAGCAGCTAAGTGCCCAAGTTTCTATCTTTGGCTTTGTTGTTTCAAGAAGTGCTGACACTTAAGCACACCAAGTGCCCAAGATTCGACTCGCTGCTCCTGATCAAACACCTTTAGCGCTTGGACGCACCTAAGCGCTCAAGCTTCTGCCAAATTGAATTCATGAGCAAACACCTCAGCGCTTGGGTACACCCAAGCACCCAAGCCTCGACTGAAGAACTTTGGCCCGTTGCCTAGGTTAGCTCCTTCATCAACCTTTAGGCTCACTTGATCCAAATCACATCCATTTCGCACCCATTGATCCGTTTCTGACACAAAGTTACTCCAAGCTCCACAACTGATCCATGGTACCAATTATTTAATTTCTAACACTACTAGACTAGTAGCTAGGGAATTCATTATGAACAAGAGATTCATTAGGATATTTTTGTTTTCATTTTACTGCAACCCTAGCAATTCTCAGACATAATGGCTAGAGTATCACTAAGAATAAGTAGAAGAGATATCAAGATGCAGGCCTTGAGAAAACTTTTGAGATCTCACATAGTGATGAGGTTGGTAAAACCATCCATGAGACTCTATTGACTAAGGCAATGACAACTTATATATTTGTTGCTAAAGTGTACTCAATCTCAACTGGGCTAAGGATAGTGTATAATGGAGAAAAGCAGCACGTTATTCCGAGAGATACATTCAACATGCTTCTCTACTGCTAATGGGATTATTGTTGCAAAAGGGTTGATTATGGGAATTGCATCTGCACAAAATACATTCATTGCTCTTGTTGATTTTTTAAAAACGTTATTAAGAAAATTTGACCCAAATGATAAGCATTAAAAATGTTATTAAAATACTGGTTTTTTTTAGATGACAGTAAAATTAGATGAATGAATAAAAGTTGTAAAAATGTGATTAAAATGAACAAATTTAGTGGCTCTAAAGAAAATATTAAACTGTTGCATGTGAATTTGAAGTGTGGAACGCTTTAAGAAAATGATGGTGCAAAATAGTAAGATTAAATAACATCTGTGAGGATGCATGGAAATCTTGGAGAGAAGGAGTATCTAGGGTCACTAATATTATTTTAGAGATTAAAAAATGTTAGATGAGAAAGAGTATTGTAATATATGTATACAAGAGCTAAGATGATTTGCATGATAGTGCAAATTATAGACAACTAAGTTTATGAGTCATACTTAGAAACTATAAAGATGATTGATTGAACACAAAATATGATGAGACAATAATTTGATTGAATGGTTATAAAGGCCACACTTATTAGAGCTATCAATTTTTGCACAGCACGAACCCAAATAAAAATTTGTTAAAAAGAAAAGGACAAAAAGTTATGAGGCAAGTAACAACTCTTTGACCCATATAAAATTTGTGTCGGGTTCAGGCTGAACCCGTTTAAATATTCAAGTTGGATTCGGGTCAACCCAAATAACCCGAATTCAACTCATTTGACCCACCTCTACTATTAATAACTCAGAAGTGGGAAGATTTGCATATTTCGCTCATTCGCAAATCACATTCAGCACCTAAACTCTAAGAAAAAAAGTCCCGAGGCAAGTAGCAAAACTCTTTGCTTCTCTTGATTTCGACAGTTCAAAGGACCAACACAAGGACGCCCACCTCTCTTGTCAACGTCGGCTCGTCGACCATCAGAATCTCTGCATCTTCGTTATCAAACAGCCACTTCAATGTCAAGCATGCCAAAGTTGAGCCCACAGTCTCCTCCATAATATAATATGGAGCCTGTCATAAATAGTCATGCTATTGACAGCAAACAAAAAAAGATTTGATTTACATGATTTTATCTGAATTAGCCAGATGCTAAATACTATAAGAAATAGTATTAATTAATAAATACATTTTGACTGAAACTGTTTTTTTCTTTTTTTATTTGAAGTCAACACGCTGTCCTAATAAGAAAATATGAAGCGAGGACAAATTCTGTTAAAAAAAAAATAACAAAAAAATATCACAATCTGACACGAGGACAAAGACTTACTTTTATAGAAAATTCTAGATGTCCTAATGAAGAAAAAACGAAAAAAAAGATAAATATCAACCTTTAAACATCTCATAGAAATACAGAAAATTGCATCAATATCATTATTTATAATAAACAAAATTATTACTTAAAATAACAACAACAACACCAAAACTGAGATGGGTCAATTACATGAATCATTTGTTTTGATTGTGCATGATCAAATATAAACCCCACCTTGATCCAAATAGAGAAGATCTATCATAATAATTTCGTTTCATATCTTTTTTGATTTTCCTCTTCCTCTTTTAATATAAGCAAATTTCAATACCTCATTTTTTTCTAAAAGTGACGTTGCACAGCCTACATTTAATATACTCGAACCATCTAAAGCGACATTTCTTAATCTTATCCATTAATGGAGCCACTCCAACTTTGCTACGAATAAATTCATTTTTCATTCTATCCTTACAAATGTACCCACTCATCCACCTAAATATCCTCATCACAATGACACTTATTTTATCAATTTCTTCTTAGTTGCCAGCATTCAACCCCAAAAATATATAGTTGATTATATATCTACTCTATAAAATTTTCCTTTAATTTTGAGTGAGATCTTCGTATCACACAATACTCCAGGAGCACTCCTTCATTTCATCCAGTGTAACAGCCCAAATTCTTAAGTATAAATGTATTATTCGCTTTGGCTAAATAAGCCTCATGATTTTATCCTCATAAGATAATATCTCAGCAGGTCACCCATCTTGGGATTGTTCCCACCTGAGCATGCTTAACTTTAAAGTTCTTATCAAAAACTCTATCATTATCTGAAAAGACGTCTCAATATTTAAGAATTTTAGCTTATTACTACTTAAGAGAGTCATTACATCTAGCTAGCTTGGATCCTATTATTCACATTGCTCTATTTTTCCATTATTTTGAATTATTGAACCAATGTACTTGAGTCTCTCGTTCTTCTTGATCACATGGTCCTCAATAGTTATGCCCTCGAAATTAAGGCCTCTAACACAATTGAATTTAAACTCCATATATTCAATTTTAGATATACAGAAGCGAAGACTTTTAGATTTTTAAAGTAGTCCTCCACAACTTAAATTTTGCTTTAACTCCATTTCTAGCCTTATCAAGTAAAACAATATCATATGTAAATAACATACATCAAGAAATTTTCTCTTGAATATGCTAAGTAAGAACATCTAAAATTAAAGCAAAAAGATACAGGCTAAGAGCTGAGCATTGATGTAATTCAATAGCAACAAAAAAATCACTAGACAAGCCACCTTGCGATCAAACACATGTTACAACCCATTATACATTTTTCTAATAACATCAATATCTCTCCAAAGCTCTTTAAAGAACTTCTCTTGGCACTTTATCATAAACTTTTTCAATATCAATAAAAATTAAATAAAGATCTTAATTTTTCTAAATTTCTCCATCAAATCTTTTAATATATGAATGGATTCCATGGTAGATCTATTTGAAAAAAAACAAATTGATTTTGAGAAATACAAATATCCTTTCATAATATATATTCAATTACTCCCAAAATTTCAATGCATGACACATTAACTTGATTCCATGATAATTAATATAATTCTAAGCATCACATTTATTCTAGTAAATAATTATAATAATATTCTTTCTCCACTCATTTGATATCTTTTCAATTTTTAAAATAACTTATATAAGTTGATAAGCCAAAAAATTCCTTCACACCCAAACATTTTCATACATTAATAAAGAAGTCCCTGATCAACCACTTATTCGCTCTACATCCTCTCTACGCCAAACATCAACTTTGCTAACACGACGAATGAAAGTGCAATTGAAATAGTTTTAAGACTATTAAACTCAGTCATATTAATTGTATTAGCACAAACTTCATTAAAAAACTTAATAAAATAATTCATCAATTCATGTTAAATATCTTCATCACTAACAAAAAAATTTTGTCATCATTTTTTTTATAAATTTAACATAAGTCAAATATTTAGTTCTTTTATCTCTTGATTTGGCTAGATTATAAATGTGTCTTTCTCTCCTTTGACAACATCTAATTTATTATATTAATTCTTGAGCGTTACACTCTTAGCATCATGAACTGCTATTTTAGATTCACGATAAGCAAGTTTATATTTTTCAATTTTCTACAATCTTATATTTAAAAGCACATTTTTTTATATTTAATCTTTTAACTTGAATATCTTACACCACCATGCATCTTTATTATTGGATACTCTCCATTTTGATTTATCAAGTAAACTCTTTGCTACAATGCGAATACAACTAGCAACCAAATTCTACATAAGATTGACTTCACTCTCAAAATCCCACTGTCCAAAATTTAAAACTTTACTCTTAAGAATATCTCTTTCATAAAATTTCATTATCTATTTTTATGACATATTTTAAATTTAATATTCCTTTTATTATCCCTTATTTTCAAATTTTAAAGCAATAAATAATTCATTATCAAACAATCACTTGGAATAATTTTACAATTCTTACAAAATGCACCAACTTTTGTCTTTAAGTGAAAAAATCAATCAAAGTTTTAGAAATCTCATTTTTATAAGTGATAATGTGTACCCCAATTTTCTTAAAGTAAATATTAGCAATCATAAGATCATAATACAAAACAAACTCCAAAATCATTATTTCTTCTACATAATCTCTCCAAAACCAAACCACTATGAATATTAATAAATTCTTTAACTACCTTATCAACAATGCTCATTCAAATCTCCTCTTATAAAAAACATCTCTTAAAATACTCCTTGCACCAATTCATCTAAATTTTACCAAAAAAAAAATTTTATACACATATCCAATCCCAATTTGAGAGGTATAAATACTTGCAATATAAAAAATTATTCCATTAATAAGTTTTAAGAATATAATTTTTTCTCCTAACCCTTAGCTTCCACTACATTATCCTTTAAATTCTTATCACATGCCATATAATGATTCTTACTTGAGTGCTAAAGTTGAAAGTTTAAACTATTAATTTTTTTGTTTCTCTTCCACTCATTTTATTTCTTAACGCATACAAAATTTTTCTCTATATTAATCATAATATCTACTAACTAAAAATGCTTGCTAATGAGAGTATCAATATTTTGACTATTTAATCTAAATTTAGCATCATAAAAGAGCTTCTTTACCCACATTCATCCATATTATGAACCTCACTTATTTGACGCTACACTCATACACCGCAATAATGATTGTTATACGCTTTTCACTACATTCAGATAATGCAAGTTGCTTCCATGATAGATCAACCTACATAAAACTAAATTATTCTTGTAAAATATGAAAATCCCTTCACAATATATATTCAACCACTATCTCCCAAAGTTTTAGCATATAGCTCATTAACCTGATTCCCTTATAATTTGTACAATCTTGAGCACACTTTTATTCTTGTAAATTTAGAAAAACAATATTCCTTCTCTGTTCATCTAGATATCTTTTTGATTTTCAAAAAAACATTAAATAACTTGGAAAGCCAAGAAATTCCTTCTCACCCAAATATTTTCACACATGAATAGAGATGTCATCTGATCCTATTGCTTTTCACTCTTTATATTTTTTAAGGCATTTCACATTTCAACTTTACTATTATGTTAAATGAAAATATAATTAATATTATTCTCATATTTATTAAATTCACTCATATTACAGTTACAATATTTATTAAAAACTTTAACAAATTAATATATTATTCTATATTAAATATCTTCATGCTTAAAAATAATATTTTAATAATTATTTTCTATAGATTTTACTTATGCAAATACTTAGTTCTTTTATCTCTTAGTTTGTTTAGCTTATACATGCATCTCCAACCCATATCAAGTTTAACTTATACATTCATCTAATTTTAGAAAATGTTTTAAATTTAATATTACTTTTTGTACTTTTTCTTTTCAAATTTAAAATTAATACTCAATATTAAGTTATCAGGCAAACACTAAAGACTCTTATAATAATTGCAATACAAATATGCTATTTTCATTAAAAATTAGATTTTATTAGTGATAATATGTTCCTTTACTTCTTAAAATAAGAATTAGCAATCATAACATCATAAGCTAAAGTAAACTCTAAAACTAATTTTCTTTTTCGATTAACCTCTCCAAAACAAAAATCTCCTCTTTCTAAGAAAATGTTCAGTCACTCTTTTAATATATTTAATTAAATCTTCTCTTATAAATACTATCTCTTTTAGAGATATTTCTCCAAGCCATACCACAAAACTTTTTTATACTCATTCAATCTTATTTGAGAGTCATAAATTTCAATATTATAAATTATTCAAATTTGTATAATCTTCAATGATATTATTCTATTTCCTACCTCTTAACTTCAACTACATTATCCTTAAAATTCTTATCCAAGATGATACACATGCCATATAACGATTCTTACCTGAATGCCGAAGTTTAAAGTCTAAAGTATTAGTTATTTTGCTTTCTCTTTCACTCATTTTATTTATTGAAGGCATAAAATATTTATCCTTGTATTAATCATAATATTTACTAACTAAAAATGCTTGCTATAGAGAGTATCAATATTTTAACTGTCTAATCTTAATTTAGCATCATAGAAAAACTTCTTAACCAACACTATCCATAATATGAACCTCACTTATTTGGCGCTACACCCGTGCACTGCTGTAATGGTTCACTACACTCATGCACCACTGTATAGATTTTTACACACTTTTCACTACATTCAGGTAATGCAATACGTTGCTTCCAAAGAATGTCCCAACTTAAGCACAAATTTTTAAATAATTCATATCATGAGAAAATTCAATGAAGTTTTATAATATCTATCAAATACCTATAGCAACTCCCCCCTTTCTCATCCAAAACTTAGGAATTATTAATAGTGGAGTTAACCTTATTAACAATTGCCAAAATTTAACAATATTCAAAAAATGAGAGCTCTTTATTGACACCATGAGACACATAGTCGCATTTGGCTATTTTTTAATTAAAACAAATTTATACAATAACTTCTGATGAGTACTAATATTTTATTCTTTTTGGTTCTAGCACTAGCTTCGAATTAAATTTAAATTATAATTCATGGAAGCACAAATAATTAGATGATCAAATGGTAAAATTCTTAGGTAATTTGATGATTGATGATCCAGATGATGCAGATAACAAGAGCTGATATGATCCAAACACTTCAAATGTTAAAAAGCTTCATCCAAATGCTTACTACCACTTGTACTTAAAGAAGAACTTCCAAAAAAACAAAACAAGCTAAGCAATCAAAGCTTTAGCACCTCAGCACATGTGATCATCTATGTTGCACCAAGATGGAGTGAATTCTTTATAGAGCTTCATTAGCATATATTAGATCTTCTGAATCATGAAGTATTACTTTAGCTTAAGTTTACTATATTTTATTGTATAAAAATTGCTTATTTAAGACTTAGGTTGGAGCTGCCTAAAATTTAGGGGAGAGCTAGGACTTTGAGAGCTTGTTCTATCGACTTAATTAGCTGACAAGATATCCAAGAACTCAGGTAGCTTGCCTAGGCATCTTAGGCCCTATTAGCTGGCTAAGTTTGAAGTTGGGGCCCTTTAGGAGCCCAGATGACCTAGAATGATAACATAAAGCCAACAAATCGTGGGATGCCAAGGGCACTAGGCACCTGTGAAGTTTCATTTTGAGCCTTTTTGCCCTTTCTCTCATGATTCAAGCCATCCTATAGTCTTCAAAACTTCTATACTTCGCAAATCTCTATATTTTTATTAAAACTCTATTAAAATTTAGGTGACCAAAAATACAGGAAACTTCACTCGTGTGGGTTGTGTGAGGATGATTCGGCTCAGTAAAGCTTTGAAAAGGGGAGTAATTTTGGCATGTCCTCCACCAAAGTTTGCAAAGGAGGGCTTGCACAAAGTCTTCTTCATTTACCTTTAGATAGCAAAAGAGCAACTCATGTTCGAGTGAATTATCGAAAGAGACAAATTTCGAAAAGCATATGCGAGATTTCCAGTCGGTCTAAATTACTATAATTAGTGTGTCAATTCTTATTTTTCTACTCTTCCCTTTTTATTATGTGTGCTATTATGCTTTAGATATCTTTAATTTCTCTTCCTGTCTCATATAAGTTTTAAATTTTCAATTTACAAAAATTAAATGATTCAATTCACTCTCTCTTAAATAAAATTATTGGGATTGTCTCTAACCCAACACTCCCATGAAGAATCCGCATATTAAATATGCACTTTGTTCATAATATTGGATGGTATGAAATAGTCTCATTTTTTTAAAAAACAATGGACTAAGAAAATATAATAGGTAAATAATAGGTTTAATTCATTAAATAATTTAAAATGTTTAAATGTGAAATATCAAGTGGCTGGATATTAAGCTTTAAATAAATTTAGCGGCAATAGTGTAATTTTGTACTTAAGGATATTTTGAACTTTCACCAAAAGTTATCAAATTCATAATTTTAAATTTCAGCAAATAATTTATGGGGCTTTTGTTTTTTTTACAATTGTTTTACATTTTGTTATTTTTTAATGATTTTCTTTAATAAAATCACTGTTCTCTACATGGAAAGAGGTCCTACCTACTATAAAATTAGCCCTCCTCTCCATTCAGTCTAATGTTAACAGTAGAGTTCGGCAGCCGTAAGCCCTCCTCTTCGCCTCCCTCTTTTCTTCTCCAATGAAATCGAAAGATTAAAACTCGCCACTTTTGAGATCTTACCAAGTTTTTAACAACGGAATCGATTAGGATCATTTCTATGGCCTCAACGATACAAAAGTATTTTGCTATACCAATCCAATTGTCCTTACTTTCATCAGCTATCTGATGGTTGTAAGACTCCTTATTATTGATTTTATTAATGAATTTATTGATATTTAGTGGCTACTCATAATTGGTTTAAATGATTTATTGTTTTGGCTTTTTTATTTTTGTAAGAAAAGTTAATATTATCTTTTCATCAGACCTTACACACACATCTTGAAAATTTCCTTACACACACATCACTTAAGAACTTGAACTCTATAATTATAAAAGAGTTTACGAATTAATGTGTCATGTTCAATAAACAGCCGTCCAAATATAAAAGAAATCTTCAGTAATTATACAAATCAACCATGCTTGTACTTTGTCAAATATTCAAAAAACATTTCTAACAAATTTTGTTTAACAATACGCTTCATGGTAGAAAAATATTATTTTTTGAGGGTAAGAATAGGGAGCCCTCCAGCTATTATAAAACTATCATTCCAACTAAGTTTTTACACATAAATATGATTAGTTTTGTAAATATGAAAATTAAAAGGTTGAATATGCAAACTATAACATTTAGAACACTAGGTAAACAAAAACCTCCAATTTATTGCTTTGACTGGTAAACATCTAGATGTTATGCATATGTTAGTGTCACTAAGATGACATGCTAAATATTTGTTTTATAAAGATGTCATAGTGCGTTGGGTATTGGCATAAAATCAAAAACTTTTAAATATCTACATATTATAACGTTATTTAGCAGGCGGAATCAAGATGTAAATCCGATACATCCTGCCGTGCATGGATTTGAGCATCGTCATTTTTATCGCAAGGATCAATCCTCTCATATCATGCAAATCTGATAAATAATGAAGTCAATAAGCACGACAAGAACCCGGATTTAACTACTTACAGCAGCTGGAGCTGTGACTACATCCACATGATTTGGATTCACTAAATCCTACTTGAGCTAAATGCAGCACCATGCCAAATAGCCCCTTCAAGTGGCATCTAGATATCACAAACTATAAGCATAATAGATCGGTGCATCGAGAATTAGGCAAAACAAAATCGACTGCGTTCTCCTAAATGAAATTAGTGTCTGATTTTCCTTACTTTCTCGATGGTGGATCCAGTAGAGGGAGTAAGCGAGGCAGCAGAGCTTCCGCCTTTACCAATAAAACAGCGGCCTTGGATGGCGACGGAAGCTGGAACGATCAAAGAAAAGGTGGCGAAATAGAAGGTGAAGAGAAAAAGGGCAACGAAAACGGCAGCATCCCGATTACAACTGCCATGCTGCCGATCCTCCAAGATCTAACTTGAAGAAAAACAGGAGAAGACCCTGCGAAGGCGATCTACCAAATAATGCTAATGGCCCGCCTCTTCCCGTGGATTGCGTGGTCGCCCCAATAAATAAATAAAAGTTACTTTCCTAATTTTTATACATGTCAGCCCCTCACTTCTAGAAAACACAAATTTTAAACTTGCAAAGACATCTTATAATATAATTGTAGAAAATCAAATATGATGTGGTATTGAGTAAATATTTTTTCAAATAATGAGTTTATCTCTACACATATAGCAAACCTAATGAAATAACAAATTTTTGTGAGAAGATGAAATGCTTAACATCAATGGTCTAAAAAACAAATAGCACCACTTGAAAGATATCTTCTTTGACACAATTTTTTTCCTCTTTTAAGAATTATGCGATCACTCTCACTCGGTGTGTCAAAAAAAATAGATTTCACCTTTCTTCAATGAATACTGCTACATTTTTTATTTGTCTAAATTGTCCAAAATATGTGTTTTATTTATAAATTATACACATATTTACATAAATTCTTAAGTGTATTCTACATTTTCCTATATTGCACAGTTTTGCAATTAGTTAAACTTGTTAGATCATTTAAAAAGCAATTGCAAACTCATCTTTTAACACTTTATTTTTTTGACAAATTAAAATATTTCCTATGCTAATAAATATTGAAATGATGGAACAACGGGTTGATACTAAATAAATAATGAATTTACATATTTACCAATAGCTAATGTCCTCATACTGCAGCGCTTCTCCTATATTTGTCACACAACAAAATAGTGCTAGATGATCAAAATAAATGATTTATAAGCTTGATATGAAGGTTGATAAATAAGCTTTCAATATAAATATTAAGAAAGATAAATTATGATCAATATCAAAACACCAAAATCTAAAGCATTAATATGAGGAAAAATATATAGAAGCTGAAAAATGACATGTTTAACTTTGAATTGATGATACAAAGGACTGTTTGAGGAACAAAAGATGATTCTTTCATGTGCATTGCAATCTCAACTTTCAACACCTTAAAAAATTTAGAAGACTACAAAGCACATATAAAAGCAAAGAGCCTTATTTCAAAAGAAAATTAGAGACTAAAAGAAAGATGACGCTTTACCACCTCTAATAGAAAGATACTTCAAAGCCTGTAATTATTGCCAAAGCTATTGTAGAGTTCCAAAATAGGGTTTACGGATTGATCTTAATTGAATTTTACCAAATATGCTGACACCTCGCACTTTAAGATGAACTTTGGTGCCACCATGGTCTGCATATTAAATCAACTAATCAATTAGCAACATGAAGCAAACTCACATTGACAAGATTCATTAAGGGCTCGATATAACCATATCTAGCAACAATCAAGACCACAATAACAACACTAAGGATCAACGCTTTGATGAATGAACTTTGAGGACTTCTAATAATTATCCATAAAACACCAAATGCAATGATAAAGTTTAGTACACCTTATGCATTTGATAATATAAGATAAAAGAATATAACACACATTTAAACATAATTAACAATAAATCGAGTAATGCAAAAATAAATAAAATACAAAAATTGTAATAACAGAGCATTAAATCTACACACATATTCACCATCACGTAACAACACTAACGAATTGTAGAATATATAATTGTAAATAATCTAATATGTTATGTGTTGTTGAGTAACTTTTCAAATAATTTTAAGTGTTTTGCCACTACACGATAGCAATGTTAATGAAATAGCAAACCTTTGAGGGAAGATTAAATGCTGGCAAATGTGATATCAAAGGTCAAGAGCAAGATGATTCAAATATAAGAAGAAAATAGTACTACAGTTGAAAGATATCTCATCGGACAAAATTTCCTTTTTCTTCGTTAAGAATTTTGGGACCACTCTTGCTCGATGTGACAAAAAAATATAATGCGCTTTTCTCCGGCAATAATAACTACTACATGTGCTTTTTGTGTAAATTGTGCAAAATAGGTGTTTTATTTATAAAGTTGTAAGCATAATATATACATAAAAATCATAGGTATATTCTAAATTTTCTTATATTGCACGGATTTGCAATTAGTTGAACTCATTAAATCATTTAAAGGATGGAAGAATTGGTAGATACTAAATAAAGAATGATTAACATTTTGATGAATTCACCAATAGTTAATATCATCTCACTGCAATGCTTAAATAAAGAATGATTAACATTTTGATGAATTCACCAATAGTTAATATCATCTCACTGCAACGCTTCTCGTGTATTTGTCACACAATGGATTTGTGTTAGATGATCAAAACAAATGATTTCAAATGATAATCTTGATATGAATGTTGATTAATTAAATTTCAAAATAATTACTAAGAGAGATAAATTATAAGCAAAATCAAACACCAAACACTAAACCATTAATGAGTGGGAAAATCAATGCAGAAACCCAATTTAACTTTGAACTGACAATACAAAGGATTGGTTGATGAACAAAAGATGAGTCTATCTTATGCATTACTAACTCATCTTTCAACATTTACAAAATTTAGAAGACTGCAAAGTACAAATTCCAACAAAAATTAGAAACTAAGAAAAAGATGACACTTTACCATCTCTAATAAAAAGCTACCTTATAGCTAGTAATTACTATCAAAGTCATCGTAGAGCTCCAAAAAAAAGTTTAAGGATTGATCTTAATTGAATTTTGTCAAATAAATTGATGCAACATTGATGCAACCATAACCCCCATATTAAATACACTAATCAATTAACATTATGAAGAAAGCAAACTCATATTGACATAATTCATTGAGGGCTTGGTTGTAAAGACCCACTTAATTATTAATAAGTGAAACTCTTAAATACCGAGGCGCCTTTTCAGATAACGGTGGAGTTCTTGATAAGAGCTCTAAAGTTAAGCATGCTCATGTAGGAGCACTCCCAGGATGGGTAACCTACTGGGAAGTTATCTTATGAGGGCAAAATCGTGAGGCCGTTCAAGCCAAGACGGACAATACATTGGCACTTAAGAATTTGAGCAATTACAGATGGTATCAGAGCAGGTCATATGGTGTCAGATATGAGCTAAGTGCCATATAGGACAAAGTACCTCTTCATGTGAGCAGCATCTTGAACCTATAATAGTTAAGGTGCTGCATGGTTGTGGGTACCTCTTGAGCTGGTAGGGGTCACCTCTAGTTCTATCTACCCAATGGATGGTCCTTGAATCTATGTGTGGATACTGATAAGGGCATCAGTTACTTAAGTTGGGGAGATTGTAAAGATCCACTTAAGTAGCAATAAGTAAAACTTTTAAATACTGAGGTGCCTTTTCAGATAACAATGGAGTTCTTGATAAGAACTCCAAAATTAAGAGTGCTCATGTGGGAGCACTCCCAGGATGGGTGACCTACTAGGAATTGATCTTATGAGGGCAAAACTGTGAGACTTTTCAAGCCAAAGCGGATAATACCTTGGTACTTAAGAGTTTGGACTATTGTATTGGTATACCTAGATCCAGCAATGGTTAGGGCTACAAAAATAATAATGATGATCAATACTTTGATGAATGAACTTTGAAGGCCTCTGATAATTATCCAAAAAACACCAAATATAATGATTACGATTAACACTCCTTCTACAACTGATGATACCCTAAGTAAATATTGTTAGGAAGAGGAGACTAATTAGATCATCTATGGAGATGCTAATGAAGATCCAGTGGGTTTTCGGGAGGTCCCAAGGTATTCTGGAATAAGTAAGGGGAAATTCTAGGGATCTAACACGCCTTAGTGCACCCTGCAGTCTTTGAACTTGAGGGCCAGGCACCCCGACATACCGTGACACATGGAATTCATGAGACACACGCCACTTCATTCCTATGAGTGCTCTAGTGCATGTGGTTTGAATTTGGGGCTCTCAGGCGCGCTCTGGCACTCGAGAACCTTATCACAATTTTAGCAGTGCTTTAAGTAATTTAAGAGGTATTTTTTGTCCATTGAAGTCTAATTAGGCATTGTGTATTTAAGTAAACATATGAGAGATGATTTATATGATGAATCCTAATCAATTAAAGTGTGGAGGCTACTTCTTCTTCCCAACCCCAGAGTGAGAGCTGGAGGAAAAATCTGAGAGAGTGAGTTGATTAAAAGGACTGAGAGTGATAGATCAGTCTTGCTCTTGAGATAAAGAAACTCTGAAACTCTTTATAACTCTACAACTTTCTTATTCATAATGAATATTTTCTTAGTAGTGTGACTTTATGGTTTTTCTCATTCTTGAGTTTTTCATGTAAATCTTTATCTTTGAATGTTCTTATAGTTTATGTTGCGATTATTTTGTGCTGTAATTTTTTATCTTGGTTGTGTTTGGTTTGCATTTCTCTAATTTTTGCTTTGGTAGAACCAATGGAAATCTATTCATATATACGCCCTATTAAGTGTTATCAGAGCGATGTTCTTGGTTTTGTTGTTTGAGTGTGACCAAGGGCTGAAGAAATGAGACACAAAATAAAAGAAGTTTAATGGCACAAAATTTATATTTGGAAGATGCAAATGGAAAATCAGTTCTACTAGATGTTGTATTTATTACTCAGAGGAGCAAAAAAGAAACCTACAACAAATACAGAAGAGAATTAGGAAGTTCTGAACATAACAAGCTTGGGTTTGATTCATTTATGTAATGCTCTATCCTGTCGTCACGCGCAATCGAGATATTTAAGTATAAATAGTTGGCAGTCGAATGGTGTGTTACTCGGGAAGAACTGCTGAACCTCCATGAATATTATTGGCTGACTGAAACTTAATCCCAAAAGAGAGCTGATGATTAATCTTTATGTAATAACCCAGGTTGTTACATAAGTCAATTATGATTAATCCAAGTCCTAATTATGGTTCCAGTATATTAATTAAGTCTTTAGGAACTCACCACTAAGACCTAGTCCAAACCAGGAATCAAATAAATCAAAACCTGATTTTGGGAATTTCTAGAAACCCTAGAAATTGACATACTTAATTTGACCTCAAATCAAAAATTTGACTTAACCATCGTGCTCATCACTCCCAAATTAACTAGGAGTGATGTTTTGGATGTAATTGGAAGTCATTGAATTTTCGATGAATATTTTAATATTATTTAAATACCCAAAAATTTGAACAATTAAATACTCGTCGAAATGAAAATATGACTTCGCCGTTGCGTTCAACACCTCTTAATTAGCTAGAAGTGATATATTAGAAAATTTTTGGAATGCACCAAATTAATTAAATGCAATTAATAAAATGGGTTTAAATTAATATAAACATATATATATATATATATATATATATATATATATATATATAAAGTTTTAATAGGCAAAATGACGTTACTCACCGTCCCTTCTTCTTCAAACCATGCCGTCAGATATGACGACAACCGCGGACCGTTCCATCGATCGATCGAACAGTCCATGTGCTTCTTCCCCCGAGCATACGCGTGGCATCGAGGCTCGCACGCGGCATTCTTTGTGCGCTAGCAGCTCCCCGCTGCTCTTCGATCCACCCTTTTACCTTCATTAAGTCCCACAGCAAGCTGTAGATCCCAATTTTTCACGATCTGAGTCAAGATTGTAATCCAAGGAGTCCCGACCTGCCATCCCTGCTCAAATCTAAAACCATAACCTTTTTGCAACCATTAATAAGGAACATCTTGATCTCTTATTTTACTCAGTCAATGTTTGTAATCTATTTTTGAAAGTCTAATACACTATTTAGATTAAACATTGTCTGGTCCAATCGAGCTGAGTTGTACTCGATTGGACGTAGATCGCAAGCCATCTACTTGTCATTTTCGGATAGATTTGTTTCGCCTTGTGTAGATTAGGGCATCAATGTTTCCGATGTTAGGGTAGTCCATCCGCATCGATTCTAGTGCCTATCAAAAGGTCTCAATGAGATCCTTCGATCAACATCCTAATCTCACCGGTTGGATCTCTGTGCAGGGAGATCTGGGCTGCCCTAGGTTGCATCTTGCAAAGTCTTCTAAAAGAAGAGGGCATTTGACCCACGATCAACGCATACGATTGCTGGCATGGTCCCCGCTCTGTGTGCGTCATCTCTGAAGCATCATGGCGGGCCCCGCTTCTGCAGTCAGAGCTCCATCCTCCTCTTCTATGGCGACATGTGGCACTCAGGTCTTGTAACAACCCAGGTTGTTACCTTAGTCATTTATGACTAATCTAAGTCTTAAGACTAATCATAAGTGCTAATTAGGTCAATTGGACTCAACCCTTAGGGCCTACCCCCAAGTTAGGAATCAATTAGATCGAATCCTAATTTCTGGAAAATTCAGAAACCCTAAAATTTGACCTATCTAATTTTGACCTCCGATCAAAAAAATGGACTTTCACCATTGCGCTCGTTGACTCCAAATTAGCTAGGAGTGAAGTTTCGTGTCAATCGGTAGTTGTCAAAAATTTGACGAATATTTTAATAATATTTAAATGCTTGGAAATCGAGGAATCAAAATACTCGTCGGATCGAAAATCCGACCTCGCCATTGCGTTCCTCACCCCCCAAATAACTAGGAAAAACATATTTGAAATTTTGAAATTTTGTAAGACAAAAAAAAAATATTATTTAATTAATTAATTAACGGCGCCGTTACCATAACAGTAACTACCGTTAGGATCCTTAACGGTGCCGTCTGATCAAACGACATCCATCCGATAGTTGGATCCGATTGATCCAACGGCTCGGAGTCGTCGTCTTCGACGACTCCGCCAGCTCGCCACGCGGCGCGCCCCGCTGCCCCGTCTGGCTAACCGGCGGTCTCCCCGACCTCGTCGAGGTCGCCGACCCCTCCTATAAGACCTCGGCCACCCTCTGGGCTCTGGGTTTTGCAAAACCGGAGCCCGAACCGACCGTCGACCGAGCTGACACCGTCCTTCCCCCACGCGCCGTCGATCCCGGTACCCCCCGATCTTTCTCCTCCGTTTACATTCCACCGTCGCGTAGCTTTAGGATTGTAGGTTAGGGTTTAGATCGACAATCAACCGGACCTGATCGACCTTGATCAGGTCCGGCTGACTTAGGCCGAGGCTTGAAGCCTCGGGCCGAACCCCATACGCGTCCGCCGAACCCTAGGACCTAGGGTTGCCCCTAGCCGCCACCTCCGGCGAAGGTCCGCCTGCCGTCGTGTAGGCCCCGTCGTGGGCTACCGTCGGTTGTGCGGGCCGAGGTGGACCGGCGCCGGGAAGGTCGGCAAAAGCCGTGCACAAGCCCGGCGCCCTCGGGACGTCTCCGCGAGGGAGACGAAGTCAGGGCCGGGCCGGGTCGACCCGAGCCCGCCCGATCGCGTCCGGGTCCGCGTAAGCCAGGTGGGGCTCGCAGCGCCACATGGCAGCCCCCATGTTGCCATGTGTCACGTGGGACCCACCGCTAGAGCCGCGCCTCTTCGGCTTCGGTCCCGTGGGGCCCACATCCCGAGCCCGCGCGGCGCTTCGGTTTCCCTGTGGGGCCCACAAGTGCCACGTGGCAGCCTCTGGGCCCGCCTCGTGTCAAGTGGGACCCACTGCTCGGTCACCCGCGACCTTTCGGCTTCCCCGTGGGGCCACAGTGACACATGGCAGCCTCTGGCAGTGCCACGTGTCAGGTGGGACACACTGCCCGATCACCCGAGCCTATTCGGCTTCCCTATGGGTCCACAGTGCCACATGACAGCCTCTGGCAGTGCCACGTGTCTGGTGGGGGCCCATTGTCTGTTAATTAAAATAAATTAATTACTGTTAGCCTAATTAATTATAGTTAGTAATTAATTAAATTAAGATTAGTGTTAATGACTTTTGAATAGTAATTATATAGTTAATTAACTGTAATTAATAATTAAGAGATTAATTAGAATTATTTTAATATTAATTAAACTTTAAACAGTAATTAGAATAATTAATGATTATTAAACAGTAAACTATAATTAATTATTCTTGATTAGATATTAACAAGTGATTAATGTTAATTAAATAGTAATTACTATTAATGACTTTTCAATAGTAAAATAATAATATTATATAATTTAGTTAATTAATTAAATGGATTAATTATTGTTAATTAATAACTAAGCTTAATTAATCACAGATTAATTAAAGGTTAATAAATTCAAAAATTATATATATAAACTTTAGGAATAAACAGTAAAATCATTTAATTTGAATAAATATACAGTAAATTAATACAAATTGTATTTTTGAATAGTAAAATTTAAAAGTTTAATAACTTTTTGTATGATGATCCAAACATAGCTAATATAGGTCTCATTTTGATCAGAAAAATGTAAAAAATTAAATAACGTAAGTCAAAAATAATTTCAGGGTACGCATAATGAGATAACATTTTATGACCTCTTTAGAACCGCATAACTTTTTACCCAGTTATCAGAACATAGTCAATATGGGTCTTAAAATGCTCAGGAGAGCGGCTCCATCACTATAGTAGTATTAGTTTTCACATTTGGATATCAGAACAAAAAGTCAACCCTAGAATTCTTAGTAAAAAATGACCAAAATACCCCTAGACTTCAAACAGCCATAACTTAGTCAAATCAACTCCAAATTTAAAAATTCAAGATGCTAACTAGTTTAGAATTTCAATATCATAGATAAACTAAAATATTATTTAGGATCTGAACCCTAGAAATTTAGGTAAAAGACCAAATTACCCCGGACCTTGTTTTGGTCATAACTTGACCGTTTGGAGTCCAATTTGGACGTACTTAATGTCTATCTTCAAGTTAGATAATAAGGAATTAGTTGGAACTAAGAGAATTCAATTCTGACTCATAAGTCAAAAGTTGACTTTTTGACCCTTAGAGTAAGGGCAAAATAGTCATTTTGCCCTAAGATTGGATAAAGTACCCCTAACCTTTAGTTAACATTCCAAAACATTGAAACTAATGTAATAATCGTGTTAGTGACATTTAAGTAAGTGAAATCAACCCTTAGATCAAATTCCAAGATTCTTCTAAGTCTTAAACACTACACCTTAAGGACATTTCCTGAGACTAGGACTAGATTATAGGTTATAGTTCATTCATTGGGTAAATGGGTTACTTAATGGGTGAAATCTTGGCTTTTGTAGTTTCTAGACTTTTATTTTATTTTACAACTTATTCTGATTATTTTGTCTTTTAAACCTTAGATTTAGGATAGGAGATTCATCCTATTAAGCTTGATTACTTAATAGGATTGGCCTTAACTAGTAGATAACTTATAGAATAAAACTTAGAACTTAGGTCTTATCCATTTTGGATTATGTGATCAAACTTAAATCTCATAGTGTTTAATCCATAATCTGTAGGTTTAGAAGATTTTGATCAGATCTTAGTTAGAACATCTAAATTCACCAAACTAGGACGTATGATTTATTGATTTAACTCGTAGCCGTCTATCCGATTGAACTAGATTAGAACCTGATCAGTTCTAATCCTTTTTAACTTGTAAGGACGAATTTCTAAGTTATATTCGATAGTAGGAAAATAGTGATCCTGAACTTGTGTAACTTAGAATGGTTAGAATAATTAAGTAGAAAACAAATGATATCACCATGTTTAGTAGAGTCCCTTGCTTCTTTTGATATTTTGTTGCTACATATTCCTTATATTTTTGTGCCATATTTTCTTGAGCATATCATATAAGATTTTTGATGCATAAATAAAATGTTAGGAAAATATGGAGACTCCTTAGATTCCTTGTGAAAATATTAAAGTGATTTATGAAAAGATGATAGTTATATGAGCTGAATCTCAGATATGTCCTTATTGCCTAGCCTCCTTATGTCGCTAGGGGAAGGACTTGTTTTGTTGTGTGCCTTGTTGCCTAGCCTCATTATGTCACTAGGGGTACACCATTGGTGCCTTAGCCGTACTGGTGCTAAGATTACTTTGTGTGCTTAGTTTACTAGCCTCCTTATATCGCTAGGGGCATACAGTTGGTGCCTTAGCCGTACTGGTGCTAAGATCCTTCAATTACTTTTGTGTGCTTAGTTGCCTAGCCTCCTTATGTCGCTAAAGGTACACAGTTTTGTGACTTAACTGTGATGGTGCTTAGACCCTTTGATGTTCGATGGGCTAGATTAGCTCTTTTTTGTATGGCAGTTGATGCACGGATATTTATATGTAGTTATGATATTTTATTTACTTTTCAACATTTTTATTCAGTCAGCTACTTCTTTATACTACTTATATATTTTAGGATGTTAGAACCTTGCTATTATTTATATATATCACTGCTGAGTTATTTTATCTTAATTGGCTTGTTTCTTTTGATCACCAGCATGTTTAGGATGTAGCATTTTTCTTACAACACTTGTTTAATTATGTAAATTTATATGTCTTACCTTATTTAGTTTGTATTTGAGGCATGCCTTAGCCTCTCTTTTTACTTAAGTTATAAATGATAGTTTATAGCTTTTCCTTCCTTACTGCTCCCTTATACATTTGCTGCTTAGAAGTTATAGAATGGTGATATTACATAACACGTATAAAACTTATCAGCTTAAAATGTACTTAGATAATTGTCTAACTAGATTTTACTTTTTTTTGGCTGGGGCCCTATATTGTGAAACCGACAATGGCAGATCCTCTTCAGTTAGACAATCAAGATCTTGGTGTGGAGCCATATCCGGAGGAGGAGCCTGTGGAAGAAGCAGCTGTTTAGCCCTCCTATTCTTTAAGTGAGGATAAGCACACTTTTATTTTTATTATTTGAACTTAAATTGATGTAAATAATACAGGTATTGATGACTATATATTTGGATGCTATACTTATGTTCTGAGATGCATTTTTTTATACTTATGTTGTGATGCTTGGATGTTATATATTGAAAATCACTTCTGCACTCTGTATGTTTACTTAGATAGTGACTGAATGTTTGATTCTATGCTTACTTCTTCCCTTATTAGGTGGATTTGTGGATTTTATCCTAATCCAATCATAAGTGAAGGGTTAGTTAGAGTGACACACCACCCCTTAACTTAATTCTTGTGAATTAAGGGGTGGGGCGCCATAAGTCCCGTCATTGTCGGACCTGTTTCCTTCTGCGAGACCCGCTGCAGAGATTAAATTAGATGGATTTATTTTAATTTAAAATAAGTATGAATTGATATAATTCAAATTGATTAATTAAATTAATTTAAATACTAAACTTTAATCATCAATATCTATACAACCATAAGTATAAATATAGTAATTAAATATATCATTTTGATTAGTAAAATTAGAGGATTGATATGAAACTGTCAAATCTCTATTTGGAGTTGTATTTCACCTAGTAATATTTAGGACTCCCATAATTTGCCCTAAATGTCACAAATGTTTAAATTATCATAACTTTGCACACACTCACCCAAACGTAATCAATATGGGTCTCATTTTAATCAGGAGACTCTTAGAATTGTCATAGTAGTATTAATTTCTCAATTTGAAGTATAATTTGCCTAATCACTTTTAGGACCCAACCCTAATCTTTCATGGCTTGTAACTTTTCACACACTAATCCAAATATAGCTAATATGAGTCTTAAAGTGATCAGGAAAATCCTCTAGATTAATATAATAGTATTCATTTCTCTATTTGGGTTAGGGTTTGCTTAATCACTTTTAAGACCTAACCCTAATTACCCTAATTAATCATAGATCTTCAATTGACCATAACTTTGTTTATTAAGCTCCAAATTAGGTCTTCTAATATACCATTTTAATTAGGAAGACCTAATAAATAGTAAACTACATAAATATTTAAGATCAAATGGCTAGATTTCTTAATTAACCCTAATCACTTCAAAATATAATTAGTGAATGTTAGTATAATTACTAATCCAAATTGAGTAATTTTAGTTTCTAATAACTCCTAGAGTAGAATAAAATCTAGTAGTGTGGTTGGTTTAGTGATTCTATGATTAATTTCATCACTCACTAATCACCTAAATCCTAATTAAGTCATGACTTAACTAAATGAGGTCCAATTTGAGTCTACTCCTAGTTAAAGTACTCGGTAGGTTATAGGGAAGATATATCCACTGAGTTTACTGAATTTGGACTTCAATTGAAAAAGTTAGGTTTTTGACCACCATTTATAAAACATAATTTCCATAATTAACCCTAAACTTGTTTTGGCCATAAATTGGTCATTTTATATCAAAATTTAGTGATTTTAGGTTCTATGAAAACCTTAGACTGTAAACGTTGATAAACTAATAGAAAATTTAGATTTTATTAGGACAAATTATCAAAATTTTCCTTATGAGTCAAATTTTTTAATTTACTCTCATAAGGCTTAATAATCATCCAATTTTGATGTACTTATTATCTATCTTTATATTAGATAGTAAGCAATTATTTTCCATTAAAATTTCTAATTTAGAGCATTAAATCAAAAAGTAGATTTTTTAGATTCTTAAGGAGGGGCAAAATGGTCATTTTGCCCAAATTTAGGGTTAAGTGCTTTTAAGCCTTAGTTTCATACTTTAATCTATAAAATTAGTAAATAAAGTAACTATGAATATAATTTAAATTATTTAAATCATTAATTATGTTTTAAATCAAAACCCTAAATTCCTCCTTAGGAAAATTCTAAGTAACATAGCAGCTGTATGATGTGAGATTCCTGTATGATGTGAGATTCATCTCACATCATACATCTTCTTTGAACCTCCTTAATCCATCCTCAATCTTTCTTTTAACATTAGTTAGGATTGGAGCTTGAGTGTTCACCTTAGTCCCTTAATATCTTCCTTAGGATTTAGAATTAGTACTTAGGTTAGATTTTATCTATTAAATATATTGGGTTTCTCAATAGGTGAAGCCTTGATTTTAATAGTTTATAGATTTTTATAGTTTATTAATGATTATTTGATCTTTCAATCTTACACTTAAGAATAGAGATCCATCCTATTAAGTGTGACCTTACTTAATAGGATTTACCTTAAATCTTAAGTAATTATATAAGTACAATTCAGTTCATAATAAACATCCCAAGTTCAAGAGTGTTATAAGTAGGGATTGAATACTTAGTTTGAGAGAATAAATTGTGACAGGGTCCTGCCCCTTATAGTCATGCATTTCGATAAGTGTAGTTAAGAAAAGTAAGTACTTCAAGTTACATTTCTTAAGACACTATAAGTATGCTTATAATTAGGATATTTAACAACTTAATTTGAAAGAACAAACTGTGATTGGGTCATGCCCCTTATCGTCATGCATTTTGATAAGTGCAGTTAAATAAACTAAGTGTTAAAGTCACCTTTCTTAGAAATATACCAACTATGTGTATATAACCTCTTCATTATATAAGTTTAAGTATAATCCTAACTAAATACCATGCGGTGGATTATAATTAAGAGTCAGAGTTCATTTAGATGAATTCTGCATAATGAAGATAAATGGAATTATTACTTGATATTGAATTAATTTATGGATTTTGATGATTTAAAGCATATAGTCATAAAAGTCTTGGTATATTATAAAATGCATAAGTCATGTCAGTATTAGTAGAGTGAATGAGCTTATCTAAGGTGTGGTGCCCCACCCCTTAATCCACAGGACTAAGCTAAGGGTTGGTGTGTCACTCTGACTAACCCTTCACTTATTATTGGATTAGGATGAAATCCATAATCCACATAATAAGGGAAGAAGTAAGCACATAATCAAATAATCAGTTACTATATAAGAATTTCATACAGAGTGCAGAAATAATTTAAATAAGAAACATCCAAGCATCGCAATATGAATAGCATGAAATATAACTCAGAATAAATAGCATAGTAATTCAAAACATACAGTCATGAGTATCTATATTATTACATCATATTAAAGTTTAAATAATTAAAAGCAAAAATCCTCTCATCATCACTTATAAGAAAACTAAGCAGCAGCTCCCTTTAATAGCTCCTCCTCTATATAAGGCTCCACCTCTAGCACCTGATTGTCTAACTGATGGGGATCTGCCATTATCGGTTTCATAATGTAGGGCCCTAACCAAAAAGAGAAAAATATTGTTAGACAAATTATCTAAGTACATTTTAAGCTGATAAATTTTTATGTATTTTATAATATTATAATTTAATATACTCTAAGCAATAATTAAACTAAATAAGGGAGCAACTAGTATATCAAATAGAGGAAAAAGCTATAAATAATATTTATAACTTAAGCAAAAATGAGGCTAAGACATGCCTCAAATGTAAGCTAAACAAGGCAGAGCATATAAGTATAAGTAACTGAACAAGTAGTGAAAGAAAAATACTACATCCTAAATATATTAATGATCATAAGAGTTATGCAAGTTAAATAAACAAACTCAACAATGATATATATATAAATAACATCAATAAATCTAACATCCTAAAATATATATAAGCAAAATAAGAAAATAGCTGACTGAAATGAAAATACTGAAGCATATACAAAATATCAATACTATGTATGAACATCCGTGTACTAACTGCCATATATAAAAGAGCTAATCTAGCCCACTGAATATCAAAGTATCTTAGCATCAATAAGGAAGCTAAGGCGCAAAACTATATTCTCCTAGCGTCATCAAGGGGCATAGGCAGAATATAGGATTTTCTCCTAGCATCATCAAGGAGGCATAGGCAGAAAACACATAACAAATTTTCTCCTAGCATTTATAAGGAGGCATAGGTAGAAAATATAAGCATAGTCTTCTCCTAGCGTTAACAAGGAGGCATAGGCAAAAGAAATAATTGAGAGGCAGCTCTAACACATACAATTTTATCTTTAATTATTTATATTAATGTTTTCATAAGGAATCTAGGGAGTCTCCATATTTTCCTAAAATTTTATTCATGCATCAAAGTCTTATATGATATGTTCAAGGAAATATGACACAAAATATAAGGAATGCATAGCACAAAATAAAATAGTAAGCAAGTGACTCTACTAAGTATGGTGATATCATTTGTTTTATAATTTAACCATTCTAACTATTCCAAATTACATAAGTTCAGGATCTCCAATTTCTACTATCGAGTGTAACTTAGAAGCTTGGCCTTATAAGTTAAAGGATTAAAACTGATTATGTTCTAATATAATTCAATCAATTATAACTATAAGTTCAATCAATGAATTATACATCCTAGTTTTATGAATTTGGATGTTCTATCTAAGATCTGATCAAGATCTACTATGCTATAGATTATGGATTAAATACCATGAGATTGGGCTTAATTATATAATCCAAAAAGGATAATACTAAGGATCTAAGGTTTTTATTTTAAAAGTGATCTATTGATTAAGGCAAATCCTATTAAGCAAATTAAACTTAATAGGATGAACCTCTTATCATAAATCTAGGATTGAAAGATAAAATAATCAGAATAAGTTAAAAATTCTAGAAACTAATAAAATCAAGAATTCATTCATTGAATAACCCACTTATCTAATAAATGAAATCTAACATATGTGCTAGTCCTAATCTTAGAAATAATCCTAATGTGGGGTGAAAGATCCTAAAGAAAGGACTTAGAGAAATTTTTAAGGATTTTATCATTTTGACCTAATAATTGATTTTACTCACTTAATTGACTTTAAAATAGTTCTAATATTGGTTTTCATATTTTAAAAGACAAATTATAGATTAAGGATGTTTAACCTAAATTTTGGGCAAAATTACCATTTTGCCCCTACTTATGGGTCCAAAAGTCAGCTTTTGATTTAAGGGTCCAAATTAAAGTTTCTTAGTACCAAATGATTCCTTACTGTCTAACTTGAAGATAAACAGTAAGTATGCTCAATTTGGACAAGAAGCGGGTCCTATAGGTCCAAACTAAGGTTTCTGACCTAAAGGGCAATCTTGTAATTTTCACCTAATGGAATTTAAATTTTTATGCAGTTTACTGTTAGTTATTATTCAAGGATTCTATAGAGTCTAAGAACACTGCATTCTGAGGCCAGATGACTAAGTTATGGTCATTTTAATTCCAATGGCCAATTTAGTAATTTGGTCGGTCAATGGGTGACAAAATTGAACTTTTCTGTTTGAAGTCTAATTTTATCAAACTTAGTTTCTATAGCTTCCCTATAATATACTGAGTGTATTGATAGTGAGTATACCCAATTGGGACCTCAAATGGTCAAGTTATGACCTAACTAAGGTTAGGGGTATTTTGATAATTTTCAAATTTTCTAGGTTTTAGATCCTAAATTTTATTTTAGTTTATGGATGACATTAAAATTCTAATCTAGTTAGCACTTTGAATTTTTGAATTTGGAGTTGAATTGACCAAGTTATGGTCAATTGAATTTTAAGGGTATTTTGGTCATTTTTCCTAAAGTCAACTATAATAATCCTAGTGTTGTTACCTATCAATTAGTAACCTAGTTGACTCTAATTCTTTTCCTTTAGTCTTATAAGTGTATTAGGAGTCTCCAATTCAATTTTCGTGCAATTTGGAGATCGTTTGGCAATTTCCAACACTTCTTAGTTTTCTGATATTTTTGAGAATGCCTAATTTATTTAGACCTTAGAATCGAAAATAGAGTCTACCATTGGACTCACCACATTCAAATTAGCTAGGGATGATATTTTGGAAGTGTTTGGAAGTCATCGAATTTTCCCCGAATATTTTAATAATATTTAAATACCTAGAAAATTAAGATAATTAAATTGATCTCTGATCAAAATTTAATTGCATTTTTGAGTTCACCGCACCTCAATTAAGTAAGGGTGAATTTTAGGGATTTTTTGGAGTGCATTTAGTTATTTATATTTAATTAATAAAATGGGTCTACTTAATTAAATAATTTAAAGTAAATAAATTAATATATAATATATAATGTAAATTATTTTAATATTTAAATTTTCGAACCACACAGATCTCGTGCATGAGTCCAATGCACGGAACAGCCGCGTAGCTCGATCCGTGATGTTGGATCCTATTAATTATAATCTAACAACGCAGATAGGGTAGAGCCGATCCCGCCGTTGGATCAGCGTCAGGATCCGACGATCAGGATCGAAAGACTATGCGTCTCCTACCTCCCATGACCTGATACCCACACGAAGGTCATGAACAAAACGTAGGCGGACATCCCAATCCAGCTAGCTTCCCGAGGCCTTAAGCCCCTAATCTCTTACTCATTCATTTTGGCGACTACCTAGAGCTAATCAGAGGCGAGAAGATGTCGATCTGAAGGCGGAAAGGAGTGTTCTAAAAACCATAATCCCTTATTCAGTTCCTTAGCAAATTACAGGTGTGTGCCTCTATTTCTAATCCCTACTATCAATGATATTCTAATTTCTTGCGCATAGATGATTGTATCTTATGAGTCGATTGAACTTAAACTAGTTCGAATCAGTCTGAGGAGATTGAAAATTTCCTCTGATCGATTTTAGGGTTTAGGTAATGAACCTAGGGCATCAACTTTGAGCCTTCATTCTTATTGGATGATCCCGATCTTTAACCTGGAAGGATGACTTCGCGAGACCACCTCGTCGGCGTGCGGGTTATCCCTAGGGGCTTACGGGATCAACCAATAAGCTCAACCCTAAGTTTTGCCATTTTCGGTGACCCTAATTTGGGACAAAGCAGTTCACCGAGGAATTGTTTTGGTTCGTCATTTAAGACTGAACCGGACCAGTTCAGGTTACGGATCGCGTCTTTAAACGGCGGGTCCTACTTCTACACGCGGCGCTCGTAAGAGCTGCCTCGTGTCTTGGCAGTGCAATCATTGCCATCGTGCTGAATTTGTGGGTATGATTTCTGAGCCGCCGTCTTGTCCCAAATTTCTGTGCCGTGCGAAATTTTGGGTTAATGGTTAACCGACTGATTATTTGATTAATTATGCAATTAAATGTAATAATTTATTTTATTTGTAACTTTAAATATACTTAACCAAAATATACAAAATTATATAACATTTTGATCATAAAAATGAGTAGATCAATAATATGTAATTTACTTTCTATTTTGACAAATATTTTAATGAGTTAATATTTAGGATTTATTAATTAATTGCAAATTAATATTCATCATTTCATTTTACCTAATTTGATCATTTAAGATCCAAATTAAATGACCAAATAGTCCATTTCACTCATAAAAATATGAGGAACAATAATATAAAATAAAATTCAACATTTGAACTCTAATTTTTTTAATCACTTTTTAACCTAATTAGAAGTCATTAAAACCCTAATTTTTCCAAAGTTGTCCAAAATTCATATACTTGGTATTATTCTTCCCCTATGAATTAAGGATTTTATTGATATATATAAATCATTTCAATTGGACAATAATTTAGGATTGTAGGTTTTTGACTCTTACTTAGTGTTATTGTAATTATTCCATATTTTTAGATATCATGTTTTAAGTTTTATAAAATCCTAGGATAGCTAACATGTAACATTTATTATCTCCCTTACCAATTAGAATATGTTTTTATGAGCTTAGTTTTCAATTTTCTAATTATATGAATTAATTGCTATGTGCTTAATTCACCTTTAAACCCTAAGGTAAAAACCCTAGGATTGATTTGCAATTGATCTATAGTTGAATCTTAAGTCTATTAGTTATACCCATTAAGAATATATAGTCTTAATATATTAGTAATTGTAGAATTATGAATCAACTAGATCTAACTTTAGTGATTAGATTAGGATTTAGTTTATTTTTCCTAATCCCTAAAGCCTTTTGTTAATTATTTAAGATATAATAATAGGAATCCCTAACTTAGATCAGTTTAGGAATCCTATTAAATTTCTTAAATATCAATTAATATCATGCTTAGAGATTGTAGTTCTTAAGTCTTATTAATTACTTATCCTAAACCTTTCAATTACTTATAACTTAGCTAGAAAAATATTTGTTTGATTAGGTCCTTCAAACTATAACCTAGCTAGTGAACCCTAATGAACTTTAGTGAACTTTATCTTAGTTCCAATTTCTTAAGTTAGATATTTTCCTATCTTGATCTCTTCCTACTATACACCTAAACTTTAATTTAATTATTATAATTAGATCTTATAGTTTAGAATGAGAATAAGAGTTAATTTCTAATGATAATAATTATACTTATATATTATTTTATCATATCATATTAAAAGAATTGAATCTATTACTTTCAAAATTTCAACTACTACTATATTATAATTAACTTGAGATCAATATCTCAAAGTTAATTGGGAGCTCAATTAGCTCCAATCATTAAGTAGATCATTAAAATTAGATAATTTTGGATATCATTTAGTTACAATTATTAAATTTCCTTGAATGCTTACTTAGCCTTGAGCCTTATTTATTGAATTATTCATATATTTTATTTTGCATAAATAAAACTTTCACGTTAAAATTACTAGGGGTTTCATATGGTAGATCAATTTAGGGCAGACTGAATAAGGAGCAATAAGGAGACATCGCATTCTCAGAGGGTGAATGTGAATGTTTTAGGACTTGACCTCAATTTTCTTAGTTGTTAAACAAACGTGTTTAACTCCTCATTTTATTTTGAATATGCCCACAGATGAGCATAGATTAAAATAACTTCAATTAATAAACATGTGAGATCTTCAAGCTTATATATTGTTAAGACTCATCATAGTTTTTAGTTATGTTACTTTCCATAGTCCTAGACTATGTGTATCTTAGATCAAAAGTCTAAGATTTTTCTTCAATTTCCTTACTATGCATTTTTTATGATTTAGAACTGTACTTGTTTACAGTTCATTTAGATTACAGTAAATGTTGTATAATTTCATTTAAATGCTTCGCTGTTTATTTTCCTTACTTAGCATAAGTTCATTTAAACATATACATGCTTTACTTCATGTACTTCATATGCACATTAGTCTATTTCTAGCCTATTTAGGATGCTTTTACCCTTGTTCTATTTGCAGGCTAGAATGTATATTAAGTGAGTTTTCTAACTCACTTGTTTTCCTTACTTACTTTTCCTTACTTGTATGCTTATCATATTGTACTCATGCTTGTGCTTACTTTGTAACTAAACTGTGATATCCAATTATAACAATAACATGTTTAGCCAATCTTAAAATGTATTTAGTTATTTAGTATAACTAGATTTTCTATTTTTTGGCTTTACCCTATCACATTTAAATGCCAAAATGTGATAGATCAGGTGCACTTGGAGGCTAGTGGAGCTAGACCAAGCTTTAAAAATTAAAAACTGCTTTCGCTTATTAAATAATAAATTATAGCTTATTAAGAATTTCAAGTGAGCTATCAAATTTCCTTCTTTCTTAAATTAATTATTGGTTTGTAATAATGTGATTTGCTTTAATTTTACTACACTTATTTAAGCTTAGAATATACTTAAATACTTGTGATGAATGAATGGATGAATGGTTATAATGTATAAATTTTGCATGTTAATTAAGTCTTTCATTGCATACTTACTTAGAATGATAAAAGGAATTCATTGTATATTTATTTGTTTATAAATTGGAATCTAGTTTCTTATTGAAGTAATAGTCCTTGCATACTTTCATGTGAGCATTAAATGTTATGATTAAGTAAACCTTAAGGTAGATAATTGTTACACATATAATTTTCTCCCTTTATACTCTTAGAATTATAAATAAGCAATCCTATAAAATGGATTGAACTCTATTTTTGAATTATAAATGAGCAATCCTATGAAAGAGATTGAGCTCTATTGTAGAATTGGAAATGAGCAATCCTATAAAAAGGATTGAACTCTATATTAGAATTGGAGTTAAAGTGGATTGAATGCATGCTAGTTTAGGTTATCTTTTCTTTCATAATTTAGCTCCTATTAGAATTGGAGTCTTGTATATGAACTTGCAGGTGTTTTCTTAACCATTTACAAAAGAGACTCTGCCAAAATTTTTAAGAAATTTTAGACTTGGAAATTTTAATGGAAAATATACTTATAACTCACATGTTAAATATTGAACAAATATTTAGAATTTCATGTTTAAGGTTGCAAGTAATTATGTCAATTGTTTTAAATTACAATCTTGTATCTTATTACTTATATCACATGCTCAAATCTACTTCACTCCCATTTGTAAAGTCCATGTATTGCATCTTTACTTTTAATCTTCTAAATAACATTCATAATTTCTCTTTCATCTTAACTTAAGACCCTCTTCTAAATCCTTGGCCAAACAAAATATCTAATGATTTAGATTAATTTTTTTCTAATCTAGTATTAGGTATTGTGGTGATATATCAATGTTGTGTTAAGTGATTTTCAATATTGGGGTCATTACATCAACTGTGGGGTCAAGGAGTTAACTTTTCATCCTAATATCCAAATAGAAAAACTAATACTACTACAGTGATGTGGCTATTCTCTTAAGTATTTTAAGACTCATATTGCCTATGTTTGGACAACCAGGTTAAAGTTATGAGGCTTAATTAGGTCCTAAAATATTATTACGTTATACGTACCCCTAAACTAATTTTTGCATTATGCCATTTGATTCATTTTATTTTTCTGAGTAAAATGAGACTTATATTGACTATGTTTAGATCATTTTACAAGAAGTTATTAAACTCTTAAGAATTTTGAATTAAATAATTTAAATTAAATAATTTAAATTACTATTCATTTATTCAATTCATATTAATTTACTATTCATTCCTAAAGTTAAAAATATATTTTTCTGTATTTATTAATTAATTATTCTTAATTTGTAATTAATTAATTTTAATTATTATTTAATTAATAATTAATCTATTATTTAATTAATTTTAATAGGTTAATTATATAATTATTATTCTTACTATTTAATTAGGATTAGTATTTAATTAATCTTCCATTAATTACTGATAATATTAGTTTACTATATCAATTTATTTAATCATATTCATTATTCATTAATTAGATTAATTAATGTTAATTACTATTATTGTTCAATTAATGTAACAACCCAAGTTGTTACCTTAGTCAATTAGGACTAATTTTAGCTTTAAATATAATCATAATTAGGTCAATTGGGGTCAACTTCTAAGACCTAGTCCAAGCTAGGAGTCAAACGGAACGAATCCTGATTTTTGAAAAATCCAGAAAACCCTAAAATTTGACCTATTTAAATTGACCTCCGATCGAAAAATGGACTTCGCCATTGCACTGCTTGACCCCAAATTAGCTAGGGGTGAAGTTTTCGTGTCAATCGGAAGTTGTCGAAATTTCGACGAATATTTTAATAATATTTAATACCCGCAAATCGAGAAATCAAAACACTCGACAGATCGAAAATCTGACCTCGTCGTTGCGTTCCTCACCTCTCAATTAGGTAGGCGTGATTTTTCAGGAATTTTTGGGACAACTTGAACTATGTAATTTTAATTGAGAAAATTTTGAATAAATTTTATTAAATAATATTATTTAATTTGAATAATTTTATTAAATTTTATTAAATAATATTATTTAATTTAGGTAGGCGTGATTTTTCAAGAATTTTTGGGACAACTTGAACTATGTAATTTTAATTGAGAAAATTTTGAATAAATTTTATTAAATAATATTATTTAATTTAAAATAAAATCCTTTCTTCCCTCTTTTCTTTCCTAAATCTCACGCATACCCTAAATCCTACGCACGCTTACGGCCGAACTCCCCCCCATTCGCACGCCTCCATCCTCGAGCGGCCTCGCCTCTCCTCCCCTTGTGCGACACGCGTCGCCTAGCCCTTCGAGTATCCGACGTTCGCCCTCGCAAGCTCCGCCCCCTTCGTAGTTAAGCCGTCATCTCCATATTTCGTTCGCCCCCTCTTCTCCATATCGGCCGAGCACCCCTCACTCATTCGGCACAGCAAGGGGTCGTCTCTCAGTCGACCCTCTCATCGCTCCTCCTTGTCGAGCGCCATCAAGTCGAGCATGCTAGGCCACTTCTCCATCTCCACCGTCGGCTGCATTCGAGCGTCGATTGCGCGAACCTTGGATATGCGTCCGATAAGGTACCCCCCTCCAACCCTTAAATACCTCTTAATCCTAAGATAGCAAATCGGGCATCTCAATGGATTATACAACGTGCAGTGATTTTGTTCTTCTATTGTCAATAAGAATGCAAGATTTCATTCCATACACATATTAAGTAGCTATATTCAGAAAAATGGGAATATAAGTTTATCTATATTAGTTATTGATTAATTGCATCCAAATTTGGAAAACATGAGTTCATGCAGCACATTCAACAATTTTGTCAATATGATCTTATATAGATTCTTGGTAAATATGCTTAGATTTATTTCATTTAGTTTTGATTTAGAATCACAAATGAAATCTTTATTTTCTAGAAGTGAAGTTCTTAGCATAGACAATAATGTCTAAATAAAATGGGGTTGGTATTATATTCAAGGCAGTAGTAGTTAAAAGAACGCAACTTATTGTTGATTACTCTTGCCAATTTTTTTTTCTTTTGTTGCGGTGATCGATAACGATGATAAAATTGTTTGTAATAATCAAGCTAGCGCAATATGTTTCAGGTGCTTAGCTGGGTAAGGTTGATGCCAAATATTTTATTGAGTTCATGGAATGTCAAATACTTTCTTGACGTGCTTTAGAGAAGATGCCAAATATCATATTTCTGAAAACATAAATATCATGCCCAATTTAGTATCGATATTGAGCTAGCTCAAATGTTATTTTGAGATAAAAAGAATAATTCTGTACTCAATAAATAAATTTATTGGATTATATAGATGAAAGTATGATATATGCAAAGAGTGTGTTTGCTTGTATTCTCCTTGTATTTCACAATGAAATCTTCGCGTTGCGATTTTTCTCCGGCTTGAGGTTTTCCATATAAAAATTGGTGATCTTCTTATGTGATCGTGTGATTGTTCATTTGTGTTCAATTTCATCATTCAACCTTGCTTGTATTCGTTTAAAAGTGTGATGAAGCCTTTAATCATCTCGACGACTGATTTTATAAGTTTTTTTTAGAAAAAAAAGTAGTTCATAAATCTAAAAATCATGCCCGGCTGCATATATACGATACAATAAAAACTCCGAGTCAAATCAGTAAAGCAAATGATTAAAAGACTGGACACAACTAACTTTAAGAGATGAGAAATCTTAATCATTGAAACGGACCAATAATAGGTACAACAAGTCAATAGCGAAGCACAGCCCGAGCAGCAGTCAACTAGAATGAATTTATCAAGGATTAAGCTTGAGGAGTCGGCTGATACTTTTCTCTAAAATGTGCTAATGCTGAGCTCAATATTTTTAGATCAAATCAACAATGAAAAGAATACAAAATGCATTAAGTTTAACATAATGTATTACTTTATAAAGAAAACTTTTTCATTCTCAATCAAGAAGCGTATCCAAGCAGCTACCAATAAAATGATTTTCGTGAAATTTGTGAGGTTTACTTTTTATTATCATTTGAGTATTTGCCTCGCGACTTTAAATAAATTTTGACCCAACTAATAAATAATGAAGCGCAAAAGTATCCCAAAAACACCTAACTCTGCCTCCAATAAACATTGGCAAGTTGCAAACTATCCTATAGTTAGGCATTATTTAAAGTGTAGGGTATGATTCTCATCTTGGTACCTCTCCTCCAATCCTTAAGTATTTCACTTCACCCGTTAACTTCTTAATCTTAGATTTCTTACGACCTCCTTGCTTTGTGAGAACCGCCAATTTTGACCAACAATATAAATTCTCAGATTTGTATGCGGTGGGATGTGTTGCCTTACATGCAAAGCAAAAGAAAATACCAACTCTTCATACCTTTTATATTGTTGTCATCATTTTTATGAATAATTAAAAATTGGTTTATCTAGTAATGACCATCAATTGCCCATTTTATATAAAAGTAGATTGATTTGATCTTAACCATACCAAAGGAAAATGGAGGCATTAGGATTAATTAATAAACTATATATGAGTATATATATATATATATATCAAAGTGGAGAGCATTAATCATATATACATATATGTATGTATGTATATATATCCAAAAACAGAAAACCTTAAGTAATCAAATAATGGATCTGTGTATATATACACCTAATTAAAGCTTAAATTTTAGGATATTAAGTATTACTCAATTTACTAATAATTATGAAACTATAGGTGCATATATATATATATATATATATATATATATATATATATATATATATATATGCATTAGTAAAGTAATTGTGCACATGAGTGATTAAATTACTTAATATTTTACTGAAACAAAAATCTGACATTAATTAAGTTAATTGTGATTAATTAGTGCTAATTTAGTTAAATATTAAAGTATAATAATTCAAATTGATAATGATAATGATACTTAAAATAGATTAGATAATAATTAATTAATGTGAAACCTGAGCTAATTAAAAGAGTATTTAAATATACATGATCGATAATTGATTTAATTAAGTATAGCTGGAATAATAATTGAATTGAATTAATTACTTTAGGACTTAAAACGTCAATAACTTAGTCAATCGAACTCAGAATCTAGTGTTCTCGGACTCTATAGAATCCTTGAACAATAACCAACAATCAACTAGCTTAATATTTAGGATCTGAGCCCTAAAAATTTAGAAAATGACCAAAATACCCCTGGTCTCATTTTGGTCATAACTTGACCGTTTGGAGTCCAAATTGGGCGTACTTACTGTCTATCTTAAAGTTAGACAGTAAGGAATCATTTGGAATCAAGAAACTTCAATTTGGGCCCTTAAAAAAAGTTTACTTTTAGACCCTTAAAGTAGGGGCAAAATATTCATTTTGCCCTAAGATTGGACCAAGTACTCTTAACCTCTAATTTATATTTCAAAACTCTTAAACTAATGTTATAAATATCTTAGTGACATCTAAGTGAGTATAATCAATTATTAGGTCAGATTCTAGGATTTCCCTAGGTCTTTAACACTACACCTTAAGGACTCTTCCTGAGACTAGGATTAGATCATAGGTTAGAGTTCATTCATTGGGTAAATGGGTTACTCAATGGGTGAAACCTTGGTTTTACTAGTTTCTAGACTTTTCTTTTATTTTATGACTTGTTCTGAGTATTTTATCTTTTGACTTTAGATCTAGGATAGGAGATTCATCCTATTAAGTTTGATTACTTAATAGGATTTGCCTCAATTATTGGATCACTATTAGAATGAAACCTGATACTTATGTCTTATCCTTTTTAGGTTATGTGATTAAACCTAAATCTCATAGTGTTTAATCCATAATTTATAGGTTTAGAAGATCTTGATCATATCTTAGATAGAACATCTAAATTTACCAAAATTAGGACGTATGATTTATTGATTCAACTCATAGTCGCCTATATGATTGAACTAGATTAGAACCTGATCAGTTCTAATCCTTTTTAACTTATAGGGACAAATTTCTAAGTTACACTCGATAGTAGGAAAATGGTGATTCTGAACTTGTGTAACTTGGAATAGCTAGAATGGTTAAGTAGAAAACAAATGATATCACTATATTAGTAGAGTCCCTTACTTACTTTGATACTTTGTGCTATGCATTCCTTATACATTTGAGCTTACTTCTTTGGACATTTCATATAAGAGAACTTTGTGCATGAAAATAAAAACTTAGAATAATAGGATAACAGTTGCCTTTGGGTCCGATTTGTGGTGATTATGGTGCACATTTGCTCCGATGGACAGGGGTAAGGTGAGATCAGGATGCCTAACATTCTCATTGAGGAGAGTGTATTAGGCTTGGGACCCGTATAGTCTTGTAGATGTGCTTGACTCCTCAGTTGTTTCTAAAAGTTGTCCATAAAAACAAAAGTAAAATAATTAAAATATGTTGCATAGTATTATGTGCCTCTTCAGTCACACAGTATATTCAATTATGTTTATGAGAACAGATTGATATATATGTATATATGGGCCAATTTGGCCATGTCATCTGATATGACAGTCAGTATACAGAAATTCATGTGTAGTTTGATATTTGGCTATGTTTCAGTATTGCTTTATTCAGTCAGCTATTTCTTTGTTCAGCTTATATACAGTAAGATGTTAGAATTTTGCTACTATTATACGTATCACTGTCAAGTTTACTTATTTAATCTGCATGTTTCATTTGATCACCAGCATGTCTTAGGATGTAATATTTCCTTTCAGCACCTGTTTAGTTATTTATATTTATATGCCTTACCTTGTTTACTCTGCTTTTGAGGAATGCCTTAGCCTCCTTTTTGCATAAGTTATAAATGTTATTTATAGCTGTCCCACTTCTTATTGTATTGCTAGTCGCTCCTATTTTATTGTTGCTTGAAAATTGTAAAGTGGTGATATTATAAAACACATAAAATGTATCAGCCTAAAATGTACTTAGATAATTGTCTAACACGAGATTTTCTTTTCTTGGCTGGGGCTATACATTGTGAAACCGATAATGGCAGATCCTCTTCAGTTAGACGATCGAGAGCTTAGTATGGAGCCATATCCAGAGGGGGAGCTTGTGGAAGAAGCAGTTGCTTAGCTTTAGTTTCATGTGAGGATGAGAGTCTTTTCCTTTATTTGAACTTTAAATTGATGTATTAATACAGGTACCTATGACTGCGTGTTTAGAATTATTTTATGCTTATATTCTGAGTTATGTTTTACACTTATATTATATTGTGATATTTGGATGTCATTCATTATTATTTACTTCCGCACTCTATATGTTTACTTATATAGTGACTGTTAGATTGATTCTGTGTTAAACCTTCCCTAATCAGGTGGATTATGAATTTTATCCTAATTCAATGGTAAGTGAGGGGTTAGCCAGAGTGACACTCCACCCTTGGCTTAATCTTTTGGCGGATTAAGGGTGCGGGTCGCCACAATTAATAATTAATTAATCTTAATTAGATATTAATTAACTAATTATTAATATAATATTAACTAAGTAATCAGTTAACATAGTAATTAATAACTAATTAGTTGATTAATTAATTAATATATTTTGTTTAATATTAATTACTGATTATTACTAATTAATTATACTGACCTAACTGTTAAGCCTAATTAATTACTAATTAATCATACTTATCACTAATTAATTATAATTATATTAATAGTAATCAATTAAATTAATTATACAGGATTTGACCTGCGGTGGGACCCACATGCCACGCGGCAGGCTGTGAGAGGCTACTAACTGCACTGCAGGTCCCACCAGGGCCACGCGGCACATTCTGGCGGGTAGCTGCGCTGTGGGATGGGCCCAAATGCCACGCGGCAGCGCCGCAGTGGCCGCGTGAAAGGCAGCGAGCCCCACATTGTCGTTAAAGCCGACGTAAGTGTGGACCCCACCAGCGGGACATGTTGCTGACGCGTGGCGGCTCGAGGGCGAAACGAGCGGGTCGGGCCGACCCGCTTTGGCCTGCTCCCCTTCGGCTTCCTCCTCAAGCGCCCGAGGCTGACTGGCTAGGGTTCGATTTTGCCGACAGCACTGGCAACGGGTGACACCAGCCCGCATGGCTGCGAAAAGGCCTGGCCAGGCCTACCCGGTAGTGCCCGGTCCGGCCCTGGAGGACACCGGTGGAGCCCAAAAAATCTAGTCCTATGTGTCTACGTTCGGTGTGTGTGCGTACGTAGCCGGCCTAAGAGAATCGAGCTTCGATTCGAGTCGATCGGACCCGATCGAGCTCGATCGGGTCCGATCGATCGGCAATCAGACCCAAGATCTAAGATCAACTATACTTTGATATGGCATGCGATTGAATTGTACGGAGGATCAGGAGGGTACCTAGTCGAGCACCAGAGATGGATCGCAACGGGAGTCTCGGATAGCCTGCTCATGAACCCGCTTGATTCGCCAAAATTTGCTCGGGTCAGAGGCTCCTGAGGTCCTTAATGACCTCAGGGCGGAGCAGTCGAGGGCTACGGCATCCCTGGTTGGCAGGGCTGAGGCGGACACGCCGCATGGCTTGTGGGCGTTGCCCGCGAAGAAGATGGCCTAGAGCTGTTGGATCCAGCGACGCGTGGACGGCTGGATGCGGTGCCGTCAGATCAGACGACACCGTTAGATACAGTTAACAGCGCGGGTTAAGATCTAACGGCGCTGTTAAATAATAAAATTATATATATATATATATATATATATTGAATAAAGTCTCAATTTTTCAAAAATGTTTTCCTAGCTATTTGAGGGGTGAGGAACGCAATAGCGAGATCAGATTTTTGATCCAACGAGTATTTTATTTCCTCGATTTGCGGGATATTTGAATATTATTAAAATATTTATCAAAATTTTGACGACTTCCGATTAACACGAAAACATCACCCATAGCTAATTTGGGGGCAATGAGCATAATGGCAAAGTCTGTTTTTCAATCTGAGGTCGTTTTAGATATGTCAAATTTTAGGGTTTCTGAATTTTCCAGAAATTAGGATTCGATCCATTTGACCCCTGATTGGATTGAGTCATAGAAGTTGACTCATAATGTGTAACAACCCTAAGTTATTACCATACAAAAATATAGGTTTCTTAATCAATTTTTTAGTATCATTGCCTTTAGAACATCAAATTGAGCCTATCTAGAAGATTTAAAGTCCATTGGACTCCTCTAGGTCTAAAAAGACAACTTGATCAATCTAGATACCCTAGACTTGACCTAAAATATTTTGATTTCAGAATTAAAATCTGATTGCATTTTTGAATTTCTCACCCTCAATTTAGCTAAGAGTGAAATTTTGGTGCAATTTGGAGATCATTTGAGCCATAATTCAATTTAAATTAAAATGGTTCAATTGCACATAAGGGCTCCATACAATTTGATTTTGCAATTATACCATCGACCGCTGTTAAAACAGCCGGCGCGATCTGAGCCGTCCATTTCTAAGGACAGATCGTGCGGCCTGTGCTTTAGCTTAGGTTCAATCAATCCTGACCGTTCTGCGGTTCGATCGAAGGATCAGACGGTATCCAACCACCCACCGTAAGTGGCGCTGCTTATCCGTCAGATCCAGAGATCTAAATCCAACGAACGATCCTCTCCCCGTGTTCGGCCGTTAGTTGTCTGAGGATCTGAGTCGTTCCGTGTCAATGATCGATCAATCCAACGGCTGTCGTGGATCCTGCACTGCTCATCGTCTTCCTCTCCTCCGCTCAAATCCCCGATAGGGAAAAAAATTGAATCCCCGACAAGCAGAGCCTGTCCCCCACTCCCCAAGCCAGCTCAGCACGGTTGTTAGTGCATTTCTTGTTATGGTGGCACCTCTGGGTCGGGCCCTAGGGCCCTATGCACCTCAATATGGAAGCTCTGAGAGATCCTCCTGGCCCGAGCTCTCGGGCCAAGCCAAGCCTCAGCATTCCTCTCAATACCTTCCTGAGGCTATAAATAGCCTTAGGTCTCACCTTATAAGGCTTTTGATATTCGATTGAGTTCATTCAAGTTCTCCCTCTGCTCGCCATTGCTGCTCTGCCAGGCTTCCTCCAGACTCTCCCGAGCTTGCGTACAGCTGATATAGGGCTACTCCTGGAGTTCAGGACCCCTAAGAGCCTCTCTGTTGCGACGTACCACGCTTCATCTTCCAGTCAAGCTCCGTCCTGCAAAGCCAGGTACCCCCAATTTGGACAGAGTCGTATAGGCTCAGCTCCTTCTCAATTTTAATCTCCGAACTCATCTCTAGCTATGACTAACTTATTGCAATCAAATTGGTGGGTTAACGGAGGTCCGTTCGATCGTATCGATCAAACGGGCTACCCGTCTCATGGAGCTCGGGACTGAGTAAGGTCCCAAAGGTCTAGAGCATCCCAGGATGTGCATAAATAGGGCTTCGATCCAGTCAGCACGCCCTGATGGTGATCGGATCCAGCCTTAGCCCAGGCGAGTGAGGAGAATTTCTCCTCACAGTGAGTAGCTTCCGCATGAAAATGGGTGAGTGGGCTTCAGAGGGACTAATCCACCCCATATAAAATATTAGGGTTCCAAGGGTTGGCCGTGGTCCCAGGAACGTGCTGCTGTCGTTCTTACGCCCCGGCATGGCTCGAGGACTGAGGATTTCAGCGATTAGGGTTAGCCCTATCCGTCCTCAGTCGGGGGCCAGGCGGGGGAAGAAGATGACAGTGCGGGTCGGGTCGACCTGTGACCCGCGCTGTCTAACAGTGGCGGGCCTTCAGACCCGAGCGGCCCGCGTGCTTTGGGATTGGGCCGGCGCCGTTTTAAATATTAAATAATTAATTAAGTAATTATTTTCCTTAAGGATATTAGGAAAATTAAAATAGAAAAATACAGAATGTATTTTCTTAATTACTTTTAATCCATTGATCCAAATCCTATGATATTATTTATGCAAATGATCAGAAAAATCTCAGGAACTTAAATATAAAATAAAATCATGCATCTGATGATTAGATCTTTAATTATTGCCTAATTATAGTGGATCTTGATTAGGGTAAATTAGTAAATTTACTTATCCAAATTGTATGTTTAGGGTGCCATTAGTTTACTTATGATCATTATAATGCATGTGCTAAGTAGAGTATTTTTCTGAGTTCTATATATCTAGTTATGCCCTATCTTGTTAAATTATGATTTGTAAATTTTAGGGTTTATACTCATTGGATCTTAGCAAACTTAGGCTCTGATTACTTGTATGATTAATTAGAACTTGCATGCCAAATATCATGTAATTTGAATGGTTGGATTTATACTTATGTGCTAATCATTTTTGCTTGGGATTAGGATTTGATTAGCGCTAAGTACCCTCTATTTTTTAAACTTTGATTGTTAATCTGACTTATAATAGTAAGCTAAGTATAGTGAATTCATTGAGATAAGCTTATTAAGCATACTTGAATAAATCTAAAGATTTAGAAACTTAAATATCTTAATTAACTTAAGAAATCTTAAGATTTGGATCAAGCTTTTAAGACTTGATCTAGGTCCGGGATTGCCACCAATAATACATAATTAATCCATTGATTTGACATTGTTCATTAAATACTTAACTTGATTTTTCTTAAGGCATGAGAAGGGATCAAACCCTAATATACTTAAGAAGAATCTAAATCCTTAAGAACCCTAACTTAATTGATTTGATTTCAAAACTATGGATTAAACATTTTCCAATAATGCATTTAATTTATTATTGATTCTAAACATTTGAATTAGACAAATTATGGTTAATAACAATCTTTGGTGATTTCACCATCTGAATCAAACCTTAAGATCCCTGATTTTCTCTTAAGTAATAAACTTGCATAAAAAGACTATAAATGCTATATTGATTGAATAAGTGATCAAATCCTTAATAATATGTTGATTTATATCCCATAATCTTAGTTCAAAAGTGATCAGAGGACTTAATCATCTGATCTAATCATCCTAAATCTAATTGTAAAACAGAACCTAAGAGCTTAATATCAGCATCTAGAAAGGAGATTTTTGGTATCTCTTCATAAGATCGTCTTGAATTATTAAAAAGACCTAAATTCATATATCATGAGGTAGGAAGCCTTATATGATTCCTTGAGGTAGAAGTATAGAAGATCCCAAGACCTTAGAAATTAATCTACTCTCCTAGTGGTAGTAATCCATTAAGGCACTAGAAAAGATGCTTCTCCTTGTGGTAGAATCCATATTAAGTGATCCTTGATCACACTTGATTGGTGAACCCTTGTATAGGACTTGCTTATTTAGTTCAGGACTTGTAGTTTTGATAAATCCTTGTTCTATTAATTAGACTTGATTGATCCCTGATCATTGGGTCGTGTAGTATAGTATACCCATATTACTGGTCCCCAGTAATATCCGAGATTTGTTGAGTCACTCTAAGTGAGATTTGTCTTTGTTGCTATCCTGCGGGCTTAGGCGGATATAACCTTGCTTAGAGTAAATCAATCGATTCTAAGAGTGTATTAAATGGGTACCCATTCCTTAGTTTAATTGAAAGACAAGTTGCCATCGGGCAATGCCTCCTAGCGAAGATTGCTTCAATAGGTATGGCTCAAATAAACTAAGTAATGGGATCCCCCTTTTTTAAGACACTAAGTATGGTTATGAGTTTAGTGACTTAATACTTAGCTTGAGATACAAAATCATCATCGGATGGTGCCTCCTAATGAAGATCGCTTCATTAGGGTGGCTTAATCAAATTAAGTGATAAGAACTCTATTCTTGCAACCTATTTAATATGTGTATACAATCACCCCGTCTAGTGATCATTAAGTAAATAAGCAACTTTAACCAACCCTCACTTTAGAAACTTGGAGTCAGAATCCTCTTAGCAGGATTCTGCACGGTGGAGACTTAGGATTCATTATTATTTCTTACTAAATTCATCATGGATTTTGGGAGTTTTCATTCATTCAATATAATGACATAAGCATAAGCATAAACAATGAGTTGAACTCATTTCTTCTATTGTGACACATGGTTATCAGTGATACAGTATGAGATACGAAATGTTATATACACAGATTGGGGAATTTCAGGGTGCATCTGTATCACCATATTGACTTCCTAACTGTTGTGCTTACATTGGACCGTACTACTCATAAACCTTCAGTGATAGTTCTATGATATACCGTGGTATAACATATTTGTGGGCATTATTTCAGTAGCATATAGTGCAGCTTATAGCATCTTTTTTTTAGCATAATGTTTGTTTTACTTTCAGTTCTATTGGTGATAGCTTCACATTTCATTGCCCTTTTACTATCTTGTTTACTCAGTACTTACAGTTTTTTTTGCTTACTTATTTTTCTTCAGCTCTGTTAAGGCTTTACTTTATTTGTATACTTTATTATATTTAGTTTAGCTTTGCATAGCTAGTTTCGATGTGTTAGACTAACACGGGATACTTTTGGGATCCGACAATTTGCTAGATCCTGAGTAATTTTTGGAGACAGGTCAGGAGGACGTACCAGAGATTCAAGAGGAGCATTTGGAGCTGTAGTGGACCGAGCATCTACTTTTACTTACTAGCTCTTTTCAGCATTTTAGATAGACTCTTTATATTTCTGCAACTAAATGGCTTGTCATGAACTCTGGATGTACTTTTACTTTCTTTTCTGAGATGGCTATTTACTACTGCTTGAGATGAATGTATTCTGGATGTTTTGCTTTTAGCTTCCGCACTCTGTTATACTGCTATACTTAGTATTATGATGCGACCAACATACTGGAGATGCTGAGATATTTTATAACGTACATGGGTTCGCCCCCACTTCCTTGAACCTTGTGTACGTAATAGTCTAATACCTAAGATAAGCAATTTCATTCTTATCTTAGATATAGGCTCTCGAACCTACTCTTAGGATTCGAGCCAGCAGCCTTTAGTATGGCTCCGTCTCTCTAGCCTATTCAGGATGATGGGTTTTGCTTGTATAGCCCACCGTTCCCAAGTAGCGCACCGTTCCGCCGCCAAAATATGTATTACACTTGTCCTTTGCGCATGGCGACGGGACGAAGCGTTACATAATGACTTAATTAGCACTTAGGATTAGATTTATGACTAAGATTAGTCCTATTTGACAAAGGTAATAACTTGGGTTGTTACATAAAGACTCTGTTAGTGGAGCGTTCGCTCACCTAGGATCTGTGGGGTGTCATGTGATACCAAGTCAGCATATCATCGACTTTTAGTTCAGTGGCTTATTTAGATGCATAATTATAAATTCAATGACATGCAAGATAGTCTTAGATCATTATTTACACAATTTCAGATTACTTATTGTTTTCTTAATATTTTAGTATTCAGTTGCAGTTTCAATTTTACTTTCAAATTTGTAAGTTTTCAACTATTTTACTATTTTTCTACAGTTTTACTTAAACTATTTAAATGCTAAGTATTAGATAACTATATCTGTGAGTAGCTTTTGATGTGTTAGACAATATGTCTAACACATGGTACTTTTGGGATTTGGTGATTTGCTGAATCCAGAGTAGCTTGTAGAGCCAGATCAGGAGCATTTGTAAGAGATCCAAGAGGAGTTCGTGAAGCATTGGAGGAATTTTCATTCAACATTTATTTTCTATACTAGCTACTTTCAGTTCAGTACTTAGACTATTTTTTATATTTTTATTAAGTAAATAGTCTGCAATAATTCTGGATGTATTTTCTTTTCTTTTCTAAGATGAATACTTTACTTAGTTTCTGTGATGAATTTTTTTGAACGTATGCTTTAACTTCCATACTCTGTATTTAATACTACTTATGCTTAGTATTATGATTTGATCAGGATATTTATAAAATTCCTGCATTCATGTAATTAGGATCTTACTTCTATCCATAATCCAATATACACAAGTACCATATCCAATACTTAAGATAAGGATAATAAACTTATCTTAAGGATTAGTACTCAGTCCTCTTCCCTTTTGAGGTTGAGTCATAGCGGTAGCTCTTTATTTTCAGCTCAGTAATAGGTGTAGTCAAAGAGGTTTAGTTTCCTTCCCGAGTAACGCACCATTCTGCCGCCAATTGTTACATATTTAACTAACTCAATTGGTGCAATGACGAGACATGGTGTTTCAGGTACTCTCATTCCTTATTTTAATTGCTGCTAACGGATCATGGTGAACCTGAAAGCTTTGAAAAGGCACTTTAAGTAGATGATTTAATCAAGTGGGAGGCTTCCATAAATGATGAAATGACCTCGCTGATGTCAAATAGGACATAGGAGTTGGCAACACTACTAGCTGGAAAGAAGGCACTACAAAGTAAGTGGGTTTATTAACTGAAAGAAGAATCAAAAAGAAGCAAATGCTACAAGAAGAGGCTTGTAGTAAAGGGCTTCAACAACGGCACATATTTGACTACAACGAGATATTTGCCCCAATTATGAAGATGACAACTATTAGAGTAGTGCTGAACATTGTTGTAATTGAAGATTTTCACTTGGAGTAAATAGATGTAATTACATTTATTCATGGAAAGCTAGAAGAAAAGTTGTACATGCAACAACCAGAGGGGTACAAAGCTCAAGATAAAAGAAAAGCAAAGCTCATGTGCAAGCTCAAGGAGTGCCTTTATGGCTTAAAATAAGATTTTAGGCAATAATACAAGAGATTTGACTAGTACATGTCATAATCTAGGTACAAGACGTGATAGGAGAATCATTATTGCTATATGAGATTGTGTAAGTCCTCCTAAATCATTCTTTTGCTGTATGTGGATGATATGTTAATTGTATGATCGGATATGGAGGAGATTAAGATGCTGAAGAAGCAAATGTTAAGGGAATTTTACATGAAGGACTTGGGGCTAGCCAAACAGATTCTTAGAATAAGAATCAATAGGGAGAGAAGTGCAGAAATTCTGAAGTTGTCTCAGAAGGAATATATTAAAAAGGTGTCGAAAATATTAAGTATGAACAAGGCAAAACTAGTGGGCAATCCCCTAGAAAGTCACTTCAACCTATCAAAAGGTCAAATATCAAAGACTGAAGAGAGGAAGAAATACACGCAGAAGGTTCCTTATGCTTCAACAGTTGAAAGCTTGATGTATACAACGATCTACATGAGATCAAATATTGCACATGTAGGGGGAATGATCAGCAGATTCATGGGAAATCCATGGAAGTACCATTAGGATGTGGTCAAGTCAATTTTGTGATATTTGAAGAGAATAATGGACAAAGTATTTTGCTTTGATAGGTCTGAAATTACTCTACAAGTTTTTGTAGATTCAAACCTTGCAGAAGATATTGATAGCCAGAAGAGCATTACCAGACATGTATTTACATTAGGAAGTGCAGCTATAGCGCCCCACCCCATCACCGTGCACAAAAAAGGTAAAACAGATCGACGGTGGAGCGGCACGCCACTCGGGAAGGAATATCTCGTCTCCCCGAACGGCTGAAACAAATTCCATCTATAGGGCTGCTGACTCAATCTCAAGGAGGGTTGAGAGCTAATACTACTGATAAAAGTAGTATCCTTATCCTAAGTATTAGACTAATACATACATTGGATTTAAAACATACATTAAGAATCCAATATATGTAAGATATCAGCATTTCTAATATACTGATCACATCACAATACTAAGTATAAGTAGTGTATAAATAGAGTGCGGAAGCTAAAGCAAATATCCAGAAATATTTATCACAAAAGCTATATGAAAATATTCGTCTCAAAAAGAAAAATAAAATATATCCAGAATTATTACATACAGTTTACTGAAATACAGACATAAAAGCTAAGTACTAAAGTGAAATAAACTAAGCAAAAAAGTAGTAAAGTTGGAGGAGAGTTCACTAGTGCTCCATGGGCTTTTCCTGAATCTCCTAAGTGTCCTCATGACCTAACTAAATATGTTGCTCAAGATTTAGCAAATTGTCGGATCCCAAAAGTACCCCATTAGATAATAAGTCTAACATATCAAAACTAATTTAAATAGTTCTAATTAATCATTTAACATTTACATAATGTAAGTAAATCTGCAAAAAAGCTATAAAGGTAACTAAAAGTATAAAACTATAGAAAACTGAAGTAAAGTAAAGTAAAATTGAACTGTAAATTGAATACTGAAAGTAAACTAAAAATAGTAATAGATCTGAAACTGAGTACTAGCATGTAAAACTATGCTATATGCCACTGAAACTGTGTATATGAATATGCCACAATATTGTATGCTACTGATATGCAACCAAAATATCACTGAACTGCTAGGAGTCGTACGGTCCAATGTATGTATACATCCAGTTGGGAACTGCAATGCCGATGCATCCTGAAATTCCCTAGTCAATGTATGCAACATTTTGTAACTCATAAATCATCATTGATACTTATACATCATTACTGATACTCATATATCATGCTTATGCTCATGCTCATGCCATGAGTTAAATCCTGAAAGTTTAAAAAATACTTTGAAATCTGATAATGAATTCAATATCTTCATTGTGCAGAATCATACTAAAAGGATTCTAACTCCTAAATTCTAATCTTGATAATTGATTAAAGTTGAGAGTTTACTTAAAAATTATTAGATGGGATGATTGTATACACATATTTAGCTTATTTCAAAGAAAGGTGGTTCTTAACACTTAGTTTGATTAAGCCATCCTAACAAAGCAATCTTCGATAGGAGACATCACCCGATGGCAATTTGTATCTCAAGCTAAGTCATTAAGATACCCAACTCACAATCACACTTAGTGTCATAAAGAAGGTGACTCGAATTACTTAGTTTGTTTAAGCGACACCTATTGAAGTGATTTTTTCTAGGAGACATCACCCGATGATAATTTATATTTTAATCAAACTAAGGAATGAGTCCCTATTTATAACACTCTTAGTCTTGGAAGATTTACTCTAATGGGACTATATGTAACAACCCTAGGTTGTTACCCTAACTAAAACTAGATTAATTAAGCTAAACTAAGGTTTGATTTTGATTCCATTGGATTCAATGGGTCATTTAAACCTAAACATAGAAGTTTAAAATCAATCGGAGCTAAATTAGAAAATTTGAAATTTTTGGCTATTTTTAAGCCCTAAAAAATACCAAAATTATGTTGATCTCCAAATTGAAATCTGACTTCATTTTTGAATTCTTCACACCCAAATTAGCAAAGGGTGAATTTTTTGGGAATTTTTGGAGCTCATTTGATCCTAAATTGAATTTAGAAAATTTTAGAATAATTAAGAATTAACTTAAATGGTTTAATTAACTAAAATTAAAATTTATTTAATTATTATTACTGTGGGATTTGCTGTCGGGACCGCGACAGATCCGCTGCGGGGTCCCGGCAGCAGCACGCGCGTTTCGGCCACTTGATGTGTAAGCATGCATCTCAGCGTGCTTAATCCAATGGCTCTTATCTCGCGCACCGTGATCTGATCCCATCCGCCCGATCGGCATCTCAGATCGGACGCTCGAGATCCATTCCGCATTTCTAAATTTCAAACCCTCGCATCAGACCGTCTAAGCCCGACGGCTTCGGCATCAGACGGTGGAGGCGAACCCTACCACTGTGGACCTTCGTCCCCGCAGAAATCCCGTCCCGACCGAGAGGATTCGCGAAAATTTGCCACGTAATCCTGTCTGCCACTCCCCATCGCCAGGTCAGCTAGGCCGTTAGCTTCCTTCCGTAAGTGGCCGAGCCTAGCAAGGCGACCCAGGAGGGCTAGACCCTCCCAATTTAGGGAACCAAGGAGAAGCCTCGGGCCGAGCTAATTCCCAAGCCCGAGCCCTGGCCTCCGTTCCTAGAACCCCTTGGCGGCTATAAATACCTCCGGGACTTCACAGTGAGTCCCTTTACTCACTGTGAATCCCCAATTTCCCCAGCTGAAGGCCTGCTGGAGCTCCCCTTCCCTCGGCAATTTACCCGCAATTGCAGAGCTTAGGACCGCTGATAGAGGGTTTGTCTGGTGTTCAGACCCCCTGTGCTCGATCGTCTGACCTGCAGGAAGCCTAAGAGCGCCTCAATTTCCCTCGGCAAGGCCTGTATCCCCGACTCGAGGTACAGCTTCCTCCATTAAAATCTTCTGAAGCTCCTATCATTTCTGCCTTCTGGAATGAGCTCTGAATGCCGTCTAAGCAGCCTTAGCCACCTAGGAAACTCCTGTGATTGTCGCCTAGGGCTAAGCTTGCTTGAGTCGATCGTATCGATCGACTGAACTAGCCATCGAGCCAATGGCTAAGTCTGAGTAAGGACCTAGCGATTGGCTGCGCCTCGGGCTAAGATAGGTTGGGGTTTCGACGCGTCTAGTCTCCGTGAACGTGTAGGGATCAAAATCCAGTCAAATCATGGTCCATGTGAGGATAATTTCCCCCTCACAGGCGACCTGAGACGTCTCGTAGAAGGACGTCTCGGGTGAGCTTGACCCCATTGATCCAGAGGGATCCAGATGGGGGTTCTTGGTCCAATCGACGCGTCTCGACTTAAGGAACGTGTAGGGATTGATTTCAGCCCCTGCCGTCGCTGGAGCACCGAGAATTTCCGCTTTGAAACTCGACGGGCTCGGGACCCATCAAGAGGTAGAAGACGAAGTCGCGGGTTCTGGGCCGGGCCGACCCTTGACTCGTCGCCGGAGAGCCTAATTAATAATTATTGGATAGCATTTTTAATGATTGCGAAATTAATTAATTAAACCCTGTAGTTTTAATTTAAATAAACATTCAGAATAAATTAATTAAATAACTTTAGTTATACAGATCCAAATGGTATGATTCAACATACCATTTGAATCAGAAAAATCCAAGGAATCTAAATATTAAATAAAATCTCAGATCCAATGGTTGAATTAAAAATTATTTGCCAAACCTTCTCTATTCTTAAATAAATTATATAAAATCAGCTAACTATCCAAATTATGAGTTTAATGGTTCTGATTGCTCCTTGTACCCTAAGGGACAATTTCAGACCCTTAAAATTAATTTTGGATAATTAATTTTCTTAATCACACCTTAATCACCATAATCAAGGATTAGTGAGTTAAACCCTAATTAAGCCTCTGTTTTGGGTGAGGATTGTTCCTAACCTCACATTAAGTCCATTAGAACCTAAGTGTAAGACTGGATTGCCATAAAGTGTCTTAAATTCACTAATCACCATAAGTGCTTAATTAGGTGATTAGTGCTAATCAAGATCATTTAGGTCATCAAAACCTAAATTAAAGGTGTTTCCCACTTTATTAAGTAATATGAAACATATTAAAACAGATTAGAACAAATTTGAGTAAGTAAACCCTAAAATCCCAATTTTAGCATTAGGAGGGGTATTTTGGTCATTTTGGTCAAAATATGATTTAGTGTTCTCTAAGGATTGAAATTTTCAGTAAACCACTATAACACAGATTGGAAATGTTCTCTAAAATCCTAGAACAATAATAATCACCAATCCATAAGGTCTCATTAATTACTTAATTAAGATACTTAAATCTTAAGCATTCCTTATAAAGATCATTTGACCTTAAACCTACTTAATTTAATAATGAAAATGGTCAGCTATCCTATTAATAAGTTCAGTAAGCATAATTTAAGAATTAAGTGTTAAAGGAAAAGTAATTAGAAATAATCTAAGTAAAATCTTAGCTTAAGATCTAAAGTGATCAAAACTCAGACCCTTAGATCTTAAGTAGGTCAAAATGGGTTTAATGTTAATCTAATACTTGAAGTTGTCAATTCTAACCTTAATAAGCTCTTTATAGTTAATTATGAAATTAGATCTAAAGAAAATCATAAATGGAAACCTTTAAGTCAAAACTCTAATTAGAAGTCTAAAGTGATCAAACTTCAGATCTTTAGATCTTAGATCTTAGACTTAGATCTTCAATTTGAATCAAACGACCTCCAATTGAAATTCTCTAATGATTGATTGTTTAATCCCTTGAAACCTTCCATGTGGGTATAGGATGATTTAAATCAATAAGATAATGAAGTTATCTTAAGGATTGAATATAGATCTTAGATTCTCAAGTTCTTAATTGATTATTTTATCTTATAATCAGTAGAATGGCCCTTCACTAAAGATCTTAGTTTCCTGAATCTTTCAACTTATAGGATTCTTTACCTTCAAATTGGGTATTAAGAGAGAAACCTAGATCCAATTTAGTATCACCTTAGATTTGGAATTTGAACTCAACATAGGGTTTAAGTTCTAAATTCTTAAATCTTGATTTATTTGATCAAGATTTGGGTAAGAGAGTGAAATATTCATAAAATTAAGTCGTTGCTTTGCTTACTTAAACTATATAGTCGTCACATGATTTTTGGATTAGAACTTGTTAAGTTCTAATATTTTTAACTTTATGGACGTAAATCTGAGATTCTACTCGATAGCTGGATATTAGAGATCCTAAGCTTGTACCTTCTTAGAGTAGTTAGAATTGGTAATTAGACAACAATAGATATCACATAAGTCTAGATTGAGTCTCTTGCATACTTTGACTAGATTGCCTTGCACACCTTGTATTTGAGCTTTATTCCTTGAGCATAATAGGAAAAACTTAGGATATGGATGATACATCCTAAGCTAGTATTGAAATTGCATATTATTTAGTTTTGTTTTGTTTACAGTTGGTAGAATATGTCATAACTTAGTGTGCCTCTTCAGTAGTCATATTGTATAGACTGGACTCAGACCTAGCATATTTGGATGGCTAGGCTGGGGATTGATTGATTGATATTGGAGGCCCTGTATGGCCTATTGGCTGGTATGGCAATACTAGGACTTAGGCTTATTACTACTTTAGCTATATTGTTTTGTTTCTGATTTACTTTGCCACATGCTTCAGTGACCTTATTTTTAGTATTTGGTCGCTTTGCCACATGTCTCAGTGGATTTATATGTTATATATTGCTTTGCTTTTGCCACATGTCTCAGTGGCCTTTCTTTCCACATTAATCTGCATGTTATATGTATATTTTATGGCTTAAATATATGTATGAATGGCATGTTTAGGCTGATAGAATTTTTTTCATATTCAGTACTTGTGTTCTTTTATACTCAGCATATTTTACTTCGATCATAATCATATTAGGATCATGTTTATTCAGCAGTTGCAGTTATTTTGCTTTTAGCCTTACCTTGCTTATTTAGTGTTTGGTATGTTACTTCACATACATATTGCGTGCTATAATTGAATAGTTTATAGTATTTCATTTCTTTCATAGCTTGTTGCACCTTTACTGTTGGCATGTGTAGTTAAATTAAATGTGATATCCTTTAATATTCAGTTCACTTTAAATAGCCTAAAATATACTTAGACAATTGTCTAATTGTAACCTTTTTATTTTGTTGGCTGGGGCCCTTGCATTTGTGATACCGACAAATGTCAGATTCAGACGTGTTCGTGGGCAGTGTCGCTGAGGAGGAGCCAGTTCAGGAAGAGGACCTTCCAGCTGCTGTTTAGCTGGTTTTGCCCTGTTTATTTCAGTGAGGACGAGAGTCTTTCATTTTTCAGTTATTCATTTCAGTTTGTAATAATTAACTTTCTGGATGTACTCTACTTTCTGTATTGTGATGAGTTACTATATTGCATTTTCTTTTCTTACTATGTATGTTTGTGGATGTTACTCTATTTTATATTGCTTCTGCCACTTTGATATTTATATTGATGAATGTTATAGCACTTGGTGACAAGTCCTTGCCTTAAGGCAAGTTGGGTTCACCTAACCTTACTTAAGTTGGGGATTTGCCACAGTTGGAGTACCGTACTTTCTTATTATCAGTACAGGGGCCCCACAGTTGGTATCAGAGAACACCATAAGGTATCAGAATAGGATCTATGATTCCTTTCTACCTAATGGATCATTCTTCTGAAATACACACATCAATATAAGTGACATCCATAACATCGTAGTGCCAGTAACTCTATGCACAATAAAAGAGGAGAATACTCCCAACCTAATAAATTTATTCATTTAGGGACTAACACAAATATAGTAAAATTCTGCCCCTAGAGTCAGATAGGATTTGAAGAGCCCGATATAGACTACTATCAGTTTATCTTCAGGAGTGCTTGGAATAGTAGCTTCAAATGGAGGCAGGAAAGCAACTGGCAAATTGAAGGAGTTTCATCAAGAGGAATTTTGGTCCTGGAAAAGCTGCTACGACAAACTGTATATTGAGGGCTCCACTTTCCCGTATATGCGCAAGAATGGCTGAGCCGAGTGGAGTCTCTTTTGGAACACATAGAGTGTCCCGAGTTACTTTACGTAGATATTGTGACTGACCTGATGGTGGACTATGCCGGAGTGTGGCGGTACGAGACTATGGCAAAGCTTGAGAAGAAGCGTAGTAGGAAGCGGCGAGAAGTCACCTTTGAGGATTTTTGTGTAGCCTTTAGGGCAGAGTACATTGATAAAGACTAAACGATAGTTAGATTAAATGTTATTTCAATTTCAGGCAACTTCATTTGCTTTACAGTTTGGCATTGTAATTTCTAAATTTTATGATTAATGAGAAATTTTGGATTCCTTTCCTTAGAGTAAATTCTGAGTTATTCTTTTCTTAATTAAACTAGAATGGATTCTGGATCACCACCCACTGTTACTCCTATCAAGAACACTATGGACTCCAGTAGTTCTAATGATGAGGTGGCTCATCTGCGATCCAGGTGGCAACTCTCTTAGAAAACCAAGCTTAACAGGCACTAGTCATGCAGAAATTATTGAATGATCATGTAACCCCAGCAACTATCGCTGCTCCAACAGTCCATGCTCCACAAGTTACTTCGTCTTCACACCATACAGCAGATAATCTCCTCCATAATTTCCTGAGGTTAAGACCTCCAACCTTCGGTGGAAACCTGTCCCCGATGGATACAGCCGATTGGTTGAAGGCCGTGGAGAAGGATCTAGTTAGTCTGAAAATTCCAAACTCTGAAGCTGTCCGTCTTACCACCCATCTGTTTCACGCTGAGGCAGAATATTGGTGGGAAGAAGTCAGGAACACCCAGTTCGTCGATTATGAATTAGACGACATTCCTTGGGATGCATTTGTTGAAGCCTTCAAAACTGAGTTCATCCCCTCGTCCGCACAAAACATGATTACAGATACGATCATGAGGTTAATGCAAGGAAGTCGCTCAGTGGCGGAATACGAAAGAGAATTCCGTAGATTAATTTATTTCGCACCGGAAGTTACCCATTCTGAGTCAGCAAAGTGTCATCATTTCCTTTGTGGACTCAGAAGTTCGTTAAAGAATCAAATAGTGTTACTCTGTCTAACTAGTTTCTTCAAACTAGTGAAAACGGCTAAGGTGATTGAGCATCACCAATCCGAGGAAGATCATAAACGAAAGGCGCAAACCAATCTGAACCAGCGGGGAAATTTCAAAAGATACGGACCCAACCCCGCGAAAGTATATCAGCTGGAAGCTGCTCCTACAGCTGAACAAATTCAGAACTACGCCAAACCACATCCGTATGGCAAGTGTTATCACTTTGGCCAGAGATGTTTTAATTGTGGGCGCACAGGCCATCGATTCTATCAGTGCGACCACACGGAAACAATAGACGGAGTTCAAATGAAGCCGTATCATAAGAAGCAGGTGTTCCAAGCAACTCCACTGAATCGGAGGGAACCAAATCTTGCCATAATGCCAACCCCTACTCCTGAAGTGGCTCACACACAGCCACCAGCGCCCAATTCTCAGAATTTCCAGCGACGGCAAAATAACAATCGTCCTGCTGGACCTGCCCGAGTATACGCTTTAATTCCTATGGAAGCCGCAGAAGATAACAACATGATTTCAGGTACACACTCTTAAACCTCTCTTGTTATATTGCCTTTCTATATGTTAAATCTTTTTCAAGTTGTTAATGCAAAACTGTGTAATTTAGGCACACTTTATTTCAATAACCAGCCTTGTAACGTATTGTTCGATACGGGTGCCAGTCACTCATTCATCTCAGAATGATTTGCTAATAATCTTAAACTACACGCATGCAATCAAGCACAAAAATTGAGTGTTGGACTTCCATCAGGAATCCAATTAAGTGCTCATACATTTTGCAATATCAAAGTCCCGATTAATGATCAAGAATTTCAGGCTAAGCTAATCGTTCTACCGATAGCAAACTTTGACATCATCCTCGAGATGAATTGGCTTAGTGACAATAATGCAGTGATTAACTGCCATAAAAAGAGAGTCACTCTTCATTCTCAGGGTAAGCCTAAAACATTTTTAGGAAAAACTAGCACGCAGTTATCTTTAATAAATGCCATTAAAGCAGAACAGTTGATTGTCAAAGGTTGTAGCGCCTACTTAGTCACCATGATGGGCGAAACAAAAGGAAATATCTCCCTTGCTGATTGTAAGGTAGTCAAAGAATTTGTCGATGTATTCCCAGAAGATTTGCCTGGTGTACCTCCTCCCAGAGAAGTGGAATTCTCCATTGAATTGATGCCTGGTACACAGCCAATATCCAAAGCATCTTATAGAATGGCACCTAAGGAGCTTCAGGAACACAACGAGCAGTTGCAAGAGCTCCTGAATAAAGGTTTTATTAGGCCAAGCATGTCTCCTTGGGGAGCACCATTTTTATTTGTGAAAAAGAAGGACAGATCTATGCGTATGTGTATAGACTATCGTGAACTGAATAAGGTCACCATAAAGAACAAATATCCACTGCCTAGAATTGATGATCTATTCAATCAATTATCCGGAGCCGTGATATTTTCAAAAATTGATATAAGGTCTGGATACCATCAGTTGTGAGTAAAAGAAGACGACGTAGGGAAGACTGCGTTCCGTACTCGTTATGGACACTTTGAGTTTCTGGTGATGTCGTTCGGACTCACCAATGCACCATCAATCTTTATGGATTTAATGCAGCGCGTACTAAAACCGTATCTGGATAAGTTTGTGATCATCTTTATTGACGATATCCTCATTTACTCCAAAACTCTGAGAGACCATGATGAACATCTGAGGTTAGTGTTGAAAACCTTGCGTGAGCATCAAATTTATGCCAAGTTCTCCAAGTGCGAGTTCTGGCTTAACTCCATTATGTTTTTGGGGCACATAGTCGATGCTCAGGGAATTCGAGTAGACCAGAGCAAAGTAAAAGCTATTCAGGATTGGGCTCAACCTAAGTCCTTCACCGACATTAGGAGTTTCCTGGGATTAGCAGGATACTACAGGAAGTTCGTTAAGGGCTTTTCTCAGATTGCTTCGTCGTTAACTAAACTAACCCAAAAGGCTGTGCCATTCATTTGGAGCCCGGAATGCGAGGAAGCATTTCAAACCCTTAAGGATGCTCTATCCACCGCTCCAGTTCTTGTTCTACCAAAAGAAGGTTTGAACTATCAGGTATATACCGATGCCTCTGGAATCAGTCTAGGATGTGTTTTGATGCAAGAGAGTAAGGTAATTGCTTACGCCTCTCATCAACTAAAACTCCACGAGAGAAATTATCCAGTTCATGACCTTGAACTTGCAGCCGTAATATTTGCCTTGAATATATGGCGTCATTATTTGTATGGAGTACAATGTTTAATTTTCGCTGATCATCAAAGTTTTAAGTACATCTTCACCCAGAGAGAATTGAATTGCCGCTAGAGAAGATGGTTGGAACTCATTAGCGATTATGATCTCAGCATTCAATATTATCCGGGGAAGGCTAATGTAGTGGTCGATGCTCTTAGTCATCGTGCTACTCTAACTTCTATGATTGCCTCCAATTTCTTAGAACCTGAATTTCGTAAGGTCGAGATTTCTCCAGTTAATGGCGATATGCTGAGTTTGCTATTAGAAAATATTAATGTGGAACCCACTTTCCACCGAGATGTCTCTATCTCGCAAACCAAAGATGATGAGTATTTGAAATTTAAAGCAGATATCGAAGGTGGTCATCGTCAGGATTTGCAGTTGCAGAATGGTGTAGTTTATCAGGGTAATCGATTGTGGATACCTAAGTCTATGCATCAAGAGGTTTTAGTCGAAGGCCATAATTCTGGATATCATATTCACCCAGGCAGTACTAAGATGTATCAAAATTTGAAGCAATCATTTTGGTGGCCAGGCATGAAGAAAGATATAGCTGACTTTGTGGTCAAATGCCATGCCTGTAATCTAGTAAAGGCCGAACACCAAAGACCTGGTGGTCTTCTGCATCTGCTAGATATTCCTGAATGGAAATGGTTTGATATATCCATGGACTTTGTCATGGGATTGCCTCGTGCCAAATCTGGTGCCGATGCAATTTGGGTTATTGTTGATCAATTAACTAAATCAGCGCATTTCCATCCTATTCGTCAAACCGATTCAGTAGAGAAGTTGGCAAAGCTCTACATCAAGGAGATTGTCAGATTGCATGGAATTCTCAAGTCAATTGTATCTGATAGAGACAGCAGATTTACTTCCAAGTTTTGGAAAGCTGTGCATCAAGATCTGGGAATGACACTAGCCATGAGTACAGCTTTTTATCCTCAGACGGATGGTCAGACTGAGAGAGTAAATCAAGTTCTGAAAGATTTTCTTAGGCTCTGTATTCTTGATTTTGCTGGTCCTATGAAGATCACATCCCATTAGTGGAATTTGCCTACAATAATAGCTTTCAAGCTAGTATTAAGATGGCTCCATACGAAGCATTGTACGGTAGAAAATGCAGTATTCCACTGGCCTGGTCTAAAATAGGAAGTGTTCAACTGTTTGGTTCAGAATTGGTAAAAGAGACCAGCAGCAATATCAAGTTAATTCAGCAGAGAATTCGTTCAGCTCAAGATCGTCAGAGTAAGTATCATGACTCTCACCACCGTCTCTTAGAATTCAGTGTGGGAGATTCTGCTTATCTGAAGGTCATCCCAATGAAGGGTGTTTTCAGATTTGGTGTAGCTGGGAAACTCAGTCCCCGCTATGTAGGACCTTTCAAAATCTTGGCCAAGGTAGGGTCATCTGTTTATCGACTAAGCCTACCGGATGGCTTTGCAGCTGTTCACAATGTATTTCACGTGTCCTCATTGAGAAGATGTCTTTGAGACCCTTCTCATCTCGTTCAACTTCCAGCAATAGAAATTCAACCTGATCTTTCTTATGCTGAAGAACCTATCAGAATTTTAGCTCGTTATCAGAAGCAGCTGAGAAATCGTTCAATTTATATGGTCAAAATTCAGTGGAAGAATCGATCATTAGAAGAATCTACTTGGGAGAAAGAGGTGGATATGCACAATCAATATCCCCAGCTCTTTGCAAACTCAAGTACTATTCATTTCTTTTCCTTCAATTGCATCTAAAACTCATATTATCGCAGCAGAATATTTCTTCACTTAGGTGATGTCGGGGACGACATTGTTCTTAAGTGAGGGAGTCTGTAACAACCCTAGGTTGTTACCCTAGCTAAAATTAGATTAATTAAGCTAAGCAAAGGTTTGATTTTGATTCCATTGGATTCAATGTGTCATTTAAACCTAAACCTAGAAGTTTGAAATCAATCAGAGCTAAATTGGAAAATTTGGTATTTTTGGCTATTTTCAAGCCCTAAAAAATACCTAAATTATGTTGATCTCCAAATTGAAATCTGACTTCATTTTTAAATTCCTCACACCCAAATTAGCCAAGTGTGAATTTTTTGGGAATTTTTGGAGCTTATTTGACCCTAAATTGAATTTGGGAAATTTTAGAATAATTAATAATTAATTTAAATAGTTTAATTAATTAAAATTAAATTTTATTTAATTATTATTTCTGTGGGATTTGCTGTCGAGACCACGACAGATCTGCTGCGGGGGTCCCGACAGCGGCACGCGCGTTTCGGCCACTTGATGTGTAAGCACGCATCTCAGCGCGCTTAATCCAACGGCTCTTATCTCGCGCGTCGTGATCTGATCCCATCCGCTCGATCGGCATCTCAGATCGGACGCTCAAGATCCGCTCCGCGTTTTTAAATTTCAAACCCTCGCATCAAACCGTCTAAACCCAACGGCTTCGGCATCAGACGGCGGAGGGGAACCCTACCACTGTGGACCTTCGTCCCCGTAGAAATCCCATCCCGACCGAGAGGATTCACGAAAATTTGCCACGTAATCCTGTCTGCCACTCCCCTCGCTAGGTCAGCCAGGGTGTTAGCTTCCTTCCGTAAGTGGCCGAGCCTAGCAAGGCGACCCAAGAGGGCTAGACCCTCCCAATTTAGGGAACTAAGGAGAAGCCTCGGGCCGAGCTAATTCCCAAGCCCGAGCCCTGGCCTCCGTTCCTAGAACCCCTTGGCGATTATAAATACCTCCGGGACTTCACAGTGAGTCCCTTTTCTCATAGTGAATCCCCAATTTCCCCAGCTGAAGGCCTGCTGGAGCTCCCCTTCCCTCGGTGATTTACCCGCAATTGCAGAGCTTAGGACTGCTGATAGAGGGTTCGTCTGGTGTTCAGACCCCCTGTGCTCGATCGTCTGACCTGCAGGAAGCCTAAGAGCGCCTCAATTTCCCTCGGCAAGGCCTGTATCCCCGACTCGAGGTACAGCTTCCTCCATTAAAATCTTCTGAAGCTCCTTTCATTTCTGCCTTCTGGAATGAGCTTTGAATGCCGTCTAAGCAGCCTTAGCCACCTAGGAAACTCCTGTGATTGTCGCCTAGGGCTAAGCTAGCTCGAGTCGATCGTATCGATCGATTGAACTAGCCATCAAGCTAATGGCTGAGTCTGAGTAAGGACGCAGCGATTGACTGCGCCTCGGGTTAAGATAGGTTGGGCTTTCGACGCGTCTAGTCTCCGTGAACGTGTAGGGATCAAAATCCAGTCGAATCGAGGTCCCTGTGAGGAGAATTTCCCCCTCACAGGCGACCTGAGACGTCTCGCAGAAGGACGTCTCGGGTGAGCTAGACCCCATCGATCCAGAGGGATCCAGATGGGGGTTCTTGGTCCAATCGACGCGTCTCGACTCAAGGAACCTGTAGGGATTGATTTGAGCCCCTGCCGTCACCGGAGCGCCGAGAATTTCCGCTTTGAAACTCGACGGGCTCAGGACCCGTTGAGAGGTAGAAGACGAAGTCGCGGGTTCTGGGCCGGGCCGACCCGTGACCCGCGTGTTTCTGATTTTGGGCCGCGCCTAATTAATAATTATTGGATAGCATTTTTAATGATTGCGAAATTAATTAATTACCCTATAGTTTTAATTTAAATAAACATTCAGAATAAATTAATTAAATAACTTTAGTTATACAGATCCAAATGGTATGATTCAATATACCATTTGAATCAGAAAAATTCAAGGAATCTAAATATAAAATAAAATCTCAGATCTAATGATTGGATTAAAAATTATTTGCCAAACCTTCTCTATTCTTAAATAAATCATATAAAATCAGTTAAATATCCAAATTGTGAGTTTAAGGGCTCTGATTGCTCCTTGTACCCTAAGGGACTAATTCCAGACCCTTAAAATTAATTTTGGATAATTAATTTTCTTAATCACTTCTTAATCACCATAATCAAGGATTAGTGAGTTAAACCTTAATTAAGCCTCTGTTTTGGGTGAGGATTGTTCCTAACCTCACATTAAGTCCATTAGAACCTAAGTGTAAGACTAGATTGCCATAAAGTGTCTTAAATTCACTAATCACCCTAAGTGCTTAATTAGGTGATTAGTTCTAATCAAGATCATTTAGGTCATCAAAACCTAAATTAAAGGTGTTTCCCACTTCATTAAGTAATATGAAACATATTAAAATAGATTAGAACAAATTTGAGTAAGTAAACCCTAAAATCCCAATTTTAGCATTAGGAGGGGTATTTTGGTCATTTTGGTCAAAATATGATTTAGTGTTCTCTAAGGACTGAAAATTTCAGTAAACCACTATAACACAGATTGGAAATATTCTCTGAAATCCTAGAACAATAATAATCACCAATCCATAAGGTCTCATTAATTACTTAATTAGGATACTTAAATCATAAGCATTCCTTATAAAGATCATTTGACCTTAAACCTACTTAATTTAATAATGAAAATGGTCAGCTATCCTATTAATAAGTTCAGTAAGCATAATTTAAGAATTAAGTGTTAAAGGAAAAGTAATTAGAAAGAATCTAAGTAAAATCTTAGCTTAAGATCTAAAGTGATCAAAATTCAGACCCTTAGATCTTAAGTAACCTAAGAAGGTCAAAATGGGTTTAATGTTAATCTAATACTTGAAGTTGTCAATTCTAACCTTAATAAGCTCTTTATAGTTAATTATGAAATTAGATCTAAAGAAAATCATAAATGGAAACCTTTAAGTCAAAACTCTAATTAGAAGTCTAAAGTGATCAAACTTCAGATCTTTAAACTTAGATCTTAGACTTAGATCTTCAATTTGAATCAAACTACCTCCAATTGAAATTCTTTAATGATTGATTGTTTAATCCTTTGAAACCTTCCATGTGGGTATAGGATAATTTAAATCAATAAGATAATGAAGTTATCTTAAGGATTGAATATAGATCTCAGATTCTCAAATTCTTAATTGATTATTTTATCTTATAATCAGTAGAATGGCCCTTCACTAAAGATCTTAGTTTCCTGAATCTTTCAACTTATAGGATTCTTTACCTTCAAATTGGGTATTAAGTGAGAAACCTAGATCCTATTTTAGTATCACCTTAGATTTGGAATTTGAACTCAACATAGGGTTTAAGTTCTAAATTCTTAAATCTTGATTTATTTGATCAAGATTTGGGTAAGAGAGTGAAATATTCATAAAATTAAGTCGTTGCTTTGCTTACTTAAACTATATAGTTGTCACATGATTTTTGGATTAGAACTTGTTAAGTTCTAATATTTTTAACTTTAAGGACGTAAATCTGAGATTCTACTCGATAGCTGGATATTAGAGATCCTAAGCTTGTACCTTCTCAGAGTAGTTAGATTTAGTAATTAGACAACAATAGATATCACATAAGTCTAGATTGAGTCTCTTGCATACTTTGACTAGATTGCCTTACACACCTTGTATTTGAGTTTTATTCCTTGAGCATAATAGGAAAAACTTAGGATATGGATGATACATCCTAAGCTAGTATTGAAATTGCATATCATTCAGTTTTGTTTTGTTTACAGTTGGTAGAATATGCCATAACTTAGTCTGCCTCTTCAGTAGTAGTATTGTATAGACTGGACTCAGACCTAGCATATTTGGATGGCTAGGCTGGGGATTGATTGATTGATATTGGAGGCCCTGTATGGCCTATTGGCTGGTATGGCAATACTAGGACTTAGGCTTATTACTACTTTAGCTATATTGTTTTGTTTCTGATTTGCTTTGCCACATGCTTCAGTGGCCTTATTTTCAGTATTTGGTCACTTTGCCACATGTCTCAGTGGCTTTATATGTTATATATTGCTTTGCTTTTGCCACATGTCTCAATGGCCTTTCTTTCCACATTAATCTGCATGTTGTATGTATATTTTATGGCTTAGATATATTTATGAATGGCATGTTTAGGATGCTAGAATTTTTTTCATATTCAGTACTTGTGTTCTTTTATACTCAGTATATTTTACTTCAATCATAATCATGTTAGGATCATGTTTATTCAGCAGTTGCAGTTACTTTGCTTTTAGCCTTACCTTGCTTATTTAGTGTTTGATATGTTATTTCATATACATGTTGCATGCTATAACTGAATAGTTTATAGTATTCCATTTCTTTCATAGCTTGTTGTACCTTTACTGCTAGCATTTGTAGTTAAATTAAATGTGATATCCTTTAATATTCAGCTCACTTTAAATAGCCTAAAATGTACTTAGATAATTGTGTAATTGTAACCTTTTTATTTTATTGGCTGGGGCCCTGGCATTTGTGATACCGACAAATGTCAAATTCAGACATGTTCGTGGGCAGTATCGCTGAGGAGGAGCTAGTTCAGGAGGAGGACCTTCCAGCTGCTGTTTAGCTAGTTTTGCCCTGTTTATTTCAGTGAGGATGAGAGTCTTTCATTTTTCAATTATTCATTTCAATTTGAAATAATTAACTTTCTGGATGTACTCTACTTTCTGCATTGTGATGAGTTACTATATTGCATTTTCTTTTCCTACTATGTAAGCTTGTGGATGTTACTCTATTTTATATTGCTTTTGCCACTTTGATATTTATATTGATGAATGTTATAGCACTTGGTGAGAAGTCCTTGCCTTAAGGTAAGTTGGGTTCGCCTAACTTTACTTAAGTTGGGGATTTGCCACAGTTGGAGCACCGTACTTTCTTATTACCAGTACGGGGGCCCTACACTATATTCGTCTAATCCTTCGGGATAGCATCTGGTCATAAGTCCACATTGGAGTAAATTAATCAATCATAAATATTACTGAAATAATCAAGTACTATGGGTTTACCCTACTATACCCAATCAATAATTTGGGTTTAGAAGATTTTATTTAATCAATAAGAATTTATCAAAGCTATTAATCTGTACTCTAAATATGTGAGTCCTACATAAGGCTCTAGGGATGTGATCCAATAAAATCTCTCAATATTGATTTCTACCACAAGGGAGAAATTCCATTCTAATCGCTTTAGGTGATTTTTACCATGAGGTGTCAAGATCAACTTCTAAAGTTATAAAGAATCATCTAAAATTCATACCTCAATAAGTTACAAAAGTTCTTCTTACCTTAACATATCAATAATTAAGGTATTTAAATATTTCAAGAATGATTCTAAAGCAAGACTCTTAAGATCTCACTTTTCTACTTCTTAAGTTAACACTCAAGGTTTACTTATTATACTTGGATTAAAGTGATCATATCAGATGATTAAAATTCATCTGATCCTTTTCTATTCTACAATTATGGGATGAAATCAAAGATATTATTAGAGTTAGATTATTTTATAAATCGTTATGATTTTATTATTCATCTTATGCTAATAGCCTTATATAAGAGAAAATCAAAGATCTAGAGTTTAGATCCGGATGGTTCATTCACACTATTTTAATATTAACCTTAGCACTTCTAATTCAATGATTTAAGATCAATGTCAAATCATATGCATTATTGGAATCATGTCGATTGAATTATCTTTCAATCAAGGATGCTTTAGTTAAGATGATTAAGGTTTAGATCTTAATTAAGACAAGTTAGGGTTTAACCCCTAGCCTTACCAAATTTAAGACTATTGGTTAATTTAAAGATCAATGACAAATCAATATATTACTGGTGTATTATTGATGTCAAATTTTAGATTTAGATTAAGTATTATTTATTTAATCAAGTTCTTAAGATTCTTATGTTCAAATATAGTTTAATATTAATTTAAGCACATTTAGGTGCCCAAATAATGATTAAGGTTCTCTAACATACATCATAATATCATGAAAATATAGGAATGTAAAGTAACATAAAATAGATAGTAATTAATGCTAACAAAATGCTAAATCAAACCAAAGGGGTTAGCACTTGATTACAATTCTAAAAGACTTAAGTTTCTTGCAATTTGGTTATCAAGACCTACTTAGCCAATACAAGCATTCAAGGATCATACTCTTTAATATTTGGCACAAACTTTTATAAGAGATTTTAAGAGCATGTTATAAAGAATAATCTTTCAAATTTAATTTTCACATAAAATTTTATGCAATGCTCAATTTTAACTAAATTTGATATAATTCAGTCCCACTAGGGTCCAGGGACCTTAATAATACAAAAACAGTAAAGTTTTGGCCATTTCAGTTAATTCTGCTCATTTTCAAAAAATTATGGGCGCTACGACGTGCTGCAGTGCTTTTGATGCTGCGACGCGCTGCGGCGAAAAATTGTGTGGTGGCGCGCGGCAACGCTTTTGATGCTGCGGCGCGCTACGACAAGACCAATTCGAGAGCTAGATGCTACGACACGCGGCAGCGCTTTCAGGTGTTGCGGCTTGCTGTGGCGGATTAACTTGTGGCAACATTGTTCAATTAATTTATTTTCTAGTTTCATATAGTTTTCTAGATATGACACTGCGGCCCGCTGTGGCGCGCTGCAGTGGTCCAACTTTCGTGTAACTGTTCAATTAATTTTTCTCTTGATTTCTTATAATTTTTCCTGAAATGACGCTACGGCGCGCAGCAGCAGTTTAACTTGCGGATTACTGTTCAATTAGTTTATTTTCTGATTTCATATGATTTTTTTTGAAATGACGCTGCAGCTCGCTACGGCGCACTGCAGCGGAAACTATTTGAACTTCGGGCGCTACGGCGCGCGGTAGCGCCCGACGGTGATTTCGCCTGTGCAAAAACTATGAATGGTCACATTTCGAGCTCAAATACTCTCAATCAAGAGCATTCTATGAGCAGTGCCATATATTAATGAAAGGTCTTTCTAATACCTTTCCATCGATACTAAAACAGCACAAATGGATTATTTTAACTATACAAAACATGGAGTTAAATGTTCAGGTATACAAAATGGACGAAAAATAGAGCATGATATTTTCAAGTAATATGATGCCTTAATGAGCCTCAATGGCTTCCAAATACAATCATGGATTTCTAATGATACAAACCAGCATATTAGCAACATGAAGTAGACAAAGAAGAGGAGCAAATGGGTACTTAGCCTTTAGGAGAGGAAGAAGAAACCTCTATTTTCTTCAAGAACCTTGGAGATGATCTTCTTCTTCAAGGTGCAACAATGGAGGAAGAAGGGAGGGGATCTCAACTTATGGAAAAGAAAAGGAGAGGAAGGCTGAGGCTCCTTCTTAAAGAAGAAGGAGAGGAGAAGGTAGGGTATGATCTATATGAGCTAGGAGGCATTGGTTGAGGAGATGGGGCTCTGCCCCTTTGCATGCGATGGAGGAGGCACTTAATGAGAGGGATAGGGGGAAGCCAGCAAAGCAAATTAAGAAAATAAAATTTCTTAATTAAATAATTTTTTTAATTATTTAAAAATTCAGATTTTAGAAACGCGCTCCGAAAAATCTCAAAACTTCACCTCAAGCTAATTTGGGGGTGAGGATTTTAACGGCGAAGTCGGATTTCAATTTAGACAATTATTTAATTATCTTATTTTTCTGGGCTATTTAATTATATTAAAATATTCGTAAAAATCCGACGACCTCCAAACGCATCCAAAACATCACCCCTAGCTAATTTGGGGGTGACGATCACAACGACGAAGTCAGATTTTGATTTCAAGGTCAAATTAAAAATCTCAATTTTCTAATTAATTAAATATTAAAATAATCTGAAATATTTGATTGAGCTCTGAATTGCTTCAAATTTTTAGGAATTGGTTCTAACAACTAGATGAACTTAATTAAGATATGATTAAGCTAAAATTAAGCTGAGTAACAACCTTGGGTTGCTACAGTAACAGTGAGCTAGATATTCAGGCTATAGAACATTGTTGCTCTATCCACCACGGAGGTTGAGTACGTATCCATCACTAAGATGAGTAAGAAGATGATTTGATTGTAAAACCTTATGGCAGAATTCAGCAAGGAGCAACAAGATGTGAAGCTATACAGTAGTATGAGTACAATTCACCTCACAAAGAATACTGCAATTTTATGCTAGGATGAAGCATATCTAGTTTCGGTACCATTTCATCAGAATACTGTTGGAAGAAGGTCAGCTAGCATTGGAGAATATTCACACTTCGAAGAATCTCGCTTATATGTTTACAAATGATGTAATAGTGGATAAAGTAAAGATATGTGCTTCTTTAGTTGGCCTCAACACATGATGAGAGAGTGAGAGTGAGCCATACCACATTCTTGATAAGGATGAAAGAAGATAATAAAAATCCAAGATTAAGCAAGGGATGATCTCAATAGGTATCCAAGTGGGAGATTGTTGGGATGTGGAGACCATTTAGATCATCATAGAGGTGATAATGAAGTTCTGGTGGGCTTCCGGGAGGTCCCAAGGTGTTCTGCAACAAGTTAGGGCAAGTTCTAGCGCTCCAGTGCGCCCTGGCTCACCCTGCAGAATTTGCTATTGAGGACCAGCCGCCATGGCATGCTATGGCGCACCATGGAGGGTCGCAACGCTAGCCTTGGCTCCATGGTGCACTCTTGCACCCCGCTGTTTGGAACCAGGTTCCGTGGCTCATTATGACGCCCGTTGATTCGAGACTAGGGTGACGATGCACCGTAGCACCCGCTGGAGTCTTATTTCGGATCTAAGCACTACCCTAAGCATTTTGGTGGGCATTTTGAGTTTTTTGGAGTCAAAATGAAGCATAATTATAAGATAAAATATGTTGAGATATTTCTTAAGATTAGATCAACCCTAAAAATATTTTGGTTGTTGTTAGTCTTCTTCAACCTAGAGTGAGAGCTGAAGATTCTTGGAGGAGAAGAAGTTGATCAGGAGGCTGTGTAAGTGGTAGATTATTCTTGTTCATGTGAATGCGAAGCTCTCTGGAATTTTGTAATCATCTTATTCATAGTGAATTTTTCTATATGGTGTGGTTCTATGATTTTTCCCATTATCAAATTTTTCACGTAAAATCTTTTGTGTTTGGATGCTTGTGGTTTATGTTATAATTGCATTGTGGTTTCATTCTCTTTTATGCTTGAATATTTAGTTTATTGCTTTGTAAACATCAACGGTATCTCGTTTTATTATTTTTACGTGCTCTAACAACAAGCTGATCAATAACTGAAGAATCGTTGCTGGTAAGGAGTACATCATCTGCGTATACAAGGAATATCAAATGCACTTTATTTTTCGAAAGATGAACATGGAAGTATTATTGACGACATCATGGAATCCGAAGGATAGAAGGGATGTTGACAGTTTTTGATGCCATGATCGTAGAGATTGTTTTAGACCATAGAAATCCTTGTGTAATTTGTACACAAAATTGGATTGCGATGAGGATACAAATCTCGGGGGTTGGTCCATATAGATAGCTTCACTCAAATTGCCATTTAAAAAGACGTTATCGAAGTCAAGTTATTGAATACTCCATTTGTAAGTAAGAGCGAGAGAGAGCACAATCCATGTAGTGACCGACTCAACAATCGGACTAAAGGTCTTCAATCGTGTAATCGATTCATTCTTGTTGTGTGAATTATTTATAAATAAGGTGAGTCATATGACGAGCAAGCATTCCATCACAGTTAATTTTAGCTTATATAGCCACTTGCAACCAATGATGTTAGCACCAAAAGGAGTGCAAGAGACCATGTGCGATTTTTTTGGAGAGCTTGAAACTCTTGATTCATAGCATTAGTCCACTAATTGTGTTTTTGGGCTTGGGCAATTGTGGTGGGAGTACTACCGTGGGTGGACTGACCATGAAAAACGCTTTAGGCTTGAGTTTACCCTTCCTCGCACGAGTTTGCAAAAAGACCGAAGCTTCGAAGAACAAAGGTGATTTGGCAAAATTAACAAAGTCTCGACGAAATTGCATTGATGCTAACTCTATTATTCTCTTGGAAGGAATCCCAAAGGCAAAACAAAACAAAAAAGGCAAAAGAAATAGATAGAAAGTGAAAAATAAAATTAAAAAAATAAAAACGTTAATACATTGTCAAAATTTCAAAATATATTTTGTTCACATAATTTTTACTTGGTTTTTAACGAGCATTATTCTTTTATTAATAACAAATCTTGAAATAATCGATTTAGTTTTATGCTCGGAAGTCGGAACCAAAGGCTCCTTTCAGTTGCCGTTCCGCACTCTCACTACCTTTTGATTTGGAGAAGAATTGATTGAGCCAAAACAACTTCAAAGGAAAAAAAGGGGAAGGGGAGAGGAGAAGGGAGGACGATGACGAAGAGGAATTCGTCGCTCGGTAACATGTATGATTACGGAGATGCCGATTACTGGAATGCTAGGTACTTGGAGGAGGCCGGCGCATCCTTCGATTGGTATCAGCGATACTCCGCTCTTCGCCCCTTCCTT